>CM050653.1:33438856-35838856 GCA_027574665.1 Rhynochetos jubatus
TCTGGAACCAAAGGTTCCTAGCCGTAGTTAGTAAAGGTATACTAACAAACCACGAGATTCAAGATTCAATTAGATTCCTCTTGGGAGGCTTTGCCAGATGGTGCGAAATCAGGGTCTGAGTAATCTCTTGATGATGGGTAAAGGGGAGTCATCCTGTTGCCACCTTCTGTGTTCTTTATTGTTTTAGCTCTTAGCTGGGGGAGAACATAGAGAGCAGAATAATCTGCAAACAGCTGCAGTATTAGTTACTGAAGCTCGTGGTCATCTCCTACGGCTCAGCTCTGCCAAGTATTGACCTTCGGTGTTCTTACTTGCAATTCTGTGGGCATCTGCAAACTTAGAGTTTGCCGAAAGTGGAAGGAACTCTCTCCTGTGTAAGTGACAGCCTGAAGCAATTGGAAACAAGACCTTAAAGAGATTGGGACAAAATCTAGTTGTTCAGTCCTTTTTCAGGTGGTGTAGAGTTGTGGATTGTGAAGAACAGGAATCTTCTTTTTATTCAGTTAAAGGAAAAATGCCTTAATGTTACAAGTTCAAAACAATACTGAAGACTGGATGCTTGAAAGGAGGAGAAAGTAGGGGTAGTGAGCCCGCATCCTATAAAAACTTGAAGGAAGGCTGGGAATTTCAGCAGGGAGTTTTTCCTTACCAGCAATTTCAAATTTAATTAGCAAGTTAATTTTTGATTTGGTGCTTGTTCCTTATTAGGTGTTCAACAGGGCCTTGGTAAAAGGTCTTCTAAGATTTGTTGTGTTCTGAATCCTTAAACAGTTGAAATTTTCAGCAGGTGAGTTCAAAATTAAATCAGTCCTAAGTGTTTTGTGCAGACCAAGTGAAGTTAATGGGTGTTAATACCTTAGTAATGAAGGGATGCTGACATCTTGTTTGTGCACACCTATGCAAGAGTTGATTTTGGAGAGGACTTTGAAAGCGACACAGCTTCTCCAAAGACATGTTTAATGGATGGCCTCTAACCTGGTCACTGGATGGCCCTAGCTTTGTGTCTTGGGCTTCCTGTGTAGCAATGTGCCTGCGAGACAGCCAACATGCCTTTAGGTAAAGGTGACTCTCGGTGTGTTCAAGTGTCTGTTGCTGTGGGTAGCAAAAATTATTCTGGGTTTCTTGTTCTTTTGGATTGTGTTCCCACCTGCGAATCTCTGCCATTGCGTACTCTGATGTGGCAGACAGGTATGGAGAGGATTTAACTCCCACCCTGAAACTGAGCGTGGCTAATCATGCAGGATGCGGGCTCCCTGGAATTCGTGTTGGACCATGTAATGCATGCTCTTCGCAGCCGTCTTTGTTCCTAATGCCAGAAACAGAAGTACTTGGGAAGCTGAGGAACTGGTGGATTTGGTGCTGTCGATCACCTGGATGGTTTGTTCTCAAGTTGTGCTTTCTGTCCTCGGTCTTTAGTTTTGTCTTCCCAGGCAATTTGACCGCTGGTGTTCTGGGTGCTCTATAACAGGTGGCTGTCTTTGAAAAATGTATGCAGTAAATGCCAAGTTAAATATGAATTCCTTGACATGTAATAAATGAAATAAAAACCTGAGATTTCTAACTGCCAACTTATACTACAGATTAGTGGTAATTACACCAATTATGTATTGTAATAGTCTTTAATATTAAACTTGAATGCTACATTTTATTACCGGTATGGACCATTCTTTTGTATCAGTTGCCATTGTAACCTGCGGGGAAACAGTCTGAAGCTTTACTTAGTATCTTCCTTACACAGTAATTAGAATGGGAGCTATCTTTCTGTGGTATCTCTCAAAGACAATTAAAACCAATGCAGCCAGCCAGCTGTGTTTCAAAACACTTTTTAACACATGGAGAGGTTTTTATTAGTTGGCATAATTCTTTAAAATAGCACCTGTGTCTTTTTTTTTTAATCATTTTGGTCTCATTAGAGTTCTTTATAATAAATACAGAGCTCCTCAGACAGTATGGAAATAGTTAAAACCTCTAAGTGTTAGTAATTTAGTAATATCCTTAAGGACCTCTCTGGCAGTGTCTGATGAACCTTGTAGTAGAACAAATAGAACCTAGAAGTATTGAAACATAAAAATAAACATGATTTCAGTGTGTCCTGGAAATTCAGTTTATCATGAAAAGTCTAACGTCTGCCTTTCAGTGTCATTACAATACGCTATCATGGGGGGAAATGAATGCAGTGGGAAAATACCTAACCTGCCTCAAGTGATAAGAGACAGTAACCTTGAACTACCACGATGCTTTTTTCATAAGGATGTATTTAAATGATTAGTTGGTAACAGCTTGTTCATGAGAACCTAGTCGTGAGATGTATTTTAATTCTTCTAAAGGAACTGCTTGTTTGAGGCAAAAAACCCAGTGCTTTCAGAAGTCTTTCAAAGTGCCTTTCTTGGTGTAACCTTTGGGGCTTCTGAAGGCTTGTGTAAGTCAGAGCTTGAGGTGTTGAGCATAGAAACTAGTTTAGGAAAACAAGAGAATATACAGAAAAACAGATGGCTTCCACATGGGAATGAGTTGCATCCACCATACAGAAATGTATGGTACAAGCCCTTCACCTTAGTTCCTTTAAATGAGAATTCCTCGTGTTAAAAGAGGCAGCAGAGATGAAATACTGTAGCTTCCCTCAAGTTTTGAAGAGGAATACACATCACATAGTGGGTTGAACACACAAGTATTTCTGCATGAGTGATTCATCGCTCATTAGAATTTCTGCACCTACAGTTCAAGAAACTTTACTAGATCTGATGGCCCTTTAGGCTAGAAATGTAACAATACTATTTCTTGTACTGGCATCCTTACAGCTGCCTGTTGAGGAGGATGTGATATACTACTGGGGAGTTCATTTCTGTTGGTGTTCCAGGCCTAGAACAGAAGGGAGCGCAGAGTGTGTACCTGCAAATACCCTTTTCCCAGGCCCTTGGTTGAAATTGTGCCAATTGGATTGCAGGGATCTGCGTCTTCCTGAAAAATTCACTGTGATGCTTGGGCAGGTGGAAGATGCCCTTGCTGTTGCCTGCTGCTTCACCCGAAGTTTTGGGGTGGGAGAGGGAGGGAATCGGTTGGTTTGTGTTTTGGTGTTTGTTTTCTTTTAAAAATATGTCTAAACCTACAAAACATAATTAATCATCACCTGCCAAGTTTGTGTTAACTGATCAATCTGCAGTGTTGAGGTGAACCTGAAGGAACTGAAAAATGCTCAACAGTAACTGGAATGAAAAGGAAATGTGAAAGGAACTAAATGATGTGTTCCAGCATTATACTTTAATGTGTTCCTTAATACTGACTGTGCTTTGTTGCTTCTTTCTGAGGTGTTTCCAGTGCAAAGTAAGGCTGTTGAAATGGTGTCCTGGTTGGGGCACTAACCTACTTTGTGGCAAACTTCTGTTTCCTGAAAAACCGTTGGCTTCAGACCCATGGTTTAGTTGATTTCATGGGAGATGAAAGCAGTGCGAGATCAAACTGCCTAAAAGTTCCCACCAGGCTGTTTTTTCTTTTAATTCTTTTTAAAATCTCTCATTTCCCTCTCTTTGAGTAAGTTCCACAAACTAAACAGACAAGAGACAGTTTAAATATAAAGTGGAATACAGAATTTTTTTAATTGTGCTTGAGTTTCTTCTTTTCTTTCCTTTGGAGGTTTTGTATCCAGGAATCTTTCATAGCTTTTT
Source organism: Rhynochetos jubatus (assembly GCA_027574665.1). NCBI lineage: Eukaryota > Metazoa > Chordata > Aves > Eurypygiformes > Rhynochetidae > Rhynochetos > Rhynochetos jubatus. The sequence goes on from CM050653.1 coordinate 33,442,519, forward strand.
TTCCAAAATGTTTTTCCTTTGCATCTTTCATCTTCAACCCTTGGCTCAGTGTTTGTATCGGGATAAACATTCAATGATAGCAAAACTGAGGAGGAGGGAGGGGTTGGAAGGAAGGTTAAAAGTGGTGGTAGACACATCAAGCGATGTGTGCTTGATGTGCTGCTGTTCCTGACACCAGTTCCCTGACTGCTGTGTCAGTGACCTCTTTCTGTAAGCTTTCCTGCCTCTGTGCTGTCGCTTGCTCTAGTCGTTTTGGCCCCTACTTTATGGAGTGGAAGATGATCGGTCACTTCACCGTCAAATTTGATTTGGAGTTGGTCATTTCAGTGAGATGCAAGCTGCTATGCAATGGTGGTTGGCCTGCTGCTTTCTGCAGGCAGTCCAAGGCTTTTTTCAAAGCCAGGATAAAGGGGAAAATGCACAAAAAGAACAAGATGCTTTAAAATGGTATTCCCGTACTTTTAAATTGTTTTTAAAATGCACACAGAAAGTTAACCTTCCCTTCACAGAATTAGTTTTCTAACTGTAATGAAGGATGACCTATTACATAAAAGCTGTCAGTATGGGTGGCTGGCCTGAGGGTTTGTAGCATCATCCTGGGAAGAACTTTTTAACACGGTATTTTTTAATTATTCAGGCCTGCTTTTGTAGTTTGACAACCTCTTTTTTTTTTCTTTCCCTTCCCCTTTCCTCCTACCAACTATCTTTAATGAGTTTTGTTTTTCTAAATAGTTAACTGGCTTTGTTTTCCTGTAGTTGGCTGCTCTTTTGGCTGCTGTAAGAACAGCAGCGCTGGCTGTGTTTGCTGTAGCTGCTGTGGCCTGCAGTTTGCTCGGGCATGCCCTTGTAAACTACGCTGGCTCTGAAGGCTGGCAAATTTCTTTAACTGGCAAGTCAAATAGGAACAAGTTAAGCAGACAAGTTAAAAAATGTGCCTGTTACATCCCTTTTGCTTTTCTTCAGTTTTCTGCTTTCCCTCTGGGCACGCTGCCTGTAGCTCAGCAGATGGACTGTGCTGTCTGCTCTTTCTCATCTTTACAGCGCAGGATCCTTTTGCTCTTAGACATCACATGTGTTTCAGCACTACCTTTTAATAAACCAGAAGATAGTGTCTGGCACAGGAAAAGAGAGTCTAAAGCTCACTCTTCAACTACACTCGCTCACTGTGCCCAGTGATATTTTGAGGAACAGTTGAATTGATAGTGCATTCACTGGATCAGTGGTTGAAGTTATTGATTATTGTCTTAATCAGCTTGATCCTAGAGACTGAAAGAGATCCTCATTTCTTAATTGTGGTTATGTATCAAAAGGACTGTCATTTTTGGGATCCTTTACAAGAATAGTTTTAATTTGTTGTACCATAGGCAAGACCCTAGGTTCATGCTTGGAAGCCAAGTTGTCATATTATAGAAGAAGGCTTTTAATGGGTTTCTGCTGTCTGCAGTTGATGCCTGTTTGGAGGAATGAAAGCGCTGATTTCCTTTCCATCAGTACTAGACTTGTACCACACAGATCATAGCAGATGTTACTGACCTGGCAGATGTTTCTACTTTACTTTGGATAGTGAAAGGACAAATATGTTTGTAGATGTTCAGCATAAGTTTAACCTTATAGCTGGAGCTGATGAGTTTCCCCCTTTTATATTGTTATTTCCATACTTTTTTTTAGTATTGATTGCATATATCTTAACTTAGAATTTTTTTCCACCAACCATTAAGGTACTGTCTATAATAGTAACAAGTCCTCAGGGCTCACAGAAGCATTATTACACCAAAAACTGCTACTGAAAGCTCCTGTTTTAAGAATGCAGTAGCAAAAACTGTCAGTTGCAAGACAGGCAGTTGCTGTCTGTCTCTGGGATGTGGCTGGACAAGACGGGATGTGTATTAGCTGTATGTTTCATATATTGCCTCCTGTGGAGAATTGGAAAATGCAGACTTTGTTAAACTGTAGAAAGCTTTTAGGGATTTTGAAGGTGTTGGTAAGGTAACATCTTCCTTAGGCCTTCTTGCAGCTTTCTAGATACTGATGTGGAGACTTTATGAACAACTAGCACTGTTATAAAGAAGAAAATGCAAAGATACCATGCCAGGTATATTGGGGGAAATCTAAGTACACTGTTTTATAGACTAGTCTTTCTGTGTAAAACTGGAAACTATTAAGCTGAGTTACTCACGGCATGGTGGTAGGAAATTAAATAGCAATACTATGGCTAAAGAATATGCAGAAATTAGTTAAAAGTTCTAAAAAGATGGGTTTAACTTTATTGAAATCTGTGTTAGAGCAGGTGTAAATTCTTGTGTTTTGGTAGCTCTGGTATCTTTTTCAAAGTAAGCTTGCCCTATGTGTAGATGTCTTGCAAGAACAAATTGGCTCTGTAGCAAATGTAAATTGTAGAAAAAATATTATATTCGGAATGTGCTCCCTGTTCCGAAGGTGGGAAACGTTTAACTTACCACCTTTTATTGTCGTTGTTGACAAGTAACATACCCATTGCATTAGGCATGTGATAGCTATCTGTGTCCTCTCTAAGACTGTTTTATGTTGCTTATAGTTGTGGCCAAATTTCAATAATTCTTGGGTTTTCTGGGATGCTTTTGGAGACTTTAAAAGAATAATAGTTCCTAGAAGGTCACTGGTGGGGGAAAGAAAGTGTTGCATTTCTTTCTCTTGGAATAAGTTTGATTGAGAAGCTATAAAGCCAACTTTGATTGCAAAGGACATTGACTCCCCCGATGGCAAACTGCTTTTCTGTTTTGTCTTTTTTTTCTCTCTCTCCAGCTGTCTTCATTGATATTTGCTGCTATTTTGGCTAGGTCATAAATCCTTGAAAAGTTTTCATAACATCATGTAACAGGCTGCTAGTTACTACCAGAGCACAGCAGCTGTAGCCCTGCAGAGTGAGCTGAGCTCTCAAGTTGCCTGTAGTAGAGGTAAAAAAAAAGGGCTTTAGCTCACCTTGAGCTTGTATCTCCCCTTGATCTGAAGGATAAGGTATGCTCTTTTGTCAGACAGTCAACGTTATGCCAGAGCCTGTCATCTTTTGGCCCAGATAGTAGTACCTGAAGAATGACTTTAGATTTATTCCTCCTGGACACAGCACGGAATAAAGGCGAGATGTAAATTACAGTGTTTGGGCAATAAAAAAAGATGATAGACGATAGAAAACAAGGAAAAGAGGTTTTTTTGATTGTCAGTGTTCTTCCTTAAAACTTCTTGGAAAGCCACCGATGATGCTTCCTTTCCCTCCTTTCACTCATTTGTGTAGTTACAACAGCTTGCTGCTGGCTAAATCCATCGGTTCAGATGATGGATCTGAAAGCACCAGCTCTGCAGCTGGTCTGTGTGGGCTTTGACATTTTGCTTGGGGGTGACCTACATTAAAGTAACATTGAGTACGCAGAGTGGATGCATCAGAAGTCAGCTAAGGCCAGATTTGTAATTGTATGGCTTGCCTTCATGTGTGCTAAATTGGAGATAGTGGACAAATACAAGGACTTGAAAATGTTAGACTTGGTAAAAAATGATAGCTGAAATGCCTTGTAGGTGAATGTGAAGTGTTGTATGTGCAGATCCTTTTGTGCAGTACGCTCAGTGATAAGCTGTGAACATCTATTAAAGCTCAGGAGCAACGTCTTGGGCCTGTGTGCAGTTCACAGTATCATCAGCTCAGTACTCGGAAGCAGTCAGAAAAGCAAAATGCATGTTGGGAATCGGTAAGAAAGGATCAGAGAACAAGAGACACCACATGATGGGACTGCAGATCTGTGACTGTTTTGCCTCTTGGATACTGTATGTAGCTCTCACCCTGGCCTTGCCAGAAGAGTACGGAGCTAGAAGAGTGTTATGGAAGAGCAGCCAAGATGTTCAGGGGCATGAAATAACTGCTTCCCCATGAAGTGTGCTAGATTATTAAGGTGGTTTTCCAATACAGGTAGCAGCAATTAAGCTAACAGGTGGTGATTTTGAAACTATGAAGTCCTCCCTTTAACAATGCACAGGTAATTGGAGAGTGTCTTTGCTGTGGGGGCTTTTGTGGATGCTCTGTTTACGTGCTGCTAAGAAGGGTGTATGAGTGCAAGGAAGAGAAATCAATCAAATGCTATTTAAGTGGAAGAATACCCCAGTCTTAACAAATGGTTGAGAGGTAGATTTTTTTGGTGGTCACAGGGGTGTTTAGAGGCATACAGCTACCTCTCTACTCTGTTGTATGCACTACCTTAGACGTATGCTTTTGGCCACTCTTGAACTTTGGTCTGACCCATGTAGCTGTTCTTGCTGCATGATGATTCTAAAGTTTCACTTTTTAATAATATTATTTCCATCTAGGGAACCAGGCCATCCTGTGCACATGGTGGTCTGATAGAGAAGGCGTCTGTGCTTGACATCGTACCTAGTTTCAAAGTGGAAAGTGTTGATGTGCGACATAAGTGATAGTAATACGTGGTTGATATCAAAAGCTTTGGGCATTCATACTGCTGCAGAATGTGCATATTAGTTGTATTCCAGCCTGTACGTCTTGCTCCAGTTCTGCTGCATGTGAGTGTATCTTCCTCCCAGAGCTAGATGGAACACCTTGTGCCCTGTTTCTGCAGGGTACAGAGAGGGACAGGAACTGATTGGCAGTGCTCTGCTTTTTTGCCCTCTCAGAAGGGTACAGCAGCAAAGTGCCTGATGTGCCGAATTGTGGCTCTGGACGCTGACAGAATATGAGTGGAACTGTAAAAACAGAAGGCTCATATCCCATTAGGTAGAAAAAGAGGAGGAGACTCCAGTGCCATTTTCAAGTGTAGTCTCCATCACAGTGTAAATAATCTAAAAATAGGCTCTGAGCCTGTGGGAGTATAGGATTGATTAAAAAACGTTAGGGTGAATAAGCATTATGGACTGCTGGCCTAGAACTTGGTATTGAGATTTTTTTTTTTCTTTTTTGTATTCATATCTGGAGATACTCAAGCAGGGGAAGATGTTTAGTGAAAAACAGCAGTTTAAAGGGTCTTTGTGATATGGGTTTGTAGTTAAAGTATTTTAAATATTTTAATGCCTATAAATACTTAAAGGGCGGGTACCAAGAGCACGGGGCCAGACCCTTTTCAGTGGTGCCCAGAGACAGGACAAGGGGCAACGGGCACAAACTGGAGCACAGGAAGTTCCACCTGTGCTTGAGGAAAAAATGCTTTACTCTGAGGGTGCCAGAGCACTGGAACAGGCTGCCCAGAGGAGTTGTGGAGTCTCCTCTGGGGACATTCAGAAGCCACCTGGACACGTTCCTGTGCAATCTGTTCTAGATGAACGTGCCTTGGCAGGGGGGTTGGACTGGATGATCTCCAGGGGTCCCTTCCAACCCTGACCATTCTGTGATTCTGTAAGCGACACGTTGGAGAGCTAGCATAGGTGTCTTATCCACAGTTAGGTGATGCTGACCGGACACTTAACCCTGTGCCCCCTAATTTGTTCTTTACTTTCTGACTGTTCAGCCATGACAGCTACGCCCAAATTTGCAGCGGTGCTTTAATGCTTAGTATTGCAAATGAAGTGAATTGACACTGTTCACTGAATGTATAAAGTGACAGAATTAGAAAATCCTGAGGGGTGTTGATGATGTCTCTCACCTTTGTACCTTTTCCTCTCCACAATAAAAATACTGTGCAGTAGTGTGGTGAAATGAGATTATGTGTTCTGGCGAACACCTCTGAAGAAAACAAATACTCTTGAACTTGTCACAGGTTCAGATAGCATCTGATGAACAAAAAGCACACTGAATAACTAGAGGAAAAAGAACTCTTGAATAACTACCTCTGTTGATCATTAAATGGCGTGGAGGTGATGTCGTGTATTACTGTGAAATGAAGCTGTCATATGTATAAACTAAACTAAGGTTACATGTAACGCTGTATACCAAACATACTAGATGGCAGGTATCGTGGGTAACTTTGGTCAAATGTAAGTAACGTTTCTGTTCCTTTTCCTTCTCTCCTCACATGGCCTGTTTCCCTTTTTGGATTGCTGCTGCACCTGTGTGGACTCTTTGCTGCAACCGTTCAAATTCATCGTTTTACTGGACTACTTCTGGATGTATTCTGTTGATACTTTCAACACTGGAAATGATGGAAACGTGTTGTTTACAAAGTAGCTGTAAGTATTACTTTCATACAGATGTATTACAGCTGTTGTGGAAAAAGAAGAAGCATTAGGGTTTCAGTAGGTAAACTGAAACTGAGCTTAGGTAGCAGCTGGTTGAAAATCAGGAATGGATAAAAGTTAAGGGAAAGCTATTATAAGTGTTGGAAACGTGAGACCTCACCTGGCACAGTTATCAATACAGTGGAAGTCAATGCTTCAACAAATAATGTAATAACTAACTTATTCTAAAAGCTGTTGCAGAAACTTAAGAAACTTAATTCCTAGTTTATCTCAGTCTGTTTAGAAGTAGCAAGTTACGAACAAATGGAACGGTTTAAAAATCAGTATGTGGAAAGCTTCAATTTTAATTGGCGTTGATATACCAGAAATCTGAATCTGGCATCCAACTTCAGTTTTTTTTAAAAGGTTCTTCCCTGTTGAGTATAAATGCTCATATTAAATATAACACTAATGCAAAGTGTAACACTTCATACATCTTCCTGGTTAGTAACATTTGTATTTCATTATCTAAAATTGTGGGTGTAAATGCTATAGACCCGCTAAACAGAGCAAACAACCTGAGAGTTGCCATCTATTCCTGTTTACTGTTTCATACTCAAGTGTTCCTGAAGTTCTTAGTAGTAAAACTGTCCTAAATATGAAGCTATGTATGAAGCGGAAGGGAAGAGAAATAAAAGTAACTTAAAAGAAGAATTACATGTAAACGCATTAATTTAATTAAAATTACTATTACCTTGATTTAATGATAGGTTGAAAGCTGTTTCTGGTAAGCACGCCATACATTAAAAGGTAGGCATTAAAAGATGCGGGTGGTTGACAAGTAGAGCTCTAAGGAGTGTCTGACTGTGATCAGATATTTTATGCCTGGTAGGATGAATAGCAGTTGCATATCCTTAATAGTTATTACCTGCACCATTAAGGAACTCTCTGATACCTTAAAGTGCACCCACCTGTATGTCATGTAATACCTCTGAAGCACTGGCTCCTGTCCAGATTTTTAGATTGTGATAGATTGTATTCCTCACGTGTACTTGTAGTAACAGATTGGATAAGTAAAACAGTCTTTGGATTTTTAAATTCCTGGCTGATTGTTTAAAATCTTTTGAAACCTGTCCTATTGGGCTATTGCTGTGCCGAAGGCTGAGTTGAAACAAAAGGGTTTCTTGATACAAGGCAAAGGTTCCTACCTTTAGAGAAGTAATAACATTTGTCTCATTGCCTGTATCTGAACTTGAAACTGTAACAGTTAGTTTTAGCTGGCTATGGTTAGATGCTCCTCTCTTGTTCCATGAGAGTTAATGTGTTCAAAGATGCTGCCATTTTTTTAAACCTGAAAAGAGAATTGATCACTTTTGTGCTTGCACAGTCATAATGTGGTAATTGTACTTGATCAAAATATTGTTAGCATAGCCAACTTTGTGTTTTGGCAGTCCAGTAAAAAAATTAAGTATCTCTTTTTCTTAATTTATTGTTGCAGTTATTGCACTGTCTTTGATGTAGACAGCCTAGGTTGTTGAGAGGTTGGGTAGATAGCACCTTCCTACCCATGTGAAAATGATGTGAACATTTGAATAACTAACACCCCTCCCCACCTTCCCAAGCCAACAAAGTAAGAAGTTACAAGCTTTTCTTTTAACTTTTCCTAAATATCTTTTGCCTTAGCAACAGAAAAACCTTGAAGGATATGTGGGGTTTGCAAATCTTCCAAATCAAGTTTACCGGAAGTCTGTGAAGAGGGGATTTGAATTCACACTCATGGTAGTAGGTAGGTTGGTTGGTTTGTTTTGAGTGATGATCATTAGAAGTATATTGATGTAGTTTTTAAAAACCTGATGATGATATAAATGTTTTGCATGATCTTGTGAGAAAATACAGATCTTCCCCTTCTAGACTGTTAAATCTAGCGTGTTTAAAAAGAACATGTTGTCTTGATAAGCAGGTAGATGGGGAGGAGAATAAAGAGTGAACTGTGTAGTTCATACAGTCTAAGAAAAAAAGTTTATGTATCTAGTCTAAAATGTGATGTGCAAGTATGACAAGTAATTTGAACTTGAATTTTCATTTGAATAAAAAAATTCAACTGCTTCTACAGTAGACTGCAACATGGCAAACTGGGATCTGAAAGTAAAGTTGGAATCTTTCCTTGCACGTAACCAGGCAGTAGAATCCTCTATATCCTGTATTTCTGTGGCCACAAAACTGTGCTACAAAATCAAAGCTTTAATTTAAACAAACCTTTCTAGTTTGTATGGTTGCAAAGAAAACCAAATGTAAACAGTGCATTCCCGATGGACTACAGAGAATGGGAAGTTATACTTAGTATGGATGAATAATGCCATACAGGACAGTTCATTTAGGCTTCAGTGATTGTCATCTGTCCTGGGACATCCTATTTCCTTTTTTCTCCTTCTTTTGAGTACTTGAATGATAGTAGACCATTATTAGGGTTGGGGGGGGACACTAGTGTGTAACTGATACATATATACTGGGTAGTTAACATGGTTAAATTAATAATAATTTTTTTTATAATAACCAGCTGTCTCTTGGTTGAGGTCTACCTTTATCTTTTGTAATTTGGCTAACTTGATAATGCTTTGATGTTTTGCCATATGCAGTGGATATCTTGTGCAGTCATGTACATGTAGCATGTAAGGTAATAGTTCCATTGACAGTTAAAAATCCAGGTCAAATTGGTGAAAACTCATTGTAGATCACTTGTCATTTTCTTCTGATTACAAAGTGAGTTAGAGTTTTAAAATTTGAAGGTTGCTTTTTTTTCTTTTGAAACCTGGCTGCAGGTTCCTTTGTAATCTAGCATTCAAGTGTATAATTCATTATTTGATACAAAGCTGTTTAGTCTTAAATACCTTTTGGTGTTCTTACATTTGCCTGTAATATAGTGTAATGCAATTGCACTTAGGAGAACTGTAGAAAATTGTGGCTGTCAAAAAGAAAAGTTGGTCCAAAACTAGATTGAAAATGAGATGTTGATCAGGAAATGTTGTTACTAGTTTTACTTCTAGTATTTTAGTAGTTACTACTAAAACTTAATTCATTTGCTTGTAAATTTATGGCATTGTCTGAAGTTTACTGGGGAATTGATGGTGGTTTCCTAAACTAAAATTTCATCTAATTCTTTCCTTCCAAGCCTCAAGTATAGAAATCAAAACTTGAAAGTGAGTGTTTAAACAAGGTGATGGCTGGTCTTTTAGTGCTCTAACATCTGGGGAGGGGGAGGGGGGAGAAATTATTTTTATTTCAAAGTGATTTTTCTGGTAACAGTATGCCCTCAGAAAATGTCTATTAAATATGAAGGTGAAGTAGTTTGTGTATTGCTGATCACTTTTGTTGGTAAATGTTGTAATGTGCATTTAGATTCTTAGTTATAATTACTTACTGATGTGTTCATCCTTTGAGATAGTGTACTTTGACTCGGTTTGAGGTCTGTATCTGACACTGGTAGAGTTCTGTAATAGTAAATGGAATTACTTGTGCTTAGTAAAACCGGAAAGTTCTAGAATGTAGTGCTAGTCTGTATATGGTCGGTGCTGGCTGAAAAAGAACAGTGTATGTAATCTCTTGGAGATAATCTAAAATATTCTTTTGCTATTTCTACCACCAAGACTTGTGCGCGCGTGGCTGCCTTTTACTGTAGATTGCACAATTACTAGTCTGCTGGCTGTGCTTTATCTACAAGTACTTCAGTGTCAGTAGGTTACCTGTTTGTTGTGAAAGGAAAATGAGAAAAACCATGCTTGTGATTTGCTAAGCAAGTACAAGAAAAATCATGTTGGGCATCTGCGATACCTATGTCTGTCTCTTTTCCGGCGTCCGTGAGGCTTGATATTGTAGCTAATGCCTTGGTAGAAACTGTGTTCCAGTTTTCCATTTAGTCTGAAATTATCAGTTAAACTTAGTAGATGCGCATAGCGATATGTCTGGCTGCTTTGACTTGAAATACGCAGTATAAAGTGTCACTGGATGGGCGTTTTGGGAGCACTTGCCTTTATGGTTGTACAGCTGTACTGCCTGTTGTAGGAACAGTTTTCAGTTTATGTAAGATACTTGCCACTGAAGGAGTAGCAGGTACAGCATCCAACTGATGTGATACTGCTTCCGGTAAGATTATTTGCAGGGAGATAGATCAGTTTTACAGAGACTTTCTTTTGCATAAAGCATAACTGTACTCCATGAAACGTGTGTTCTCGAGGTTACTGAGTTACTGTCGTTGCCCTGGGGATGATGGGGCTGCCCGCAGCAGTGTGTGGTGAAACCGCCTTGCCCACGCTTCTGTTGTGCCAGTGAAGTTGGAGGGAGGGTTTTGGGCGTGCATAAGGCCGAGTAGCTGTTGAATAGCCTAGAGCATGGCTTCTTTCTGGAGCAGGTTCTGGACATAGGTGCTCCTTACCTGAGCAAACTGGCTGGAGGCATTGCTTTGGAAGGGGCTCCATTCCAGCCATATGGGCAGTGCTCTATCCTGTAACTTGCTCTTTGAGTCAGGGATCAGTAACATTACCTTACTTAAGGCTTATAATGCTAGTGAAGACTTTTCTATATATACACTTGCTTGTTCCCAGGTGTTCTCGAGGTTACGTTAAATGTAACTAAAGGGTGAAGTGTTAATGAACTGCACAAATACAAAAACTTGATGTTAAAATACTCTTTTCATATTTAATGCTTTAAGAATCATGGAAAAGTTAACCTTAATAGGTACTGGAGTTACTCTATAATATTTAACCATAATAAACATTTCAACATTTCTCTCTCATTAACCGTTTATTTTCTCTAAGTTGTATTGTTCCCTTCTAAACTTTTCTTAAGAAACTGAAGACTGAAATAACCCTTCGTTTTCCTTATTGACTGTTTGTCTTTGGACATTATTTTGTCTTTAAAATCTTCGTGAGACCATGAATTTTATTAGTCATATTCTAAAAGAGTAATCAGTAGTTTAAATTGAACCACAGTCCTTCTGAAATCACTTGGGTTTGTAGAATAAAAACTAACAAACACCTCCTCTGAGGGTAAAACATAAAGTAAGTACAAATAGGCATTAAACTGAGCTTCATTCTTTCAAAAGATGACATTTAAATAGTGGTTTGAGGTGACTAATTGTACATCTGAAATACTAAAGCTTACTAGTAAAAGAAAAAGTCAAGCTTGTCTTGGTAGGCTGCTTCCTTCATGATCTTGTATAATCTTTTCAAGTACAAGATTGTTGTAAAAACACTCGAGAAACCGACATAAATATTTGGTCTGTTTGAAATCCACAAATGTAGTCTCTGTATTTCTTTGCTGTATGGCTTTTTTGGAGGAGAGTACATTCTTAAATCAGATGCTTAAGAAAAGAAAACTTCCAGAAGTACTATGGTTAGTAGCTCACAGTTAAAGAAAATCTTAATTGTGAAATTGTAGTTATGTTGGTTTATTAATATAATTACGCTTGCTTAAGTAGTGGGCGTGTGTGTTTTCACGTAGTGTAATGAGGTGTGGAACAAAGAGCTGTTTTCCAGTGTCTTTTCTAAACACTGAGTCAGGAAATCCCTCTTTTGTTGTTCTTGTATTCAAAGTTGTGCTGGTAATGGGTGATTTGAGCCAGCACCCAGGTAGAGGCAAAGTCATAAATTCTATAGGAGAAAATAATTTAAAATTATGTACTTAGTTATTGGGGGTGGGTTACCCTAGAGCTATATACTTTAAGGTGATCAGGCTTCATGAACCTTATAGAATATCACAGAATGGTTAGGGTTGGAGATACCTTAAAGATCATCTAGTTCCAACCCCCATGCCATGGGCAGGGACACCCTCCACTAGACCAGGTTGCTCCAAGCCTCATCCAGCCTGGCCTTGGACACTTCCAGGGATGGGGCATCCACAGCTTCTCTGGGCAACCTGTCCCAGTGCCTCACCACCCTCTCTGGGGAGAGCTTCTTCCTGATATCCAATCTACATCTCCCTGCTTTCAATTTAAACCCATTACCCCTTGTCCTCTCACTACAGGCCCTTGTAAAAAGTACACCACCACCACACCCCCTCCAGCTTCCTTGGAGCCCCTTCAGGTACTGGAAGGTGCTATAAGGTCTCCCTGCAGCCTTCTCTTCTCCAGGCTGAACAAGCCCAACTCTCTCAGCCTGTCCCCATGGCAGAGGGGCTCCAGCCCTCTGACCATCTTTGTGGCTTCTTCTGAACTTGCTCCAACTGGTTGACACCCTTCTTGCGTTGAGGTTGGACTGCTAAATTTTATTTTTTTTAAATCATCTGATTTGCAAAGTACAGTCAAGTGACTTTCCAGAGGACCTCTCTACACAGCACAGTTCCTATTTCTTGAACAGCTGTTAGGTATCTTCCACTCTGAAAGCTGTTTTGAATCCTCTCCTATAGTAAATTGTCTGTTTTGTTTTCTAATTGACACTGTAGCCTTGTAAATAACCTGTAGATTACAACTTAAAGGAAAATGTCATGCATTGCTGTCAGTGTTGCATTTGTAATTATAGGCACACTCAAATGTTTTGGTTTAAACATGGCTTTTTGGCATGGACAGACCGGAAAGTGCTCTGTTCTGCAAGACTTGAAGTTATGTTAAAGGAAAAGCATGGTGTGATTTTTAAACTGCTTTTATTGTTCACTGAAGAACACTTGGACTGGTGTAATACCGGTATCTTCTGATGGTGGATCATGTTCTGATCAGAATTACCCCTTTCATGTGTTCGCTTTCTGGGGCAGTTTATTTGCCAAGCCAACCAGTGGTACCAACAGCCTCAGTTGCTCATAGCTACTTGTTCTTTGCTGGATCGATATCCTCCTGCCGTTTTAAGGCCAGGAACAAAATCATTAAGCATGTGGCAGGATAGGAAAAATAATTAAGTGAAAAATAACCAATGGATAGGCTGTGCAATTTAGCAGAAACTGTTTTGGGATGTTCCCTGTTCTTTTTGACTGCTGGGATTTGGAATAATCTTAATTAATGTTTCTGTAGTGTCCCTACTGCTGCAGTATCTGAGTAATGTTTGGCCTTTGTGGCCTTCGTATTTGGCTTCTTAAGATCAGCTGAAGTATCATTGCTGAGTATTGCTTAACTTTACCATTATTTTAGAGGCTGGTAAGCTCTACTACCATACAAATATAGCTTAACTTAAAACGTGTTTCATTTTACACCTACTGGAGGGAAGGAAAAAGTGAGTTTTCACCTTTCTGGTCAGTTCTTAGCTTCCCTGGGCTATGTTGCTGCATTATCGGTTATGAAGATTTTCCTTTTCTACAAGCAGGTGTGTACACTGGCATACATACCTTAGTTCTTTTCCCTAAGATGCTTTTTCTTTCTATCAAAGCCTGTTTTCAGTGTGTCCTGCCTCCATACTCCCGTTTTCCCTGTAATTTCATTTCTTCAAAATACCTTGGTTTCTCTGATTCTGAGAAATTCTACTCCTGGTAGGGCCAGGATAGACAGCACTCTTCCAGTTCCCAGGGTACCCTTTCTGTAAAGAAAACTATTAGTTTGGGTTCGACTGTTGTATCACAGATATGCCTCCCTCAGGAAGCGATTTTTTTTTTTTTTTTTTAAAAGGAGATTTTTAAGTTGCAGTTATTTTATTGACAAGATTGTGAGGTTTCAGTGAAGTATAGGAATAAGAAAAGTTCTTTGGAGAATTTTGTAACCTTAAAATAATGATTTACTGTGTTTTGTGTATTGGTTCTGTGGATATGTATTCCAGCAATGATGTCTACAGAGTATTAAAATTGATAGTTTAATACTTACATGTGTAACTGATGGGGATGCTGAAGCAAAATGGGTTGAATTCAGCAGAATTGGCAGAGATAAAAATCCAAGTAATAGAAAACTGATGGAACTTGGACCAGAGGCAGGGTATTTCTAGATACGACACATACCTCTGGAGTAATCTCTGTTGATGGAGTCTGTTGCCTTACAAATAACATATCGCGCGTTTTTGATGAAACAAGTTGATAAAGGTTTTTTGGGAAGGCAGAGTAGATGAGCCCTGAAGGTCCTTCTGTGGAAAAGTGAGCATCTCTTCAGGATGTGAAAGGTCAGTAATCTAACAGTGAGTTTACTGGCCAGCAATGCATCATGTTCCCCTGAGTTACTTTCAGGTGAGGGCTTGAAGTATAGATTCACGTGACTACTTGACTTCACTTAGGAAATCTTGTATCATACTTTTTTGTTGGTTGTGTATGTTATTTTTTTTCCTCTTCCCCTCTTCCTTTTGTAATGCAGTGGAATACAGAGTTTGCAGCATGCTTGCTTCTCTTGCCTCTTCTGTGATATTTTTCTGTGCTTTTTTCTGGTGTTGAGGGAAGAAACCTGCATAAAGTCTAAAACCTGAAGGAGGAAGAGAAACTTTCTACACTGTGTTATTGTTGAAACAGTGTTGGGGAAAGTCTGTTCATCTGCCTATCTGAGCTTATCTAGAAACCATAGCTCTTCAAATACTCTCACAAGTTGGTCATAGCGCAGTGTTTTTTTAATCACTCAATATGGAAAAAATATTTTTTTATCTGTATTTTTAAGTAAACCTTAAACATTTTCCTCACTGTGCAATACCTGAGGCTTGTACTGGAGGATGCTTAAAGATGCTAATGACCAGAACTGAAGCTGATACTTAAAATGATTGCTCTTCAATTATCAAGTTTTCATTGTTTGCAACTACAACATTAATTGGAATTCTAGAGCTTGCTAGACAACTTTTAAATAACCTTTGTTTTTTTATTTACTTTATTAATTATTTGGATGCCAGGCTGCTTTAGTGGATTGTAGGAAAACCAACTTCAGTATGGTATTTCTTACTGGATGCTTGTTGTCAAGTGAATCTCAAGTTCTGACAACCAACCTTAAGTACCAAGTATTCTTATTAAAATATTGCTTTGAAAAATTAAGGAGAGGTTTTGTAAAGCTTTGGTTTTATTTAGTCTAAATGGATCTGTTTCATGTGTGGCAGTGTTTAGGTCAGAGCATAATTTCTCTCTTAAAATTCTTTGTTTCCTGGCAAAGGTTTTCAAGGGAAGAGACTGCTACCTAGGTGTGCAGATGTGAACCCATGATTTCGCAGAAAGCTGCTTGTAACCTAATTGGCTTTTATTTCTTTAAACAAGTGATGATTCTGTTGGAAACATTCTCTTTTTTTCGTTTTCATATATCATTTCCTCGTCAGTCAAGTGGTATGGATTCTTTTACTTCTATTTGTATTTAAAGCTGGGTCTCTAATAGCTGAATTCAGGGAATGTAATGAAAACCATCTAATGAGATAGTGTGCTCTGCATTGTGTAGGTGTCACATTCATGGTCTCATTTTTTTTAAGCTATGTGGAGTCTTTCAGTACTTGCCTGCATAATTAATCCTGTTACGGTATTACTTGTATTCAGGGCTGTTGTAACTCTTGCTGTGTTTCTACCTACATAAATGTTTTTGCTCTAGATAGTTTTTCTTAACCTAGCTTACTAGTTTTTCATTTTATTTCTAAATAAAAACGTTCTTGCTGATATTTACCCATCTGAATATGTGCACACAAGCACACATTTCTTCTGTTGGTATTTCATATATTGCAGTATGCTTATTCGTTGTGGTGAGATCAGCATTTGAACCTGTCCTGTGTTTGTGTTGGTAACAGGCTCATAGGTCACAAGTTAAGAGAAATAAATTAATCTGTTGTTTTGATATTAGAATAATTAGTCATTACATGATGAATTGGGAGAATTCAAGAGAATTGAATGAGAATTGGGCTTGCTCAGCCTGGAGAAAAAAAGGCTCCAGGGAGACATTAATGCAGCCTTCCAGTACCTGAAGGGGCCGACAAGGAAGCTGGGGGGGGGGACACGACACTTTTTACAAGGGCCTGTAGTGACAGGACAAGAGGTAATGGGTTTAAATTGAAAGTGGGGAGATATAGATTAGATATCAGGAAGAAATTCTTCATGGAGAGGGTGGTGAGGCACTGGGACAGGTTGCCCAGAGAAGCTGTGGATGCCTCATCCCTGGAAGTGTCCAAGGCCAGGCTGGATGAGGCTTGGAGCAACCTGGTCTAGTGGAGGGTGTCCCTGCCCATGGCATGGGGGTTGGAACTAGATGGTCTTTAAGGTCTCTTCCAGCCCAAGCCATTCTATGATATTCTAGTTATGCTTTTGCAAATGTTATGCTTTTGCAGATGTAATAGTGTTTAATGTAATGTGTGAACTTAAATACATCTTAAAGAAACTACCAAAACCAATGGATACATTCTACTTGACTTGGTTATCTGTTGGCCAGCAGTTGGTTGATTCTACCTTCAAAAGTCAACAGATTGTCCTGAGCTGTCGTGGTGCATTGGTAGGGTGTGAACTAACTGTTGCACATCTCGTAAGCAATGACCTGTTAGAAGTCGCACTGCTGCGATTTCCAGTTCTTTAGCCCTGCATTATCAGGTGCTGGTTTACTGCAGGACTACTTTGGGGGACATCTTTGCTGCAAGCCTGGAGCCAGGGTCAAAGCAGAAGTCATTTTTTTGTATAGATAAATGTGCTGCATGAGTTTAAAAACTGCTTGTCTCTTGCTGTCGGCTGAAAAAATTTAGCTTGCCTGCTGTATCAAGAAATGCTGACAATTTCATGAATGAATAGGTTAATATTGTAAGCAAAGTGATATTCTTGGATGGAGTATTTGTGGTCTGAACTTCCAATTGTAGTAAAGCCACAGTGACCCATTAAATGTGACTCTTCTGATTCAGTACGCATGTTTTCCCTCTAGCTGATTTTTGCAGTAGTCAGTTCAAATCTTCGCTGCGAATCCATTCAGAGCTGTTAAATGTTGTTCCTTTTCCCAGTGTTTTACTGTAGGTGGTACAGCTATTGCATGCAGCTGGTTCATTTTGGTTTTCGGACGTTTTTCTCTTGAGCTTCTGAGCACGTTTACTGACAATTTGCAGGTGATACCATACTGTCTAGTATTTCTTGTATTAAAGAGAATGAACATAATCTTAGCACTTTTTCTCATTTCTGTCCTGATGTATTAGTCTGTTTCGTCCAGTCATTGACCGTAATATAATACTTAAGGCAGAATATTTGGGCTTATCAGTGGTTGGAGGTGAGAGAGGCTGCTGAAGCTGTTCCATCAAGTTAGTTTCTCTGCCTGTCAGCCTTTACTCCCATCATGACTTCTCACTGCAGGTAGTTTAGTTACACATACCAAGAGCACTTTACCTTGGGATTGGGCTGAGTTTCTGTCCGAGTGTTGATATAAGCTGTATAAAGTGTCTGTTGATGCCGTTCAATGTAATTACTTCCCTTCATTAAGCTTGAAGTGAAGATTTTTTGGAGGGTCTTGCCGACTTAATTTCACAAGCAGTTCTGGCTTTGTATCACTGAAGCTTTGACTTGGGACATTGAGGCTTTAAGCCAGAAAGTATGCTGACATTTCTAACGAAGCTACGAGTGTGTCAAAGCTAATGCAGGGTGCATCATTCAGATACTTCTGTTCATGAAATTGCTCTTGTGAAGGCTAAACAAGTGTTTTTCACAGGGCAGATGCTTCTCCAAGAGGGCAAGAAATAGTCTGCAATTTTAACGGAATTAAACACTCCTGGCCTTATGCAGAATGAGAAGTGATGCAATGGAAGGACACAAACGTGGGCAGCAATTGTCAATTCTAACAGCATCTGGCTCTGGTATTTTGCTGCTTGGGATGTGTGAAGCGGTGCTGCTGTCTGTGTAAGGTGGCAGCTTGGGTATTTGAAAAGAACATGAAGCATTCCCAGGTGACGTCTCTGCAACAGCAGCGCTTTTTAATATAGCAATTTTGTAGTCAGAAGTCATATGTTACGGTCTGAATTTATGGGCTAAGCCTGAACCTTAGGCCCACTGTCTGCTGCTAAGTCAGTTAAGTAGTAAATCAGTGGCCTGAAAGCAGTTGTTGGATATCTGTGGAGCACTGTGCAGAAGAGGCTAACAAACACTGCGTTAAAAATGAACTGTGAAACAAACCACTGATGAAAAGTATCATAATTGTTAGATAAGCAGTTGGTGACACTTGATGAGCTCGAATGTCATGGAGTTAAGCAACAAAAGGAATTAATTGCACGCATGCATCGTTTATTAGTGCTGCCTTGATCCATGTTGATCATGTCTTCTATTTCTCAAGATAGAAATACTGTGCTTTGTGTTCACAAGCATGGTAGGGAGCCACATGCTTTGGAAGCAGTTAGTGTTTTGGTGTTTATTGCCCTTGATTTACTCTTGTGCAAGATCCATATTTTTTCCCTTAAATATTACTTGCCAGTGATACAACTAAACGTTACGTTGTTCTGCTGTGATGAAAATGCCGGTTATCCAGGCTGGTTTCTGCCAGTCAGACCAACAGTTCACAAAACTAAAATATTTTGAGCTATTGCACCAAATGTAGTTGGATTTGTATTCTTTTGGCACAATCTGTTTTTTGTTACAAATGGAGTAATCTTGGGAATATTCTGAAGTTGTCCTGTGAAAGATCTGACTGGTTCATCCCTGATACACTAGTCTAGTACAGACCTCATTGAGCTTTTGTCTGTAAATGTCTCCTCAAACCCTATGATATAAATCTGTAAACATCTACTTTTGTGTCTGTATTAAACTGTGATCCATTAATTTGCCTTCATATCTGCCTGATTTTCTATAAGGAGATAATGTTTCTGTCCCACGCTGTTAGAGTTAAAAGGGAGATGTAGGGTTTCTGAGTGTAAACTTTTTTTTGTTTGTCTTGAAAGTCAACAATTTTCTTTTACTATCTATTCTTCCTTGGTTTAAGGTATGAGAAAGTTTATTGTCAGTTTCCTGTTCTTTTTGCTTCTGTTTCCCTTGTTAGCTATTTACATCTGCCATTGATGAAGAGGATCTGGTTTGTTTCCTTTTTCACCACCAGAAAATGCTTTACATGACAAGTGACGTGGGCTCTCAAAGAGGCCTTTAAGCAATTAATGTGATATCCTGAAGTAAAAATACTGTTGTCTTCACGTAGGATGGCACAAGTAAATAACAGAAGGAACTCTTGAAGGGACCTGCAGCCAAGCTTCTTGATTCCGAACACCAGTTTTCTTGGGTCTTGGATAACATGTGATGGTGTTTTGTTTAACGGCCTGTGGAGGAGTTAGCAACATAAAATGGCATTCAAGTTTGTAATTATTTCTAGGGTGATTTCCCTTCTGAACTTAATTATGTTGTTGCTCACCAGAATCTTGTATCTCCAGTCTTCTGGCAAAAGACTCGGGGAATGCAGACACCGTTGAGATGGTTGCACGAGCTTGTGGCTAACCCTTCTTCTGTGCCCCCAGCAACAGAACTGATGTTGTGCAAAGAAATTGTATCTTCTCTTTGTAGATGTTTAGCATATGGCACTCCTTGCTCTGAAAATACCAAAGGTAACCTTGTTAGTGTGAGTCTTCTGATGTGGGAAGTAAGAGCGTTAAAATCCTAACTGCCCTGTTTCCATGTACTGCAAGAGGGAACTAATGCAGGACTTAGCGTGAGCAGGACAAGTGAAGCCTTCCACACCCCACGTATGTTCTACAGCGCTACCATTTGTGGCCTGTTAATTAACCTTAGTGAAGTCAAATCTTGAAGAGCATGATCTTGCCTGCTACACCAGATCTCCTCCTATATGTGGATTTCTGTATCAATTATGAGCATTTCATGTTCACTTGTTCTGTTAAGTTGTGCTGGAATTTTTCCATGTTTATTCTTTTATGGTCTGGGGTGCTGACAGTATGTCAAAGTTTTATTTGAAGGGTATATTTTTGTCTCCTTCCTGAGCAACTGACACTGAAAACCTAAACCATTTACTACTGTAGAAAATGTCTTCTATCCTTGATTTTGTAAAATCAATACCTGCTTCTGCTGCAGTACAGGTAGGGCATAATCTAATAATGCATGTTACTTATTAATTCACTTAACAGATTAACGCAGACTGGCGGTTGGAAAACTAACTCCGTGTGCTTATAAGGAAATACACACTTTCTGAAATACAGTTCTTGCACTGGACACTTTGGTCCTTTTACCTGCTGCTGTTGAACTGGTTAGTAGTGAGGTCAGTCTGTGAGCAAACATTTTTAGTGACTGAATTAAAAGGTACAAGCTGAGACTTGGATGATCAGGCCACATTTTCACCTTAAGTACTCCTTTAATTGGAACAACTTCGCTTGAATTTTCACAGTTTATTTCTGTCTGTGCAATACGTAAAAGGTTGTGATATTTATACTGTTAAAGTGTGGTTTGAACTGAGGGCGATGTCCAAGATTTTGACTGTGAACTTACGTGCTCTGGTCGATTTATGTCAGGTGGCAGGCACTCAGATAATAAGTGACTCACAGGAATCATTTTATGAACTTTGCAGCTATCAGACTGAGGTTCTACTCAAAAAACAGCTTTTCCTTTAAGTAGCAACAGAAGCCTTTTTTCTACAACTAATTACAAAACATTTTTATACACCTGTCTAATTGGAAGGGAGTTGAGACCTACAAGTTCAAAACATCAACTGTACTGTGTAATTAACCCACAAACTTCTAGGCTATATCTATGTGTTTTCTCATCCCTCAGTTTTGGCAGTCTTAAGTTTTCTGGTGTGTGTGTTTTGGTGGGTGGTTGGTTGGTTTGGTGGTGTTTGGGTTTTGGTTGGTTGTTTGGGTTTTTTTCCCTAAAAATAAATGTAGTTTCTTAGAAGTAATTTGGGGCCCAGTGTAAAATGCTGTAATAATAATTTCCTAATGCCTATTAGAAACAGGCAGCAGGATAAGTAGAAAATACAGGCAACCAGAAGGAGGATCAGCATAGTAACAGTACCTGCAATAGTGACATGGTACTAATTTGGAGAAAGCAGCTCTCTGTAAAGGCGGGTGAAGAGGTCTCCAGTTGCATGCCTCTTGCAGTTTCTTGACTGTGAATCTATAGAGTTCTTGTAAAAGGCTTCAGAATAGCCCTCCTGCTAATAAGTGTTGAACAGACATTTCTTGCTCTGAGTTTGTGACTAGCTGAAGTCAGTGCCTTTGGTTTTTAAGAAATAAATTTATTAGCATCAGGGCCTGTAGACGATGCTTGCTTTCTTATTTACTATTTGTAATTTCCCACAAGCATGTGTTGTTAAGAGGTCGAAATAAAGATTTCTATCAACTAACGCTATAAATGTTGGGAGATAAATGGTGTTTCAAGGAAATATCGCTGCTTGCTTGTATGCCTTTTTACAGAATCGTGGAATAGTTTGGGTTGGATGGAGTCTCTCAAAGTCATCCTGTCCAGCCCCAGTTTGAAGCACTTCCATGTGCTTTTTCTTGTGTATCTGCTTTTTTCCTCTGTCAGGAGGAGCATATTGGGTTAGGTAAAATAAACTAGGTCCCATTTTGAAGTGTCAGTTGATGATAGTTTATGAATGTTTCTGGAAGATGCTGGTGTGGCACACTTGGTCAGACCAAAGGTTTTACGCTCTGTACACAGCTTTTATTGAAAAGCTTACTGAATTATTTAAAAATGTTAGTGAGCAATTGTCTGACCTTTTGTTTGTGCTGAAAGAGCAGTTGTGTTTCAGGCTAGACTTCTTTTAGTTTTTCCTCGTACTTGGGGTCACACTTGATACTGGAGTTTTCTGAAAGTTCTTCTGTGTGTTACCTACGGCTACATAATATCTGGGGAAGCAGTGTAGCTTTTAAGTAGAGGAAGGCATGGAGAAAGCAAAATTCTGCGTTTGTGCACATTGTTGGTTCATTTTCCTGTAGGTTATTTTACTGCTGTACCCCATTGTTTGGAAAGCCAAGGGTCAAATCCAGCAGGACTACCCTGCTGATGTTCACTGCACAGTTATGTTTTAATACTGTAGGTGGAGCGTATTTAGTCCAACGCATGCACAAGTCTTACTGAATAAACTAACGTATACAGTGGTCTGGTGTCGGTTGTGGTCTTGAATTTCTGTTGACACACAGGCTCTCCAGTCTGGTTATTAAAGTTACTTGACAAATGTTTGTCAAATCAGTTTGTGATGTTCACTTGTTAGTCCAGGCGTTTCCAGAGACAGACAACACTACTACCTAGAGATGCATCACATGGATCCGATGCTGTGTAGGGGTCTTTACCGTTCAGCTTTCTCACTTTACCGTTTAAGAGGTTTTGTTTTGCCTCAAAAAAGGGCAGAAGTGCAAAAGTGCTTTTATACCATTTCAACCAGAAGTAGGAGTTCAGGAAGATGTAAGACTTTAGATTGTTTGAAAGGCCTCTGAAATCTTTGTGAATCTAATACCCTTTAGAATTTTTCTCTGGCTAAATTTGTGTCCTGGCATGATTTGCAGTTACTAATCAGGTGAAGTCAGGCCATTTTCAGTTTCTCATTAACAAGATACTGTGAATATTTTATTAAAAAGTACCTTTTTAATCAAAGATTAGGTAGGGTTGCCTCAGGAAATAGCATTTGATTTGCATATAATGACAGTTCTTATTTGAATGACACTAATGTGAATATGCAGAGTGTGAAGACCTTTGTCCACGTATGTCTTTTTTATAATAAACTGTTAAAGGAAAGATCATACAATTAATGAGTAAGCCTGTAGTTGATTGTCATGTGCCTTTAGCATTTTAAAACTGACATGTTACTTCATTGGGTTTTGTGCCGTTGGAAAGCAGGGCAAGAAAGGCTTCCCTGTTACTAGTAAGATGAGCTGGTGGCAGATGCAGAGAATTTTTTTTCTGCTTATTCATATAAGGTTATGATTGTAAACATTGTGTATTCACCAGTTTCCTTAATTACGGCTGTCAGGTTAAAAAAATGTAACATTTCATGCGCGTTGAATATGATCAATATTTAAATCAATAGTTTATTACCGTGAAACAATGATTTTAGAAAAAAAGATCTTCAGTGAAGCACGGTTGTTGGGCTAAGTGGTTTAACTTAGATGTATCTTTCTAAGGTTAGGTTACCCTCGACTTGCCGAATGCAAAAATAAGCACTAAGATTAGGGCCCTAACTACTGCCTGCATGTTGTGGGTTTGGGGGAGGCATTTCATAACTCCTTGTCTGTGCTGTTTATATTTGTGCTTTATGGAATGCTCCCTCTTGAGAAGCTGCTCTCTTGCCCCGGGTGAGTGGTTAAAGGCTTAAATTGCATTTTCATCCATATCCTTGGCTGTGAAACTTTTGATTTTCCAGAACCCCCTTCCTGATCCAATCAGTGATAGTGGTGGGATTTTTTTGTTTGTTTGTTTTTGTGGGTTTTTGGCAAGTTTTTAATAAGGAGGAGGAAACTTCTTGTGAATTGTCCAGCTACTGAGGACTAGACCTTTGCAGGTATGCCAGAAGTGTTAGTACTTCCTAGAAAAAGCGTCACACCTTAAAAGCTGTTTTTTTCAGGTAGACAGTGTTCTAACATTACCTACTGTCACTGTACTTTAGAAAAGGCTTGAGGCTGGCTCTTACTGGATAAGAATTTTAGAGCCTCTAGCACTTTTAACTCTACAGAAAAGATAAAAGATTAACTTTGATGCAGTTTAAAAGATACCATAGTCTGCAGTATTTTTGAGAGGTGGGTGTACATGTCGAATTTAGGCTGGGTGGAGTTGATGTATGTTACCTTTCCCGAGAATTTTCCCCATGAAGTAGCTGTCTCTTATGTGAAAAAGCAGGTATTTTAAAGAGATTTCTGTTGTGTATACTAGCACTGACAGTAGTGTCTGAGCGACATGAACACCACAATAAATCTTACGTGTTTATTATGAAGAGGCATAAATATTGTTGCTTCTCTTCCTTGTAATGACTTGCAGTCTCAATTTGCTGAGTAAGATTCCACCCCCCACACACACCTGGACCCTTCTTCCTGCTTTGTTCTTTCATACAAGGCCTCTTCATAGCTGAAGCTTTATGATAGGTTTTGTTACATACAGAGCAAGAAGATCAAAAAAAATAAACCACCTCACCTGGGTTTTCTTGTTACAGGGAGAACTTTTAAATGAGATGCTCTTTTTAAAAAAAAAAAAAAAAAAAAAAGAGAGAGAGAAATAAGCAACTGAGAATTTAGTTTCCCAGCTAAGCAGTCCGAGAGCGTTTTTGTAGATGATCACATGACTTTTTAGTTAAAGTGTGCCTGATTATGCTTCTGAGAATGGAAGATCAAGGGCCATACCGTACATGCCTTTCTACTTGTTTTGTTCAAGCTGCTGTGTCACAGCAGTACTGTTGAGTATATTTAACATCCTTTCATGCCCAGTAAATTGTAGAGATCTTGTTTCTGATGTTTCTGGCTGCAGCTTTTTTGTTGATGTAGTTTGGACCCTTTCTGGAAGGCTCTTTAGTACTTACAGTTCAAAACCATCTTCGGCTCTTTCCACATATGCTAACAAAATGACTGCGTACGTTAAAATGTATGTATAGCTTCAGAGTTACCTGCTTCTAGAAGCAAGCAAAAGCTGTGGTTCTTGAAGCTGTTCTGGGAGAGAGTGAGGACTTGATACGCTGGGTGTGAAGGTGGGAAAGTATTGAAAGGGAAGGTGGAAACCGAAGACCAAGGAAGCTTCTTGTATTGCTGCTTAGCCTTCAGATGTAAATTTTGATTTGCAAAAGTAATTAGTAATTGAATTTCCATGGATAAAAAGGTGGAAAAATGCAACTGGGACAGATATTCCTGCTGTGTACTGCTCTCCTGGTTCATATCCCACGATTCAGATTTAGCACTGGGTGCTGCTGAAGAAGTGGGAACTGCCTGGCTGGCTGGTGGTAAGGCAGGCAGGGCCAGCAGAGAGCTGTGGTTTGTGGAAGTGTTTCCTCGGTCAGATCTGCTAACAAAGGTGAATTTCTGTTCAGCCTCTTGCAGTATGCCACAAGTGGCTGTCAGGCGGTACCCCTCTATCCACAAGGATTTCTCTTATCTCAAACCTGCTGAATACCACAGCTTTTTGTGATCTGCCTTTGAGGTGACAGAAGTCCGTAGAAATGAGGGCAAGAGGACACACGAGAATCATGCGGTTAAGTGAGGTAGAGGCAGTATGCAGTGTTTCCCTAGAAGGTTAGGATAGATGAGTTGCCACTTAGGAGTTCGTTTTGCTGGGGGAGGCTGCTTGTCTGGCTGGCTGAGTTGGGTAGGTAGATTGTGGGTAGACACTGTTCAGAATGAATGCAGCTGCCAACCTTCCACTTCACGCTTTTGGAATTGGTCTGAATAATGAATCATGGAGCCTTTTTATAAGCATATATTCTCCATATCTCTCTCATCAGAAGCTTTTTTTGCCAGTTTTTTTATATGTGAGCTCATTGGGTGTTTCCTCTTGAAGTCTTAAATGTGTTCTGGTCCTGCCCTTTGTTGTCAAAGTATCACTAATTATATTCGGTAATCCTCTGGGTAACTTTTTTCTGACTTGCATGAGTCATGGCTAACAAAGACGGGCACCATAAAGGTTAAATGCAGAATTAGTTCTTGCACAGATGAGGTGGTCCATCTGTTTGTCATTTGAATCATGCTGTGGATCTAATGACTGCTGCCATTCTGGAGGGTTCTCTTGCTTTTTGCCTTGTAGCTTGTTGAGGAGCTGGGGCAGTTTACTGGCTTCAAAGAAGAGTTTGGCATAATACTTTAATCTGAAGCCTCCATCTCAAACTATAGATCATAATAAATCAGCTGCATCCAGAACAGCAGAACATACTGGTTTATCCTTTCAGAGTCTAGTATGGCTGTAAGGAATGGAAAATAGTACCAGGAAGCTATTCCTAAGTGCTTTGCCTTTTTTCCAGCTATTTTGAGACATTTAATTTTACTCTAAGCTATTATGGAGACCTTCAGTATAGAAATATGGATTATATATTTTTCATAAACCTGGAGATGGAAATTATGGTTCTGTGTTTTGAGTCTTGCAAAGTAGCAAAGAAAAAAAACCTTGAGTACTATATGTTAAAAAAAAAGCTCCCAACTAAGTATAAATTTTCTAAAATACAGTAAATTTTTTTCCTTTTTAATAATGTATATAAGATGTTGTGTAATGCTGTTTTTTGAAAGGTTGGTGTGGAGTTTTTGGTGGTTTTTTTTTTTTAACCCTGTTGGCCATATTTGAGTTTATGCATAGTGACTACGACTTGTACTGTGTTTATGGTTTAACTACTCAAGCTTATCGAAACTACTCTAGTATGCCTTTCAGAACAGGCTTCTTAATATTGCCACTCTAAGCTTGCTAATTAGTAGTTACCCCTGGTCATAAATCAAAACTAAGCACTGTTTGTGTATGCTATAAACAATCAATTCATAGAGCTTTCTGTCTTGTTACACGCATGTTCTTCTTGACACTTTGTTTGAGGGTATGTGAAATGTAGTAGTTGTTTAACGTTGATCCTTCTCAGTTAAATGCACTGAAGTTCTGAAATAGTATTTTATCTATGCTTTGGGTCCAGTAGTGCTTTTGGAAAGAAGCCAGTGAAAAATATAAGGACAGCTTTAAAGTTGCAGTGTTGTGGGTTTTTTTTTTTTCCAGTAATAATTATTTATTCAGTTTTATGTAAAGCTTGAATGCAGAAAGGTTCTCAAATGTTGCTTTTTATTAAGTCTTATGAGATCCGCTGCATAACAACACATTCCAGGTAGGGGTATGTTTTGCGTACTATACCATCCTTCATTTTCAGAACAGTGAGGACAGAGGTTGCGTTGTTTCCTCCCCTATGATCCCAAGGTGCTAAATTCATTTTTTTTGTAAGACTTCAATATATACTTGCCAAAATACTACTCAATACTCACCATATTGTGCAGCTTGTCGCTGACTGGGTCAGTGGACTGATGTTAGAATTGTAAATAAAACGTATTCAGTGGGTTATGAAATCTCTTGAGTAGGACTGTGGTTGCAAAAATTACATGGTTTTATGTAGGCTGTTTCAGGTTTGTTTTCCTGGGCGGGATGCCGGAATGGAAGGTTAAGAGAACTAATTTCTAGTCCCTCTCTGATAATGGTGTCAACTGGTTGCTCCCAATAATTATATTCCACTTCCAAGGCACCAACCTTATTATAACTTTCAGCTTTGGCTCTGGAAGGGGGAGCGTCTCTGCTGTTCTGTGTGAATCAGGCTGCCTTGGCTGGCAAACCACAACCGTGATTTGGTGGGGTTAGCGAAAGTGGATCTTGACTCAGTGGGGGCTGCTTCAGGTAGTCGGAGGGGATGAGGACTAGAAAACACTGCTGTGTTGCAGAGGAAACAATGCTTCTGCATTTGAAGGGAAAAGGAGTAAACAGACCAAGAGCGACGCTTTGTTTAAGGGAGCTGGAGTCCAAAAGTGCTAGTACACATGTATGTGAAATATAATATAAGGAAAAAACTGTTTGGGGTGTGTTCATCTCTTGCCTGAATAACAGCTTACTTCCTCACTCCCATCCCTTGGTGTGGGAAGACAGACAGAATCACAGAATGGTCAGCATTGGAAGGGACCTCTGGAGATCATCCAGTCCAACCCCCCTCTCAGGGCAGGTTCATCTAGAGCAGATTGCACAAGAACACATCCCAGGTGGCTTTTGAAAGTCTCCAGAGAAGGAGACTCCACAACCCCTCTGGGCAGCCTGTTCCAGTGCTCTGGCACCCTCAGAGTAAAGTTTTTCACAACCCTTAAGTTGTGAGGAAGGAAAACTTTGTTTTCATTCTGGATTGAATGTGAATTACACCTCTAAAATTGGATAGTTTATCTAGACAAAAGCTTTTAGATAGGAGGCCAGCAGTGATCATGCAAAAGAGCCCATTGAGGCTGTGGAAGTGTTCTGCATTCAGGTTTTAAAATCAGTTCTTTCGCAGCTTACTTCATACAGACATCTGCAATTCTGAGTTGCCAGTGCTGTTTTTTCCACATACCTTTTATCTGGGACCAAAACAATTGTTGTTCTTCCTTATGGGTGGAAGACAGTGATAGTGCTGCCCGTTGTCGGTTCCCTGTTACTCCACTGCCTCTCACTAAATGACGCAGGGACTTCCTGAAACATTTCGAAAGATTCCAAAGACTAGAAATGTCACATAACTTACATTGATACTGTTTTTGCAAAATTTTTGTAGGACTGTTTGAATTCCTCTCCTTGGAGGACAGTAAAAATAAGGGGTTTTTCCTATTCTACAGCAGGTGTTAGTTGGCTGATTAGTTAGCCCAGGTGTTCCTGGCTAGTGAATCTCACTTGTGTTTCTGCTCTGGCAAAACAGTGTGCTAGGTGGTTGCATTTACAAGGGAGTTTCTCTTCTGACCTTAATGCCATTTTTGAAATGAGTCTCCCTGTTCTCATTTACATCATCATTCACATCATGGGGCAGCCTGGCAGCATATGAACTCTTATTTCTTTCAGTTAAAAATACAAAATCAGAAGATTCTGCCTAGGGTTACACCTGATCGGGTCCGTTTGCTAATGAATGATCAGTCTGTCTGCATTGAGGCTTATATCGAGGACACTTTCCAGGAAGGTGAGAGAGGCAAGAGGGCTGAAAGAGGAACCTGTGCTAACTGCCTGGTAGGAAGTGATGGCCACAGGTGTCTAGAAAACTAAACTTGGTTCTGCCAGTTATGGAACAACTTGTACAATAATAATACATAAAATCTATTAACATTTTAATAAGTATATACTTGCAATTAAGCCCATATTAACTATTTACAAATTAAGACATTTTTTCCGAGTGTAGTTGTTCCTGTAAAAGTGTAAAGGTGGCCTCAGGTATAGTCAAATCTTAGTTCCTGTAGTACAACTTCTGATGCAAATTTTGTAGTGTTTGGCTTTTCCTGTATGTAGTAAGTAGTTCATATTTTCTGTGAGGTGATGCTGATTTCTTTAGAAGGAGAAAAAGAAGCAGGGTGTCTAGTAGCAAGTTTTAGAAGTTTGGGGTTGTTTTGTGTGTAGAAACTCTGATAATGCATAAAATCACGTGATGTATTTAAGATGCAGGCTGTAAGCTGTAACTTGAAATGTTTAAGTTAAACTGAACTAAACCAGCCAGTAGTTCTGGCTGCTTTTTACTGGTAGATGTCTTTGTCAACCACTGCAAACTTGTCAGTGGTAAACGCTTCAAGCTTGTTCATCTTAAGTCAGTAAATGTCAAGGTGTTTAGCGCGGACAGGTAGCACTTGAGGATCTGCACTGGGCTTGCTGTGTTTGCTTTAGCAGATAGTTCTGTTTCCTCTTTGGTGGATTTTAATGATGTCTTTTTTCCCCCTCTGTTCTCATTTGTGATATTTGAAGATGTATCAGTTAAGCACAGAGAAGCACACAGGAACGTAGGGATGGCACGCCTGTAGTAGCCTTGAGAGGCTTCCAAACATTGGCTGAGTAAGGCCAATCGTTGTCATGATCTTTAAGATCAGGAAGTTGATCCTAACAGCGAAAAGAAACCAGTGAAATCTTTTTAAAATCTGGTCGGTAATAAAGATGTGACCAATCTGTTCTTTTGTGCTTCTACACAAATGCTGTGAAATCAGTGTAGCCTTGAGCAAATTGGGCCTGATTTGAAATAAATTCAATGCTGAAGGGTATCTTGTGTCTGCTATTAGAGGCACTATAGCTGAAAATAACCTTTGCCTTTCTTCCTGTGCTGCAGACATTACAGATAGGGTTAAAGACCTCAATGTAAGTCTTTATGAGCTATTTATATAAATAATAATTATAAAAACCCCTGCACTTTGGGATTGGAAGAAGCCATCCAGGTTGCTTTGATCTGGTCTCCCTCACTGATGGTAACTAGCCCTTTTAATCATCGCAATGAAGCCTTTCAAATTAAAGAACACTGCAGCACTCCCAACCCTCTCCCCCCAGCAAACAGACCGACCCAAAAAACCCCAACCTTGTGATATGCTTTTTGCTGAAATACCTTCAGTACGTCTGGTATAAAGACTTCAGGAGTGGCTGGTTGAAATACTATTATTTTCAAAGAACTGTTTCGACTGAATTCTGTATTGAATATGCTTTAAGTAACTCCTTTCAGAAACATAGCTAGGTATGTTTTAGGAAAAATTTTGACCCAGAAATAGGCTAATTTTATGTCCAGTCCTTCAGGTTTGTTTTAAGCAGCAGAAAAGACACAGCTCATGGTCGTGATGGGAAGGGGGGAAGCCCTTAAATAGAAGAAGATAAAAGAGTATGCATCTCGTTCTTTTTGCAGGGGGCTAGAGGCAGGAGGATGCTCTCTTTGCAGTCATTAGGAAGTTAGCTAGGAAGAATTAGGAGGAACTTTTAACTTTTGAATTTACCTGTATAGTTGAAAGAAAAAGCGCAGAGTCCTGATAGAGATTGCAGTGCTGCATCTCTGATTGAGGGAGTGGCGGATGTCATGAAACATAACTCTGGTGGTAAAAGTAGCAAATTATGTATAATTAAAAGTAAGTCTTTTGGTCGTTTCAGTACCTGAATTATCTCTGGAGCAATTTAGTCCGTAATTAAAATAGAGCATAATTAGAGGTGGAAGGGAACCAACAAAAAAACCCAAACAAACCAAGAACCTTCATGGACGTTTGGAAGTAAAGATGATGTTTTGGAGGGGTAGTAGTGATGAATTACATCCTTATTTTACAGTATAGACCAACTACATCTTTATTTTACCGTCTAGATGGGTTTAGATCAAACTGCAAAAAGTAGTTAACCTGAAACACATACTGTGAAGAGGAGGTATGTTGTGGTTGATTGTGTTGAGTTTATTTTTGGAAGGAATATTCTTGGGAGAGGAGAGGGCTTATTGATGTACCCTGTAACACAGCTCCAGTGCAGCAGAGAGGTTTTGCTGAAGTCTGAATCTTGCCTAAAACCATTTTCCACAACTTTCTGATTGATTTTTGTCTGTAGGACTATTTCAGTCCAGCATTATTGGATGCTGGGGTGACTAGTACTGCTCTCCCGCTATGATATGTGATTTTGGACTCCTGTCCTTGGTTTTTCTCTAGTCTGTGAGGCTTAAGTGCTTTACTGTTGAGAAAGTTTGTTCAGAAGCAGCATAGATTGGGGCTGCCTGCATATAGCTGCTGTTTTCAGACACAAACAGAAGTTTATTTTCCAATTTTATTCAAACTCCTTGTACCTTTTGAAGACTTTCCAATTTTTGCTTCTCCCAGTTCCCTTCATCCCAACCCTAGTCTTTCTGTTGATCCTGGTGTGTGCCTGTGAGCTGGTTTACCTTGAGTATTGATGTTTGAGACACCTTGCAGTGGAACGCAGCTACTGAATCCGCTGGCTTCGTCCTGTTCATTCCCTGTCTTTTTGGCTGCTTCATTTAGGGCTTCATTTTTGTGATCTTGACCGGGCTGTTGTCTTGCCTTTTGCTTTTAAGAACGAAGTTCCTGATAACACTGTGGATGTTCAAGTACGAAAACTTGCCCTGTTTGTTTCATCATAGTAAATTTGAATGATAACTGAGGTTATTTATTGAAACTGTAAAAGGCCCCTTCCCCTCCTTTTTACAGGAATGTTCAACTACACAATGACCTCTTCTAGCCCTAGCATTTGGAAACAACTAGGAAGAATCCAGTTTTGCATCTTCCTTTTCAAAAATACTAGAATCCATGAAATTCCCAAGTTGCTGCCTTAGCCATGACTCTGCTTTGCCTCAGCTGGCTGCTTTTTCTTTTCCATACGTTTTCTTAAATACTACTTAGACTCTTTTCCCACTGACTAATCTGATGCGTTTTTTTCTAGACCTTGGATCATTTTAATGTTGGTAGATCTGTAACGTGACCAGCATAAAGTTACCACTGGAAAATAACTAGAGCTGCTCTCTCGAAGATTGCTGGTTCCTTTGAGACGTTTCCCATTGGAACATGGCAAGGACAATTAGCATCACAGATGTTAATGGATAAAACACTGTACAGAAAACCTCTCTTTTAATTTGGCAGTGGCAACAGTATTAGGCGTGTTTATTTCAAGGTTTTTCTTATTTTTCTAGCTTTTCAGTAATTGCATGTCCTTAAAACCAGTAAAATTTAGATGAGTGTTTTCACTTAAGTATTGTGTACTTGTCCTCTCCTTTTCCCAAACCAGGTTATGGTGACTTTTGAGTCTCGAGTACTTTTTGCTGAGAGAAAAAGGAAAAAAGAAAAGGGGGGGGGGGGGGGGGGAAAAGTCTGTTTGAAGGGTTTTCTTCTTTAATGAAAAACAGAACAAAGTGAAGGGGAAAAAATTAAATGCTGGATTCCATATGTGGTCAGCCTCTTTTCGCCTAGATTTTCTGTAGAGCTTTTTTTTTTTTTTACTGATTTCACACACACACACACCCCCCGGCCCTGATTCTGGAATTCACTTTTCTCACTGTTTCTTAATATAGTGGGCAACCTGGTGAAGATGCTTGGCTGCTTGTTGTTGGGTTGTTGTAGAAGGGTGTCAGTTGCATAAATGAGGGTATGGAAATGTCTCCGTCACTTTTAAGTACTTGAAGAGGCATGCCGGCCTCAGTGGCATATGAAGTGTCGTTCTGGTTTAATGAGGAAAAACTGTGGTCCAGCAATCACAGCTGTTTCTCTAGGCTGACGTTCAGATTTGAACCTCGCCTAAGTCTGTGCTGCTGCTGAAAGAACTAATAGTGCTCAGCCCAAATTGGGTTAGCATGTGTGTCCAGCTGGAGAGTTTTCAGGGAGCTGCAAGGAAGGTTAGTCTTCAGTCTATTTACAGCATTGCAAATGAAAAATCTCATGTCAGCATAAAGAAGGGGCGGCATGAAGGCTGGAATATAATTCATTTTTTTGTGGCAGTACAGGTTGATGTGACAGGCGTGAGGCATTTGTTGCAGAAACTCATCAAAATGAGCCTCGGTTGCGTTGAAATAATTCTTGCATTTGGCTGAAAAGCTTCAGTGCATTAATTATTGACTATATCGTAGTGGTGGTAATGAAGGATCTGTTTGTCTGAGATATTTTTCATTGAAGAATTTTAAGACTTCAGTAGTTGGAGGAGTATCTTATTCTATGGATACCTTTGTACTAAAAATAATAAATGGTGCTTTGCACAGGTCAGTCTTGTAGGATGTGATTGAAAAATGTTCATAGGTAGATGATTAAAATTTTACTTTGTGGATTCTGTATGTGTCTGAAACTTTTGAGAGCTCAGGGGAAGAGCTGTGATCTGTAGCACTGCTCAGCTGAAGTTGTGCATCAGATCAGCTGATGTTAACGCATGCATAACTGCACTTAGGCAACATGCTTTTGAGTTGACCCTTTTTTTTGAACCACTGGTTATTGCAGCTATCCAGTGTGGTCTAGGATGAAGGCAAGTCTTTGTTCCTTCTCTTAAAAAGGAGAATTTCAAGTTCTGTAAACAACACATCATTTAGCATACACAGAGCTTTGTCTTCAAATCAGTTGTTTAGGATGTGTGTTTCAAACAAAACATTTGTGGGGTATGGAGATCTTGTATGTGTATTCAAATGACTCCCTGAACCATGTTAAACTGTAAATAACTAACTACATGTTAATCAGATGTATCTTATTTAGGTTTCCAGGCATCACTGAAGCTTTTCTTCATTATTCTGAAAAGTCTCATTAGTACAAGTACTATTCCAGTGTGAACAAGTATATCATATACCACTTTCAATTATATTAAAATAATAATAATAAAAAAAAATCTGACAATTACTTAAGCAAATTTTTGAAAATGACATGTGAAGAGTGGGAAGCTTTTTGCTGTGGGAGAGCAACATGAGGCTTTAAATTCAGATTCTGAAGTTCAGATAAAATGAAAATCCATAGTACTGCAAAAGTGGTTTCCTCATATTCTAATTTACAGAATGTAGAAATTACTAAAATATTTTAAGTGCTGCTAGCCCTTCAAAAGCAAGCAACTTCAAAACCCACAGTGAAACTCAGAGCCTCAGAGTAGCATAAATATGTAAGTAGGTGATGAGATTTTTTACAATGTTTTGTGTTTAAGAGGGATACCGTTACACTGTAGTTGAGGAGAAATTGCAAGATTTCTTTATTTTTTAGGTCTTGGAAGCATAAACTGCTGAAAAAAATGTGGAATATGTATGAAGTTGCTAATTTAGAGGAAACTGAGTATTGGCAAGTATTTATTCACCACTTTTCTGCTACATCAGTGCCAGGCATAGCAGAAACCAATAGCTGACAGCTCAGCAGACGTTGAGAGGGGAAAGAGGATGCCATGTTTTCACTAACTTACCAAGTCAGTATTTTTTTGTTTACGTTGCATTTAACTGAATGACTTAAGAATTTAAAGAAAATATATGAAAAAATATTTTAAGAATTATGTTTGCTATTTCTTGCCTGAACTTGTGTATCATTCTTACTTTCTGTGAAGGACAAGCCTGTGACTTACCTGATTCTCTGTCCTTGGCTCTGGGTTGTGTCCTCCCTAGCTGGCAGGAATTCCAGGAGTCCTGGTCGTCTCCCGTGTCTGTCCTTCACGCTCATCCGCAGCAAAACATAGCAAGCTCACTAGGCAGGTCTTAAGATACCACCTTACCCCTTTTCCTTTCAGCTTTGTAAACATATGCCTCTGTTGTTGGCCAGAAAAGCATCTCAGTTTTCCTCTAAGTAATTATTAGAAAACTAAATAGTGGTGGCAGCAGTTTGGGAGCAATGGCTTAGCACTTCAGCAACAAATTCTCACCATGTTAAAAAAGGTGTTGTCTTGACAACACAGCCTAGCTCAGCTTCTGCAAGAAGTACTGTACCTGTTTTTACGACTACAGTCAAAGCTGTCTTATGGAAACAAAAGCATGTAACCGCCCCCAGGTAACTGAGGTATCTGTGTGTTTTGTCAGGGTTGCTTGGAAGTGGCAGCAGCGTATCCAGCAGAGCACATCTCTGCATTCCTTTTGCTTCAGGTTTGTCTAACGCGAGACCAAATATTGAAAAGCAGAATTACCTTAACTTACAAATGGCGTTGCCCTAACTTCAGTTCCTATTGCCCCCAAAATATCATCTCTGGGCTAAATTTGCAGAATTCTGTCAAGATACCTTGTGCCAGTTAAGTGTCTTGTCCTAACTTAATTTCCTTGGTGCTGCCTGCAATCAGGTGCTTCTAAAGACATTAAGGAGAGAAGGCATCAAGAAACAAGGTAGAAGGTGCTGAAATAAATTTTGACTACCACTATAAATCTTAAGTTCAGTCCTCTGACAGATTTTTGTGGATTTGCTTAATAAAAGAATGCCCCACCTGGGTTATTTTGAGAGTGCTTAACACTTCAGTAGTTTTTGCCGTGTTCATGGGTAAATTTTGAAGTGATGTAATGTTAAGTCACTCTAGGTGCCCTTTGTGGAGTTATGTAGAGACTCATTAGTTCCTTTGTAAATACACATAATTTTCTTTTCTGTATTTTTGAGATTTTCTGTGATATTCATGCCTTAGATGTATGTGTTGGGTGGCTTTTTGAGTAACATCTTCCCTGATGTGCTTCACCTTTCTCTCTTTGTGCTCGAGTTGACCTGTAATGCTTCTTGCTCTCATGTTCTTAAGTAGAAAGCGAGTAATGCAAGCTATACTGTCTTTAAGGTGTTGACCTTGTGTCTGTACCAAGTATTTTAGTCTTAAAGGTTAAGTAAACCAAATCACATGGTATTGGGTTTTTTTTAATTTTCTTATCAGCATGTAGATAGCTGTGTGGTTTTTTTTTTCCTGCCAGAGTAATGAAAGATCCTACTGTGACTTACTAATCTGTGCTCTGTTGATTAATATACCTTTTGTTCTTGAGCCAGCAGATGTTAGAAATTACTACTGACAACTAATTGTACAGCATTTCCAGTACTTAATGTGCAGATGACAAATTTCATGTTCTTATCTCTCTCTCTTCTCACCCCCCACATTCATATAATTGGGGAATTTAATCAATTCTTTTTGTCACTATGTGTGTCTCCAGAGAGTAAGTCCAGCTCTGCAGCTTTCTCTAGATGGATAATCTTCTCAGACCAAGCAGTGGTGGTCTCAAACACATGCTTCCTTAGCCTTTCTCTTTAGAGAGAATCTTTCTTTAGTATCTTTCACAACTGGTTTTATTCCTTTTTATCCCATTTTGAAGAAATAAGTTGTGTTTTTTTTCTTCTCTTGCTCTTTATTTTGGCTTTATAAAAGCCTATGAAAATTCAAGGTATATGCAGGTTATGGGGTTTAACCCTGGAAGATTTATTGTCCTGGAGCTCTGCAGTTTCGGTCATTTCCAGTTGAATCTCTTTAACCCAATTATTTCATGGGTAGCTTGTGCATTCAGATTTTCCATGTAGGTCAGTTTTGACAACTTCTTGTTACTTCTAATGTCTCTGAAACTGCATTGCAGTATGACTACAGCCTGATCAGACATAGTTTTCTTTTAAACTCCTAAATCTGGGTGGACTAATGCCACAGGGTAATGTTTTTTATCTGCGGTAGTGTTGAAGAGCTAAAAATGAAAGGCAACTTGTGATTTCAGTTCCTTGGTTTTACTAGACTAAGACTTATTTTTTTAAAAAGTGCTGAAAACTTGCTTCCTCTGCCTCATATTTAATAAGTTGCATGTCCTATTTTAAGTGCCAGCTTTGCAGACGTGCTGTTTATCAGGAGCAAAGCCTACACATGTAATTACAGCAAACGTGGCTTTCTTTGTGAAGTGCCACCAACTTTTTAACTTGTGAATTGGTGGTGGTTGTTTTGTTGTAGAGGTCTAGTTTTAAATGAAGATTTTTACATTTATCCTCACTTCTTCTTTTTGGAAACCTATAGATTTGATTCTACCTCGTCTGTCTGGTGTCATTTTCCACCCATTTTCTCAACCTCAAGTCCCTAAAGCCCTGGTTTGCTGGATTGCTGCTTGCCTCACCATGCTGCGTTATGAGCTCTAGTGCAAGTGTCGGCTTGGGAGCAGGGGACCGTTTCTTTTGGCAACAGCCAAAATCTCACCTGGGAATTTAAGCCTTTGCTTCATGAATATTTTAATCTGTCAGTTGTAGAAAGGTGGAATTGCTTCTGCTTTGAGGAGGAAATAATGTTACTTGAAAAATGCTGTCTAGAATCTGTTACAATATTCTTCTGAAGTACCTCTCTTCCCTGCTTTTAATAGCTTTTTTTGAAATATTTAAATGGCATCCGTGACAAGAATGATAGGCCAAGGGTCTGTCTTCAGGTACTGCACTTCAATTTTAAATTTTGCTCTAAAAGTTCATTAGATTGTCATCTTGTATCCTGAAATTTCGTTGCTGTTAATGCAGTTGCTGATAGGCAAAAGTGAATTTATTGCTGGTAGACTTCCCTGTTACTGTGTTTTGCTAGGATCAGCTTTGTGGCTCAAACAGATGTTACTTCCATAATTTATGCTCCCGATTCAAGTTATGAAATGGTGCAGCTTTGGCTTTCGTTCCTTTAAAAACGTCTGTAAAATACAAAGTTGAACTTGTGCAAGGTTTGACATGACACTGTCCTATGTGGAATTGTGGGACCAGCTGTGTAGCACAATGCTGCTCCCACCCCTTCTCCTGATGGGCTTCATTTAGATGTTCTTCTGCGTTTATCAAAGTGTTGGCTTTTGTTTTACAGAGTGCTGAAGACAGGAACTAGCCTTTACGAAATCTTCTAAAATCAGACTTAAAATTAAAAGCATCTTGTAGCCTCTGTTTTTGTGGTCACTTATAATGATGTGGCAGAGCATCGTTCCCACTTGGCGAGATGATTCCATCATACCATTTGGTTTAGTCTGGGCTCTTTTATTTGTGTATTTTCCTTTCTGTATAAAAGCAAAAAACAGTGCCATCAAAGCCATTGCACATTTGCATAAAGCTGCAGGTGCTGTGTGCAAGGATGAAAGAAAAATGCATTGGTTTTTAGGTTTCTGGCAAGCTTGTTACCCCTCCGAATTACCAGCATCAAACTGATGGGATTATATTTTAAGCAAAAACTGTCACAATAATGAGAGTTTATAAAATGGAAGAAATTCCATGGAAAAAAACAACTCACCTACTGAAAATAAAGTATGCTTTGATGCAAACATTCTGTATATCTAAGCTGTGGAGAAGTACAGCATTTTTCTGTTGAAATTAATCCCTTTGTAGTAACGCTCTGGGACTATCAGATGCACTGAAAAATATCTGCTCCCTCACATCAGAAAATAAGCATATTATTGGATAACTTAATTCCGATAAAGCAGTAAAGCATCTGCAGCTTGGGTTGGACTGTTTGTATCAAGTAACTCTAAATACAGTTTTCTACTTAAAATGCAGTGTAAGCTTTGGGAAAAAAACTGCAGTTTGTAGAAAACTGGTTTATCCTGGGACAGACAGTGTTGGTGGCCTGTCTCTAATAAGCTATGAGCCCCACTGGGATGAGATACCTTCTCTCACTCACCAGTGTTGTTAGCAGTTAATGCACCTTCTGAACCTGCACTTCCTACCGTTAAGAGATACAGCAACGGAGACTTGTGTCACCTTGGTGACAATCCGTGAAGCATGCTTCTTTGAGCAATTTCACCCAAGTCTCAGCTTACAGTGCTGTTTTTTAGAAAACAAGGTCCTAAAAATACAGTAGAGAACTGATCTGTGGATTGTCAGGGTGATGTGGTAGCTAGAAGAGGCAGTGTGGTGCATTACCAGGAGATGTAATACAGGAATGAGAAAACAGCAGCCTCCAGTAGGGGCTGCATGTAAAGCTGGCAGCTGGGTTGGGCTGGACTGCTGGTCCATTTCCCTTGTAGGTATTTGTGTAAAAATGGCAGAAGCTGAAAATTGAGAATGTGGCATATTTTCAACCTTCTCCTAATATGCTACAACACTGAACAGTGAAAAAAGCAGCATTGTTAAGATGTAAGGATAACAATTCACTTCAGTTATCACAGGGAGGAGGTGCTTGCGGTTCAAGTTTATTTGTAGTGATCAAGTCATAACAAGAGCTGATGGATAGAAGTTGGACTGAAAAAACCCATATATTGAACACTTGCAACTTTTCTGTGAGTACATTCTCCAACTGGTTATCGCAGATTAGGATTTCTGGCTTGCTTACTGGGAGCAATTTGGAAACGAAGGTGAGATTTATGTGTCTCAGTTGAACAACCTCAGTTACTTATTTTATTTTTCATCTCTGGAGCACTGCTTTCCCCAAACTCCCATGGATTGCACTTCATTGTTCCAATTGTTTAATTGTTAATTCTTTGTACATATCTGCTTTAATATTATTCTGGAGACTATATACCGTGGTTTGCAAACCATTCTAATGGTTGCCAGTGGTCTCTTGATTCCTAAAAGTGTGTTTGAGATAGAAAAGACAAAGATAAATGTGCTGGGTGGTTTTGGGGTTTTTTTTTTTTGTCCTCCTTCCCATGTTACAGCTAGTCTCATCTGTGTAGAGAAAAGGGGAAGTACTTGATCAGTGTCCCTTCACACGAGAAGAAATGTTGGTACCCATGGTTAATTTTAAATGGTGTGCCATGGGCCATCTATAAAGATACTAATTGTCAACAAGTATTGTTAACCCAAGTGTTTAAGAAAAGATCCCGTATTTGTACACCCCTTTGGAAATTCAGAGTCTGAGAAGAGTAGAAACTTTGGCTAGTCCTCTGAGGGCTGACAAGAATCCTGCCCTTTGGAAGGCTGAGAGCAGGATGTTAGAAGTACGTGCTTACTTCTACCAACAGGAGTGTATTTGAATACAGGTGTAGAGGAAAAATACCTTAAATCATTGACGTTTTGAAACAATAAGTTGCTGATAAATGGGACACAAAATAATGAAGACAACTGTGTGTTTGTTCAGAAGGACTTGAAGTGTATACATAACTTTTTAGTGGGAGAATGAGGGCAAGTTAAAATCAGTAGCTGGATATCAAAAATAATTACACTCTTGGATTCAGGATTACCCTGCAAAGTCAGAGGTGTTTATTTTTCTTTGAAACAAAACATTTCATGCTGAAAACAGAAGTGATGTCTAAAAATTACTTGCTCTAAGTGAGGCAGCTAGATCTAACTGCATTGAGTGATGGGAAGCTTTCACTGCGAAATGGTTATGTTGCCGGCTTATGCCACTTCAGGTAGTGGTGAAAGGGCAAAATCTCAGAAATGCTTACTGAGGGTGGGAAGATGACACATGTTATTTGGGATGCATCTCCCTCCTCCCCCGTGTTAAAGTAAAGTAAATTCCACTTGTTTTTCCTGTTCTGTTTGTTGTGTTCGTAGCCCGTTGTACCCTTGGATGCTGCATTCCCAGCCTTTCCAATAGGGAATCCTTTCACGTGAATTTGGGTTGAGCAAGTTTCTACATGGGAAGAACAGAGGGGTTTGTTTGGCCTTTTTTTTTCTTGCCATATTTCTAGCGAAGATCAGAATATTTTAATGTGTCCATAACGGCTGCTAGAATTGTTCAAATACACTTGGTTTCTCTAATTCTGCTCTCCCTGTAGACAGCGGAGAAATTCCTGTTTCATTACAGTGGAAGCAGTGTGACTCCCTATCGTACAAGGTTGAACGTTCCAGGAATATTTTTACCTACCGTTTCAGCGTAATTGTTTTATTAGATATTTCAGCCTTTTACTGCCATCCTAGGTGTGGACTGTTACATGGTCTTAAGGCACAACGGCACCCAGGATTGTTGCGTTGTTGCATATTGATGCAAACTCTTCTATGCAATGCCTCAGTTGCTGGTAGAGGTTAAGCAGTCTCAGCTGTTATACTCTGCGCTGGTTAATTAAAGTTAACACGAGTAGGGGTATCTAGGAGACTGGGCACTGTTGGGAACAGGGTGGTGCCTAAACACCCTTAGCATGCCTGTCTTTTCACTAATTTCAGCTCTAAACTGCCTTCCCATCCTTGGTACTCTAAGGGGGGTGGGAAACAAACCTCAAAACTACCAGGGTGTAATGCTTTAGCAGTTCAGGAGCTATTTTGGTATGGAGTGGCACAGCTGCAGGAACTGTAAGGTGAGCTGCTCGTTTTCCATCACATGCTTTCAAAGCTGAAAATCTTATTTCCCTGTGTTGAATTTCAGTGTCGACATGACAAGCACTGTGGCTTTTGGGAGAAGTGGTTGTTCTGAGTGTTTTCCACTTTAAATTCTGTAGCATGTTAAGACCAGCAATAACACTGATAAAAGGGAGAAGAAAGGACAACCCTTTCTGTATCTTGAAGTAGAATCTCATACACAAATCTTTCTTTAATAGCGCAGTAGAGAGCCTTTTGCAAGATTATGGTCAACTAAAAAAAGTGCTATTCACTGAAAGGATACACTGTATGTTGCAAAATCAGAGCAATGCTCTTGAGGGTTTCAGTAGGGATGAAAACACTCCAGTTTAACTGGAATGATATGTGCATCTTGCACAGAGTGGTGAGATGGAGAAGGTTAAGCTTCAAACTGGCTGCAGCTATGAGGTTGGAAAGCTGTGCTTTTCAGAAGCTTCTTTCTATTCCAGACTTGGTAGGGAAATCCTAAAGATCTTGCAAGCGTAGAGTAGATGACATGTCCTTTACAGTGAGATTTTAGGTGCTGTATTTACAGTGTAGTTATGAAATGTCTAATGCATCTGACCACAGAAAAAGGCAAATCTGCAGTGGCGGTGATGAGGTGCTTGTTAGCAAGTCTCTGCCTTCTGGCTCGCATATAGCTGTCGTACTGGGGTAGTGTTCCCAGCACTGCTATCTCGAGGTTATAACTTGAGTACCCCCTTGTTCCTTGGCTGTGCAGCCCATCTTCCCAGCTGCAGCCAGCCCCTGCTCGCAGCGTGGGTTAACTCATCTACCGGACAGGGTGGGGATTAAGGAACTGCTGATAACTTTGCCACCCTGCAGGAGCTCTGGTTGCAGTGTTTCATCAGCTGCTAACCCATTTTACAGTATAGCTAGTCAGATTGCTCTGTTCAATACTGTCAAGACTTTGAGTTGAACTGTTACAATTGCAATAGCTGATGTGTATAAGCTAGCTTCTGCATGAAATCGAGCCAGCTTTTACAGTGGGGAGAAGGTCTTGTCTGCCTGAGGCTTGTAACTACTTGCTGTTTTGTAACTCTGTTACTTGTGTTTATCTCGATAGTTGTGAAGCTTTGAGTTTTGTCTTTCCATCAACCAGTAGTTGTTTGGGGATGGGGAGGATTAACGGGTTAGGTTTTTTCGTTTTCAAGTGTGCAGGTAGTGAAGCTCATTCTCTCCTCTCAGCGAAAGGATGTCACCAGTAGTGCTCCCAAATTCATTAACTTAAGAGCAGGTTTCTGTGTGACTGTTTCTGTTTTAGGTCAATGTACTAAGAGCACTGAATATGAAAACTTAGAGTCATGGCATGGTTTGGGTTGGAAGGGACCTTAAAGATCATCTAGTTCCAACCCCCCTGCCATGGGCAGGGACACCCTCCACTAGACCCGGTTGCTCAAAGCCTCATCCAGCCTGGCCTGGAACACTTCCAGGGATGGGGCATCCACAGCTTCTCTGGGCAACCTGTCCCAGTGCCTCAGCACCCTCTCCGGGAAGAATTTCTTCCTGATATCTAATCTAAATCTCCCCACTTTCAATTTAACCCCATTACCCCTTGTCCTGTCACTACAGGCCCTTGTAAAAAGTCCCCCCCAGCTTCCTTGTAGCCCCTTCAGGTACTGGAAGGTGCTGTAAGGTGTCCCCAGAGCCTTCTCTTCTCCAGGCTGAACAAGCCCAACTCTCTCAGCCTGTCCCCATGGCAGAGGGGCTCCAGCCCTCTGAGCATCTTTGTGGCCTCCTCTGGACTCACTCCAACAGGTTAAAGCATAAATTAAAGCATAATTTCCATATACTTTTTTCCTTAGTTCTCATGCCAGTGTGAATTACATTGAAGGTAGTTCCTTTGCAGTAGAAAAGCAAACGCTGGGCAAGAGACTTGTCTTTTTAAATACTGTAATAATTGGTTGATGTGCAATTCTTGCTCCTGTCTCTGTAGAGCTGTAAATGGGAGGCAATCTTTGCTGTGGGAATTGTGACTCTTTTGGCAGTAGTGTCTCCACATTCTTTAGCAAGGATGACTTACTGCTGCTGATGAACAAATTTCCAAGCAACAACTAAACAAAATGCATTCCCTGTTCCTGCCCCAACAACAACAAAATTCCCAGGCAAACCACATAGTTCTGGAACATCATTTTAGCTTTTGTGGCTTTAGTAGTTAGACCAAAATAATCTCTATCTCTCTCGCTTCCCCGCTCCCCGTACAATAAGGCCCTCAAATAATACTTGAAATAAAGGAGCTGGCTGTGTCTGCTTTGACGTTGGGATAGGAAGTCAGGGGAAGATAGCTGGTGTGTAAAATTTGATGTGGGGTAATAGCAGACCAGTGAAGAAGTGCTAAATGCACTCAGTACTCAATACGATCAGAACGGTGAATGTGTGTAGAATCCAATGGTGACAGCTGGATTTGCAGAGTTTTCCTTGAAATTGGGAAGGTGGTAGATTCTCAAAGCCTTGGAGCGCTGTGCATGTTTTCAGGTACTACGTTCCCAGAGTATTTGAGATGTAGATCTAAATGTTTATATTCCATGTGATACTCCTGGTTTTATTAAAACTCTTCTATTTTCTTCCAGGTGAATCTGGACTGGGAAAATCAACGTTAATCAACTCATTATTCTTAACAGAATTGTATTCTCCAGAGTATCCAGGTCCTTCACACAGAATTAAAAAGACTGTACAGGTATGTCTGGGGCGGGGTGGTGGGGAAACTGCAGCTTGAACCATGTAACTTGCAGTTTGGTAACATAAGGTGATACAGTTGTCACATAAGCACCTGCGTTTCAAATGAGTTTTAGCCATGATGTGAGCCACTAAGAAACATTCAGTGTGCCTTAGCTATACAAAACTGCCAGGTTCTGAAACTTGTACCCTGTTGAAATGTGCGAGTCCTGAAGTGAAGTACTTTGTATGCTGCCTGTACTTTAATGATCATCATATGGGTGCAGTCCTGTTTGGAAATGGAATGCCTTACTATAATTAAAATATTGAATGTATCTGTAGAAATACGTACTTGTGCACTGAACCCCCTGACTATTTAAGGAAGGCTTTTTGAAACCATCTGTCTAGAGATTTGACCTAAGTATAACGAGCTACTGGATAAGAGTATCCATCAATCTTCTGCAGCCTGTATCCTTTGTGGTATGCTTTTTGCCTGTTCTAAGTTGTTCCGTAACACATCTGGGACTAGGCTGAACCTGGCTGACTTTAAGCACCAGACTTGTATAGGCAAAGATGAGGTTCCTGCAAGTGTGTGACACAACTGAAATACTTAGTCAAAGAGTGGAAAACTGAACTTGATCAATCAGTTTCGTGTAGTAATTTGCTAGTCATCAGTTATATTTTCTCCCAAGAAAAGGAGCATGTGTTTTTGTATTATAAAATTGTTATTTAAAAACCACAAAACACTAATACTAAGAAATAATTAAATACAGTTGTGTGTAGTTTAGGAAATCGTTACATTTCAGTGGAGTATTTTCTGCCTGAGCAACTGAGTAAGGATGCGTGAGCTCCATTCATCTCTCTTGACGGACAACAGGCACTTGTTTAGGATTTTGGTGGAGATAGCTTGTGATAATCTCACTTTGTACACACGCGGGCTGGGGGTGCTCAGCATTGCTGCTGTTCACTATCCAGCAGAGTTCCTCCAGCTGTGAAATGACAGTCTCGGACTGCGTCAGCCCTGGCTAACGTGATTGTGCAATGCGGAGTTGTGGTTAAGCCTTGTGTTGGGTTAGGAGGGTACACAAGGTGCTAAAGAGAAGCCGTAAAACTGGATGCTTCTTGTATTCGGTGGAATCACATAACTGTGGTCCAATGTTATGATCCCCTGACCTTACTGTTTTGTGCGGATTTTGGTTTGGTTTTGTTCGGGGGCTTGGGTAAGGATGGGGTTTTTGTGTGCATGGTTTTTTTGGTTTTTTTCCTTCCAAATCTAATCTCAGAACACTGAAGAATTGCCAGAGGGCCAGGAAATGTTACTTATTCTT
Organism: Rhynochetos jubatus; assembly: GCA_027574665.1. Taxonomy (NCBI): domain Eukaryota; kingdom Metazoa; phylum Chordata; class Aves; order Eurypygiformes; family Rhynochetidae; genus Rhynochetos; species Rhynochetos jubatus. The sequence goes on from CM050653.1 coordinate 33,487,463, forward strand.
ACATGAAGAAGGTTAAATGACACTGCTTGTCAGCACAATGTCACTGTACAATGCTAATAGAATACACATTTGTTACAGAATATAATTTTTTTTAATTTGGAACACCCTGGATTTGATTAACAATAAATTTTTTTTCTACACTTTAGTCATGTCTGTTGGGCTATTTTACTAGTTTAATGTAAAACCACAGTGACTCTGAGAAAATGGACTTAAAAGCAGGGACATTAGACCATTGTTTGAATTAGAATGGTCGAATTTATGTACCTGTTTCGAAGAGTCGTTAAGTGGGCTGGAAAAGGTACCAAACAGTTAAGCTCTGTTATAATATGCTTATTAATTAAATAAATGAATGTTGGAAAACTTAGTAGAAGAGTGACTTCTTTATTGGAAGAGAGACTGAGTGATTACATTACTGTTGGTTACACATTATAGGGTTACAATTCAGGTTATGTTCAGTGAATTATTGCTTAAATAACGGTGCATTGTATTCCCTGTCATTGGAAGATTTGTATGGTTTTTTTAATTGAGAGCAGTCATAGGAGGAATTTGCACACAAACTTAACAAAAAAACCCCACAAACCCGTGACATCTTTCAAAGATGACTTAGTCGTACTCTGGCTAAAGGTAAATCAGTATAAGAAAAACTAAACCTGTGTGTGTGTGTGTGTGTACCTTCTGGAATCTGAGTTAAGTACCTTTATCTGTTTAATGGCAAGATTAGATGATCTGTTCATCCTGACCTTTTGAGCTCTTCAGAGGTGGTTTGATTTTTATTCATTTACTGGTTGAAGAAGGATCCCTTCTTAATTTTTTTAAGCTTCACTTAATTTTTTAATTTTTTTTTTTTAGGCATGTAATTTTTTTGTTTTTAGACTGAAGGAAAAGAGTCTTGAACAGAGCCCTGGCTGAAGAGCCGTTGCATTTTTTCCTGCTTCCACTGTATGGGTTAAAGCCTGAGGGTGGCCGAGAGCTAGCCAAAACTATTGTCAGTAGTGAACAGGGGTCTGTCATGACTTAGCTAATTAAATGTATTTTATTCCAACTATATTCCAACTATGTAGGATGACCTTGAGCCAACAGTGTGCCCTCACGGTCAAGAAGGCCAATGGCATCCTGGTGTGCATTAAGAGGACTGTGGCCAGCAGGTCGAGGGAAGTTATCCTCCCCCTCTGCTCTGTGCTGGTGAGGCCTCCCCTGGAGTGCTGTGTCCAGTTCTGGGCTCCTTAGCTCCAGAAGGACAAGGAACTCCTGGAGAGGGTCCAGCGCAGGGCCACTGGGATGCTGAAGGGCCTGAAGCACCTTCCATATGAGGAAAGGCTGAGAGAGCTGGGTCTGTTCAGCTGGGAGCAGAGGAGGCTGAGGGGGATCTTATCAATGCTTATCAATATCTCAAGGGTGGGTGTCAGGAGGATGGGGCCAGGCTCTTCTCAGTGGTGTCCAGTGACAGGACGAGGGGCAATGGCCATAAACTGGAAAAGAGAAGGTTCAGCCTGAACGTGAGGAAACCCTTCTTCCCTGTGAGGGTGACAGGGCACTGGGACAGGCTGCCCAGAGAGAGGGGAGTCTCCTTCCCTGGAGACTTTCCAAAGCTGCCTGGACTTGTTCCTGTGTGATCTGCTCCAGGTGATCCTGCTCTGGCAGGGGGGTTGGCCTAGATGATCTCTGGAGGTCCCTTCCACTCTGTGAATCTGTGAGTATATTAAGACCACCTTCCCCCTTAGAAACTATTGCTTACTTTATCTAATCAGGTGGGGTTTTTTGTTCGAGTACACTTGTAGTGCAGCATTGCTTTTTATTCAATTACTTGTTGTGATGAATGAAAAATCTGTTTCCTTTTTAAGATGCTATGCATACTAACTCTCTTATTCTAGTGTCAGTTTCTAAGTGAGGATAAAATTATTTCCCCCTACAACTTTGAACACTGTGTGTGCAACTGTATGATGTGGAGGTGATTTCAGTTGAATATTAAAGAATTAATAGTGGGAGCTGCTATTTTGATCCATGGGATTTGTACTCTTTGCCAGTGTAAACCTTTCTGAGTTGAGGATGTCAAGAGTTTGTAGAGATGAGACAGACCACCAGAACATCCTAAAATCTTGGTGGTAATGCTTGCCTGCTCTTGTATGGTGGGAATAACTTCATGATCAGGAGTTGTGTAAGAGTCTCACATAGACAAACTGGTTTGGGCCTGAAAACAATTGCAGTCTGAAGTTGTTTTGTGAGACAGGTCCTTTGTATTAATTTAATGGAAAACACAGAAGAACACAACACTAAGTGATTTGATGTCACATAACTCAAAGGAAACTCCCTGAGGAATGATAGGGTGCGTATGGAATATGTTTTCTCTGATCATTAGTTGACTCTCTTAAATGCAGCATGGTAAAGACGTGCTCAATCCGTTGAAAGCAGTCCCGCTGTGACAAGCGTCATGTCGCGAATGCCGTGTAGTAACTGCCAAGGAGGTCCGTGTGACCCAGCTGGCTGGAGTGCATGGGAAAATGGCTGGTTGGAGGAGACTTTTATTAAAAAGTTTTAAATTCCAAGACTTGAACTAATGTTATCCATGAATCCCTTGGGAATACTTGTAAATCAGATGATAGGATGTAGTTGGATGCTTAACTATGAATGACACGAGTTTACAGTGATTTTCTGGATCTTTTCCAGATGTTGCTGCTTTCTGTGCCTTTGACCATGTATGGACACATCCATTTAGGTTAGAAAAAGGCAACTTTACAGAGACCTTATGGCAGGGTCTTCACCTACTGTCTCTTACCAGGGGTGTCTGCTGCGTACGACATATGATGGATATGGTCTGATTGTCCACAACGCGAGCGTAGGACACTTCATTTGTTCAACTAATGTTTCTTGTTCTGTTGTTTTTTGAAAAACCTGTTCTGATAGCAAGATATCTACATGAAGATATGAAAAATAAGAATAAATTCAAATCCTCACCGCCCAGTAAGGTATTAGCACTGTCTGCAGAGATTCAGTTCCTGCAGGCTGTTTGTCAGAAGGTGACCTGACAAATTCAGCCATACTTACGTTTTACGAGCATATAGAATCAGGAAAAATGTTGGGCGTGGCATTTCTGAGGATCTCCTGACCTTCCTTTTCCTTTTTCACAAACACATTCAAGATAATGTTTTATTAATTGCTGTTTTTGTAAAAGCATTCCATCGTGAGTGCTTAATAGTCTAATGGTTCGTGCTGGGAATTTTTGCGCCGGAGAATAAAGCTGATACCTTGTAGCACTTGGCAAGAGTACGGCTCTTAACGTTATCATCTCTAGGATTTTGAAAGTGTTAGGGTTTCTTGTACTTGCAGAGAGCTTGGTTATAGGAGGGCTGTGTGGTTACTCTACACAGGATAGCAAAAAGAATGTGAGGAGTCAGAGGGAATCTCCTGTGTGCAAAAGCTTGCGAGTAGTAAACTGTTGGCTGAGTTGACTGTGTGGCTGGGGATTACTGTCTGGAGTTGTGGCATTGATTGTGTACAGCAACATTACTTGATAGAACTCTTGGTGGAGTGGAATACATTCACCACCAGTAAAACCTAAGTTTTTAAAGCACTGCATGTATTCCTAGGTTCTCAACCTTTGGACTGGATGCTTTAGAAGGATAGGAGTTGTACAGTTAGTGAAAGGGTAACTTGGCGGTGTCTTAGGCTGGTGTGTGCATTGGGTTTTTTAATTTATTTTTCCTTTTTTTTTTTTTTAAACCTTCCTTCCTTGCCCTGTTCCAGTAGGAGATCGAACTGGGCAGCCTTGAAGTCCACCCCAGCCTGGATTCTTCTGTGACTGGTGCGATAGATAGCCCAGTGTTGGGGACTCTTGTTCTATGAAGCTGCCTTTCTAATTTTTTTTTCCTTAGGTGAGGAACCAGCTTGTGACTGCATGCTGTGACAGCCCTAGCGTAGCAGAGTTAATTTTTTGAGACCTAGCAGCCAAAGATTTATCTGCCTCGATAGGATCCCTACTGATGGGCAGATAAAAATAGCTTCCTGCATACTCAGATTAAATAAGGAGTTTTCTTTGCACTTAGCTACTGTTTTCTGTGTATCCTTTTCTGAATTAACATCAGTGTTTTGCTTGTGCAAGAGGTATCTCGTTTGACTTTCTGCAGTGTTAATTCATTCTGTAGATTTACGTTGCATCACGTAACCAGTGATTGCAGAGTGTTTACAGCAGTGTTCAGGTGTGGCTACGAGAGACTGTTTCACCTGTGTAACGAGGGATGTGCAAGTGCTTAAGCTAAGCTCTCTCAAATGTTGTGCTGGTCAGAGAACATCTAGGTGGGATTTATTATCCAAGTTCCTACTTTGAAAGTTCATTACTGAATATCCTTGCAGGTGCTCACCTAGTCAAATACAACTTTCTTTTCTCTCCCCAGTTAATGTTCAGGAGACTGAAGAAATGTTAAGAAATGAGTAACAAGGTGGTGTCAATGTCTGCCAGCTTGCACATGGCTCCGAGTAAATTACTCGTGCAGTTGATTTCTGGAATCCACATCTAGCAAACAGCATCACTAGTGATTTAATAAAAGTTATTTTAATAGCAGGGAAAAAAAACGCTATGATTAAATGTATGAACAATCGGAAAGAGCCAACGTGCCAACATGAGTTTGTCGTTTCTTACTGCTGTGGATCAGACTGATCTGACGGTGGTGTATAGCTCTTCCTCAGGCAGATACACCTGACATTGGCATTATCAGTAATTACTGAGCTATTAGTAGAAATAAGGGGTTAGCAGTCCATTTGCTGTTTAGCCTACATTTTCTGTGTTGTGACATGCTTGTTCTGTTTGGCATGGTTACTGCAAGCTGGCTGGGCTGTGCTGCAGATGGGTGGTCACAACTCTGCACGAGTTCCCACACCCAGATCTTGCCTCATGCCTTGTGCTGATGCAGTTGCCTTCTGAGCCAGGTTTCCATCAGTGATCTGAGCTAACAGGAACCAATCCATTATGGTCATGTGAGGTCTAGCTCAGCAGATTGCAGCTAGATTGTATTACTTTCCAATATCGATCTGTTTGTAACAGGAAACCATCGCTTTCTGTGATTCCTTTCTCAAGCATCGTACTAGCTGAAGAATAAATGTATTCTTAAAAATACATTAATAGGACAAGAAAAGTAATATTTAAGGGGCTTGGGGGGAGGATTAGTTTTGAAAAATGTAATTTTCTTTGAAGTGGGCAAAGTTCACACCTTCATGAAGTATAGCACGTGGTTTATCAGAATGTCTGGATATCTCAGAACATCTCTTCACCCCATCCCCCCCCCCCCCCCCCCCCCTTTTCTTTTATCCTGGCATTAATATTGTGGGTTAGGGTTTTTCCTGTTTTGACTGGAGTTAAAATACTAAGATATCCTATATACTTAAATAGGTTCTTTCATCGTTGACTTGATTAAAATTATGACCCTTTTCTTTTAAAAAATAATTATTATCAAATTGTTGGTATTTTATAAGCAAAAGATGGACCCAATATCCCTCCGAAGCACCAAAAAAAAAAAGTTAGCAATTCTTTGTCAGATTTCTTACTCATGGAATGCTTTTCCCAGTGTCTGATGGGTGACTAAATTGCTAAAAAAATAATCCTACTTTATTCATTTTACAGGTTGAGCAGTCAAAAGTTTTAATCAAAGAAGGTGGTGTTCAGTTACTACTTACAATAGTTGACACACCGGGATTTGGAGATGCCGTGGATAATAGTAATTGGTAAGATGTTCTGTGTATGTTCTCCCACAATAATTCTGAATTGTGTTTTTTGTGTGTGTGAGATGAAAAAACTTTGGGCTTTTTTTTAAATGCACACTTTGATCCTCAGTTAAAATATTAACACTTTTAAACTTTTCATTTAGCTGAAAACTTAAACTACTGTAGTTCCAGGTGCCTGCATATCTCGACTGAAATGCTGTCAGCTTTTCCCTTAAAGTGAAAGGAGCATTTGTCTCTCTCATGCCTTGTGCAGAACCGATTGCTGTGCTGTCAAAAGATGTGACCAGTAAAGCGTCTTCCTTTGGCTGCTGGTCTTAAGTGTTCTATTTAATGCTCTTACAATGAAGGTAATTATGTTTGAAAGGGTTTTCACTGAACTCAGATTATATTTTTAGGGCTCTGTAGATGGGTGTTATGTTGAGGAGCTGGTCATTTAAAATGTGCTGCATTTGGTCTCTTAATTAAAAAAAAAAAATCTAAAAAAAGGCAAGCCATATGGAAATAGTGTACATCTGTTTCTTAGCAAAGGCTGACTTTTTTACATAAATGATATAACTTACAGGTTTTTATTCATGTAACCTCTGCAGTTGGCAGCCAGTTATCGACTACATTGACAGTAAATTTGAGGACTACCTGAATGCAGAATCTCGAGTGAACAGACGTCAGATGCCAGATAATAGAGTGCAGTGTTGTTTATACTTCATTGCTCCTTCAGGACATGGGTTTGTATTAGTGTGTTTTGCTTCTTTTCGCTGTCTTTTATCTTGAATAAATATCCAAATTTGGCATTTTTAGTTATGTGAAGTTCCAAATAACGTTTTACACAGAGTCACAGAGTGTCAGGGGTTGGAAGGGACCTCTAGAGATCATCTAGTCCAACCCCCCTGCCATAGCAGGTTCACCTAGAGCAGATCGCACAGACCATGCTTAGTTTCAAAGATGATTTACTTTGGCATGTCAAACATCAGCAAGCCAGACAAGTAATAAGTTAAAATGCCAGGACACGTGGTTGCACATTAATTACATAACAAGGAAAATAGTATTAGAACACTTAAAAATACACAGGTGTTCACAAGTGCCAGATCCATTTGTCATCTATGTCTTCTGTTCACATTAGTAGGAGAAAGTGGTTCATGCTTCAAGCAACAGGATTCTTCCTTTGTTATTCCTCCCTCCCTTTGATTTTAATGATAAATTGAAGATGGGAAGTTTCATGTATCCTTATAGGCATGCTTTAATTCAGCTGGGGTGTGATCTTCTGTCTAGTAACAATTCCAATGTAGGCATTCTGGACTTTTTCAGTTATTACGCAATCTTCCACCCTTGCTTAGTGTTTAACTTGGTCAGGCTTCTATCTAGTGGTAGAGAGGGAGAACTGCATTTCCAGGGTGTATTAGATGCAGTTTGACAATATCTGAAGTTGGTTGCTTAGCATTTTATCATTGTGTTACAACTCATTAAATTGCTCAGAGACTCTTTAAGTTGCATCTTCAAAACCAGGAGGAGGAGAAGTAACCTATTCTATTGTATGGGTCAAAAGGAGTAAAACTTATTGAATGGAGCAATGAAGGAATTCTGAGGAATATTCCTCAGTGCAAAATGCCAGCTGTTACACTCGGCATTGGAAGGGTTCTAATCATTTTGAACTAGACAGACTTCTCCAATTTGAGAAAGAAATACTGGGGGGTGAAGAGAGTTTTTCTTACTTAGACCTGCCTTAATTAAACATTTTCTTCGTTGTTATCCGGCATGTATGTTGAATGTCATTTTTGCTCAACGTGCATTTCAGTTTTAAATGCAAACACTTGAATCCTTGACATACACTGTTTTACTAGTGTGCAAAATCAAAATGTCCTTTAAATATGATCCACTCCTTGTGTTAGCCAATCTCTTTCGAGATAATGTTCAGGTTCTTCAAAAACCATTGTCTTCTCTCCATACCCTCACATGCTCTCCTTTTATCCCTTAAAACCTTCTAAACCAGTGGGAGTTACAAATTGTAAGGAAAAATAAACATAATGCTTCAGATAAATGTAAGTTTTGGTCACTAAATTTGTGAGGCTAAAAGCTGGAAAAGTGCATTTTGTGTTATTCTTGAGGGGGTAGGAAGGTGTAAAGTTGCACTAGGTGTGCATAGTGGTTTTCAGTTACTGGGGTAAACACTTGGATTTGTCATATAATTAAGGAAATGCATGGAACACAGAAAATTTGTGCTGCAGTTAGCATTCATTTCCTCTTTTAAGATACTGCCTTCCCTGAAAAGGACATTGCGCACTTCCTACCTGGTCTTTGTGGCAATGCAGTCTTCGCTCGTATTTCCTGTGCAGAGAGCAGCACATGAACCCATTGAGTAGGGTACTGTTCTTAACACGTGATTGTATTTACACTGAATTAAAGCATTTGTAGGTGAACTTACTTCTGTTTGTCCTTAGGACTTAATACATTTGTAAAATGCAGGTTGATACAATTTAAAAAGAAAAAACAACCCTGCAGGTTAGGTCCTTCTGTTACTGCATCCCTCCATTTTTGAGCTGGTATCCCCATAAACATCTGAACTGATGGGTTAGTTTGTGTGGGGGTACGGGGAAAGAGTGAAGGGTTGGGAGGAGCCACCCAGGTAAGTGAATGGGGTGATAAGGAATTGCAGCCTCTTTCTGCAATTCTAGGATCTTTATGCAAAGGCTTCCTGCTCCCATCTCCACAGTAAACGCCAGACCTCTGAGCTATCCTGCTTTGGCAGCTACCCTCCAGCCTGGTGTGGTCCTGAGTAGCTTCTTGAAGTAAGGACAGGGAAAGCATGTTAAGGTGAATGGGTAGCAAAACCAGTGCTCTTCACCTGTTAATGTTAGCTGCGTAATGGAAACATGTTGAGAAGCTGAGGAAGTTTGGTGGCAGGTAGAAAAAGTTGGTGAAGTATGTGTCCTTTAACATTTTCTTTACTTTTTTATATATGGTTTCAATAAGAAGCTAAATTTGAGTACCAAATGAATCTGGTTTTAATGTTCCTAAATCCTAATTTTTTTTACATGAGAAATAATCTTGTTAAATCCTTTAAGTGAATCCTTTAAGCCTGACTAAACTTGCTATAATTCTGAAGCATTAATGCATCAAAATCTCTGTGGCTTTACTTCAGCAGGCAGGAAATATTGACCCACTTTGATCCACACTGATGGTTTTATAAACCCGTATGTTAACTGTGTTAGTTTTCATCACTGTCATCCACTTTCATAATGGTCTGTTTGTTATACATGGCGATTTAGAGATGAGATGGTTCTACTTCATTTGTACACAGGCCACAGAGTTTACTGCTTCAGTGATCTAATGCATGGAAAAAACCCACCTCATAGCTCTGTCTCAGGGAGAAACATACAGATAAACATGACTTTTTAGAAACTGAAACTATGTGTGTGAACAGAGCATGATTCACAATTCTAAACTCTTACCAATCAGGCTTTACATGGAACTAATGTCCAGGTAATGACACAAACTTTAGTACCTTTGTACAAGAGTTGTTATCACTTGCTTAAATCAGTGTAATTTCAGCTAGCAAAAGCCTCATGACTACTAGTAATATTAACTTGGACCTACTCCTCTGGCCTTATATAATCTTAGGGGATTTACTAATAGCAGTTGCAGGTAGCTTTTTGAATTTCATTCAAGCATCTGTCACTCAAATCAGCGTATTAAGAGTAGTTGTGAGCACAAATCTCAATCATCTGTACATTCTTGTTTAATTAATATAAATTGCAATGCTCTAATGCTGTATTTCAGACTTAAGCCTTTGGATATAGAGTTTATGAAGCGCCTGCATGAAAAAGTGAATATCATTCCGCTTATTGCCAAAGCAGACACACTTACACCTGAGGAATGCCAACAGTTTAAAAAACAGGTGAGTTGAAAGATTAGTATTTACAGCATGGGATAATTCAGTAAGTTGATCCCTATGGAAATGGTGAGATTTACCTTACATGCAAAGTTTAAACCCTGAAGCATTGACTTGAGACAGCAAAGCTAAGTAATTTATATCTCTAGATTTAATTATATTTCTTGGTGAAATAATCTTGTTTCTGTCCTCGGGGGAAGAAGTTTCAAGTGTAGTGTGATTCTTGGCAAGTGAAGTAATTCACTGCTGAGATAAAAATCAGTAAGGGAGGAAGGGAGCTTTCAAGATTGAGGTGCCTAACAGAAGTTGTGTGTTTAAAGAAAAAAAGTGTTTAACATTATTACGGTATTATTGATTCTATTGTGGTATTCACTTTCCTGTTGATGTGCTATGTTTATGAAAGCTGCCTCAGGTATTAGATGAGAATCAGTATACCTGTCATTCAGTCTTGGGCTGTGGTAATGCATTTGAAAGGTGGTGAGATACTTCTAACATTGATACAACTGATATAATTTCTTTGTAGAATAAATTTGGAATTAAAACATAAACCATTTGGAGACACTCTTTCAACTACTTGATCAGAGCAGAACATTTAGGCTTTGCTGTATAAAGGAGGATAAGGAGAACCCAGAACAGGACAAGGCAAGGCATGGAGTTTCTTTTACGGAACTGTGTCCAGCCATAGTTCAGAAGAGCACAGGTTCTCAAAAGAAGTTCGTGTGAAGAGATGTTGTGTGCAAAACTCTTAATTTAAGACTAAAGTTAAAGGACGTTCTCTGCCTTGAAGGAACTGAAGCAAGGTGCTATAGGCCTCAAGTCTGTTTTAGTTGCATTTCATGGTTTTGGGTTTGGTGTGTGTTTTGGTTTTTTGGGGTTTTTTTGGGTTTTTTTTTTTGCTTTGTTCAAAAGGGGGGGGAAATTGTAGAACACAGAATATTTCTTCATACATAAGCAGCTTTATCAGTGAGTTAATATTAAATAGGGGATACTTTCCCAAATCAAACTTTGAAAATAAGTCCTTGCATGAATTGGAAACCTTATGTTCTTACAAGACTGTAAACCCATGAACTAGAAATATTCCCCAGGGCTCTGCAGTGTAGCTGTCAGCTAAATGGTCTATTATTTTTGTGTTCTAAAATTCTGGAAAACTAATCAGCTTGTTTTTAAAAACACCCTTTGGGCAAATCGAGCACCAAAACAGTACAGTCTTACTTTTGATGATGCTGTCAGTTATTCTTAAATTTTCATTAGTGCTTGCAGATCTTTTTGCAACACACCTAGCTGCTAGAGCTTGTGACTGACAGTCTGACTCGATTAAAATAGGCAGGTGATCCTGCTTCAAGCAACTGATGCTCAGGTGAGCTAGAAACAGAAAAGAATAGGAGTGACAGCAGTAGCTATTGTGGGAGCTCAAAGGCCTGAAGTATGTCTGTAGCTATCTATTTAATACTTCTTTCTGGTTTTTTTAAGGGTCTCAGCTGTGAGACTAGTCTGAGAATTTATGCTGTATTGTATTAGTTCTTGTGTGTGCAGGTAGAATTCCCGTTAGCGCAAATCTGTTTGTCCCATCGTAGAAAACCAATGTTCATTTTTGCTGCCTTGTATTGATGCAATATTCTGTTAGCTGTGAGGCTCTGGCTCTGATCCTGTCTCCTCTTGGCTATGGAGAGATGGTCATGCTGGTAATCCCTTGGGGTCCCCTGATGGTGTTAATGTGCAAGTTTTGTCATATAACTTAGTCACTTTAATATGTAAGGATGCCACAAATGAAACAAAAGAAGGGAGAATCAGCTTTGCAGCAAGAACAAAGTGTTAATTCCTCAAACAAATAACATATTTTTGTTTTCAGATAATGAAAGAAATCCAAGAACACAAAATTAAAATATATGAATTTCCAGAAACGGATGATGAAGAAGAAAATAAGATTGTTAAAAAGATAAAGGTAAATAATTGTCTTTTGAAAAAACTGCTTACTGGGGGGAGGGAGGTGAGGGATAGAGATTGAAAAGCTTTTTGTCATTAATGAGGAGCCTACCATGTTTAGAAGGTAAAAATCAGATGTAAAGCTGTTCTGAGAGTCACAGTTCCTCAGCAGAGGCAGTGAATGGCACTCTTACACTGATGCCTTAAGCCCTCTAAAATTCAGAGTGAGAGCACTAGATCACACATTCATTTAATAAACTCTTCAAAGATCACTTTCTTTTTATTCCATCCCTATTTGCCTTGTACCCACCTAACACATTTTGTTTGATTCTGAGCTTTGAAGGAGGCACGTGTTGTCTTTCAGACGGCGGTGTGCAGTGGCACAGAGTGTGTGCATCACTGTTAATAGCTGTCTGATTAATTGATATACTGAAACCTTAATGGAGATGGAGGACTAAAGAAAATCTAAAGGAATGTCAGGCCGTTGAAAGGCTTTTTTTCTTTGTTTACTCATGTTTTTGGTTTGTTCTTTTATGTTGAGGTCTATCTTGTATTTATTTCTCCAGCCTTGCTTCTGTTTGTTCAGTAGCTTTAACAGCCTGTAGGAGCTTTTAAATTTTTTCGTTACTGTGGGAATCACTTGGGATAGATAAACACAAATAGCACAAATGAAAGATACTCTGGGACTAAGCCAAAAGGAGAAGAGAAGAATGAAAGCAAGGACAAAGTCCGAAATACTTAGTTTTGTATGCTGTTCTTTCAGCTGCTTGAAGCTGCTCTTGGTTCCTTTGTGGCTTCTTACACTAGAGGGCTTTTTGGTTCAGCTGAAAACAAGAACTTGAAGTAGTTCTTTGCAAAACCTTTGAAAACTGGGCACAAGGTTCAGTCAAAGTAACAGTCCTTGTGGTCAGTGGGAATATGAACTGATAAATAATTACTGTGCAATTGAGTAAATAGGAAATGGTTGGCCTGCTGCTTAGCTTACGAAGTAGCAGTAATGTCTGTTTCTAAACTAGATGTGTCTGCCGTATGCGTATGTCATTAAACTAGGCAGAGGTCAGTAAACATAACTGGTTTTGCAGTTGGGGTAATCTGCATTGCGATGTTATAGCACCAAACTAGCAGATGTGGAGTTTATACACGAGCGTGCTTTTGGTATCTTTTGGCAGTTAGAAACGTTGATTTTTTTAAAGTAATACTTTATCTTGTAGGACCGTTTACCTCTTGCTGTGGTAGGTAGTAATACGATCATCGAAGTCAACGGCAAGAGAGTGAGAGGAAGGCAGTACCCGTGGGGTGTTGCAGAAGGTAAGGCTTTCTCATGATTTTTACCTGTTTAGAACTTGCTAGACATTAGTCTGAAATGTTTGAAAAGCTTAATTTGGATGTGCTTTGGTCTGGGGAATTACTGAGTGTACCACTTTCTTATTCTGACAGTCTTGGAACAAGGTAAAAGTTCAGCAGCGTGTAACTTCGCAAGCAGATTCCTGTTGTAGCCTCACTGAGGAGTTGTAAAATCTGTAGTTAATGATGAGGCTTAGATGAAAACTGTTTGCTAGCATTTTAATTTCATCCTATAAAATCTGTATTTCTTAAATTCTGCTTTCTAGAGTATTCACATTATAAATGTTAATTTGATTGGCTTGACTAGCATGAATTTCAATTTTAAGTGTCTGGAAGCATTTTGGGTGTGTTTTTCCCCAAAACACTCGAGTCTTAATTGCTGGGGTATAGCAACAGGAAGGGACCAGGTAATGAATTCAATACTTCTGATAGTTCTTTTTATTCATTTAAAGCTTACTTTCAACTGTTATAGAGGCTTGAAGATAATGTTCTTAGGACAACCATTGCTTGTTGTTTCATGCTGTTCTCTTATTTCCGATAGCACGTGGCATGGCTTGCACCATGCTGTATAGTGAAACAATCACTATTAAGCTGTTTTGTTGTGATCACTGAACTATCCTTGTAGTGTGCATGTATTCAATAAAGAGATTTTTTTCTCACTATTTCTGCCTTAGGAGGGCAATGGACTATAAATTTGATACAGTGTAAAATAGACTAAAAAAAAAACCAACAACCCACAGCCAAGAAGCAGTGTATGGACCAATACTTTAGAAAAAACTGCTACAGCACTTTGAAGTGCGTGTCTGGCAGGAAATGAGGCTTGGCAGAAAGTGAAAACCAGCTGCACCAGAGAGGATCAGGCTTTAAATAAAGTTCTTGTGTTAGCATTTGGAGATGTACGAAGTGGTGCTGCTTTTCCTTATTTTAACACAAACTTCATAAAGGTTTCACACTCATGTGTACAACTTTTGGAAGGGAAGGACTAGCCTGACAAAAAGGAACCTCTCTAAGTGGCTTTGAGTCTGTCAGCTTGGTGGGGGGAATACTCTGAGATGAAGCTTTTTTGGGAGAATGACTTCGTGTACTCTGAGCGGCACGTACCGGTTTGTGTCAAACCATGGAATAACGTCATGCAGGAGTGCAGATACAAGATGAACACACAGAGGCTATGTGCTTCACTTTTCCGTAGGATTCACTGGACTGACTTGGGTTATTTTAACTCCTTCACCCTGTTTTTCTTCCTCCTTCCCATGAAAATGTCCATCTCTGCTTGAGAGACGCATTGGAACCAGCTTCATGCCTTTCTTTTGTGTGCCCTAAGAGCTTTGCGTGTTGCCTTCTCTGTCTGCACGCTGGAGTTCCGGGGGTGTGCGTTTTCCTCCGGTGTCACTTCATTAGCAGCCAGGGAAGTGCCACTCAAGCATCAGTCTCTTCTACAGTAATGGGATGATAGGTGTGGAGCAGTAGGTGGCATCTAATGTCAGCTCTCAGTGCTGTCTCTTGGTCCGTAGGCAGGCGCATCAAATTATTAGCTAAGCAAAGGAAGGTTGTGTCTTCAAAGAACTAAATCCACATTAATTAAATTGAAATGAATTAACATTTAACTCCTCTGGTGGGGCAGGGAGAAATAGACTGCAATAAGTCTGTTTTCCAAAGGTTTTGGATATAGCTGGATCTGGACTGAGGTTTTCAGTTAGTGTGTGATCCTGAATTATACAACTGTGGCAGGGCCTCCAAAGAAAACCAGATTTAGTTAAATGGGGAAAACTGTGTTTAGGTTGCAGTAGCTTAACCTGCCATATTGACTCGGAGTACAGTCTGCCAGTATGGCTTAGGGAAGCATGGGAACTTGGGTGAGAGATAGTGCTGTGGTTGTAGTGCTGCTGCTGTCCTCCTGTTAACACACATGCTGTTCAAGTAAGGCAAGACTGGGAGCAGTCTGTGATTGGAATGGACGTAGGAGATGGGTGGCATCTAAAAGCCTTGCCTCTGCATAAGCACATATCTATCAACAAAAATTTACCTCTTTCTGTAGTTGAGAACGGTGAACACTGTGACTTCACAATTCTGAGGAACATGTTGATAAGGTAAGTAAATTGCAGGTAATGTGGTTTCCTAGTATGTCTGAGAATGGAAAGCCATATATTGGAGAAACAAGGATATGAGCTAGTCAGTTCATATGATTCCTCATATTTTAATTGCAGTCAGTGTCTTACACTTTATTTCTCATTTAAGCACATTTAACAAGTGGGGGCGGTGATGTTTTTTTAATGATTACTTTATGATTACTTATTCTTAAAAAAAAAATATGATAAACCACAGGAACCCCAACTGTCTGTTAGTGCTGATGTGTAGTTGTAGGCATTTTTTTTTTTTTAAATCTTCAGGCAGCCTTGCTTTAGACAACCACAGGACTGTGCTTCGTTGTGTTAGGCGCCGAGTCCTGTACCCACAGCAGTTCAGTGCGTGACGTCTGCTGTAACAACTGTCGGTTTGGTTATTAAGCTTTGCTTTTCTCCAAGCTGATGGTGGAAAATTATTAAAGGAAGCTAATGTTTGTATCTTAGTCTTGAACTTTACATTTCACTTTTGCAGACTTAAAAGGTGGAGACTAGGAAGTTTTTGCTTGTTTGTTGTTTCTTGCCTGACTTTCCTTTTCGGTCTGTTCTCCAAATACTTGCAAGTTTATCCGCAGATAGAAAATTTTCCAAAGATTGGTCCTGTAAGTTAATGTTTGGAATATTGCAAATTTGAGATAGTTCAGTGCAAAATGATTTGGTATTGCTGTGACATTGCTGTCTTGACAGCTGTAATTTAAATGGAAGAATGACAACATTTTGGGGAATGGGGCAGTAATGAAGGGATACAATATAAGTCAGTCTGCAGAATGAACATGGACTGACTTTTCAGATCGCATTTTGTACGTGTGCACTAAGATGATAAATTACACCTATTGACAGAACTCATATGCAGGACCTGAAGGATGTCACTAACAATGTACATTATGAGAACTACAGAAGCAGAAAACTGGCAGCTGTTACATACAACGGTGTTGACAACAACAAAAATAAAGGGCAGCTAACAAAGTAAGTTCTTGTTAAGGTTGTATTGCAGTATTTAATTGCTTTGCTCTGTCTGGTGGGTGTTTGGCGGGGTGTGGGTTTTTTTGGTTGGTTGGTTTTATGTATGTGTGATGTGACTTTCAGTTTGGGTTTTTTCTGTGGTGGTGGTTTTGTTAGTATTTATGCTCCAGTCAGTTTCCTCTTGGTTCTGCTCTGGTCTGAACACAATACTTTGGTTTGCTTACGATTGTTATTTTCCTGTTTCACTAAGTTTTACGCTAGTTTATCTCAACATGTTAAATAATGGGTTTAGTTAGATTCAGCTGTGAAGAGAATCCTTGCATTTACTATTTCAGTTTGTAAGTTTTACTTACTGCAAAGTTGTTATGCACTAGGGTTTCTGTTTTGGTATATATACTGCTTTTGGAATTATTGACTCTTCTGGTATGACTGCTCAATACTCAGTGTCAGGGACATTTTTGAGTAGAACGGGTTAATGTTTGTTTAGAAACTTTGAAAATCCAGCTATCATCTTTGAAATGCTGCCCTGGCTACTTGGAGGGTTGCTTATCATGGCAGCACAATTACTGCAGCATCTTTATCTTTTGTGAGAGAGTTGCAATGCGGGGGTCTGCAGTTTTGTTGGTGGTGAGTTTGGGGTTTTTTGGGGTTTTTGTTTTGACTGGGGGGGGGGGATGTTCTTTTTCTAACCCTGGTGTATCATTTTAATTACCTCTGACAGCAATTTCTTTGCCAAGCTGATGAAATTATTGGAAGATGTAAAAGCAGGGTCTGCTGCATATTTCATTTTATAATGCCATTTGAGAATAGTTGTGCTCTTAAATTTAAGTATTTTTCCTGCTCTATATGTATCAACTGTATAAACGATTATTAGTGACTAAATAATGAGTAATTACTGATACTCTTACTTTTCTATTTGTACTGTATTCTTAAACACGAAGTTCTCAACCAAAATACAGTGTAGTATTTTGTTTGACTAATGATATGCCAAATTATAGTTGTTCTTCCTGAAAAAGATCCCTGAAATTAGGTGGAAATGTCTGCTGTTCCTATCCATATGACAGCTACAAAGACCAGTTTTCACTGAAGAAGTGTCTGTTCTGCAATATCTTAGTGCTTTGAAAGTGCCTGTGGGGGAATGGTTGAAGTGGACATGATTAAGCTTCAGCTAGTGTGAGCCTACATGAAGCTTTCCTCCTCAGCACTGACAAAAAATATAATAGTATGTGTCAGTTATGTCAACTCTTCAAAAGTGTACTTAAATTTAGGTAAAGCATGTAGTGAGGTCAAATTTTAAACAGAGTAGTCTTCAAATACGCGTGTCCGTAACCCAGGGGTTACCTCTTCTCCCTGTCACGTTTCCAGCCATCACGTTATCCCTGACTCGCATCTCAAGGCTTCTGAGTGTGTTTGAAATATTTCTCAAGCTACACTTGTCCTTGAAACAGTACAGTGTTGGAGGTAGGGAGACGAGTTTTAAGAAGTAAAACTACTAAATGAGGTAGTCACTGTGGAGAAACTGGGGGGGGGGTGGAGGGGCGATGTAATGTGGTTTGTACATTTGAGAAACAGTGCGGGTGGGCACATCAGGAAAGAAAATGTGCTTGAGCGCAAGAACTTGAGCCAACTTTCTCTTTGCTGAGGTGATAATGTATTAACAGTAGCTCGGAGTAGAAAATTCTGCATTTCCTCCAGGTCTTCTAACTTGCTATTATACTCTTTACTGTACTATTATTTTCTGTTATTGTACTGAAGTGAAACTTGTTCATTGCAATATTGGGTATCATGAGGAAGTTGTTTTGATTTTTTTGTTGTTGTTGTTTGATAGAATTTTTTATCCCTTTCCAAATCTTGGTACATTTTCCTTAAATTCAGAAGAATCTTCATTTTACTGATATCACTTTCATCTTTTTGGTTTGTGCCTGCTTAGATTTGTTAGTGGGCACCTACTGGCCTAGTCTGTTGCCTAATTTGAGTAAGGATTGGCTAGTCTGTGGTCTTAAAAAGAATAATGCAATGGGTTTTTTAAGTTTATTTTTATTCCCATATTGCAAACATAAGATGCTTTTTGTTGTTGTTGTTTAAATGCATCTACCGGAAGGTTTCAAGATAGTTTTCATGTTGTTCATCCCCCCTTCTCTCCCGCCCAGGCCTGTTGAGAGCATTGCTGAGATTTCCTTTTTAGCTAGAACTTATGCTAAGAGTGTCTGGAATTATTCTGCTTTCTGAAGCAAGCTTACTCTTGTGTATTCAGCCATCTCGGATCACTGTGCTGTCCCACCTCAGTGTTTCTAGGTAAACGTGCCTTTCGGAACAATTTTCTCCCTAAGAATTCTGTCGCTTCAAACACTGCAGTACCGCAGCTTGGAAGTGAATAAACTCAACTGGTGCTCTTAGCTATCAGCTTTTCCTTTATTTCAAGAGAAGAAATAAATAATTGCTGTTTGTTTGATTCAACCATCTGAAAGATTGCAAAATCTATTGCAAACTTGTAAGAAATGTTTTGAACTCTTAGAGTTCGTTTCCTGAAACATACGGTGACTTTAAGTAAGTAAATAAAAGTCTTGAATGCATATGCTGGTTATGAAGCAGCTGATGCTATTCTTATTGTTATCGTATCCATATGTTGGGTTGCAGCAATTTTTTTTTTTAAGCTTTAACATGGTTTTTTGGTTTCAGTGTGTTTTTGTAGTTGTGAGTCTGGCATAGTTGAAACAGCATAGAAAGAATTTTTCTAATAAACCTTGTGTCGTCTTGGAAATGAATTGGAAGAGGGAAGAACACTTACTAACGTTTATCTGAGCAATCCCTTAGGAATTTTATGCTTGCTTGCTTGCCTTTTGCAAGAAGTGTCTGTGTCAAAATGGAGCAATATTTGACTGGAAATCTGATTCTTTCACAGTGGACAGATCCTCTATCTCTGTATGAGAACGGAGAGGTGCTCTGTTGCTCTCTGGAGGTATTCCAAGCATACTCTTTAAACACAGGAGTTTCCAGAGCCAGAGGTTGTATCTAAGCTGATGTTCTCTCGTAGGCTGGGAGGGTGCACCTAAGAGGAGATGTACACGCAGTGGTTCTTGCACTTTTCCTAAAGCATCTCCTACTGGCAGCTGTTGGAGAGACTGGATTGAGCTTTTGTACCTTTAAAACAGCTGTATTTTTGCAATCTTAGCAGATCTTTGTTTTTCATGCAGCTGTTAACATACTGGGGACAAAAACACGAACGTGAAAACAAATAGAAGTATGTGCTACAAGTTTTAGCAATACTGTGCGGATGCATTGAAGCAGTTTCCTTCTGTGCAGCTGATAATTTTCTCTCTCATTTGTCTCTTGATTTGGTGAACCTTTAATTGCTCTACAAGTAACTCGTTGACTGAAGAGCGATCTGAAGCGTGTATTATTCATGATTGTGTAGTCTTTTTGTATTTTAGGTTTAGTGTCTGATCTCTTAACGTTTTCAACTGTTAACAAAGTGTTAAGGGTAGTCACGTACGTGGATGACTTGTCTCTTCAAACCGTGTGCGGTTGTCATTTCACACGTGCACTATGTGACGTGAGAAGATTCGCGTTTGCTCCAAAACTGAAAAAATTTGAGAAATCTCTTAGGTTTGCTATATGAAGCTGAAATGTTTGAGTTTAAAAGTAAAACTTCATTTTATTGAAAGTCATATTTTATAAAGCTGAGCCTTGCCTGCCTACTGATGTGTTCAAGAACCTGTCAGCACAGGGTAACAAAATACACGACGTGTAGGCCCTTCTGCCTGCTTAGCCTTGACTACTACTAACTCCTTTGTCCGGCTTTCTTAGCCAGGCCTGTGAAATGTTACCGAGCCCATCGTGCTGTATGGTGACACTTAATATCAGCGTCTTGTTTTCAGCCTTGTCGCCCGCCCCGTGGTACTAGTGCTAACACTCGGCATTCCGGGGTTCGGGGGCATTCTGGGGAGGCGAGGTTGAGCCAAGCCTTGCCCAGAGCCGAGCTCAGCCGCCAGTGAGACCTCTGCTGGCCACTGCACCCAGGTCCTCTTTTTGCGGCACGACACGACACTCAGGGGGTGTCCAAACCAATGTCCTTTACCAGAGGACAATTTTAAAACCAACAGATAAGCCTCCGTACGGCATTGGTTTCCGCAAACCTGTTTAGAGCAAGTGGTTGTTCATGTCACTGAAGTACTTAAATTCGCTTTAAAAGCCTGCATATTCCAGGGAAACGATTCCGGCAAGTATCAAACCTGCATTAATTTTGACATGGTGTAGTGATTTTACTGACTGAATCTGAAATAAATATAACAAGCTTTAAAAGTCTTTACTGTGGAAAAACAAATTGCTTTTGGGGGAACACATAAATTAGCTTTAGGAATCTATTAATAATGAATTTACTTTTTTAATTATTGCTCTTTGGTTTTGTGGTTTTATTTAATTAAGCATGCTAAGCTAAGCCTCTGTATTTTTTGTTTTTTAGATTTGACACAGTTGAAGGCATGTAAGTGGTCATTTAAATTTTTCCAAAAAACTTAAAGACAAAAAATTTGATAAGCACAAGAAGGGTTTCACTGTTGAATGTTTCAAATTTAAAACAGTTTCCTGTTAATCCCGCTCTTGGCATTGTTATTTTTCCCTAGCATTTAGCTGTGCTAATGTAAATTTTAAGCATTTATAAATACTACAAACATCTCTGTAAAAAATCCTCTCCTCTTTAGAAACTATTTGGCTAGGCCTCAAGACAAATTTTGTCAAATTTTAATGATAAGTGCATAAATTATGAAATCCCTCCAGTTTCTCTCTGTAGCTCCATAGTCTTTATATACGTGCTTATATAGAATTAGTGGAATTTTCATCCTTGCCTGTAAATTTACAACTCTCCATTTGATGGGGAAGCTAGTTAATCTTTTTTGACCATGGTTTTATCTTATTACTGGCTTGCAGAGGTTCCACTTTGTGCATATCTAGAATAACTATTAATTATTGCAGATGAACTTAGAGGGCTATTTTAATACACATCCTGTTAAATCAGTTTAATGTTTTACATCTTTGTTCAATGGGTTGATTTTTTTTTTCTTCAGCTTTTTAATTTTCTTTTTCTTTGAAGTGCCTTTTATAGTTTCACCGTGAATTACAGGATGATGTGCTCTTACCCATGTCGCATACTTAAGGCCTAACAAACCAGTTGTGACCTATGTTGTAAAGCTCTCAACTGTAAATGCTCGATTGTCGATTGAATTTTTCTGCGCAGACTGACTTTTACCACTTTCTCAAATCTGGCTCACGTGACATACCAGCTAGATCATCAGGTTGTCAATAGAAGGATGGTTCTGCTCCCCTTTCAAGTGTGTAGAAATGGCAGCAATGATTCCTCAGTATTCAGATCTACTTCCTAGGTTAAGTTTTGAAGAGCAGATACATTTGAGAACTTTACACTTCTAAAAGGTAACAACAAGAAAGTAGTCTTGTTTTGACAGCTGGTTAGTGTCCACGAGTACTGCTACTCACATCTTCTTTAATTTTCTTCTTATTTTTGTGTATTGTTGTACTTGACCTGTGATATACCATTTTTTTCCCTTGACAGAAGTTGCTAGCAATTGACCTAAGGAAGCATTAGCCTGGGGATCAGTTTGTTTTGTATATCGTAGAGCATTTTACTCACCAATTCAAGCTTTGCAACTATTAGTTCAGATTCTATTTGATTTCTTTTTAAATGGAAATGCCATTTTCTTCTTCCTCACCCCCCCAGCGATTGTCACCTTTAAAATAGTGGTATTTGAGGAAAAAGTTCATAGGCCTCAAGTGCACTGATTATTTTCACTGTATGGTTAATAGGAAGGATAAAGTGAGCCATTAATAATCAAACCAGATGTTTCATACATAACCTCCATTCCGTTAAGAATGAGCGGCAAATTCTGAATCCAAGTAGACATTGTTAATTATGTTTTAATCATAACAACGTCGATCCATTTCTCATTTTAGAATGCTTTTTCTGCATGATTTGAATCAGAACAGGATTTTTTTAATTGTGTTTTTGTTTTTAAGCATTGAAAGCAAGAATACTATTTTTGATAGGGCTTAGGCTTGCTACCTTTATTTTACAATTTGCTAGTCCGAGTGACCTTTGCATACGTTACAGTAGATATCCTCTGCTGGATGGTTGTAACGGTTTCAAATGTATTCAGTTCTTCATTTTTAACATGATACTTAAAACTTTAAAGCCGTACGTACTCGGATCTGAAACAAGAGGCCAGTGATATGTTTTGATTGCTCGCTGTCGAACAGCAGAAAAGTCTTACGAGACTGTATGTAGCAATCATCACTACATCAAAATCATCCTGGTTCTTTGGGTATTTAATGTGCAACTTGCTGGTTAAAACCCGTGTCACCATAATATTGGTAACAGGCTTACACAGGCTTAAAAATTCTGGACAGTCCAGGAAAGCAGTTACCATGAAGTGCATAGAGAAATTTGAAATAATGTACATTATTCTTATATAGAAAAGTTTAATAGCTTTTTGAAGGAAAATCTTGCAACTAACACTTTCATGAAACACTAATGTTCAGTTGCACAAACCTTTTTTGGCAAAGTTGCTGTCTCTTCAGAAGTATGACCACAGCATTCAACAGAGCTGTAATGTTAACTTACTTTGAACAGTGAAGATCTAGAGAGGGAACAGGACTTGAGTCTCTAATGCTCTTAAAATTTATATGTCCATTCATTTTTGTATGTATTTGAATGGGAAAGGAAAAGATGTCTGAAGATCACTTGGAAGATGCTAATTTTTATGTTGTAAGTCGGGTTTCCTCTCTTCCCATGACCAGGTTCTACTAAAGATAGAAAGTCAAGAGTTTCTGTTAACCTAAATGTAATGTAAATCAGCTGTGGGGGAGGAATAAATGTTGTATGAAATGTCATTTTGAGGAAAGCTGAACTGAACAGTTACATTCAATTCGCATTATTACATCAAGCTAGCAGTGCATACAGCGGTGTTATGTTATCTTAATGCTTCAGCATTTTTATCTTCGTTTTTTACAGATGCCCTTAATGTAACAAGACAGGGAAAAAAAAATTATTCTTAGCTAACTACTTCTTCTGGATTTATGGCAGGAGCCCGTTGGCACAGATGGAGGAGGAAAGGAGGGAGCATGTAGCCAAAATGAAGAAAATGGAAATGGAGATGGAACAGGTGTTCGAGATGAAAGTCAAAGAAAAAGTTCAAAAACTGAAGGACTCTGAAGCTGAGGTAATTGAAATGTCGTAAACCCCTGTATGCTTCAGGCTCAACAGCTGTAGAGGTGGCTGGTTTTGCCAGGGCTTTGCAACGTAACCTAGGTCTAGGAATTAATTCCATAGTTAGATTTTCTGTTTAAAGACAATGTGGTTATTTGTTCTCGGCGTGTCGTCTTGGCTGAAATGGTATAAGCCCAAACTTAAACTGTAATCTGAATGTTCATATGCATTCTCTTTTTTTACTTTCACAGCATGTTAAAATACTCCTTAACCTTCTTACTCACCCTCTTCTCTCACTCTTCTTTGGAATATTTTATGCCTGTTTTGTTCCATGTACTTTAAAGTTCTTGGAACTTTCATGGTTTGCTTAAGGTAATGTAGTAATGAAGATGTTTCTTTGCATATTACAAAAGCATTTCAGGAATTTGATATGATGGCTATAAGAAATCATAATGAGAATCACTAGACTACGAGTCAGGGACGTGTTGTTGTCAGTGTCTTGGTGTCATTTGAAAACACAGATTTTATGGATATTTAACTCCCATTTCTGTCACCTCCAGGTGAAGTTCACACAGTGCAACTGTTTCTTTGCCAGGCTTCAAGCATCTCTTGAAGTGATATGAATGATCTCTTTTTAAAGAGATTATTATAAAATTACATTTAGGTAGAAAATGAATTTTCAGGTTGGAGAAAGCAGCTTCTCACAGGAAGCCTGACAGAGTAGTTCAAAAGTGTCAAAAAGTTTGGCCCCAAATTTGAGGGCAAGTGGGGAAACCTGTCAGGATAGTTGAAATGCTTGGCAGCCTAGGCATTGTAGGGAGCCAAGGCATACTGGATCGGAAGGCCGGGGGTGGGGGTGGGGCGGGGTGGGAATCAATCAATCTGGATTTTTTTTTTATCCTTTTGGAGAAGCAAATAGATAAGGGATATAATGCTAAGATATAGTAGTCAGCAGTTTGTGGAGCTAGGTGGTTTATCTGGATCACGGTGTTTAATTAGTCACTGGATTTATCCCTCCTCAATTTCTGTCCCATCTTTCTGAACTCATTTATGCTTCTGGCCTCCATGCTCCTTGTTAGACTTTTTGTTTTTCATTTTTTTTTTTCTCATGTACTGCTTCATGACTGCATCCTGTGATACCTGTTTTTAAATGTTTATGCAATTAGTTCTTTTATTTCCCCACCATTTATGACTCTATAAACTTCTGTTGTGTTTATATGTAGAAAAGTAAGCGATAGTGCTGAATATAAAGCATTTAAAATACCTGTAGAAGGAAATACGTGTATGAAGGGTTTGTGTAAGACAAGGACTTGCAAGAGAGTGAGGAAAGAGAGCTTTATTTAACTCAATTAAAAACAGTGTTACACCAAACAGAAGGAATCACCCTTCCTGACGGTTTCTCTGTTCTCACATACAATACATTTGATGTCAGTCCGCCTCATCAACTTGCAGGAGCGACTTCTTACGCTGTTCTGGCTGTGCAGGTGCTTCACTTCAATAATACTAATAATAATTCATTTAATTAGTGAATAAAGTAACCCACTTAATAAGGTTTTCCCATGAAGATCCTTAATACAGTTAATATTATAGGATGAAATCCATGTTTGGGGGTTTTTCCCTACACACAAAGTCAAAGATGCTGCTGATTTATATACTACTGATACTCACGTGCTCTGTGCTTCGTTTCTTAGCATTAGCATCAAGTATCAAAGTATGCTTGAATCTCCTTTTGTTTGCCACCTGTAGCTGTTCGCGACTCCAGTCTGTAACGTGGGCAGCAGTTGGGGTGTTTTAACGGTAAAATGAAGCTGTGGGATTAATGCTCTTTAAGGTTACAGGTACTGCCAATAGCAAACAAAGAGTGTTTGGTCTAAGAGCTACTTTCTCTGAAGACAGAGTACTGTATTTTCTTGTGTTGGTACAGCTGCGGAAGCTTGTTACTGCAGCTCCAAAAGTCGCTGTTTTCTGCGCTTACTGACTCTGCTCGTAACTCTTTCTATAGCTGCAGCGACGTCACGAGCAAATGAAAAAGAACTTGGAGGCACAACATAAAGAGTTAGAGGAAAAGCGTCGCCAGTTTGAGGACGAGAAAGCGAACTGGGAAGCTCAACAGCGTATTTTGGAACAACAGAATTCTTCCAGGTAAATTGGGAGTCTTATCCTGCAGTTCACAGCAAATGGTCTGTCACTCTCTGCTAAAAGGCAGTTCTTGTGGTAATAAAGCTGGCGTGACCACTGAGGAAGTGTCACTTAAAAGCCAAGAAGAATCTTACCTGCTTTTAGTTATAAATGTGCATATATCAGAAATATTGGGAAGATGATTAGCTTCTAAAGCAGATTTTAATCTGCAGAACCACTGTATCCATACACAGCTAGCTAAAAAAAGGGTCTGTATTTAAAAGCTAGATTGCATCAGCCTTCTGAGGGAGGTAGAGTTAAAGCTTTGAGAATGGAAGTATTTCATTCCAGTGCTTGGAAGGGGAAATCTAGCGATAAAAGCATTGCTTGACTTCACGTAGTACAAGAACCGTGTACATAATAGTGTTTCATACATTGTATTGCGACCAGTAAAGCTTTGTAAAATGTGTACTTTAAAAGATGTACATTAGTGATTTTAAGAAAAAAAATCAGAGTATATGTATGCATTGTTTAACAAACTTTCTTTTTTATGTATTGTTTTAGAACCTTGGAAAAGAATAAGAAGAAAGGGAAGATATTTTAAATGCATCAATTTGACCACCAGTTATGTATTAGTTGCCAATATGCCAGCCTGGACATCAGTGTTTGTTGGATCCATTTGACCAATTTTGCACCAGTTGTATCCATAGTAATGGATTTAACAGCATGACAAATTTTTGTTAATTTTGATGGAGAATGAGATGCCTTGAATTGTCTAGGGTGTTGTGTACTTGGAAAAATAACAGCTCTAAGTACCTTTCTTTTTTTCTTTTTTTTTAAACAGATGTCATTTTAATGCAGAAGAAAACATTTTACTGTTGTACAATCATGTTCTGGTGGTTTGACGGTTTACAGGATATTAAAAAAATGCAAGGACTCTAGACGGTTTTTAGTGAGGATAAATTGCCATAATATGATGCAAACGATGCTTCTTTATTATTATAATACAAGAATTCCATTCAGTGCAGCATATACAATAATGTAATTTAGTCTAACACAGTTGACCCTATTTTTGACACTTCCATTGTTTAAAAGTACACATGGAAAAAACAAAAGTTGTAGGCTTACAGTGCACCTAAGCTTTTTATAACAACCCTTCTATGTTTTGGATTCTTTAAATATATGCTATTCTCATTTAGTAACTTCTTTAGCCAGAAGGATCTCATTACTGCTTCATTTTTTTGTAATAACATTTAATTTAGATATTTTTCCATATATTGGCCCTCCTAAATAGAATATAGCTTCTTTCATATGGTAGGAACCAGTGAGTAAAACTTTCCTTTAACTCCCTTTTTACATTTTATGGTAAGTAGCAGGAAAATGCGTTTATAGGTCATTCCTAGGCAAAATTGTGGAGTTAACTACCAACCTGTTTCTACCTGTGTGCAGTCTTTATTTTACTAGAAATGGGAATATGGCCTCAAGAAAAACACCACCATTTCGCTTTTAGCTGTATTCATATACTGCGTTTCTGTATTTTTGTTTGTATTGTAAAAAGTCACATAATAAACAATGTTGTGATGTAACAGGCTGCTGTGTCAGACCTTCTAAAGGAGTTAAACGGCCGAGTGCTTCTCTGGGAAGTGTTTGAACGTGCTCTCTTCTGTCCAGGCTTGATTGACACAAGTGGCTTTGATTTGCCTGAGGAATTAGTTGGAGGTATAGAAAACAGCTTTGCATTGTGGAATTGCGGGAAAACGAGGGTCAGTCCCTGTCCAGAAGAGGGTGTCAAGCGTCAGCACGGGCTGCATCCTGCCAGTGCCCGTGCTGCCCCTTCCCCTCTCCGCAGGGTGTATCTGGTGAGGCGGTTCTATAACAGTGCCTTTGCAGCCCCCTCGGGCACTTCGGTTAGGCTCCTTGGCAAGGGTGCGGAGAGGGGGTTCATTTGGTTTTGATATTAGTTAATTGAGTGGGTTTTAACAAATGTAGTGGCTGGGAATCTGATATTTAAAATACAACCTGCAGGTTGTTTAAAAAAAAAATTATGATGGGGACTTTTAATATCTGTGCCTGTGAAACAGTGAAGGATGGCTCGGGTTTTTGCTGATGCTCCTTGCGTTACCCCTGTATTACACTGGTTCTTCCTTTATTTTTTTTTACATGCATCATGCTTACCAGAAATATCACTTACTCAGAGCTTCCCAACGTGTTTTCAGTAGCCTGTATAAAGGCCCCCTTATAACTGACTTCAAATACCCTGCCTATCTTCTCGGAGAAAACACGGACTACCAGGAAGTGGATGTAGTGTTCCTTTTCGGGTAAACAGAGCTGCAAAAACTCATCTCTTAATACATCCTGGACAATGTACGCTGCCTGCCTCTGCTCCCCACTCCCTCAAATTGAATAATATAAAACTGGGCAGAGGTTAACGCTGTAGGCCAGAAGCTGCAGATTCTGAATTGCTTTTAGGACTCCTCAGATCTCAGGATACACTGTCAATGGATATGCTGGTGATTCAGCATTCCTGTTTCTCTGAAATGGGGATTTAATTTAGCAAGAAGCTTGTTTTAGTCATGCTTCTTGTCTTTCTCCCCACTCTTGTTCTCTGTCCTCACACACACTTACTCAGAATAATCAGGAACCTAGTATAAACTCTTGCTAAATCTGTGTTCTATAACGTAGTGTTTATATTTGAAAATTTAGGGTATAGAGAAATCAAGTGTTCAGAGGTCTTTTCTGAAATGGAGATTGACCTTTTGGGAATACTTACCACCTCTTAACTTGTTTCTTAAATGCTTTGGTTTTTATGGTGAGTTTGGGCTGTAGCAGAAGAGTACAAGTTTGCCCAGAATTAGATATTGTTTTCATGCATTCTGCACTCTCTAGTTGTAGGGTGGGTTTTATTAATAATAAAAAATAATATTGAGCATTGGAAGTGTGACGGCTGCGTAGCCAGTAAAATGTCTATAAGATAAAGAGGTACTATGATTCAGCCCAGGATCTTTTTTTCTTCCACTGAATAAATCATAATTTAAATGTGTAATTTCTGTAAAGTCAAAACTCATTTTACTTGCTAAGAAACGGCACTCAAATTTCCCTGGATTTGTGTCACACCACAAAGCACGTGCAGCAGAGGTTTTGTGTGTATGCTAGTTGGTCAGTGTGCTGGTTTTGGCTGGGACAGAGTTAGTTTTCTTCACAGTAGCTGGCATGGGGCTGTGTTTCGGATTTGTGCTGGAAACTGTTGATAACACAGGGCTGTTTTCGTTCCTGCTGAGCAGTGCTTACACACAGCCAAGGCCTTTCTGCCTCTTACCCCACCCCACCAGCGAGTGGACTGGGGGTGCAGAAGGAGTTGGGAGAGGACACAGCTGGGACAGCTGACCCCAACTGCCCACAGGGGTATCCCATACCACGTGACATGCTCAGTATATAAAGCTGGGGGGAGAAGGAGGAAGGGGGGAACCTTCATAGTGATGGTGTTTGTATTCCTGAGTTACTGTCTCACGTGATGGAGCCCAGCTTTCCTGGGGGTGGCTGAACACCCGCCTGCCCATGGGAAGTTCTGAATGAATTCCTTGTTCTGCTTTGTTTGTACGTGCATCTTTTGCTTCACCTGTTACACTGTCTTCATCTCAACCCACGAGTTTTCTCACTTTTACCCTTTGGAGTCTCTCCCCCATCCCACTGCGGGGAGCGAGCGCGCGGCTGTGTGGTGCTGAGGTGCTGGCTGGGGTTAAACTGTGACAGTCAGAAACCTGTTGCATCCAGATGTCACTGCAAAGTGCTAGACTGGTTTCCCTTACAGGCTGCTGTGAAGCATCACATGCTGTACTGGGGCACAAAGAGGTTTAAAGAACAGTTCTGTACGTTCGCTGGGTGTTTCTATAGCAGTAGTTGTTAGAATAATGTCCTTGGGGTGTCACAAGGCTGGAAATTTTGCTACTCTTTTTTAGAATTAAGATCTCAATTCAGCTCAGTGTGAGTTCTGTTGAAGAGGTAGTGAGGAAGGGAAAATAATTGTCCTGTCACGCGTGGCACTGCAAACAGCCCTGTGGAATGTGAGCAACACTAGCCCATACATTTATAGGGAGGTGCAGCTATAAATTATTTCTGTATGGAGACAGACATGACTTGTGCAAAGTGTTCAACATCCGTGTCTCTAAATTGTTGGCCTCGTCTTGGCCAGCAGGTCAAGGGAGGTGATTCTTCCCCTCTACTCTGCTCTCATGAGACCCCACCTGCATTTCTGTGTCCAGCTCTGGGTCCCCCAACATAAGAAGGATACGGACCAGTTGGAGTGAATCCAGAGGAGGCCACGAAGATGCTCAGAGGGCTGGAGCCCCTCTGCTATGGGGACAGGCTGAGAGAGTTGGGCTTGTTCAGCCTGGAGAAGAGAAGGCTCCAGGGAGACCTTATTGCAGCCTTCCAGTACATGAAGGGGCTACAAGGAAGCTGGGGGGGAATTTTTTACAAGGTTCTGTAGTGACAGGACAAGGGGTAACGGGTTTAAACTGAAAGTGTGAGATTTAGATTAGATATCAGGAAGAAGTTCTTCCCGGAGAGGGTGGTGAGACACTGGGACAGGTTGCCCAGAGAAGCTGTGGATGCCCCATCCCTGGAAGTGTTCAAGGCCAGGCTGGATGAGGCTTGGAGCAACCTGGTCTAGTGGAGGGTGTCCCTGCCCATGGCAGGGGGGTTGGAACTAGGTGAGTCACTTCTCCCAGGAGCTACTCACCAGTTGCTCTTGGTAGCTTCTGTTGCTTCTAACTAGTCACCAGTGTTTGGCTTTAGAAATGTGTGCTCTGTCCCAGAAAAAATGGCAGAGGTGGTCTTCAGAGGGTGCAAATGGGATTCCTCCCCGGCATCTGGATCTAAACACCCACTGGTTCTGGAACAAAGCACTGCTCCCGCTGTTTTGGTTTGCTGAGAGAGGTTATGGGCTGGCTTTGGCTATGGTCAACACAGTAAACAGAAGGTCTTTCCCTAGTATCCTGTGGTCACTGGGATACACAGCTGTGTCATCAGAGAGTTAGATCTGTTCACCAGGTATCCACAGCTGCCTGGGGCATCCCCACATGAGCAGGAGGGGATGTGGGCGGGCATCTGCGACTGTGGGTTGGTGCCCTGCAGCTGCACCGTGGGACCTGCAAGCGGACTGGGATGCCAGGCAGTGCAGCTGCAGAGTCTGAAGGTGCGAATAACCCTGTGTGCTGCCCCCTGTTTTCTTCAAACAAGCTTTTGAAAGTAAGGGATGAGGTTTTTGAACAATATCATGAGAAGAAACTGCTGACTGACACACGAAAACAGGTAGAAATCTTCATCCATTTCCCTCTTGATTAGGGAGGCAGCTCTGGTTCTCTGATACATCACCTCTGCGCTGTCCTCCAGAGGTGTCCAAGGCAACCAAGACACTTGCTTTGTGCTGCCAGAGCAATTTTTTTTTGATGAAGGTGAGCATCTTTTAGCTTGCCCTGGGACAGCTAGACCACATAAGTCAAGATAAAACTTGCAGTTTTGCTTTATTTAAGAGTATTATTCCTCTGGCTTCTCCAATTCTCTCCCTTCCTGCCCCACCCCTTAGGCTGCTAGCAGTGATCTTCATGGAAGCCAATGGAAGACGGTGGGAAAAGCAGTCATGTCGCAATGACCAAGGCAGACCTTTGTAGCTGATCGCTGAGAGCCACGAGGAATCCCTTTTCTGCTCTCTAGAGCTTCTCATAGAGACACCCTGAGAATAAGTTGCCTCTCTCCTTCGGGAGCTGCTGGTATGATACTGCTCTGTTCAATGAAGCAGGTTTGGCCATCTTCAGTGGCTGTGTCCTGCCACTTGGTACGGGGTGAGCTCCTTGCCTTCCCCCTCTGCTGCTGCTTTGGTGGTTTTAGACCCTGCACGGAGCTGATTCAACTCACAGAAGTTTAGCCGAGAAGTAAGTAGTAGCGTAACTTCATCCTGTCTGGAGACCTTACGGAAAGTAGGTTCAGACTGAATCAGCATGATTCCCAAGCCATCGCATCTCCGCTCCCTCCAGGGCTGTGCACTTAAACCTGGTGGCGTTTCTCCCCTGGCCCCATGGATGGATGTAGTGTGGTCGCCATGTGCTGTCCCTTCCAGGGCTGCTCAGCCCTGTCCCCAGCTCTGTCCTGCCAGCTTGTCCCCAGCTGCTCACCTGCAGCTGAGACTCCTAGACGGTGGTAGCGAATAGATCTTTCTCCAGAGGCATCTCACCAGGGGGAATAGCAATCGGCTGCTGCTGCTGCTCCATCAGCTCTGCTTGCAGAACAACCCCAGCTGGTCTTGCTTCCTTTTTCTCTGACCGCCAGGCCCCTCTCTCACAGAAACATGGGCTTTTTGAATCCTGTACGAAGCATGTCCTCTCCAATCCTCAGTACTGTGACCTGATTCTTTGAACTGCAAGTAAGGGCAGCGCTTCAACGCCTGCCCCGCCATGTGTTTAGGTTATGCTCTTTCAAAATCATTTACAAAGCCGCTTCTCTCTTGTATTTGCTTTTGGGTGCTGAAGGTTTGGCCGTCCAGGAGTCTCGTGGTCCCCAAAGACTTGCACCCCTTGCACTAAGAGGCACTGGGGAATAAGTGGCAGCCGAGTACCTACGCGGGCTCCTCTGAAGGCTTTGCAGGTGGTGTTCGCTTGCTGTGGTTGCCCACCTGATCCACAAACCTGGTTACAGGGAAGAAGCTGCAGGTAAGAGAGGGCTTCATGGTCCACTGTGTTTGCCAGCAGTACAGTGGAAGAGGAGTTTCTGGCAGCTGGATTACAAGCATAAAAAATTAGCTTTTAGTCCGTGGGTTACAAGCACAAAAAATCAGCTACCCCTCTCTACCCCCCAGCCAGGCTTACTGGGCTACAAACCAGTTCAGACCCCAGGAAAACGACCCAAACGCGAGGAAAGCTCTCTGCTCGTATTTAAGCAGCAGGTGGCAACATCCTCTGCCTGATGAAATTCAAGTTATGGTTTCATGCGGGGTTTATTTTTCCGTCTCTTGGAGCAGGACAAACCTCAGGCTGTTGGCAGCCTCTGCCCTTCTCAGGAGCGCCTTGCCGTTGCCTCCGAAGGAAAGGCTTCCGAAGTGCAGTGGGGAAGCACCTGGAATTTAGAGCTACGGCTCCTGGTTACAGAAGGTGGGGGATTTTTTTCCCCATGTGGGGCTAATGGCTTTCACTGAGCGTAACCCGAAGTGCGTCGGCGCTCTGCGAGGGCGTGCAGGAATGTGTACTGACAAACGCTTTCCCTGCGTGGTAGGTTTGGGAAAGATGCAGGAAAAAAGCTTTCCCTGAATACAAGGACGTGCATG
Organism: Rhynochetos jubatus; assembly: GCA_027574665.1. Taxonomy (NCBI): domain Eukaryota; kingdom Metazoa; phylum Chordata; class Aves; order Eurypygiformes; family Rhynochetidae; genus Rhynochetos; species Rhynochetos jubatus. Next base: position 33,520,057 of record CM050653.1, read on the forward strand.
GGTGTGTGTTGTAACGGCTTCTCAAGCAGGCAATTTAGAAAAACATCTCCGCTTCCCCATTCCCAGTGTTTCCCTGCAGGGCAGCGTGGTGACAGCTCACCTCCGGCACCTCCTTCCTCATCCTGCCCGTGTTTCCTTCCCCTGCTTGCCTTCCCCACAGCCGTGCCCTGCTCCTCCAGCCCTGGCTTCTCCATCTCCTGCTCCTACAGCGAATATGAGGAAAAGACCCAATGGGGCTGCCCCCACCCCAGATCCCCCCTGCTGCTGTCCTGCCCCTCTCTGCCTCCCCATTGTCCCCCCCTGCCATTTGCCTCATCTCTTCACCCCATGCCTGCAGAAGCTCCTTGTACTGAGGTTTTTAGGCTGGCTGTTCAACCCGAGTGGATTTGAACACCGTGATTCCATGTGCCTTGCTCATACTGTTTTCAATTGGCACATCGAGTTTCTCTTTCAAGGGTGGTGCTGCTGCTTTTCCTTCTGGCTCCCAGAGCTAAATCTCAGCATCCTCCTGCGATCTTGTGTGGGCCTTAGTGGGTTGCAAGCAAAGCACTTCAAATATTAATTCAAGCTTTAACTTGAAATATCCTGCCAACCCTTTGACGTTGCAGCAGTTAGACCTGATAGACCTGAGATAGGCTGGGCCTATCAGGCGTGGCTCTCCAGCTCTGCTGCCATCCTTGGGACCACAAACTTGTAACTGATAACTTGGTGTCTATTAACCTCAGCATCTGGAAGAGCTGTGTTAGACCTGTTGAGCCACTTCGCTGTTTGTTTCTCCAAAGCATCATTAAGGTTGGAAAGGACCTTTAAGATCATCAAGTCCAACTGTTAACCCAGCACTGCCAAGTCCACCACTAAACCATGGCCCTAAGCATGACATCTACACATCTTTTAAATACCTCCCAGGATGGTGACTCTACCACCTCCCTGGTCAAGTAATGGAACAGCCTGCCAACCCTTTCGGTGAAGAAATTGTTCCTAATATCCAATCTAAACCTCCCCTGGAGCAAATTGTGGCCATTTCCTCTTGTCTTACTGCTTTTATTTGGGAGAAGAGACCAACTCTTACCTCCCTACAACATCCTTTCAGGGGGCTGTAGAGAGTGATCAGGTCTCCCCTCAGCCTCCTTCAGGCTAAACACCCCCAGCTCCCTCAGCCGCTCCTCATAAGGCTTGTTCTCCAGACTCTTCACCAGCTTTGTCGCCCTTCTCTGGACACGTTCCAGCATCTCTATGTCCTTCTTGCAGTGAGGGGCCCAAAACTGAACACAGCACTCGAGGTGTGGCCTCAGCAGTGCCCAGTACAGGGGCACAATCACTTCCCTGCTCCTGCTGACCACACTGTTCCTGATACAGGCCAGGATGCTGTTGGCCTTCTTGGCCACCTGGACACGCTGCTGGCTCATATTCAGATGGTTGTCAACCAACACCCCCAGGTCCTTTTCTGCCTGGCAGCTTTCCAGCCACTTGTCCCCATGCCTGGAGCGTTGCAGGGGGTGGTTGTGACCCAAGTGCAGGACTTGGCACTTGGCCTTGTTGAACTTCACAGGTGGCCTCAGCCCATTGATCCAGCCTGTCCAGGTCCCTCTGCAGAGCCTTCCTGCCCTCAGGCAGATCAACACTTTGCCCAACTTGGTGTTATCTGCAGCCTTACTGAGGGTGCCCATCCAAGCCATGAGCAGCCAGTTTCTCCAGGAGAATGCTGTGGGAAGCGGTGTCAAAGGCTTTGCTAAAGTCCACATAAACAACCTCCACAGCCTTCCCCTCATCCACTGAGCAGGTCACCTTGTCATGGCAGGAGATCAGTTGGTCAGGCAGGAGCTGCCCTTCATGAACCCATGCCGGCTGGGCCTGATCCCCTGGTTGTCCTGTATGTGATCTGCGATGGTGCTTATTCACCGCAGTGCTCCCCTCGGACAGGTGGGATGGGAAGCACATTTGGTACTAATCCCAGAAGGGAGAATGCTAAAGTTAATTTTTAAATGGGAGCTGCTTGAAGAAGCCTAAAATTATGGTACTCCTGGCACAGGAGGATAGAGGCAAAGGGCCCAGGTTCCAGACACGAGTGGTTTAATGATATGATTTATAATTGATCCAAGAGAATGCCAGTTAAATTATCCCATGTGCTACTTCCACCTTACATCTGTTGTTCTTCTGAGGCGTGATTGGTCTCTGCTCACCAGCTCTTCCATGCCTCTGGCTAGCAAAAGCGAAACAGTGGTGGGTATGAAGCACGAGGTAGCTGGTGATGTCCAAAAATGCAGTGATTTTAAACAAGTGAAACAAAACAAAACACAACAACAACCAACCAAAACAAAACCCCCAACCCCCTGACCACATCCCCTCCTGACTGTAGAGCAATTCTGTCTGGCACTTCCAGATTTTAAATGTGTGAGTAGGCGTGTATGGTGAGGAAGAGGAACTGCCACACGGAATGGTGCAAACTCTGAGAAAAATAGTGAGGTTGAGCTCTAAAAAACCTGAGAAAACTGTTCTTTAAAAAAATATATTCTGTAAAGCCATCTTGGTTGGGACATTGATGGATAATGTTGAGGGCCAGAGGTAAAGTCACATCATTTTAAACGTAGAGGAACTAACAACAGAAAGGAGCCTGTTATAGGGAAAGAAGCAGCCAGAAAATTCAGTCAGATCACAAGATTTTGGTACAAGAAAAGATCATCTCTGTAGCTGTGCAGACAGTAAATGCTGGCCCATAAATTCCTGGAAATTGTGGAAGAGACACACGTGACACTGATTTAAAAGATACTAGAACATTTTTGTCTGTAAAGACAGATGGCCAACAGTGGATTCCTGAGACCCCCAGGGATTTCATTTGGTATGGATGAGGAGGCCAGTTTATTAAGTCATGAAATGATTATAAGTAGCAGGGTTCGTTAGGGGCATTGGCAACAGGCATGCTTCCACTTTCTAACCTGCTCTTGTCATGGCCAACCTGCTGGCATGTGATTCATGTTACTCTCTGATCCATTAGCCTCAAACTCTTCCTTTTGAAATCTGCTCTTACCATTAACACTGTTCTTCCTAAATAGCAGGTTTATGCATCTTCTGGTCTTTCCGTCTACAAGGACAGTCCCCAGGCACGTCAAGCTGTGGAAATGCAGTTGCATGGATAAAGCATGCAAACAAACAAACCCGTTTACTTAGAAATTTAATTTTCCATGACCAGAAAAGGTGAAGCCTTAACACCAGCTCCTTCCTGTTCGATGATTTCAGTTCCTCTTCCACATGCTCTTCCTGCACCAGAATTTGTAATCCACAGTCCTTGCTGCATGTGGTTGGCCCGTTTAGTGGGAATCTGGGGCAGCTGGATGGAGTCTGGGCTTAGGGCAGAGAATGTGTCCCCTGGATGTCTGCCTGAGGAGATGGGTTGCACCTGGGGAGTGGAGAAGCCTGGCCTTTGCAAAGCCGCTGTCTGTCACCTTCGCAAGGTCCTGGAGATCAGGGGAGGTCCCAGTGACTGGAGAAAGGCAGATGGCACACCTGGCTTCAAAAATGCTGGAAGGATCCTTATGCAATTCAGCGAGGACAAGTGCCAAGTGCTGCAAGTGGGAAGGATTAAGCCCTGACAGTGATACTGGGGAGGGACTGGCTGTGGAGCAGCACTGCGGGAAGGGCCTGGGGGCAGCGGGGGCTGAGCATGAGCTCCCAGCGTGCCCTGGCAGGGATGGATAGCAGCAGCATCCCACCACTATGGGCAGGCCCATGTCCTGTAGGTTGAAGGAAGGGGTTATCTTCCTCTACTTGTTAGACCACGTGTGGACACTGCATCCTCCCAGTACCCGATGGATGTCCATGAACGGCAGCGAGCTCAGGGAGGTCCCAGGGTGGTTGTGCAGGTGCCCAGGAGGTTTTGCAGCCTGGCTGGATACAGCTGTGAAGGACCAGAGTCCCTCCATGGTCTCTTCCCACCTGAACTGTTCTCCACCCTTTGGGTAGCTCCAGTGGTAGTGGAATAGACAAAACCCTGAACTAAACTGGTCTGAAATCCACAGCTGCATGGAGCACCCCAGACTGGTGAGAACATCACAAGATGCCAAGAGGGCACCACCTGACAGTTTCGCTGTTGCCCCTGCGTGCTCTTGAATAAAAAACACACACAAAATGTAGTTGCCTTACAAAGGTATTTTGTGAGTCAGAAATAAGGATATTTAATGCTGCTTAAAGTGCTAATTGAGACTGATGTCTCCAAAACAGCAAGTTGTTCTGGATGTCTTTATTTGCACGAGCTTATGAAGAGATACTGTGTGCTTGCACATGGGATATAAAACCTGGTCCTGGTTCTGCACGGTGAGTGGGAATGTGGCTCAGGAGCTGGTGTCCATCCCCACTGGCTGTGGCCTCGTCCCCTGTCTGAGCTGGCTTTCCTGAGCTCCTGGGATAGCTCTCAGCTTTTTCGGGTAATTGCCTCATTACCGGCAGTTTCTCCCAGTTTCCCGGGAGAGGTTCACTCGCCATCACTGCTGCGATTCCTCCCACGCCGCCACCGTGCCTTGTAGGTGAACAACCCAGCAGCCACCCCTGGGGAGGGCAGTGCCCTCTGGGAGGCTGGGGCCACAGCTGGGAGAGAAGAGCGGGATGGATGACCCCAGGCTCCCTCCTCCTCAGGCCCCGGGAGCAGCCTCCGAGCCCATTGGCCGCAGGGAAAGCACAGATGTTCAGACCCCGCAGCACCCACCTCCCACCCCCACCTCGGGGTACTTACGTCACAGCAGCTGAGCGGCGCTTGTGCCTAATCCCTGCAGAAAGACAGCTACGTTGCCAGATGTTACAACCCCACTGACCTATTTCAGGATCTGGGACCTGGCACCTGCCATCCCTCCCGCATCTCCCAGCATCCTGGAGCAGCAGCTGCTGGCAGCAGGAGCATCCACCTCAGCTTCACACCCCTGCCCTCTGCACCTTGTCCCCGGGCACCGTGGTGCTGGTTGTGTCTGTGTCGGGCAGCGGTGCCCAGGTTTGCAGCTGGTGGCATCCCGCCTGTGGTGTCAGCTGTGTCCTGGCCCAGGCTGAGCACTGGGGGACAGGAACACAACTCGGTTTAGGGCGTGCTGAGCCGATTTGCTGCACACCGTGAAGGGACAGCATGCTGGGCTTTCACTGAGGGCTGCTTTCCAGGAGGAGGGGTTTCTGTCAGGAATATTAACTCCCTGCTGGTTCAAACCCAGTGCTTTGAGTGGCTCTCACTGGTGTCCTAAAATTAGAGAGATCCTTATGAATATATCCAGAAGGCTGGAAAGGTCTTTGCTCTCCAGCGACATATGTTGTTGCCCACGCACCAAGCACTGTCCTTCCTACCACAGCCTTCCCAGCGTTTGGCTTTGTCCAAAGGAAAGTCAGGAGGATGCATCCTTTTCCTCAGATGACCATCGCTTTGTCAAAGAAGGGTCTGGGCTTGTTGAAACCCCAAGGGATTTCACACACCTCAGATTTATTCTGATGCTCCCAAGAAAGTTGAGTTGTGCGGGTGGACCTTCAGCCCTGGGCTACTTACGTGACAAGAAGCTGATGGATAGGCTGTGCATAAAGCACTATCTGCCTTCTCTGCCCGGATTGCACCTGGGACCGGCTCAAGCTCTGAACGCTGCCAGGGACAGAGCGGTGTGGGGGGCTCAGGGGAAATGTCATCGGCATTGAAGGGGCAAAAGTGCCAGTGACTTTCAGGTTGCTCCGGACCTTTGGATGTCTCCTCCGACTCTGAGCTGAACCAACGCATGGAAATTAAATCTCTGCCACACGTAAAACCACCTGTAGAGTGAAAAGCTAAAGGTTCTGCTTGCTCTCGGCTCCTACCCAACAGCAATTTATTTAGTTTTGTTAGGAGGAAAGGAGTGACCTATTGCCTTGGCCCGATCCCAGGCTCAATGATGTCTCTTCTGCCAGTGTGGGGAGTCAGCTGAAGGTATTTTTTTCCTTCTCTACTAAGGCAAGGTACTGCTGCCACGTGTCTGACCTGTAACGGGTCTGCTGGGGAGAGCAGTGGCTCCCAAGTCCACGGGGAAGATCCCCAGACCCAGCCTGGACCACGGGACACTACTGTTTCAATTGCTTTCTTTTCTGTGTGTTACCAGAGCAAGTTACTTCAGACCAGGTTTCCCAGGTCCAGAAGTGCCAATGGATGAAAATGCTCAGTGTGATTTTCATCAAAGGCTTGGCCGAATCTTGTCGTGGATTGTCACTGGAAGCCGTAGGAGCATCCAGGCGTACCCACTTGCCTCTTCCAGGCATACAAACCACTGAATATTGATGGTGATGTGCCAGAGATGCCCACAGAGAGTTTTCTGCATGAAAACAGATTCGGGTGATGGAAATGCATGTGAAGGTCCCAGTGGCTGTCTGGGAGGGTCCCCAAGTGTCCCCCTCAAGTAGCTTTCTCTGTCATACTAGGGAGAGCAGTGGCATGGGGATGGGGAGGCTGAGTGTAGGGTGCTGAATGCTGCTGGAGGTCCGTCCTCCTGTCTCTCCCTTGCTGTTTTTTGTCCAGCTCTGCATCTGGCTGACTCCTCAAGGGTCTGACTCTGGGTTTAGGGGCTTGGGCATGCACAGGAAAGAGGTGTGGCCAGCCTTCACATCATTTATCTGAAAAAAAACCCAAACCCATGATCCTGCATGATTTTTGTCCTCAATCCACATTTACTGTCCTCCTTCACTGGGAAGGGGGAGTGTGTGATTTCAAACATCCCGCTGCAGTTCTGATCCCAAAGACTAAACCTCACAGAGAAATGAGCCTGTTTTCCAGCTTTCTTCCTGCCAGGAAATATGTGTGGGCAAATAGGGTGTCCCAAAAGTGAGACTCCGTGCCCCAGAATCACAGACCTGGCCAGGAGCAGAGCAGAAGCAGGACTGGACCAGCCTCCATTGGTCTAGGATACTGACACACTGAGAAAGAGCATTTTAATGGTCAGAAACAAGTCTGGACAGAGTCATCCTATGCATATAACAGAAGGAAACTTCCAAGGAAACAATAAAATAGGGAGAAAGTTGCAGTTTTCCCCCACATGTGGAGGAAGGGGGAGTTCTGCCCTCCAGAGCTGGTGGTGCTCTGCTCTTTCCTGAAGCTGCATATGTGTTTGCCCCTACCCCTCTCCAGGAGATGCCTGGGACTGAGGGGGAGCTTGCTCTGCCCAGGAGGAAAGATGCTCCACAAATGCAGAGGCTGCACATCCCTGGGATATTTCATAAGAGGAGGAAAAATGAGGGATTCTGCACCTGCTACAGGCAAACCCAGAGTAAAAGTTTGGGAACATCTTTTTTGTGGGAAGCCAAGAGTGCTGTGGGTTTCTTTCCCAGTGCGTAAACAGCCCTTCATAAACCATGAGCTTCATCTATATTTGTTTTGGTCGTAACTACAGTCGAACAGTACTGAAGCGAACCTGGCAGGGGAAGAAAAACCAGCCTCTGAGATAAACACTGGGTGAGAGCAGGCAGAAGGGCTTGTGTGTTCCCACCCTGATGAGCTGCAGGAGCTGTCGTTGGTGAACTGGCTATCCCGCAGCCCCCAGCCGCAGCTCTTTGGCTCCCCTGCACACCCCGTGCCCTTGGGATGGAAGCGGGATGTGGTGGGGAGGTCAGGAGCCTGCGTTGAGTGGGATGAGTCCCACAGATAGAGCAGAAACCCCAGCCTGGCCTTGGCTTCACTTAACCCTGGCTTCCTGCAAATGTTGCCTGCGACTGCCCAGACCCAGCAGCAGCCATATTCCTCCCCCGTACAAAGGGAAAAGGATTTGGTAGGTGCTTGGCCAAATAACCACTGAGCAGTCGGCTTGTGCTGAGACCCCAGCGGCCTGGCCATCAGCGAGAGGTCTTGTCTCTCACCAGTCCTGCCCAAACCCAGCAGCAGCTGTTGAACCCTCCCAGTGATGCTGGTGCATCTTCTGCGGCTGCTTTTCCAGGACCAACAAGGAGCACGAAGAAACAAGAAGCTTTGGGAGGCTGATTTATTCGTAGTCAGCTTTTTGTTAACTCCTGGAAGAGGAGCTTGGCCCTTCCCCAGCCAGGGAAGGCAGCAGGGCTGCAGCCAAGGGAACAACAGGATGAACGCCGTGTCCTTGGCAGCTCCAGATTTTGAGTTACTACCTCAGGGAGTCATCAGGCTGTGAAAAACACCTTTGAAATCCAGTCGCCAGATAACGACCGGGTGAAGCAAGAGGTAGTTTGGGTCGCCTGCCTTTGAGTTGAGTACCCTGACTGCTCTCCAGCACTGACCCTCACTGAGCAGGCATGCAGCTCCCCTTTGGTGAGCCGATGGTGTAGCCAGCGCTGCTGCGCTGTGCTCAGCTCTGATGATGCTGCCGCTCTCTCGCCTCCCCCACGTCCTTGTGAGCTGAGCTGCCTGCTCCTCACGCAGGGAAAAAGGTCTCTTCATCCAGCTGAGGTGGCCAAGATACCCATAATAGGGTAGGAGAGGAGACAGCCCCCTGAGCCTGCTCTGTGCTTAGATGTAAGGTCTCTCTGCAGCGCTCACCCACGTTAGCTTAACTAGCGTAGAAGGACGGGGGAAGCCAAACAACTTGAAAAATATCTATCCACGTGCCATGCAATGTCAGCTTGCCGCTCCCCGGGAACAGCTGCTGTGGGAAGCCATCCATCCCAGGGAGTCACTCTCATGGCGCAGACATGAACCCGGCGGATGGGAAATCTCAGGAAGGAATAGTAAATTAGGAAACAGCACCCTTCCCATTCAATTTTAGCAGCAGCCAGTGGTGTTTACGGGAATTTCTTCTGCCTCCATGTTCCTGTTGATTTCCTTCTTGGTGGTGTTATGGCTTCAGTCAGCGTGACCTGCAGGCAGACGGAAATCGGTGAACAAACCCTTGCCTTGCTGCAGGGAGGTGTGGGATGAGGAGCTCTGGCATGGCTACTGATGGGGGGTGCTCCAGTATTTTGCGTGCCCCACTTCAGGCTAAGTGAGGCTGATCATGGCTTTCCTCAAATCAGACCTTGCCAAGAGTTCAAACTGGCCCTCCAAAACTACCCCCAAACTTCCAGCTCCACCTGCTCACGAGGGGCAGCGAGCCAAAGCAAGTGCCGGCAGCAGGAGCTGCTTGTGTGCCCTTGGTTCCCGGTGGCAGGCAGCAGCAGGGAATGCTCTGTGTGGGTGCTCTCTCTGGGTGTGAGTGGAAAAGCAATCACAATTTTCTGATGCTTTGGGCCCTGCTGGGAGGCTATCACGCTGCTCCAGATCGTGCGTCTTCATTACTATTTAATGGCACAGCCTGTTTAATTAGCCCACCTGCTCCGTAGCAGGAAATGGACGGCGTTCCCAAGCCTCGTGCATCACCCTTCTGGATCTGAGTGGGGCAGGGGCTCTGAAATGCCTTCAGAACTGTCAGGGAGCATTCCAGGCAGCATCCCACATTCTGTCCCGTGGCAGGGTGATATTCCTGCTTTCCCTTCAATGGCAGGCAATAGCAAGCATCACCTTCCCCCTCTGCCAGCCCCTTTTCACTTCCCCTCTCTCTGGGGGTGCCTTGCCCCATTAGAAACCCCCCATACACCCACCCCTGGCACAACAGGGCATTTGAGTCCCTCCTCAGAGCCAGAGGGCACAAACCCCTCGGCAGGGCCACTGGAGAGGGGATGAGGCTGCTCTGGAAACCACCAACGGCTGCCCTCAGGCCCACAGTCCTGGCTGGTGCAGGGCAGAACTCTCTACATAGTGTCAGTCATGATCTGGCATTGCATCCACCTGATTTTACTGATCAGGTAACAGAGGCTTATCTTGTCCTGCCCAGCTTTGCTCCAGCTGCTGCAGAGAAGGCACAGAGATCCCAGCAGGTTTCTGGAGGAGTAATTAGGCATCACTGCTGACCGCCATCATCTGGGACTGAATCCTCCGCAGCTGCCCGTTGTGGGGTCAGGTTATATAGAGACCTGAGGGCCCTCTCCCAGGTATGGGGGAAGAGTTGGATGCTGTTTTGGTGTTGTGGGTGGGTTTCCAGTCTGCCCAGCATGTTGTTGCACCGCAGATCTCGAAAAAGGTATCTCTAGCATCCAAGAGCTGGGATGGCAGGTAAGTTACTCTACGGCAAGTGATGGTGGCAGAGAAAAGGAAGGTTTTAAACCAAAACTGTTGCTTCTTGTGTTCATTCTTTATAGACTAAACCCTAAAATTTTAGGCATTTATGTTCCTGCTTTAAGTGCTTTGTTGTGAAAGACTTGGGATGTAGCTGTTGCGCTACAGCTCCTCATGCAGCGTGTTCTACTTTGTAAATATGCCTGGGGGTTATTATCCCTGCAATGGAAGCCAAAGGACAAGCTACTCATGGGGCTTGGTGGTAAAAGGAAGAAGTGAGGTCTAAGGTTTTGAATCCCCTTGCTGTGTGGCAGCTGGCATGTGGCTCCATGCCCGGGCTGTGGGGAGCAGAAGAGTTTGTCTGGGCAGCACCTGGGAAGGGCGAGATGCTTTGTGGCTTTCCAGAAAACTGTTTCAGGCAGATGCACGAGTAACAATATTTTTGTCTGTGAGAGGGCCTGAAAATAATTGTTCAGAAAACAGCCTTTAAGGGTGGATAGGAGGTTTTTTAATGTGCCAAACCACCTGTGGGAATGCAGTGTGGCTGGAGGAACATTTGAAGAGGGTTTGGCAGTGCTCCTGACCGAGGGGTGTGTGAGAAACTGCATACCTGGATGTGTATTTCTGTGCAGCTGAACTCGGGAAGCCACCAATTCATCTGCTGTGACCTGGTCCAGCTGGTTTATGTGGCTGTGCAAACTCTGGAGACTTCTTTCTTTGTTTTCTCCCCAGTAAACCAGTAAAAGAACAGCTTCCAGCATAGCAGTTGGAGTGGCAAAGGGTGGGTAAAGGTTCCAAGTAGGATTTGGGATCTGGACTAGTGCTTTTGTCTGTGCTGCTTGTCTCATCTCTGGACAGATTGTATGGGGAAGGCATGGATGTATCTTCACGCCATGAATTCCACAAGACTTGTGGAATTCACAGGGTATTTTTGCAGTCTTTACCTCAAAAGATTGTCTTACTAGTTTGAGCCTGTGGAGACAAGCAGTTGTGTTGGTGGCAGTGTACCCTTGGCTGTTTGAGGTTTTCATTCACTAGGCTTGTATATGGCTCCTAGATGCTGGTTTGGGGTGATGGTTTTTAGCTGCTTTTGGAATAGCAACATCTACCAACTCCTTCAGGTATTATGCAGAGTGAACCCCTCCCCTTGCCCAGCCTTCGAGGACAGAAAAGGGAATGGCAGTTTGCCTTTTATTCAAGCATCACGCTGGCAAAACTCATGGCTTCAGTAGGCAATGCCCACGTGCCTCCCTTCCTCACTGGAGGACGAGGACATGTAAGAGTTGTTTTGATGGGTGAAGTGGTCAGGTTACTCCCTTTCCTTGAAGCTCTTTGGGATCATCATGTGGGAACTTGCTACTGCTCTGAGGACAAGGGAATTTGAAAGCCTCTGTGCTGTGGTGAGTCACCTCCTGACCCAGTGGTTGATGAAAGCCACCCTCCAAAGGAGGTGTCTGTCTCACCTGCTGTGCATGGGTGGCCTCTCCCTCCAAACAAGAGCAGGGCTCTGAGTGACCTTGTATCTTTTCTTAGGAACAATAATAAAAAACCAAGCCCCCTCCCAAAGTCTTATCTGGACAAGAACTGGAGTCTTTCCTCATCTGCCTCACTCGCTGGCTCCTGGCATCTTCCTGCCTTCCTAGCAAGCGAGCTGCACAGACTTGTTTTTAGAAAAACGCTGGTGTGTTGTAATATATTTTTTTGGCAAGCAAGACAGGTTCTTTGCAGTTGCCTGAACTTTGCATTTGTTTAAGCAATTTACAGCAATGTCCCTCGGAGGGGTCGTCTGTCCAAACCTGAATAGCTGTTGGCCTCTCTGCTCCTGCCTCCACCTGGGAGGCCACCAGTAGGTGATGCGAGATGAGCTTCGCGTCACCTTGTTTGCTTAATGACTCAATGAACCCCCTATCTCTCCTGACCTCGGGGGCAACCCTTAAAATGAAGGCCAGTCTCCCTGGCCTGCCTGTCTGTTGGTGCAGGCAGCCACGGGAGCTGTGTCTCTGTACCCTGTGAAGCAGAGCAAACAGTGAGCCTGGCTCTGCAGTGCCAGGGAGGGACGAGGTTGTGTGGTGACCTGTCCCCAGAGGCTCTGTAACAGTCATTTTTATTCTAAATAAAGCCACTTTGGAGATGGCAACAGATGATGCCTTTGGGTGCTTGCAGGCAGGACGGACTTGTGCCAGAGCTGGGACTGGAGCATCTCTCTCCTTGTTCCCAGGCCAAAGATGATTTCCTCTGGGTCTTGTGACCCACCTTTTCTCAGCCAGCAGCCTTTAAAATCTGGAGGAAATCTCTTTTATTCTGTCCTCCAGGACAGAAATAAAACCTCTGCTGAGTAGAGATACTTGGGATGGGGCTTTATCTGAGGACTAGGGGTAAACAAATTTATCTGTGAGATGGAAATACTGTTAACTAGCACAGGGGTGTTCACTATTTATAGATACATAAATTATTGCTAATGTCATTTAGCACTGTTACTACTTCCTAGAGGTCAGGGAGCTTTATGACTGGTGAAGTGTCTTGCTGTTTCACCCCAACAGGAGCTGCCTCAGCTCAACAAAATCTCTCTGAGTGCTCAGGCAAGACTCCTGTTTGTTTGCGGTTTATAACTAGCAGAGCCCTGATGATGATGACTTCTGGGCTTAAAATAAAAGAGGGAACTACCTGATGCTAGCAGGCTCTGCCGGGTGGTGAGCCCCGTAGCTTTGATGGTGCAATACACCTTTCTGGCCATCGAGAGACATGTTTGCTGGGCTGGCAGCCCCTGTGCATTCCAGCCCCACTGCAGGCCCTGATCTGGGGGTTATGCTTTGCGGCTGAGGAGTGAAAGGCTGGCTACTCTGAGCATTGCCTGGCTGCTCGGCTGATTTACATGCCAAGGAGAGATGTTGGGCTTCCCAAAAATACCTTCAGTGCATCTTTCAGCAGCCACTGCAGGGAAATGAAACCTTTCTCAGACGCCTACACTTCCACGTACGTGTGGACATGTGCATCTCCCACCTGCTGCAACAGCGAGCACCTCAGCAGTCTGGGCTGCCTGAAAGCTGGAGTTGGGCCTCTTGCTTTCTGTCAGGGCAAGCCCAAATTTCTGCTTTCCACCCTGTCAGGTAGCACTGCTCTGCTGTAGACCCAAAACCTGCAGTGCATGGCAGGGGTGAAACAAACCCGATGTCTGTAAAACCCTCCCAGGTGGATGACATGGGCCCCTCTTTGCTTGCTGTTCCCCTCCTTTTGGGTTCATGAAGCAGCGTGGTGTCAGCATCTCTGCAGACACCTCTCTGCTGGGGCTGTGTGCCGTCTGCAGCGTTACACCCCGTGCGTTTTTAGGTTTCACAGGTGGAGTGCTCCTTCCACACCACACAATAGCAGAGGCATGATTTTGTTATGGATGTGCTGAAACACAGCAGGAGCTGTAGGGGCCCTTTTGCTCTCTGGAAGTGCCCGTGAGATGCCCGTGATGGGCAAAGAGGAATTCAGGCGGTGTTGCTGGCTCTCGTGGGATGGCTGTGACAGTGCTGGGGAGTGCACAGACCTCCCCATGCTGCTGGTGTCAGGGTCAGAGCCTTCAATGTGACTTGGGCCAGTGGAAATAACCCAAACCACAGGTTGGGTGGGAGCTCAGACTGCGCTTGTCTTGCTGGGTCAAGAGGGGAAACATGCAAGAGGGACAATGTGCACCTCATTAAAACCCCCGTAAAGAGTCCCAGATTCTTTTTTTTCCAGCAATACTGAAATCCCAACATGCAGAGCACAATCCCAGCCTGGCACATTGCCCAACGATGTGTTTGTGAGCTCTGAACTGGCAGGAGAGCCCCGCTTCCCCGGCGCATCCCTCCTTGCAGGTGAGTGATCCAGCCAGGCAGCCTTTCACCCATGGGCAGAGTGCTGCCAGCCTTCCTGCAACCTCCCTACCGCAGATACGCAACTACAGCACCTCACTCCAGACCTCCAGCCTCCCACGTGCCACAAATGGGAGCCCTTGGCTTTGCAAAAATAAAAAAAATGCTCTTTTCCTTCATGTGGTAAGCCTGGGTTTCTGTTCCAGCCCTGATGGGACTGGTGACTCATGATCCTGCTTTGAAAACTATGGCTGGCTTAGCAGCAACAAGCTACTTGTTCTTCTCACTTGTCCTTTGTGCCTCATTTACCTTTTTATTGTCCAGTCCAAGGCTTTCCCTTTATTTCCCCCACCCTGAGTCCCGCAGAGCCCTTTGCCTGAGTCTTCCTGCCATGCTTTGCCTTGCCAAATCTTGTTTACTCCTCACTCCCACTTGTTGACTCTTTCACATCATGCCCTGGATGGTTCTAGTCAAAACCCCAGTTTTGGGGCTTCTAAGATGCCCTTCTAGGACAAGAGAGAGGGAGCTGGGGTGCATCTGTCCCCTTCCAGCCCCATGCAGGGACACACGCACCACCCCATGAGAATCCTGGCAGGGAGCGTGGGGCAGCGTATGGGTTGATGTGCTGGCAGAGCTCTTGGGGAGGCTGAGGCTGGTTTGCTTGTGTGGGGTTAGGTAGCAGGCAGCACCAGGTTTGTGCTGCTGAGGGCAAACTGCTACTTTTAACTCCTACCTGCCCCCCTTGCCACGTCCTCTGTAGCAGGTGGTGAAGGGCTAGAATGTCCTCTCAGCAAGTTTGCTGATGATACCAAACTGGGAGGAGTGGCTGCCACGCCAGAAGGCTGTGCTGCCATCCAGTGTGACCTGGACAGGCTGGAGAGCTGGGCGGGGAGAAATCTAATGCAATGCAATAAGGGCAAGTGTAAAGTGCTGCAGCTGGGGAAGAACAACCCCATGGATCAGCACAGGTTGGGGGCTGATCTGTTGGAGGGCAGCTCTGGGAAAAAGGACCTTGGGGTCCTAGTGGACAGCAGGATGACGACGAGCCAACAGTGTGCCCTTGCGGCCAAGAAGGCCAATGGCATCCTGGGGTGCATTAAGAGGAGTGTGGCCAGCAGGTCGAGGGAAGTTATCCTTCCCTTCTGCTCTGTGCTGGTGAGGCCTCCCCTGGAGTGCTGTGTCCAGTTCTGGGCTCCTCAGTTCCAGATGGACAAGGAACTCCTGGAGAGGGTCCAGCGCAGGGCCACTGGGATGCTGAAGGGCCTGGAGCACCTTCCATATGAGGAAAGGCTGAGAGAGCTGGGTCTGTTCAGCTGGGAGCAGAGGAGGCTGAGGGGGATCTTATCAATGCTTATCAATATCTCAAGGGTGGGTGTCAGGAGGATGGGGCCAGGCTCTTCTCAGTGGTGCCCAGTGACAGGACGAGGGGCAATGGCCATCAACTGGAAAACAGAAGGTTCAGCCTGAACATGAGGAAACCCTTCTTCCCTGTGAGAGTGCCAGAGTGCTGGGATAGGCTGCCCAGAGAGGTGGGGGAAGTCTCCTTCCCTGGAGACTTTCCAAAGCCCCTGGACTTGTTCCTGTGTGATCTGCTCCAGGTGATCCTGCTCTGGCAGGGGGGTTGGACTAGTTGATCCCTAGAGGTCCCTTCCAACCCCTAACACTCTCTGTGTGTGAAAGGAGCTGCCGTCTGGTCCTTTGATTTTTCCTATGTGTAATTGTATGGCAAAACCAAGCTATGATGTGATTTGGGAAGAGCAATGAGGCATTTCTCAAGCAAATATTGCAACCCCCCTTCACAAGCAGAGTGGAGCTGCCAGTGCCCAGCCAGTGCCACGCTGTGTAGATCACTGCTTCAGCAAGAAAGGGTGGGTTCCCAGAGTGCTACTTCGCTGCTTCTGGCCTCCTGGAGAGGGAAAACTCACAGGATTTTAAAAGGAGGGGGAAAAAATAAGGCAAAATGTTTATGTGGGGAAAGCTCAGCCCCATGGAAGGCAACGCATGACTGGCATAGCCAAATCTTGGAATGGCCAGACCTGAAAATCCTGGCTGCTGGATCTGCCTGCTGGAGGGTTTTCTCTGAGCGCAGCTGGCAGAGCTCCAACAGCTCATGCTTCCCGAAGGATTGGATCAGCAGCAGTGCATTACTGGATCTGGAAACATGATATGGGGGAGAAAAGGCCCTTCTAAGCTGAAAAAAGCTGTGTGAGAGAAGCCAGATGCCCATGTTACCGCAAGGTTTAGTGAGCTTGTGTTTCAGGAATCCTTATTTCATAAACCACATGCTACCCTGCCTGAACAGTAAGATAGGAGTGCACCAGACTCTTGCAAGGAAGACCCACCTATATATAATCACTGCTACTATGATTATCCTCCATAGTTACTAGCTGTGTGTAGCTCTGCAGCAGAGGAGCTCAGAGATGCTGCCAAAGAGGAGAGGGCACATTTCACAGCTGGAGAAGCCGAAGAGGGCAGGAAGGCTGGTGCTCAAGGGTCACCAAACTCACCTCTACCATGTCTTCATCCTCTGCTGGGCCCCGTAGCTGGCTGCCGTTCTCAAGCAGTGTTGTGGTTTAGGCCCAGCCAACAACCAAGCACTATGCAGCTGCTTGCTCACTCTTCCATCCCCTGGTGTGATGAGGAGGAGAAAAATATCAGGAAAGGCTTGTGGGTTGAGACAGGGAGGGATTGCTCACCAGTTGTGGTCATGGGCAACACAGACTCAACTTGGGGAAGAAAAATCAGTTTGTTACCAATCAAAGCAGGGTATGGCAATGAGAAATAAACCCAAATATTAAAAAACACCTTTCCCCCCACTCTCCCCTCAACTTTCCTCTTCATTTCTCTACCTTCTCCCTTTCAATGGTGCAGGAGGATGGGGAATGGGGGTTGTGGTCAGTTCATCACATGTTGTCTTCGAAGTTCCTTCCTCCTCAGGGATGGAAGGGCTCCTCACACTGTCCCTGCTCTAGTGTGGGGTCCTTCCTGGGGGAGACAGTCCTTCCAGAACTGCTCCAGTGTGGGTCCCTTCTGTGGGGTGCAGTCCTTCAGGAGCAGCCTGCTCCAGCATGGGCTTCCCAAGGAGTCACAGGCTCTTCAGGCACAGCCGTCTGCTCTGGTGTGGGGTCCTCCCTGGGCTGCAGGGTGGTCTCTGCTTGCCTGTGACCCTCTGTGGCTGCAGAGGCACAGCTGACCTCGCCATGGGCTGCTGGGGAACCTCTGCCACAGGCATCTCCTCCCCGGCTTCTGCACTGACCTGGGTGTCTGCCTGGTTGGCTGTCTCACATCCTACTCCCCTCTCTGCTGCAGATTCCACAGCAGGTATTTTTCCCTCTTAAATATGTTATCCCAGAAGCACTGCCACCATTGCTGACTAGCTCAGCCGTGGCCAAAGGCAGGCCCGACTTGGAGCAGGGGAAGCATCTAGCAGCTTCTTATGGGGCCCATTCCTTAGCGCCTCACACTCTTCCCCACTGCTGCCAAATCCCCACTGCGCACACCCAACAGCAGCTGTTGCCTGTCGTGGGAGCAGAAGAGGGGGGAAGTATTGATGCTTCTTGATTAACAGCATTGTTTGAGTTTCTTTGCTGGCACTGAAATGTACTCTTCGCATAGCTGTGCTCTCTGCATTGCAAAATGGTCGCTGCAGCTATTTTTATATGTGTTTTCCCAACTAGTTTTCAATTTTTCTCTGCATCTGCTCCTCGCCTGATCTTCCTGCGTAGCCAGGAGTGAGAATGAAGTAAGAAAAGGAATAATCCTGCAGTTTTCAATTTGGGCAGCTGCCTGGAGGTTTTCTCAAGACATTAAGCACCCCATGAGACTTGGATCTTTCTGCAGTGTTTATGCTGGGCACCCCCCCCAAAATGGCATCATCTTAAATCACTGCTCTCTTTGGAAAATAAAGGTCAAGCTGTGGGGCTAGCAGAGGTGGCTGGCAGCAGGACCAGTAAACAGTACAAGCCTCCCTCTGGAGCCACCATGGTCCCTCTGCTGCTTCTGCTTTCTCCTTGCTCTTCTCCATCAGCTGTTGCACGGAGGGGTGGAGGTGGGGAGAATGGCTGTAACCCATTGAATCCTACCTCCTTGCTCAGAGCAACTCTCCAACACGATGGCTTGCCCTTGGCTAAAGGAAGAGCTGTGCGATGCAGGGCCCCATGGCATTCTGTGCCTGGCAGACCTTGGCACCTTATCTGTGTGAGAAAACCTGCCTGTCTGCTCATCCTGTGCAAAGGTTTCCCAGGCAAATGTTATCCTCACAGACTGCCTTTGGGCTGGGTCCACTCCACAGTTGGAGAGATACTCCTTGTGAGCTTCATTCCTGCTCAAATTCCTGCTCTATCTGATTTTTTTCTCTCTTCACAATTATCATCTCTATTGTTAATAACTAAAAATAATCTCTAACAAGTATGATTAAATCGTTGCCTTGATCTCCTGGGCTAAATTCAGCTTTCACGTATTTGGGAGGTGCCCTTTAGTAATCTGGTGCTAGTGAAGAGCTGGTGGGAAGCCATTGCAGCAGAGGCTCCAGGACAGAGCAGAGCCACCTGGCTGCTTCTGGTGTGGGGTGGCAGAGATGCTGATGCACGGATAAAACCACGTGGCAAGAAAGACTGAAGAAATTGGAGGTGGAGGTTGGTTGTGTAGCAGTAGGTAACACCTAAAATTGTTTTTGTGGAGTGTGGAAAAGCTTTTTTTTTTTTTCTGTCACTGTCTGATGGGGAAGCTATTTCTTCACTCAGCCTGTATCACCATCCAGGCATGGACTGCAGACTTAATTGAGAGCAAGAGGGAAACCTAGACAAAAACCCAAGAAGCTCCTTAGCATACCCCTCATCTCAGGTGATCTTAGAGGTGGACTTTCTTCCCTGCGCTGCCTTTGTGGGCTTTATTGCACTCTCTCTGGGCAGAAGACGAGTGTGCTCGGGTTGCATTCTTGCCTTGTCTCTTCAGAGTTGTGCACAAAGTCTGGTTTGTTCCCTTAAGACAAAAGGACAAAGAAACTAAAGTTCCTTGGCCACAGACCATGTACAGTGTCTGTCAAACTCTGCTTTTCCCTTGCTGGCATTTCCAGCGCTGAGCTTTGGCTAGTTCACAGGCTTTGCTCCTGGGGGACTTCAGCAGTTTAAATTCTCGTTCCCTCAGAGGGAGGGAATAAACCCCCATCCTCCGAGTGCCATGCTGTGCAGAGCACCCCATACTTGGGGTGTAAAGACAGGAGGGTAGCATATTTCCAAACTCAAGGAAAGAGTTTGGGAAGTACAAAGTGTTGGCTTAACTCTGGTCTCACTAGAGTTGGGAGTAGAACTTCAGCTGACCTTCCTGGAAATGGTGTTGGCCAATGCCCAGCAGTTTTTAAAAATCCCACCCCTTTAAAGCGGTCTTCACTGTGGGCATCTCTGATCATCACAGAAAGTCACTTGAGCTGTTCCAGTCTTAGAGTGGTGAGCAACATTTGGTCCCCGTGGTCAGGGGAATGCTTGAAGTTGGTGGGCTTATATGCTTGTCTCCATGTGTTGTGCAAGATCTCAGCCCTGGATGCCATGGGGCTGAACAGCCTCTGCCAAGAGCTGCTGCTGAGGCTCTCTGTGTCTGAAAGGATGGAGAGCTCACTGTAAGGCCCAAATCTTTCCAATAAACATCAGGCTTTCATGGTAGCGGGTAGCCCTGTGCTGCTCTTGAACTTGCCCACTTTCATGTGGGACGGGGATGCTCTGAAGCTGTCTTTCAACATGGCATTCCTACTGGTAGCAAACCAACACAACAACAAAATACCAAGAGAAGAAAGAAGAAAAGAATAGAATCCTAGAATGGTTTGGAAGGGCCCTTAAAGACCATCCAGTTCCAACCCCCCTGCCATGGGCAGGGACACCCTCCACTAGACCAGGTTGCTCCAAGCCTCATCCAGCCTGGCCTTGAACACTTCCAGGGATGGGGCAGCCACAGCTTCTCTGGGCAACCTGTCCCACTGCCTCACCACCCTCTCCAAGAATATTTTTTTCTTGATATCTAAATCTCCCCGCTTTCAATTTAATCCCATTATCCCCTGTATCCCTTGTCCTGTCACAACAGGCCCTTGTAAAAAGTCTGTCCGTGTGTGTGTGTCGTTCCCCACCCCACCCCCCCCACCCCCCCCCGGCTTTCTTGTTGACCCTTTAGGTACTGGAAGGTGCTATAAGGTCTCCCCAGAGCTTTCTCTTCTCCAGGCTGAACAAGCCCAACTCTCTCAGCCTGTCCCCATAGCAGAGGTGCTCCAGCCCTCTGAGCATCTTCATGGCCTCCTCTGGACTTGCTCTAACTGGTCTATATCCTTCTGATGTTGAGGGTCCCACAGCTGGATGCAGAACTGCAGATGGGGTCTCATGAGAGCAGAGTAGAGAGGCAGAGCCACCTCTCTTGACATGTTGGCCATGCTGCTCTGGATACAGCCCAGGATACAGTCAATTTTCTGGGCTGCCAGTGCACACTGCTGGCTCATGTCCAGCTTCTCATCCACCAGTACCCCCAAGTCCTCCTCCTCGGGGCTGCTCTCAATCCATTTTCTGCCCAGCTTGTGCTTGGTATTGCCCTGACCCATGTGCAGGAAAGAAAAGGGAAAACCCTGCTTATTTGAAAGGAAGGCAGAGTTTTACTAGGCTTTAATTAGTTGGAAAGGATTAATATTCCCTTGCTTCTCTGGGTCTATTCCTCTCTGCCTTGATTTTCATTTAGCGTGTTTTTAATGCGCCCTTTGCATACGTTATCCGCATCAGAAAAACACCTCTGCAATACGTAATAAACAGGCAAGTGATAGAGGGGAGAGGAGGAAGATAGGGAGGTAGGAGCGCACAGATGCCTTTTCAGCATGCGCCAGGTGGCTGGCTCTGCTGGAGAGAACCGGCTAGCAGGTTGTGCTGGGAAGCTGGCGAAAGGCTTGCTGCACGGCACGCTGTGCGGTAAGCCCGCAGGCAGGGAGTTGGGAGGATGGCAGGCATTTCAGCATGTCCCAGTTGACATCTGGTGCAGGGAAAGAGTGGAATGGGAGGAGGGAAAAAGGCAGCCTGATTCCTCAGAGTTAGCTGCCAGCTTCTCTGCATTCAGAGTCATGAGGCAGCCTGTCCTTCACCTGAAACCATGAGGTGTTCTTACACCACAGAAACCTCCTAATCTCCTGAGAGGGGAAAAAATAAATAATAAATGCCTGTCTCTTTCTGGGCAAGAGGATAAGGATACATTTTCAAGTGCTGGTCTGCAAGCAGGAGGGCCAGACATGCAGGGGTGATGAGCAAGTGCTGATATCCTCCCGGTGCGGTCATGGGGATGAAGCCCCTGCTGCTGGGATACAGCCTGTCAGCTGGGGCAGCAGCACAGATTTCAGGCACTATGTGTCACATCTGTGTCCAGACCCTTTGCTTTTTCTTTGGATTTTCTTGGGTATGGATGGCTACAACCCCAAAGTATGACATGGTAAACTCCAAAATCATTCATAGATGTACTCCAAGCTGGGCTGAGAGGAAAAATTTGCTGGTGTTACAAGCACAGGAGCGAGGCCACAAGTTCTGACGGGGTGGTGGGTATCGTAATAAAATTTGTCTTTGCTGCCAGTGAAAGCTAGAGAGAAGACGATTGGGGTTTTCATATGTTTGGGCCTGCCTACCCTACCTTGTTGTATTTCCTTTCTAAGCAGTGAACACTGTGCCTGGTCAACTGTTCCTACCCGCCACCACCTCCTCCTCATCTTATGTTTCTAGGACCTGCTAGCTCAGCCAAAATCTGTCAGCAGAGGTCCAAGTGCATTTCCTGCCCTGCCAGCCCACCCTACACATCCTAGCCATCGCAGCTGGCTTTCCTTGACCTTCACCCAGGGCTTACCAGAGCATATAAATCTCTTTCCATCGATGCTGGGGTGTCTGTATCTATATTGGACAACTGTTCTTTCTTTTTTTTTCTTGGTTTTATTTTTTTTTTCCTGAAGTTTTGGCTACTGGGAGAAGAAGGTTTTCTTGGTAATTCCAGGAACAGTCTGACATTACAACACTCTCCCTTTGGAAAAGGCCCCCAGTGCAGGGTTGTTAACAGTTTCTGTTGTCACCCTTACCCACTCCCTGCCAGCCAAGACAAGGAAAGAAGCTCTCAGCTATCATGTGCAAACTGTTTCCTATTTGCATCTAAAAATCTGAGGATGTTATAGTTGTTTCTCTATGGGTTTTGTTCCCTTTCACCTCCTTCAACGTGTGCTGTGTTTTAGCAGATGAGTGCATATGTTACAGGCCACCTTTGTATACAGAACTGAGCTGCGGACAATATAACAGATCTGTTATGCAGATATTCATACCACTGGAGTATAAGGCAGCTTTTGAGATGACAGACACCAAGAATATCTCTGTGCTAAACTTATTTTGTAAAGGATTTACGGCTGCCTGTGAGAAAATCAGCGTTAGCCTTACGTTCCCCAATAACTTCTGGGCTGAAATACCGAGACCTAGATTTGGTTCGAGGGACCAAGGTGTTTACAGTTGCTGGCTACATAATGGAAAACAAGCCTATCTGGTAATTCATTAGCCAGAAAGAAACAAACACAATAGAAGATCATTCATTCAAGAAGCAGTTTATGCTCACCGAGTTGAAGGAAATGTCTTCATTTTATGAAGTAATTTTCTAAGCAATTACTTTCACCCTTAATCCTTGTAGTCATGTTGACGAGTATTTTTCCACAGGCCAGGTAATGGCAAGTGGCATTTCCATTAAACCCCAGCTGGTTTTCTGGGAATCTTGGTTTGTGAAGAGATGAGTGAAATGTGCTTCCCCAAACCATTTTTACAGATCTAGCTCGTTTGGACGCCACCACTGGACACAATAAATTTGTTCATCACAATCTCTGAAGACACATGAGCTTGTAGGACAAAGCCTAATTCAGTTTGCGCTTGCTCCCACCAGAGCTACCTATTGCTATTATCACAGAATCATAGAATGGTTTAGGTTGGAAGGGACCCCAAAGAAGAAAAAAAATATAAGATGCAGCAGTTCAGATGGGTGAGAAAGATTTGTCTCCAAGCACGGTGCGTGAGAGGGACCGTTGGAGGTCCAGGGCAGGAGTGTGTGGAAACTGCTGGAATTCCTTCTTAAAGTTGGGGATTACGAATATTACGAATTCATAAGATGCAGTGTGGAGGGGAGAGGCCCAGCCTTTCCATGCGGTGGGACTGGAGGAGCAGATGGAAGAGTTTGGCTAGCACTTTCTCAGTATCCAGTGGCTGGTTAGCTGGAGCTAAATCTCTCTGCTTTCAATTTAACCCCATCACCTCTTGTCCTGTCACTACAGGCCCTTGTAAAAAGACCCCCCCAGCTTCCTTGTAGGCCCCCTTCAGGTACTGGAAGGTGCTATAAGGTCTCCCCAGAGCCTTCTCTTCTCCAGGCTGAACAAGCCCAACTCTCTCAGCCTGTCCCCATAGCAGAGGGGCTCCAGCCTTCTAAGCATCTTCGTGGCCTCCTCTGGACTTGCTCCAACTGGTCCATGTCCTTCTGTTAAGGGTCCTAGAGCTGGATGCAGGACTGCAGGTGGGGTCTCATGAGAGCAGAGTAGAGAGGGAGAGTCACCTCCCTTGACCCCCTGGCCACTCCTGTCTGGACACAGCCCAGGATACAGTCAATTTTCTGGGCTGCCAGTGCACACTGCTGGCTCATGTCCAGCTTTTCATCCACCAGTACCCCCAAGTCCTCCTCCTCAGGGCTGCTCTCAGTCCATTCTCCTGTACTTATTCTTGGTGCTCCAGCCCTCTGATCATCTTTGTGGCCCTCCTCTGGACTCGCTCCAACCAGTCTTCTATTCCTGTCAGACCTTTGGGATGTGGGAAAAAATTTGGGATTTGTTAATCTGTGTGTAACTTGTGCACTGAATAAGGTCTTGGAGTGCTGACACACTTGAGTGCGTTCATTGACACAGGTCGTCTTAGTCAAAATAAGTAAGGCTGCATTTAATATCGAGGTGGGCTCTGAGAAACATTTAAGAAATCTGATTAGAGACCTTTGGAAACCCAGAGTCCCTGTCTGCAAGGAGGCCACCACACTTTCAGGCCTTGCAGCTCTGAAGCCTGGAGGAACAGGCAGTCCTCTTGGTTTCGGTATGACCACGGGCGTCCTTGAAGACAAACGTGTGTTTAAGTGCTGTGTTGGATCGGGGCTGTGCTCAGTGTTTCTCAGAGGAAAGAACATTGTTATCACTGAAGACCCATTGCAGTAGCTTTTACAGGGAAGATGCTTTCACTGCACAATGTGTGTTGTACGAAGCTTGTGCGTACGGTATGGAAAATGTTAGTTCTTGCAGGCCAGATATCAGTGTCACCTAAAGGATAGTGGCCTTGTCACAGGCAGTCTGTTGAATGTTGATAGTGTAATAACTGAGTCTTCTTGTAAATCACACCTCTCTGTCTTCTAAGAAGATTACATGTGAGCAACTTCTGTTGGAGGAAAACAGAAGAGAAAGTGTTGGATCGAGCACTAGCAGCATTTCACTGTGTAAAAATTTTAAAATTTACTTGATTCTGGGAAGCTACCAGTGTTAACTGTTGCTTAGAGGCTCGCAAAGACGGTGCTTGTGCCTGAGGGGTTTGGAGGATTCCTGTCTTACCTTTTTTTAATGGAGAAAAGTTAACAAAATGTCAGTAGCAATTTCTTAAGTTTGTACTGATACGAATAGCAGCTGAAGACAAACTTCTTGGTCTCTTCTTGACATCTGGGGTGATGAGTCACCTAAGGAACGGACCAGCCCCATGTCGGCTAACTCTGCATAGGCAGCCAGCTACTGGTAACTGCTGGGAGCCAGCCAGGATGGGTTTAATCCAATGGCACAGGGAGGGGTGGTAACAAGGGCAGCGAGGTTTGGGTTCTGCACTGAAGGATCCCCTCCTGCACAGCTCCGCTCTGGCTGTGAATCCCCAGGCTCATGTCCCAGCCTTTGCCTTCAGTCCCGTTAACTGCAACCATCGAGTCGCCCATCCCCACGTTCCCCTGGTGAACTGAAATCAGACAACGATGACGCCAGGAGGGTGGCAGGGATCTATTCTGGGGAAGTGGGTCAGCTTTACGAGTTGGTTCCCTGCGTGCGTTTGCCATAGGAAAGCCTGCGGACGGGCTGACATTTCAGTGCATCCTGTTTACACTGCAGCTCAGACAGTGGGAGAAGTATTTTTAAACAAAAATGCAGATTGCATTGTAATCGCCCTGTGTTAAGGAGACAAACATTTTTGCCATGATGCAAAAACAAACGTTTGCTCAAGATTTAGTATTCCTTTCCCTTAAGCTATCCACAAAACATAACTCTGACTTTTCCTCTCCTCTTCCATCAGTTTCTTCATTGTGGTCCTGTGATACATCTGATGGAGAAATGTTTGCCATAGGTGACAGTTTCATATTTTTGCATTTTTCAGCATGCCATGAATTTGATTGCTGAGCGTTTCATGTTTTGAAATGTCGGGCTCATCTATCCAAATCGACTGACTGCTGCTTGCACTACGAGCAGCGCCTGTATTTTTTTTCTCCAGTCTTCACACCGGAGAAAAAAAAAAAGGCTGAAAATGACTCTGCTTGCTAAAAATACTGCAGACAGGAATAGAGAATTCACCGCACTGTTTTGCAGACTCACGTGTGCTTTGGGTTTTATTATATGATTAGAGCTGCCAAACTAGGCCTAAGGCTGTGTCTGAGTTTCCACTATAAGTCTGCTTTTGGCTTCTCCCCATAAACCGCAAAAGGCTTCATAGAGGCCGTAAAATCCATAGGTAGGCAGCCTTTAGGATGAAGGTGTGAGTGTATGGGGCTTTAAACAAAGTCCCATACACTTTCTCTAGGTAAATGTTGAAGGGGGGTGCCTGGAGCAGCCCGCTGTAGGGAGCATCTTCCCCTGGTGTGTGCCTTCCTGGTGGCCACTTGAGCAGGGACAAACTGCTGCCGGCCACATTGGCTGGGAAGAGCTGTTGTCCCCATGATGGAGAAAAATTTGTCTGTAAATTGGGCTTTGTCTTACTAAAGACTTTGTCTTACCTTTGTCCTTTTAATATTGGTGAGGAGGACTGGGAGGTTAGGGGTCAAAATACCCTTTTGCAGAAGACAATTCACAGAGTGTTAGGGGTTGGAAGGGACCTCTAGAGATCATCTAGTGCAACCCCCAGTTGGGAACGTATAGCATATAACAAAAAAACCTCAAACTCTCAGCCCATTGTTGCCTTTTCATGTGACAGAAGGTTGAAGGAATAAGAGTCTCAGGATGGCTTCCAAGCGGGCATCCCCTTGGGGTACTGTGTTGGGCTGACACTGCCTCATCATCCTTCCTGCTTTCCCTTTCTTTAAAATGTTGGTTTATTCTTCAACATGCAGAATACATTATTTTTCAAGAGCTTAACCTATAAAAAGCAACAAGTATGCTGAAGCCTGCCTCAGCTGGGAACAGCTCTGCCACTCCGAGTTATCAAACTCCGTTGGCAGAGTGTGTGCTGGGAAGGGAAGCAGCAATACCTGAGGGGACTAACCCAGATAATCCGAACAGCGTGGTATTTTTTGGTACTAGCAATGAAAAATAGCTGCTGCAGGTTATTTCTGTGAGGAGCCGAGCGGACAGACAGGTGCCATCAGCTTTCTGAGTGCTAAAACTGCACGAAGGGGCCAGCTCATCACCCTCACTTGCACCATCCTGGCTCTTGGTCAGGTTACATCTGCAACACACGAGGGATTCGAAACACCTTGCAGCTGACGCTAAATGATTATAAGGCTAATAAATAGAGCGGTTGCTTGCGAAATGATCGTTTGTTCCACAATAGTCCTTATTAATAGCACAGGGATGGCGGTGGCCATCTGGGCCTCCTCAGCTATGCAAACTACTACAAGAATTTGCTCAGACTTTGCTTTGCTCTTCGGCTGTTGGGGAGTCGTGGCTGCTGCTGGTTTTTTCCTAGGTCAAATGAGTGCTAAAATTGGGGAATGTTGCCTTGGTGAAATCTATTTCCAGTCAAAACATCTATTTGTTGCTCTACATATTTCACAACATGGCCACGAAAAACATGAAGGAGAATATTGACCCCTTGAGTAACACAGCTGACTCCAGGAGACTTAACCCCTTGACGAACTTGGCCTACTTTATTTCTTAATGGCATTACAGAGCTAATTAAAACCCTCCCAGGCAGATAAGCAAGAAGAAAAAAAAAAAAAGGAAAGAAGAATTCTCCAAGCCTCTCCCAAAGGTCAAGCGAACCCACAAGCAGTGATGCACATATCCATTTGTCACCTCGGGCGTGAGGCTATCCGGAGCCGCGACGTTTCCTCAGTAAAAGTGGATAGCAGGTCCTAGGTCCGTAATGCAGTGTGCAGCCTGCCTGCCTTGTCTTTTTCCCTGCTATTTCCAGTTTAAGGATGTGATGGTCTGTAGCAATCCCCGTGTCTGTGCCAGTGACGTCAGCTGGTCTCGTGCGTGTGGGGTGCGGAGAGCTGCAGGACCACCCTGGTGAGACCTGCTTTCTCTGAGGAATGGGGGGCCGAGGCACCAGCTACTGGGAGAGGGTAGATCTGTGCCTGTAGTTTGATTGTAGATGCAGGCACCGTTAGCTGCCCGTGCTGCCTACTAGGGATGGGATGGACCCAGGGCCGCTGTCTTTGTGCTTGACTCACTCTCCTCCGGCGCAGAGCCCAAGCGCCCGGGGCTGCGCCTTCTTGCCTCCCGCTCGCACTGTGGTTCAGAGCAGTGGTGTGTTGGGATGCAGATGCTGGATGCTTTGGCGTATGTGACCCAGGCACCTGGGGATGAAACCAAACCAGAAGCTGCTTAACATGTGCACATCAAAACTGGTCTAGCCCCATCTGGGGTGGCCCAGACCAATTCTTGGTCCTTGTGGCAGGGACATCCATTCTGGGGGACCAGACTTCATCTGAGAAAACCCCCAGTGAACCGCTTATAGCGTGGGGCCGCTAGCACCTCTGGTCCATTGACCCGTTCCTATCATGCTGAATTACTTGCTAATTATAGCCAAGAGGCAGACCTTTCCCCCCTGCCCTGCTGAGCTGTGCCAGCCCTCCCAGCAAGCCGCCAGTAAGGTTCACCGGTATCTATTACCGTCAAGTGCCAGGATTTCATCCTAGAACACAGCTGGCTCCGGCTGCACTACGCCAGCAATGGGCTGTCGTGTTTAAAGCTTGCCAAGTTTTAGTTTTAGAAGCAAAGACTGAGGCCCTCCTACACTCCCACTTCCCCCTGGGATTTTGCTGGGGTGGTGCCTGAAGAGGTTCATGGGGAAGCAATGGCAGGAGGGGAAGACCACACATCCCCACTGCTGCTGGCACAGCAGGGAGAGATAAAAATCCACCAGCGAGTGAGTCGTGCAAGGAAATCCAAAGCTGTTTTGCTGCCCCTTTTCTGCACCCTCAGTGACTGTTTTGGGAGATGTTAAGAGACACGAGCAATTCTATAGTTGAAGTCAAAGCTGCCTGCCAATAATAGAGATGTTCTTTCTCTTTAGTTCACCCACGCAGGCTGTTCTGTGGGGTTTTTAAAATTAAAAATAAGGAAAGGCGTTTTAAAGTTATTACGACTATAAGAAAAAAACCAAAACACCTATTCCTTATGTTGTTGTTGGGTTTGGGGCTTTTTGGCTCAACTGTCTTTTTTGGCTTTTTCTTAGAAAGCCTGTGCTTGTCTGGTCTGCTTTGTTGGCCTTTCTGAGCATATATGCTTGGTGCACAGGGAGAAAAATTGATAGCAACATGTAGTTTTCCCTGGGGTTTCTGAACCAGGTGTGGGAGCCTGTGCTTGAACCTGCCTGGTGAGAAGCAGGTGAGGTGCTGTGGCAAGCTGGGAGGAGGCAATATCTTTATTTTCCCTTTCTTCTGCCACAGGCGTAGGGAGCTGCTTTGGGGCACACAACATCACTGCGGGGTTGCATGGAAAGGAATACAAGAGGTGGTATGCTGGAGCCTAGACAAGGATGAAGGGGATGGGAGAAATTGGGGAATGAGGTAGGGGAAGTGAAAAGGAAGGAGATGTGAGTGGGAGGACAAAGAAATGAGTAGCTCAGAGCTGCATACCATGCTTTTAAGAAGAGGCTAATGGGGGTGGCCAAGCAGACAGATATATGCAGAGAACTATATATAGACACACCTACAGATGCACACAGATAAATATGTCTCTGAAGAGATTATAAATAATACTAGTAAAATATACCTATGTACACACGCATCATCTAACAACATGACTTCTGAAATGGGTACTTGTCAGTGCTCATATCAGCTCTGATCTATAAATCCAGCTCAAGTCCGTTGTTCTCTAAATAGCTGCTTATTTTGCCCCTGTATAATGTTTTCAATAATCAGGAAGCAAAATGTAAGGTAGATAAGTGAAGCAAGTTGCATAGAAATAGGGATGAATGACGCCCTACAGGGCACACGCTGGAGGAAAATTGTCACTTGCAATGTTTTATCTCTGGATGCTCCAAAGATGAGGTCTTTAACTGCATGAAACGCGTTGAGAGGGAAGGACCTATTTGGGACATATAGCTGGGCACTTGAGTCTTCCCTGCTGGAGTCTGTTCTTTGGCAGCACACCTGGCTCACCTGAGCATCCCCAGGGATTAGAGAAATTAAAATCACTGGGGCTGTGTGGGGGGAGGCACAAATAACAGTGACACAAAGAAAGAGAAAAAAGTGCCGTGATATATATATATATATATATATATATATATATGGAGTTATTTTAGAAAAAGGTGAAACGAGAGGTCCAAATACTGGTGTGGCATGTGTACTCTGCAGAGATATCGCTGCAGCTGGGGGCAAAGCTGTCCCTCACAGGGCAGCAAATGCTCTCTGCCGAAGCAGCCAGCCACTTGTAATTAAAGGACAGCAAATTCAGTGAGATTTGAATCCTTTTCACAGGATCCAGGGAAACTCCCAAGCCAGTGCTAAATTACTACTCAAAAATTCAAAGGTTTATTTTTTATAGCATGTGTCACAGTAGGATGTAGGAACTTTGCCAGGGCTCTAAGCAAGCAGAAGAAAAAGATAACCTCCAAGAGCCTATCTGGGGGTAAAAACTTACTGTTTAAGTGCAATGTCACCTGCAGAGAGCCACAAACCCCTCCCTGAAATGTTTAATCTCAGTGTGTACAGAGGAAGATGCTATAGGAAACAGAAAATTTTTCCTTAAGTCCCACTTTCTGGGCTATGGATTTGATGTGCCCTGGGCACCTGGATTCTTGATTTTGCCCAAGTGGTTGCACAGCAGTGCCTGAAGCAGGGGCTGGGCTCGGGGATGACCCTCACCAGGCTCCCTCACAGAGGGAGGGAGAAGCTTGTACTGGGATGCAGGTATCATCTGCAGTGGAGCATGTGCTACGATTTGAATTGGTTTTGCTTTGTTGGTTTTATTTCTTTATGAATAAACACTCTGATTAAGGACATTTTTCTTTTTTTTTTTTTTTTCTTTTTTTTTTTTTGTTTGTTTTGTTACAAACCTGAGCTTTGATCCTATACCTATTTCTGTAGAGAAGGATCCCCGTGCCTGGCTGATGCCTTTATCTCTTTACCAGCTGAAGGTAGCAGTGAAACATTGAAGTTAGACTGGAAATCACGGGGTAATCCTGACCCAGCATCCGCCTGTTTGTCACTGAGACAGTATAGAAGTGCTTCAATTAAATATGAGAGCCCGTGATCTCTTTAATCCAGTAGTTTAAGGCTCTTTTAATATGTATATATATAATGTGTGTATTTTAAAAATGTTTTTCTTTCAGTTCCTGTCCAAAACAATCTATCCCCTTTGTTTTTGCTTTTTGACCATGGGTCAGCATTTCCTTTCTGGCTCGAGAAAGGCCAATAAGACGTCAAAAGCTGGGCTGCAGCCAGGTAATCAGGTCACCAAGGCAAAATTCAATCAAGTGTCTTTTCGGTCAGTGTCACTCTGGCCTGAACAGCCTCTCAGAGCCTCAGCTGCCTGGCAGCTCTTGGCCCCCTGATAAGCTCAGGGCTGATCTGCAGGCAGTTTTGGCATCTGTTTAACCATTTATGTCTTGCTGCGTGGGTTTCGACGATGTGTTTGCCTTGCTCTGGCAAGCAGCAGGCGTGATCCCTGTTGGTGGCTGCGCTGCCCCACCTCTGGCCATCCCTTGAGTCCTTGTGAACTGATGGGCTCTGTACCATTAGGCACCAAGAGGAGGTGTAGCTTGAGGGGGCTTTGCATGAAGGACTGCTTCTTTTTCTTCCTTTTAAACCTGCTACTTTCTCTTAACATCCAGAAAAAAGGAGTGAAAGGGCTGTGTGGCTCAGGCGGCTCAACAGATTTCAAAGTGATGCTTTCTTCTGCTGTCAATGACCGAGATTTGCTCTCCAGACTGGTCCTGTCAGGAAAATTAGATCGTCCTGCTAGCATCTAATCCAGAGCCAAAGCTGAAAAACGAGACAAGTCAATTCTCTGTTGGGTATGTCTTAATATTCCCTTGCCAGCATTGCACAAGCCTTGGTTCCCCTGCATTATAAAACGGCGTAAGAAGGATGCAGATCCCCAAACCAGGCTTTCTTAATTTACATCTCAGAAGTATTGTTTGTCGAATGCAACTGTAGCAATTGCTTGCTTTCCATTTCTAAAATGTGCTAGCAATAAACTGAAAATATAATAGGATACATGTATTTGGCAAGCTCTTTCCAAGGTTTTGTATCAGACCCACTGCTGGATTCAATAACTACAGAAGATTTGAATTTTTCATGCAACTTCTCACTTCTTAAAAATGTCCCCTTTCAAAATCAAGCCCCCCAAAATAATATGTGAAAACACTTTCAGGTGTTTTAAGTTTTCTTCCAAAATTTTTCATGTAGTGTGAAATTGGATTTTGTGGTAAGTGGAAAATAATGTTCTTGTTGGATTAAAACATCTCCAGCATTTCTGGTTAAGTGGGTATGTACTGAGCCAGAGCAAAATGGAATTAATTTCTTAACATCCCTTTCCTCTGGTGCATTGGAATAAAATAGTCAGTTGGTATCCAGCTGCTCTGCCCATCGCAGCTTGAGCACTGTCCAGACAGGTACTTTCCCAAATTAATTCTCACAGCACTGGATGGTGAAGAGAGAAAACCAGGAGCCTGTGATTAAAAGACACCTTTTCTAAGGCTTTTGAGAATCTTTCACTTTCAAGAAAGTTGCTGCTGGGATTCTCAAAAGCATTATAACTTCTACTGAAATAATACCACCGGGAATTGTGCACTGAGCCACGTTGCTGTTTATCGCAATTCCCTGTGGCCAGGAGAACATCAGAAGCATTATGGCCTGCCTATCCTTCTGCTTTTCCTCCTTAGTCAGGCTTCGAGTTAAGTTTCTTTCCGAAAAGATGTTGTTTTAGATGAATGAAGCAGTCATCGTTCATCCTAATTGATTGTAGTGAATGTTAACAGTGCTAATTATCTCTCTCACACCTCCTACCTATTTTTACCTGCTGCTGTTGAAGGCAGTGGAGAAGCCATCGGATGAAAGTCACACAGCATGGTGGGATTCTCTGCTAAAACCTTTCCTGTGCAGCGAGGGGATTAATAGTAGGTGATGTTATTAGCTGTAAATCCAAGTCCCCAAACTGGGTCTGCTTCCGTACCTGATTGAATGTTCCTTCTTCCCGCTCGGTAATTTCTGACTAATGCCACCCCACCCATTGCTGATCCTCTTTTATAACGGGCTGTCAATCAAGACAGATCTGGCTGGACACCTACGTGATGGGGAAGGCAGCGGGGAAGTTTGTACGCTGCACCCTCAGGGTCTGTGCCGGGGTGTCTCTCCCCCTGCGAGCACGCAGCATAGCTGTTGTTATTGCTTGTCTTGTGTTGTGGTTTAACTCCAGATAGCAAAATACCATGAAGCTGCTCTCACAAATCCTCCCTTCCCCTCCTCCAGCGGAGGGGAAGTATCAGAGGAAAAAGACAAGGAAACTCGTAAATAGTTCTTATCTCAATTTTATAAATGGAATCTAAATGAAAATATACAATTACTACTGATAACAAGTGATTAAAATAATAGAAAATAAACCATATGATACAATTATGATACAGTTGCTCACCACCCACTGACCAATGCACAACCAGGTGCTGAGAAGTGAGAGTCAGAGCCCGAGAGCTGTTGCAGCAGATTCTAAGCGAACCCTATGAGCGACAGCACGACCAGTAAAACTAAACAAACCCACCAACTCACTTCTGAACGAGCCAACACTGGAGTCAGCAAAGCAGCTAACGCAGGAGTTAGAGAGAGGGTATAAGCAAATATAAGGAAGTAAAAGAGTAAGAGAGTAATGGCTCCCAGATCCCCTCCCCACCTATGTGCCGAGCATGACGTACTATGGGATGAATCACTCCCTTGGTCAGGTTGGGTCAGCTGCCTGGACTGTGTGTCCCCTGCACTGCCTGCAGCGAGACAGCGAGAGCTGGGAACGCAGCTGCGGGGCCAGAAGAGGAGAAAGACCCTGAATTCAGTGCAGGCATTCCCCAGCACCAGCTAAGAACTTATCAGTACTTTTCTCAGGGTAAGTCCAGGGACACAGCTTCATACCAGCCACTGTAAAGAGAGTTAACTCTTTCCTGACTAAACCCAGCACATCTTGGTAGCCCTTCTGCGCTTGGTCGCCACCATGTGCACCCTCGAAGGTTGTGCTGCTATGAAAACCTGTGCTTCGAGCCAAACATGTTTCTCCTTTACCTGTTTCCCATCACTGGCAGGTTATATTTTTAAAGGTCATGCAGGCACAGAGTGAAATACGAGCATCCTGCCTATTGCAGCTTCGGGCTGCTGCTGGAGACATGTAATTTGTCTCTGGGAGAGGGGTGGGCTAGGGAAGGTCTGCAAACTTCCCCACCAGAAGCACAACCGCTTGAGAGAGAAAATGCAGGAAGAAAAGAAGGAAAATAGCATAGCAGCATTACAAAATATAACAGTCCTGCAGAGATGGCCACTTCTGCTTCGGCCTTCGTGTGCTGATTGATAATACCAGTGTTCCCCGATGCCGTAATTAAGTTTCCTATGGCACTCTGTGTTCATATGCCATGCGTTTCTTTATCATTTATCTTTGCAGATGTGGATGTAGAGGCAGTAAAAAGGTGAAATGCCTTTGCTAAGGTCACTGAGCAGATGTAGGGATTGGGAACAGAAGGTGATTTCTCTGATACTTTCTCCTTTGAAGCAGGGCAAGGCAATGAATTTTGACCAAGGCCCTCCAGATGGTTGTAGTGAGACCAACACAGCAGCTCCAGCTCTGATAGATGTTTCCCACTTCCATTATGTAGCTTTCCGAGATGTTGAAAGAAAGGTAGCAGTAAGGACAGTCCCATGGGAAAAAGAAACAGTGATCGCATGCATATGGAAAACACAACCTTGGGACAAGTGTTCAGGGGCTTAGCGGTCCCACCTGAGCCTTGTGCCAGGCAGGACATGGGGTCCCACGCGGTACATGGGGGCTCTGGGTGCAGGATGCATCCAGCATACACCAAAGTATTCCAGTAGACAGGTTTGGAGCATGAAATATTACAGATTTCAGACTGGTAACAGCAGCAGTTTGCCACGTCGCAGGCTTGGACCTTGAACTTATTCTCCAGTGATTTAAAAAGGTTCCTGCTTCAAAGATTTACAGATTTCTGGTGAGATCTTTTTGCTGCCAGAGTTCACAGAGGAGGAGGACTACATCAGCCCAGATGGGTAATCTCTGACAGCCATTGTGGGCTGCAGTCAAGGAGGAGGATTCGGGCTTGTTAGGGTGGAAATAGGGCTGTTACAAGGTGAGCAAGCTTAGTTTAAAAAAAAACCCAAAAGTGAAATAAAATATTTTACAAAATTTTTAAGAATTAAAGAAAAGTCCTAACAAAATGCAAAACAAGGAAAATTAAGTATCCAAGGAATTAATGCCCCTTATCCTTCCGTATGAGGAAAGGCTGAGAGAGCTGGGTCTGTTCAGTTGGGAGCAGAGGAGGCTGAGGGGGATCTTATCAATGCTTATCAATATCTCAAGGGTGGGTGTCAGGAGGATGGGGCCAGGCTCTTCTCAGTGGTGCCCAGTGACAGGACGAGGGGCAATGGCCATCAACTGGAAAACAGAAGGTTCAGCCTGAACATGAGGAAACCCTTCTTCCCTGTGAGGGTGACAGGGCACTGGGACAGGCTGCCCAGAGAGAGGGGAGTCTCCTTCCCTGGAGACTTTCCAAAGCCCCTGGACTTGTTCCTGTGTGATCTGCTCCAGGTGATCCTGCTCTGGCAGGGGGATTGGACTAGTTGATCCCTAGAGGTCCCTTCCAACCCCTAACACTCTGCGAATCTGTAATTAACATTGGATAAAAATGAGAAAGGCCTTTGGTCTTCCTTTAAGAAAAGCACAGATAAACATGAGGTGGGCAAAATGAACATGCCCTAAGGGAAAAAAGCCCTAATGCCTGTCCTGCTGCAGCCCTGAGCAGTGCCTGACCCACCGCCACAGGAGGCTGGGTCTTCCACTTCCCACTTGATCCCAAGAGGGAGGAGGGAAAGGCACCCCAGCACTGGGATGGTCTGGGATGCCTTTATGGCCAGCTGAACCATGAAATACTCTTTGATTTGTGACTAGAAAATTAGTTTTAAGATTTACCCTGCTGACCCAGTGCATCAAATCTCTCCTGTACACAGCTACTGACAGTTCAGCTCCAGGAGAGTTTTGCCACTGTGCAAGCAATGAATCAGGCCATAGAATGCATTTATTGTGTCCTTGTGTCCCAAGTCCTATATGATCCAAACCTTTCCATCTGCTTGCATTCTATAAGCTCTGTGCTTTCTTCCTAGACCTTATTTAGTACCTTGCTCAGGTTTCATCTTCAGGGGTACCCACTTACACAGGTACCTATGTAGGCTTACTTCAGTATGCAATTGAGCCTGCTTTTTTCCTAGTCTGTGTCATTTTGGAAGGGGGTTAAGTTAAACCGTGACTGGGCTGCTGTAAAATACATGGAATAAGTATTCTTCCACAGTTATACCAGTATAACTTTTATCCATAAAATTAAATATTTTTCATATAAGTGACAAAACTTTCCCAGAGAGCTGGGCCTCTGGCATATTCCTCCCGAAGGCTGTCCTTCATCTTGTTTTTATTTCTTTTGATGTCAAAGCTGACACACAAATGTTTTGGGCCACCAGTGAAACTATGATGAAAAGAAGAACATGGAGAAGCTCTGTGATGTGCTTGACCTTTCCTGGCAGAGACTCCGGCTGACAGAGGCTGGAAGGACTGACCCCCTGGCTTTGACCAGCTAACCTCAAAGGCAGATTTTTTGGCACAAATTATGGGAGTAAACTTGAGCGCAGGGAAGGCAGCAGATACTTATCAGCTCTTTGATGGGAAAGCAGCATTCAGGTGTCTCATTAAGCACAGGGATATTTTTGTGTAGTTTTTGTCAGATGTAAGGGAATTTGTAAAATCTGGTTCATGGCAGTACTCAGGAGATAAAAAAAATAAAAAATTGAAGGCACTTTCTTGCCCTGTTTCTCTTGCAACTACAAAAATGTGAAAAGGAGAACAGGGAGAGTTGAAAAATGCACCCAGGTCTGTGGGGTTGGTCCCACAGAATCTGCCCCACAGTGTTGATATCAGTGATCAAATTATTTTCCCTCCTCCTTGTCTGGCTGCTGTAGTTGTACAACAGGAACAATATCTGCTGATCAGGGCTCGGCAGCCCGGAGAAGGACTTGGGGTACTGGTGGATGAAAAGCTGGCCGTGAGCCAGCTGTGTGCACTGGCAGCCCAGAAAGCCAACCGTATCCTGGGCTGTATCAGGAGAAGCGTGGCCAGCAAGTCAAGGGAGGGGATTCTCCCCCTCTACTCTGCTCTCTTGAGGCCCCACCTGGAGTGCTGTGTCCAGCTGTGGAGCCCTCAGCATTAGAAGGATACAGACCAGTTGGAGTGAGTCCAGAGGAGGTCACAAAGATGCTCAGAGGGCTGGAGCCCCTCTGCTATGGGGACAGGCTGAGAGAGTTGGGCTTGTTCAGCCTGGAGAAGAGAAGGCTCTGGGGAGACCTTATAGCACCTTCCAGTGCCTGAAGGGGCTACAGGGAAGGTGGGGTGGGGGGCTTTTCACAAGGGCCTGTAGTGAGAGGACAAAGGGTAATGGGTTTAAACTGAAAGTGTGAGATTTAGATTAGATATCAGGAAGAAATTCTTCACAGAGAGGGAGGTGAGGCACTGGGACAGGTTGCCCAGAGAAGCTGTGGATGCCCCATCCCTGGAAGTGTCCAAGGCCAGGCTGGATGAGGCTTGGAGCAACCTGGTCTAGTGGAGGATGTCCCTGCCCATGGCAGGGGGGTGGAACTGGATGGTCTTTCAGGTCCCTTCCAACCCAAACCATTCTGTGATCTGCCTTTGGGAAGTCACTTGATGTGGCTTCATAGAAAATGGACCACAAACACGTCAGTGGCATAGGGCTTTCCACTTTTTGGCATGTCTCTGAGTCTGGTCCTTGGACATGCAGCAAGGAGAGATGCTTGGCTGGTAATCTTAACCTGCCTGTATCTCTGGGCTGTTTGATCCCTTCATGCTGCACCGTGAGGTTAAGGTCTACAGGCTGAACCCGAGTCTTAAGATCAGCTGTAATTCCATGGTTTGTAGACCGAGTTCCCTTCAAAAGAGTGTAAGCTGTAAAAAGTTTTTAAAAAGGGAAAGAGTCTGCCAGATTGGGAAAAGCCAGCAGAGATTTATAACCCAGTGATATTTTCTTAATTTTCCTTTCTTCCTCTGTTAAACATTTCCCCTTCCAGCCACTTTCACTTGGCTACCAGTGCCAAAAAAAAAAAAGGAATAGGAGCATTCCAGGGAAATAACCGGCAGTGGTTTGAGTCTTTCTTCACCTTACACCTGCTGAGCTTAAGAAGAGGTGACTTTCCATCACAGCCCCTGGGGTCTTTCAGCCGGGTTCAGAAACTCTTGTAAAGCTCAAGGAAGAATGCAGGCCTGGAAGGTATATAGCAAGCTGTGGAAAAACATGAGTGAGCTGGAAGCTACCCAGCTTTCTATATTTGGAAATCAGAGTTTGCATGGTCCCAGAAGCTGTAAGTAATTATATTGTAAGGAAAAGAAAGCAACCTAATGGGTTCCAGCCTGCCTGTGGTGGCACCACGCTTTTGAACAGCCAGGGTACGAATAGCAGCAGCTCTGAAATTTCATTTACAAGCCAGGGGCCAGCTAGAAATTCGCAGGATATACCAATAATATACAGCCATATGCTGTCAAAAGTGTTCACCACCCTCCCAATGGATTGTTGTTGGAAAGTCTCCACTCACCTCTGGAGCAGGGATGTCAGCAGTGTTTGCTGCTGCTGCAGTTCTGTGCTGAGCCCGTTCTCACATCTGTGAGCAATGAACTTTAGGACAACTTTAGTGGCGTTGGGTACTTTCCCCTCTTGGAAAGCAAGTTTTCAATTCCTGCTGTAATGTGCCTTACCTTAAAAATATAGGTGGCAAAATGCTAACAAGAAAGGAGCAATGTGTGTTTTAGGGGGATGTCAGTCCGGCAGGTTGAGGTGCAGGTAGTGAGACTGGGTCTGCGGTGATCTCGTAACGCCTACCGTGCCTGGGATGGCTGTGAGCGCTGGGATGCCCAAGACCTCTGGGGAACCAAACCCTACTTACAAACGAATGCCTTAAGGGGAGGGACAAAATTAAAAATCCCAGCTAGCAGATAACCAGCTTCAAAAAAGGCAGCACGAATTTTATAACTCCCTATAAAAAAATCTTTAAAAATCTTTTAAAACAGAATAAGTTGTATTTGAGTAGGATCCACTTGATGACAACAATCAGCCTGGCTTGTCCGAAAGCTGGAAGCAAACCCACAGCCCCATGCAGCAACACCCTCTGCTCCTGCTTGAGCTCTGCTGCCTCTCCACTCCTGTCTGGCGAGTGATGGGCAGTGTCAGTCCAACCCCATCTCCTGGCTGCCAGCCGTGGATAACACAGGGCTTTGCTTTATTTAGTGTGAAGTGACCGTTCTAGAGTGGAGGACATAAAAAGTGAGCTCAAACATAGCTCAACCTCTGGGCTTGCGCAGGGGATGCTATGCCCTTGGTCTCCATCATTAATGCTGCTCCTGCTTTTGTGAGTACGTTACCTGCACAGAGCCACAGTTGACCCAAATGCTGGCAGCCACAGGTCATCCTTTTGCTCAGAGCTTATTGTCCTCAAAATCTGGGTGATCAGGTGCTGTAGAGAGGTGCTTAACAGATCATCCTGGCCCCAGAAAGCCTAGTCCTGCTCTTCAGATCCATGCTGAGCTCCCAAGTCACAACCCAGCCCCTGTAGCCACCTCGGAGCCTGTAGCCAGAGGCCAGTTGGCTTCTTGCACCACTGGATGTCATGTCCACATAGGAGGAAGGCTTGTGGTCCTGCTCCATCCTGAGAGCTGCAACAGCATTAAGAGCCCTTGGGGCAAGCATAAGGTTATGGGTGGCTGCAGGAGGAAACATTTAGCCATCAGAGCACTGTGGGTCATTAGAAAAGAAAATAGGACTTTAAATATAATGGAGTGCAAATGTGTGGCTTAAAATTAAAAGGTATTTTTTTACCTAGGAAAAGGGTAAGCCCCGGGAAAATTAACTGGGTGAAAGGGGAGGTATTTAAGATAGTCCATGCTGGGAGGGAATCTGAAGGGGAGAATTTCCTACCTGGCTAATGGAACTTTATCCACTGCCATCTGCCCAGGTAGACCCATATTTCAGGGAAATGTTAGAGACCAGACAGGTCTCCCTTCTAACTTCACTCCGTTTTCTTTCATCAGACACACAGGGCTCTAACAAAATATGTTTTGGAGAGAAAGATCTCTGTCATGGCAGAACTGAAGCAAAATTACTTCAATTTTTTATGCCCTATGTTTCTAAAAATACAGATGACTAATAGTAATCATAAAATATTCACCAAGTCAGTAATCCGCGTTTACAGATAATGCTGAATTATGTTCAAAGACATTTTAAAATGGGAATTTAATGGATGTCTTTGAACAGAACGAACAGGTTTCTTGTCCTCAGAGGAGGAGTGTCGGGGAACCACTAAAGCCCATTGTCACAGCCTTGCAGTGGAAAGCCACTCTGCAGCCCTGAGGGGTGCATCCCACTATGGCTGAGGAGCATCTCCCATGACGGGGGCTGGCTGCCTACTTAGCTGGTGCTGTACCATGCCAGCAATTTTGGCAGCATGCAAATTTCCCACTATCCAGGAACGGAAAATAGCATTTTTCTTTTCTGCACCAGTGGGTGAGAGGGCCTTTTGCCACGGTATCACCGGAGGCTAGACCGTGGCTTTGGGAGAGAGAAGCAGCTCTGAGGTCCATCTCTGTGTGGGCTGTACAACCCTGGAGTTGGTATGCGATGGGAAGGGCTGTGTTGCCATGGGTTACCCTCCAAAGGGTCCCAAGCAGAGGGATGTGTGATGCTGCTTTCCCTGAAGCAAGTTTCTTTTCAGAGCTCAAAGCAGCGACCCGGACTTAAGAAGCCTTGGATCTAAGATCCAGTTCTGTCCCTGACCAGCTGTGTAGCTTTAGGTAAGTGGTTAGTTTTCCACCAGCAAAATGTACCTGACTGAGTTTTGCATCTGCCGATGGGAGTGAAGAACTGCCCAAAAGCCACCAGTGATTTGAGAGTGGGTAAGCAGCCAACACTGCCCTGACTTGGGACTCTGTGGGGAATCTGGCTGGCCTGGGACTGCAAAGGTTTCTGGGGAACAGTATCAGGAAAACGGAATAAAAAATAACATAAAACAAAGGTGCGAGCCGTCTATGGTGACATCATGGTACCATCCGCTGTGGTCTCCCAAAGTCCTGGTATTGAAAGCAGATATTCAGGATCGCAGGGCTTTGCAAACTGCTCAAAATGCTTTTTGAAGAGGTCTTCAAGCCTACCTAGCTTTCAAAATGTTGTATTTATGATTTCTACAGTGGTCCATTAATCTAGACTTAGTGCGTGCTCTAACCAGAGGACAGATGACCCAGGGATGAAATAATCTTCCCTTTCCTGCTGAGAGCCAGTACATGTATTCCATGAGGCACAGGTTGTTAGGTGTTTATTATGCTGTGTCTCTTTCCCCTCTCATCTCTAATTCCATAATTGTTTTTACATTGTTTTCTTCATAGTCTGAGTATCATTTTCCACTGCATTCTTTTCTGCCTGTTTACACCTTTTATTCCATGCTTAGTAATGCAGAAGTCTGAGCCAAACTTTCCAATCCAGCACACCTGAGGGGATCTGAAATGAGGGCAGACAAGTTGACCCATCCCTACAGGACAATCCTGCTGCTCTACTGGATATCCTGTAAAGGATACAAGCTCCTGTTGGACAGGAGGCATGCTTGCAGGACTTGGAGATCTGGGGATGCATGAAATGGAGAGAGGCCATGCACAGGAAAACCAGCAGCGATCCAGCTGTTGGGGATGCACACTTTGGTCATCCTCTCCCTGCGAAGGGCGCCGTGTTGGACTTCTGGTTACCTTGCAGTAAATCTGGAAATGACTTCGCTCTAGCAAACCAGTCAGCCAGGTCTTAATGGTTGTCACACCGCTGCATGCCAAGGTCACCAATGACAGATGAGGAAAAGTAGCTTTCCCTGTTTCAAAAGGCATAGGCTGCTGCCATTGGAGCTGGTTTTCCTTCTTCACACTGGGCCTCAGTGCTTGCCACCAAGCATGAAGGAAAAATCTGAAAATTGAGTCAAACTTGCAGTTTCAGAACATGAATAATTTCCTTCACCATCGCCAAGGCAGGGCTGAAGGCAAGGGGCCGAATGGCACTGACTCCCTCCAGCCAAGGACAGCAGCAGACACTTGCCTCTCTTGCTCCTTTGCAAGATAAGTTGGTCCCGTTTCTGATGCTGGTTGTTAACTCCTCCTGGAAACAAGTGTCAAGAAACAATTGCAGTTCATTACCAAGGCCCACTGCTTCCCACAAGACGCTGCGTAGCGCTGAGGAGAACATATTGCACCCGAAGCGATGCAGCAGTAAGACATGGGCGCTGGCTGGAACAGACCTTGACCTTGGATGCAGATGCACAGCGTTAGGGTGGAGGGTGTCTCAGAGTGTCCTGGTTGTTTCCGAATCCTCCCTTAAAGAGGTATTTCCATCCCCTTTCGGATGTCCCTCTTGATGGCCCAGCCTGCTTAAGCCAGGCTCAGCAGAATCCACCATCCCCCTGTCCTCTTCCGTGTTATGCTTCCCCCATGCCCTCTCTGTGGGGCTGGTGACACAGCTTGCGAGGGCACGGCTTACCCATTCGTAACAGTGATGGGAGTTAAAAATAGCCCCTCAGCAAAGCCTCTGTGGAGAGGGAGGATAATGGAAGATTTGGCACGAAGGCTGATTATTATAAGCCAGTTCCCATTCACTCTTGGGAGGTGGAGAGGCCTCCCAGTCT
Source organism: Rhynochetos jubatus (assembly GCA_027574665.1). Lineage (NCBI taxonomy): Eukaryota > Metazoa > Chordata > Aves > Eurypygiformes > Rhynochetidae > Rhynochetos > Rhynochetos jubatus. Next base: position 33,562,306 of record CM050653.1, read on the forward strand.
CTTTTCTTTCACAATTTTTCCTTATCTTTTCCTCCTCTTCCTCCACCTCTTTGGATTTGGAGTGTTTATGAGACATAAGGTGGTTGCCATTTGGCAAATCAGAAAACCTTGATGGGCCACCAAAATGCATGTTGTTCCCATGCAGGAGACATCAGTGAGATCAGATGGAAAGTCTTCCCTTCTTTGACAGTTCCCAGAATGTTCCAGCTTCTCTGAGAAGGGACACGCTGATGAACAAACTAAACACATGGAAGTTTTGAGAAACTCAAGCAAAATTCACAGCTCCTTACAGGCAGCTAGTCTGGGTGAAATCAGAGCTATTTTCCCCGTTTTGGGGCTGACCCACCGACCCTGCTGCTCTGCCTGTTTCGGTGCATCACCCTTCGCAGGTTAAATCTCGGCACCTGGCTGTTGTGGTGGGCTGAGCATGTGCAGAGGTCACTGGAGCTTGCCAAAGGTAACTTAAGGAACATGGACTTGACCATCCAGCAGAGAAAGGATGGTGGTTGATGTTTGGTTGAAAAAATGAGGCTCTGGCATAGCAGCTCCACACTGCTGCTCTGATGCGGTGTAAGTGGGAGCAGATGTGCCAGGAGGAGGAATATACAACCCTTCCTCGTGTAAGGAAAGCTCCTTAAGCTCAGAAGTGCAGCTCTGGGTTAAACAGTGGAAGGATTAACCATTTTAGCTTTAAAATTAAGCTAAGATATAATTCTACAGTGGTTTGGTCCAACATATCATGCCTGAGGAAATCTCATCAACCAAGTTTAGGCTGAGATTTGCTTTTTAAAAAAGGAGAAGCTGTATTTAAACAGCCCCACCCCCCTTCCTAGTAGCAGAATAAAGTCACCTTTCTCAAACCAATCTGTGCTTGGACCCAGGAGTGAAAGAGACCTCCTTAGCAAATGAATCGGAGGACACTCGAGATGCATTTGGAGACCATCCAACTTGCCAGTGAGGCTGAACAGAGAATAGATGACACCCTCTCAAGCCAGGGAATGCTGTGGGTGACAGCGAAACACGCTGTTGTGGATGACAACTGTGTTTTCATAGCTGTGCCAAAGCCTTGGGGTAATGGATGGCTAAGACATCATGATGAACCCAAAGCGAAGAGGACCTCTGCGCCCACTCTCTCGGAGGCATCACTGTGGTTGTACCTGTGGTCCCATCGAAACCATGAAGATGGCTGGTTACGTTCAACCTAAAACGGGGAGCAGCCCTGGTTGGCTGTTCATCTCATCCAGTAAGTCCAAGCTCCAAGCAGAAGAAATCTGGTTCCACTCAGAAACTCCAGACATATGTAAGTATTTTGCACCACTCATACCTCTGATAGGAAGACTTGTACACACAGGATCTACATTCCTGCTCCTGCCTCAGAGCATTTGCTTTGATGCAGCTCTGAGTCTTCACAGGTTTGGGTATTAAAGTATCTTAGTTTTCAGTAATAGATCACACCATGTTCGCAGATTTTATTAACTTGAATAAAATAAGATAAATCTTACTTAGCTTTCACAGTGTATCCACCATGCAAATGCCAACTGATCTGAGTTTAAAAATAATCAAACCCTACAAAAAAAGAAGAAAGGAAGATAAGTATTTTTAGTTCTGATTCACCGCACAGCACCAAGCCCCCCATGTACCATAATGAGGAGGGACAAATGATGCAGAGGCAGGGATGAACAGCCTTGGACAAAAGAGCAGTAAATTAAAAAAAAAAAAAAGACAAGGGAAGAGGAACTTCTTAAGCTGTTATTGCCGCTGCAGTCTCCTTATCTTTAGCTGAGTACAAGAAACAATTGAATTATAGTGAAATAATTGTTGGGCTAATGAGGGCAGACAGGCAATTGCAGTATTCCCAGAGTTTACTTCCTTCCCTTTCCTGAAAATAGTTAAAATAATTGGTAAACAAAGTGGGTTATTTATAAATACAGGCTGACTATACAACCCAAACCAGGACAGCTAAGTAGGAATAATAGAAACAATTATTTGCCTGGGATTTGGAGTAATTTAAAGGAAAAGCTTCCCTTAAGGAAATGGTGCTGTGTACCGTCAGAACTGACTTCACAGCTTGCTGTTAAAACACTCAGGCTTAGAGATGCTGAATACATAGTTTCATATACATATATATATATTTAACTCCTAATGAGGTGTTAAGTGGTTCAGTAATTTATTTCCTTCCCAGGGGCTAACTGTCATGTCAGAAGGGAAAGGGCAGCTACCAGCCTTGACATTTTGGTGATCCTCATCAGGATGGAAAGAACTATTATTGCCTTATTTACCACAGGGCAATGAGCTCTCCTGGTGTCAGCAGCACAGTGCAATTTATTTTTTTTCCATATTATAGCAGCCTCTGTTATTCCTAGCCAGGGCTAAACACTGCAGGAAGGATGACAAAGAAGTAGCCTGTGCTTGTCAGGCAATCTCAGCACGACAAGGAGCTCCCACCAAAAGCAATGCTGTGCCAGCTCATTAGGCACTACGGAGGAAACATCTCCTAATGACACGGGATGCTAGCTACTTGCTGCCTTTTTTAAAGCATCAGGTTTTCTAACTCAGCACAGGCCATCTCTAATCAATGGCACTTTTAAGCCTCAGCTGTCAGCTGCTTTGGAGCAGAGCCTCTGAGGGCAAGGCTGGGAAGGGTTTGCAAGGGTTTTTTTTTAGCACAGACCAGGCTGAAGTCAGGGGCAGGTAGAAATTTCATTTTGGTTGTCTTGTGCCTGGGTAGGTGCTGCTTTGCTGAGACACCAGTGTGCTAGGCAGCAGAGTTTGTAGCATTTGTGTGGCCACAGAGCTCTAGCTTAAGTTCTCTGCCAGAGCTGCTCATTTGGTGAGACAAGGCTGAATGTTAACGATTTCCAGGATGAGGGCAATACAAGAAGTCAGTCTGTCTGCAAGGTGGGAAGCACTCTGAAATATTTATTATTAAAGCATACTAATAATGACCATAACCAGACAAGTTCTTGTTCCTTTGGGGTGTTGCTTGTCTCAGTAAAGATGACGCGTGTGGGCTATCATATATGGTCTCCTTTGGCAAAGGTACTCATCATGCTGACACCTGATGCCCCATGGGCTCTGAAGAGTGTGGTTATGTGCGGCCACGTTTGCAGGAGACTGTAAAGGAGAATGTGGAAACACAAGTTAGCTCCTAGGTAGGAGCTTGCTGAAAGGTGAATATTTAGATCAGAAATCGGTCTCTCTCTTTTATTTGTCTTTTTTTTTTTTTTTTTTTTTAATTTCTTCCCCCTGTTGCTCCTATCTTCTGTTTATAGCCGGTTTCTGGGAAACAGTGAGCATGAAACATTACTACAGTTCTTGAGCCTTACAGTGAGGCAGCTTTGGTGGGACTGGTATTGGCTTCAGAGAGAACAAGAACGTGGCCTCCTGGTTTTTCCAGATTAGGTAGACTTTCTCTGTGCTGTGTTGCTTGGCAGAGCCCTGTTTTTTGTCTTCTACAATGAAGTCTCTGGCTCGATGGAGATAACATCACAGTAAAGACTTGTCGTACCTGTTGTCTAATTATGTCAGTCTGTAAGAACAGCTCCAAGTGAACAAAAATAACTTTGACTATGAATTCTAGTGCTCTGTTTTATGACTAATTTCAGTGCCTTGGTGTGATAACTTAGGTGCTGTCATGCTTAATACGATACAATGCCTTGGTAACAGATATGAAATTCGGAGTTTGCCCTATCCTAGCTACTCTGCTCACCACAGTCTGCAAGGGATCCTTCTTGGGGCTTTTTTTCTGGGGGAAGGCTCATCAAGGCCATACAGTCAGCCCCGCTCAGAATACATTTATTCTCAAATCTTCTAGGCAGTTTAGTTTTATTAATATCCATTACTGTCAAATAACTTCTTAAGTGAAGAGACCAAAAATCCTGAAATCTCGAGCAGAGAGACGCTGACCTCTGTTCGTTGATCATTCTGTTCTTTCAAGTCTTGGGGGCTCATTACAGCGGCAGTAGGCTGGGCACAGAAGTGAAAAGACAAAGCTCTGAGTGTTTACTATCTTCATTAAAAACTAATGTATTTTATGAGTGTTCTCTTTGAGGCGTCATTTCACTTTGCTATGAAATCCCAAGTTCTTGGCAATGTGAACCTGCTGGAGTAGCATTCCCCAAGGAACACAAAGGCTTCTACTGGACCTTCTAGGACAGCACTGAGTTCTGGTATCTTGCAGGCTGAACTCAGTACAGCTTATACTCTCTAGGAATCCCCGCTGTGAGTTGGGATAATAATAATAATTAAAAAAAAAAAAATCCTCAAGAAGAGCCTTGCAAAATACTCTATCTGGCCTTCACACAGGAGAACCAGGACCACAGTCTTCTGCACAGCTGCTTCTGCTGGCTGGAGAAATTGCACAATTAGAAGAACTATGGGATAGGATTCTTTCCATTAACAGGGACTGTTTGTGTACCCAGCTTCTGCATTCTCTCAGCTGGAAGCACTGACCATTCATCTAGTCTCTGCTCAGTCTGACAGATCACTGGTTTCCAAAAGGTGCAGGTTTCTGGGCTACGTGGGCCAAGCAACAATGTGCCGAACATGAGCAGCAGCTTCCCAAAGTCGTTCCTCGCCGTGCAGGCAAGGCACTGGTGGTTATGCCAGCCCCGAGTGCATCCATTCCCCACCTAAGGTGGAAGCTCCTGCTCTGACGAGTACGAAAGTTAAATGGAGCATGGCTGAAAGTCCTGAGACCTCAGGAGTGCATGGTCCATTTAATCCCGGTCACGATTTTCGTTATCAAGCAACATTCCAGGGAACAAAATTAATTGGAAGTGGTAGTTAAACTTCATTAGCTTCAACTAGTTTAGAAAGCTGAAGGTGGGAGGGTTTTAAGACCAAACACACAAAATTTTTATTTACAGTATGAGGCAAGAAAAATGGAGATGGTTCTTCATTGGGATGGGAATCCAAATCAGACATTTAAACTTGTGTGCATCTCCTCTGTCTCTATTCTGAGTTCTGATTCCCCACCCCCCTCCCCCCTCCCTGCCCCTTAATCCTTTCCTGACATTTTTAAGCGTTAAATGTTAATGTAATTAAATGCTAATTTGACTGCAGCCTCTAACAAACGCAGCATGCATTTTTTTCACACTCAGCTTCACAGGAGTGTGGGAGTTTACTTCTTTTCCTTCAGTTTCCTCAAGTTTTGGAACATCTCTTTCTGAAAGTGATGCCAGGAACCAGTGCATGTGTTCCCAGCCCATGATGTGACCATGAAAGTACAAAAGAGGGTGGCTGTGGAATAAACTCTGGGCACTTTAAGCCTGAAAAACTGGCCAGAGTGATATATCCTATCGTGTGTGTTGATTCCTGGGCTATCCTATTAATGCAATTAGTCATAATCTGATTATTTATTATAGATGTTACCAAATATAATGACCACAAGCTAGCAAGGACTGTTTCATCCAGTACTGAGCAGAATCTTCACGTGACTTTGTCACACGACTTTATGTCATGGTGTCCTTCTTTTAAGGGACAGCAGATCCTAATTACTGTGGGAGATGGAGGTCCATTTGTGTTACTTCTCTTCTGGACCATGCTCTCAAATGAAGAAAGGGTCCTTTTCCTGATGCGGAGGCGATTGTCCCTGTCTATGTATCGCACAATGACTATGCACACATCGTGGTATCTGTGCTTGGTCCTTAGGAGAAGTAAGTTAAGGGAAAACATTCCTGTTGCCAATTATCATAATTTTTACAAAATAGTTGGCTGAAGTGAAACCATACCAGAATTGTTAGAAGTCCTAAGCACGCACTTCCCCTGTGCATAGTAATCGCAGCTACAAAACATACCTCAAACTTTTTAGTAAGGAAATGTTCTATTGTTTCAATCTGCTGTAATTAAAGCCTGCTCTTTACTTTAGAAAATCAAATTTCATTTACAAGATTAATAATTCCCTTGAGTTCTCTTTGTTTCCGTTGTTCGGAAGTGATCGAACTTCTCCCTATTTGGCAAAACAAAAGCCCGCCATTTTTTTCTCTCCTAAAATTAACCCCGTATATCATGCAGAGTGACAGCAGAATATAAGCTCCATAATGTTGCTGGTTGAAGGCTGCCTTGTTTCCCCTTCCTGAGAGAAGGCACCTCTCCTTGAACAGGGAGTCTCTGCAGGACCATGCCAGCAGAGCTTTGACTCAGGAGTTGTGGATTTATTTGTACAACGTTAACAAACCACTATCTCCATTCCTGCAGAATCAGAAAAAAATATTAACTATTTGAGAGCAGATAGAGGAGGATTTTTTGACTTTTTTTAAAATCCAGTTTAGATCACATATCTTCTTTAACCATCAAAAATAACATAAAACTCTAAGCTACTTCATCAGTTTAAAATGGCATGGTTATCCCTGCAGACCTGCCAAGAATGGATAGGAAACTACCAGTCCCCTAGTACCCATCCTCTATTCCTTCCTTCTCCCTCTCATAGCTGTGCTGTCTGCAGCTCACCAAATCCTCCCCCAGCTCCGATGTACCAAGGAAACAAGTCCAAGACCACCACCTTCTACAAAACTGCAGAATAATTGAGGTTGGAAGGGGGATCATCTAATCTGACTTCTTGGTTGAAGTTGCTCAAGACCACATACCATTGAGTTTTAAATATCTCCAAAGATGGCGATTCCTCAGCTTCTCTGGACTCCTGCCCCAGGGCTGCACCACTCTCATGGGGATATTTTGGGAGGAAAAATTGCTCAGAATTTTCTGCTGAAATTGAATACATTTGAAGACTTTAATAATATTAAATTTATTGTATTAGTCTTAATAATAATAATAACTAGCCTATGGTTAGGAGTGACAGATTTTCTCCTCTTGCATCCAGAAATGAGAGCCCCTCTCTTATCTCAGCAATCCTAGCACCGAGTTTGAATCCTAACACCACTTTAATGTATCAGAGGCACAGAAAACAGTCTCTTGGTTGACAGCAAGAACAGAAAACCCACAGTGGTGGGCTAGCAGAGCTGTGAAAAGGAGATAAAACTGAGGCAATTGGATGCCAAGAGAAACCCTTGTGCCCTCTGATGCTTCCTTGTCCAGCTCAGCCTTTGCTGCTGCTCCCCTGCCTCTGCTAGCTCCAAGTCATAAACAGCTCTAAAGAGCAGGAATGGATGCCAAGAGGAAGGAAAGTAGGTGGCACAGAAGGTGGGAATCAAAGAAAATATCTTCTCCTGGATAACTTGCTCTTGGATCTAAAATGCCTCTCAGTGGCGCTGACTACAAGCCTCTTGCAATGCCATTGTATGAGTCACGGAGCTGTTAGGTGAAGCCATGGGCAACTCTGAAGACAGCATGGAGTTTGCTGGGTATCTTATCTGTGGGTAGCATCTGTGCTTTATCCAAAGATTAAAGTATGTGAGTAATAAATATCTGACCCTACGGAGTGACACAGTACAGAGCGGTGAGCCCTTTTCAGCTGGTTCCCTTAACGATGTAGATCAGTCAAATACTGCAGACTTTTCAAGCCTTTTTGAAAACAAATCTTAAAATTTTGGGCTGTTCTGGTTTTTTTTTTAACAGTGAGCTTGAAACGGTTGTTTGACATCACAAATGTCTGACATTTCTAGGAAGAGGCCCTTTTCTAATCAAGGGAATTTTGTTGGGATATTCAATTTTTCAAAGAAATTTTTTTGAAGCTAAATTCAACACTTTAGATCAAGATCATAGTTGACTCCTTATTGAATGTTTCAGTTCTGGAAAGTAAAAACATTTGATACAATCTTTTTGAGCATTTTGGTTTAAAAATGTGAGTGTTGGCTTTTATTGTTGTTTGACTGAGTTTTTTTCTTGTCTTAGCTGGATTCTTCTCTTCTTTTTTTTTTTCTTTTTTTAATTTTCCCCACTTGATTTTAAGGTAACACCAATTCTTCCTTACCTTTTGTTTTTCACACACAGCACCTAGTCTGATTTCCTTCCCGAAATCCAGAGAGAATAATGTCCCTGGCACTGCCAAGGATCTTGCAGACACATCAGAGAACTTGTCTCTGTGTGTTTACTTTGGTATATGATCCTGCAGTAAGTTGGTGGAATGTTTCTGGTGGGCGGTGCATCCCACATTACACCTGCCAGGACCTCTGCCTGGCAAAACCAAATGAAACTGGGAGCTTAACGAAGGAGGAAATACAGTGCCTTCCCTGACCCAAGGGATTTCTTAACAATGTTTCTTTCATCATTTGTTGTTGTGATACAGAGTCATCATTGTGCCTTAAACAATTATCAGCTTAAATCCAAAGGGAATCTGCAAATTGGTGTCGCCTTGTCTAAAAGCAGCGAGGACAAAAGAATACAAACGGAGCAAAACTCCTTCTCCATTTCTTTTCAAAGTACCATGAAGGTGGTGAGAACCATCGAGTGTCTGTCTTTGGCAGAATTAGCCCTTTCAAAAGCAGACGGTATCAAGATCAATTGACATGAACGCAATTTAGTGTCCCTGCCAACAGCACGCATGGCTGCCTATCTCAAAGACACCCTGTGAAGGCCGTGTGCTGATACCCTTCCTCGCGTTGGGCAATCCCCTACTCCCCCACTAGTCATGACCACGCTAGAGGAAGCTGGATCTAACGAGGGCAGTGCAGATGGCAGACCCTCACGCACAGCATGCAGTGGCAGGCTCAGGTCCAAAGACCTCGCTGAGCTGGGCCAGCAGCCATTAGAAACCTGCAGACCCCTGTTGATATGGTAGATAATCTCTATATTGAAGTACTCTAAAATAAATGGACACGGTTCCGGGTTCTCTTTTAATCTGTCTTCCTAAAACCCTACTGTCCCGTGCTATTAGGAGTAATGCCTGCAAGCAGTGAAATGCAATGGACAAAGAGGCAGGGGGAAAAAAAGAGTAGCAGTGATGCCTTGGCCTGCTGAAAATCAGTCTCCCCATGCCTGTGCAGCATGAAGGCTGTACTGCACCTAACAGCAACTGTGTGCTTAGCTTGGGTGACTCATACCTGGCAAAGCTGATGGTCTGAGAGGTGATCTGTGGGCAGCCCGATGACTTTGCCTAGGAGTGTTGGATGTCAGGCAGGCCAAGGGAATTGGCATATCGGAGAGAGTTACCTGACACCCTAAAACCCAAGGCACGAGGATCACCATGCAGTCAGCCCTATATAAAGTGTGGAGTGGAGTTCATGTACAGTTTGGGATGGCAGTATGGTACATATTCTGAAGGAGCAGCGTAAGTCTTCCTGGAGATGTTTGACTGCCACAGCTTGCGTGTGTGTGCACATGAGAAACAGATTCAGCAACTGGCATCCCTTTGGGATGGGGCTTTAGTCAGCTTAAGTGAATCATTCATCCAACGATTTCTCTGAGCTTATTGTCCCTGCTGAGTAACCCGTCTTCCTTCTGTCCTATCTTAGGAGTCATGCCAGTGAGGTACCAGCATCCCCTGACATCACTTGGTAGGTGGCAGGATAGGGATGCCCAGCACCTTGCAGGTCAGGAGACAAGAATGTCTACTGAGTCATGGGAGGAGCACCCTGTGTCCCATAATTGCCTGCCACTGTGTAGGTTAAAGGCAGACATGGTCCATGACTAATACAGGAATAATGTGGCTCATGTACTGTCTGGCAAGCGTATGTGTGTGTGACATGGCTATCTCCAGCGTGAAATCAGAATTAATCAACTGCATGCTTCAGGACACTTGGGAGAAGGATTAAAACCTGATTTCAGGATACGTAGTGACATTGGTTTTGAAGCAGAAGGTTCTAGGGACGGTTCCTGAAGCAGAGCAAAGTCTGAGAATCCATCACAGGAAAACCAGAAGATGTTTCCACAATGTTCAGAACAAAGTTTGCCTAGAAATTACAGCCAACCAATATCTGCTGTGTTGTTTTCATGTCGAGTCAAGCTAATGAGTACACCAGGTGAATAGGTATGAATGTCCTGCTGAGTGTGGGGAGCTCGTGCTGCTGACATAATGCAAAAGCTTCTGTAAGATGGTGACAACTACTTTTCCTCATGACTCTTCAAACTTTGGAAAAGCCTCTCCAAAGCAGAGGATGCTTGGCTGGAACAAGGTTGGGAGCTGTGGACGTGACCTCAGCCGTAACATGACATATGGTAAAAAGGACACTCTGACATTTTATGTGATTTAAACCCTTATTTAGGAAGCAAACTCCTCACTCCAGGCTATGCAAGCTTTATTCCTGCCCAGCAGTGCTTTGTAGTCCCTGTGATGCCAATCAGGCCCTTTACCAGAGTATATATTATTTGGCATAAGCAAGGACTAGGATCTTCGCTTAAAACAGGAAGCACTTCAGGGCTGTAGGTTTTGTTTTGGGGGAACTGTTTGGGTTTTGCAACTTGTACAACATCTAGCAAAAATTCATCAATACTTTGGTATGGTGGCTCTAAGCATCATGCTCTCGACAGTAATTGTGTCATTGCATAACTATCTTCCTAATCATGTTGTTAGGATTCATGAGATCAGCTAGAAACAGTCTCTGGTCTCTACCTAACAGGCCACCCTGCTGAATCTTGTTTGCTTTGTTGAGCTTTTCCTGCCCTATCTGTGGCTCAGTTGTTCCTCAGTTTGAAGGGATGCTGTGGATTTCTCCTCCCTAGGTCTCTATCAAAACTCATCTTGTCAGTTTTGGAATGTTCCTCTGATCTGTGAAGACTATTTTGAATTTTGATCCCACCCACCAAAGTCCTTGCGGGCCCTCTGGCTCAGTGCCACCCACAAGGTTTGTAAGTATACCCTCTTCCACACCCCATCTGCTGTTTCTGTCCTATCCCTGAAGACAGTTACCCTGTTGAAGAAAAAAAATGAGCTTGGTAAAGTCATGCTGATGGTTTTTTTGAACACCTAATTATCTTCCAAGTACTTAAAATCCTTATTTGTGCCAAGGATCAAAGCTAGGCTTAATGGGTCCTTCATTTTCTGTCTTAAATATCTTAGTGGTGTTCATCTCCAGGTGCTTACGGACTTGCTTGTCCTCCAGCGGTCTGGTATTGCCCAGATGCTCCGCTGTCAATTCCCCCAGATGCTGCTGACCTGAGCCTTGCCTGCCACCTCGTAGCAGCCATCCTACAGGACCAGATTCTAGAGGAAGACCTCTATACTGTCCTGCTTTCCTACCTCCCTTATGTTCTACTTTGAACCCACCTGGCTTTCAGATGGAGAACCACAGGAGTCAACTCCATCAACAGCACAGGCCCGCTTGCTCATGTAGACTGGCAGAGCACCCTTTTGGCTCATTCTGGGCATTCCTCCTCTATCTTTATGGGGATTGGAACAAGCTTTCACCTTGTAATGATTAGGCAGCTGTGTGTCACTTGTTGGGGAGGTTCCTCAAAGAAGTTCAAAGTCTGCTGGGAGTGGCTGAGGTCATGAAACCATTTTAATGGTTGGTGCAGGGCTTGAAATGGTGAGAGACAGATTTTCTCAAGAGAGTGATGCAAAGATGCTCATTTACGCAAGATACTAAGTTCTGTGTGAAAAGTCTTAAAACGATTTACTGTTTCATAAACCAGTGACCCGATCCTCAGCAGAGCTATGGCTTTATACTGAGGCTCTGTCCTCTGCAGATCTCCTCTGAGAATTTGGGTCTGAGGCAAAATTTGACTCGCCTTTGGGGTTTATTTTCTTCTTAACAAACAGAAGTTTACACATAAAGAGGCAGAGACAGGAAACAAATAAATCTTAGCACAAGTAAATAACATGAAGACCTGAATGACCTCTTGTAGAGTCCGTGTTTTGTCTCTCTGAATAATTTCAGGGTCTGCAGCACAGCTGTCCATGTGAATAAGGAGGAGAGACTGAGCTGTTAAGTTTTTACACAAAAATAATTAGCAGAAGTTGTAAGTAATATTTAAGCCTGGGCAGAATTACATTGGCTGCGACAGTAACCGCAGAATCACTGTGAGTTAAAAAGCTGTCTGTATGAGTTAACTAATGTACATGAAGCTCTTTGAAAAGTCAAAAGTAAACATGAAATGGGTTTTTTTAACATTTCTTTAAGATTTGTTAACAAGAAAATTAATTATGTTTTAACTCTTCATGTAGTAGAAAGTAACCTAGCAACTGCAAGTAAGGTATAAGTTACAAATAGTGCAAAATAATAATATATTCAGTGAAACAACAGAATGATCAGGAGATAGGCCTCAATGTTTATAATTATTTCTGGCACTGAACTTCAACAAGTTATACTGCGTTTGAAATGCAAATATTTAGAAAGGACTAATGAAACACACTGCCTGTGAAGTCCATGGTTCACTACAAATTAGCAGGCTGACTTGCTTGCATTTTAAATCCCTACCTGCCACCAAGAGACATTGCCTAAAGACATTTGAAAGGTGAGAGGTCTGCATGAGAGGCAATGTTTGAGAGGCTGGCTGTCCAGCTGTGGATAACCAAAGCACTGTGTGAAGTGTTGAACACTGAACAACCCTTTCCAGGATGTTGGCTGACTTTCCCTCTCCTATTGCTTGGCTCTCAGGGTGCCGAAAATCTCATTGTCCGTATCTTTTCCCCAAAAATCCACTTGATGCTTGCTTCTGGGTGGAGCCACTGAAAGCTTGCCCAGGGAGAGAGCTTAGACACCTAGCTTGCCAGTCACAAATTTTTACTTTCTCCGCTGCCAAAAATCACAAAGGAGTGATCTGTGGGACATTTTTACATGAGTCTTGCCACACTGGTCCTCCAAGAAAACATTAGTTGTGACATAGGTCCACTGTGTCCCATGTGTCTCATCCAGGAAGCTCAGGAGATGCTAGCATTGGATGCTCAGGACAGGCAAGCTTCTGTAAGCATGGCCGTGGTGACTCTGTCTGGGGTGAAGGAAGGACTAGATTTCTGAATCCTTTTCTGGCCTGGCCACCCAAGAGATATCTGAGTAATTAACAGTGTCACCTCAGATGTAAGGGATGGGAATCAAATTCCCCTGCTCTTCAAGGAAACTGAAAAACACACCTAAAGCTCTGCTGGGGAACGTTCTCTCTAGCATGAGTTCCTCTCATCTTCCTCCAGGATGAGCTGTCCCACCACGCACTGACGAGAGAGGACAGTGCTTGGGATCTCCTGTGGGAGGGAGAGGTCTGGGTTTCAGACCCAACACCAACAAAAAGAAGCCCTAATTAAGCTATAAGGATGAGTCACTTGTGCTCACCCTTCTGACTGTATTTCTCTGTAGGATGTGACACTCGTAACTTGGCAACCCGGCGTTGGTGACATCACTTAATCTTTTTGCAACAAGTTTGGCAGCCGTATAAAATGCCTTACAGGAAAAAGAGCTCACACCATAGGCATTGGATTCTTGGATTCTGAAGACAAAACTCATGTGATTGTGTTCTCTGCTATGCTGCTCATCATCCCTTCCCCAGGGATTTTGTTAATGCATGGGCTAATTTCAAGCAAATCTGACAGGGAGGTTACATGTCTCAAAAAACACCAAGTTCCTGCGAGTGCCACAAAAATTAATGGCTACGTAGAACAGAGACATCCAAATTAGTGACCCCACAGAGAGACTAATGGATACTCAGTGTTATTATTGTACATTGGCAAATCAACGGAGGGAAGAGCCCTCAGAAATCAGACTTCGTAAGTCCCATGAAATTTCTAACTCCTACTTGTTATTACTTGTCTTTGTAAAAACACTGTCTGTCTTCTGCCTCGGGCATCTGTTACAAGTGTTGCTGAAGATGTCCTCTCAAAAGGAAAATAATTATTTTAATAGCTCCTTTAAATAAAAATATAGGCACTGTGGTTAATCAGCCGCCTCTTCAAGCCCTTGCCCCTTAAGTGTCCGGTGCGGCAGGTCTGCAAACACAGTCCCTAGGAGGTTGACTGCTCCTCTGTGCTGAGCTCCCAGCTCCCAAAGGCCGTGTAAATGAGAGCTGGAAAAGGAGCTGGTGGGCTGATAGGAATCGCAATTGGAAAGGCAAACTGAAAGCAAACTCTGTGGTATTCTGTTGAGCAACTACTCCTGGCTCCTTCTAGCCCTCATCATGAAACAGAGTTTATTTGTTCAGTCTCTGCAATGTAGATGATGCATTTTGGGAAATGTGAAAAGAGATTAATAGATTTTTTTTTTTAAGACCATCTTAAAATGCTGAGGAGTTAAGCCCTTTTCTTCCCCCCCCCCCCCATAAAATGCAATGCTGTCTAGGCTGATTTTTTGCTGACAAGTCAAAAGACATTTCTCAGCAGAGAAATGCATCCACCCCATTGTTATGGGTTCAAACAATTCTGTATCTTCCTTAACTATTGCATTTGAAATCTTCAAGTGTTGGAGAACCTCCTTCCTATGAAAAAACTTTAGTTTTCTTCTTTCCACTTTGAACAATTCCTGCAGGGAAGATGAGTCTGAGACCTCCAGACCTGACAAGCAGATGACGCTCCCCCCACCCCTGGGCTTCCCGCGTGGCCAGCTACTTATCCGAGTGTCACTGGGCTGCCCAGGAACCTGTTTCACTAGCATCCTGGGGGAACAGGGTGCAAGCTGGTCAGCCTAGAAGGGCTCTAGACAGTGGCAAGGCAAGCCAAAGATCAACAAATGGCTGCTGGCCAGTGATAAAACCACTTCCCCCCTGGCTTTGTGACCCTATATGGTGACACACAAAACCAATTGGCGTGATGGGTGATGGCTGCTCCTGAGGGTCTTTTGCAGGTATCCTACCCTCTCCTCTCACTGCCAAAGCCTGCTGGGCCCCGTGAGGTCCTCCCCAGGTTCGCACCTTAAAAGCGGTGAAAATCAATTTTGCCTCCGCTGAGAGGTTTTTGAGCCAGCCCTGGCAGGCAGCCAGCTGCTCAGCAGACAGTAAGCTGTGGATCCTGAGAAATAAGCCACCCATGGCGTCTTGAAGCCCTCTAACCTGTCAGGGCTGACAGAGAACCAGGAATACCAGATTTGTGGCCACTTGCCACATGAGGTACTGAGCAGCCCGGGCAGGCTACCTGCCAAGAAGTGCCTACCAGCAGATCAATCACTTCTTGATTAAGTTTAAATACACTGAGCCTGGGATTGGATTGAAGGTAAAACCTAGTATCTAGCCGGGTTTCACAAGATTTATCTTCTGTTGCCTACACCGGCTGTCAATAATTTCGCCACTGTTTTTTCAATCATTTACTGACTGCACCTCATTTTCAGCTTTCTCACGTTAATGGATTGCCTAACACTGATGTCAAACCAGTGGACTCATCTTTTTTTTCTTTTCTTTTTTTAACTTTTTAAAATATAAAACAAACCTGTATCTTTTCATATCTTTTGGCACCTCCCAAGAATACCAAGGTGTGTCAAAAGTTGACTCAGAGCTCAGTAAGCTCCCTATAACTGTCACTTTCATAGTGTTGACAAAAAAAATAAGGGTAAGGGACTAACAGAGTCATAACCCCTCTTCTCTTCACTCTGCCATGGGTCATATCCTGGATTAGGTGATGGGACACCCGTTGCATCCCTCTGAGTTCCACTGCATCCAGCCCGCATCCAGCCTTGCAATAGGTTGCTGACAACAAAAAGTGCTGGACAAGAGTGACATCTGTTATTTTCTTTCTGGAGATGCTCCTGCCTTCTCTCTGAAACACAGAAAACCTGGTGCTGCCAGCAATGTAGATGATGCCTCATATGGATTTTGGTGCTTTTCAGCCTCAAAACTTATTTAATGAGCTTGGATCAATTTGAAACAACCTGCTGTAGAAAGCAGAAGAGTATGTTCTCCATTGAGATAACAGCTTGTGGAGCTATTACCGTAATAATAGTGCCTCGCAAAGAACACTCATTTCAATGGTTAATCGTTTCCAGCTCTGCACCGGTATCATCCCAGCAGGATTAGGCCCAGCGTGACTTCTGCTGCATTGGCCGCTGTTATCATGGCACACAGAGCACTTTCCAGTAGATGTCGAAGCATTTAATCACCTAAGTGAGCACGTTGTCCACTCCAACAGTCAGCAGAGAGCCAATACCCTAATGCAGCCAGTACCCGTTCCCGTAATGATAATTACCTAACGCTATGGCTTGGGTGAACAGGAGAGAAATGTGTGATCCGCAGCAGAATATCTAGTGCAAATGTTAAAGCAGCAGTGCCCCTGCGCAATCTCAAAGCTTGGTGCAGCCTGCACTCCCTAATGCACGTGGCATTCTCCTTCCCCAAGAAGCTGAACAAAATTCAACTTTTTGTTTTTTGGCGAACCCCAATAATCCCCATTCACTTGCCTTGAAAAAGACATGTATAAGCCGCCGTTACAAGCCGTTCAGTTTTCATTAGGGGACCGACCAGAAGTCTTGATGTTGAAAATATATGTGCACTGTATCCTGCCCAGCTAAAAGAAATACATGAATGCTGCCAGCATCAGGCAGCATCAGGGTGCATAGCTGGCACCTGCAAGCATATGTTGCTCTTTCTCTCGGTTTTCCTCCCCCTTCCTTTCAATGACACCCACTGATTATATTTTGGATTCATTGACATTGCAGTCACTCCTGTGTGGGCACAGTCAAGCCGGTTTTAAAGGAGCTAATTTGGCCACGGCTAGCATTGCAGACAGCGCAGCACTGGGACTCGATGCCGGAGAAGCTGGCTTAATACCTGGGTATCTTGACCAAGACGGATTGTGGCGGGCTGCGGCGGCTCTCAGGACGCGAACGAGCTATGCTAGAGCCAGCTCAGGCACACGGCGATGCGAACGACCATTTCGGTGGGCAGTGGTGGTACTCGGGGCAAGAGCCGGAGCCATGGGATGAGCCAGACCTAGTTTGCAGGACTAATAAAAGCCTTATTCCATGGGAAGTTTATCGAGCACTGTCACGATTGCTTGAGATGGAGGGGGGAGGGGAGGGGGGAACCCTTAAAAAGCAGCCTTTACCCAGATGTATGAGAGCGTAGTGCCTGCGGCAGCGAAAAAAAGCCAGTGGAGATGACGGATGAAGCTTTCCTGGGGTTTGAAAACACCCTTATCCTCCCCGAGGAACTTCAGGGATGGGAATGCTGCAGGGAGCGTCTCAGCGCCCGAGACCCTGCGTCCCGTTCACCCGGAGGAAAAGCCTGGCCTGAAGGGCGAGGTGACGGCAGCGGGGACATCCTGGGTCCCCCCTGGCCGTGCGAGCCCGACCGCAGCTTTCCGGGCTGAGTGCCCACGCGGGGAAGGAAGTGAGCCCCCCTCCTCCTCCCCCGCCCCACGCAGGCCCTCGGGACGGAGCCAGGGCCAGGGTCACGAAGGGAATCCCGCCGGGGCGGCCGCGCCCCCGCACCCCCGGCCGGTCCCCGCCGCAGCCGGGCGGGGGCGGGCGCGGCGCGGGTGACGCCCCGGGAGGGGGTGGTGGCGGCGCCCGGCCCCGCCTCGCCTCTCCCGGAGAAGGGGGCGGGAGCTCCCGCCGAGCTACTACTACCGGCGGCGGGGCGCGGGGCAGCGGCAGGAGCCGCTGGGAGCTGGAGCGGAGCGGTGGGCTGGCGCCGGCACCTCGGGCGCCAGGGGAACGGCGGGTGCCACCCCCCCGGAGGAGGACGGGCGCGGGGTCCGCCTGACCGAGCGTGTCGTGCCGTGTTTGTCCGCAGGGTGCCCCGCTGTCCGTCCGTCCGTCCGTCCGTCCGTCCGTCCGTCCCCCGCTGCGGAGCCGCGGGGCGTCGCCGGCCTCCACGCGGGGGTCCATGAGTCGCGGGCGGGCAGCGCCCCCGGCCCGCTCTCCCGGCTGCGGCGGCGTCCCGGCGAGGCGGAGGAGGTGAGATGGGGGGCAGCCTGGGCTGCCACCGCTCCATCCCCCGCGACCCGGCCGACCTGTGCCACAGCCGCAAGTTCAGTGCGGCGTGCAACTTCAGCAACATCCTCGTCAACCACGAGAGGCTCAACATCAACACGGCCACGGAGGAGGAGCTGATGACCCTCCCCGGGGTCACCCGTGTGGTGGCCCAGAACATCGTGGAGTACCGGGAGTACATCGGTGGCTTCAAGAAAGTGGAGGACCTGGCGCTGGTGAGCGGGGTGGGGGCGGCCAAGCTGGAGCAGGTGAAGTTCGAGATCTGCGTGAGCAGCAAGGGCAGCTCAGCGCAGCACTCGCCCAGCTCCCTGCGCAAGGACCCGGCCTCTGAGCACCACCTCTCCGCCACCAAGATCAACATTAACACTGCCACCCCGGCCCAGCTGATGAGCATCCGCGGCGTCACCGAGAAGATCGCTAACAGCATCGTGGACTACCGTAAGGAGCACGGACCCTTCAAAAGTATCGAGGACCTGGTGAGGATGGACTGCATCAATTCCTCCTTTCTGGACAAAATCAGGCATCAGATTTTTGCGGAGCGGTCCCGGCCCCCTTCCACAAACACCAATGGTGGCCTCAACTTCACTGCCAAGCCTCACCCCAGCCCCACTTCTCTGAGCCTCCAGAGCGAGGACTTGGACTTCCCTCCTGGGGGCCCAACCCAGATCATATCCACTCGCCCCTCTGTGGAGGTGTTCGGGGGGGTGAGAGACGGCAGACCTGTCCTGAGGGTGGCTACCTGGAACCTGCAGAGCTGCTCCGTCGAGAAGGCCAACAACCCGGGGGTGCGGGAGGTCGTGTGCATGACGCTGCTGGAGAACAGGTAAGAGGCAGCGCCTGACCTGTAGGCCCAGCTCCGTGCGGGATTGCAGGTTAATGCCTTTGGGGCTTGGGCACTGTGGAGTCCTGTGGTGATCCTAGTGGGACCTGCTGCTTTCCAGGATAATGAAACGTTTCCCACTTCTTGTATGGAACTCTGAGTCTTAACGCTGGGATCGTAGTGACTGTCCCTTGATAAAGCTGCTATGGGCCTGGTGGTGGAGGTGGCAGGCCTCCTGAGGAGGTACGTGCGTGCGCGCATCTGCGCGGGGAAGACTGATCTGCTACGGTCAGTCACGTTGGGCCTGTTAATAGCTGGTCAAGGATTGCTTCTCTGTCAAGATCCTTTTGAACAAGTCACAGAGGACTGTCTTTCTGGCCAGAAGTTGAGGGGAGAATAGCAGGGGAAGGGCTGCTCTGTATGTACCCTATTCCTTATGGTGCTTCCCAGATCATCCTACTGCCACTTTGGGCGGCAGGATGCAGTGCTACATCTGTCCCTCTTGGAGCTTGCCAAGCTGAGACCTGACAGTGCCTCTGCTCCAGAAAGTCTTGTTTGGATGGTGACCTCCGTAACGTCAGCGTTTGGGCTGTAGTCTACTCTCCCTCGCATCCCCTGCTCAAACTGAAAAGGCTTGAGAGCACAATCAGGATGGTTTGGGCTGTGTAACAAGCGTGGAATGCCATGGCTTGTCCCACAAGGGTGACACAGCTTGTTAACGAGCGGTCATGGGGCATCTGCTGAGCCAGAGGGACCGCTCATCCGTGGGGGTGCGAGACATGGGGCAGCTGCCTGGGGAGGCTGTGCTGTCGCTGCACCAGGCAAGGCCCTGATTTTGCTGAGCAAGTGGGCATGGAGCAAGGTTTGTGAGTGGTGTGGTGGACTGGGATGGTGCCTCTGATGTTAATGGCTGGGAAGCTGAGAGATGTTTGTTTGGGGCTTTTTTGAGTAAGGTAATCTGACAACAGTGCTGAGGCTGTCGCTCTTGCTAAACTTTCTGCTTGATTCAGAAATGCAGGAATGCAATAAGGATTTTGGAAGTAACTCACCCTTTCTTCTCCACATGTGATCTATCCCAGCTGGTTTGGTGTTTAGTTTATGGCTCTGGGAAACGAACTTTTCTCTCAGGCTTCTATTCAGACTTCCAGCTGGAAATGAACAGGGGCAGGGGACTGTTGGACTTCTGCAAAAGGGATGTTGTGGGGAGGGGAAGTGCCAATGAGCCGTTATCTCTGGCAGTGCCGAGAGCTCTGTCCTTTTCCACTGATGTGCTGAATAATGGCTCTCATCAGTGTGGTTGTGGAGGTCAGGCACGTGAGAAAGACAGTGACAGCGATGTGGCATTCTGCGCTGCAGCACAGTATTTGTGGTTGGGGATACCTCTGCTGTGCATTGCTTGGGCGCCTGATGCTCCCGCAGAGGAAGCATCTGTCATCTCGCAGCCATCCCGGTTTGATAACCAAGATGGAGAAGATAGCCCAGTGAGGGCGTTGGGATGTTATGCTGATGGCTTCAGTCTAACATCTTGCAGTATTCCTCGACTGCTCCACTAGTTTGGGGTATCCTGTGCTTCTCCCTTTGCCACCACCTTTGTGAGCAGTTCATTGCCTGGAGCGGACCTTAAGATGAAGTCTGGTGGTGTTGGGCATCAGGGTAGGGGGCAGAGGTGCGGAAGAAAGACCTGCTGAGGAAACATCTTTCATTATTATTCCAATATCCATTATTCTAATAATCCGGTTTTGGAAGAAAACTGACTGACTTATTTTTATTTGTTTACATATGTATATATTATGAGGGTTTTTTAAGGACCTCATCGAATAAAGTGTTAACTGTCTGTCAGTTCTGCATCTTCAGCATTTTTGGGGAAACAAAACCCTCTCAAAACAGTCCACCTATTAAAAAAGCTAGTCAGAGAAAGTGATATAAAATAAGCCAGCTTTAGCCCAAGCTGGCCACTGTGTATCCGGAGTGTGGTCCTAGCAGTTTGTTTTACTTTTGCTCTTAAACTGCATGGTACTTTGTTTCCATCCGGCTTAGCAAATGGGTACTCAGTTGTGGGGTGTGAAAGGTCTCTCATTACTTTGAAGTTTGAAAGGAGCCTGATGTAAGCACTTGTTTTTGTTCTGTTTTATTGCACGTATATGTGCCATCAGTCACATGGGGAGAGCACGATGCAATTGTTTTCTGTACTTGATCCTATTTGTGATAACATGAGAAGCTGGAAAGAAATGAGAGTAACGTGCATCCACAGACAAGGCTGCAAAACCTTCCTGGGAAAATAAATGTGGGAACAGAAAAAAATCAACACAAAGCAGGAAAGAAGTGTATGATAGGAAAAGCCACACTCAGCAGCTCAGGGAGGAATTTCCTTTTGCTTGTGCTAGCATTGCTGAGGTTAGCGGAGATTTGCAGCTGTAAAATGGGCTTAGCTGAGGTCAGAAACTGCCTTGTTTCTATGTATGAACTCCATGGCTGCCCTCCCGACTCTGGTCGTGTACCCTGGGAACTGATAAAACGCCTTACAAGCTAATCTTTGCCTAGGAAAATCAACTTCAGTTGATAATCAGCTGGAGAAATTAATCTATTGCTTCTTCAAGCAAGAATACATGGCTGCACCAGCCCTGCAGCTTCATAAAATCCATGGGGTTTGTTTTCAAGGCGCTTCACATGCTCAGCAGGTGTCCCACACGTGTTGCTGAAGTTTCCAGTGGTGACCCAAGCTGTTGCCCAGAGGATCTGAGGGCTATTTAGCCTGACGGTAGGCAGATGTTGTCAGGAGCTATGTAGATGGGCACCTGCTTGCTGATGCACCTTGTGCTCCTGCATGCTGGTCCCTCGCAGTCTGGGTGGTCTCAGGAGCTGGACTACTGCCTGTTGCAGTACTTCTGATGCCTGCCTCCCTAGTTGTATTGAAACTGCAGAGAGCAGTAAAAAATCCTTATTTGAGATCCTGGGGACTTTCATGCCAGTTGAAAATCTGGTTTGGGGTTTGTTCGGTGTGTTTCTGTCCCCGTGTCCATCTGCCCCATCCCCCTGCCATGACCAGTTCACAATAACTAGCTTTGAGACCCCTTGAGCTTGTTCTTTCAGACATTAACAATGGGGAAAATTAACTGCTCATTTCCACGTGAGGCTGGAAGATGAAGGTCCTCCTGTCTTCCAGCCCTGCATAGCCTTTGCACTGAGGGAACAACTGTGCTGGAAGGGAAGAGGGCCGTACCTTCATTCAAAACAAACACAAAGCAAGAAAATGTCAGCATGTAATCTGCTGAAACGGGGAGGGGGGGGGGAACCCAAAACCCAAAACCTTCACACTCATGCCCACAAGTGCTAAATTTCTGAAGAGCAGCAAAGGGAATGTGTACCAAATCAGTAAGCATGACTACTACTGCTAAGCTATTTTGAAATTCATCACTGCAGTACAAAAATAATGAAATACAGCAAGGTCCTCACCCTCTTTCTCATATTACAAGGATCTATGTATATCACAGTGTTTGGAGTGCAGGAACGAGGACTAGAGTGTAATTTTAGAAGAGATTAACATGATGAATGTGGAGGTGAGCGTGACACGTAATTGGATTAAAGTATCAAATGTGGGGTGAATTTGCCGAAACCTGCGTTGTTTCTTGCACGTGGTTCAGCAAATCTGGGATTTGTTGACAGGGGGTCAGAGCTGGCCTGTCTCTGGGGCTGTAGGTCACCCCCTCCCGCTGACCTCCACGTCTTCCCCATTCTCAGGGGCAGTAAGAAACCAACACCACCTTCTTGGGGAGCCTGACCAAAAGGGCAAGTGAGTTCAGGTCAGAGGCAGCAAGTGTTTTCATGTGGAGGATAAGTAGCCCCAGCAGAGCGGTTTCCTCTGCCAAGGTCAGTGGAGGTACCCCTGAGCTGTGCCATACCCTAAGTCTGTAGGGAAAGGCATTCTTTCCACTCCTCATCCGTACCTGCCTCAGGCTTGTCCCTCCTGGCTGTAAACTGAGCTTGTGACTCCCACAACACTCTGTGACCACACTCTCTGGTGGTTACGTACTGGGTCACCTGCTGGGTGACCTCATCAAGAAGTGTGATGCAGGCGTGTGCGATGCCGACCGGTGCGCAGAGCGTGCTGAAGTTGTATCCTCTAGTTTAATTGCTTTCCTCAAAGTTTGCTAGTAGCCGAGGGCAGTGATCAGTTGTGCAACTTTCCCAGCACGATATGCAGCGAAGGTTTTCCAACTGGATTTTGTTACGCTTTATAATACTGAGTAGTAATTTTGTGAAGACCTCCTAACTTTTTATTTTTTTTTCTTGTAAGCATGCTTTGCAGTTGAGTGAATGAAAATTGATAGAGGGTCCAAAAGCCAGAACTTGCACTCAAAAAAAAAAAATCTAAAAACATGGAGGAGGGAAGGGGGTGTGTGTGTGGCAGGATGATGGTGGGGCACCAAGGTTGTTGGGGCTTGGGTCCATGGAATCCAGCTCTGTTTCCTTCCAGATACCAAGCAGTTTAGCTGCTCTTTTTCCCTCTGCTGCTTGCTTGGGTCAGCTTCTTGGTACGGTTACATGTTCTCGATGTAAAAAAGTGTAAGTAATAAACACCTATTGCAAAATATCACAGAACCATAGAAGAGCCCAGGTTGGAATGAACCTCCACAGATGATCAGATCCAACCTTCTGTGGGAAGGGGACCCTAGATGACATTGCCTAGCACCATGTCCACTCGCATCTTGAGAACTTCCAGCAGTGGGGGCTCTACCATGTCCCTGGGGAGGTTGTTCCAGTGATTGTCTGTTCTCACTGTAAAACAAACAAACAAAAAAATTCTTCCTTACATATCTGTAGAGTAACAAATACAAGTACCAATGTAAGGTTTTTATTTTTACTCTTCTTGGCTTAGTTTCTTGGACAGCAAGCTTCCGTGCTTACCCTTTAGGAACATGTCAGCCCCTCTTCCTCCCCCAGCTTTGTAACTGGTTAGCTGTTTTCACTTTGGTTTGATAGGAGCATAAAGATCTCGCAAAGGTAAGCAGTTAACCTCAATTTCCATGGCTCAGAGACCCAAATTGATGTTCCCACTGGGTGAAGGATAGGTATACCTCAGCCCAAAACTGCCTCCCGGGAGGCAGCGGGTGGACAGGCAGTCCCTGTGTAACCCTCACTGTGCCACCATGCTTGGAAGCTCTTCTTCCTGGTCCTGCCTACCCCAGATAAGTGTCCCAGGGAAGTGCCCACCCTAAGTACACCCTCTTGTCACCAAAAAAAACCCCCGGCAAGATCCTGAATACCCTCTGAAGGAGCCTCTTTCTATTCAGAGGTGAGGAAAAAGCTATCTCACTGAGGTCTGTGCACTAGGTGCTGGAGGCAGGACACCCTTTTCCATCACTCCCCTACATTAAAGAATAGGATGAGGGTTTTGTTTTCCTCTCCAATCTCTTAGTCTGGACTAAGAGGTGGGGTCATTAAAAAGGACAATTGTGTACTTCTGGGGCATGATGCTTTGTTTGGGAAGGGGTGCAGTGTGGTACCTTGCCTGCCTGTCCCCCAAACGGACATTGTAGTAGTGCATCTCAGTAGTAGTGATGGTTGTACTTGCATGCTTCAGAGGCTCAGCAGCGGCTTGTATCTGTTATTTCTACTCTGTCACTGCAGCCCTTGGTGGTCCAGCAAAGCCCCGAGGTGCATCTGGTTTATGTCTCTCTCTTTATGCAGCCGCTTGGTTTTTCTCTATCCGGTTAATACTAGGCTGGAGCCTTGCCAAGAATAATTCCCCTGCAAGAAAAGATCAGGAAAGGGGGCCTGGCTTGAGTAACCTGACCATGCTAGTAAGTTTTAAATGGCAAATGAACAAATACACCCTCTTCTCCTTATGTAATAGGGAGGAAATCCTGGCTCCTTCAGCTTCAGGAAAACCTTGAGAAAAAAGGAATTGTTAGATGATATCTCCTATGCACACTTCATAAAGGGGGTTTTATGAGTAATAGAAATACAGATGCATGTAAAGCAACCACCAATTTGTGCTTTCTAATGCCTCTGAGAACAGAAAAATGGGGTGATGGAAGAACTGTTGTGTTTGGGGGTTGGCTTTTTTGTTGTTCTGGGGTTTTTTTTGGCCTCTACCTATATGAGATCAACAATATTTTACTTGCTGGAGACTGCTGAGGGACTGAAACTGCCTTCAGCACACCATCTGGCAAGGGAAAGCATCAAGATTATCTCAGGTCAGACCTTGAGTTACATTGTTTTCCAGTGAAATGAAACCCTACTGATTTACTCCTGTTCAGGATTTGGCCCATTCCTTTGTCTGTGTCAAATCACATGAAGGCAGGGGAGCTCAGTGCTAAAAAGCATGACCATCTCCCTGGGGGTTAGGGCTCCTCTGCAGTACTTCTCCCATCTCAGGTAGAAATCCCAGCCCCTTTCAGGACTGCTGCTGGGGGAACAGGTGATGTCAATTAAATTAATTAAATTCTGTTTCCAAATATCCGCTTCATATGGATGCGGTTACCCAGACCCCTTCTCTGGGCATCACCTGCTCCTCCCCTAGGAGGTGGGTTGCTCACTCAAGGTACTTTACAACTCTGCAGGGGGTGGACTTACAGCAAGGTCACGAAGGGTGTACACCATTCCTGTGTCCAGACTCCTGGAGAAGGCACCTGGAACCATGCATTCCACAGGAGAGAGGTAGATGGAGTGAACTATCTGATCCTTCTTGGTCTGAGTCAATAGCTGTGGATCCGGTGGTTTTGCCACAGCCCCCCTAGCTTTCCTCCCTTGGACATGACACAGGAATGTAGGACAGTCCCTTGAAATCCCACCTTCCCAGGGTTTTTTTTTCTTTTAAAGGGAGATCTGGGCATCTTGTTGACTTTGAAGTCTTGCCTCAGTGTATTCCTTGAACACCTGAGAGGCTGTATCTAACCAGCCTTTTTTATCTGCTTGAAAGATGAGAATGTGGCTGGAAAAATGGTATAGTTAAAGGCCAGTTTATCCATGTAAAGTAAACCTTATTTTTCTCGTTTTTAAAATCATCATACCCTGCCCTGTTACATGTGCTATAAAGCCTGACTAAGATGGAGCAGATTAGTGGGGAAAGCATTTGTTCATATTTCATTTTGTTCTCCCGATGTGTACTTGATACATCTGGCAGCACTTAATGGCTGCGTAGTTTCATTCTGTGCCTTCTGGGCTATTCTGCACATTTCTGTCATGTTGCTGGATTCATCTTGCAGATCTCAGGTATTTTGGTGAGCTGGAGCTGCCAGCTTACTCCTGCAGATCCTGCAGTGTTTGCTGTATTCCACGTGGCAAAGATGAAATGGGTTGGCGGATTTATGGCAATAAATTGGCAAATTAGTCATCCGCACTTTACTGTCTGCTTGAATCATGAGCAGAGGTCATAAGGCTGTAACTTCATCCTGCTAGACTTTTCAGGAAGCTTGCGCCACGCGACTGTAGAAGACTGACTAGGTATCTACGCGTAGGGCTCCATCCTACAAACGGGAATCTTCAATGCTCTGTGATTCTTCTGTGGCCTGAGGGCTCACGATACAGCTGCAGGAAGGGTGGTTTTCTAGCTTTGGCTTTAAAAAGAGCAATAGGATCATTCCTGAAGGCAAAAGATGCTTCTGCTGTTCTAGCCAGGAAAGAAAGACCGAGGGACTACAAACATGGGAATTAAATACCTCAAGTTCCTGAGAAGGTGTGAGCTGAAACTCAGTCAGTCCCTCTGAGCTAGAGGAAAACACTGTGTCTGCAAGCTGGTCTGGCTCACGGTGAACACAGCTGTCCAGCTGTGCTGAGCAGGGGCATTTGAGAGAGAATCTGGCTTTACAGATTTAGCTGCACCCTTCTTGCTGGAGTTGGGCTTCAGTGTGTTTCCTACAGCTGCGTTGTTAGGGGGACCCTGCTTCTTCAGCCTCCAATTAGCGTTTCTCTGTGAGCCTGGCCCAAATAGTGATTTCAAGGCTTGGCCAAATGAGCAGAGAAAAGTTGATAGGACACAGATTACTGTGTGCGTGTAACTTATTTTTAAGTCGCATTGTTCTTCATTGTGGTGCAGGTGTATGCTGACAGTCGGAGGCACAGTGTCCTTACTGAAATAATTACAATACCCTGCAGTAAATTCTCAACGCTATTATATGGCGATGGAGACAAGAACCGTGGCACGTTATTAATAACAGTGTTTAAAAATAGGAACACAGTAGCTTCTTTATTTCCAGATTTTTTTTAAATGTATTATTTTACATGAGGGACTTTGCTTTGTTTGAATAATAGCTGGCAATCCCCACCAATATATCAGAGAATGAGAGCGTTTGGTGGCTTTGCTGAGGGGCGGGTGAAGCCTGTTAAAGACCTCTGCACTGTTGGAGGTCTGGATGGGCTTTCCACCTTGCTTTGGCATGGTCCCCTCCCTTGTCTTGGGCTCAGGGGATTCGTGACAGATGCCAAAACGCCCTATAAGGTGCCAAGAGCAGGTTGGGCATCGTGTCAACAGCAGATGAACAGTGAAGGGAATGTGTAGCTGTGGTTAAAAGATGTTTTCTGTTGAGAAGCCATTTCTTCTCACCCTTGGCATAGGCAGTGTATCCACATCCCAGTCGAGCCATGTGGCATTTTCAAATGGCACGTCTTAAACTGCTCGGTCACTGGCTGGGAGGATCAGCGCCACTGACCTCCTTTCCATCCTGTTTCTGCGGGGTTTGTGCGGGCAGGAGCCAGGCATCTGTGCCGAGCTGTTGTTTTCTGTGCCTGTGGTAACATTATTAGAGGCCAGTGAGTAATAGAAATAAATCTACCCTGCTTGTGCCCCACTCGTATGCATGTTCCCAAAGTTGAACTGTGTATAAAAATGTAATTAAAAAAAATAATAATTCTTATGGAAAAATACATTTGGGATCATACTGTCAGGAATACTGGGGTTACTGGGCACGCGGCGTTTGCAGTGGAAGAAATGGAGCCAGCTTGTGCGGAGCGGGTTGGGGTCCCTCTGACAGCACCTGGCACCTCCTCAGGGCTGTGCAGGCTGTCTGTCTGTCCTGTCTCTGTCACAGGGTGCGGGGGAGAGCACGCTATTGCCCTCCTGCTCTTCGTGGAGGACATCCCACAGGGTGCAGCTATTCCTGGGAGCAGTTCTTGCTGTAGGTTTACGGATACGGATGAGGAGGAGGAATTGGAAAACTTCCTTTTCCTTCTGCATGGTTATTTTTTGTTGTGTTTTTATAGGCATTTCAGGTAATGTGCCTGAGCTCCTGTGCAAATATAGCTACAACAGCTGTCCAAGCCGTTCACAGCTGAACGGGTTTTTAATGGGTTACTGAACAGCTAATTGATCAACAAGGCTTTTTGCTTTGCGGTGCGGCGGCAGCCTTCCTGCCCTAAATCCCTCGCACTCGTGACACGCTGCCAGTCCTGCAAAACCGCCCCTGCTGAACACGGGGAGGAGGGGGGGAAGGCACAAACCGCTCCCGGATACAGCATAAAGAGGCCGATGCTGTTGCTTTCAGACTTACCCTTTGAATCCTTTTATATTCCTGGCTCTGTTTCCGTGTCGGTCTGTCCGCTGTAGGCCTGTGGGTGCAGAGGGGCTGGCACCCAGAGCTTGCTCCAGCCTTGCCCAGGGTAACTGCCGGTCAGTGCCCTCCCTCGCCCGGGCTCAGCTGGCATAAAGGTTAGCGAGCTTTCTGCCGAACTGGAAGAGGCGTGCTGATGGGTATGCGCTGGATGTTAACTTAGAAACCTTGTGTTTGGTTTCTTTATTTATTCTATTTAAGCAAATAAGGCCGAGTTTGGCTCTAGCTTAATGCCACTGAATTGCAGGGTGTTGTTGCAGAAGCCATCCTAATCTGGTATTGAAAAAATGAACTGTAAAATAGGCAAGTCTGTTGCTTTTATGCATGCAAGGTCAGTTCCGTAGGTTTGCCATAGTCATTTTATATGCTACGACAACCTTACTCCTCTTTTTTTCTTCCTTCTAAGCAGACAAGAAGATGGAAAAGTATGAGCCTCTGTCAGGGAGGATAGTCTGAGCTGGGCTGGACCCATTACATGATTTAAACAGTTTGCACTTTAAACAAGGCTGCAATTTTCCAGTGGTAATACAATCTTAAGCTATCGTGGGCAGATGTGTCTCTTCCGCTGGAGGCAGTGATGGGGTTCATCTTCATGAAGATCACCTTTTGGAAGTCTTTGTGTTATTTCCCTCTCGTGGCATGTGGAGCTGATGGCGATGAGGCACATACCATCACCTCAGCACATGGAAGAGGAAGTACGCTGTGCCTGTGTGAGATCCCCACCGTGTATAACACATCAGAGCCACTGCTGAACTGAATGTGAAAATAAATGTTACTGGCAGGAAAATGCTTCAGTGGTACCTGAGCACCCTTTGCAACCTTTATACTCACCAGCCTAAGTTTACCTATGATTTTTGCAGCAATGGTAGTGCAATTTTTGGCTATCTATCTGTCTCCCTATATCCTCCTGCTAGTCCTTTGTACAGCTCTTTCCCTTATCTCCACCTGTGTTTACACTCCCCTTTCATAATCAATGGAGACTGCTGCGCTACCAGGGCTGCCCACTGTCCTTCGTGCTGGCCGCGCTCCTGAAAACATGGCATTGAGCAATGAGTGGCATGTGGCCTGGGTGAGGACGAAGGTGTTGGTATCTCTGGCAGGTAGCTGAGCCTTATTTCCACCAAGTCTCAGAGGGATCTCTTGGTAAAGATTGCCCTTTGGTTACCAAAAAAAAAAAAACAAACCAACCCACGATGTCGTCTTGTAATTGCTTCTGAGTTCTGCAGTGTAAAGTAGCACCAGAGGAAAGGAAACAATGGCTTAAAGGACAATATAAAGGTTCAGGTATTGAACAGTCCTCCATCAGCAGCTCGTGGATTTAATAGATGCTTGGACAATTTCCACGTGGAGCTGCTGGCAGTAAAAATTCTGGAAACGTTGCCTGAAGATGAAGGTTGCGCTGCTCTAGCAAAAGCCATCCCTAAGCATGTGGTGCCTCCCATTTCTTTTTTAAACAGAGATCACTTGGACTTGGCTGTGGTTTGACTTGCTTAATCTTCCTTTTTTGACTTTGTGTATGTACAGCAGCCTTTTTATTTTTTTGAGGAGCTGTGTGCGAGGATGATGGTGGCACTCTATATTGCCCAGCTGTGCATTCGAATTTGGCAAAAAGAAAGTGAAAATGTGGGCAGATTCCTGTATATCGATTGTCCATAGGTTAAAAGGAAATTGCCTTATTAAGCATGCCTCTTTGACCTGACCTTCAAAGCTTGTTCTCGTCACCTGGATGTGACCTCCTTCCTTGTCCTCTCTCCAGTCTGACTGGACTAAAGCCTTTCCGCTGGCTTTGCTTGGCTTTTAAATCATCTTGCCACACCTTGAGCGCTTCCAGTTACTGCAAGTGCATTTTGATCAAGCCTCTGGTTTCACACCATGAGGGCTGCGTGGTATCATCTCCTACCTACGAGGCCGAGAGCTTCAGTTTCCTTGGATCATCCGTTATAATTCACCCAAAATCATTCTAACATTGTCTTTTCATTCCAAAATGTGCTGCAGGGTTTCTTTCTCCTCTGCTGAAGCCTCTTGCCAGGCAGTTTGAAAATCAGTACCTTTTAAGATATCTCAAGTTGCAGGCAAAAGCTGCTTGAAGACTCCAGCCTTGCCTTTTATTTCAGGGGGTGTTACAGATTCTTGCAAATAGAGAAGGCTCCCGTACCATTCCTTTAGAGGAAAAAAGTATTTGTGGTTTTGATTTCTGCTCCTCAGAGATACTTAAAGCTCTGCAGAAAAATACCTTGTTAACTTCCTGATGTGTTGAACATGGAATTATTTTTAGCTTGCAAGAGCAGTTGTTGAAAAGGAGTCTGTATGTACGTTAGGAGCTTAGCAGCACGAGCGCTCAGCATTTTTTTTCCTGTCTTCAGTTGAGCCTATCTGATTATGCTGTATGGGTGCATGCTGCACCGACAGTTTACAATGCCTCTTCCCTATGCATCTTATCTTCCCAAAGATAGCGTCTGGAGACGTCAGCTCTGTGAGAAGAGACTGATGAATTTATATCAGAAGAATCTTTTTGTCTAGCAGCTCTTCAACACGGCGCGCTGTTTAGAATATCTCTTAAAAATAGAAAGCACTGGAGGAATATCAGCGCTGTCATGGCGGTGTCGTTTGTCTTCGGTGCCTAGGTACACTTGATGTGGCTAAACCCTGGCACTTGTAGGAGAAACTATGAGTTGTCCATGCAAGACTCCCCATGCCCCAGTTTTTAAAGTACTTACTGGTACGTTTTTGGGGATTGTTTGAAGTCTACAAGCAGATCAGCGCTAAGTGTGGCTACCCTCTTGATTGGTCTGTAAGTGTGTTTTTCTCTAGGAACCTCAGTATGATGGTCTGAAGACTTCGGTTCTTCTGGAGGAGGTATTTTGCTAGGTGTCTTTACTGTCGTTCTGCATTTTAGGTTTGTTTTTTTTTCTTTTGGCTGCTCATGAGCTCTGCCCAGGGTCATTATAAATTAAAGACATGATCAAATGTTGTCTATAAACTTTACACAAGTATTTATCTGCTGCAGGACAATTTCATGTTATTGGGGAACAAGGGTCATGCAATAGCTTGAGTCCGCCATCCAAAGAAAACACAGGGAGTGTTGCTTCCTTTTTTATTATTCCCACTGCTTGGCTCAAGTTTCACCTCCCAGGTCTGCCCCTCAAAACTGGGATGCTCCTGAAAACGCTGCCAAATCCTAAAGTGTGTTCCCATTGAGTTGGTGGTTAAACTTTGGCCAGTTTGCTTACCCCTTGTTTCCATATGCCTGGATGCTGCATCCAGCTGAACACTTCTGCATGTTTCCCTGTCACCCTGTTTTTACATCCTGTTTTCATATTCCCACTTTGCCTTGTGGGTGCAGTGAATGGCAAGTTTGATGTTTTGGTACTGTATCATTGCCTATAGGTATGAAGTCATTGGTTTGACTGTTTTTATAGATTGATTCTATGGCACAACTTTAGGAGGCAGTCACGCTAACAAAACCTGTGCGAGTCGCACCTCTTCAGATAATCCAAAAAGCTTTCCATGGAGCAATGATTATTTTATCCTCGGAATAATCCAGAAATGGGGATGAGAATAGTGTTTCCAAAGGGTTCTAATTTCGGCTCCATGTTGTTTGTAGGCCTCCAGGTGCTTGAACACCATTGAGAAGAATCACTGGTGCCTTCTTACATTGCTTTATGCCCAATATTGAATCCAGTACAGTAGTCACTGGGGGTCAGCATGCAATGTTCTCGCTCCTGATCTCTGGGGGTGTCTGCATTACAACCTTCGACGTTTATCTGCCATTTTTTGGGAGGTTTATCACCTGTTCAGGCAGGAGCAGACAATGATCTGTGGCACAGCAGAGGAAGGCATGGCATTGCAGCGGCTGGCACGGCATCAGGACACACTGATGGGGAACGTCTTCATGAGCATCCGCACAATCCTATTTCATGCCTTGTGTGTAGTTCACTGAGAGCTGCTTTATCTGCCCTGGAGCTCATTACAAAACACGCAAATAGCGTATAAAGCTGCACGAGGTGTAATTTTGCACCTCCATGCAGAGCCCAAACACTATCTCCTCCTGTCATCCCTTTCTGACATATGGTTGCCTTTCAGCTCCAGTATCTGGAGTGCTCTGGGTCTGGCCAAGCAGGCTTTCTCATCCCCGCAGAAGATCTGGGTTTCTAAGACTGTTTTGTGCTGAAGCCTCTGACTGAAATAAGGTTACGGATCTGGACCACACAATTAGCATGCGATGCCAGGAACAAAAGAGCTATAAGCTCGAGCCACCATTCCCTGCTTGGCCGGGGCTGGTCTGCGTGTGGGGCTCTGCAGTTCTCCTGCATCCTTATGCTTTAAAGGCCATTCTTATGGCCAGACATCTCCAAGCCTGGCATGCAGGGCCACTCTGTGACTAGGAAGCTTTCAAAACTCCTTCCTGGTTGTCATTGTGCAGCTGGAAGCTGGGATTGCTTCCAGCGCACTGAAGACACTCCAACATTGTTCCCTCCTAATCCCCTCCTCCTCGCAGGGTATGGTTTTTCGGGAGGCTAGCATGTTCCCTTGTTGTTTTTCTGTGTGGGAAGACAAGCAGCGGTTCATGGGAATAACGTAACCCCGAATTAGCGATGAGCCAAGGCGGAGGGCAGCTATATGGCGTGATGGTGGTATGAGCCCTTGGCTCTACAGCGAGCTAGCGAGGATGCTTAGCTAGCCGGGCTGGCTCATGGCAGTGCTCCATTTATCTGCTTGCTGGCCTGCCGTCAAGAAGCAAGAATGTTCAGTGCGGCAGGGATCCCGGGTTTCGGCAGGAAGAAACGTTGCCTCTCTCCCGACCCTGCTTGCAGTCACCTGGGGGGCAATTGGCTGCTGGTTTGCTGTTTCTTTCTCTGTGCAGGTAGTCAGGGGAAATAAAAGCAGGTTAATGGGACAGGGAGGAGGGTGCTTTCTACTGAACTGGCCTTTTTTCTTCCCAAACCCAGGTACAAGGAGAGAGAGAACAAGGTAATGAATATATGGCTATATTCTAATGTCTTTACAAGGACATCTTTTGGTGCAGGGATGTGATTGTGGAGGTTTGGATTGCATCACTTATAAGATGTTGGCCCTGAGGTCAAACCACCTGATAACTAAAGGTGCTGCTCCAGAAGGCGCTGCGCAGCTCTTGAGGCATTCGCAGAACTAAGGAAACAAAGCAAATAAAGGCCAAAAAGGAAATTTATTCCAGCTAAGTTATTTCACCTTTTCCTGCCTTCTAGCAGGTCAGGAGCGCCGGTGAAGTGAGCACCACTTCTGGCACACCTGACTGTGCTGCTGTTCGCTCTGCTGCCCACAGTCTGATATTATCACCTGTGGGTATATGGAGCGCTAAAGGAGTTGATTTGAGGAGAGGGAAACTGGGGTAGAATTAAAGCTGTGGTCTGAGGTACGCAGAGGTGTGCTAGAGGAGCTCGTACTCACAGTCTGACAGCTTGGTTTTTCTTCAGGGTGTCTCCTTCTAATTATGAGAACCTGTAAACTGCTCTACCCATGAGTACCAGCCAGCTCAACTGGGACCCCTAAATTGATGATGTATGGATGTAGGAGTCTCCTTTGCAGGGCCAGGCCCTAACCTTTAAGCATTGCTTGCTCTGGGTGTCCAAAAATCATGAAGATAATCCAAAAACAAAAAAACAACAACAAAAAAAAAAAAGCCAAAATAAACCAACAACCAGGGATTAATTCAGAACTACAATGACAAATTTTGCAGACTGTTGTGATCCATAATCTCACACCTTTTGCATTTGTCCTTCGCAGCCATGCCTTGTGGAAAAGGCTGTGTTCTGCCCCGAGAAAAGAAACCTAAAAGGGGCGGTGAGGAGGATGCCTCACAGCCAGGTCCCATGTTGACATGCAAGATGTGTCGTTGTCCGTTGTGAGCTCTGGGGCACGTCCTGGTATGACTTGGAGGGCACGGCAGTCGCATGCATGTTTCTGCACCTCCTCCAGCTAACCCACATCCCTTTCGCCTCTCACATCCTGTAGACGCAATGGGTGTTTCCCTTCTTGAAAGAGCATTTCAGAGCATTTATTGTGTTTTGGGGTGGGGGTGGGGGAGAGAGGAAAGCAAAAGCCCAACACCCTGGCTCTGCTGGCTTAGGAAATCAGATGGCTTGCCTGCCACGTGAGACATTTCTTAAGCCCAGAGCTGACAATGAGGTGGTTTGTGGTAGTGTTGACTAATTCGTGAAAGCAGCGTTTTGCTGCTGGGAGAGGGGGTTGATCCCTACACCTCGGGGTGTTACCCAACTTCCTTTGCGTCTGTGCAGGTACGCATCACCCCTGCTAACTCATCAGCAGAGGTTGTCTCCCTGGCTCTGGCTTTCTTGCTGTGTGTCAGGGCAACACGTGTTTATTTGGGTGGTTTATGGCTGAGCAGAAATTCCACCATTGTTACCATGTATGCGTGTGGATAACTGCTTCTTAAAAGGCTGGGTAGAAGCTGAGTTGTCTTTTTCTTTCCAGTAGTAGCTGGTATTAAATAACCTAGACTCTTTGCCTAGGCAGAAGGTACATAAGCTACTGCTAAGCTGCCTGTGCGTGCCCACTCCTCCTGCAGGGTCTGCCAGACTTCATGTTGGTGGGAGGGCAGGAGGTTCCATAGTGATCCTCACTCCCCTCTCTGGGGCTATGGGGAGAACCTGTCACCCAGCTTAGGGCCCTCCCTTTGCGGTGAAGGGAGGAGCATCTCTCCTAAGGATCTGCTCCAGGGATTGCTTGGCTTCTGTTTCTGTCCATCCCATTAAATTGTGCTTCAGCCCTAACATTACAGTTTTTTGCCTGAACTATTTGTGCTTTCCTCTGAAGAAGAAAAGGAAATTCTCTTTTCTGCTCCTTTCTTCTACCCTGCTTTTCTAAGAAAGCTGTCCTTAGTATTTTTCTGTGTGGTGGTTTCATGAGGTGTTCGTATGTGTCGTCTCCTCCCCATGCTTTCCTAAAAGAAGAAGGGGTGACTGCTTCCTCTTCTTTGTAGCCTTCCCTCCCCGAGTGTGCCGTTTTCCTCATCCTCCTGTGTCATTATGTGGTCATTCGCATGAGTGGTGCTATCCCAGGTGGGATCACCCAGGCTCATGCCTGGCTGGGGAGCTTACCTTCATTGCCTGGCTGGGGAGCTTACCTTCATTGCCTGGCTGAGCACCCTGGGGACTCTGTAACAGATTGACTTTGCTCTACAGTGTCACCCAGACACTCATCATACTCCTCTGCTCCATTAGGACTCTCTTTTTCTTTCCTTGAGCTCATTCCCTTGGGGACGGTGCTGCTTCATGTTGAACTCATTCCGGATGAGATGCCAAATGGCTTCTCTCGTGCTCAGTTTTTTCCTTGACTGAAGTGCTGGTGAATGCTGCCATACTTGAATTTTTTTAATCATCGCTGACATGGCTGGTCTTTTCCTGAGTACTGGGGTTTGAGGCACAGGGGAGGGGATGATATTCTTTATCATCTTGTACATCTATGCCATAGTAATCATTTGAATCGACTGTTTAAACTAATGAAAGATTGATGGTCATCCAAGGGGCTGTAGGCAGGTCCGTTGTAGGACAAAGCTGGTGCCACATTCTGGAAGCCCCTGATGCCCAGTTGGCACCACACTGGGAGAGTAACCAGTCAGCCAGCCAGGGGACAGGTGCCTTCTGAGATGCCACTATGTGGACTCCCCCTCATCAGGAGAAAGTGTGGAGGCTTTCCTTTTTGCTGCATATCCTGGCTGCCGAGATTGCAAACCAAAATCAGCCCCATCAGGGGAATGAATGTGTCTATGAGCTTCAGTACCCTTACGTGTGCTGCACAGCAGCATCAAACCGCTCTGCTTAGCCAAGGTGAATGGCTACGGGAGTTGGTTGCTGGCTTGGAAACGAGAACGGGTGTGGAGGCAGAGGCCTTGAATTTAGTCATGGAGGAATAAACGAGAAAACAGATGAAATCACCTTTTTGATGCATATAGTCTATGAAGACATACTAGAGTTTATTCCCTCTTAGAAGTCCAATAAACCCTATTAACCTTTCTTACATCGCTAGGACTTGCATAACATCAGGAACTTCCCCCCCCCCCCTGCCTATCAACAGAGGCTGTGGCTGGGTGGTGGGTGCTATTTTTCTCTTTCCCTCATAAAGAAAGAGAGACATGGGTTTTTTTTCCCTAACCAAGAGAGATAAGAGAACTTCCTCTTATTAAATCCTGTGGCAATGCAATCCCAACCACATAATATCCTACTGAATTTAAGCACGTGGAGACATCTGCCTTTCGCAATTTTTGTTTCTATTAGAGAAAGAGCAGTGTTTCTCCTCTTTAACTGTGAATCCTAGTAACCCCTAAGACGTCTGGCTGGATCCCTGCCTGCGCAGGGTTACTCCCGTTCGGGGAGTTCATGCTGCCAGCAGCTCGTGTCAGGCTGCATCCACTCACAGGCAAAGCACCTTAAATCTTTGCCCTGCTCAACGCTGTGTAGCACAAATAAGATGTCGAGAACCATGTGTTTAACAAAATCTTCTTTTCATGATTCTTTGAAAAGCTTTCAGAAGATTTTTTTTTTTTTTAATCCCCATAAGCTCACAGCCTTTTAAAATTAGAAGGATTTGGTGGTTTGTTTTTAAGTTACCTGTGTCCTCTCTGAAGGAAAACCATTGGTGACAGAGCTGACACAGCACAAACATGTTTATCGTCCCCTGTTCTGCATCTGGTGAAGCAGATATGACAAGTCATCCTTGCTTTAGACCTTAAAACTCACTTGAGAGCTTACTGGATAGTAGCAGGTTGGTTAAAGAAAATTCCTCCATAGATGCAGCCCTCTGCAATTTACGTGATGGTAATTTCTAGGACTTTCGATAGTAACTAGTTACGTACCTGTGTGCTGGCTGTGTACAGTGTCAGCTGTGGCAGTTTGCAGGCATCTGTGTTTAATGAGAGCTGTCTAATGAAATTAATGTCCCTTTCCCTCCTCCCAGCCTATGTGATTCCATAGGAGCTTGAATTTTTATTTATATTAATTTTTTTTTAAAATAGCGTATAACCTTGTAAGACTAAGCTGTAGCTGTTCTGCATTTGGGAATTTATTTGTCACACCTAGAGAAAGAGACAGCCTAAAACTTCTGCTGCTTGACCGATTCTTGCTAAGACGCCGACTGTGATGCACAGGACAGCAACAGGAAGCTTCCAAACTAGCACTGGCCATCCACCAGGATTTTCCCTCACCTCCACCACCATAATTAGTTCTCCACAAACCAGCGTTTGCAATATGTAACCAAAATTATAGCTAGGAACTATTTGGCCAAAGAAAAGAAAAAAAAAAAAAAGGGGGGGGGGGGGGGGCGGGGGAGGGGAGGCTACTATAAAATTCAGAGCAATGATACAAATAGCAAAGAGTAAATGCTGAAGTTATGAACAATGCATTAATGCTTTCCTTGAATCTGGGGTAGGAGCCATGTACAGTATATAATTAGCACTTACATAATGCATATGCTTTCATACACTGTAAAATGTCTAAATGAGGCATTAAAAAGTGAGGTGGTATTATGGCCTGGGACTGTAGCCACCATGGCTCTGTCCTCTCTCCATGTCTGATGTGATGTTGGACAAGCGTCATCACTTCTTTGCGGCTTCAGGCATATTCTCATCACCGCCTAAGAAGCATGTGTTTGAGATCCTCTCACTAGCTGTTTGTTACTCTTTCTCAGCCCCCAGAGCTGATCCAGGTTAATCTGGGAGCTTCTTGGCTGCCAAGTAAATTGGCTTCGCTTAGGCAGCTGCTGAACATGTCTTGCTGAATGGGAGCGGTGTCTGCTCAAGCCACTCTATCTGCAGTTGCAAGAGAAAGCCAGAGTATGCCCTGACTGTACGTCTTGGGGGCAGCACCACTTGTCACCTTTGTAAAGCGTGTGGAGGACCAAAGGGCTTAGAGTATGAAGGCGGAAGAGCTGCTGCACGGTGGGGACGTGGCATGGGGAAGGGTCCACCAGGTGATCACCTCTGGTGGGGGTCAGCGCTGCTGCCCATCAAGGGAGACAGAGCTCTGCCACGCGGCCATCCCAGGAAGGGACAAATTCTGACAAATGCAGGGGTTGTATTTGTCATAAGTAAGTGGGAAAGTCACGAGTTGGTCCCGTGTATGGTACTCAGCTGCAGGGAAGCATTTACTCTGTGTCCCGTTGTACACAGGCTTTCTTGCAGTCGTTAATTGAAAGATAGTTAATCCACCTTTGTAACAGCACCCATTATTGCTAATGACATAAGCTTCTGTGTATGTACACACTCTTGATCTGAAACCTGTTATTTCAAGATTTAAAACATGAAGTGGTATCTCTTGTGATACAAACGAGATTTCTCCTTTTCTGTAGAAGAAATAGGTCATTTTAATGAGGTTCCTTAACTGATGAGCTTCATTCTGATCTCAAAGTCATGAGATAGGAGAACAAAAAGGCTACTGTGATAAGTGAATGTAAAATAACTCCACTGTGCTATTTCCAAACTACGTAGTAGAATAAGGGGGAAATTGTATGCTGTGCTTGCTTCGAGGCAGTTGTTAACGTGGCACATTAATAAGCTCATGCTAGAAAAAGCCACGCTGCTTAGGAGCTCAGCGGAAGCTCAAATAAAGGATTAGTTGCTCCATCACCTCCCTGAGGTGTGGCTGAGGTGGCTGTGGTTTCATGGTGGGTGAGCATCCCTTCTGTAGTGTCTTTTGGTCAAAAGTTTCATAAAGGCATGTAATCTTCCATGAAGAGCAGCTTCAACCTTGGCAGCAGCTTGCAACTCGGAAAGCTTGGGAACCACCAAACGCGACAATTGGTGACATGCTGTTACATGAGATGAGAGTGGGGAGGGAAAAGTAGAGAAGCTGTTTGGCTTCTTTACTATGTGTCTTGCCTTGTTCTCTGAAGAACCTGGCACAAGCCATGGCTGGGGCGGGCAAAAGAAAACATCACTTGACCTACCTGTCTAGTCAGATAAACCTACTCCCATGTCAATATTGTGGTAGCATGTATAGCTACACAGAGCAATTACCCTTTATGATGGGTAATGAGTTGTTATGCACTGTAACAGTACATAATCTAGGGGAGTGGCTGCTGTGGCAGATGGTAGCCCTTCAAGCCAGGAGATCCTGGAGAAACTCGTCTGGATCAACAGAAGCCTTGTGAAGTTCAACATGAATCTCAGCACTGAAGGTGAAAATGACCCCTTGTGTTAGTACAAGCAGGCAATTGGCTGTGTTGGGATCTTCGGAACAAGTGCTAGAAGAAGCTTCCTTGCTCAGAAGTTGGTACAGCACTGGAAGAAGTCATCTTGAGGCCATGGGGTCTTAGTGTTTTGGAGGTTTTCAAGACTCGGCTGGGTGAAGCCACAGCTGATCTCATGATAGGCCTGTGTTGAGGGGGTTGTTCCATCAGATGGTCTCTTTTGACCAAGGTTTCTGTGTTTGTGGTTCTGCAGTGCTCCTGGAGACAAATCTGGGATCTGGTTGATGGAGATTCTTCTTTTTAACTGCACACAGTCTCTAGGAATTTTCTGGGATGTAGTAGAAAAAGTGAACGGTAGCAGGCTGTACTTTGTTCTGCCATGCATCTATGTTGCATATTCCTTTTTTGAGTCATCTGTCCCTTCTGCTTAGTATAGCTCTGCTGGAAAACTCTGCCAGCAAACAGAGCAGAGGCTGGTTCGAGGACAGCAGTTGGCTGCGAGAGTGCAAACTCAGCCATTTTTTCTGACTTTGAGAACTGAGGAAGGATTACATTCTCTCCCGGATTAGAGTTGCAGCTATGTGATGCATCCCCTGGGGGTTTAAATAAAAACCTTCCCGTGTTACTCTCAGAGCAGAGGCTATATGAGGTTGTGGGTTTTGGCTAACCGGACATTTAAGCTTCATGTAGCTCCTATAACGCTTCAAAGTCATTATTAAAGTGGAAAACAACCGGGCTGATAGAAAGACTGTCTGGTCTGCTATTTGGGTTAAAGTTATATGAATGGCACTCCAAATGCCCCATATGGTAAATTCCCTACGCTAATGCAGTATCGTGTGATACTGCATCCACGTGTTGTAGATGAAGCTGGTAGGATACTTCTGTAATTAGCTCTTGGAAAGGAGGCTTTTAACTTCTTGTGCTCATGTGGCAGGTGGTTTTCTTACCTGATTTGTGTTTTCTGTGGGCTCTTGCAATTGCGACCTCAGTACTGACATTATTTTCTGCCTACGGTTTTCTTTGCACTTCAGGAGACCTGAGAGTATAGCATCAGCATAAACAAAGTTCTTTATGGCTTGACATCAACTCCACTTATGAGTAGCCTTACTCAGTCTTCAGTGGCGTTTCTGGGTTAAAGGCTCGGGTACATGCAAGACAGAGGAGTGCCATCTTTACTGGTATGTGAAACTCAGGTTTTCTGCCTCTGCTCCCTCTGGCCAGCTTCCTTTCACAGTGTACAACTTCTTTACTTCACATGCTGGAACATGCAATTGACCTCAGTTTCAGGAGGATGGATGGATATATCTTCATATTCCTTCAAAGCTTGGGTACTAAATTGTTCTGTTTTCTGTGATCCGAAGTGGGCTAGCCAAGTGACAGTTTTGAGGAAGTCTCATCTGTTGCGGCCTTTACTTCATCACATGGTATAGATGCTATAAAGAGAATGGCCCAACTGTTGGCTGTGGATCCTGCTGCCGTTCCTGTTAGTGGTGCAGTAGATGGCAGAGCTGACTGACATGCTCAGCTCTGTTGGCGTGTAGACGTGATAGTGTTAGGCTAGGCCTGCGCTGGAGACTTTTGCCAGAGTGGTAATGCAGGCATGTTATCTTGTAAAACCCCCCTCTTTTTCCCCCCTCATGGTGACAAGGCCTCAGTCACCGTGGCAAGGTCTCTCTTTGTCATATGATACCTGCCCCATGTAGGACACCGCAACACCAAGGTCTTTCCACCAGCTTCCTCAGCTTCACTCCAGAGACATGGTTGGTCTGGCTTTTAGCCATGCAGTGGGAAGTCCTTAAAGCACATAGGCTGTCTGCTAACACAGTTTCTGCTTTGTTCTCTACCTGTTGTAATGGTGCACTTCATTTTGTCCTTTCTGTCAACACCTCTTTGAATTTGTAAGACAACATAAGCTGCTCGTGAAAGAGCCTTAAAGTACACTTGACCAAAGCACCGCTCGTGATTTCTGTAGTGTTCCTTTCCCCTCGTTGCACTGCCTCTCCTCAGCAATTTCATAGCCATTCTCCAAGCACCTCTTGTGTACATTCTCCTGTTTTAATCCCTGGTCTTCAGCCTCCCCCACCGTTTCAACAATTCCACTTTACATGAAGTCCTCTGCAGAAGATGCTCATCAGAAACGTGCAATTGCTGTGGCGTGCCGCCAGCCTCTTCAGAGTAGGAGCCAACTTTTGAGGGTCAATCTCTTTCTTAAGAGCATACTATGAAAGGCTTTGAGGTTCTGTATCCATATTCAGCCAGGATACTCTTTGCATAATGCCAAGCTAAATTTTACTGGCACTCAGATACCACCAGCTGCCACCAAACTGCAGC
This sequence comes from Rhynochetos jubatus, assembly GCA_027574665.1. NCBI lineage: Eukaryota > Metazoa > Chordata > Aves > Eurypygiformes > Rhynochetidae > Rhynochetos > Rhynochetos jubatus. The sequence continues at coordinate 33,603,867 of CM050653.1, forward strand.
TTTGTAGTTGGGCCTCTAATTAACAAAATGAACGGGCTTCCACTGTATTCCTTTCTAAGGTTTTGAACTGGGCAAACCCATTTCTCTGAGAGGAGGATGTGCACGTATGACAAGGCAATACTGCATTAAGTTTCTGAGAATTAATAAGGGGACATGAGGAGCTTTCACATAGGAGCTTGATAGCATATGGTTCGCATACCTGATGGAGAAAGGGCGATGCAAACTATTTCAAATTGCATTTTATTGCTTCCCAAGTTCAAGTCTTTTTTGCAGGGACACAGAGGTAAATTCTTCAGAGTACCTATTAATTGCTTTGCATCCCAAGCCCCTATAATTTTGTTGGGAGCTTTGCCCGTTTGACATAATTCAGTAACCTTCAGTTTTTCCATTGCTGCAGTAGGGCAGCATTGGATTGGAGAAGGTGCTGTTTCTGGAATGAAGAAGCTCTACTCCAGCACGGAATGATTCAGAAAATCCAGAAAAAGAGCCAAATGTGAGAGACCACTGGCATTATAACATAATGCCTATATTTGGAAGCTCTAAGTCACCTTTGATTTTTTTATGAGCTTCTAAGTTCTTGTTTTCAGTCTTGATCTACTCCCTTGTTGGACAGATTTGAATAATTCAGTGCAAGTTAACTTGCCCATGTCCAGTTTTAATGACTCAGAAGAAATCAATGTTGCTGCAAACACAACGCTCTTTGTGAATCTCTCTCTTCTTGAAGAATTATAAGGAAACGGGCATCCTTTGAAAATTTAAAAAACCCAAAAATTAAAAAATCCTAAGGCTATGAACATTATACAGAGCGTTTTCCCTAAGTTCAAAACCACTGAGTATAAGGTGAACTGGTTTGAAGGAAGACATTATTACTCTTAGTGAAATATAGTAAGAAATGCAATATGGAAGAAGGAAAATACATTTTATCATGATATAAATTAAACTAAAAGCCAACTCCCCCCCTTTTTTTTAATACGGGCAACTGGTTTTTGTTTGCTGTCTGTCAGAAGTGAGTTGAAGCAACTTGTGTGATTTTTGTGAGTAAATATAACTGTCATCAGATTATTTACACACACATGCACACACTTGCAATAGTATTCTCTTATGCTGCCTGAATCATCATATAGTGAAGTGCTTGGCACACGTCTAATCAGTGAAGGAGTAGGTGGAAGTGGTGACGGAGAAGCCTCCTTGATTGTCACCCCAAGTTTTGAATTATGTTCAAGTTAAGCTGCATCGCCACTGTCTGTACCTGGTCCCCTTTAGTAGGTGTATGCAGAGAAGAATGCTGCGTTCAATATAATTTAATATAGATATTTGATTTGATTGTTCTTTATTCATTAGGCTACTACTCTGTAATTGTTATGTTGCTGGCAGTCTCAGGCCGCCTGTGGTTTTATCATCTCATGCATTTAGGAATTTTGGGGTTATTTTCAGCTGCATAGTCTATTTTAAACTCTCATTTATAATTAAAAAAAAAAATAAAATCAACAAATAATGAGTTAGAACAGATTGATCTTTCTGAGCCATTTGTCTAATTAACCTTTGCCTCTCAGGAATCAGTTTTTGTTCTGTTCAATCAAGTGCAATGTGTCCCAGCCCTTAGTAACCAACATTTCTTCTGAGGACCTTGGAAGTCTTCCAAGATGCTTACTTTTCTAACTGCTGCCACCCTCTTGGCATTGCACCAGTTTGCAGAGATAGAGTTGGAGAAGGATAGGAAGGAAAAAAGAATAAGAGGAGAGCAAAAGAAAAGGCCATAGGATGACCTATAACTTGGCAAACAAAGCATTTCTAGAAAGTGCAGTTAGCTCAGTGCTTTACTCTGCAGTACTCTGCAGCCCAAATTGAGATGGGAGAGCAAATCCATATGGGCATCGTAATGAATCAAAGGCAAGTGTTCATGTGCATGCTGCATGCACCCAGGAGGATGCTCCTTCTGCACCTTCTTCTGGCTGAAACATTTGAGGGGATCTTCAGAAAGGGAGACTTTATGCAAATGGAAAAGAGTAGACAATATCCAGTCTCTTCCCCCTTTCCTGAAAAAGGAAAGAATTAGACCTGAGGCGTGATCCTCTGTATGGAGGAGGAGAGGTAAGTAGGACTCTTCCCTGCAGTGCTTAATCCTCTCTATGGTAGAACCCCACAAAATTTGTGGGAGAGTTTTGTCGAGCATCCATGCCTCACAACTAGGGAGACACCTTTTTGGGGTAGATGGACAAGAAAAGAATGATGTTTCTTTAGCGTCACAGAGAGTCTGGGCGTTTTGGGCAGCTCCCCTTTTAATTTCACTGTGCATGACCTGCTCTGCTTACTGATGTAGGAAATGTCTGTATGCACAGCAGCATGGATTTCATTCCTTTGGAAAGATCTTGGAATGGGTGTTCCCAAGAAGAGGAGGTCAAGAAGACTACCAGGTCACATTTTATGTGGGCATTCACATGCTTTCTGCTGCTGGTTGTGGTTTGGCTCGTTTTGTGAGCATGTCTTACTCCCTTCCAGAATGCTAGGAAGAAGTTTGCTGTTCTTGAAACTTCCCTTTTTGGTTTTGCGCTCGTGCGTTGGGAATACACAGCGTCCGGGGTTCGTGAATCATTGTTCTGTTCCTGCAAAGATACAGCTGTGCTGAAACCGCAGCATCAGTGGAACGTAAGTCAGACCCTCGATGCAAAGCTTGTAGGTCCTGCAAAACAATGGCTTTGCTGCAGATGTGGGAAAGAGAATAGCAAGGAGAGAGCTGTGTGTGAGAGAGGATTGAGAGCATCCCTGGACCCAGGGAACCGCTGAAATGGAAAAAGAAAGAAGTGAACTATTGCAGTTGCCTCCTGCCTGTTAGCTTGGGTAATGCTGCTGTTTCTCTCCTTCGACTCTGGGTAGTAAGCATCCATAATTCATGTTTTCTCCCTTTTAGTTCCATTACAGTTTCCTTTCTCCCCATGACAAATACTCTAATCACTCCCATAATGTAATAGGTTCCGTGAATGCAAACATCGGGGAACAGTGGTTGTCCGGCCTGCGCTACACCACCAATTTGCTTGATGGATTTCAACTTCTCTGCTCCTTCCATTTGCTCCTGGTTCCATTCCCAGCAGTGGAGCCTTCAACTGATTTTTGGTTTCAAACAGTTCTGCAGGCAAATCGATGGTGGCTAGACATCGAAGAACAGCCGCTTTCACCCGAACTAGGAAACGGCAAAAAAAAAAGTAGCCCTAAATAAATTTACATATATGTCAATATTGTGTCATATATATATAATAATATGTTTCTAGAATTATATATTAAATAGCTATTACAAGTTTTATAATCTAAGTATATATAATGTATTTATATAAATACATACTATGCTATAATATAGATATATATACAGTAAGTATAAATATATACGTATTTTTTTAAAGGACATACAGCTCCCTGCTTTTATCCTAATTTCTACTTAACTATAGATAAAATTTTCTTGAGACTCTTCCAAATCATTTTGTTGTGTCATTAGCTGGCAGCTAGTCCCACAGCAATATGGCATGGTATTCCCATCCAAGCCTGTCAGCTTACTTCATAAGCTCTCTGGTGGCTTCCAGCTGCCGTTAAGACGTGGCAGCAGACACGATTTTTCCTTCCATTTAAGGAATGATTGAGAAGATGTAAATGTTTTTAGTGGAAAAAGAGAAACCGATTTTATTGCCTTGTCAGACTTCATAGGGGTAGACGCAGGAAGTTTATGAGGCTGAAAGTCATTAAGCGTTGGGGTTTTTTTCTGCCTTCTGCTTTTGTTTTTACTGGGGTTTGAGTGAACAAGGTCTTTTTGGGGGGGAAATAAACTTTGTAAATGGGATATGCGAGCATAAATGATATGTTTTCTCGTGGCATGCACAGAAAAACCCACCCCAAACACGCACCCCTTACCCGCCCATTGGCTTAAGCTGTAGGATGTATGTTTTTCTGTGTTTGTCACTTTTTGGCTGTTATCTTGCCCTGCCCTCCACGTACTTCCCGAAGCAGCACATGGTTGCTGCCTAAGCTTCTGCTTGCGCTTAAAACAATTAGAAAACAGTTAATTACATCCCTTAACCTCAGACTGTTGACAGCTGGCTGTAGCGGGGACACAGTGGGCACTTACCCGTGACGGCTCCTTCCCCAGCCTGTTAGCAACGGTCACCCTTGTTACTCACCCTGGCATCTGGCAAATGCCGAAGGAAGGACTGGGGCTGTGGGCTGTGATGTAAATGGTGATGAAATGGAGCATGCCCTTTCTTTAGGAGAGCTGGTGACGGAGGTCAGGCACAGGGTCAGCAGGTGAGAGCAGGTAGCGGGTGGGGAATGCTCCCTCTCAGGTACCAAGGGCCATTAGCACAGCTCAGCTGCTTTTTTTGTGGGGGAGGGGGACTTTTTCTCTTCCAACTCTCACGTTTCATGCCCATCCTGTAGAGCAAAACTGATTTATGAATGAGGTCAGTGTGTGTAATTATGCAAAGACAATTTTAGCGTACAAATTTGATGACCCAAGGAGTCTTTTCTTCTTTTGTGTTAATTAACCCCAACATGAACTGGGGGCACTTCTGTTATGTGCCTCCATGCTCTTGGATATGTAAGTCATCCATAAAAATTCACTGCAGGCCATAATGTGGTTGTGGAATCTTATCTCAGGAACAAAGGGGAAAAGTTTATGGACCAACAGGGTAGGAGGAGGGAATGATTTAACGAAGCTCAGAATAACGGTTAGGGGTTGAGTGGGTTTTACACCGGCTATTTATAATCATGTTTGTGAGTCTAGCTGAAGCGTGATTCAGTACAGCTGTATGCTGGAGAAGGAGCCAGAAAACTAGGAGAAGTCAAATGGCATTTCTTCATGTTGTTAACTTTAGTCAGGCTTATGCGCTGACTAATAGAAAGCATGAGGTTTTCACAAAAAAAAAAAAAAAAAAAAATCAGGCCTTGAGCAAAGATGTATAAGCTTGCGAAGCAAATTGAGACCGATACTCATCTCACGTTGCTGCTGGGTGATGGACCCGGGTTGGTGATGATGGGCTCTGAGCCACGTGCCACAGGTAGGAGGGAGACAGACGGCGCTGGCTGTCCGGAGAGCTCTGCTCTTCCAGGCTGAGGAGGAAGGCTGGCTGCTGAGAAGGAAAAGCAAGGCGATAGTAAATCCAGCTGTGCGGGCATGCCTGGAGACTCACTGTGCACCTGCTCTTTGCTGGCTAACAAGGTGTGGAGAGCTGAGGGCAGGTGCCAGGAGTGCCAGCTCCCAGCCAGGGCCTTGCTGCTCTACCTTCACAGCTGCCCTACACTGCAGCACCTGGGCCCTTCTGCAGGATGCCGTCGTGATGCCATAAACACTTTGATGACTCTCCTCACCAAACTTACCCGTTCATGTTTTCCTCCTCTTTCCCTTTTCCCCTAAATTACAAGGTTCTGCACTGAATGGGAACCTCAGCCCCACTGCAGGGTCAGCTCAGCAGATGTAGGTTGCTGTGCCTGTTGATGCAGGGCTCTGCTCTGGTGACCTTCTCCTTTCATAGTGGCAGCCAAGTGACATGTGTCCATAGTGGCTGCAAATCCAGTTCTGTGGAAGGATGGTCCAGAAACTGGCTGTAATCCTAAGTCCTCTCTGTCCTAGAGCACCCTTCAAGCTAGTGTTGAGGGAAGCATCTTCTCTTCCTCAGGTGAAGACCTCAGGTGCGTCCTGCATGGATGGGTCACGGCTCTGCCTTGTGCGGCAGTTTCTGTCTGTCCCATCTGCCTTGCTGCAGAGCTGTAGGCTCACTGGTTTGCAGGCAGCTGACACTGCAGCGGTTCTTGGGAGGGCCCTGACATTCCTATTGCAAGAGCAGATGGGATTTTGCGGACAATGCCAACTCAAGCTGGGAGGTGAAGCACAGTGCAAATGAAACGTGGTCATGGCTCATGGTGAACAGGGACACACCAGCTAGTAAGGAACCTATTGGCAAGTTCATAGTATTGCAACACATCGCTAAAATGGCCTAAATTATTCCTGGGTACGTGGGATTAGAGAGAGGAACCCAGTGCTACGTGTCGTTAAGAAGACGTTGAGGAAAGGATTGCAATGCTACCCTGAGGAGTAGAAATGTGCTGTAGCTATAGACATTCACTCAGCACTGTGGCTCATCTTCTGGAAACCAAAAGGAATTCCCTTAGAGGAGAATGCTGTGTATCACCCAAGGCCAAAAAAAAGAGGGAGTCATGCGTTTCCTTGACAGCACATCATGTTTGCATATTTTTACTGCTGGAGGAGAGTCTTCCATCCTGATCTCTGCATGTTTGCAAGTATTTTGAGTGTGCCTGGGGTGCCAGGACATTAATTTCAATAGCTTTGTTTAAACAGATCATGTAAGTAATTGAATCAGTAAGTATTTTTAATAGGGTTTCAGACACAAGCAGGGCCATTTCCTTCAAGTTGGTATAGTTACTTGCATTACAGGTTTCTTAGCAGTATACTTGAAAGCTGATAAATTAGAACAGGTGCTTCACTAACCAAAAGGTTTATTCAGGAAATATATTTTTCTATAACTTTATTAATGAGTTAGTGTTCACATACTACAGGTGAGGAGGAAAAACAAATTATAATACAGTATATAAAGAGAGTACATGTATTGTAGGCAGCAAGACCTGGGGCTTCAGCATTGGCTTTTGGTAACTCTCTTTGCATTTCTGCTTTATTACAGATTTTTCCCCCCTTTTTCTCTTAGTTACTGACTAGGTATATTCCCATCTACCTGGAAATCGATGGTGAACCCCTACGCTACAAACAGCATACATGGTTAGGAGCTGCTTTCAGTGTCTGTAGGATTGCTGATGTAGTGCCTAAACAAATCACCTGATTCTTTTTTCAAAGCATCAAACCTCTATAAGCAGCAACCTTGAAAGAAGCTGCATTTCCAAGCTGACGTTGCATAAACTAGCGAATACCAATGCTGCTTGGAATTGCTGGAAGAAATAGCAGTGAATAACCAGCTATCAAGAGCAGTTTTCCAGGTAGTAGTCTGCAGACCAATGGGCAGAGACAGCACCCATGGTGGCACTTTGAGGAAAGAAGCACCTTGCAGCTGGTTGTATGCAGGCTGATATTTGCATGTGCTGACTCCTTTTAACTCAGAAAAAATACCTGGTGTCACATGAGGAGAAAAAAGTGAAGTACTGGGCAAACTTTGAACTCTGTAAATGTGTAACAGTAGAGGGAAGTCCTTTTCTCAACAAGAGTCAAGCCAATGTTGTTGCAAATCATGTAACAACATTGAATTCAGATCTGCTTCTGGCCCTGCATGTGCAGTATCTCTGCAGGACGTAAGCATTTTGTGTGGGTTATTCACCTCTGAACAAGAGTACAGCATTCCTGTAAATAGGAGATGAAGTAAAAAGATTCCTGCTCCCTCTTTTGTTTCTTGCTTCTGTGTACCTCAGCATACTTTGGTTTAAATAAACACTGAAGGAGTTCTTGTGTGGCTTTACTGGTGTAAATGGGAAGGAGAGTAGGTTTGTACAGTAAGACGATGATCTCTAATAAAAATAGTACGTGCATTTGGGACAGTCTACATCTTTCTTCTGCAGCTATTGAGTGTCAGATAATCCACAAGTAATTTCTAAAAGTCAACCTGTCAGTTGGTAGAAGCGTCAGCAGCTTCGATTGATAAATGCTACCTTTTGATGATTAAGTCATCAAAAAGTCTCTGGCTGAAAAAGGCAAAAAAAGTAATTTGCATAACAAAAGCCACATTGTTGTACAGCTTGCAGAAGGGAATGGCAAACTGTTAGATTTTACTACAGAGAGACTTGAAGTAATCTTCGCAGAACGCCAGCTGGCTGTGAGCATCCTGGAGGCCTCCACACGCGTGTTAGGCTACCTCCCTGTTGTTCCTCCAAAGTGTACTGCAGCACGGGCGGGTCATCCAGAACGAAGGGGCAAGCTCTGGATTCAGAAACAGGCCTTGATTGTGGCTGCATGGCTACTGCCCGCGTTACTTAGGAGACTTCGTTCTCCAAGATACACCAGCCTAGGCTCCTTCAGAAATTCAGGGTTGCACACAACGTTGCAGTGGTTTTAAATGGAGAGGTCTTCTTTTCTTGGTGCCCCTTCTGTTTTTATTTTGCTTTCTGGCTCCATTACAAGCAAAATGATGTTAAAAAATACCTTGTATTGGCTTTGTACCTTCCCTAGGTGCCTTCCAGTTCAGCTGAATACTTGTGTGCAGCCTAGTGTGTTCATCGAACAGTAACAGAAAATCACGTGTGCCCTGCTGCTTTAATGGAATGCCACTTTTTTTTAATCCCTGATTATCCCGTTGTTTTCTGAACCATCTCTACTCTCTCTGTCTTACTAATAATAGCCTTTACAGATTGGAAATGTATGGTCTGGAGCTATTCTATAGTTCATTGGATATAGACCTTTTATGATGCTTTGAAGACATCTGAAAACTAGAGGTATGTTAAAGTGAGAGGACACTCGTGTTCAGGGGTTAGGCTGTGAATACTCGTGGTGGAAAGCATTGTAGCACAGTCGAATGACAGGGCTGAAGCTATGTTTTGCCAGCTGCCGTTACAGGGTGGACAGACATAATTAATGTATAAGATGTCGGTGGATGTTCAAGAATTATGCAACATTGCTCTGAGGTTTTGAAAAGCTAATAAAACATCTTGTAGTACATGGCAAACTATATGCTTTGGCAGACTTCTACGTCGACTATTCACACGGTCTTGAATACAAGCTTTTAACTCTACTGGCTCTTTGCTGTGTCTTTCTAGAGTCGTGAGAGTCATTTAAAGAATATTTATATGCATCATTTTATTTTGCCGCTGCCACACAAATGTTTTTGTATCTCTGGGCAAAGGAAGTTATCCACTGGAACCCAAGGATAAAATATTAAGAGACTGGTTTTAAGACTGGGTAAGGAAGGTGAGCAGCCAGAGTGGCACTACTAGTCTACTCCATGGGTAAAAAGCCTACCAGCTTTCTGCAAGCCTGACTTGGGGCAGCGTAGCATGACAGCAGCTTCTACCCTTGTGGGAGGACGTAGGGGATGATGCCAGCATAGACGGGTTGAATTGTCTGGCGAAGTGACATCCCTCTCTCCTTTCATTGATCATATAGTGAATCTAAAGTTAGCTTTGATTAGGCATCAAAGCTGTAGAGAGCTAAAATTTAGATGGGCTGAATCATAACCATACCATTCTGAAGTAGAAACCCAGCTTAGTAAGTATTCATCCTTTGGGGTCTCTGGGCAAGGCAGCTGCTGTGGACAGTTGGTGGTGAGTGGCCAGGGATGGAGCGCATGCATGCGGTGCTTCTCCACTCCTTCAGGGAAGGGTGTATTCTGCATGTTTTTACCCTAATCTGGTGGGTACTTACCTCGACTGGTGGGCCCCTTCTATGGAAAAAACAGTGTTTCGTATTGCTCGGAAAAGACTGAAGGGGGGGTGGGTGTTTGGCATTGAGTGGATTTCAAAGTGTGCAAAGACTGAAGAAGGATAGGGAAATGACACTAGGTCCTCCCCTGTCATGCTCTTGATTTTAATTAAGCTTAATTGGTAACAGTATAGACTATCCTTAGAGTTTCACCTGCTTTCACAGAGTCACAGAAGGGTTGAGGTTAGAAGGGACTTGTGGAGGTCATCCTGCCCAACCCCTCTGCTCAGACAGGGCCACCTAGAGCCAATTGCCCAGGACTGTGTCCAGTTGGCTTTTGAGTGTCTCAAAGGATGGAGGTACTCCCTAAGCAACCTCTGCCAGCACTCAGCCACTCTCACAGTAAACAATTGTTTCCTGATGTTGAGAGGGAACCTCCTGTGTTTCAGTGTGTGCCCATCGACTCTTGTCCTGTCACTGGTCACCACTGGAAAGATCTCCCTGAGCCTTCTCTTCTCCAGGCTGAACAGTCCCTGCTCTCTCAGCCTTTCCTCATAGGAGAGATGCTCCAGTCCCTTAATCAGGATTCTGTCCAGTATGTCCATCTCCATCTTGTCCTGGGGACCCCAGAACTGGATCCAGCACTCAAGGTGTGGCCCCATCAGTGCTGTGTAGAGGGAAAGGATCACCTCCCTCAATCTGCTGGCAATGTCTTGCCAATACTTTTCAGGTTCCAAACCTGTTCTGTAGGTCCTGCAGCTTGGTGGGAATGCCACAACATCTTTTTCTGAAATTCCTTAGCTTGGAAAGGTTTGGGCTTTTGTACTATGAGTGGACATGTACAAATAACAGAAGTTGAAGGAAAATAAAGATTATTGCTTAGTGTCTCTTCATCCTACTTTCAGTCATGCATGTTTCCCTCCTATTTCCCCTAAATTTCCTGGGCTGGGTTGTCTTAGTTATTGTACCTTATATATAATACTGTAAATCCCTGGGAATGGCTATTGTGAGAGTCATAGAAACCCTTTGATACTGAAAACCAAAGCTGACCAAAAATGATAGCTATGTGTAGTCATTTTCTGTGTTTGTCGTTCAGAAGATCCTTCAGTATTGATTTAGTGTATTACGAATGTAATGATAAATGCAGTTTCTCTGTAAGGTGAATTCAGATGTGCTTGTAAGTCAGAAACCAGAAAGCCTCTTTAAGACAGCTAAAATCAAAGCAAACAGAGTAACACTGGTTCTCTCTTGCTTTAGTTTATTATATCCTGAGCACTTTTTGTGTCTGTACCTCTATAGACATTTTTTTTTTTGGTGAGGTGGGAAGATAAAGAGAGCTTCAGTTCTGCTCTGATTTGTGTTTCTGTAATGCTTGCAATAGAGTGATTCAATCTTTTCTTCCTCTCTATTTTTTCTTACAGCATCAAGCTTTTGGCTGTGCAGGAGCTGGTCGATAGAGAAGCACTGGAAAAGGTATTTAAAAATGTATCTGATACAACTGCCATAATACATTCAAGCTCTTAAAGCCCTCTGTGTTAATAGCGCTTCCTAACTTTACGGAAAATCATGCAGCATAAAGCAGGAAATCTTTCTAGCTACACAGTTCATGAAATCAGAGGGACGATGTTTTGCCCAAATGGACCTTATGCTTTTAGCATTTTCTGATTTTACAACAGGCTTGGGGTAAGCAGTGCCTCTAGTCTGCCCATTTTAGCTGTACTGAAATTAGTTCCTTACTAACAGCTAGGCTAGGTAGGTGATTTGAACCAATAATAATGAATGTGAGGAGCAGAAAGAGCGTCTGAGGGGCCCCTTTTGAGCATCCAGCTCAGGAGAATGGCGGGAGGTGCCTTGGCAGAAATGCAGTTGAATTTAGTGATGAAAGGATCAAAGCAGCTGGCTACTCAACATCCGCCCTAACAACACCAGCCGAGCATGTGGTGCATGTTAGCCCGAGCTCTTCTGTCTGCCTGGCGCAGCCTGCCTTTAAGCCTGGCCTTCCAGGGAGCTGAGGGACATGCCCATTGACCGTCCCAGGCATGGTGGGGTTTGCAAACAGCCTGTGCTCAGGCTGTTGATACGTGTATATAATAGAACCCGGCGTCACTCTTCAGCCAAGGGTATTGCAAACATAGCAGGTGGTACTGTATTTTTTTTCACACGAAGAAGACGAGGCTCTCAACAGCTCGTTGTGCTAAACAGCTTAATATTCACATATTGTTGTTGTTTGCAGCAGTCGGCTTCGCTGGCACCTCGCACCCTGTACACTTCTCACCTTTCTGTTGGGCTTTCACCTCCCTTTGGCTCCAGGCCTCCCAGACCATGGCTTGGCAAGTGTGAGTGACCTCAGCCTGGTGGGAATGGCCGTGTAAGGCACTGTGTGGAGCTCTGCCCGAAGCTCTTCGGAAAGGCTCAGCCTCAGAAAAATGATCTTTCTAAACTGAGCTCTCTGAATATTTGATATCTGCTTTTGTACAATGCCAAGCTTAAAGAATTTAAAAGGCCGGTTTAGCTCTCTGGAAAATAACAGGGTGGAATGATGCAAGTTCAAAGAAATTTGCTGTCTTTATTTTTTCAAATACAGGAGGGGAAAAAAAAGTAGACCAGAACAAAATTCCTTGTTCTGCCTACTTGCAGAGTCAGGTTTTGAGAACATGTGCTGGATTTTGTATTCGTAAATCATTATTTATCTACAATATATATCAGGAATACAGGATATTATTAAATGATCGTATTTTAATATTCATTGCAAGGTTGATTTCTCTGGTTTTTCTGAAGGGAAGATTTCTTGAAGCTGGCTATGCACATAATAGTGTTTTCCTATGGGACGCTTTCTAGTGTGTCATACTTCCTCGCATGCATGCGTGTACGATGGTTTTAAACATTTGTAACTTATTATTTCTAAAATTCAGTGCTCAGCTTTGAAATTGTTGTTACATATTTTTGAGAGTTGCATGGAACCCCCAAGGGAGAGAAGCATGCTGGTGGACAGCAGTGCCTCCTGAAAAGACCTACAGCCAGGAGTGTCCATGCTGCAAACTAGCTCCATCAAATCATATCACAAGGAAGTCACGTGCATGCGTAGCGAGTCTTTGAGAACCAGGGCCTTGAGGCGGTATCAGAAAATTACCTGACACTGCAAAACACCGTTTACTGTCACCTTTTTGAAAGGGGATGATGGTCCGGGAGGTGAGGCACATGAAGCAGCAGGCCGTCAGAGCAGGATGGGAGAACCTACTTGGAACCACTGGGGTCTTGAGAAGTTGGCAAGCCCCTGTGCCTATGTCACGGAAAGCTTTGTCCTCGTGCAGCAGAGTGCTGCTGTGCTTCAAAAGCTGCATATCAGTTATTCACCGATTGCTTACAGCAGCAAAAGGGTGTAATGCCATTCTGACTGTCTTCAGTACTTAATTATCTTTAAATGGTTTTCCCACCATGGCCATTGAAAGTAAGTTTATCACACCATGAGAAGCTCTGTGTCTATTTGTTTAATTTCCTAAACCCTAATGTTTTCGCAGATTTGGCCAAAATGACCATTTAAGCCAAAGATCTACCACACTCGGCTGCACTTATGCCTGGGGTTGCCGAGACAGAAGGGATGATTGGCTGGGTTTAATTACAGTGTATCTTGACATGGGACAAGCTTGTGTGACCCTTGGATGCTGCTCATCAGCTGGTTTGTTTCTCTGGGGTGCCACGGGCCCCTGCAAGCACTGCAGAAGAAGGGTGCTGTTTGTGGAGCTGGATCCCAGCGCCACGGTTGCTGTCATTAAAAGCAATGGGAAAATAATAATTTATCTTGGTGAAACAGGACCAGGTCACATAAGAAGAATAAGAGTCTTTACCTGGAGAAAATCTGGGCCAGAGCTGGGCTTGTTTGTGTTAGATTTGGCCATAGCCCATCACACCCATTCCAGCATGTACTCCACGTAAGCGGTCTCACCAGCTGCTTAAAGCTAAGCGTGTGCTGACCTGCATTTTGTCTTTCCTTGAACCTTCAAATCAATCTGTTTGCTTGCCCCCACCTCCTTGCCAAGCTTGCCCCAGCTGCCATGGGGCTGCATTGCTGACGTGCCTTCAGTTCAGAACTGCTGCTGCCGTTCGCAGTAACGACCACAGACGGCAAGATGCCAAGGGAGAGCTTGCTGTCCTGAAAGACTCACCCCTGCAAGGGTTCAAGGCCACTCAGGCCTTAGAAACGAGTATCTCAGGCATGCAGGGTTTTTATGGCGCTGTGTCCTGTATGAAGCATCTCTCCCTCCTCCAGAGCACAGCTCTGGGAGAGATCCCCAGGGACGCTCTTGCCCCAACGTGGTTTTGAGTACTTTACCCAATCTAATTTTAGAAGGTCTTTAATTGCAGATGAAGAATTCTACTTGGCAAATGTTAATTGTATGTATTTGGGGAAGGGGAAAAAATAATTCTTCTGAGGAACATGCTGTTTTTATAGTTTAAAAATAAATCTGTTTAAGTAATTAGCAGATTGAACTTCCTAGCCAGGTGACATTTCACACTGATTGCTGTTTTAGCATTTAAATGCATAGTCCTTTTCCATAGGCCACAAGTATGCCAAAACAATTGTTCCCATTGGTGCTTGATGCCAGTAGGATGTGCAGGAAGAGTCATCCATATTGTAAGAAAAGTAAAAATATGCTTTGCATTCTGTCAAATGTTCCCCGCCGTGCCTTTCAGGTGTTAACACACGCTCTTGAACTCATTTCTCCTTCAGAGAAACTCCATAACCAGGGCTGGGTTATGAAGAAAAGAAACAATCTGTACAAGAACATTATATTTAGTAACTCAGTGACAGCTTTTTATAAGGTAAACCTGCTTTGGGACCGAGGAAAGTAACCCAGTATTTTCCTATTTGTGTATTAATAAGAAAACAGATCCGCTGTTGCTTGGGATGAGAAAGGACTGTCCAGTGGAGTCCACAGACAGCAGTTTGTTGGCTTCTCATCTAGGAAATGCAAATTGTGTAACTCTGAGCTGCAGTTTGTGAAATTGTGGAATTCATCTGCAAAGGTTTATCCTGCTTCAAGTTGGACATGATCTGTATAGGCTGGCATGAGAGATACGCTGGGTGGGCTGAAGCATGGCGGGATTTGGGGTGAGAATTGTGATTTTGTTCAGGGCTGATGTTTTTGAAGTTGATGATAACTTGCAGCTTGAAAATCAGGGTAAGTAACATAGGTTTCACTGTCAAGATCTGTCTGTGCCAATGATGGCAAATTTATCCACTGTGAGCTACGTCCAAGAGGTCAGTGAAAAGAAAGTGTCAAGAACAAAGTAATTATCAGCAGGCTTACATTGTCTGGATGGGGATTTTCACCTTCACTGGAGAAATTTTGGAGGTCACAAATCAAAAAGGATTGAAAGCCTTTCACCTGGTGTGTGGAAGGAGAGGTCCTGTAGCTGTGAAGCTCAGGATACATTTGCTGGGTACCAGGAGAGGCAGCGATGTCGCTTCTAGTCATCTTGCCAGGAAGGGATCTCTTCTGTCTGCTGGCCAAATGTTACGTGGTCATCCCTTGGGCATTTCTGCTGGTGTGGGCATGAAGAGTTGATGTTGGAAAGAGAAAACTTTGGTCAGCCTTCTCCTCTAGACAGATTCCCCTCCTGCCTGCCATATGAAGCTATTCCTTTTTCCTCAAAGACAGCATCTTTCTTCTGTTGAGTAAAATAGAAGACAGCACTGTAAGCAAGCAATCCTTATGATCTGTGCTCATTTTTCCCACCTCCCTCAGCAGTATTAAATGCTGGAGTTGTCTCCCATGATGTGGAAACTGTTTCCTGAGGAATCAATAAACCGCAACTGGAATGGTACTGAGGAGGTGCCATTATTTACTGAAAGAAAATTAACCTGCAAGCCTGTCAGAAGCAGCTTTTGTCTGAGGGGAAACGCAGTGACTAATGTTGCCCACTTTTACAGCGCGAGACCCAGGAGGTGAGGACAAAAGGGCGTGCTTGTTTCTTTCTCATGGCATCACCCTAACAGTGCAATTTCAGCTACAGTCAGAAATGAGTTTGTAAAATGCTGAGCATTCCCCGCTGTAGCCTTCCCCTTTCTACACAGCGCACTGAGAATTTTAACTAGAAATTTGCTTTTGTTTTCTTGATCCAGTGTACTGTTTCCTCCAGATATTATCTGACCATAAAAAGTATGACGTCAATTGAGGTTCCAGAATTTCCAGTATGAAATGTATCTGCTGGAGGTTTTTATTTATCCTTTGTCTTCTTTAGAGTAGATTGAGGCAGATCAGTGTTTAATCATGATTAAGCCCATTGTAATCTCTGTTCTTTATAAAATCCCTCTCGTAGCAGGGCAGGTTGTTTATTTCTGAACGGTTATCCCTAGGAGCTTTTCAGTGTTTGAAAGAGAGGTGCTATTTTCCATTTGTAGGGGTAAGCATAGGCACGTCGCTTCGTGCCTGCCTGGATATAAGTATGTTGTTGCGTGCATTTGCCAGGGCAGTTGGAAGTGAGCTATAATACACCTTGCCATGGAGCAGCTGGTCACCCGAGGCTGTTTATCTGGCCCATCACTGTTTCCTCGGTATAAGCAGCAAGTGATTGGTCAGGCAATCAATGCTGCTCTTGCAGGCAAACGTTATTCCCTCGAATAAACCGGCTCTGGCATGGCAGCGAGCATCAACGTCTCCTGAAGAAAGAGCAGGGAAGGCTGTTGGCACCCGTCCCTGCAGGGTGAGGGTCTACCACTGCTGTCTGAGCTCTGCAGCTACTGGGGTTGGACCACCTGGAATGTATCTGCTGCCCCTGCAACCAAAATATCCTTCACTGTTGCTGCTGTTCAGTTTTTTGGAGAGTGCAATCATGCAGCAGTCCCAGAGAGGTAGGCAAGAATTGTGGTTATCCTTGATTTATGGAGGTGTGATGGAGTTACAAGGAAATCACATGATTTTGGCAGAGTCACCTGAGATGACAGCTCCAAACAGAATTGGGAAGTGAACCTCAGGCTCCTGAGTTCCAGGCACTCTTCTAATGCCAAGATGGCCCTTCCTTTTTGGTGTGAATTGTTTCGACGCATACCCCGGAAATGCAGTTAGTTCAGGACTGAGCCTTTGTCTGCATATTTTTGAAAGCCACAGAACTGCTGTACTGTATGAGCACTTTCTTGCAATCTTGATTCTCTTCAGAGCTATTGATGAAAAAAAGATTATAAGGCAACTGGCAACGAATTAATTAGTTGCTGTAAATGAATTATATTTACTGCCTGTTCTTAGAACTGTCCTTTCCAGAAGGAGGTTGACCTCTTTGAAACTTAAGTACATTTGGATGTCCTCTAGAGTCAGATAAGGAAACAGCAGTCTCACTTTCAGAGAACAGGAAAAGGAGATGTAGACTTGGCCACTGACTCGCTCACACATGTCCTTTGAGCAATCTCTTCCAGCCCTGTTGCTGCCTTATTTTTCTGTTCCCCATTCCCAGAGAGGAGAGGTGGTATCAAGCCTCTTGTCATATCCTTTCCCTAATTCATCCTTGGGACGGACTTCTGCATAATTCATCAGTTGAAGTAGGTCCTCCTGCCCTGTTCCTTCAAAGCCACCATGGAGTCAGTGATTGACCTCTCAGGGTAAAAGGGCATTATTCCAGTTCATCCAACTGAGGGTTTTTTTCCTCACCTTATTACCTATTACTTACCCTTTTTGCTCTCTCACACTCTTCCTATATTTCCCCCTGTCTCTTTCCCTTGTCTTGCTTTCTTATCTGAGTGCAGCTAATACTCAGGGGTGCAAAGTCTTTTTTTCCAGACTTCATCCCCTGGGGTCAAGAAATCTCAGAGTGAAGGGAAGTATAGCTGTTATTGTGAAGGAATAATTTTTGGGCGAGTGGAGCTGGAAACGATGTTGACACCATTTCTTACAAACTGGGAGGCTTCTTTGGTATTATCCCATCCAGTAAATTGACTTAGGAGCCCTGTAGCTATACAGTGTTTGCCTCTGGTCTTTCACTCCTTTTCCGTCTTTCTGTCCCTTAGGAGGGATCTAGATGGCTAGAAGTTTAAAGAGATGTATTGATGGACATTATGGCTCTGGCCAACTCCAAGATGATTTCAGTATCTCTCTGCAGGGAACCTATGATGACTTTGTCTTTCCAGGCGCCTGTACTGCAAACTGTTGCCAAGTGGTCAGCAGCATTGGAAGCTCAGGCTCTCACCTATTAGTATCTCTGGTGTCTTTGATCTTAGATGGATTTTTTTATTTCCTTTAGTTGCATTGCCCATGTCTTTTCTGATGATCAGTGGACGTCAATAAACAAAACACTAGAAGCCATGCTATACACATCACAGGGAACCATGGAGAACACAGGTTGCTCTTAAAACGCTGTCCTTTAGCTGGTGCTCCCTTCTTCCGTAGAGCATGTCTGTGCCTCTCTGAGAAGTGGTGGTGTGGAGATTGCTTATTGTACTAGCTTGGCATTCTTTTGTGAGGCATCTAGTCTTATCCCTGAACAGAAGCCAAACATACCCTTTAGTAACATCAATCTACAAATTCCAGAACAAGGAGAATCAGAAAATATGTGTTTACAAGTGCTGGCATGGGTTTCAGTTTTGTTTGTGGGTGGTAGAAGTAATAGAGGTCCTTAGTCCTTTTTCCTGGATTTCTTCTAGAAGATGGCAGAAGGCAAAGCAAGTTCATAGAACAGTACCAGTTCAGAATATGCAGCAATTTTGGGGAAGGAGGGGGAGTTTCCCCTGTTCAATAGATTGACATAGCAGCGAGAGTGTTTTAATGTCAGCCCAAATCATTTTTTGGTAGTTTGTGTGGATTAAGTAATGCATATGTTCTCTATGGGGACCCGAGTCCATTGCATCTGTTGGAGCAGAACCGTGGTCAGGGCTGGAGGACAGTGCCGTAGACTCTGTGGAGGGCATGCTAGTGGGTGAAGACAGAAAACTGTCTATTACTCATGCAAGCCTATAAATAAAGAATGTGCTATTTCAGAGAGGAATCAGTGTCAAATTGAGTTCTTTAAATTAAGGGCTAGAGGTGCAAAAAAGAACATAAGTGTATGAGATTATTTAAAAAAAAAATGGTAAGACAATGCGTCCTAAGGCTAGCAGCATGGAAGAGATCCTCCTGCTAATAAGCATCCAAGAAAATAGTAATGGAATAGGATATGAGACAGATTTAAATAACTTTACAGGAGGTGGCAGAGTATTCTGTATGGTGGCGTAATCAATGCTTGAGGGAAAAATAAATATTTGAGCCTGGCAATGGTTGTGAGTCATATTATATCTTTTTCTCTTCCTTGTTTTTGTGTTCTTACCATGGGAAAGAATGCTTGCTCTGAGCAGAGATGTAAATCAGTTGAGGAAAACAGTAATACTAACACTAGGAAAGAAATGTATGGAAGAAAAATGACTGGTTTTTGATGCAAGGCTCTGCAGAGATGGCCAAACTGTGGCCTTGTAATAATGAGGGCTGTGCCTTTTTCCTTGTGTCACAGCAGTTTTCCTAACTCACTGCTCTTATTCTGTCTCATACTGCACATCAGCACAGTCCCAACCATCTTTACCACCATGTATATGACAGATGTGCACAATTTAAAGAAAAAAAAAAACAAAAAAAACCAAAAAAAAACCACACAAAAAACCCCACAAAACACACAAAAAAACAACTCATTTGCTCACACCTCTGGAAATGAGTAAATTTTTATCATGGGAATGGAGAGAGACCTAGTTATCTTATGTGCTTAAGCAGCTTTCCTTGATTAATAACCTTCAAACTGATTTTCCTGTTCCCTTTTGATTTTTTTTTTGTTCTTCTTTTGTATTAGCACATTTTTTTCCCCTCCTCTTTTCCTCTGGCTGAAGGCAATGTGCAGGTAAGGAGATCCTGGCAAATCGATACAGCTCACTGGTTGGTTTCTTTGTTTTTTAATTGGTGAACAAGAAACTATTTCTTATCACTTTTGGGTCTCTTGTTTCATAGGATGATTTTCTATTTGCTTTCCATATTAAGGGCTAGGTTCTGCTAAACTGATTTTCACCTCACGTAGTCCTGGTAGATTACTGGGTGAGTAAGGTTGTACTCACGGTGGTATGGTTTTACACCACATCGCAGAAATCGATTCAGGAGTTTCATGTTTCATGAGAAAAGAATCAGCCCAGGGATTAAACAAAAAAAATAAAAGAGGGGTTCCCAGGAAGCCACTGGTTGCCTGGTGCCTTAGATATAGTCCAAATGAACATGCAGATTAGGTTTCCAAACATCTGCTACACAGTCCGTGGCCGTAACAGGTCAAAGTGAAGTACGTGTGTTCTGGGTAAACGTGCAATAGCTCACTTGGTGAGCTTGGATCTCTTTGGGCGGGTCACTGCTTGAAACAGCAGCTGTAGTAATACAGTAGTATTTTGAAAATATCTGAGCTTGATGTAATAATATCAACGTTACCTTCCATAAGCATACACCTGTGTTCCCAGAGAGGTGTATTTCTGGTGGCAGAAGTGGCAGCAATATTAAACTCATCTTCTTCCTTTGGAAATAACGAGTTGGGGGGGGGGGGGGGGGGGGGGAAATCTTGGAAAAGCACCTGAGTATTTACAGCAGACAACATAGTAATAACTAAATAATTCAGTTGTGGGGTGGCTGTGATTTTAGCACAGCTAACCAGTTGAGCAGACTGTTCTGTAACAGTGTAGGAATAGTGTGAACTCAACAAGTCATCTCTCGTAAAAGCAGTTCGGTGAAAAAGATAGGGTCCTCATTGTCACGAGGGCTTCTTTGTGTTCTTCATATCACATCAGCTCCCTCAGCATGTCATTATTACTGTTAATGATTATACTGCCTACTTATGCTGAATGAAACACTCTCTTGAAACGGCTTCAAGAATAAATTGCAAGGGTTTGTGACCAGCCTTGACAACCTCTTGAGCCTTAATTCCTACATTATGCTTAAAATTAATTTAAAAAAAGACCTTAAGGGTACGAAAAGAAGTAGTCAGGAACTGCCTTTTGCAAAATGAGTCTGTTCCATGAAGTACAACGAAAAAGCTCAGCTTGTGAATGGAAACATGAGAAATTAAGAACCCACAAAACTTCTCCTACATGGAGGTTGGCAAATGTAAGTCCTCTCTTCCAGGGAGAGGGCAGCATAGATATCTACCAAGTGTCTGTGAAGAAGACTTCCCATCAAATGGCAAACTGGCTGAAAGATGTTGCCTATCTCATTTTGACAATAGGTAGTTGAGCATCTTATAGTTCTTCAATAGTGACCCCAGCACTTAAAAATGTGCATTACCTCTTTCAGTTGTTTCACTGCTCTGCACCAAAGGTTTCCGTGTCTTCCTTTTGAAGACCTATAAAAAGACATTGTTTATATAAATAATCATGTTTGTTTAGGATGAAGGTAGAGGAACATGCCAGGGAATGACCTGCATTGTTGTCCTGGAAACACTATGATTAAAGGCGAGCAGAGAACTGGTTTTATGGACTACAGTCTGGTTTTTTAATCATATATTCACAGATAAAGAAAGTAATTTCCTCTTAGATATTACACAGAATTAAGCAGTTGGGTGACTGTGGTGAGCTGTAATTCATCTGGGAGGGCTCACTGCTAAATTTTTCCAAAATAAGTACTCAAAAAGGAAAGCAAATAACTCGGGAGTGCAAACTTCAGTTCCTACCACTCCCCAGCTGATCCTGTAAAGCCTGACTTAAAAAAAAAAGTCTGATTTGATTCAAACAGGTTTGTATATGGAAACAAATCATTACATACTTTTGATAATGAGATAACGTTAAGCTTATCAGCATAATTATTTCCTGCACATTGATGAAGTACAATGGGTGAGTAACACAGCAGCAGCAGGAGAGAGGCGTGTGTCCAGCTGGGTTCACATCCATGGGCCAGTTCAAAACAGGGCCCAGCTCATGAAGGGGCTCGGATACCTGATGTGGGAAATGATACCTTCAGTTTGAAAAACTCTCCAATCCTGCCGAGCAACATTTAGCTGCTACCTAACCTCAGGGGTGCCTAAATGACGGAGTCCTCTGGTGCTTTGCTTCTCTCCTCAGGGTAAGCAGAGCGGTGCCTCTCTGCAGATACAGAATTACCACCGTCTGAAGCAGGCAGAGCAGACTCGAACAACTTAGTTTCTAGCCTATGTGTATTTTGGTCTGAAAAATGAGCCTTCCTCATCTTATCTTGTCTGAGGAGCTCAGTCCTGAAGGTTTCCTTATTTTACGGATTAAGCTTAGAAATGGTCTTTGCAGCAAAACTGGGAATTTGGGTTGCCATGTGGCACAGCTGCAGTACAGAGAATGTTTGCTCTCCAGTCCATAACATGGTGCCTGGAGCACTCATTTAGGAGTTGAGTGAGAATCTGATCCTCTGGAAGGAAATCCTTCCTCTGTGAGTGTCTGTCCGAATTACTGGGATGCTCTTTAAGAAGCAGAAGCAGTACATTTCCCAGGGAAAAAAAAATGAGTCCAGCTCAAGTTGATGAAAAAGCCATATGTGCCTTCAGGTAGACCAGGACTTGAGACCGCAATATGCATGCACGTTATCCCAAGAAATGGGTTTTGTATGTCCATCGCGTGCAACGACACATAGAGGTGATGACTGTGCCTATAGGTGCTGTATTATTTCTGAAGACGGACCCTGGTTGAGGATTTGGCTGTGCTAAAGGGCTCTGCCTGGAATTCATTGCTCACAGGGAGTTCATAGAGCTCTTTGAAGGATGCAGTAGATAATGTTTGTGAAGAACATGGAAGATGGCAAGGATTTATTTGGTCATCAGTCTGAATGTTTTGGTTTAGTTCTAGGAACAACAAACCTGTACATAAAGGATGGGAAGATACTGCCTCAGGTCTTGATGACCCAGTGCAAACAGGACACATTAGCATGGCAGAAGGGGCAGATAAGCTTTCCAGGAGTCCTTCTGTGCCTGCTGCACTTTCAGTATTTTGTTCCTTATATTTATTTTTTTTCATCCTAGATTTTTTTCTCCTAAACTTCATAATTTTTTATCATTTCTTCAGCTCTTACTTCACTGCAGAATTATGTACAATTATGTACAAGAGGGAGAAATGGAAAGCTTTTTCTAACACAAATGTATAGATATGGCTGAGACTGAAACTGAATCCCTGGGGAAGGGTTGTTCTCCTTTGAACACACTCATAATTATCTATCAGACCCTCATGCAAGTTTTATTTGCTGTTATGTAATACCAATACTTGAACAACACAAACAATAAATATTATGCAATCTTTAATGAAGTCTGCCTAGAACGGGTGTGTAAATGTTGTATCTTAACATAGGGTCACCCGACTTTCCCTCGTGTTATTTATATGGTTCCTTTGAACAGATTGCGTGTGCATCCCCCCCACCAGTGGACGCACCTGTTTCTTGTGTGTGTGCGTGTATTTCTTGGCTACTTTTGCAAACAGGAACTTTTGCAGACATGCACTGGAAGGAAAGGCAAACAAGCAATGAAGGCCTGAGACAACACTGTTGTCAGTGGGAAAGGGTGTCCAACATTGTTTCAGGCTTTAGCCATAATAATGCTTCCTTCCCTGCTGTTGTGTTGGGTTGTAGGAGAATCCAGAGGTAACTGGGAGGCCTGATGCTCCTCTGTGCCCCCTTTCATCGTTGCTCCTGCCTGTGGGAAGTGCCTGCAGTGTCTTTCAGCTGCAGAATGCACTGAGCATCCTGGCCCCGCTGCGTCTTGCATCCCATCTTGACTGGCCTTGCGCTACCACACGTGACTGCAAAAGGACCGCAGTGCTGAAGCCTTTGACCTTTCCTTATCCCTACCTCAATAGCCAGTTCTGTAAAATACAACACCCGCAAATCCCTCCACCCCGTAACTCTGCTTCTTCCTCCTTACAAACATGATCTAACAAAATGCCCTTCTTCTTCTGGAGCATCAGTGTCAAATCAGGATGTTTTACTTGAAAACCAAAGCTGTTGATTTCAAATTCTCAAAACCAGTTGTAACTTTTCTGCTCCCGGCTTTCTAGGTCAGTCCTCATTAGGGTGCACCAATTGTAGCTGTGTCCCATACATGGTAGTTTGGATAAGGATTACAGGTATCCGAGTCTGCTTTTTCAATTGGAAATAAAAGTATGCTCCACTGAAAAGAAAGGATAATGTGCATTTAATTGCAGGAACGTGATTTTTTTAGCTTATACAATACCCAGTGATGGAGCAGGGAAGCCATATAGGATTTAAAAAAGAGTAGTGCCAGATGGTCTCAGGAAGCCACTGTCACTTTTGTTGTATATTCTATGAGAAATAGATTAGATCATGTTTCAGAATGGGAGTTTTATTGGAGAGGGCTGGGGGGCTTCTCCTCAAGTGCTACTGCATGATTTACAACGTGCATCTTAGGGGTCTTCTGCTTATCCTTTCCTGAAGTACCAGTGAAGTCCATCACTGGGAGATGCTCTGTAGCACAGAACAGCCCTTACCTGGGTGTTTTCCAGCCCATGACCTGCAGATCCCTGTGGTCCATGAACTACTACTAAGAGGTCCCTCAAAAGTATCAGGAAGGTGAACCCACTACCAGAAGATGTAAATTTTTCATGCGCAGGTAGTTTTCTACTTCAGGATTTATGCAGGATCTACAGTTTGGAATAAGGTGGTGAATTTTGACCTAATATTATAGTTTAACATCTTTTTTTTTTTTTTGCTGGTTAGTGTCTCCTTTTCAACTATTGCCAGATCTCACACTCAATCTCCAGGTCTCTTTCACCTTGATGATGTCAAATCTTTACTAATATGACACTTCAATATAGCTGAAATTATAAGGAATTGATAAAAGTTTTGTATGCATCTCTAGTACTCATTAAAGCTGCTCCCTCTAGTGCCTGTTAAAAATAAGGAATCGTGTGTATGTGACATTCAGAAATGGAGTATTTATTCCCTAGCTCTCATCTCTCCTCTTGGTTAAGAGGAACCAAAATCACCTTTGCTTTGATGAAGTATGTTGTTGTTTACCTTTACTGCAGTGCCCTTTTGGTCTGAAAGCTTCTGTAGTAATTAAACAAAACGGACAGTTAATTGCTTTGAGTGCCTTTCCAAACGATGATTACTGTGCTTAGAGGTACCCTGCCGTAACAACAGGCTCACCCTGGAAGCTCCTCCTCAATTTTCCTTCTCTCCTTCACCTCCTCACAGCCTCTGGTCTGACTCCAGGTCTGAAATATGTGTCCTCCAAAGAGGAATCACTAGCTCATAAGAAATTCTTAATGAATTCATTAAGCCCTAAGACATTGTTGTCCTGGATCCCGTTTGGTTTCCTCAGGGTTTAAGAGTAGTGCACCCTCTTTCCGAGCAGAAGATGCTCACCTCGAGGGAGGTCGCTGGCCCACCGTGGTCCCCAGTGCTGGTATTACAGGAGCAACACTTGACAGGCAGAGGTGTTCAGCGCTGGAAGAGATGACACTGCTGTGCCGGGTTTGGGACTGGCTGCACAAATAACATCCCAAAAGAAAACAAAGGCTAACCAGGGCATCCTGAACAAGAGGTGGTGGGATCTGCTGGTGGGCAGGGGGCTTGCTGGCAGCTCTCCTCGTGTGCAGAGTTACTGCACTGGGAGAGATTTAACCTAGTGCACAACTTAGATGCTCTTGCTGGCAGTGTTTGGAGGGTTTGGGGGAGGCAGGCTTGTGTGTTAAGGAGTCTGTAACTCCCTTAGGATCTCCAGCACATGTCAGCCCAGCATATGTTCTTCTTCCTGCTTCCAAATTTGTTCAAGTTGACACCTTGCCTTTCCCTCTCCAGTCCCTCCTCAAATATGCATTTCCTTAGCTTCTTCCGACTGCCCTCCATTCTTTCCCAGTGTTAGTCACAAGCTCATTCCTGTACCCATCTCTGCTTCTGGAGAGGCTGGGAGCAACAGGCAGTGGCTCCTTATCAGGGTGGACGAAGAGCAATTCTCAATTATGTCTTTGGATGCTCTCTTCTTGGGAAAATGGCACGTTGCTGATGAGCAAAGGCAACGGGGCTTGCCCCAGTTCCTGGGGTGGTGGACCTTGTTGGTGCCTTGCACTCCAAACGGGGGAAATGAGCAGGTACCTAGCACACAGGGGGTTGAACTCTCCGGAGTACAGGCTGCTCTTTGCCTAGAGCAAGCCTGGAGCCTGGCACTGCCATGTGCCTGCTCCCTGGCAGCACCGCCTATCTCACAGAAACCAGCAGCCAGAGACCATGGCAGCATAGGTGTAATTCAGGGCATCTTTGTAAATAAGCTGTGGTGCTGACGGTATGTGTGTGCGCTTTGACTCAGTACGAATTAAGCTGATTGAATTTCAGGAAACTCACACCCTGAAAGGCTCTAGAGAAAAACAGAACCAGAACTTTTTGCCCTAGGAGGATTTTGGAATTAAAAAAATGGTTGTTCTGATTCACTGAGATTTTCATTTTGACATTTTTTTACCACTTGAAGAACTGTTCCTGAAAGGGATTGGCATAGCTCTAACATGGTTGTGCAGGGGAGGAATGTTATGTTTTTCATTCCCAATGTGGGCTAGGAGCTTGCCTGTGTATTTTTACTGTATGAGGGAAAGCATAATGTTGTTTGACGTTGGGTTTTGTGGGCAGAACAGCATCATTTGAGAAATGCCCTTCTCACTTCAGCAAAAGAACATGACCTAAGCAAGTATGCTGTCACGACTTCAAAATCCGTGTGCTTGCAAGCCCTGGAAAATGGGCACTGATTAAAGTCAGCTGCTGTAGGCCAAGTTCTCCATGACTGCAACCGTATCCAGAACGGGCTGATGGCGTTTTTCTGAACAAACCGTGTAATCTTATTTGTCATCTTTTTGTTTGAACAAAGTTAAGGCCTTTAAAAAAAACCTAAGGCAATTTGGAAGAAACAAAATATTCAAACTAGTTGACTGCAGATGCTCTTTTTAATAAAGTGATGGTTTCTGTAGGATTTATTCAGCTCTGTCGTATACTTTGTGCTGGCTGGACTTTCTAAGCAGCTGCAACCCAGAGATAAGTTAACTCTGTTTTCAGGTTACAGCTGAACTCCTAATTCCAACTTTATTTTTTTTTCTTCTGATGTAAGTTATTTAAATGTTAGAAAACTCATTCACCAAATTCATGCTGTTTAAAGTCATCGGAATAACATCAGGAATGAATAATTGCTGCTGCCATGATTTATTGTGTTTATTAGGGTAGCACCTGGCAGTCGGTTCAGAGCAGAGCTCTGCTCCCAGGCCGAGCAAACACCGTGCATTCATACACTCCTCATTTAGCCCTAGCGCTGCCTGAAGGTATATAACAGACAACAACGCGGCATGTTAATGCGGCATCTCAAATAAGAAGCCCCAGCCGATCTCTGCGTTTCAGAAAACTGTTTTAAAAGGTGTGCCAAGCATTTTCACTTTGAGTGTGCAACCAGGATGACTCTCAGCCTTCCAAGACAAAAAAGGGTTGTTACGTTGCATATATCTGAGAAGTTAATGCTTACAGCTTCATAGAATCACAGAATGGTTTGGGTTGGAAGGGACCTGAAAGATCATCCAGTTCCACCCCCCTGCCATGGGCAGGGACACCCTCCACTAGACCAGGTTGCTCAAAGCCTCATCCAGCCTAGCCTTGGACACTTCCAGGGATGGGGCACCCACAGCTTCTCTGGGCAACCTGTTCCAGTGCCTCACCACCCTCTCTGTGAAGAATTTCTTCCTGATATCCAATCTAAATCTCCCTGCTTTCAGTTTAAACCCATTACCCCTTGTCCTGTCACTACAGGCCCTTGTAAAAAGTCCCCCCCCCGCCTCTTCCTCGTAGGCCCCTTCAGGTACTGGAAGGTGCTATAAGGTCTCCCCAAAGCCTTCTCTTCTCCAGGCTGAACAAGCCCAACTCTCTCAGCCTTTCTTCACAGGAGAGGTGCTCCAGCCCTCTGAGCGTCTTTGTGGCCTCCTCTGGACTCATTCCAACCAGTCAATATCCTGCTTATGCTGAGGGCTCCACAGCTGGACACAGCACTCCAGGTGGGGTCTCATGAGAGCAGAGTAGAGGGGGACAATCTCCTCCCTCAACCTGCTGGCCACACTTCTCCTGATACAGCCCAGGATATGGTTGGCTTTCTGGGCTGCCAGTGCACACTGCTGGCTCATGTCCAGCTTTTCATCCACCAGTACCCCCAGGTCCTTCTCCTCAGAGCTGCTCTCCACCCAGCCCTCAGGACACTGAGCTTGTTGACAACACAGGGAAAGAGCAGAGTTTGACTTTAATTTTTGAAGCAAAAGATAAAATAAACATGAGAATTGCTGTCCCATCATTTTGCTGATACCCACGTAGGAAACGTTTATATCTGCGCAGTTTATCACTGTAGCTCTTCGAACTGTGTTTGGCACGTCCCACTGCAAGGAGTCACCATGTGCAGGAGGTTATTGCTTGCCTTGAAAATCCTTCTTCATTGAATTGCTGCTTGAGCTGGAGTGGCATTCTGGATGCAAGGTTTTGTCTAAGGATACTCTTTCCCTGCGGAAACCTCCGCATTTCAACAGCTTTTCTGGTGTCAGCTATAACAAAATGATACACATTGCAAGTCTCCGTTGCTCTTTCGCAGTGATTACTTTTTACCAGCCCCCTTCCCCACAGCCTGAGCTGCTGCTTCTGCGCAGCTGGGACGTTCCGCCGCCTCCTCTCCCTGCCAGCCTCCAGCCCACGTCTGCCTTCACCTGACATCAGCTTTGCAAAGGGCTGTAGCTCCTCCTGTTAAGCTTTATTTTGACACTCCCGGCAAAAAGTATTCTCTGTCATCTGCATCAAGGGGTTTCAGATTTTCCAGGGCATAGTTGTTGTTGGTTTTGTTTTTGTTATTACTATTGTTGTTATTGTTGTGTTATTATTAATATTGTGTTGTTAATATTACATTATTTAAATCTCAGGGTGATACCCAGGTGGACCTGGGGTCTTTTCTGGGTGTCCACAGTTCCAGCATCCCAGATTTGTTGAGCATTAAGGCACAGCCTCTACAGCTCTGACACTGTGATTGGACATGTAAAGGTGTCTGAGCGCTGCGGCTGTACAGCAGTGTGCGGGAAGACCAATGCCACTGGGGAGCACCAGAAGGACCTGCTCTGTGTGTGTGTGTGCACTGCGTTCAGTCAGGAAAGAGTTAACTCTCTTTACCATGGCTGCTAGAGAGCTGTGTCCCTGGATGCAGAGAGCAGCACTGATAAGGTCTCAGCTGGCGCTGGGCAATGCCTGCACTGAATTCAGGGTCTTTCTCCTCTTCTGGCCCCGCAGCTGCGTTCCCAGCTCTCGCTGTCTCGCTGCAGGCAGAGCAGGGGACACACAGTCCAGGCAGCTGACCCAACCTGGCCAAGGGAGTGTTTCATCCCATAGTACGTCATGCTGGGGGCAGAGGTGAGGAGGGGGGCCGGGAGCCATCACTCCCTCTCTTACTCTCCTGCTCGTTTACTTCCTGGCACTTGCTAACGCTCCCCCTGACTCCTGTGTTAGCTGCTTTGCTGACTCCTGTGCTGGCTCGTTTGTGAGGGAGCTGGTGGGTTTGTTTAGTTTTAGTGGTCGTGCTGTCGCTGACAGGGTTCGTTCGGAATCTCCTGCGACAGCTCTCGGGCTCCAGCCCTCGGGCTGCGGCTCTCGGGCTCTCTGGGTCTGAGTCTCACTACTCAGCACCAGGTTGTGCACTGGTCAGTGGGTGGTGAGCAACTGTATCATATTGTATTATACTGTATCAGATGTTTTATTTTCTATTATTTTAAATATTTATTATTAGCAGTATTTGTATATATTTATTTAGATTAAATTAGTAAATAGTTCTTATCTCAATTTTATGAGCTTCCCTATTTCTTTTTCCTCCGATTCTTCCCCTTCACTGGAGGATGGGAGGAGTTATATGTGAGAGTGGCTTCGTAGTATTTTGCTAGCTGGAGTTAAACCACGACAGTGTGCAAGTCTGCAGCCCATCTCTTTGTGCACAGGGGGTATCAAGCACGTCTCCCTGGTGTAAAGTCAGAGGAGCCCTAACCCCAAAATGTCTGCTACTGAGGTGGCCTACACCTTTCCTCTTACGATGTGCGGGCGGCCTCGGTGTTGGAGTGGATCCAGCCCCAATACAGGGTTTCGTGACGCCCGGGAGGGTTTGGCAGCTGCTTGTGAAGCCCCTCGGAGGGTGGGGTACGGTGCAGTCAGCATCTTTGGAGGCAGCACAGAGGAAACCCCTTTCCAGTCAAACAAGTAGCTTTGGAAGAAGAAAAAAGAAAGAGTCTGAGGCAGAAACGGTCTACTCACAGCATTTGCATGGTGCTATTTTAATTTTTTCTTTTAATTTTTCTTTTCTTTTTCTTTTCAATTTTTATCTCAAATAATGTCCAGTTGGGCGTGAGTCAGCCTGGGATGTGGCCCAGACCACCTCCTTTGCAAGCCTTCAGGGAAGGCAGAGAGCACAGGCTGTGCTCCACAGTCTCTCCTACCAATGCCTCGCTACATGCTTTATTTTCCTGTTTTCTTTTACACCCCACAAAGCTGATCTTTTTTTTTTTTTTTTTCTCTTTCTCTCTCTCTAGCTGTGTATGGAGCTGAACCAGCCAACACTGCCAAACATCCGCAAGTGGAAGGGCCCTAGAGGATGTTGGAAGGGTGTTGTTTCCGAAAAACCCTCAGGCCAGCTACACAAGGTACATTAATCTCTAAGTCTGAACTTTGGCTTTGCATTTCTTTTTTGTCCCTCTAAGCAAGGACCTATTTTGAATCTGTTTAAGGCAAAACATTTTGCAACTCTTTCTTGGCAATGTTTGCATCTCCTGTTTTTCAAGCCGACTCTTCGTATAGCTTTCAATTTGACTGTGCGATTGGTGGTTTTGGAAGAATTATTTTCCTCAGCCTGTGGCACACTTGTAAGGAGGAAGGTGTGTGTGTTTGGGAGAGGTATGGTGGATAAAAACAGTGCAGAAACATAGAAGGAAGGCTAAACATTAGGACAAGGAAAGAGTCCTTGGTTTTGCCCCTGGCAGGCTGCAGTACTTTTTTGGTGCCAGTCAGCTGAGCTTGTTCCACAGCACAGCACCAGCTGGCATGCAGAAGAGGTCCCCATGTCCCTAGTCTGCAAGTGAAGACCCCGCAGAGGGGCCGTGCAGCCTGCCATCCCCGTCTGGAAGAGGACCTTATCTCACACGTTCCCCTACATGCTCTGCATGGGTATTTAAAATATGCTGCGGACTCCATTTGAAATTGGCTCTGTGCTGCACTGTGCTTTTCCCTGCAGCATTTTCTGCCATGGGAATATGTATCTATACTGCAGTGAGGTGCTAATGTATAAGGTGGTGACAGCTGCACCTGCTACCCTTTACGGTATTCAAGGTATAGCTACGTTGGACTGGATGCTACTAACCCAAAAGCTGTCTCTCCCAAGGGCAATCTCATTCTTTCCTTTAAGGGTACTAATTAGGTTTCAGAGTGAAGCCCTCCTTGGACTCAGCCCGTTGTTGCTGAACAAGATCGTTCTGGCGATGCGGTTTTTGCAGCATGGATGCTGCGGGGTGGAAGCAGGAACTGAGACCTGTCCCACAACGAACGGTGCCTAGCAGTATGCTGGGCTGCCTTCAGCTGTTCTGAGCACTGCCGTCACCAAAGACGTGGCTGCAGTTGTATCCTGTAATCATGCTGCTTCGAATTTACATTCCCTTGACCTGGCTTTTCTAAATCAAGTCGTATCACTGTTCACTCCTGAGGCTGTCGCTGGGCTCTGATGTTTTGGGAGGTGCAGCAACTTTTGCTGCCCTTCTGAGTAAAACCCAAGAATGGCAACTAACAGGAGAGGAAAAAAAAAGCCCAAATCAAAACCCACCACCCGAGCAGCACAAGGATTGGACTGTAGCTACCACTGGAAAGACACAGAGGATCTGAATGTGTCCAAGATTTAACACAAATTGCACTTAATTCTGATGCAGAGTGCAAATCCCCTTCAGGACATTTTTATTCCTGGCTGGACTTCTCCTTTGGGATCTCTTGTTAGGCCAGACCATTAAAACACTGAATTTAAAAAGTCGTGCAGAGTTGTTAAAGCTGTTCCCTCTGATTTTTCTTTTTTTCCAAGAATTATTAGTAATTGCATCAGAGTTTCTGTGTTAAATCCAGAGTCTTCAGTCTGTTTTTTCCTCAACTGTATATCCAAAGGTAACAATGAAAGTTTTGACTGTGGGCTGTATAATTAAAAATCATCATCCACCTTGTTTTACTGGTAAGGATGTAAGGATGAATGGTTCCCAAAATCACGAGCAAAGCCTGTGGTCAAGCTAAGAATAGAAATGGTACATACTGACCCTTCCTTTTAGCTGCTCCAACAGGAATCTGTGTTGGAGAACCCTCCACTAAGCCAAAAGGTCTGGTCTACCCCTTGGGTCCGTTAATGGGCCCGTCAGGTTTGAACGTTGCGTACACGAGCGCGACGCAGTGAAGTAAGGCAGAGTAACCCTGAGCACGCAGCGTCTCTGGCACAAGCTGATCTCCAGACGCTCTACAGGGCTAAATAATGCAAAATGGCGGCTGGTGCTTCAGGCTTCTGCTTCCACACGTCCCTGGCTTTTGGCCTTCAACCAAGCTTTTCACCACCATGTTATGTGGAAGCTGGAGCCAGGGAATAGCTGTTGACAGTTTTATTCTTCCACATCTTTTCCTACGGCAGTTTTCAGACCGTACGCTTCCAACTGGTGGAATAATTTTGTCAGTCTTTTAAAGATGAGTTATCTAAAGGAGCTAGCAACGGATTTCAGACAACCTTAACACTTTCTTTCAAGGCTCACGGGAAGTCAGCAGAGCGGATAACGCTTGTTTATTGCAGCTGAAATGGAAAAACCTCTTCCTTGCGATGGGTTTAACTACCACTCGCTAAGGGAAGCGGGTTTGAATGATACCGAGAAAAGTGGTGTCTGGGTGATGGGAGGAGAGGCTGACAGGCTTTGGATTAGATACCGCTGCTGGTGTGACCGGTGCGGGCAGCTTTCTGAAAATGCCAATTCCACGTCGCGAAGCAATCAGAAAAACCCATGCAGGATGATAGAAACAGGGCTGAAAGGAGCGGAGGGCTGAGTGTGAAACTGAGCTGGAAAAGAAACAGAAGATTGAAAGGGCTGAGAGGTCTAGACCAGGTTTCACACCAAGAGACTCAAGGAGCCTGGATATTTTTAGCTTGCGGGCGACAGAAATCTGTGAGATGGCACACAGCGTGGGGAGAAGGAGCAACTGTGTGCGGCATCACCCACCCCAACCCTAGCAGTCGCCCAGTGAGACCGTGAGACACTGAGCTCAGGGTTAGACGAACAATCCTCATGTTCCTATAGGTAACAAACTACCTAGTTATTGGCTGTGCTGAGAAGACTGTGATGCCTTGCCTGGACTGGGAGGAAAGGAGGACTGTATCATCCCAAACGCGCGCACAGGAGGCGGCACCTTTATCTCTCACCCCTGTGGCAGTCCTCGACATGCTTTACCTGCATAAGATAAAACAGCTTACTAAATGGTCAGCTGGACCAGGCAGTGCTAAAGTTACCTGGGTGTCTGACTGCCAGCGTACGGACCCAAGGGGCTGCGGGTAGCAGAGCAATACGTGTTGCAGCTTGGCGCCCTCAGTTTTCAGTGAAGCCAGTGGAGATGCTCGGGAGGCACTTGCCCCACATCTGGTGGAGGGTTTGGCCAGGGTGAGATAGAGAAGCATTTCTACCTGTTCTCTTTATCTCCTACTGATAGCCTAGGATGCTCTTTCTCCTCTATGCTTGTGCACAGCGAGTTGGGCTTCCTGCCCTCAGTGGGCACCAAACCCAGACACCTGCGTCGTCTTTTACCACCTCTGCATATTTTGGGAGTGATGTGAACCACTGCCAACAGAAACAGTGGCAGTGAAACTTGAAGTTTCATGAATGCATCTGGACAGAATATTTTGGTTTTACCTTCTTACTACTATAGTTTCTCTCTCTTTTTTTTTAATTTCAGGGAATTGAATATTCTGGCTTCCTCTGGGATACAACAGCTGGCATTGAGCTGAAAAATGCCTCATCTCAGGAGAGCGCACAGACTAATGGCAACGGGAAGCACTCGTACCCTCACCCGTACCTTGCACATTTCAAGGTAACTGCTGTTGCGCCAACCGACCTTTGCAGGGCTTAGCTTTTATTTCAAAAAATTCGGTAAGATGGAAAGAGTCTTCTAACGGATAAAAAAATCTCATCACTTCAGCACTGTCTCATGGCTTGATTATAAAAAGGTGCTTAGGGGGCCCTAATACCTACGGCAGATCACCAGAGTCAGTCCTTTCCCCTGCTCACGTGCGGGCAAACCCTGCTGCAAGGGAGCATTTGGGCGCATGAGGGTCAGGGGATCTTCAGTAGCACCCACAGCCACTGCGAGGCCACCAGTCCCACCAGTCACCCTGTCCTGCTTTTACCAAATGAACACAGCGAGGACGAGGTGCCTTTCCAGCAGCAGCTAGCCACAGGGCTGTGATTCTTGTCAGTGCCACAGATCGTGCCTGGAGAGGGGTAAGGTTAGGCAGGATGGAGATAAGTACATATACAGAAGGCACAGTGCTCCTGAGGGACTCGGGCTGGTCTATCTTACGTTGCTGGCATACCACAGAGTTTCCATTTTAAAGCTCTTTAACTAGACTGAACCCATCTAAAAGGACATCACATATTTTGGAAACCATTCTTGTACATATGCTTGAGTGAACATAAAAGCAAAGAGAGCCCATCTCCACGGAGGCTGTGATGGAGGGGTCCAGTTTGGGGAACTTGACATCTCTGGGAATGCTCTGGGAGAAGCATTTATAAAATAATAATGAATAAGAAATTATTCGTTATTATTTATTAATTAATAATGTCAATAGGTTAGTATTAGAAGTAAGTATTGCTCGTGCCAAGTGAATCCCAGAAGGTAAGCAGAAGGTTGCAGGGAGCCAACAGCTCCCTTCAAGTTAGGTTTCCTGGTTAGTCTCTGCGATGGGCCAGGGCTGATCCCAAGAGATCAGTAATTAGCCCATGTAATGACCATCACGTTATTTGTAGCTTATTAACAGCTGGCTTTGCATAAACTAGTTTTCATAAGCAGCCAGCTTGTTTCTGCAACTGTGGTGGAAAGAAGCTGTTTGCTTATGCAAACCAGTTTCCCCACAACCGAGAGGACATCGGGTTATTGCAAACAGAGCTGCAAAACACCTTCCCCCCTCTTCCTCCCAAAGACAAGACGAACCGAACACACCACATACGTAGCGCAGTGAGCGCTAGTCACCCGGATTTACTACGGAAAGCACTGGGAGCAGGCGCGTGGGTTTGCTCGGTGACCTCCCGTGCCCCGTCTGCGTGGCGTTGACTTCTCCTCCTTCCCCCCCAGGTCGGGATGAACGATCTAACGCTGGTTAACCTTCATCTGGCATTGTCGCCCTCGGCAGGAGAGAACGCTGGGAAGAACCACGACAGCCACAAACTGGCAGCCTTCGCACAGACTTTGCAGGAGACTCTGAAAGGTAGAGCGGGTTTTTTACTCCTGCCAGCGCTCACATGCATGCTGGCCGGTTTATCTGCTCAAAAGGAATTTTAAAAAAATGAAATCTGCCTCAGTGTGTGTTTCACAAATACCCTCATCAGCCTCACAGTTGTCTTTACCAGTATTTGAATGATGCATAGCGTGGCAAACGTGCTGTTCCCTTGCTCATTGTCTTACAGTCTTTCCTAATTAACACAAGCAGCACAGGGGACCCTACTGGCTTTGGCACCGTTTTCCCAAATGAAGTTCCTTCTGATTTTACACTAGTGTAAGAGTAAGTTCAGCCAAAAGAAAAAAGAAAGACGCCAGGGTTTAGACCCTGTTCGAAGTGCTCTGTGGAAATGACACCTACCTGGAAGCAGAACAAAGCTTAATGTTTTCGTGTTTGGTTTGGTTGTTTTTTTTTCCAAAAGAAGTAAGTTCTATAGCTTTAGTGTTTTGATAATTGGAAGCACTTTGGAAAATCGAATGCACATCAGGAGGTGGCTGCTAATGAGAAGAGAGACCAAATCCTGATTACCTGGGTGTAATGTGCAGGATAATTTTGTTTATTTGAAACAAGTTGCTCTGGTTTTATGCCAGGGTGACGGACACCAGAATTTAGATCCCAACTTGAGCAATGTAATAGGCAGCTGAATTTCTTCACCTCATTTCTGAGAATTTGGTTCTTACGTTGAAGCTTGCAAATGAAATTCAATTCCCTACGAAGCAGAACAGCACATTTCAGATTCTAAATGGTGCTGATCTTGTTACAGGAACAGAAAATTCTAGTCGTTTGTTTGCTGCCTTAACAAAGAGGCCGAAGGGTTACAAGGTTATACGCGTGATGATTCTCAGCCTGGCCTGGTTTAGCAAGGTTGGTCGCTTGGAAGCATTAATATCCCTCTTGTATAACACGAGAGGTATTTGCAGTTTTATGCAGCTTCTATTGTTTCTCCTCTTGAGCTGCAAGTAGCCAGTCAGAGCTATTTTTAAGTGCAACTGATTTAAGTATTTGTCCACGTACCTTGGAATTGGAAAGGATGAAGGTAAACAAAAGGATCATTTGTTTAATCCCCAAAGGCTGAAGTGAGACACAGATAAATGTATAGCTCTTCTGAAGTCAACTGAGTCGCATTTCCACTGCACCTAAATTTAGACTGTCGGCTTTGTTTCATGTTTTTATTTTCGTATGGTAGGCACGTTACTAGAGCATGATTGTTCTTGGCTTAGTCTTTCACAAAAGCAGAGACTCAGATTCCTCCAAACTTGTGGGATGCAGGTCTTGTTTCCTAAACAAATGGTAGTGCTTTGAAGTACTGAATTACCCTGCCAAAATGGATGTCATGCTTCAAATTACTGCCTTCCTTCAATTTCTTCCAAAACAGTTCATAAAATATGGTTGATAATGACTGGTTTGTCCGTGGGTACTGCAGTAAATTTGAGTTACCGCTCCCATTCTGCTAACAGACGCCTACTCTGTTACCTTGCATTCTTACAGAGGGGCACGTGAGCATCTGAAGAAATTTGGTTACTAACCACAGCCTCCTGCAATGCAGACCAGTAGTGTCCCCAGATATCTCCCATAAGACCAGTGGGTCCTGGTTCCCTTTTTCCCCCTCTTTCTTCCCCTTCGGCAGTACTGGAGAGGCGCGGTAGCTGTTGGCTGCTCGTAGCTAGATCTTTGCAGAAGCCCTTCTGCCTTCTCCCAAGAACTCTGCCAGCTCGTCTTCAGTGTGGTGACCACGGGCAGCACACAGATGCTATTCTGGATGTGCTGGTGGTGCTTGGACACAGGGAGTTGGCTTAGTCATCTTCTCCCCCCTGGCTTGGCCATATTCCGTGGGTTACCCCTGCATCGAGCACTGGTCTTTGAGAGGCGATAGGGAGCCTCTTAGCAGCCAGTGTACCATCACATCCTTCTCATCAGCTGCTTCCAACTCTCTCCAGAAAGGATCTGTGGGTTTGAGGGTCTGTTGAATTCAGGAGCGGACTCATTCTGGGCATGGGAAGGTCAAGAAGAGTGTCCTACCGGTGTCTCCTTGGACTGCCACAAAGCAAAGGAGGGTTTCCCGGTTCTTGCAGGAAAGCAGGTTTCAACACTGCAGGCTCGCTGCAGGCACCGAAGCCCCTCAGCTGGCTGTGCTGGCACGCCAACGCTCGGCCACTGCCGCCCAGGGCTGGGCTAAGGCAGCGCTGCGCTTTGCTGGCCGAGAGCCACCCGCAGACGCTGCCGACGGTTGCTGGCACTTCAGCCCGTTTGCAGGTGCATTTGCAAACAGCCCGGGCTTTCTCCTCACCTGAAGAGTTCTCCGTTGACCAGGGCAGGGTTGCTTTGGGCCCAATGGGTCTGAATGTGCGTGGGAGCAGCCCTGAGAGGTAAAGGGACGTTCGTTGCACCTGTCTGCTGCGGGCTGTGTGCCACTGCGTCCCACCTGATCCAGGCTCTGGGTCCCTGTGGGGCAGTGTAGTCTGTGGGAGGGACCTCTCAGCAAAAGGTTTGGTAAGGGAGCTGCTAAGCTGCTAAGCTTGCTGCTCTGTCCTGCGGGAGGAGAAGGAGGACCAGATTGCATCCGCTGAGGAGCTTCTGGCTCAGGCAGCCTCTGCTGCTCAGTCCTGAAGAGGAGGAGGAGGAGGAACGCACCCTGCCAGTCTCAAGCACTCATTTCCTTCAAAAGAGGAAAATCACAGCACCAGTAGCATTATCTCCATTTTCTTTTTCTCACACCTGGTTGTAACTGTGGACATCGTGACTGACGTTTTCATTCAGTTACCAACTCTCAGTAAGGGCATTATAGACCTTTTGCTAAGTTTGGCCAAGGGCCAGCAGGGCTGATCTGTGAGACCCCTGAGAGCTGCAGCATGGCGGGTCTGCTCCCTGCCTCGGCTGAGGGACCCAGGGGTGACTGATTAGGCGTAGTCAGGCACCCAGGAGGATCCAGGCAGGTTTGCTTCTTTCCCTGCTTGATGTCTGTTGAGAGCTGCAGCAGGCAGGCGAGACACAAAGCCGCTGTGCATGGCGTTGCTGTCGCAGGAGCTGGCAGAGGCAGGAGCAGGACTGACAGCAAGCCAGGACAAGGGGAAATGAACTTGGTGGCTCTCTAGAAAAGTGGTGTTTCCTGCTTTTTCAGCTTAGTGTCCAGCCTTTTCCCCAGTGATACGCAATCACGGGAAGCCCCAGCTTTTGCGAGAGGGGACCAGAAGAGGTCCTTTCCCTCCGCGATGGCAAACTGGGTTTTGGCATCTTTAACACACCCCAGCCTGTTCCGTCTGTCAACTTCACGCTGCATTTTGATTTTATGCTTAGTATATTCAGCATGCAAAAATTTAAGTGGGTAAAGAACACAGTGACTCCCTCCCTGTGCACGCAGCAGGCAGACTTCTTAACCTCCTTCCGAGCACGTGCCTAGGTTCTGGGTCTTTTAGCCTCTGGTCTTTCTGAAGTGTCCGGAATGGAGCAGTCAGTGAAAGTTTTCACTTGTGATTATGTTTTCTCCATAGGTTTTTCATGCAAGGGAAATACAAGGGCCTCCAAGGAAGCTGGGAGGGACTTTTTACAAGGGCCTGTAGCGACAGGAAAAGGGATAAGGGATTTAAACTGAAAGCAGGGAGATTTAGATTGGATATCAGGAAGAAATTCTTCCCGGAGAGGGTGGTGAGGCACTGGCACAGGTTGCCCAGAGAAGCTGTGGATGCCCCATCCCTGAGGCCAGGCTGGATGAAGCTTGGAGCAACCTGGCCTAGTGGAGGGTGTCCCTGCCCATGGCAGGGGGGTTGGAACTGGATGATCTTTCAGGTCCCTTCCAACCCAAACCATTCTGTGATTCTGTGATTCTATGAAATAGGCTTGAGGATTTGCTAAACCAAGTGAGAGTACTGTAAGAATGGAATGGAATGGAGTGTATTTTGTGTGAGACTGAGATGCTTCTGTTAAGATCCCTGCCTCTTGTCATTTTAAACACACGCATCCCCAAGGATGTGCTCCAAAGGTTTCTGTAATGGCCTTTCCCTGCTTACATGGCCGAGCCGAAAGCACGGAAGGAGCCTGGTGCTGCCCTGGCCATTTAGCAAGCGTTAGTCCTGAAGGACCGAGACAGCGCAGTCGCGTTTCGGTTTTCCATGGCCTGCCAAGTGAGAGACCTTGGGCTTTTGCGATGACATGCATGCAGAACCGCCAGCTCCCAGCAAACACTATCGTTCCGTTAGACAAGCGCTGATTTTCTTTTGGGTTCTGGTGGAGCTTAAAATAGCTGAAGTTCAGGTTTTGGGGTTTTTGTTTCTTCTAAAGGTGGGAAAGCCACTGTCATAACAGTTTATAGAACGATATTTAAACCCCCTGTGATTTCCAGTATGATTTGTGACTTGCAAAGGGTAGAGAAACCACAAATCGTCACACTCTTGTTTCATTGCCTCTCTGCATCTTAGCAAGCAGCGTGTTTGGAATGATTTGGTTTTGTAAGTCACCCGCTATCAATCGCACCCTGTCCCAGGGTGCCTGTCAAGCAGTGGAGACTGGAGTGGAACAGATTTAGTTGCTTAACTTGCGCTCCCTCTCCTGGCTCTCTCCTTGTACAGCAATGGCACGAAACAAGGGGGTTTATCTGAGCACCGGGTACCCTAAAGCAACCCATTTCTCCACCCCTTCTCCCTCCACACTACAACCCCAGGAAGAAAAAGGCTTACAGAATGGCATAGCTCTGTCCCAAACACTTTTTGGGATAGTGTTTTGGTGCATTTGTGCCTCTTTTTAGCATCTTCCTCCTTCCCCAGGACCAAGCTGTAACTCAGCAACATCTTTGATCAGTTATCAACGTTCTTGAGCGTGTTCTTATCAGACGCTTCTGGCAGGGGTTTGAGATGGGCACTGGGACATGCGTGTTGCCCTCTTAGCCCAGTGGACAGCTGGGATGTCTCCATTGGCAGCTGTGGAGCTAGGAGAGCACACACTGTGGATATGAAATTCGGGTCCAAAGTTTACTTTCTTGCTTGATTAGGGTTGGAAATAAAATGTCACTGAGGCCATTTTCTATTCACATAGAGCATTTGAAGTCATTCCCTTCGTTTCTTTGACCATTTATCTGTAGACAAAGTCTAAGACATCCCAAGTTCAGCAGTATCCCTTCGGTCGGCCAGGCAAAGGAAAGCCTTCTGTAGTCAGGGAGCATCTGTGTGGCTCGGGAGCTTATCTTCATCAGCCTTGTGGGCTGCTCCTCAGGCTTGTTCTTTGGGATTTCTTACATGCACAGGGTTGGAAGAAGCACTGCACTTTTGGGATTCTGGTATATACCAGCATAAGGCTGCGTCTTCCTGGGATTCTCACCAAAGCGTCCTGGATTCTTAGAGCAAATCTATAAAAAGACAGTGTCAGGACAAGTTAAAGCTAATAGGTGTTTCTTACAGAAAAAAGAAAAAGAAAAAAAAAGTAAAAAGTAAGCTTACAAAGGCACAGATTTCTAAACAGCTGTAAGATCAGAACTGCTTGTCTTTGAGTGTGTCACTATCAGTGAATAGCGAGCAAAGGGCACCGGCAGGGATGAGATTTACAAACAGGCATGAAATGCATACTGGCTGGGTTTGATTGTCAGGAAGTGAATGCTCATGAGTAAACAGAAAAAAAGGGCCTTAAACAGCATTTCTTTCAGGAGTTCAGAGTAAAGTCAGCTATGCTACTCAGTATTTGTATTTTCCCTCCTCCTATTTATCCTCTCTCCCTCTTGTACTGAAGCGATGGATGTCCATTCCTCCCATTCCTTTCTATTCTCCCTGCTTTCTAGGAGAAAAAGACGTGATCATCCTCGGAGATTTTAACCAGGCCCCAGACAGCAGTGACCACGACATCCTGAGGAAGGAGAAATTCCATCACCTGGTCCCTTCCAGCACCTTCACCAACATCAGCACGAAGAACCCGCAAGGGTCCAAGTCGCTGGATAACATCTGGATCAGTCGGAGCTTGAAAAAGGTTTTCACAGGTAGAGTTGCTTTTTAGTGAGGCCTTGCAACCTCCGCTTGGGTCAGTGGGGTGTGTGCCAAAGGCGGGCAACGTCACTCATTTCGGCGATTCTCTTTCACGCAGGCCACTGGGCTGTGGTGCGAGAAGGTCTTACAAACCCGTGGATCCCCGATAACTGGTCCTGGGGTGGGGTGGCTTCGGACCACTGCCCCGTGCTCGCTGAATTTTACCTGGAAAAGGACTGGAACAGGAAGGAGGTGACGCGGAATGGGAACGGGGTGACGGTTGAACGCAACGACTCCCATGCTAAGCACGAACGATGACGTGAACTTGAGGACGTCTTGTCTGCTCCCCCGGGAACAGTCGAAGGCTCCGTTGGCTCACGGCTCAGCGGAGCAGGACTGCCTCCCCTTCTCCCTCCTTCCCGCTCTCCCTCCCACACCTAGAAAGCATCAGCACTTGATTTTGGTGGCCCTGGCTTTGTGCCCTTCCTGGACAATTGTGGGGTGTCTCACGGCAGCGGAGAAACCTGCAGCTTTCCTCTGGGGACACAGTGGACTTCTCTGCGCCCAGAGAGTTGGATGAGAATTGTACAGAAAATAAAGTGTACTTTTAATACTGGACAGGGTCTGGGCTGAAACGCCGCTGAGCAGGGTTTTGCTGTGAGGGTGAGCGGGTGCGATGGTTATTTTCCTCTGCCTCCTTGTGAATTCAGGGAATAACAGAGGCCCTGTAAAGAGAGACGCTGTGGAAATTCTTGGCAAGTTGCAAGTGCCATTCAGCACTTGCAAAAGCTGCCAGACCCGGTCCCTACCTGACCTGAAATGAGGCCTGAGGGGTCCCTCTGTCTCAGCCGGAGAGGCCCCGCTCCTCCACAGCCCTCTGTGGATGTGGGCACCTCTCGTTCCTCCCTTCTCCTCGTGCTCCTGGGTGGATGCAGTTTGTCCCAGAAGGGCTTCCTGGAGCTTGGCGTTGGTTTTCCTTTGGTGTGCAGCCTTCAGAGTTGTTTTTTTTCCTGCGTGGTAGCCTGTGGGAGCTGGGAAACCACCGACCCATCCTTCTGCAGAACCTGGTCCGCTTCTCCAGTGCCCTTTGCTTTGCTGCCTGTTGGGAATCTCGCAGGAAGAGCACTTGTCCTGTGGCCTCAAAGAGGAGACGTAGCCCTGAGTCTTTGCCTCAGAGCCAGTGTTCTGAGCAGGGCTCCGTGGCAGGGGGAAACAGGTCCCGCATCGGTGGGGGGTTAGAGACAAGCCCACATTCAGGCGGTCACTGATGCACGTGTTGCACCAACCTCCGCCCAACTGTTCTTTAGGGATTTTCAGTTTCTCCCTCCGGTAGACCAGGAAAGTGATGATCTATGCAACACTTTCCTGAGCTTCATTGCTACGTAAGCCTGGATCAGGCACGGCAACAGGGAGTCCGAGTACGGTGCGTGGTCGTCACCGGGATGGGGTCTGCTTCTGACACGTGGTTCTGCTAAGGAGGTTTGTTTCTGTGGGTGTCCTGGGTGGGGAGGACTTCAGTCAGCAAGCTGTCATGGCAGCGCAGGGGACCGAGCATTAAATCCACCACCTACATCAAATTTTTCAGGCAGCAATTAACAAGCAGTGACCTACAAGGGAAACGTAAAAGGACTGGAAAAAAGCAATTCAGCAACTGCAAAAGAAATAGGAAGAGTGTGGAGGGTGCTGAGCTGCCCACTAGCCCAGGGCCGGCTGCTCCAGCTCCAGATGACCATGCAGCATCTTTTTCTGCTGAGTGGAAGGGAAAGCTCTCTAGCATGACTCATGGGGTTAATAAAGGGAAAACTACTACTGACAGCGGTGCCACAGCAAAGGAGCTGTTCTGAGGGGTTTACAGCACAACCAGATCACCTTCTCGCGCATTTTCATGAGTTCAGCTTTCTGAAGTATTGTCTCAGGTAGCAACAAC
This sequence comes from Rhynochetos jubatus, assembly GCA_027574665.1. Taxonomy (NCBI): domain Eukaryota; kingdom Metazoa; phylum Chordata; class Aves; order Eurypygiformes; family Rhynochetidae; genus Rhynochetos; species Rhynochetos jubatus. The sequence continues at coordinate 33,646,564 of CM050653.1, forward strand.
GGAATAAATTCACACGCAAACACACGTGGTTGAATAGTTCAAACAGTTTTTCTGACTCTGTGCAAAACTAAACCTGGAAAAGGTGGAATACCCTGGGTGAGACTCTCCTCTCAGACTGAAGGAGGTTTCATTCCAGACGTTTCAGGTGGTTAAGTAAATAATTGAGAGTTCAAGAGCATCAGACCAAAAATGCACCTTTACTTGCTCAGCATTCCCATTTGAAAATGGGAGGCACAAGCGTTTGTCCTAGGTCATCAAAGAAGCCAACGGGAGAGCTTAGCTCCAGCTTTTTTTCTGGATCCTTGCTGCTGCTTTGTCCTTTCCCAGCAGGCACAATTTTGCTATTCCCCCTTAATCTGTGCAGCACCAAATCCCCCAGGCAGCTCTCGCTGGACCACTGCAAACCGTAGGTGAAGGTGAAATAGCGTTGCCTTAGTCAAATGAACATCAGGTGAGCGCAGTAAAATCCCCAAGGACACGCACACCCTCTTGTACCGAATAGCGTTTACTAGTGTTTCCCCGCTACAGACATGTTTGGAGGCTGAGATGACTTCACAGCTCTAGAAATAAAACCAGACAGGGCCAGACCCCATTTACCCTGCTGTGGGTATAGATAAATGTGGAGGCACTCAAAGCCTAAAGAAGCACCAGCAGTCTGCAAGCAACAGCAGACGCAGGAGGAGCCCTCGCTTTGGCTGAGGAGTTGCCAATAAGCACGGGCTGTGGTCAGGGAAAGGAGCTGAGCCACCCCTGTAGCCCATGTGTGAGCTATAGGGAAGGTTAATGAGGCTGCTCAGTAGCCTGGGGGTTGCCCAGCCCCGCCTGCTGGGAGGAGCTGGGAAAAGGCAATGGTTTGGTGAATAGAAAGACACCGTAGAGTCAGATGGGCCCTACAGGGGCAGAGGACTTTGGTACCTGCTGGTAGAGTTCTGCCTTGCACAGAGCATCAGTATGAGGTATGTGCCTGGTTATGTTGTGTTGGCAATCAGCAGTGTCTGGACCTTCTCGATGGTTTCACTGGTTTTAAAAAGCCTGCTTTGTCTGTAGTGTGTGACATCCTTGGAGGATGATGATGTGGTTGTGAGCTCGATAGATTTTGGAGTTCCTGAGAGCCTTTCATAGTATCATAGAATGGTTTGGGTTGGAAGGGACCTTAAAGATTATCCAGTTCCAACCCCCCTGCCATGTGCAGGGACACCCTCCACTAGACCAGGTTGCTCCAAGCCTCATCCAGCCTGGCCTTGGACACTTCCAGGGATAGGGCATCCACAGCTTCTCTGGGCAACCTGTCCCAGTGCTTCACCACCCTCTCCAGGAAGAATTTCTTCCTGATATCCAATCTAAATCTCCCTGCTTTCAATTTAAACCCGTTACCCCTTGTCCTGTCACTATGGGCCCTTGTAAAATGTCCCCCCCAGCTTCCCTGTAGCCCCTTCAGGTACTGGAAGGTGCTATAAGGTGTCCCCAGAGCCTTCTCTTCTCCAGGCTGAACAAGCCCAACTCTCTCAGCCTGTCCCCATAGCAGAGGGGCTCCAGCCCTCTGAGCATCTTCGTGGCCTCCTCTGGACTCACTCCAACTGGTCGACATCCTTCTTATGCTGAGAGCTCCACAGCTGGATGCAGAACTCCAGGTGGGGTCTCACGAGAGCAGAGTAGAGGGGCAGAATCCCCTCCCTCAACCTGCTGGCCACACTTCTGATACAGCCCAGGATACAGTTGGCTTTCTGGGCTGCCAGCACACACTGCCGGCTCCTGTCCAGCTTCTCATCCACCAGTACCCCCAGGTCCTTCTCCTCAGAGCTGCTCTCAAACCATTCTCAGCCCAGCCTGTACTTGTATTTGGGCTTGCATGTTTTGGGATTTGGGATTTGCCATGTTATGGTGGTTTCGAAGCTGCAGTGGTGTCCAGCTTCCTCCTGCAACTGTAGGAGCAAACCCGAACAGCAATTTTATTTCAAGAAGCTTTCAGCAGAAGCAAGGCAAGCTCTGCTTTCTGCAGCTGCATTGCCCTAGCAGCACCAAGGGAGGCAGCAACGATGGAGGCGGCACAGAAAGAGCGAGTCTCTCTTGGAAAAGGCCTGATGCAGGCTCTACACCTCGCACTTTTGGGGTTCCCTGTGGGAGCCCAGATTTTGTGAAGCTACACCCTGCCTCATAAGTGATGTCACCAGTGTCTACAGACTGATTTGGTCCAGGTTTATTTTACCTTAAATATAGTCCCTTCTGGAAGGCAGCTCACCCGTGTGCAGCAAAGGGCAGTGGGGCAATCCCCTGCCTGCTGCGCGGGGAGCCTGGCTGCTTTCTTACACCTCAGCGCTGTCTCCTGACGTGTGCCAGCCCCAGCCCTCCCCTGGCCAGGTGACGCGGTGACAGCTTACGTGCAGCCCGTGGGCCCTGCGGTGGCTGGTGAGACCCTGTAGCAGTGGCTTCTGCAGGGGACCTCCGGTCCTCTCCTGGCAGCCCCTGAGAGGTGGCTCCTGGTGGGGCACAGCTGAGGCTTTGAGTTTCTACCCTTTAGCACCTGCTGGGATTGCTAAAGGAATTAATTGGAATGAAAGCAGCGTCCCGCTTGCCAAGGGCAGCACATCTGCTGTTTGACCTCTCCTTCCCCGCAGTGAAGGCTTTTTAAATATCCAAATTATCCAAAAATATTTAAATTTATAAATTCCCCCTTCCTCTTTGCTCTGACCTGTTTGCTTCGGGGCAAACCTTTGTCCCGTGGGCTTGCTGGGAGGATTTGTTTGGCAGATGTCGGTTGGCTCTGCAGTGTTGTTGTGCCAAGCAGTGCTGCCAAGGACCTAAAAAATAAAAGGAGATACAAGAGGAGTATCTAAAAACCTCTGAGGAGCAAATGCAACCAGATGACAGTCCTGGGAATGAACTTCCAAGAACCAGGCAGCGTAGGCGCTGGTGCAGCAGGGGTGGAAGCTCAGTCGCACCAGGGAACCGGCCTCGGTTACCTTGAGCTCTGGTGGGGATGGGTGCGCAGCGCTCCTAGAGAAGGGGCAGCCCAGGGGATTTCAAGGTTTCCTTAGACATCTAAATACCCTCATTTAGAGCGTGAGATGATTTTTGGTCGTAAAACTGGTGGCCACGGGCAGAAGCCTGACGCGATGGGAAGCGGAGCTTCCAGGGCAGCTGCTGCTGTTCCCTGGGGGTACTTTGGGTTGTAAATTCAAGCACTGAGAAATTGAGTGGGAACACGCTGTATTTAGGTTACAAGCTTTTCCTTAGCTGCAGGAAGCAAGGCAAAGCCACACAGGCATTTCCCGGCCTTCGGCTTTCCAGGTTTCACGCTCCCATAGAGTTCCTAGATGGGGCAAAGCTGCTTAGGAGGCTTGTGTTCATTTATTTGCCCAAAGTAAAGTGCCTCTTCCCCGTGAGAGGAGTCACATGGACTGAAGCAGGGCTGTGGTGGGAAACGCAGCCCGCAGCTGCCTTTTCCATCCTCGGAAGGGGTGCAGCAGCAACTCCCGGGGCGTGATTGCCGCAGCCTGCACAGCTCTCGCTGTGCCGCTCAGCGCGTCCGGGCTCTGTCCCACGTCCCGCAGAGCAGGATGTGATCGCAGTGGCAGACAGAGCCCTCGGCTGCTTCCCCCAGCCTGTGCCGCTGCCGGCCTCCCCTCCGCATGGGTTGGGTTTCCTTCCTCTCTCCTTGAGACGCCCTAGGAGACACTAAGGCTTAGCAGCTTGTAACTTCGGAGCGACCGAGAAGGTACGCTGTACGAGGGCACGGCAGGTACCCTCGCAGAGGTGTTGCTGCGAACCTTTCCCTGTTCCCAGCGAGGCATCGGCTCCTGCTGGTTACTGCTTTGGTTATAGGGAATGTCAGGAGGCCGCAACTCGGCGATCGGGCGCCTCTTACGAGAGGCCCCGCGTACATAGGACAGTATATAACCTAAAGACACGCACATTCAAGCAGAACCATGTCTCATCAGGTTATAAAATAAGATTTTGCTTGGTTGATTCTTTTTTTTTTTTTTAAGGCGTTTTAAGCCTTAAGTAATTTTTACTCCTGTATCTGAAAGTAAACCAGCTCCTGTGTAGAATCAAAGCAGCCAAAAGGACTTACTCCAGAGTACCCATGGGTTATGCGTACTCTTAGGAAATACATGGCTGGGTGACCCTTTGATGACCCATCCTTCTGGCCGTCTCGAAACCCTGCATGCTGAGGTGTCCCCAGCCTGAGGGATGTCCGAAGGTGTCTCTTACCAGCTGTATGAAAGAACAGACCTTGTTTGAAAAGAGAATGGAATGTTCACAGACCCGAAGTGCAACATTGCTCCGACTCCCTGTGAAGAGGTAACGCATGGAGCACCAGTACCGGGCTCCCAGGACCCTTTCCCACCAGCTTATCAGCAGTGGCCTTCAAAGAAGTTCTTCCTCCTCCAGACCATACCTTCCGGCCCCCGCATCATCCCTCGGCACACTGGGAAACAAGAGGAGCTGCCTTGCAGCTGGGTGGTTACTTTAGGTCCCCCCCCAGTCTCGTTGCTAGAGGTTTGGGGCCTGCTCCCACGAAGGCCGCCCGCAGTCTGTGCCTGGCTGGCCGTCCCCGTGCTCCTGTGTAGTCTCGTCTGGGGGAAGCCTAACCAGCTTCTTTTAACTGGAGGACTATTACTAGTTTTCCTAGCAGTCCTGTGGTCATGCTACTCTTGCCCTTTGCACGTGAGGTTTCCCCAGCAGCTTTCAAGGGGCTGCTCACCCTGTCCTCATCCACCCAAGTGCCCCTTTGGGTCAGGAAGGGGCCGGAGGAGGAGGGCAGCCCGTGCTAGGTTTCCTCCCTGCCTCCTGCCCTGCGCCTGAAGGGTTGTATGGAGGCGTACACGGAGACCCAAAGTGTAGCAATACTGTATACACACTGTGCGTTTCCCTGTTTATCACCTCTGGGATGGAGAGAGTAGTAAATCTTTACTACTACTACCATGCTTTGCTTTATGCTTAGAAACAAGCCTGTCCCAGCGGGCTGGGGTCCTGCTGTTGCTCCTTTCTGTCTCCAGCAGGAAGGTAGCAACGTAGCGGGCAGGGCCCTGGGTCGGGACGCTGTGACCGCAGCCACCCCATACCACGTTTTTCACTTCGAAACAGAAGGAAAAAAGGATTTCTTTTGCTTTTGGGACAGTTGAGGACCTGTGAAGGAGCTTCAAAGAGTTGAGGGGGGTGGGAGGCGTGAGATTGCAAGCGCGCAGGTAGCGAGCGCATAGCAGGAGCATGCCAAGAGACAGGTAGGAATGGCGTGGGGGTTCCCCAAAATGATGCACGTCTAGATACGGCTGCAACATGGAGGAAAAGGGTGGAGAAACATCTGAGCAAGGATGCTGGGAGCTGGAGGAGCGTGGGGCAGAGAGGGGCTGTGAAAGGAGGAAGGATGGAGATAGGAGAGCGAATGGAGAAGTGAATCGCAGCTGGAGGCTTCTCCACGTGATCCTGTGTGTCTGGGGACAAATCTGCCCAAACCTGGGAAAGCTGCTTTTCTGAAAACTGCAAAGGAAGAACAAAAATGCAGGGGACCTCAGTGTTTAAATAGTGCTGGGGGGAAGAGGAAGGAGAAGTTGAGTCATAGATCATGCAGGATTTTTTTTGGTGGGAAGCAACTGCCTTGCTTCCTAGGCTCAGCAATGGATGATGTGGTAGTGAACATATTGAGATTAAAACAAAGGGGAAGGACTGGGATTAAACAAACGCAGCCTGACAGATGAGTGCTAGAGGCCAGGACAAAATCCAAGCAGGAGAAATAAGCAAGTAAGCTGTAGGGGAGAGCCTAACCACGCTCCCCTTTGGACTGTGGTGTGAGATGCACATTAGATGGCCCTAATGTGTATATACGAGACCCTCCAAGCACGATTTTCAGGGCACTGCTGGGACAGGGCCCAAACGTGAACCCAGCTCTGCTACCAGAGTAGCTGGGCAGGGGGCTGGTGGTGGTGTCTGCCCTCTCTTTCTCCTCCAAAGCCACACACGGGCCAGGGCAGAGGGTCCCTGCGGGGAGGCGTCCACTCCTTTTGATTTGAGGACCATGTCTATCCAACGCAATCCCGCACGCTCTCGTGCGGGCCCTGGCTGCGTAGCCTTCACCCGTGTTCTTCCTTGCTTCGAACGGTGGTCAACAGTGCTCTAACTTCAACCTTGGTTGCACTTCTGCCCCGTGTGTCCGTGGACACGGCAGCCAACGGGGCTCCAAGTGTCTTGGAGGCACTGTGCGACTGGGGAAGGTACAAAATATTTCAGTGGCACCATGGGTTTAAAAGACAGTATCCAGGCTCTTCCAGGCTTAATCTAATATAGACTTTCAGTTGTGAAAAGTCTGCAATCACATCAGATAAAATCGTTCAGCGAAGCCAGAATAGATTCTCCCCTCTGTATATTAAAGATGCACAATCTCATTTTAAACTGCGTGTTCAAAAGAACTCAAATAACTCCTTAACTTAGTGCTAATATAGTATGAAAATTAAGACACTTTTAAATGAACAGTTTCTTTAAAAAAAAAAAAAGTTCCAGCTGTTTTCTTTTGCCTTTTTAAAAAAAAATTTGGATGGTGCCTCTTTCAGCTTCCACCCTGACTCCATGCACGGTCAGATTCCATCCTGGTTTCTAGCATAAACTATTTCCAGCTTTCCCTCCTCTCCGCGTGAGCAGGAGCGTCAGTGGGACCCTTGGTGCTCGAGTGGCTCCTGAACCTGCGTGCAGGGCATGCACCATCACCAGCCTGACACTTGAGCCCTGGGAAAAAGGGATTCACAGATCCAGAGTGCCAGGGGTTGGAAGGGACCTCTAGAGATCAACTAGTCCAACCGCCCTGCCAGAGCAGGATCCCCTGGAGCAGATCACACAGGAACAACTCCAGGGGCTTTGGAAAGTCTCCAGGGAAGGAGACTCCTGGTGATACCAAACTGGGAGGAGTGGCTGCCACGCCAGAAGGCTGTGCTGCCATCCAGCGTGACCTGGACAGGCTGGAGAGCTGGGCGGGGAGAAATCGGATGCAATTCAATAAGGGCAAGTGTAAAGTGCTGCAGCTGGGGAAGAACAACCCCATGGATCAGCACAGGTTGGGGGCTGATCTGTTGGAGGGCAGCTCTGGGGAAAAGGGCCTTGGAGTCCTAGTGGACAGCAGGATGACCTTGAGCCAACAGTGTGCCCTCTGGCCAAGAGGGCCAATGGCATCCTGGGGTGTATTAGGAAGACCGTGGCCAGCAGGTCGAGGGAAGTTATCCTCCCTTCTGCTCTGTGCTGGTGAGGCCTCCCCTGGAGTGCTGTGTCCAGTTCTGGGCTCCTCAGCTCCAGAAGGACAAGGAACTCCTGGAGAGGGTCCAGCGCAGGGCCACTGGGATGCTGAAGGGCCTGGAGCACCTTCCATATGAGGAAAGGCTGGGAGAGCTGGGTCTGTTCAGCTGGGAGCAGAGGAGGCTGAGGGGGATCTTATCAATGCTTATCAGTATCTCAAGGGTGGGTGTCAGGAGGATGGAGCCAGGCTCTTCTCAGTGGTGCCCAGTGACAGGACGAGGGGCAATGGCCATCAACTGGAACACAGAAGGTTCAGCCTGAATGTAAGGAAACCCTTCTTCCCTGTGGGGGTGACAGGGCACTGGGACAGGCTGCCCAGAGAGGTGGGGGGATTTCAGTACCAGAGAAGTTCAGTACTGAAATGTACCTGCCCAGCAAAGCTTGAGTGCTGTGTTTCACACTGCTGACACTGCAGATGGGGTATCTGGGCTGCACTGGCCAAGGGAGAACAGGCGTGATTTGGGAGCCTGCAGAGTGGGGAGATTTTCTGAACTAGCTATCAAGAGAGGGAGAACAGAATGCAATAATATTTGGCTGTCTTGCAAGGCACATCAGCTAACGACATTTAAAGTATTTCTATTAAAAAGAACCCACAACCCTTAAATGTTACCCTTATTTAAACATGCGGGAGCTGAACCAGGTGGCAGGACTCCCTGGAGATAAGCAAGAACATTTTATAATGTGAGAGGGGACAAGGAGCCCTGAAACGAAGCAGCAGGGGAGAGGGGGATGGATCTGCATGTTAAAGCGGAACATTTGGAGTTGCCACTTCCCATATGGATGGTGCTGAGAAAAGTATTGCAGCCAAGTGGCTCCAACAATGCCTCAGGCCATATCCTAGGAAGAGGGAAGGTGTGTAGTCTCCTCACGAGCAGCCGAGCCCTCTCACAGGGCAGAGGGAGCCGTACCCAACGTACGACTTCCACCGGCCCCTCGTGACTCCCAGCCCCAAGTGGAGTTTCTCAAAAGCGCGTCACAAAGCCGTCTCTTCCATGCCCAGCGTGGGATGTCCAACGAGGCACAGAGCCAGCACCGTCGCGCGTGCAACACCAGTACACTCGTCTCTGCCGTTCTTTGCCTTTATTTGTAAAAGTTGTACAAAATGCCTTTTTAAAATTGGCCTGGTGAAACAGAGAGGCTTTTCCAACGCTGACCGGGTTTCTGTATAGGAAAACATAGAAGTAGCAAGACATGGACACCACAGCAAAGCAACGGAAGGAGACCACAAGGAAAGGCTGTCATGACATTATTCATGTCATGAAACTGTGCATTTTTACAAAGGAAGAAGGACAAATCTGATGTTGAAAACAGAAGCTGACAGGAGTTCAGATGAGCCCTGGGGAAGCGCTGGGGAAGCGCCAGCTACTAAAACAAAACCCTTTGACGGAATACTTGCAGGTGCAAAACTCAATTTGTTTTGCTAATTCCATGACACTCTTGAATCGGAAAGCCTAGTTTATGTTGCAGGTCCTCCTGCGTCATCCAAGCGATTTATGACATGACGAGCCGTGCCTTACAGTAAGGGGCTTTCTCTTCACGGCTCTGGATATAGCACCGGGAGTTGAAACGGAGGTTAAATGGTTCCGAGTGGTGCGGCACTTCAGCTGGAGCACAGGAGTAGGGCGCTTGTGAGCCATCTCTTCCCCCCAGTCACATCTCGTTTCTTCATGGAGCTCTGCGAGCTCAAGCCTGCTGCACCACGGAGGTACTGCTCGCAGGGTTGACCTGACCCTCCATCGGCTCGGCTGACCCAGAGAAGAAGCAGGGCTTGCCTGCTGCGCTCAGTCATGCCCCTGCGCTTCTGAATTTATTTCCAACACTGAAGTCGTGAAATCCCAGTTAGGCCCAATCCTTCTTCCAAAGCACAGCCACGCTGAACTTCCTAGGCATGCTATGCTGGGTCTCAAAGAAGGGAGACCCTTTCCAGAATTCCGCTTCCTGAAACACATATTATACGGATGAAGATGTGGAACACTATAACTATTATGAGGGGCTAAAGGGGGAGAATTTGGCCACCTGCTTCATCATGAAAACAGCAACACCTATCTCTTCTTTTTTAAATCCTAAGTCTCCCAGGAAAAAACAAACCCTACAGCTTTCATAGCGTTACGGAGCTTTGATCCTACGGCACAAAGACCTGCTCCTGTGCACTGGGTTTTTAACCACCTGTCTTCCGTTGCAGTGATGCCCAAATGGGAAGGAGTTACGCGGACAGTAACGTAGCATAACCTACAGGAGTTGTGTTGCTGAACCCTGAAAGCTGTGACCAGAGACGGGGCAAACACAAGTGAACTAAGGAGGAATTTCTCCTCCCCTCCACCTCTAAACCTGGGGGGAAAAGGAAGTATATTACAAAAGACAGTGTCAAGCACTATACCGAGTGTATAGAACAGAGTAGATGATCGGACAGATCACTGCAAAGGAATTCCTGCACAAATCTAAAAAAACGCACAAACCCTTTAAAAAAATAATCAGTATACAATCACAATACAAAAGGACCATAAAGGGACTTTTTCTGAATTCCACATACTCTGGCCACCCTTTCCTCCTGCCCTGTCCCTCGTAAGTCCATTTTTGCAAGCTCTGGGGAGGCCAGTTCCACGTTCCCACAGAGTAACTGGAGGGCGGGCTAATGCCGTTAATTTATGAGATCCTGCAGCTCCTCATCGGTCAGTTCATTGACTTCCATGATCTTGTCCAAGTGCTCCATATACCGGGCATGGTCTTGCAGAAAGTGCGGTACCCTCATGTTCTCCATCACCGCTAATCCCTTCAGGCGGTCCACGTCCTCATAGGAGACCTGTAAGGAAGGACGTGGGTTACTTTTGCACTGTAGTCCCGTTGCTTCCCTGCTGCGGCTCTCAATTCGCTCTTGTGGACGAGAACAGGTTTCAGAGCAGGGGGATTTAAAAGCGTGTGAGAATCTGTTGAAAACATGAGTAACCATGCTTCCATAGAAGATGCAAAAAAAGACGTAATTCTAGCAAATGCCTCCGTACTCCCTGATTCTGCTTTTGATTCAGTGAACAGACTTACAGGAACCTGAACGAGAATGACCTACAACGGCTGCAGGATTAGAGGGGAAGGATGGTATACACGTGAGTTGAGTCTCTCCTCAAAAAAAGTGGAAAGATTGACGTGAGAGTGGAAAAAACACTGTGCCAAAGACTGAGAAACTAGAAAGGGAGTGCAGGACAGGCATGGCACAGGAAGCAGGTAGGCTCCAGCTTTGGGAAAGGCATGGTGTGAGCTGATGTTTTCATTTTCACTAGCAAACGTACTTACGCAAAGCTAAATTAAAATGCACCTCAAGTAACAAGCTACAGCGTGGGCAGCCCTTAAGCCTCCCCGTTACTTATTTTTCCCATTCAATAACAAGGTGGAGATTGGGTTTGCCTCTTGGCATCAGAGCCTTCTGGGTATAGGTGTGACACTCAAACCTTCTCCAGCTACTACAGGGCCCACTACATTTTTTTGTTCTAACATAAGCTGATAGTTTCCTCCACAGTCTTATGATCCTACGAGCTAGGACTTCAAGTCTCGAGCTCACGGTAGCTCAAGGTGCTGTGAATGATGAAAGGATGAGTGCTCAGGCTGCAAACAGCCACACAAGCTGCCCTGGAAGCACAGGACTGGACTCCTCGGGCAGCTGTCCAGTGGATGAAATTGATGTGGTTGCTGCTTTGCCTACAAGCCACGTGTCCTGGGCACCCTAGAGACAGAAGCGTATGTACTGGCAAGACCTGCAAGTCTGGCCGTGCTTACTAACTGGCACATCCCGTTTCCTCACAGCAGGTGTGTGCCGGGTGGCTTGAGAGTGTAGCTTGCTCCTTCCAACCTTTCTACCCCGTGTTTCTTCTAAGGACCTGAGCACCCCATGGTCAGGGTTCCCTGGAAAACAGCCTGCCCTCTCAGCAGTGGTGGCTTCTATTTGGAAAAGATTAAAATGAGCACGAATGATCCACTAATGTGTAAGGGGCATGGAAGGGGTCTCTGGAAAGATAGGAGGGAGTAATCCAGATTGCCACACCTGATCCACAGAGGCAGACAGAGATAGGTGCTGATGGCATTACCATCTCGCTGATGGTAACGGGAACAAGGTCCATAAAGGGAATGAATTTGCATCTGAGTACAGACCCCCTGAAGAGAGAAAGAGCTAAAGCAGGAAGGAACAGTGTGTGTTCAGTAGTTCAGCAGGCAGCAGCTGTGTGGAGTTAAGCAGGCTTGAAGGAAAAGCACTGGGACAGGTTGCCCAGAGAAGCTGTGGATGCCCCATCCCTGGAAGTGTTCAAGGCCAGGCTGGATAAGGCTTGGAGCAACCTGGTCTAGTGGAGGGTGTCCCTGCCCATGGCAGGGGGTTTGGAACTAGGTGGTCTTTACGGTCCCTTCCAACCCAAACCACTCTATGATTCTATGATTTCATGAAAAGGAAGTTTCAGAGAATGACATTGCAGAGACACTTGATTTGACAGTGAGATTTTATTTTCAGAGCTTCCTATCCTGGTTCAGCCATATAAACAACTCTGCTCACCAATATGGATGTTTCTCATGCTAAAGGCAGAGCTTCTTAAACATGGATCAAAACCCTCTGTTGTAATGCCACTTCCCTACACCGCCCACTGATTGCCACATAGGCAGGTGTGTTGGTATGCCAGCTCTAACTGCAAGCATAACAACATCAACCTGAATCCTGGTTTATGTGACTATGAACTTTCTGAACTGTGGAAACTTAGCAATCCAGGGATTTGGCTCAGGAAGCGTGATGAAGTTTCTGCACTTTAGTATGATTCTGAGAACAAATGAGCAGTGACAGTTAGAATGGACATATGTGCTGTAAAAGTAAAAACACCCTATATTCTAGGAAAAAAACCCACAAAGATTTTTGAAAAGTATCAGGGGATGCCATCAATGAGAGAAATTTGAGATGAAAATCTTTGTGGTGGAAGGGGATGTATTAGCATCAAATGGTTAACTTTGTTTTCTGCTAGGACCACCACCTTATCTAGCACCACTTCCGCCTGCCCCTGGCAGACCAGTTGTACTGCAAGTCAGGCAGTACCCCTAAAGGGAGGAAAGTCTGAGAAATATGGCCATAAAATCTTAACCTGTGAGGAATCTTAATAAGTGAGGAATGAGGAAAAGCTGAATCATAATAAGCGAGGAATGAGGAAAAGCTGGTAGACATTTTTAGGACCTCGAAGTATTTGTAACTTGCACTGTGTAATACAAGATGCTGTACAGAACAGAGATGTCTAGATCACAGTAAAGCAGGGCACAGTGACTCACAGCTCCCTGCAGGGAGGCTGGCTGAAGCGATAAAGCTGTGCACCCTTCAGTAAGAAGGAGTCCACTCACCTTTCCAAGGGCTGTGAGAAGATGGAAATCAATGGACTCCCTGTATCTCAGGATACGGAGGATGCCATCCAAGTACACCTGATCCTTATTGAAACAGCCTAAAAAGGAATCAAGATATGTTGTACCCTATCAAGGTTTGTTCAAGGCATATTCTCAGCAGCCATTAGGAGCAGAACAATTTTATTCTTAAAAACTAGATATTTATATCCCAGACTTTGAAAACCTTCCTAACTAGATGGCTAAACCCACTAGCCAGAGAAAGAACCCAAACACAGAAGATGGTGTCTGCGAATATCACAGCGGCGTTACATCTCTCGTCAGAAACGCGAAAGGAGGTCAAACTGCGAGTATGAACTTCTCCACGGTTCTGCAATTTACAGTCCCGCTTACAACAACAACCACAAATCCATTACTGACTCCAGTTAAAAGCCTCATGGATGTGGATTTTCAGCTTTGTTTTCAATAACAGAAACCCTGCTGCCTCACTTCAGAAAGCGCCAAGTCCCATTTCTCCCTTGTGCAAAGGTTTTACCGTGCGACGCGGGGAAGGAGCTCTGTGCGTGTGCTGAAGACCTCCCTGAAGTACAAACCCAGAGAAGACAAAAGGGGAACCCACCAGGTTGCGATGTGTCGGTCCACCCTCTCTTGGCTCGTACGCAGTAATCCCACCTCGTATTGGGGTCCTTCACAAACTTCCCCACGTCCTGGAAAAGCTGACTGAAGGACATCTGGCTAGCCTGATACACTGTGTAGTAGAGCAGGGCAGCTCGCCAAAGAAAAGGGTCTTTGCGGAACAGGACGCTGTGAATGCTCGCTAGCCCCTCTTCTGTAGGGTTGATTGGTTTTAGTCCGTGTTTTCTACGTCCGTTCCGGTTGCACCAAGGCTGGCTGTTGTTGTTAAAACCCCGAAAATAATGAGTTCCTGAAAAGAAAGGAATATGGGACTTAGAACAGCAGCATCTAATGATTAAAGAAGATAATTACAAAGTATGGAAGACGATGCCCATTTTAGAACTCTGAACTGTTAGGACTGGGCACTGTGAAAAATGCCAACTTTAGCCTTGTCTACAACAGCGAATCTCATCGGGGTAGATACAAGGTGCAATTATTCCCCGGCTGACTGCAAGTGAGACCCCTGAAAATGCCCAAGGAATGCAAATGTCAGCAGGACTGGAGTTCCCAAATCCATGGAAAGGAATTTTCAGTAGTGTCTTACATGCTGAATGCCTCTAGCATAGGCAAGGCACTGTAGTGAACAGAAGGAAGGAGAATCAGAGTAAGGAGGCAGAAATGTCACCTCTTGAAGGTGACTGAACAGCCCTACTACAGCCTTGGAAGAAGCTATGTCCCCTTACAATGGGAGTAACAGTGGTTCAAGGCAATTGCAGGGCTAAGTCTTCAGTTGCAATTCAGGCACTAGCTAAGTTTATCCAGTTTCAATGTACTTAATTAAAACAGATTCGCTGAAAAGCTTGCAGAAATTTTCCACAGGGCGGGGCCTACCTTCTGGAATGCAAAATCGAGGCAATCTTAAACCAGTTTCGGTGTCGCTGGGTAAATTCTTCCTACCTAAAGCACGCCTCCATCTGCAAGCCACGCAGCGTAACAGAAGCAGATTTGGAAAGTGAAACGATGGTGCTGAGGTTGAACGGTCACACTGTTTTGGCTTCCGTTTTTTTTTTTTTTACTCCAGGCTAGCTCTACCTTGCTCTCATTTGCAAAATGTCCCTGAGCAGTGACAGCACAGAAGGTATGCCTTGAGCATAGCCTCTGGGCTGGCATCCTCGGAACGGATAACACTTTGCCTGCTCCAAGATTCCTTTGGCACGTGAACCTCAGTGCAGTAAGCGGGACTAGCTGGTGGCCTCACTTCCGAAGCTCGCTCCTGATCTGACCTAAAACACTAATGCACATGAACCCTAGGAAACCTCAAGCGAATTATCTTTCTTTTACTGCACGCTGCAGTGATAAACAGGTTTCTCCTTCCCTTTAGCACAGGTTCTTTAGACAGGGACGTTCCCTCCTTCTGTGTGTGTACAGTGCCCGGCCCATCGTCGCAAAATAAGTAAGAATGCATGCACATACTCCCCTTTGCCTGAAGAACTGATGTCATGCTCGTACCAATTTCATGTCTTAGCATCCCTTCCAGCCAGTGCTCTCGCGCAGTGGAGATATTGATAGTGAGGGTGGGGCGGCCATTCACCACTGTCATTGAGGCTCGAGATAGCAGGTCCTCCGTGAGATGGACCACAATCTGAAGATGAGAGAGTTCAGGTAGCAATGAGCTCTCTTCCTGCTCCTGTTCCTGCTTTTTCCTTTGCCCCTTCCACTGTTTCTTTTCTCTTTGGTCCCTTGAACTTCACAACTCTTCCTTGCTGTCAGCAATCACCTACGAAAGACGCTTCGGACCCCACTGAGCTATCCTAGTTGCCTGTGCTGCTGACTAAACCCTGGACTTTGGTGAGACTCAGCACGAGGGTTAAGACAGCCAGATACGAGACTGCAAAATTTAATATGGTAACACTGGCTAGATTTAGGGGGTGGGGAGCAACCACATGCAGAGTAAATTAAGGAAAATCCCATTTTTTGAACTGAGTCTAATTATCTGGCTATTACTAAGAACTGGAAAATATTAGATCAGCACACATAAATTGCCTGGGTACCTATATACTTAACTGAAACCTTTTTAGTTACAATTCTAAAGCCACATGATCGAGAGGGGGAAGCGCAGTGTAACTTAGTTTCCTGAGACACGATGAAAACTTCAAATATTATTAAAATACCGGTATTGTTTTGTTTTATATAGGAATATAGTTCTTGTTTTCCTCTTTTCTCTTGAAAAATTGCTAATCAGAACAAAAACTACCAGAGAGGAAATTAATGCCAATTGATACATTTTGTTATTTGATTTCAAAAAGACTTTTTAAACACGTGACTGGGAGGGAGAAGGGAAACTCTGATGAAGATCAAGCACCTTTCCCTCTTCATGTAATGCCTAAAGAGACAGTACTGCTTGGAGGGACAGTACCTACAAGACAGATTTTCTTTTTTAATATCAAAGTTAACAAAAAAGGGCCCAGGGACCAAAGGCATTAACGTGACACTTCCCCATATTCAAACCCCACCATCTGGCTTCAACTTCAACAGCAAACGACCGCTCCCATAAAACTCGTATTTAAGACGCAGGAAAGATAGGTAAATCCCAAAGCATTTAGATTTCAAGCACAGTACCACTTAGCTTTATTAATATCGCCTCAACTGTAGAGAAAATAGTTTCATAACATTTTAGACCATACTACGCATGATGTATTCACCCTATTTTTCCAGAAAAAGCAAAGCATTTAATGAAGAAGGACATGGGATGTTTGATGAGGGTGTAGAATCCTGCTTCCAATAAGACAAATCAAGAGAAAAATGAACGCAAAGGGAGATAAAAGCACAGCAAAGACCAAAAATACCTCTTTTTTTTCTTGCTCTAAACTGTATTTTTATAATCTCACTCTTAGAAACACAGGTAAAGTCTGGCACCAGCATCAAATCAGTCTTCCAAAAGATGTGATGAGTATGTTTACTAATTAAACCTAGTATCTGGAAAGCTAATTTTTGTTTATTGATTTCCCATTACAGACTCTTGCTCACTGCCAGTAATCTCACCCAGGTCTTGGACTGTCAGCTGGTGTTTTTATTTGGAGTAATTATTTTCTTATACATTAATTTCACCTGACTCTTCTAAGCAATTCTGTGTAACTCAGTTAAACTGGACTTTTTAAATTCTGAATACAAGGCACAATTTTTTGTTCAGGGCTCTAAAAAATTAGCTGGTTTAGGTCAGGAAAAACCAGCACTCAAACCAGTTCAACAAGCCAACCACTTTCAGTCATTTTTATTCACTTACGCCACTTTTGTGTTGCTTGTCATGAATCAGTCTCTTGGGCTGCCGCTTATTTTTCTTGGCCTTTCCTTAACTCTTTCCTTTGGTGTAAATAATTTGATACAAGAGAACGGACGGCAGAACTAATGAATAAATGGAAATGTGCTAGTCTCCAAGTAGCTGAAAAAAGGAGGGAAGGAAGGGTGTCGTTCGCGAGTACTCCCAAAAGAGGTGAATTTAAGAACAAGCATATACAAATCAGGAAACAGGCTTAGAGAAATGGCTGAAGCATTCACAGGGAATTTGCATCATTTCAATTGTTCAAAAATTATACTGGGCAAAGCCATGAGAAAAACCTGATGTAAGGAATATTCTTGTAGTTACGGAGTAAAGGCCTCCCAAATGGTGGTCTCTTGGGTCCATCTATGTGTAATTTCTAAGATCTACGTAAATGTTTCTTTCCTGACACAGGGTATGACTTACCTCACCGAGACAGCCTTCTTTCACCATGTATTTCCTGACGTGATTCCAGATGCGACTTTTGGACAGCAAGCTGCCGCCAGTGGCTTGTTCAAATTTTTCATAGCTTCCGTATTTCTGCAATGTCCGCTCCATAATGTTAATGGACTATAACATACAAAAGCATAGCAAACGTGAATGCAGCAAGGCCCCCGCGTCAGACTGGCACACGGATTTTTCTCTCCCTCTCAGTTTCTCTCTTTTTTAAGTCATTGGGAGTCACGATCAAACTGTAGTCATTAGATGCAGCCTGACACACTCTGTAATCGACATACATTAATGCCAAAGTACTGAAAAAAAGATTCTGATCAACTCATCTTGGACTCCCATACATCAGCATGACACAGGTGATTATCAGGCCAGTGAAATAATACCCATTTTCTCTTTAATTTTGGGGATGTTGCACAACTGCCTTGTAAATCAGACATAACAGGTCACGAGGACATTCGCAGTTTAAGTTGTCAGCATGTTTCTTTTTATGGTTTTCCACAGAATTTTACAAAGATCAACTGTAACTGTCATCTTGCTTCATTTCTTGGTATTTTCTAACTTAGGAATGCTGAACCAAGATTAAGCTGATGTGTAACTATAGGTTTAATGATAGTATTTCTACCGAAAATGTCTCCTTATGAAGAAATCCTCTGTACCATGGGTGTCTGTTTCCGAAAGGAGGAGAGAGAACAGGAACATTATCCACAGAACTTTCGTTTATACCTTTCATTTAAATCACAATACTTCTCTATAACTCCCCAAAATGAAGGAGGCATGTTTCATAAGTCAAGTAGTATTAACAATTCTCTTACGCACTGCTGCTAGAAGAAGTCCCTTGTGGGTGGAAAGCAAAACATGATGCCTATAATGTGATCTGAACTCTGCACGTTGAAGATGTTGCTGATGGGGTGTGAAATGCTCATCCCCAATAATCTACTTCCCAACATGTCATTTCACAGCCTTAAAAGAAAATGTGGAACACAGTAACTCCTTGCCCAGCAAAAACCCAGCTACAGGGAATGGTTTTTTTCACAGACATGATAACAGATGCTCCCAAGAATCTCATACAGAAAAAAATATCACTGATATTAAGAAATTAATGTTCTTGCTAAGAAAATATCACTAATGATGAAGGTGGAAATGCTGCAGACTGAATCTTTTTATGGTGTACACTTATATATCCATGCATGAAGCTGAAAACATGCCTCTTGTTTCCAGTCATGTAATTATGACATTGTCAAGAGTGGCTTATTGTCCACAGAAATAGGATTCATTTCGTATCTCTCACAGCTACTAACAATCCTATCCTATTTCTTTTTCAAGTTGAAACTAAGCAACCCTGAGTAATTGCTACTGAGATCCATAAATGCTAGCTAGATGTATTCTTAAGGTCCTGTAGCTCTTTCACAAGTATCACTTACCTGAATGCCAAACAAATACTACACCTCATGTTTAGTACCTCTTTCTCTGCCTCTAACACTTGTTATTAAATCTGAAGTGTTTCCTGGTCAGATCTGAATTTATTTTTCAAGAATGAAGAATTTAGCATAATTTCCTACCTTAGCACAGATTGAAAAAAAAAAAAAAGGGTTATCTTAAAGAAGGCTGTTGGTTTTGGGGGGAGTTAAGCAATCTGGAAGCAAAGAACCTGCCTACTGTGTCTCCCCTCTGCAATCTCTATTCCAGCTGTACCTGAGCCTCCACAGTAAGTTTTTATTTACGTGAGAGCAGAGGGCCTATGCTGGAGAGCATTAACAGAAAATTGGAAATTGAGGCATAAACAGAAATCTGCCACTGGTTGTACCACCAGCTCTCCAGGGAGAGCCCAGCAGCACCACAGTACCCTACTGACAGGACTTGGCCGAAAGGCCAGCGGCCTCACGAGGGTGACTCTGCCAGAAACAGGCTCACGATGAAGCCACCCAGCATCCTTACGCGAATCCTGCCCCCTCTCGCTGCCTCCTGCCTGGCCAGAACTCCCTAGCCACCGTGTTAACTCCAGCCCTGGTTTCAGGCTTGACAGGGACTTGCACTGGACCCACTGGGGGCTGGTGACTTTTGGCCGGTTCCCAGGATCTGGCCCATTTGGGCTGCTGTGACCCTGCAGCTGCTGAAGCCAGCCTGAGTAAGAGGCAGGTGTTATGAAGAAAGGCACCAACGAGGAACACATTATCTGTTCTTTTTCAAGTTTTCTTCATAAGACGAGGCGGCACGACGTCTGAAAAGAGGTATCATAAAAAGAGGAATGCCATACCACCGCCTGAGCCACTGCAAACAATTTGGCTTTGCCTCCTCCTGTTTCAACACCGCAGTGAGCACACACAGCAGCACAGCTCCCTGTTGTGTGTTACGCAGCTCCACTCAGCACCGGAACGGGTAACTCCCAGCACCTTGCAGACCTCTGGCTCTATTGTTGCAGTGGAAATAAATCCTGCTGCTCCTAAAGGCAAGTTGCTGTGCAACTGCAATGTCCTTCTGCTACAAACCATGTTTTTCAAGATGAACGTATTAAAAAAAGAGGACCCTCATCTGGTGCACGCTGGGTAGTTCTGGCAACGTTCTCCCAACCCACTGCCGTAGGTATTTGACAGAGGTTCAGTGCTGTTATTTTTGCTGTTAATCCCATTAACTTATTGCACAGAAATATGAGTAAGGACAACTACACCTGTGCTGCTGACCTACGCGTTCAGTGAGATCTTGGCTCCCACTTACTTCCCCATACATTAGTTCTTGTACAAATGCATAGGTGTGGCAGGGCCTAAAAGATTATACAAAGATTGGAGAGGTCTTTCTATGTCAGTAAATAATATTTTTTTCTTGTGATAACTCAAGTCTTGACATTGTTTGTCATTTAAAAATGACCTCAGGTAAAAGAAGCAAGCTTAGTGTCTCAGTGTTAAAAGAAGGAATACATGAATCCCTCATGAACAGCCTAATGTTTCTGGAAACTAATGACAATTGCTTCTAGCAAAATTGAGGATCAAGGGCTACATGCACAGAACAAAACAGAACAGAATCTAGTTCCTATTTAATAGCTTGTATATTTTCCCCGAGAATTTTTTCCTTTTTTTAAAATTGCACATGAATTTTTAGCTTCTGAAAACATTGGCTGTTTTATCAGTTTTTCAGTGTCTGCAAATGCTGAGCCATTTTCCTGCCTTACACAAGCGCCTTGGTTAAAGAAGCAACCCAAAAATTATTGTCCTCTGTCCCAGGAAGTTTATTCTCAGCCTGCAGCCTGAGTAATTAATGATAACAGTTCTTCAGTTTCCTCTGCAAGGTGCCAGATCCTCAAGATACTTGTGTTACCTACTAATTGTTTGGTGTATCTGGTTTCTCTGAAGAATTAATTAACTTTATATGCTCACTCTGAAAGAAGCTGTCTCTCAACTAATCTTCTGGCATGGAATTTGCCTTCACAACTTGTTGATACTAAATTTCAATTAAGTCTATGAGATCTATTAGACTAAACACACTAAGTACCCACTTAAATTCTTGGACGCTTAAGTTCCTTTGTATGTGCACCAGTGATTTCCATTCCTAAAGAGACTTGCTGCCCAGGAGCACCACATTTTGTCTCTTGAACTCTTCCTTTTCTCCCCATGGTCAATTCTATCTCTCAGAAATAAATGCTGGAAAAAAATCATTATAATTAATAGCATTTTATAAAAAACACAGTGAGATGAAGAATTAAGATGCAAGAGGGATTCCCAGAGAACTGCAAGCCTTGGAGCAGCTATGCTACGTGGTATCCCCCAAACCTTCACTTTCTGAGATAGGTCTTTTGTATGGTTGTACGGAACGGCAGTTCCCCTCGAAAGTTATCAATAGTGTGATTTAAAACATAGTAGATTCCGTGGGCAGAAAGATTTGGCTTTAAATTCTCCGAAAGTTCTTCACTGCAGGAACATTTTCAAAAGACAGCAGGATTTTTAAGGCATCTTTCAGAAAGTACCCAGCACTCAGACGACATCTCTCTACTGGTAAATCAAATAAGACCAGGATTGGGCTCAAGTGCTGTAAGGGGTCCATCCATTGAGCTGAATGGTTGGTGGGCCCCCAGGCACAGTGTTGCCTTAGGTGAAACAGCACTTCCCTCTCTGGACACTTGGCCATAGCCAAAGGACCGTGTGGGTTCCTGACAGAGGAACAAAAGCGCTACATTTTGATGCCCATCCCACATCTCAGCAAACCAAACATCAGGTCCAGTTCAGTTTCATATCAAACAACGAAAAAAAAAGGGTTTCCGACAATGTGATGGCAAAGCCTTTGGATGGAGAACACGTGAGTGTGATTCAGGGGCTGAAGGAAGCCAATAAAAGTAGCAAAAGATAATAAATAGGCCTGAAAAATAGCAAAGATACTTCACATACTTTCTGAAAAGAGCAGGGCAAATCTAGAGTGCTGATCAAAGTTGAGAAGGGGTGGAGGAGAGCAGGTTAGAGAGTAGGACTGCCAAAACCAATTGAGAGCAAGGGTACGGTTTCTTCTCAATGTGAAAGCTCGTAAAAATAAAGGTCTTTGAGAAAGGCTTGTAAAATTTATTAACCAGGTCTCTGTTTTGACATTCTTTATAAAGACGTTAGTACTGTGAGAGAGGTTACATAGGTTTATTTGGTGGTGTTATCCCAGAGGACTCTCCTACCTTAGTCAGAGTGCAGGTATTTTCTAAAACCACCTCACCAGAACAAGCTAAGGAAACAAGCACTGAGCACGCATTAAACTTCCTGCTTGGCTGTCTGTAACAGCAAACCCTCTGGAGCTGAGGCCTCTGCTTGCCAAGGGAGGCACCGTGAGTTTGGGGGACAGGAGGCCCAAGTTGTAGCTCCTGCTGCCTGCTTGCAGGCACCCTCCTGAAGCCTTCCTGGGGCCGTTTAAGACTTTTCCTAAAATGCTGAGAGACACTTGAATCAACAGCACAGTACGACCAGCAGGTTTTCAGAGCTACACCCCCCTGAAGATGCACAGACCCACTCTGGCCTCTCCCTCCTCGACCCGGTGCACGGTTTACAGCCAAGTAACCTATATCCTGGCAGTTCAGCCACCTCCAAATAGATGTTGCAAGGTGAATCCATGCATATTGAGAAAGTCATTAAGCTTAAGCCTTCTCATTGCTGAACACATATTCTCTTAGGCAGGTAATTACTAAGAAGGGTGCTCACCACTGTCACCTTCTCCCTTGACTCTGTTTCAAGCAGAAGTCCCAGTAATTCCCAGTCTTTCCAAGTTGGCAGGTGTGACTCTGGAAGCACTGAGAGCCATCACACACACACACGTTGCCGCCAGCACGCTAATCTCTGGGGAGTGGCAGATGGCCCCAGCCCTGAGATGGGGCCTGTTCCCAGTGCTGCTGCTGGTTTTGACACTTCTTGCCACAGCTACCCCAGCTGGTGGAGGTTCCTGAGAGAAAAGGGTTTGGAATATTTTTGGGTCCCAAGAACTGAATACAACACAGAGCCCTTCATCTGGGGTTCTGAACTGGTCTCTGAAGTGAGATGACTCAAAGCAGATGTTGCAAGAACTTGCTGGGAAAGGGGAAAATCCAGACCAGCATGACAGCTCTTGCCTATTCCAGCATCCAACTCTGAGCTTATTTTCCAGCCTCTGCGCCAGCAGAAAGCAAGGTACTGATACTGCTACAGTTCCTAAACTCTTCAGCCACAGGTAAAACAATGGAAGAAAAGAAGGACTATGTGGCTGTACCAGGTACTGGCTAGAAATGGTAATACATATTATTTTCATTATTATATAAAAGGTCTGGCTTAATCCCTCTTATTGGTCCCGGAAAGTGCCAGAAGAAGCAGTGGTCCCAAGACAAGTCCCCTTGCACAGCAAACTCTTTTGATGCTTAGGAAAGTAACGGCACAGAAGCACTAGCAAGAGCAGGACAAGGCTGTGTTTAATCAACAACCTTAGGTTGTGGTGGTGTTGGCTTTTTAAAAAAATTATTTACAGCCAAGTAGGTCTCCAAATCCCAAGTCACCCATATGCAGCAACACAGCTTAGTTACTTGAGAGTTATTGTAGATACGTGCACTGATAAGACATGCAGGTGCCGTCGCTTTTCTGCCTGTACAGCGCATTTGCTGGGAGGGGACACACACACGCACACAGAGAGCTTCCCAGGTGCATCATCAGGTAACACTAAGACGTACCACATGGAACTTGTTAGTCTAATCAACAGCCACAAAAGGGTGGCTGCCCTCCTTTTTGGGTCCAGTGGAAAGGAGGGAGAGAGGCAAGAGCAGATTTTTGAGACCAGTCTACTCAGGCTGCAGTGTTTGGAGTTTTATCCAGTGCTTACAGTGGCTTTTCTTCTTGCATGCTTGTTCTCAGTGTGATAAAGAACATGTGTAAGTAATTTAGAGCTGGTAGAAGTATTTTTAATGAAAAACTTTGAAATAGTTTGTAAGTAATTAAAAATTAACTCAGTTGTTTTTTTGTGCATGACTGTCCTCACGCACTGTAATCGCTAGGAGTGATAAAGTCTCTCCTAGGGGAAGAGAAGATTAGGTAGGCCCCTGAGAACTTCAGCTATTTGGATGACCTCACATAACTTGTGTTATATATTAATACACTTTATCTACAAATCTTAGTTTAGGAGGGAATCTGTTACTAGTGGAGAATGAGGTGTTTTACAATTAACTGCTCTTCACAGCCAGTGACATATTCTTGAAGCTTCAACATGCCTGAACTGTGAGATCATCTGGACATTACTAAGGATTACTCAGTGTCGCATGTCATCTCATTAAGCCTTCCAGCTCCACCTAACTATTTTTCCAACAGCTGATAAATATGCTAATTGTAGGCTACTTGTATTAATGACTTAAAAGAGGTGTGTGTGATACAAACACTTGCAATGTGGCACAGCTGATTGACTTATTTACTCACTGCTGTACTTTCATGAGTACATGGGAAAGGGTGCACAGCTCTTTTACAGGGGAGATTACTCATTCAGCAAAATGATGACTTTATTTGTTTTTAATATATAAGCATATAAAACATTATTTCCTGCCTTCATTCACAATACAAAGAAACAGGTGTTTACACACAGGTTACTGCAATCGCAATCTCCTTGCTGGTTTTGGTTCAGCAATTGCAACTGTTAAGTCACCTGCCCTGTAAACACTGGGGCTAAGTACTGCCACCTCTAGCATCTGTGCAAAAATAAACTCTGGAAGTGTTAAGAACACTTAGCAATGAAGGACAAGTAATTTGAGCCAAAAGGAGAGGTAATAAGAAAATTTTCATAGCACTCAGAGCACGCAGTTGCTGTACTGATTTTGAAACAGCAATAAGAGACTGAATTTCTGTAATGTTAGATATGTCAGTCAGTGTGAAAAGCTGCAAGTCTGCATCCTATTTTTCATTCTCAAGTTCTCCTCGCTAAAGGCACATGTTGTGTAACCCATGAACCTTATCATGAAGAAAACAAAGTAGAAAGAGGGAAACAAAGAAACAGAACAAAGTATCAGATGAGAGACATTAAAATATTATTTTCAAATGTATTAAGAATTTAAAGACATTTATTCTGTGCCTGTGAAAAGTCACTAAGTGTTGGGCTGTGCCCAAAGTTTAAAATTTTTGATCTGACTAGAGGCCTGGGGGTGAAGTGGGTGCCTACAAGCCTGTGCATTCCCCATGGCAGCCTTGCTGTGCTAACAGTTGGCAAATCTGGTGTGTTCTTTGCCTTTAAAATAAATAAAAGGGGCAGGGTGTGATTCATCTTCAGATACGTTGCAGTAATTCTGTGTTAACCAACTCTACAGACATGCACAAAAGCAGAAAGGACAATAAGAAAGCACAATCTGTTTTAATGTCTTAGCAGGCTATGCTCAGCTCTGGGTAAAAATATTTTTGCAATGATTAAAAATCCTCCAAAATTCTGAAATGTTAGCTTTTGAGCTCACTTCACCGAATTATCCTAAAAGCTCCCTGTAAAATTCGTGAGTTCTCTCAGTAAAAAGATGGGTTTTCAGAGATATTAGTCACACAAGAGCACGTAAGAGTTAAGTTGCTGTAAGCACCTTTTATAGAATAAAATGGGAATAACTGTTTCTGTTCACAGAAAACAAAACTTTCTAAAATAAGTTCAGCAACAAATAAAAGCCAAAAATGTTTCAAAAACCAAAGTTGAATTTATCCTTGTTGCAGGAAAAAGGATGGCTACACACAATTGTGTTTTTACTGCAGACCTGAATCCTGTCACCCCGAGTACTTTTTTTTGTAATTGAAGTCATCTTTCCTGAACTTAACACTTCCTATAAGATACCTATGTGTTTCTTCTGACAAGTAAAATCTGCATGGGGAAAAGAAAAACAGCAGTGAGGACAAGAAAGTGCTCGCACAATATTGGTTGATGAACGTTTTGATTAAAGCTGCTTTTTCTGGATAGTGAATTTGCATGAAATGAAATGCAAATTTGTATGGAGAGGAACGTTTCTAAAGCTAGTTGTAGATAAAAAAAGAGAGAGGGCCACCTGCTGGGCTTGGAGCTGTGTTAAAGCTACTTTTTTGGTCATTTATATGAAGTGCAAGATATCGCTGTTTGGTATTTTTAGGAACTGAACTTTGAGGAAATTATTTTCTCGTTAAGAACTTCTGTAACTTAAACTAAATCCTATGAACCAATTTACATCCTCCTTGATAAGTTTCAGAAATACCATATTTCATTTTGTATGAAACCCTTCAGTGCGTTTTATAAAGTTGTTATAAAGCCTTCATTTTCCCATGCTTTGTAGGTAAAGGGAAAAAGGTAGAGTTACCTATCAGAATAATACTGAGGAATCATTCATTATTACAATATTCACTATTTAGGTATGGGGGGGGATATTAAAAGAAGGGTAGATGAATGACAGGCCTGCTTCATCGTGCATAAAATAATATTTAAGGCTCTGCTACGTCATGCTGAATTATTAAATCCAGTTTGGTAGATTAGTTATTGTTGATTTGCTGTGACCTATGAATAATATTGCTATAAAAATCAAAGGAAAACTTCCTAAAAAGCTTTAGTCGAGGACTGTCGGTATGATTTAGTTGGCTGTTTTGAAGTATGGAAGCTGATTTCAAGAACAGAACAGCTGTTCTCTGTTTTCATGAAGGAAATAAATGAAACCCCAGCTATTGAGTTTTTAAAATACAGAGATACTTTTGATGTGAACACACAGACCAAGCCTTACAATACCATCACTTAATGGGCAATAAAACCTATGTGAGTTCTTGGATTTGGAAAAAGAAGTCGGACTCTTCACAAGCCACGGGTCAGTGATTAGAATCCATGGTACTTTTCACCAGGAACTTTGGGGGGATTCAAGTGAAGTATTTATATTGCAAAGAAGTGAAACTCACAGAACTGCAGGATCTCTTCCCAAGTTAAGTATCACTTGAAACATGACATTCTCTACTTAGAAAAGCTTTTCAGACTTAAATAAGATCTTTCTAAACCATTTTAAAGTGGCAAAAGTGGGAAGAGGACTGGTTTTGTTGCTATATAGATAAGCACTAGTTCTTGTTACTTAGGTCAATGTTGAAAGCAAAGGTTTTGTTTCTCTTGTTGTTTTTTGGTACCGATACAGGTAGGAAGCCAAGGGTAGTTACAGAACGGCAATGTCTGTAGCTATGTTACCTGTGTGGCTGCATATTATGGGGGAAATAAAAAAAGCAAGGGCGGTGTCTTGTTAAATTTTACCTGTCTCTGGAATGGAATTTGCCTGCTGCTTAACTGAGCCTAATGTATATGCAAATATCCTTTCAAAGTTGATTACAACAAGAAACATCAATATATGCTTATCCAGTAACCATGACCTCAAATAACTGCTATGCCTTCCCAATCCCTGTGTCACGACTGTTTTTTTCCCTGTTTATTAAAGCTTATTTTGTATTTTTCCTCTACTGGACTCTGCTTCAGTGCCTGAAGAGCCTTCTTACCTTAAATTATGTTTCATGTAAACCCATGTATAAGTAACTGTGCCTTTTATCCTACATAATCCTGGAAATATTAGGAAGGCTTTAATTTTTTAATCAAAAAGATTTTCTTTCTGTTCTACTATTCTCATCTTTGATGCATTTTTCAAACAGTAGGGAAGGATGACAAGGACAAACAACTTGCTACAAACAAAGCCAAATACCACCTTAATGGGTGTAGATAAAAATAATAGGTGAAAATAAATAGCAGAAAAGGAGAAAAAAAAAAAAGGGAACCATACCTGCTTAAGAAATGTGTCAGATGCATGGCTGTGCTTAGCTAACACGTTTGGCAGAGCAGGGTTTGCATATTCAAACTGAGGATTGTATGTGAAATCTGACTTAAAGAATTTCATCTTCTCTTTCTCCACATTGGAAGGCTTGATTGCAGTCAGTAAACAGAGTTTTTGGCCAGAGATATCACCTTCTTTTCCATGGCTTTTTGAGGACTGGGATTGCTTTGGCTTTGATACATTAAAATGCCTCTTGGTTCTAGTTCTGGGGCGAGACAGCAGTCCCGCACCGCTCCCTGCAACCGAAATACTGTTGGTAAGATTCACGCCGGTAGACACTGGGCTAGTGACGATGACGGAGGGCTGTCTGTTTGTGCAGTACCATCCACTGCTGAGCAAGGGCAGCGGGACTTTGATTTTGCGTTGCTCGTGGCTGCGCAAGGTGGTAGAACACTTGGCAGTTCTTCTGTGTTTCTTGTGGTGAGCAGACGACTGCTTTTGAGCATGGTGTTTTTTCTCCTCTTTGCTCTGCAGAAGGACATTGTAGCTACTGGTTCCTGTTGTGAAAGTGTCCTTAAGGATCCCAGAAGGTGGGTGCTGAAGGCTGTTTTCATTATTAACGTTCAGCTTATGTTCTTCTGGACTCAGGACTGATTTCTTAGAAAGCTCTGTCTTAGGCCAGTGAAGTTTTTCTGCATTGAGGGGAAAAAAAAGAAAAGATGAGGACAAATTCGCTTGTTTCACACGCAATACTAATCTTAAGGACTCAAAACTGCAACATAGATGAAACACAGAACTTGCTTTAACTGCAGTCACATCAACTGCACATTGACTTCTAGATGTATGGGAGAATTGTGTGTATCACTTCAGAACAATTAGACTGGGACTGGGAAGATCCAGCTAAACAAGTACTTTGGGCTTGCAACTCCATGCACGTGTGCACCGTTTGCAGCTAAGAACTAATTGCATTAAAACAAGGCTGTGCAGGACTTATAAATGTTTACTGTTACATTAACACATTTTTAGTTCTGAGCAAAATCTGATTATCTTTATCATGTAAAGAAGGTTTTATGTATGGATAAAGAATAATTTAAAAATAGGAAACTGTATGGGAGCAGTATTTACAGTGAAGTCCCACAGGGATCTGTGCTGTGCTATAAGCAGTCTGGTGTGGTCTCATCTGCAAAACCTGATTCACAGAATTTACTCTCAGAAAGGATGAGAACATCAGAAAGGGCCAGCCACTGTGAGCAATTTAAAACACCATACAAAGAGCAATATAAATTTAAAGGACTTCAGTTTCATGTATCTCTTCTTAATACAGACAGTAAGCTATATTTAAAGAGAAGAGAGATCAGCTACTTACAAACGCACCTCTGAGAACCCTTAAGACAACACTGTCATTTCACCTACTGGAAGTTGTTCTACAATAACAGCTGGCTTTGAGAAGAACCACTGTAAACTAAACTGAATGCAAGATGCTAATAAGGTTCCCTGAATGAATAAGGTTCCTTTAAGGTTGCTCCTTTCTTGCTGTGACCCCTGGCATAACCTTCAGGGGAGACAGGTCCCCGATACAGAGCAGCTGCACGCGAAAGTTGTTGAGGATTAAAACAGTACTTAACATTTGTGTGGCTTGTTAGAGGAAAGTGAGCTCTCTTCACTGCTTCTAACCATCCCCTTCCTTGCCAATCAGGTCATCCTGGAACATTAGCTGAGACGAAAGTAAGGGCACAAATAAATCTTGCCACAAAGAAATGCTTCCTACTTCTGCACCTAAAATGAAAGGATTCACAGAATAGGACATGTGGCTGGAGCTTGATTAAAGCCCACAAAAGGGATTTGAGCTTCAGCACACTTATACATAGCTGAGCTGTAATTGCTTTACATGTAGTAATTATACACTGAATGGAACATTAGCAAGAGATCATTAAATGCCTCCAGGGTGTGTGTATGTGTGTGTGTAAACCCATGTAAGTTTAATTTCAGCTTTATTTTCACAGTAAGATCAGGTTTTGCTCCCAACATAAGCACCATGGCAACATATTTCATGCTGTTGGACCTCAGTTCCGCGCCAAACTGTGTTCCTCGTTTGTCCCAGAAACACTGTTCTAAAAAGCAAAAAGACAGAGGTCCTGTTTGCATGACCATACGAAGGGAAATGTGCAGACTGGACGTTTCCTCCACTGGAAAGAGAGAGGTAGCAGCAGTGGATTATCATCTTTCCACTAAAGCATGGGTATCTCGTGCAAGCTCAGCTTTGTTCCACAGTAAGCCTGCGAGCTCTCTTTCCACGCTTGGTGCCGGCGTTCCTTGGCACTCCTTTGTGTTCCTGTTCAAATTCTGTCCGATCGTTCTCATCACGTGTATGACAACCTGCCTACCTGGCTTATCTCGCTCTACCATGAGCTGTCGTGGTGAGAAACCACAGTTCCCATCACAAGGAAAACAGCATCCGAACAACTACCATAAAGTGAGATGCATTTTTCAGACAACAGAGTAGGATAAGCACACTTACACACTTCTTGGCAAGTATTCGAGATTGACTTCAGGCCTGTACCAAGTATTACAGTATGAGAATCATTACTTTTAAGAAGAGTAAACAAAAAGCAAGGTTTAGAGAATGTCTGAACACAGAAATACTAAATTTCTGAGCATGTGACTTTGCTTGTGTGGACAAAACTGAATTTGGAAATTACACAGCTATTCCTTAAAATACAGATGAGCGAATAATTAACACGAGCAGTGGTAACACTTCACCTTCTCTACTAATCAGTTTTCAAAAGCCACTGCGGTGGGTTGACCCTGGCTGGAGGCCAGGTGCTCACCAAAGCTGCTCTGTCCCTTCCCTCCTCAGCTGGTCAAGAGAGAGAAAATACAATGAAAGGCTCGTGGCTTGAGACAAGGACAAGAAAAGATCATTCCCCAGTTACTGTCACGAGGAAAATTAATTTAATTGATTCCCAATCAAATCATAAGTAGAGTGGAACTAAAACTAAATCTTAAAACCACCTTCTCCCCAACCCTCCCTTCTTCATGCGCTCAACCTCACTCACCATTTCTCTATCATTCTCCCCCTGAGGGGCACCGAGGGGTGGGGAAAGGGTGTACTGCTCAGTTCATCACACATTGCTGCTGTTCCTCCCTCCTCACGGGGAGGACTCCTCACACTCTTCTCCTGCTCCAGTGTGGGGTCCATCCAATGGAAGACAGGCCTCCATGAACTCCTCAGCCATGAGTCCTTCCCATGGGCTCCAGTGTGGGTCCCTTCCACAGGGTGCAGTCTGTCCTTCAGGAGCAGCCTGCACCAGCCTGGGTCCCCACGGGGTCACGAGTCCTGCCAGCAAACCTGCTCCAGCTTCGGCTCCTCTCTCCACAGGGCCACAGGTCCTGCCAGGAGCCTGCTCCAGCACGGGCTTCCCACTGCACCACAGCTTTCTTTGGGCATCCACCTGTTCTGGCGTGGGGCCCTCCCCAGGCTGCAGGTGGGTCTCTGCTCCCCTGTGACCCTGTACGACTGCAGGGACACAGCCTGCCCTCTCACCACCGGTGCCTGGCACACCTCCTGCTTCTCCTTCTGCACTGACCTTGGAGTCTGCAGTTGTTTCCTTCACCTCTCTATTTCTCCTCTCATCAGTTTTTTCCCCCTTCACAAACATGCTATCGCAGAGGCGTTACGAGTGTTGCTGATAGGCTCGGCCTTGCCAGTGGTGGGTCCGTCTTGGAGCTGGCTGGCATTGGCTCTATCAAACACAGGGGAGGCTTCCAGCAGCTTCTCACAGAAGCCACCCCTGTAGACCCCCCGCCACAAAAACCTTTGCCTCACAAACCCAATATAGCCACAAAGAGCAGATAAGCCTTAAATTCCTACTACATAAGGAATAATTTGAATTAATAGCACACGTGAAGAAAGAAACAACTCAAAATGACCCTAAACAGACCCCCCACAACCCCCCAAGCTCTTATCCAGTACCAAAAACTCAGGACAGTAGGCTTTCAGAGCCAAGTGGGACAGTTGGCCAGTAATAAATGCATTTATATCTAGACAATTTCTGGACATCACAAGTCAGAATTCTCCTGCAAGTTGTCCCAAATGGTGGTTGAGTGCTGAACACACATGCAACGTGGTTGATTAAAAACAGTTATCCCCAAATCTGTAGTTACTTTATGTATGCAACCTTGTAGCAAAGTGATTCTTCAGCTGCCAAAAGCAGGTGGCTGTCCTTATTTTTCTTCCTGTTAAAGGAGGATACTGTTTGGTGCATATTTGTGCTGGAAACCTAGAATCAACAGATAATCCAGCAGATTTGAAAGATTGTTATTAGATAACACTGTAGTTTTCACAGAAGTTATTTAACTGCCATTCTAAATTTTTGACTGGTCCTGTGAACATCATTATTTTACAAAATAAACTCAAAAAGAATACCTGAGACAACATCAAAATCATGTTGCAAAAACCCCCAAATTTTAAAGCTTTTTCTCTAGTACATTTGTTTAATCTGTAATAGTTATCATTTTAAACTCAAATCTGTAAGCCAGACAGCCATCAACCAAACTAAAAATACACTGTTTTTAAAGAAATTTGACTTACTAAACTATATCCAAGAGTTTTCTCAGGATTGGCAATGTCTGGTGATTAAAACAGAGGTGTAGTATTCTGGTTATAAAACCAATTCCTTGCACAGCCTATGTTCTGAAAACGGGCTCCAGTGTTTCACATAGTACCCAGATGCCATGCTGCCCTAAAGTAGCCAGTCAGGCAATGGATTATCAGCCCACCTTAATGACAGAGATTGGCTAGCGGTGATTTCCAGCTTTTAAGCTCTGGATACCACAGGACAGATGTCAACAGATCAAAAAGTAGAGACCTGGTGTGGTTTTCGAGCAGCTGTCATTCAGGTTACATACACATAATGGACAAATCATTTCTGAACTGCAGGTATGATTCTTGAGGTGCTTAGCAAAGACATTCTTGGAGCAGTTCCTCCTGTCCTAGGAATGTAATGATCTGAGCCACTGCTCTTGCTTTTCGGTTCAGCATTTTAGAATACACTTGAATTTCTTTTTTGTTCAAAATCAGCTTGATGTGAATTTTCAGATTTATGGGAATGCAAATTGTGTGTGATCTATCTACAAGTAATAAGAAAATAGTGATGTTTGAAACTGAAAGATGAGAAGAGAAATATGTGGATGTGACGATTTCTCCTTCGACACACTCTGCAAATGTACAACTATAGTACAAAGAAACTTTTTTTACCTTCAATAATCAAGTAACGTGAATAGACTAAGAACTACCTGTAGTTTATAAGCTCTAGGCTGTATGGTTTGTGGGTGCAGAGGGCTGTGGAAAGCACATTCTGCAACAAGTAAGCAATGGAGTATTATATATGAATCTATAATGTTCCACTGCCTCTCAGATCCTACAGGCTTATGTTTGTAGCTCTGACCAGAATCCTGTGGTACATTTCCTCACCACTACAAACACCTTTATGGTTTACAAACACTCAAGTTGTGAACAGAAAGTGTCAGGCAACTTGAACTAAGCAGCACTAGAAGCTCTGTCTAGAATGACTGAAAACGGTTTTGCTGTCGAATTAGTCAGGGTACGTCTGTAAGAAGACGGACACAGAACTGCTTTCTATTTTCACAGCAAGTTAGTTATTGACCAGAGCCCATATGATGTGGGGAACCTGGACATTTAACCTAAGAAATTTTGTTCCCTAAAAAATACGCTCCTATTTGCTTTCCTTCGGTAACAGTGTCTCTGTCACCGAACTTTGATTCTGAGCTCCAAAATCAAGGTCAAGTTTCCACTATAAGCCAACTTCTATGTCTGATTCATTAACTGTCAGCGTTTGCAAATAACTCAGAAATATTCACCATTTACAGGATACATTGGCCTGATTTTAGACTGTGCAGTTTGTTCCTTCTTCTTTAAAATTCCAGTGATGCTGAAAAATGTACTCAGACAGTCTTGAAAAAAAGTATGAGCTGACTTGCAAGCAGTTTCTGGCATGCATGTTTCTACACCGAAACATCACTTTACGTATTTGACGCCAAATTCAGATTCTTCAAAATGAATTATACAGCACAGTAATAATCAGAAAAAAATTAAGAGTTGGCCCTAATGAAATCAAGTGTACAAACCCCCATTCATTTAACAGACTCAGGATATAACCACAAAACTGATTCACAGGCAAACAGCTCAGGGTGAAACTTCCACCTATTAGATCTGTAGCCCTCTCTACTGCAGCACAGGTGTGTTCAGGAAAATTTGATGGAGAGGCATGGACCCCAAAAGAACTATCTTTCCTTTTAGGAGATCTTAATATCCTTAAAATCCTTTAATATTACAGTTCCTGTCCTAGATCTCTAGGGATGCTCTGTCTGATTCCATGAACTTTATTTCCACTCCCATTACGAGAAGCAACACCCTACTCATATCCATGCACAGGTGGAATGACATAAATTACAGAAAAGAGTAGCTGGAAGAATCTTAATTATGATTCTAACAGTACTGTACAAGGGGACATTAAGACATCTGCACCAAACCTCTCCAAGGTAGATTTCTCCATGACAAAATAACACTGTCTTGAAGGAGGTGAAGAAATGACACACGAAATGACATCAAATTTAAACAAGGAAGACATCTGAGTGAAAAATTTGTTTTGCAGCTGCAACTGTATTGCAGGTTTTCGTGCATACCACACACTCACAGCACGGAAGGCAGGAAGTTTTGGACACCGCATAAAACCATTCCACATTATGGTTATACAGTCCTAATACAGGGTTTTTTCTATACACGCCTCACACGGATTCACAGTGTTCTCTGAAGATACAGCAAAGAGAAGAGCCGAAGAGCGAAAGGC
Organism: Rhynochetos jubatus; assembly: GCA_027574665.1. Lineage (NCBI taxonomy): Eukaryota > Metazoa > Chordata > Aves > Eurypygiformes > Rhynochetidae > Rhynochetos > Rhynochetos jubatus. The sequence goes on from CM050653.1 coordinate 33,680,645, forward strand.
ACTGATGTAATCGGTATTATTATTATTATTAGCATTTCTGCCGGCATCTTCTGTCCCTTGCCCCGCGGGAAGGCGGGCAGGTGTCAGCTCCACGCTCCCCAGTGTCACTGGACGGGGACACGGCCCGCAGGCGAGCGTGCCCGGGCTGGCACTCACCGACGGGACTCCTGCTTCGCCGTCTCTCAAGCACCTTCCCCTCATCCTCACGCAGCGGGTACGCCCGCCGACACCCCCACCCCCCCACCCCCACCCCCGGCGCCTCCTCGGGTGATATTTTCTACCGCAGGTGAGCATCTGTAGGCACAGTACAGCGCCCGAGGGGCCGCGGGGGAAGGGTCCAACCTCGCCTGCCGGCGCCCCGCCAAGCCGGTATCGCCCTGGGGACGCAGCCGGGGCCCGGCCCCGCCTCAGGCTGCCGCCCCGGGAGCGGCTGGAGGCCTGGGGCGATACTCACCGGTGACACGGATGGACTCCAGCATGGTGCTCCGCCGGGCAGCGCCGCTTCCCTGCCCCTGCTTGGCTTCCCCCTGAGCGGCGCGTCCGACCGGGGCGGGCGGCGGGCTCCCGCCTCCTGGGCGGGGGGGGGAGGGTGGGAGCAAGCGCCGTCGCCCGCGGCACGGCCTGTGCCGGCCTCGACGCCTCACCGAAGCCGTCCCGGCCCCGCCGCGGCCGAGGGAGCCCGGCCGGCCCCCGCCCCGCCGGCTGGCTGGAGCCGCGAGCGCCGAGCGCCCGCCGGGCCTACAAGTCCCGTCACACCGTGCGCCGCCCGGTCCCCGGGGGCCGAGCTGCATCCTGGCAGCTGTAGTGCAGGGGCGGCCGGGCCTGTGGCCGGGGGTGGCCGCTGGCGAGGCGGGAGCCGAGCTGCGCCCTAACCGTCGCCGAACGAGCCCGCTGCATCGGGCCTGCACGGCGTGGCGTGAGGTGCCAGCAACGCCAGCGGGTTTTCGGTGTCATGCTCTGCAGGAGGCTGGCATGCTTGTTGAATCCAGCGACTGCATTGCAGCACATTGGTAATTACCATCACTGCTGTAACTGGCAATAATGGGTGGCACTGATAGTTACCTGCCGCGCCTGAGGCAGTCAGGGACAGGGCTGCTTGGGACAAGGGCGCTCAGCGGGTGCGTAGACAGGGCATGTGCCACCCTGGGAGCGCACGGCAAGGAGCCGTCAGCAACAGCGTGGGGCGATTAACTTCCTTTACTAATCAAAAAGGTTGTCATAAATTGATAAGTAGTAAATGGAATTTCAAGTAAAAGGTAGACTTTATATTGCACCCTTCAGTTGCTTTACTTGTGAAACCTCTCGCTCCTTGAAATGGGATCTGCAGGTTTTAAAGTGCCTGTTAAACATCACACAGGAGCAAGGTACTCTCCCGTAGCGATCACAGCTCTGTAACCAGCTCATGTTGGTATAGCATAGGAAGATTTTGTACTCTTCATGCAGACTTAAGGGCATTACTGATGTCAGGTTATACAAGAATACATTTTAGCGTGTTAATGCATTTACCTTTCTAAATGGTCAACATTTAACGGAGAAAGCAATTTAATTGAAAACAGCACAGTAGTGCTCAGCATACATTATGTGAATGTAGTGATCTGCCAGGGGAAGGAGAGCTGGGAAGTTGTGCGCTGCTTTGGCTGAATAGCTTAAATGTCTGCACCTTCCCTCCCATCGATAAATTCATACCTGCAATGCACTGTACACATAGATTCTCTCCATAACATTGTCCTATAAGGTATGAGATCTGGCAGTATCATCACGTAGCAGGGATGGGAAGTCCACAAATCACAGCTTGCTGATGATTCTGAGAACCCCTACCTGGAAAAGTTTTACTGAACTTCATGGGTCCCTCTCAGACACACTTGCATGCATGCAATCTTGCAACTGAGTGGATGCTGATCAAATAGTTGTGGCTGCTTTCATATCACTCTTCACAGGCAATAATTAAAAAAAAAAAAAAACAACACCAATCCAAACAGTTTAAAGCACCTATTTTCATTTTATGTAGTACTGCCTCACACACAGCCAAAGACAGGCACTCTGAAGACAGGCTATGAAAAGACTGAGGTGTCATTTTTCTCGGTCTGCTAATGAAGAGCTAGTGCTGAAATACACGTCTACCTAGCTGACAGATTTGATATCCCTTTTAACTTGAATTCTTTGAGGAACAGAGGAGTTATGTGCTCTGTCAACATGTCTAAATTTAACCTAAAATACCCTTTAAAGTTCTTTGCTAACACGGTAGTATTTGAAACCTGCAGGCTTGTTTCCCAATCTCAAATTACAGGAACTGAATAAACAGTTTTAAATATAGAGAGACAAAGCTATCACTAATGGGTTAGAGTTTGCTAGTGATACATGGCAACTGCAGGGAAAAAATGCCACCAAAAAAGGTGAATTGGTTCAAGCATTGCAAGTAATCAGCACAGCAGATGAAGAAACAATCGACGGCTGCTACAACATGAAGTCAATGTACCATTTTACCATAACTCCTCAGTGGTTTTGCTGGGTAAACCTTAAATTCTTCTCTTAGAGATGATACATCATGTATGCTTGGAAGCCATAGCAATGAAATCAGTAACTCCAGCTCTTGATGTGTATTTTACACCTAATATCCATTCTCCTTGCTCCCTCTGGTGAATGTCTTCTCTCCATGTTTCCTGTCTCCTGCCTACTTCTCCCTGGTGTCTGTCCTTTTTCACCAAGTGCTTCAGTCACCCCTGAATCTGCTGCCTCAGTCTTATTTTTTCTTTTCCCACTAGCCTCTTTCCTTTGCAGGGTGGCTTGAAGGTTTTATTAGGTCATGCTAGCTCCTGGCTCTAGCAGGAGGATGCTGAAGGCAGTAGCAGAAGGCGCAGGGGAGGGATGCTAAAAGGCCACCTGGCTTTGGCTCTGAGCAAGCTTTGTGACATTTGTTGATTAAAAGCATAATGTGGAAAGCTCAGTCAAGAAAAATGACTAAGCATCTCAATACTTATATATAAAATACTATATATGTATTTAATGTAGCTCTAACAGTTCTGACCTCAAAGACATCTTAGCTTGCAAGTCTGTCTGGACAGACACTGGGAAAAAGACAAGCTATTCTGTCATGAAAAAATTCCTGGAGGCTGTCAGTGCAGCTGGCATGAATCGCATTGTAGCGAGGCGAGGGGACATGGGGACAAGTGGTAAGGTGTAGATGAGCCACACTGTGGAATACAGCTCAAATAATACAATTCCATGATACAAATAGATCTCTATCCTGGCATCACTTATCCATTGTTAGGAGACAGAATTAAAGCTGACATGCATCTTGTATTTCAGCTTCAGCATAATAATACTTCCAGAGATAATTTCGTATTTACCTCATCATGCCTTCAGAGATAATTTCATATTCACCCAGTAAAAAATACCAGTCTTGCATGCAGAAGAGTATCTTTGTAAGAATATTAGCACCAATAAGCTCCGCAGCATGTACAGTCTGAAAGAGCAGCGATACATTTTATTGATCTCTACATCTGTCACAAGCTAACACTGCAAAATTCAAACACACACGTGTATATAAAGATATGTGTGTATATGTGCATTTGGATTTTAAAGATGCATATACATAGATATACACACGCTTGTTTCATTGTCGGTTTTATTTGGTTCCTCCCCCATATTCACACCAACATCTTTCTTCCGCTTCTCTGTGCTGACAAGGATCCCTGAGGAATTAGGAAAGCCGAGAACAAGAGTCCTTAACTAACTCTGCATAATTTGGCAGAGCTTCGGGGCCATCAGTGTGGCAAGGTTAGCCTCCCCTCCTTGACTTAATGACTCTTAGCTGGCTGAATATCTCCTGACCAAACAATTTCATTGATCAAGTGACTCCAACTGACTGTCTTTCCAGACATATTCTTTCTAGAAACTCCTCCAGAAATGTCTGACGTTGCCATCTGATTACAGCTGGGTCCTACGTTTCTAGTACACAGCACATGCTTGTGTGAGCTGCTTACTCATATAGTTTCAATAGGACTGCTATTTTAAGATGCCTTATGAACGTATGAAGAGCACACGTTGATACAGCTCCAGTATTCAGACTGATTTATCCGCTGAATTTGATCCCACTTTATGGCAGGCCTGGCAGGCAGGGCTGGCAGGCAGGGCTGGCAGGCAGGGCTGGCAGGTAGCCCAGGCGAGCCGCAAACCCCTGCAGATGAGTCACAGGCACCTTGCTGTGGCAACACCAACCCCAGGGCAGGCAGCACCAGGCTAACGACAATCTGCCTTCAAACGGTGAGAATTTTTAAAATGTTCATACTTTGCCTTTGGGCCTTTTGAAGGCTGCCAACTCTTTTGTGGTGCTGGGAGAGTTTCAGTTGAAAAGAAAATGTTATCACAGGAATGCATTGCCCTTTTTGGCTCATCAAGTGGGCACTCCACTTGTTTCTTAACCAACTTGCGAAAAGCACAGTGTTCCTCTCCCTATTGCCATTATTTCCTTATCCCTTCCACACCCCCTACCCCATCCCCTATTTTTTGTAGGTCCAGGCTGTACAACAGCCCTAGAAAATGAAGTGGGATATCCAAGAAACACAGACCAACATCTTAGCATCATTTTACAAGATGCAACGTGTGCAGTAATAGGTGTGACTACACTGTGCTTTGGAGAAAGAGGCCTCACCTGCATGCCAGGGCCAGCGTTTTCTTGGAGCTGGAACCCCAGTGCTGGGAGCAGGGGAACCTTCGCAGTTGATCTCCGTGGGCAAAGACCCAGCAGCTGGGGAAAGAGCGATAACCTACTTCTTCATCAAAGCATTTCATTTCATGGGACGTCCAGATCTTCTCACTTAGGACAGGATCTGTAGAGCAGAAGGGGCATGGAGAAGGTGGTCTTCTGGTAAATCCTGTTTTCCAGGAAAAGCACTGGACTCAATGAGGGGCAGAACACAAAGTGTAAGGCCACCCCCTTTTTTCCAGTTTCCAAGTACATGCCTGGCACTGCTACCCAGCTTTACCTTGCAGCTTCCTACACAGTTTTTGGGGTTACTGGCTGCTGTTTTATTTACTCCATAGTGAGTGGTACCAATGACAAATTCCGGCTTATGGAGAAAGTGTTCAAGCTTGGGAGAAGCATAAGCCAAGACTGAGATATTTTTAGACTTTATTCTCCTCCATCTATGTCTGGTTTTGGAGATTCCCTGGGCACCACTTTATCATGGTGTTACTAGAGCCACACAGTAAGAGCTCCAGAGTCTCTGAGTGAGGGACAGTGCAGGGCACACACCACATTGCGTTCTTAAAGATCCACTGGGTTCAAAAGAGATTTTTGAATTACATATATAAGAAGACAAGCTGCCCATACCAAGCCACTTGAAAACTGTTTTCAGGGAGCAGCAGCTCTCTTCCTGGCCCAAGACCTCTACCATCTCAATGAGGGCTCTGAGTCAAGGCAGCCAAAGCCCCTGGAGATGTGGAGAGACATGTTCAGGGCTCTGATAATCTTCACCACCACTGGAAGGATGAGGGAAGAATTATTTAAAATAACCTCTTGGCCATTTCCATTCCCTTTGCCTTCTTTCATGCATTATTGCAAGCTGAGGCAACCTTCCACCATATCACACCCAGACATGCAGTGAGACTCTACTTGTTCTATAGACTGCTACTTTATGTTTTACTCTATCAGAGTAAACATCAGTTTCTGTCCCTCTCATTTAATAAGGAGCCATGAACTCATTTTCCTATTCCTTTAGTTAATCTATTTTCCATGTCATAATAGTTTTTAAAGCAAAAGTGGACTTTAATATTAGAGATGTTTACCCACCTCTAACACAGCCTCAGTGTAGTTATGTATGACTGTACTACCAACTGTCCCTCATGGGGGGTTGTGTGGAAAATATCGCGGTTGTTATATTTTGTGTTTGTTCAAATTTCAGTAGAATTTCTCCCTCTATAACCAGCCTCTTCTTATTTCAGATGTGCATTTTTTTCCGAATGTTGAAAAACAGATTTCCAAAGGAAAACACTAGGCAGCCTAGAATCCTGTCTAAGTACCACCCTCTAGTGTAAACGTACTGTCACTGCAGAAAAGATTTCGTGTTACTACATGGATTTTTTTTTTTCAGAGGGATGACATGGAAAGTGAATAGCAAAAATAAGTCATGAACTCATGTAAAACCCATTTCATCTCCTTAGGTCTTTTCTTGTTTAACAAAGCATGCTTAACTTGGAGCATTTACTGTAGATTTAAAAACCAATTTTGTAGGTACAATTCTTGGGCTTCCGTATGCATTATTCCATGATGTATTTTATGTGTCATATAGTTTAATTTATTTATTTAAAATATGAGAATATGATGGCAAGAATGAGGTCAGGAAATCATCACCTGTTGAGCTTACATCATACTGAGTCTTCAAATAAGGAACTAGAGCCAATAGAACACATTTTTGGTGAATAATGTTTTTTCAACAAGTCTCGCCTATTTTATTCATCTTTCAGAAAAGTCTTTCAAGAATGTAAAATGTTATACAATTTTCTTGGTGAAATTGCTGATGTGATTACTCTGCATTATGATACAGAGTTCCAAGTAAGTCCTCAGGTACTGTAAATTAACATCATGGTCTAAATTAACATAATGACACTTAGGTACCCGCAGGCCCTTTCCTTAATTTCAGAATTTTTATGTCAGCAAATGGTACAGCTGTACTGTATGGATAAAGAAAGAAAAGTGGGTATTTTATAACTGAGACAGAAAAGAAGGAAATCTAATTCCCCTTCTCTTGTGTAAATCAGTCAGGAGACATCAATGAAAGGTCCTGAGAAACTGCGCCTGGTTTAGTGATACAAATGCAATATTATACTAAGAAAATTGTGAACACGATAAATCTTTCAGGGTGCATGACAGGCAAATGTTTCTTAACTCCCACAGCCTTGTAAAAATGCAGAGTTCAACCACACAGAGATTTTTTTTCTGAAACTGAGTCCACTTGACAACTGTATCATTGTTAGTGAAATATGAGTTTTGTCTCATTCCTTGTTTCACTGTCTTTCCATTTGAATATATTTTCTCTTCCATCTTTTCCTCCTGTTTTCTTTGTTATCCACCCTTGTTGTCTGCTATTCTCCATGTTTCTATTTTTTAATTTTTTTTCTCCCCATAGTGTTTTTGCTTTTCCCTCCAGCTTTGATTTCCGTGTGATTTTCTCTCAGTCGCTCCTCATATGAGACGGTGCTTTTCAGCTCTGACAGCAGTTAACACTAATCCATCAGTGTCATCATACAGTAATTTAGTGTAGAATATAAATGACAGTGTGCTTTTCCAAGCTTTAATATAAATGGTGTCTTCAGTGAGCCAATGTTTTCTTGGGAACCTCCCATATTTTGCAAAGGACAAGTGAGAGAATAAATAAAATTCACACTGTTTGAAATTCGTTCTGCCCATTCTGAAAATGCAGCATATTTTTCCCCCAGCAAATGTCCAGTTTAAAGGATTTTTCTCCCCCAACTATGCCTACCAAAGCAGATTAATAAATAAAGGATGTTGGTACTATACAGCACAGTCCCAGCTGAAAGTTAGACTGTAATAGCTATGGGGTCTCACATTCCTTTAGTCTGGTTAGGCTGGTTATCAATTTCCTACTCAGGCTACTGGAAGAGAGACTTGTGCTTTGAGCATTGCTAATTTAAATCCCTGTCACACATTGGGTTACTTTCTCATGAAACCTGTCTTATTCCTGACATAAATATATTCCTTGACTGGATAATGTCAGCCTAAGTTGCCTGTGTGATTACCACAGGAGCTGGCAAAAGCAGTATTATCATCTTATCTTATCAATGCTTATCAATATCTCAAGGGTGGGTGTCAGGAGGATGGAGCCAGGCTCTTCTCAGTGGTGTCCAGTGACAGGACAAGGGGCAATGGCCATAAACTGGAAAACAGAAGGTTCAGCCTGAACATGAGGAAACCCTTCTTCCCTGTGAGGGTGACAGGGCACTGGGACAGGCTGCCCAGAGAGAGGGGAGTCTCCTTCCCTGGAGACTTTCCAAAGCCCCTGGAGTTGTTCCTGTGTGATCTGCTCCAGGTGATCCTGCTCTGGCAGGGGGCTTGGACTAGATGATCTCTGGAGATCCCTTCCAACCCCTGACACTCTGTGAATCTGTGAATCTTTGGCTTGCCACAGAGACCAGGTCCTAAATGCTGCCCATAAAAATATTTCTGATTAAGTAATATTTGCAATAGAAAATACAGATTAATACAAACCACCGTGGTTTGCCATACATGGACCAGCCCTTCTATTTGTTGTTTGGGGGTGAAATTGCCTTTTCCTAGGCCAAGTCTCTGGCATGCTAGGATATTCAAGAGGATCCAAGGGCACAATTTGGACTTAATTTCAGAATCACTGAGGAAAGGATGGATATTATATTCTCACTGCTCTTCTGTAGTGCAGGATTCCCTTATACATGGGTCCTGGTGTGGTGCTTGTGAAGAGTGGAATCTCTTACAGCCTGGCTTCATCTTAGGCACCAAGGCATGGAGAGTCAGACCAGCCACTATACGTCCTCCAGGATCCACAGAGAACCAAAAGATGGCAGGCTAGTGGAGAGGGATGTCCGTGCTGCTGGCACCATTCTCAAGAAGGTCTGCAAGGCCTGTGTCCTTGCCTCTTCCCCCAAGCTAAACCCTTTGTCTGAAGTCCCTGGGAAGAATTAATTGTAATGGGAGAGTAGTCCAGAAACAATGATGCACAGCACTGTGTACTACACTATACGTGTGATTGTCCTCCACCTGGCATCCTGTGTGTACCAGTGTGAAGTGAGTATCAGAATCATGACGGTTCTCCAACTAATTACTGGAAGAGTGAATTTTCTGCTTAAAAAGTGCCTTTTGTAGGTAAAACTAAATTACATGGAACAGTACAATGTGCTGTATGATAACACACTGTATTACCATGCAGTAGACTGAAAACTGCTTGCAAGGGCAAGATAGGTGAGCATCAACTTTCACTTTGAATTCTTTATCTGTGAATAAAAGAAAATTACAAGTTGGAAGACAGTATTTTTCTCTAAATGACAGGATTACTGAGATTTTTTTGTGCAACAAAGGAAGCATCTTGCTCATCTTTCCTCTGGAATCAGAATCGTGAACTCCGCTTCTCAGAAGAAAGGAAGTTTTAGGAACTATTATCCAAGGATTATGGAGTGGAGCTATACCGAGCTATACATCGGACTACATCATTGTTATCAGCATTTTTGTCTTCAAAATTTTACATTTATGATTGTATTGGTATTGTAAGTCAGTCAGAGCTACAAAAACTTCGGCTAGTGCGCTCCTTTTTAGTTAAAAAGTGCTCCATTCTTATTAAAGTGCTAATGCTAACTTGTAGAACCTTCTGAAAATGAAAATACAACCCTGTAAACAGTCAGTATGCTTTACAAATTTTTGAAGGAAAACTTGGTAAAGTAAAAATGGTTTTTTTTGCCATGTTAAAAAACAAATGAGTGGCTTCTGTGCCCACACTCAATTCCCATGAAAACTGCAAGCCAGCAAAAACTGTGCCCCAAGTTCTTTTTATTGTGTTATTTATTGTTACAGAAGGGATTCCTTTTCATTAGCTTACCCCTGGCAAGAAGCAATCTTAAACCATATTATGTGGGGTGAGGAGACAATGAAGGGTGTGATTCATAATTTTTGAATGCAAAAACCTGGCATGAGTATAAAACCGTTCAGTGGGCAGAGCCGGCTCATTGTTCTGCTGCTTTTCAACATGGCATTCATGTCTTTCCCTCTCTCTTTCTTTATGCCTTCAGATTGTGAAACGCCAGTTTGATTTTTTCCGTAAGATGCAAAATGTTCTATTAATTTATTAAGAAAAATATAACCCTAATGGGAAACTTCATTGCTATGGGCTGTATCCTGCTCACCCTCCCAACCCCCCATTATGCAGGCAACGGATCTTGTAGCCATTTTATAGCACCATTCCTGAAAAAGACTGACTTTCTTAAGCTCTTTGGAGGGATAAAAGGATAAGAAGATGTATTTACTGCCCATTACTTTTCTGAAAGACAGATACAACCCCTTGAAAGATGAGAAACTAAGTATTCTGTTTATTTCTATCAGGGCCCATTCAGTCTCGGTCAAAATGATGAAGAAATGGTTGACTCTGTGAAGACCAAAAGGAAAGGACATTTGTCACATGCACGTTGACGTTTTAAGCAGTTATACACTCCTAGGTATCTTAATTTCATTTTTCAGAATATACTTTATAGAAATGTTTTTTACAAAAATTGTATTTTACAGCATAAAGTATGATTATTTCCCTCTTTTTCAGTGTTAAGTAGCAGACGAGATTATTGTGTACACTAACAGTGCAGCTAACACCATTTTTGTCGGCCCCCAGGCTGAGCATCTTGCGCTATGCCGTGTCATTTGAAAGATGACAGCAATGGATGGAGCCACATTTGGAAATAGGCCAACGATAGCTGGAGCTGCACTGTATAAATCTCATAGAGTCACCTGTAAAGCAGAAATATGTTGAAACTGCAATAATTCTGTTACATTGACGGGGCTCAAAGTGAGCATGACTTTTCTTCTTTTGGAGTGGCAGGAGAAAGAATAGACCAATAGTAATTCTCTCAATTTCCTACCCATGTTTTTGAGCTCCATATTGGCTATTTTGTCTTCTAGTATTTGCCTGCATTGATTCTCTACTGCTCCATTACAGGAATGTTTCTGTTACTTCCCAGTGATAGCTATACCTGGGTTCTCTTGAGGGAAATACAACCTGTCCTGTTTTTGTCATAGTACAGAGTGTTTCATAGATTATGGATGAGTGATGAGTTTCACCTGGTAAGCCCCAATTTTCAGCATGGTGTGTAAGAAAAATTCTGGTGCTGGACCTCACGCTGCTCCAACTCACGTTTATCTGAGAATGGTGCAGGTACAGTTATTGGCCAGGATGTCCAATCTTGAAGATTTCTTCAGAAAATGTTTATTTGATACTGTATTTTTTTAGATTCTGCTGCACACTGATGCCGTGCTGTTTGCAAATAAGGTATTGGAAAGATTTTCTAATGAGGGGCTATTAGAAGAGTGTGGTTTGTTTAGCAAGGCAAAGTACAAATTTGGACGATGTGCTGGATTAAACCATGACAGAAGAAGACATAACTGCTGCCTATAAATAATTCAAGGAGCAAGAAGCACAACACTAGGGAAGAAGGGCATTCATGCATGGTAGTGAACACTATTTGCATATGAGCAGAAAGGTATAAAGGGGTGCCAGTATGTATGGTTAGTCTGGAAATTTGTCAGGTGTGTCGTTTGGGCAGTCGGGTCTATAGCAGCAGGAGGGAACAGCAGAACCAAAAACCAAGCTGTATTTGTGATTGTGTTCAATACATTTATGGGAAGAGAGTTTGAGGTGGTGCTCGGATTGCAAGCACTGGATGTAAGCACCCGATGGGTGTCTGCAATTCAGCATCCCCAACCCTTCCACATGCAGAAAGATCTACCCGTGAAATAGAGAAGGGGACAGCAGGAGGAACTGGTGGGTGAGGTTTGGTGATCATCAATGAGCTGTTAGTGCAAGGAGAAACACAAAAGCCCTGAGGAGCTGCAGCTTTCACAACTGCACTGGGTAAGTATCCTCTCAAATCACAGAGGAACATCAAAATAATGTTTTCTTTTCAACGCCTGCTGAAAAATACAGCTTCAAATGAAAAGGGCTGGGGGCACACTCCTCCTGAGCAGCTGCAGCAACGTGCAGACTCAACCAGGCAGTATTGCTCTATTTGGAAGGGAGGTAAAAGCCCCAGTTTTCTTTAAAACCGCCACAATTTGCGCCCGGCCGGGCTGATGAGGAGGAGGAAGGTGACAGGGTCACCGTGGCTGGCTGCAGGCGCTCCCTGCACACAACACACGGAAACCCTGGGCAGTACATCCACAGGCAGGGGTCAGACTCAGAACCCAGAGTGCGGCACCCGAAGCGAGACCTGCTCCCAGAACGGGCTAAGGGAGAACCAGCCCCGAGTACCGCGCAAAGACACCCCAGAGCTACCCGGCCCGGCCCGGCCCGGCCCGGGTCCCCCGCACACCTCCTCCGTCCCCACCTTCCCCCTCACAGGCCAGCCAGCCCGCGAGAGGGAGGGAGAACAGGGCATACTGACGTCGGATTGGCTAGCACGCCTGTCAATCCTGCCCCCTGCGGCGCGGAGCGGGTCGCTGTGCGCTCGCGCGCGCCTCCCTCCGCCGGTCCCGGTTGCCATACCGCGGCAGGGGCGGGGGACGCGCCGCCCCCTCCCCGCGTGTCACGTGACGGCACGGCGTGCAAGGGAGCGCGGCCGGGGGCGTTGCCACGCCTCTTTCGCGCGCGCTCCGCCTCGCGCATGCGCAGCTGAGGCGGGCGCTGAAATTCAAATCTGAGGAGCGGTTGGGGTGGTGGTTTTTGCCTGTCTGGAGCGGCCTGAGGGAGTGGACGGAGCGCAGTCGGCAGCGATGGACCCGTTCACTGAGGTGAGGGCACGGCGTGGGCCGGCCCCCGGGTCGTCAGCTGCGGAGGGGGCGAGTTGTCAGGGCCGGGGTCCGGCCGGGGAGCCGCTCCTTGAGGCCGCTGTCCGGGGCCGGGATAGTTACTCCCAGCCGTGACTCCTGGCTAAGGCCTGTCAGCGCTCCTCACCGCCGTTGACATTACTCCGGGGGTCTGTGGGCTTGTAGCGACCCTCTCTCTGCAGCGAAGGGGGCTCTGCCCTCTCGTCTTGCTCGTACCGGTACCGCCAGCGCTGCAGCCGCCCAGGCGTTGGTGGGCCGTCAGATCTCTTCCGAGGGCGGACAGAGGGGTGATCCATGCCAGGGTTTGCGAAGGAGGAGACCTTTTCTAAACCGGGCTGATACCTGACTGCCTTTCCTAGCGCTGTAGTGTTTGCCTTCCGTGTGCCTCTGGCAGATTTTTGGCTGAAACAAGGGGCCCTGGAAGCTAATGGGTGTGGTATTGACACACGTTCTGCCTGCCATATCTAAAAGTCGAGTGTGCAGTTTGCCCAAAGCGGTGACTACCTGATCAAAAAATGCGTCCTATTTGACATTATTGCCACCTGTGATTGGTCATTTCCTTTGGCAGGCACAGTTCCTCTTTTTTTAAAACAAAAGTAGTTGTTAGGGTGGATTTGCGTGTGTGTGCGCGCTTGAGTTTTACAAAATGAGAAGTGACTGGCTTGAATCTGCATAGAGGTTGGAGATTTCTTGAAGGTGCTGTACTGTACTCTGATTTTATGTGTGACAGATGGGAATCCGTGGAGCTGTCTGGTGACTGCTTTGAGAAATGTCATAGTACTTGGGCTTCAATCTACAGCTTATCTAAGCAAAAACCTAGACAATGTAAAAAACCAAATCAAATACATCGGTGAAATACTCTCTCCTCCTCTTAAAAACAATCTGTATATCACATTGTCATACTTTAAATAAATTGAGTGCCCAGAAAAGGTGACTGCACAGATCTGATTTAAACAACTGAACATAAAGTATTGATCTGAACATAATCACTGTGTTATGCCCAGGCAGATAGGCCCTACCTAATGTAACGGCTTGCAAGTGTAAGCATCTAAAATCTCTTGCCTTAATTGGTAGTGAGTGACATGATCTGACTAGTCTTAAACAAACTTCAAGTCCGGACTACTGAATCAAGGTTAAAATGGTTTTGCATGCTGGGAGATATTCCAACCTCAACACACCCTTCTTGAGATGACCGATTTTGAAAAGCTATGACTAACTGTGAGGCTGCTCCTTAGAGTAAACTTCATTCAAATGTTGGCTAGTGTTGCAGAATGCCTAAAACAGTCGCTTTGTCAGGGAGGTTTATGCTGTGGAGGACATTCCGCTGTTGTGTAAAAATCTGACCAATGTTAGGGTATTAGTACTGAAGTTTAATAACCTTCCTCAAAAAAAGTTTTCTGAAAAGGAAGCTTTTTACCACCTACTATGAAGTATTTATATTCTGATTATTTTTTTCCTTTAGTATAACCTTTTCTTAGCTTAACTATTTACAGATAAGCTTTGTTTACAAATTACTGTGCTCCCTTACTTGCAAGGAACTGGTGAGGCATTGGAAGTGTTGATTATGTAAAGCAGTGTAATCTGAACCTTAATTGACCAAAGTATGCTGTTAATTCAGTGTTTGCTGATTACTTTGCAGTAACAAATTTTGTCCTGGTCTCGCTGAATTTAAGCCCAAGTAAATCTTGCTGTAAGAGTCAGTGGAATGCTTTCTGAAGAGTTTCTGGCCAGCTCTGAAATGTTTCTTTTGATTAATTTTACAATCTTACTACTAACCTCTGGAATCTCAACCAAATCATTAACACAGAATGCACTGAGCAGATGGTGCAATGCATACTTCTTTGGGATCACAATGAATGTATTTTTTGTGACTTTCAGTTTATAGCTGATCGTATAATTCAACCTTCTTGCACAAAAGGCTTTGGTACTACAGAATGTTATAAATAGTCTAGGTTATTTTGTACTTTGAAGTATTTATTAATATTCATAGAGTGAAGTATGGTTTCCTAGCGTGGGGAATGACAAAAGAGAAATAAGTGATGCGATTGCTCTGAAAAATTTGCATATATGAAATTAAGATTACTGTTCCTTCAGTGTCATGGATAAAGTTGGTGCCTTTGCATTCTGCTAGTAAAGCAGGGTGGTTGGAACAAATTATTGTCGTCACGTATGGGCCTGAGTATCTTCTCTAATGCTGCTTAATATGTACTTAAAAATGAATTTTTTTAGAAGCAAGGTTGTCCATCGACATTTGCAGTGGGAAGGCCTTTTTCTGAAATTTTTAGAAGGTCTTTTTTCAACACAAACCATGATTTCCTGTGACAGTGTAGTTCTTAGATTCCTAGTTGTAATGAAATAGGTATGCCCTGCTCTGAAACTTTGACTGTCATGAGAACGCTTGGAGAACGTACTAATACTCTGCTAATGAACTTGAAAAGCAAGTCTAAAGTTCTGGTGACTGGCTTACTCATCATGTGTAATAGCAGTTGTGGCAGTTGCCTGGAAAACTTGAGATACAAAAAGCCAATAGGAGCTGGAGTTCAGCAAGAGGCGTACATTCTTGGGAAGTGACATCCTATTTGTAATAACTGAAACTCCATTTTACTGAACTAACAAAACAAAGGAATGTGACTGCATTTGGATAGAACTGTAGGCACACTGCTGTGGAAGATATACTCAACCTTGTGCAAGAACAGTTAAGTTATATAGCCTTTAAGGTTTTTATTTATGTGGCTATGACCTGTTCTTTGTAGCTCTGCCTTTTGGAGGTTGAAATAAGGAAACTTGCCTTGTGGATATGAGCATGGAACTTGCATTGAAAGCACTCCTCGCATTTCAGGTGTCCTCCCCCCTGCTCTTATTTTTTGTTCTTTCTCCAAAATCCTACTCTTCTATGGAAGTTAGAGAAGCTGATTTTTTGCTTTCACAAAAAAAAACTGTTGAGACTGACATTGTATTTGTCCTGTGTTACCCTACAATGGGACATTGTTCAAGACTTCAGCCTTAGACAGTTAAAAATGTTAAATGTGTATTTAATTGCTGTGACACAGGATAGATAATGCCTGGCACAGTTCTCACAATAATTTATGCGCTACCAAACAAGTGCAGTTTATATGTTTCCCTTTAAAGGCCCTTAGTTCAATCACATAATTTCTTGTCTCAAAGTTCCTTAAAACCTAGATCAAAGGAGTAATTAAGTATCCTTTAGATGTGATCAAACTGAGTGATAAAGATCTATGAATGCAGTATTAAAAAAACAAACAACAAAACCAAACACCAAACAAAAAATCCCACAGCCTATTTCAAACTTGGATGCTATCAGGAATCATTTTCCATGAGTATAGAATATTTACTAAAACAGCTATTTTGCATGGAATATGATCATAGTACTCTACTATGTCCAACAGATAGGGAATGAAAGAGAATGTTGTTAGCTTAATTGGTATCTCTGTCTGTTCTTCTGTGTGCAGATTTATTGTGATAAATAGCCTGTTTATTATGACAACTAGTTATAACATCAGTCTATGCTGCTTAAAACTTCAGCTTGAGGAACAGAAATTCACCTTTTGATTTAGAAGGTATAGTAGCAACATTGGTTTTTAAATAACAGCCAAGCCTTGCATTTAATTTCCCAAATTTTTTTAATGACCTCTAGGCAATCACTTGAATGTTGTTTATTTTGTTAGTGTTATTGCTAATCACGTGACGTTACCATATGTTTTAGCAATGTGTCAAAAAACCCATAGCAAGATTTGACAACTCAAGATTGTCATGTGGTAGGTGATTCAGTAAAAAAAGTGATTACTTTCAAACATTTCTGACTCTTTCAGACTCTATAGAAGCCTTTGTCATTATTGTGCCATTGCTTGTGTCTCTCAAGCCTGGTTTCCTTTGAAAGCCAAGCTAATGGGAGACAGTAGTGGATTTAATGACTGGAATTTTGGGACCTGCTGGCTAGCTTCACCTCTTCTTCATAAAAGCATCTCAAACTTAACTGCTTCTGCAATTTTCATGAACGTGTGTGGCTAGGTGAAAAGACCCAAACCATTGCCTCTGTGAAGAAAATGCTGCAGCCTGTTATCTGTCTGGTAGGCTGAAGAACTTCAGATAACCTGCAAACACGCACTGACTGGCCGGATAAAAGAAGGTAGCTTGGAATGTGCGCTAGTGTAAGCTACCTCCTATCTAACAGATACTGACTGAAAATGGGAGAAGCTGTGGGTATTTCAATGGTGAAATCAA
The DNA here is from genome assembly GCA_027574665.1 of Rhynochetos jubatus. Classification (NCBI taxonomy): domain Eukaryota; kingdom Metazoa; phylum Chordata; class Aves; order Eurypygiformes; family Rhynochetidae; genus Rhynochetos; species Rhynochetos jubatus. The sequence continues at coordinate 33,697,398 of CM050653.1, forward strand.
AGTATGGCAATCAGGGGTTGTCACAGAGAGAAAGAGGAGGTAGACAGAAACCCCCATATAGTCGGCAGTGTAGAGAACATGTTTTGTTCATCCTACTTTCAGGAGGAGATAACCAGTCAGAAAACCAGATGTCTGAGTGTTTCTATCCCACTGCATTACAGTAGATCAATTAACATGAATAGAGTGCTGTGATTGTTTCAATGTAGCTTTCAGTGGATTTCTGGTATTCTGGATCTTGGTATATATTATATAAAACTCAAAGCATTTTAATTTGCGCTATTACTAATTAACACGTTTATTGCAATATATAGTAACACATGATTTGTTGACTTCAGAAACTCCTTGAGAGGACTCGTGCCAGGCGAGAGAACTTGCAGAAGAAAATGGCTGAGCGGCCCAAGATGGGAGCGAGACCCACAATGCAGACCAAGAGAGTCAGAGAGCCTTTGTTAGAAACTGGTAACCAGGCACCTCTTCCTGGTGAAGAAGGTATTTTACAAGTTCAATAAAGAGTGGTTTTTGATACAAGTCCCATCTCCTTATTTTTTTCCTAAGAACAAGGGAAAACCCTTTGTGTTTATCTTAAACTAGACAGCAATGGATGCAGTTATCTGACCACTGGGATTGAGTAGGGCTAATGTTTAGCTTAACTGGAGACCAGATGCTCTAAGTAATTAGTAAGCTATTTAAAAACAATTGTATAATGACAAAGATAGTGCTTTGTGTTTGGTAGAATTTGGGAAGGATAGTTGTTTTGGGAGATGTATCAGGGTATTCGTAAATCATGACTTTATTTGCATTACAGTTTTGTACTGTCTCTGAAAAAAATTTAGGTGGTTTGAACACTAATTTGCTTGAATACTCTGACCTGTACAGGGAAACCTGGTACAAAGCCATCACCATCAAAGAGGCTCTGTCCTAACAATATGGAGACTCCAGCTTCCAGTTCAGAGAACATACAGCCAGTTCCTTCAAGTTCCACAAACCATCATTCTCCTGAGATGACTTTGGAGTTGCATGTAACTGCTTCTAACAGGGCTTCATTGGTTCAGCCACTTGAGAAAGGAAAAACAAGCACGAAGTCAGAAACTCCTGCTGCCCTTTCAGTCAAAACACGTATGCAGAAGTTGGCGGAACAGCGACGCTGCTGGGATAGCGAGGGTATGTTTCACTTGCTAAGCAATATTGGTGTTTTTCAGTGTTTGCGCTGGTGATGCTTGCTAGCAGAAGATAATTTTATGTGTGTGAATGCTAATACTTTCATAAAGAATTCTTAGCACTGGGGAAGGCCTAAGATAACAAAACTGTTGACTGCAGTTTAATGTTATACATCTTTTCCCTACTCATCACAACAGTGACCTGAAACTAGTAAACTGCTTGGTTAAACTAAATGTAAACCGAATGCATTTTTAACTTGATTAGTTTCAATGCCTTCAGTTGCAGTAGCTTGATTATGTTGATGGCAAGAACATCTACCTGTTGATAAACTAGACATGTATTTGCACCTTTCTCATTTTGCTATATCTTGGTATGTTTATCTACATAATTAATTTATATTTATTTTATTATCAAAATACATGTTTTCTGTTTTTCCAGATCCCTCTGAATGTGTTGCTGTGTCCCCCTTCCAGTCAAAAGATCTGTCTGTTTCTCCACCTAAGCAGACATCTAATGCCCTGGCAAGTGATACCCCTATTGGGAGAAGAGGCCGTTTAGCTAACCTTGCTGCTGCAATTGGTTCCTGGGAAGATGACCTAAGTCATCCATCTGCAAAGCAAAACAATGCACAAGAACAGCCTGGCACTACTTGTTTATCCAAATTGTCCACTACAAGTGGAGCATCTGCTAGAATCAATAGTAGCAGTGTAAAGCAGGAAGCTGCATCCTGTTCTCAAAGGCTTGTTGAGGCTTCTATTAATAAACCAGCAAACTCAAAGATAGCGGTGAGTGTCTGATTTAGTTGCTGATTAATAACCAATTTGAGTATCGGGGGGACAAATGTTAACTCATAACTGCTTAATCTGAGTTTAAAGATTTGGTGTGAGCAATCGTAGTCTATTTACAACTTTTGCTCTATTGCAATCCCACATGCCCTTTTTTTATTAGCAGACTTGAAATAGCTTAGAATCCCTTTTACTGAGACTTAAAGCTGAGTGTATTTAAGTCCTGTAAAAGTTGATGCCAAAGTAATTGATTGCCTTTTTGACCGTCAGAAGGGAGCTCCTTACGAAGATATTGGGTTTCACTTTGTGGCTTCATATAGCTGATTGATTTAAATTGTAAGTATTATTGCTGTATGAAAATTCAGTCAGAATGCTGAAACTCATAGTATCAGATACCTATTATTGCCATTTATGAAATGGCATAAATTGAACATCTGCCATGTGCTCTCTTGTTTAGGGAAATGTGGGAAAATAAAGTAGCTGGCAAAAGCATCTGGAATCAAACGTTGAATCAATTTGAAATACTGGATTAAAAAAAAATCTATAAAAAGCTTGTAACACTTTTCTGTTGCTGATGGAATAGGTGTGTTATGTTATAGTATGCTATGCAGAATGCTTTTGGTCTTTTTCCTCTTCAGATAATGAGAATGTACAGTCTTGTTTTAACGTTATTCCTTTGTCCCTTGTTAAGGAACCAAATAATTTAACACAATCTTCAGAACTCACTGTTCCCTGTTCTAAGGAATCTGAAGCAGGACAACCATTAACAGAGAATCCCTGCAGCCCTCAGAAAACTGAAAAGCATACACAAACAGCAAAATCAACTTTGCCTCAACCAGTTCAGTCCAAAGAAGAGCCAGTCAAGGGAACACATGTGCAACTTGAACTTAAGTGTAAACCCACAACACCAGGTAAGCTGTTTCTCAACTTCAATAAATGTTCATTCAAATTAGGCTTATGTGTCCTGTCTTGAAAACTACATATTAGTTAAGAATTTATGGTAACCTATCAGATAGTGTCTATTTCCTGCTGTAACTTGAGTAAAGTCCTGAAGAGGTCAGTGATAGTTAACATAAATTGTAGATCCATATTTTGCAAGGGCATTTTCTTGGACGTGGTTTTAGTAACCTTTGAGAGTAAAATAAATCTAATTTTTTTTCTCACTGTGTAAAAATGTATCCTGATAACATAGTTTGAGACTGTTCACAGCTACTTTCAGTTGGTTGGAAACTATGTGTACCCAGCGCATGAGGTAGAGAGTCAGCATGTGTTAGAAGAAATCAAAGCTAAATGCTGCATAGCTGCTTAGTGTCCTTCTTTTCAGTGGTAGCATTGATGTCAAAACAAGTGATTATCCCTGGTTTTAAATTCAACTGCTTGTTGGGTCAGAAACTTGGACTAACAGCCTGACTAAAATATAACAGAGCAAGAGCTGTAAAGGAGATGGCTTACTCGCTTCATTGAGAAGCTTCAGCAGGATGCAAAATTGCAGTGATTTCTTTCTGTATGTTTGAGAGTTTCTTTCAAGGCTAAACAGTTGTCCTTGTAGGGGGATCAGGAATTAAGCCCTTCCTGGAACGCTTTGGGGAGCGCTGTCAAGAACGTAGTGCACGGAGTCCTGCTACGAATACTCCAGGGTGCAGAACACCCATTGTTACCCCAAATACAAGGACAATCCAGGAAAGGCTTCTCAAACAAAATGAAAATTCCTCTACTGCCAGTTTAGCGCTTCAGCTTAAGCAGGTATGACTTGCTACATTCATAGATTGTTCATAAGCTTGGGGAAGATTCTTAACTCTTGTGCACCTACCTGAGATATCTGAAATGCTTTGACATCTTAAAGCTGTCAGCTTTTCCCCTGGTCGTCTTTATTTGCGCAGGAACGTGAACGAGAACTTGCTTGCCTTCGTGGACGGTTTGATAGGGGCAATCTCTGGAGTCCAGCAAAAAGTGAAAGTTCGAAGAGAAAACTTCCAGAAGCTAAAATGGTAATGTGTTACCTTGATGTATCAAAAGATAGTCTGTGAGTTGCTTTAACATGTTCTGAACACAAGGATAGATGTGCAAATGTAAATATAAGATGATGAACTATGCTAGGCTGTGCACTAGGCTGTACAAGACCACTTGTCAAGTGGTTTGTCTGATTATTAATAATTTATTAGATGTTTTCTTCCTGCAGAATCATTTAAGGAGACAAATGATACTTCTTTGAGCCAACTGATTTATTTTTTTGATGTTAAATGTGGAGTTTTTTATACACTGTAACTATATAAAACAAAAGAAAGCTTCTCTTACAAACATTCAGTTTAGTATTTAGTACTTCAGCTGAATTTCTTACATAAATAGGATCCTTGTTGATACTAGCTAGGCAACCGTTTTTTCTTAGCAGGTGTTAAAATGTGTTTCTTTTTGGCAGTTTTTCTTAGTCACTTTGAACACTACCTTCTGAATGTATTATGTTTGGGTTTTTTTGCCAGGAAAGCCAATCTCAGGCTAGTCCAAAACATTCCGGTTCAGATGCCACCGTTTTCGGATCAGCAAAAGACACACCAGCAGGTGACAGGCCAGCAAAGTCTCCCAGCACGGACTCTTCAGGTAAGAACTGTCACTATGTGCCTGTGGCTAACGTTGGACTGAAGCACTGCCCTTGATGTTCATGAGCAGATAAAGAGGCTGGTAGCACTGGTGAACTGGACCTCTTATTTGGTTAACAATTTGTCTAAATTGTCTCATGATGATAATACTCTGCGCTCCTATACCACTTGAAAGATTGGCGAGCAAGACTGCCTTTTTTGTTCTTAGTGATTTACCTATGTTTCATTACGTGAAAGTATGTTAAGTGTAGGGAGAGCGAATGAGAATTGCCAGTTATAGGTTTTATCTATATTGTACATGAGTACCTAAAGTTCCCATAATCTAATGGGAAGGAGCTCTTCCCTTGTTAGTATCCCCTTATGATATTAATTCTTACAGTAGGGGATGTGAAAAGAATTCTGAGATGCTTGTGACATCCTTCCTGGTGTTTACTGTGTGGAAGAGCCTCCAGTTCTCTGTGGAAAGAAGTGAACTTAGCCTGTAACGTCTGAAAGAAGTGTTAACTATCAAATGTGCTTCTAGAAAATCATGATATCCTGCTCCTGTGTTGGGTTTGGTTGTTTTTGTGTGGTGGTTTACTTTTATTTGGATGTTTTTTGATTTTCTCTTATTGCTCTTGAGTGGCTGCACTCTACCACGGTTTCAGCATTGTTTCTTGTGCTATCAGTTTTCTGATTATAAGATAGCAGTCTAACTGTACAGGTTGTTGAGAGTATGTATTCTAATGTGTTTTTTTGAAAGCAAGCTAATCTGAATACTAATTTAGTAAGCTTTTTGTAAGTTGTCAGCTATATCATTGAACTTCCAAAATTCAGTAACTAAAAAACAAATTCGAAGGCTAGATATAATATTCATTGATCTTTTTATGAACTACTTAGATGCTCCTAAATGTGAAGAGACTGATAAATCTAGTCCTCTGAAAGTCACTGAGCCAAAGAGCCCTGTAAAAGCAATGTCTGTCTCGAAACCTGAACAACTTGTGGAGAAACCAAAAGGTTTGTATCCAGTAGATGTATAAACGCACTGAGCCATCTGTTGCCGCTAGTCCAGCACAGTGTCCTTCAAGTCTGAACGATGAATTTGCCATACATCTGTTGACACTCGTGTGTTTTGTAATGAGGTTTATATTAAAAAAAAAAAAATCAGGAAACATAACTACTGTTCTCTCCTGACATTCAAGTCTTCAAGGAATATTGAAACTTGGATCTTAAAAGTTTAAGCAGAAATAACTGCTCTACTACGGGATTTGCAGCTGTTTCAGACCTGTTTGAACTAGAATGTTGCTATATTTTTATCCCTTCCCTGTAGCAATTATGCAGTACATGTGATAATAGTATATTAAAGTAAGGATGGAAGTATACTTTATGGTTCTATATGCCTGACTGTAATATGGGCTTTTTTAATCAAGCTCACTTGAAAAACAAAAATAATTAGTTTATCTGTTAACATCTTTCTGTTCATTTAATGTGAATGAGTGTAGTCTTGATGTTACTAATATTTTTAAAACATCACCCTTCAGATGAAGTCTATGAAATCGAAATGAGTGTGGACGATGAGATGAATAGCTCAAAAGTGATAAATGAAATTTTTGAAGTTCTTCAAGAGGATGGTCCAGACATAGAAAAGCTGAAGAAAGAAATGAGCATGAGCCTGGAAGGTGAAAGTGATGAGGATGAGCAGGAAGGGTCACTGAATATTTCGTCAATGTCTCTGTTAACCCCTCTAGTGGAATCTGTTGGTCCAGAGGTGAGACTTCTTGGGAGGTGGGGAAGGGCTTGTTTATCACACAGATGTACAATTTGCTTGGGAACAGTGATATTTTGATATATTGTGATACTTGGGAAAATAGAAAAGTTACAAATGCCATTTTACTATGAAAACATGATGTGACAGTTATTTTTCTCTGAACATAATGGATGTTCTACTAAACAAGTGGTTTAACTGCTGCTAAATCAAGCTCGAGCACATACATCTATTACTTGTGGTGGACTTCCAGTGGTATGCATACGCTCAATGAAGTGGTTACCGGTGAAAATCTGCGAAGAAGTAGTTATGTAACTGTACCAGTTTAGAAACTAGGCATGAAATCTCATTGAGTTCAGTGATTGGTTGGTATCCTTAAAATAAGTAAGTTTGCTCCATATTCTAGGAAATACTTACAAAATCACTGTCAAACAGTATCAAGGAGCCCCCAGATTTACTATTTATATACAAAACGAGTCAGTATGAGAGGAAACAGATAATGCTTAATATGGACAGATATCTGTTACATAACCCTTTCTTCTCCCCAGGCCTTTGGTTCTCCTTCTAGGTCAGCTGGTGAAGGTAGCAGTGTCAGTGATGTAAGTCTGAAGTCTGAAAAGTTCCAAAGGACTAAAGTCCCCAGGGCAGAATCTGGAGACAGTATTGGCTCTGTGTCAGAAGATCGCAACCTTCCGTATAGGTAATGAACAGAAACCACCCCTGATTCTGTAAGTGTGGGAATAAAGACACTGGCTTTTTAAACTCTTCTAATGAAGCATAAGGCTTAAACTACAAATGAAGCTTTTTTTCCCCATGATCTTGGCCTTTATCAAAGATTGTCTCTGTGTAGTCTTTATGTTGCTTAAACTTAAAATACACTGATAGAATGCTTATTTTTAAAGCCACTTAGGCAAGTTGGAAAACAGTATCTGATACATATGTATGTAAACAGAAGAAAAAACCAACCACCACCTTGGCACACCTATGAAACATTTAATGGGTTTTCCTCTTTTAAAAGCATTGATGCGTATAGATCTCAAAGATTTAAAGAAACCGATCGTCCTTCAATAAAGCAAATCATTGTTCGCAAAGAAGATGTTGCTTCCAAACTAGAAATGAAAAAGAATGGCCCATCTGATCAAGTCAATATCAAAAAGAAAATGCAGGTATCTAACATGCTACTTCAACTTTTTTCTAATTTACTAATCCCTTGCTTAATTTCCCTGTGAGTGTCCAGGGCAGTAACATACTGCTGTTGTTTTGAGGAGGGGACAGGGAATCTAGATCTTATTACTGCCTTGGAATTAGGCAGGATTTGTAACTACATGCTTTCACTAGGCAATTTTCTGATCTCTACTAGGGCCTTGTTCACCTGTGTTGCTGAATTTCTGGTTAACTGCTGCTTCCGCTAGTGAAGGGAAGACTAGACTAGCTATGTAGCATACAAATATCGAAGTCATTCACTCCCCACCCTACTTAAATTACCTCTAAGGTCATAAAGTGTTGTGCTACAATATTTGTTTGCAGAAGTAACTGTAAACTGCAGCACTTGTAGTTCGTTATCTGAATGGCCTGTTATTTCTGAAGCGCAGCCCCATAAATGCTACTCTCAAGACATTTCCATAGTTGAATGTACCACTAAATCTTCTTGCTCATTATTCTTACTTCTGGTTTACTCTAGCAGCTGAATAACGAGATCAACATGCAGCAAACGGTGATTCATCAAGCCAGTCAAGCTCTGAACTGCTGTTTTGATGAGGAACATGGGAAAGGGTCACAAGAAGAAGCTGAGGCAGAGAGACTACTTCTCCTTGCAAGTAGGTTTTTAGAGTCAAGTTCAATTCTTTGTCCTGAACACTTTGGGAAGAATTGATGAACTCTGGCAATGCTTTAATTATGCTACCTTGTACCTGCTTATAGTCTGTTCTTCACCTGGAAACCTGTTCTGTCTCAGCTCCTATAGGCAAGAGACTTTTTTTTTTTAGTACCTTTCATGTCCCTAACATTCCTACTCTTCTGGAAGATAATTAACACTTCTGTTGCATTTTACATACTTATGGGGGAAAAAATGTTCAGTAATACTTTTTCCTGTTACAACTATAATCAATTAATTTCTTTATGCAGCTGAGAAGAGAACTGCTTTATTGGAAGAACTGAACAAACTGAAGAGTGAGGGACCTCATAGTAAAAGAAATAAAGCTGCTTCTACATCCCCTGAATATGCCCCATCCAGGGGATCTGTTTCCATTTCAGAAATACGTCTACCTCTGAAAGCAGACTTTGTATGTGGTACAGTCCAGAAGCCAGGTAAAACTAGCAACTTAAAGCTTTGCCCCTTCCTTCCCCTTCCCCCATCCTTCCTACCTACATTTCCAGTTCATTCTACTTGGGTTTCTTTTCTTCTGCATTGGTGTTTCTCATTGCTCTGGGGGCAATGAAAACTTAGCAACTACACTTAATTCACCTGCTTTTTGGCTAACTATTCAATATTTTCTGTGGTGGTTTTAGTTGCATCCTTTTCTGACTTGTAAGGCTCAAGAAACTTAACAAGACCTTCCCAGCGAGTCTTAAAAGATCTTTGTGATGCTCTAAACTGTTGGGGAGGAAGTAGAATTTTGTATCTCAGTTTGTCTTCTCTCTTGCTGCCTTGGAATCATTTTGATGGACACAAGTCTAGTACAAAATACCATTACATAAATTCTGACCTCTAGTGTTGTGAAATGCTTACTAAGCCTCTCTTTTTCAGTCCTTCTGGTAACATTCCAAAATAATTAATTTACTAAGGCTAGTCTTCCATAATTTTGTAATATTTAACCCATTAAAGTGTTAAAAATGTGTATTTGTTTCTCTTCTTGTTCCAGAAGAATATCTGTCAATATCTTTCTGTAGGTCTAGATATTTATCCTGGAACATAGTAAGCTGCTGTCACATGGCTCTTTAAAGAAACTGCAAGCTCACATTAATCAGTGCTGGTTTATGTTATGCCACAGAACATGACTGTAGCTAGCCAGGTTCCTACTTCTTGCCTCACTAAAAGTTGAGGACAGGAGTAACTAAACAAAGTCTTGTTTAGTATTGGTTGCAAAACTACCAATGAATTCATATGTAGCCTTTCTTGTTTTCTTATTTAACTGTCCTATGAAATGTTAGGTGGGTTTTTATGTCTTCAAATAAAACCACAGCCAAGAATAGAAATGTAAATATCTGACCTAATTTACCACCACCCCCTGACTCCTGACATGTTACAGTTGATGCATGAGACAATTCATCTCTGTTACAGGAATGCCTTTCTAATGGTTATGAAAATGTAACTTTAGTTTCTATCGGTAATGCTCAAAACCAAATTGTCTAAACAAACAACTATGAACTATTTATTGTCAAAACTTTATTCCAGAAGTGCAGCATTTGCTATACATTGTGCACCAGAAGCTCTATTAATCACTTTCATTTCTGAAGAGAACATCAAATATAGAGAGTAAAACTCAGTGCTTACTGGAATCTCCAGCAGTTGTTCTGAAAGCCGTGATTTGTCCTATACAACAGAGTGCTCAAACTGTTTTGGGGTGTTTAATATCTTGTTTTAATGTGGTAGGATATTATGCAATGCTCCTGCTTTACTGTTCAGCAATCTGCTGCACAAACTCCAAATCCTCTCCTGACACTACTGAGGTGTGCTCTTGTTGGTTTTTTTTTCCCCTTACGTGAAAAGTTAAGGAAATGAGTTGCCTGATTAACCGGTTCCTTCATAGGACTGAAAGAATCATGAGATGGGCAGTAGCAAAAGCTGACGTATGGTAAAGCTGGCAGGCCTACAGAATCACAGAGTGTAAGGAACAAAGATTAACTGCTGAATCTGACTAGAAGTTCGTCCTCTCCCCTCTCACACCCTGGGTAGTGTAGTCTGGCCTGAGATGCCCCAGGCAGTAATGCAATAGCTGTGAATATTGTGGAGACAGTCTCACTAGTGGACACAGTAGGAACAAAACCTGGTTTTAAGAGTAAGTTTATAAGCAAATCTTGGCTGCAACCAAGTGTTTAAATGGGGTGAAACAAAGATGTGTTTAATGGCAACGTGATACTTGACATTTTTAAACAATTGTACAGCTTTGGGTAACAAATCTGTCTGATATGTATTTACAGAAGCAGCAAATTACTACTATGTAATAATCTTGAGATCTGGAGCAGAAAACATGGTTGCAACTCCATTAGCAAGTACTGCCAGCTCCCTGAATGGAGATGCTCTTACTTTTACTACAACATTTACTATGTAAGTATAAAGAAACTGTTTTGGCACCAATTTCAACTCTGGTGGAGCATGCATAAAAAACTTTTAAACCTTTATATAAGGGTGTCATATTCCACACACAAATGCGGTGAGATTTCATGATGTTGGTATTTGCTGCTTCAAGAAATAACTGGAATGCACTTCTCTCAAAAGAGCAATCTAGAATTATTCTACCATCTATCAGCTAATTTCTCTTGCTGCTTCTACTTTTGTTCTCTCGTGGAGCACCTGCAGTAACAGATGGATTGCTCTGCCTGAGGAGATGTGTTTTTCTCTTTTACAGCAACTAACATTTTATATAGCTGTTTCGGTATCTGGAAAAAATAGTGCTCTTAAAACTAAACTTTGACTCTCATATGCTAGCTAAGAAGGTGTTGTGAGTTCAAATGGCTGTTTGAGAGCAAAAGTCTTCCAAAACAAATAAGCAATTTCCCTTTTTAAAGTCCAACCCAACTGGAATTTTCGCTTAAAGGTATTTACTCAAAAAACCCAGTCTCTCTGTCTATAAATGTGTGTCAGCAGCGGACCGAAGGGCGCAATCTGAGAAATGGTAGGTGCACTCTATCTGCCCCTTGTCCTCCCTCACGTTTTGTTCTTTGAGTTCTAGAAAGTGTCTTGAAATAATAATACACTCTTACACAGCAATGCTGCTTGTACTGACGGGTACTATTGTAGAAGTAAAGGTGCTGTTGGCCTGCAGAAACCAACTACAACTTGCTAATAAGAGATTAGCTACTAGTCAGCTCTATGGCTAAGCTTCTCTTGCATAGAACCTAGCTGCTCCCCGGGCAGTTTTAAGGAGTGCAAGGGGATAAGAAGGTAAAGAGTGTATTAAAAAAAAAAAAAACACCAAAAAAACCCAACAAAAAACCACACCCCAATAAACCCCACAAAACACAATTCCTTTTTGCTTCAGTCTGTGTTTAACTTACTTTTTTATCCCTTTTCCCTTTCAGGAATGATGTGTCAAGTGACTTTGAAATAAACATAGAAGTTTACAGTTTGGTATGTATCAGTTCCTGTCAAGGGGATGTGTAAGGGAAAATGATGATTTTTACCTTCTTAACATCATCCTGCCTTACAGGTGCAGAGAAAAGAAGTTACAAGCAGTGATAAAAGGAAAAAGGCAAATAAGTCTAAGGTAAATGAAACGTGAAAATCAGTATGTTGAATTTCAACAGAAGGTACATGAGGAAGACTGCAGTGTTCAGGGAGAACTGACTAATAGTCTTAGACAATCTGTTGCTTGCTTTTACTCTTCTTGTTCTTTCTTGGAACATCTGCAATGACAGATGGGTTATGGAGTCCTGCGGCTATTAGTAGATTGGACCTGCAGCACTTAGTTGAGTCTGAAATATATGTGAGGGGAAGGAGATGATGTTTTGCTAGTCCTGCAAAATGCTATGCTTTGCAAACTCTTTTTATTAGGTGTGATGCCTCTGTTAGTGATTTGGTGCCCTTATTCTCTGCTTTACTGTAAGTTGCACCAGTCAATATGCCCTACCCTGCAGTTTGATTTGTCTTTAAGGTTCTGTTGATCAACTGCAACACTTCTCTTTCTTTCCAGTGCTAGGTAAAAGCACTAGATGCTTATTTTCTAAAGCAAATGTTTTAATAACTCTTTGGACATCAACATTTCAGTGTGGATAGGGTGCACATTTCGAGTGTTTGTGCTTTATTAAGGCATTGTGACCCCAGATAAACCAGTGGGTTTCTGGAGGTGTGCGGTTAGTTGTTATTTGTGGGTTGGTTGGTGGTGTGGTGTTTGTTTTTTTTAATTCTTTTCATTCCAATAGCTGGGCACACAGTATATTAATTGTTTTAGGTCTGATTTCCTCCTTTTCAAGATACCTGTCACTTAAGAAAACTAAAACTTTTAGTGTCTTTCAAAATAGTTGGAATGAGTACTTGTTTCTGAAAATAGAGATAGGAACTTTCTTGAATGTTTACTCTTATTTTGCACAATGAAAGCATGCTTCCTCCTACCCCCCAGTAAAATCAGTTTGAAGTCCAGGGTTTCTTTCCTGTGCTGTAGTTTAGAGGAATCTTTACTTAAAACTGAATGTTTTTGTGGGGCTGTAGGTAAGTTGATAATGTGGGATTACAGGCTTGCTGATGGCATCCTGTATCTCCTTTTCGACAAGCAGTTTACCCTTGTGTTTTTAAGCTCCAAGAATAGATGTGTACATAATTCCAGCCCCTGTTTAATATATAGTCTCACTTGGAGATTTTAACCTGAAAATACAGATGATGTATAACAGTAGCAAACTGAGCAACTCTGTACTTGTATTGTTAATGATTATCTTTAATAAGCAAATGTAACTTTGAAGCCTGGTTTCATGAAGGAAAAATCTACTAAGACTGTTTTTTTCAAACGCATGCTGTCCAGCCCACTCTAACGCGTAGTTTTCTACAGTAAGTAGTTCTTTGTGTAGCATTTCTTCTACTGAAGTATGTTATGTTCAGTCAAAAAAAAAAAGGCTGACTTATTACAATAACTAGTATCCATTCAGAATTTATTTAGCTATGCCTTCGGTAGTTTCACTGTCTAACTTTCATGCTAATGTGGTGGGCAAATTCAGTAGCAAACACATTTATCTTCTTTTGTAGGTTATTACTCCAAAGAGATTATTAACATCTATTACCTCTGTGAGTATGAATGTAGTATTGTAACAAGATCTGGTTATGACCACTTCCAAAGGCCATATTGTCATGCTGAATAAGGCTGTGCCCACTGTAGGATTTTTGTCCCTTACTTCAATGCCTACAAACTGTCCAACTTTTGCCAAACTCTTCAGCCATCAGCTTAAGAAATAGATAACATCTCTAACCATGTTACGCTGGAAATAATGTAGTTACTACTCATTCTTAGATGTTCTTTTCAAGTTGTTTGGTTTTTTTAAGTACTTCAGGTCTGAATTTTTTTTTTCCTAATCTAGCTTAGTCTTGTGTAGAAATTGTCAGAAACTACTTTTCTACTAAGCTCTTATTTCTCTCTTTCTCTCTTTCTAGAAAAGCACCCTTCTTACTCCAGGCAAGTAAAATTTAAACATCTTATGCCAAGATGAATAATCTACGTGTGCTGTCTAAAGCAGTATACCAATAAGTAATACATGTAACAGGTGACAACTGGGGAGTAATGAACATGGAATTATGGCAGTTTGCCAGACCAGAAACTGGCCCTGTGTTTATATCTGAGTTACCAGTATGGTTAATGGGAGGTCTCTTCACAAAATCAAAATTAGTGTCTGGCATCAGATGCCTGTGGTTTACATTCTTTCCCTGAAATGATGAACTCAAAAGAATTTTAAGATTTTTAAACTAGAGCCTCATGTGATACAGAGCAAACTTGAAAATATGAACAGATTCTGAAACACTGCTTATCTTTTGTGTACTCTGCTTTTAATGTGTGCATATATTCCTACCTCTTGGGGGAGAACAGCATGTCTGAGTATTTCCAACTACATAATAATGTGTTGTACACTTGTTTGACTACAGTATGTGATAATTGAGCTACCTTTAGTAGGAGCTGCAGCAATAAGGAGCTCGTGAACTAACTGTGGAATGTCTATTGTGATGCTGCAACTAGTCACATTCCTTGTGCTTGAGCTTGTTTCTATTAATGCAAGTGCAAAGAGGAATATAGGCATATGTATTGTGGAAGACTGAAGCGTGTCACTTGAAAGTCAAGTTCCTACTGCAGGGCATGTGGGCTTTGTAGTGGGCCCCAGCATGCTCTCTGTCCCCCGAGATGTCTCAGAATGCTTTGTCTTCTCCTTTTGTGAATATTTCAAAGCTTCTTTCTGAAAGAAAAGACCTTCCGACAAGGAATGGCTGCACAAAAATCCTGATGGAATGTGCTGCCTGGCTGCCCCACAGAGAGCGCTTCTCCTGGAGTGCTGAGTAGGGCACGCGTACAGTGGTACTAATAAAGCCTTTTTAAGCCTTGCAGTGTCCTGATTGTGTTATGACTTGATTTTTTAACTTTTCTCCACAGCCATGGCCAGTCCGGGTGGCCCTAATGCTGTACGCACTACTAATTTCATCCTTGTTGGTTCCCACAAGCTATCACTGTCTTCTGTAGGAAATGCCAAATTTGCACTGGATAAGGTAATTGAAATTACTGGTTACTAATCCAAAGATAATTGCATACTACTAGAAAAACAAATATTGGTCTGGCTTTACTGTTTTCAGACAAAATTACCATCCTAGAAAAGAAACATATGTTTATACATGTTATTTATATAAATATGTAATGTATGTGTAGTTGTTACATTCCAGTCATGAAGTTAAATATGAGTAAGTTTCAGATACAACAGAAAGACTTACGTCGTTGTGCCAGATGTTGGTTCTTTTCTGTAGCAAGGTATGATTATGCAGAGATAATGAAGGCACTTGGTTACCAATTTGCTTTCACTGACCAAAATTGATGTATGTAGTTGGCATCTCTGTGCATGTGCTTCAGGTTGTTTGTTGCCCTTATGCAGTGATAACTGCAAGGCTAAGGCACTTAGTGTGTGTTAATGATAATGAAGTATTTGACATTTTCCGCATTTTATTGACTTAAAAATCACCATTTGAATATAGTTAGGAGTATGTCTCCCTTCCGATTTCAATTAAATTTGTAGAAGCAAACTGTCCTAATATTTTTTGAAAGAGAGCTATTATTGAGTTTTCTATCATTAGTTCCTTGTTTAAGCAGAGTATGTTTATTGGTTCTTATCATCAGAAGTTAAAAATACATTCTTACATTTACTATAATCTCTAGCCTTGTAATATCTTATACCTAAAACCTATTTTAATAGGTATTTATGCCAACAGCTATGCTAAACTCATTTAAATTAATTCAGAAGTTACTACAGTTATGGTAGTACTAAATTACAGCTTTGTCTATCCAAACATCAGTCTGGGAATTAACTTTTGTTCTTGCCTAATTAAGTCTTATTATGAGGATAGTAGTATTGCAATTACAGATTCTGATGAGAAATGGGATCACAAGAATTGGTTGTTTGTGCACAAGAGTAAAAACAAAATACAGCAATAAGACCAACTTGCTTTTTAGAAGTTTTACTTTTTGTGGGTAGAAGCAGACTCCTTTACTGAAGCAGTTTGCAGCACTTGAGCTGAGTCGCGTTGCTGACTGTGCGAACTTCAGCAGTATCAGCTTTGGTTCTTCAGCATAAACGATCCTCTTAACCAGGACTATCTGTAGAAATCTTATTTTGCGTATGGCTTGGTTTCTGGAAGCTCCTTGTGGGAATCAGCTTTTTACATTGTATTCAGCAATCTGGGTTTGAACTTTTTTTAGTGTTTAGGACAGGACACTGGACTGAACTAATAAGCTGTAGCACAAGCACGAGGTTCAAACAGAATTCCAGGAAAACCATCACTTGGTTAAATCCTTTCAGGTGCAAACTTGAACAGTTATGAATAGGAATTCCCCTTTTTGTCTGATAATTTAACAAAAAACCTCTGTAAAACTTCGGTTTTGACTTGGCCTGTGGCTATACCAACAGCTGCTTTTTAACTTGCTTCATGCATTTCTGAAGCAAGTTTTTGAGTTGCATCCCTCCCTTTCCTATGCCCTGTTAATATTCAGGACAGAAAGGACCAAAATATGTAACTGTCTCCATTTAAAGAAAACTCTTAACTTTACACTAATCGCATTGAGCATGTTTCTTTTTTCCCCTAGATAAATTTGGAAGGGGAGGAAAAAGAACTGTTGGGCTATATGTTCCAGGACAAGGTTGCTATGATCCTTTAGTTTACAACTTAAAATAGGAAAATGCTTCCTAGTGCATGTTGCTCATTTGTCTGTCCTTCTGTTTTAATGTTTTAGTTCTTCTAAGAAGTGCTTAGAAAACTACTAACGAAATCTAAGATGCTAGGAGCCTTTAAGACTCACAGAATTCTACTCCCTGTCTCTTACAATAACAAGCATGCTGCTAGAACTCAGTTATTTAGGCCACTTGGGTTTTTTCCTTAACTAGCATGTGTCTTTTGTCTTCCTAAAATTGCTGGCAGAGGGCTTTGCCTACTTGAAAACACATCGATGTGCCTCTTAAAAATTGCTAGTCAGGAAATTGGAGCCAACTTCTTGATGAACTGCACAGAACGTACCATCAGCTACTCTGCTGATACAGAAGGAGGGAAAAATGACTGGTGGCCTAAATTTTGGTTTCAGTTAACTTGTCACTGAAGAAAATTACAGTCATTCGGGAACTAAATTTCTTGTTTCTTGTTCTATGGAGATGTTGTTTTTTGTCAAGACTTCTTAAGACCTTTGGTTTTTAAGCAAAAAGTGATCATAAAGAACTGAAGTTTTGAAAGTCCTAAACACATCAAAATGAGGTTCTTATTTGTACACCAGTGCAATTAAAATATTTTGCTTGGTGGCTACATTTTTGGCTTTAGGAATTATGTAAATTGGTATGCCTAAAAGAAATAATTGGTCTTTATCTGAAAATTAGTTTTATTTAGTTAATATTTAATTTGGAATCCTCAGAAGAAAGTGCTTTAGATAACTTGATGTGTGTTTTCTCTCAAAATTAAGCAGGTGATAATTTTAGTATCTATCATCTGTTAATCAACAGTCTCCTAAGAAACCAATTTTTTTCAGATTTTCAAGAGTTATCTTGAGTATCTTTACAGATAATCTATGACAGTAAGCCAATTTCTTACGGTAGATGTTTGAATGACCCCACCAGAAGGCAAGCTAGCCTAGTCATGGGCTTTTTTTTTTCTTTATCTATCTGGATCTTCAACAAATTGCTTGCTTTCCACCACCTCCACCCCACATACCTTTGAAAGGGATATATTGTTCACTAGGATAAACGATAGTCTCATGAAGTGTACAGGAGGGTGTTTTGAAACCTGCTTTAATTAGTAATGGTGGCATAGACTCTGCATGCTGATGTGTTCAGTTTGTTATACAGCCTTCTTGCTTTACTGTCACCCAGCTCTTCGCTGATAAACTCTGTCTACAAAGTAGATTATTCTGTCCTGACATATATTAGAAAGGAATGCAAACGCCCACAAACTTTAAGTGGGGAATTGGCCAAACTTCCTTGAGGCCCTCATTCAGAAATGGATTTTACTGTGGTTGGGGAGGACATAAGCCAATGTTCCCTGGTGTAGCATGTAGGGTTATAGTTGTCTTTGATAAAAATCCAGGACAGATGCAACTTATTTCTAGTATGTGCAAACATTTTACTATCTTTGCTTCTCAAATGGGCATGCACACTGCTGCCTGGTGCTCAAAATCTTGCTGTGCTACACTGTAGGGACAAGTACGTGTGCGAGCCATGCATGCATGCTTACTTGAGTAGATCCAACACATGCACAAGCATGTGATCAAACAATTTTTACATGTTTATCGTGTCTGGGAGGAGGGTGCGGTATGCCTACAATTCAATGGTGATCAATTTCTAACTAACATCTATTTCGGTATTCATTAGGGTTCACTGAGGCTCACAGATGTATACTTTCAACTACTGTGGGTTACTCTTGCTCATCTTAACTGCTACCAAAAGCTAATTGTTTAATTGACATTGATTCCATGGCTTCAAAAGCTACTTCATGCCTATTCCCTGCAAAATGGTTCTTTCGGATTTTTTTTCAAGATACTTACAGTATTGCTTATTCAGATCAGCAACAAAATATTGTGTGTAGAATGCCCTGCAGATCATAATCTTCTTGTTGAATTAGCAGTTTCTCTCAGCTTCCCTGTAGGGGGGTGGGGAAAGAAGGGATGCGATTTCTTAACAGTAGTGGTGGGAGCACTCAGTGTAGTGGGGTGCTGTGTGTGGAGGTACTGGGGGAAGTCCAAAGGCATTCCTTGTTGCGTGCTCCTCCTCAGCACTCTTGCATATTGACTAACCCTTTAGCCAACATCCAGGATAGTAGTTAAGCTGCTTTCATTCCAGTGGCAAAAGATGGGGCTTGGAACCCCTTTTGTTAGAAATGGCTTAACACAGGTCTTCAACACCTTGAGTGCCAGCTGAGAACAACTCTTTCATTACTTTTTCCTCTTCTATGTTTTTTTTAATACAAATATTTATCTGAAGAGGCACTACTACACCAGTATCTGCCAAAAATGCTTGTGGGATCCAAGTAACAATATTGTTTAAGCCCACTTGGACATTTTCCAGTCGGCTTAATGTCAAACTGAGGGAGAAGCTTGCAGGATGTGGACTGGTGCCTTGTGTTGTTCTTAACCATGAGTGGTGTGCCTGTTTTTCTAGATAGAAGCATGTTTGTGCATATGTCCTGAGCAAGCTAATAAGCAAATAAGTCTTGAAAAGCTTCTAAATTAACTTGAAACTAAGTGATTATTACTGTCTTGCTTGTGACTGACCGCTTCTTTCTGGCTGAAGATCCTAAGAACAAGACAGTGCTAACATCCTGGTGCAGGTGTCTTGCTTGAAGTGACAGAGAGGTGTCAAAATTAAATGACTAATTGTTTTACTTTTTGCAGGTTCCCGTTTTGTCTCCTTTGGAAGGCCATATATATCTGAAATTAAAATGCCAAGTGGACTCTTCTGTGGAGGAGAAAGGGTTCCTGGTAAGGTATTCACTTAAAATTCCTTCCTTGGAAATTACAGGTCCTACGAAATGTAGTCACTTTTTCTAACTTCATATGCTATTTGTAGTGATTGTAAAGCTTAAACTGACTTGATTTTCCCCTCACACCCCACCCTGAACCAGATGTTAAAAACTTCCCTGGTTTATCTTCTAAACATACCTAAATTAAAGCTCCCTTTTAGGAGTCGTATATCTTTCTTCTAACCACTGTTCCTTTGTTATTCTGAACTTCAATTAACCTTCTCTTGCTATAATCTAATTTCTCTGCCAGAAACTTGTACAGGATATCTTGGGATTTTTTTTGTCTTATAAAACTAAATTCTCCCTAGAAAAATATTTTTTCCCCATTGTCTTTAGATTCTGACTTACAAGGAAGCAACAGTATTTTTTGAGAAACATCTTGAGTGGTTCTCTCTAAAACTGGGCTTAAAAAAATGCAGCTGACACTTGGCCCTACTAGAGGGAGCCCTTGAGGTGATGTCCAGCAGGTGGCAGTGAATGTGCTGGGAAAAGGCTCAGGGAACACTGCTGTTAGTTTGGTGTCTTCAGAAATCAGAATTTCTTCAGATCCTTCTGTAGCAATTCTTTGTCTCCTTTCTCTTAGCTGAATTGAACAGACTTCATTAGATGCAAACTTGTCACATGCTTATGATATTTGCTATCCCACATTTTTGTGCACTAATTAAAAAAAATTGCTTGTTGACTTATTCTATGCAATATGTAAAACCTGGCAAATGGTGTACATGTGTATTAAACATTTTCAGAGTCAATGTTTTCAAACTTCCTGCACCATTAAAAATTACATTCTGAATTCTGAAGAGTAGAAAACACAACATAAAAATTAATAAGAAAAATTCTGTACCAGTTCAAGTGGGATCAGGGATAGAAGGCAGATACTAAACTTCCCATTTCAGCACTAAGTAAATGGGGCTTGAAATTGGCATAATCTTGCATCCAGTAAAATAACTGCTAACACAAACATTTAAAAATCAATTTCTCATTTCTTTTAAACTGACTGGACTCCTGAGTGTGTCCTGCAGAAGAGCCAATTTTTTTTAATCCTGAATTGTAAATCAAGGATTGCCTGGGTATCTAATCATAATAAATTATGTTATAATAATACATGTTTTGTGAACCATTCATCCTGTATTTGCTATAAGTAACCTTCCGTTATCTTAAAATGATGGGAATGCTGACTGCTGTCAAAATAATAATCTGGTAATTTGAAATAGCAGTGATAGGTGCATTTTGAGTAAAAGGCTGCAAATATGAGAATGATGGACTAAGTTCATTTTCTGTGCTCTCTGGAAAAAAATTACACCGCTCTAGTAGACGTCTCCCACAGTATATATATTTTTCTCCTTCTCTTACATTTACTGCTATGAAGGGTTGTACTTGCAGAACCATTCTGTGAGTAGAAAAAAATAGAGTTGAGTACAGACCGAGCTCAAGATATAATGTTATCCCATTTTAAAATGTTCTTTTCAGACTATGTTTGAAGATGTTAGTGGATTTGGAGCATGGCATAGGCGCTGGTGTGTGCTTTCTGGAAACTGTATATCTTACTGGACGTACCCAGATGATGAAAAAAGAAAGGTAATGCTGTTTTATAAAGTTCACGGCTAAAGTTCTGTAGTACCCTACACAACCAGCTGTTTAATTTGAATGACAGCCTGAAGACAGGTGAGTATATTCAAAGCATGAGATACAAGCTCCTGAAGTTTTCTTGGGGAATAGAGGGGGCTTGTCTCTATAAATCTGACCTAAATCAGGGGCAAACTTACAAACTGACCACTTTATGTGGTGGGCAAGGGGAAAAGTGAATGTGGGAAGGGAAAAGATCCATATTTAATTTCTCCTTTAGTCTTAAGGCCTTCCATTGTGCCTGTCAAATGGCTAATTGAAACTGGTCAGACTGTACAGCTTGAGCAGACTGTATCTAGTCGCCTTAAGTTTTAGACAAAGTAATGACTTCAGCATGTAATATGGTAAAGAATTACTAGGCCATTCTTCTAGACTGCAAAAGCGTAGCTACTTATGGGCTATCTTATTTGAAGTCATTGTTTTCTTACAGCTCCACATTATAGCTGAAACTGGTGCTTTTTAAATGGTTCTCACGAAAATCTAAGTTATTGTCTGGCTAATGAGACAAAGCAGAGGTTCATCTGTCACTGAGGAGAACCTCCTTGTCTTAGCCTGTTCTTGTGTGTGTACTGAAAGATTTGCAGGTTCTTTTGAAGTCTGCCTTCAAGAGGCTTTCTCTGACTCACTTAAGCAATTTACCATTGAACACTTGCTTGTTTGTTGGCAGAACACTTTCTTCCCCAAACTCCGTGGCAAACTCTGGTCCTTTTGGGTCTTCTATGCCAATCCAGATGCCCGAGTTTAGTTTCTTCCCTGCTAACAGAGGAAGACCATATGCTGATAGCTGACATTGCCAAAATATATCAATGTACTTTCTTTGCCTGCCAGGAGAGAGAGAAAAATCTCTGCCTACTGTAATAGAAGATAGGCAAAAAAATTGAGTTAAGTGAGAAAAAGGTTCCTGTTCTGCTTCTGTCTGCAAGAAAGCAGCTTTGGTTTGTTTACCAGATTCTCATCTTGAAAATCTTCTAGACTTGTTTCACTCATTCTGAAAAAGGATCAGCTATATGCTTTTGATATACTGTCATCTACAGTAGTGTTAAACTGAATCTTTATTAAATGCTTCCCCTTACTATCTCTCTCCTACCATGCAGAGGTAGATGTAGCACAGAAGTACCAGTATAGGGCAATGACTGCTTTAAATCGTGGGTTTATTTTTTTAAAGAAATTTCCCATGGCTGTATGTGTATCACCAACATGCAACTGGCTTCATAATGTTCTTGAAATGGAACTATCCTTCTCTTTCCTGTAACTTAGGTTATCTTAGCTACCTATGGAATAGTATAGTGAACATGCCCAATAAATAGCAAACTCTTCTCCAAGCCAAGAGCAGCCTGTGATGTTTCCCTGATGAGGTACTCTTAGGTGTGAAGAATCAGAGCCGAGGTCTGTAACAAGCAGTAGGCATGCAGCTGAGCCTGTCTGTAAGTCAGCAGGAAGAGGTAACAGCCTTGAAGCTTGGAATGCCCTTTGAAGGGGTCTAGCTATAGACTACAGAGGGAGCTAAAGCAGCTGGACTGGGCACTTAGGTGCCTTAGTTGCATGTTTGATGGTGGATCCATATGCTTATAGGTTTTGACAGGAATGATGCAGGCATCCCTAAAGTGCTTGTTTTCTGTAGGCTTTGACAGGGTTCACTATCAGTTTAGATTTCCTTATGAAGTTCTTTTGAATTTGAGTGTTAAAAAGCCTTTTTTTTTTTTAAGGAGGGAAAAAAAAAGGAAAGGGGGAATATGTCCTTCTAGGGCCTAATCCTTGGGTAAGGGATGGATTTGTTTGCTGTATTGTATGTGGGTGAGCAGGGCATGTTCCATTGTTTGTACTATTTTGCTTCAGCTCTGGCTCTTAAACAAAAAAAGTGTTTATAAGACACTCCATTCTTTGCATGTAGTAATTGATTTGGGCTGGGGGGCCAGTCACTTAACGTGGCAAACGTCGTCAAAGCGTACGTTGTTCAGAATTACGTGATTGCAGTGTTCTTAACTGACGAACTGACTTCACTTTCAGCACCCTTTGGGCCGGATAAACTTGGCTAACTGTGCTAATCATCAGATTGACCCTGCCAACAGGGAGTTCTGTGCCCGTCCCCACACTTTTGAACTAATAACCGTGCGTCCGCAGAGGGAAGATGACAGAGAAACTCTTGTCAGTCAATGCAGAGACACGCTCTGTGTGACAAAGTGAGTGGATAAAATGATGATGGTTGTGGGAGGTCATGGACTCTGTGTGGGAGGGGTGTTTTGCCTCAAGTGGTAGTTTTAATAACACAGGAGCATTACAACTGTGACATGCCAATGCAAAGCTCACTTAAATGCTGAGACTTCGGTGTGGCATTTGAGCTGTTCTGATAACTTTTAGTCATGATTTGCCTTGCTGTCCCATTTCAGTCTTCTGAGAACAAAGAACTCAGATTTTTCCAGAAGTGGAAATGCCAGGTAGCTTGGTAGCAGGATTGTGGAATATTTGATTTTGGTTTTTCCCCTGTTATTTGGGCTTTTGGGGATGATCATTTTGACATTTTTCAGAATAACTAAGTAGAAGTGGAAAAAGACTTACCTAATTCGTTGAGTTCTCTGTTTTCCAGGAACTGGCTATCTGCTGATACTAAGGAAGAGCGTAACCTCTGGATGCAAAAGCTCAACCAAGTTCTTGTTGACCTTCGCATGTGGCAGCCTGATGCCTGCTACAAACCTATCGGAAAGCTTTAAACCCTGGAAGGGAAATATGAAGAAAATACGTGCAAAACCCCGCATGAACGGCACAAAAAAAAACTTAAGTGAAAATGTGGGAAGTTCTCTGGGTCACTTATGCTTTAAACTTGAGAGAGAGTATGTAACATTATACAGGATTATGTTATGCAGTATTTTTATTTCATTTTAAGGATTTTAAAACTTTTTTTTTACTTCCTGGCTTTTGAGTATGGTAGGAAGCAATTAGCTGTTTCTCAATGTTCTAAATATTTATGTAACTCCTTCTCTGTAAGTCTCTTAGCTAAGTAAATTCTCTTCTTTAAAAAACTAAATTATTGCAGGAAATCACACTTCAGGACAGGAGGAGGGGGGCAAGCTAGTGAGAAAACCAAGCTTACTGGATAGCTCCATGAAGGAAACAAGAGCTCAGAGTTCTCTGACAAGGATGGTGCTGAAGGACAGGATTTAATATTGGAGGGTTTGTTGGGGTTTTTTGTAATGATCAGGTAGAGAAGTTAATAGTAAATTGTATTCTACAACATGCAGTACAGGTGTTTCTTGCTTGCACAGTGTCTTTGTAGTCAGAACAAGACATGCACAATGTATTTGTAGTTCTCCTGAGCTGGCATGGGTAAGTGCATGGCATGTATACTGTGTGGTTTACAGGTGTGGAATTGTGTGCAGTATATTGTACTTGGATAGGAATGAAAGGTCTTGAATATTTTTGTTAGGACTACTATTTTAAAACAAAACCAGAAAAAAAAGTTTTAGGTTTGTATACATCAGTATTTCCTGGGACTCATAGTTTATAGAAGGTAGAATTCTCCATTTGAGAACCAGGAATAGGTTGTAAAAGTGCTTTTTTTTTTTATAAGACACTACAAAGCTGCTATGTCCCAACTAATACACCGCTGGCCAAAAGTACAGGTCTTCCTTTCCCCCTCACAGACACTTCTATAAATGCAGCTAAAAGCAATTCTCCAGGCCCATTGTTACAATGGCAAAGCTGCTCAGTTAATACTTGCAATTTTCACAGCTTTTCACTGGGCTTAGTGAAATACTGTGTTATTGCTTTGCTACTGCAAATGCAATAGGGGAGTATTTAAAAATTGCTGTTGTTCACCCCTGAAACACTAAATTCTGTTAGCTTGCACTGTTTTCATCCTGCCACTTTTGTACATGCTTTTAAATCTAGTTTCTTTTTCTGATGCCTTTAAATATTTCCAAGCTATGTACTGAGATTTTATTCATTTAAAATAAAGAATAAAACATTTCATGTCTTTTTTCATAGAATCTTTTATGTCGGAGAAGACGTTTAACATCATCAAGTCCAACCATTAGCCTAACACTGCTGATGCCACCACCAAACCATGTCCCTAAGCACCACATCCACAGGGTTCTTAAATACCTCTGGGGATGGTGACTCTACCACTCCCCTGGGCAGCCTGTTCCAATGCCTGACAGTGCTTTCGGTGAAGAAATCTTTTCTCATATGCAACCTGAACCTCCCCTGGTGCATCTTGAGGCCATTTCCTCTTGTCCAAAGTGTGAAAATGGCCATGTGTTTGGGATATTAGTTTGTAGGCTGAAGAAAATCTGGACTCCACAAAATGTCTAAGAAAGGATTCTTTTCAGTGTTTGTCTCACAAAATGCTGCTTGTTCTGGGAAGAAGTTGCCTCGGTAGCTAGCGCCAGACTTTGTAGTGGAAGGCAGGCTGTCCCTGGGCAGTTACCGTGAACTGGTTGGAAAATATGTTCGTGGAGGCTGCTGGAGACCTGCAGCTGATCACATATGGAGAGATGGTTCTTGTCAATTTTGACGGAGGCAGGGCAGCAGTGCCACATCGAAGAGCAAAGTTCACCTGTGTATCCAGGGTAGGCTGACTACTTAAACTCCCGGGTGGCTGTTGTTAAAATTCATTAACTATAAAATGAGCAGGTAGAAATGTGTTAAGAATGGAACTAGATATATTTAAGGGAATGACATGTTTTTATTCAGCCTGATTGCACTGTTATCCATTGAGGAAACGAATCTGTGTGCTGTTATTGCCCAAGATGCAAAATAAACTTCACCCAAGAAAGCGTGTGAAGTGTAGCGTGTGATGCAAGTTAGAAACAGCTTCAGGCAGCTGTAGATGTTCCAGACCTCAAAACCAGTTCCTACTGCCTGATTCCAAACAAAGCTTCAGGTTTTTGTAAAACAATTTAGGAACAGAGTAACCAACCCCAAAAGCCCCCATGTTTGCAGTGCGTTAGAACTAGCCAAGGATGTAATCCGCCCTGCAATCATGTGCTCCAACTCTCCTCCATCCCACCCCAAAATAAAACCTGGATAGGTAAAACCATTCCTGCTGGAGATCTGTACTGCTGTAGAGCTTGAATTTCATGGAACTGTACTTGGCTTTCCTGGAGAAACTTTCTTTTCCTGTTTATTTCTCTTTTGCCCGTGCATTTCTCACCTTCAACCAATCTAAGCACCATGAGACCATTAAACTAATGGCAGAAACTAGGAGCTGTAGTTCATTACTGTTTTAGAATCAGGAAACTTATTCAGGAGCATTTGTTTAAATATAGGACGGTTGTTTTTAGGATGGCACTGGTAAGGGATTGATGGTTGCAGGGACAGATCTTCAGCTGGTTTCTGTACCCTTTGAAGTGATGGAGAGGTGCAGGGGTTAAGCTGGTGGCTTAATAGGCCCAAAATGAATCTCTTTTTTTTTTTTTTGGCAAATAGTCACTGCCTCAGTTACAAGCTAAGTTTCTGCGTACAGCCCGACTCTGAACTGCAGAGCTCGCCTCTGAGGCACGAGGACATAGGGTTTGGTTAGTGCTCCTGCAGCCAGTGGCAAGCTCAATGTGTCAGGTCCCTCGGAGACCCCTGATCAAGCCACAGGGCAGTTACACTGAGCAAATCTGAAAGCTTTGCTTCAGGATTCAGATACAGGGATTTCAGGTCGCCTTTGAAAAGATGCTCTTCAAATTGTATAAGCAAGCTGTTTTCCTTTGTTCAGAAATCCAAGATGTTCACTAATAAGGAAGTCTGTAAATAGAAAATGCTTCACTCTGGGCAGCAAAGCTTATTTTAGCTGGAGAACTTTCAGTTTTACTAGCTTGTAAAACTCCTAATCGGTGTTATTATATCCCAACCTCAAATGAAATACAATAATTTGCAATGAGATCGCCTGAAAATATGGCTTTTAAACACATACAGTTCCCCCTCCTAATTGCTGTATTTCTGCATTTTGATGTAGAGGAGATTAACCGATATTCCATAATTATGGTCAGTGCTGCACGTGGTCTGTAGTAAAACCATGTGGATGTGTTTGTGTTTTTAATGAAAGACAGGAAGCCTGGGTAGGTAACAGGAAACAGGTTGGCAGTGTTCTACCTGGTCAGCACGCACCGAATGTTATGCTGCTTGGTGGAGGGAGTTTGTACAGGAAGCAGGTAGCTTTCCTTTTCCTGCTTTTAAATACTCTCCCTTAGACAGGCCTCTCTGGAGTTGAAACTGTTTCTTGGGAGACCAGATATTTTGGTAACATCTAAACATCTTGAATGAATTGGGGCCTTATTAGTAAGCATCATTCACTTAAGGAATGTATTCCCTTTTGGGTTCCTAAAGTAAGTGATTTGAGTATTTCCTTAAATGCCAGCGGTTGTCCCAAAGGGATTTCCATCCTCATAAAAGATGCGGCATTGACTGTGCTCTAAAAATAAGGGAAGAGGATCAAGGATAGCCGTATGTGCTTCAGTTGAAATCGCATTAGCCCGGTCACCCTCTGCTGACTCCACATAATGAGCAGCTGCACCCCCCGCAGCCATGGCCGGTGCTGAGGTCGGCACGCGGCCGGCCCGTCTTCAGCTCGCCCCGCAGCCCAGGAGCTGGCTTACGGGCATCTCAGCCACAGGCGCGCATCGCATTCAGAACAAAGAGCGGAGCAAACCCGCCGGAGCTTTGGCTGGTTTGGATGGGTTTTAGCCAGGCCACGTTAACGCTTTCTATTTGCCCTCTTCCCGCCGTGTATAATTAGCGAGATTTTATGCTGTTTGGCGTCTTCATCGTCATTGGGGCTGTGAGTAGGGTAGAGCTGTCTACTTCTTTATTCATTTATTTTGCTAATAGCTTTGGATAAGCAGGTGAAAAAACCCACGAGTGATTCCCAAGCGTCAAGTCTGTGTCTGAATTAGAGCAGGTAAGAGCAGTCCAGTGCCTTCAGTGGTTCCCCAGGTCATGCCTGGAAAAGGTACAGGACTGGGTGTATCGTATTTGTTGGGAAGCAATAGAGAAAACGTGTATTAAATCTTGAAAAACCAACCTGTTTCAACTACATGATGGGTTGTCAAGTTGTTAATGGGGGACGGAGGGGGACGAAGAGAACCTGCGCTCAGTCAGCCTGCACCAATCCTGCCAGGCAAATCGAAATTCTAGCACCTTGTTATTCCTGGCACATTTTAATAAGCAAATAGCATCTAAATAATGTATTGACAGTCAGGGCAATTACATACACACAGTTTATGGCAACATAATGAGTTTGGGTTTCCCTCCCGCCCTTTGGGATCAGATTAACTGTTGAAAGAGTACAAATGGAAAGCCTAGAAGTAATGTGCAGGGGAAAAAAAATGTAGGTAGGGCTAGGAGTTTGCTATATATGGGGGAAAAAAACAGTGTGGATTTGCAAACCAGTACAATAAATGGTCTAGCTGTCAGGTATCCTTTGATTTTTATTTTTGTAGCTCCACAGAAAAAGCGTAGCCTACTTGTGCAGGTGAGATACAAACTGAAAAGAACGCTGATGTGTTGTGTCCACTGCTACTGGCTCTGATAACTTGTCCTCCCCCTTCTTTCGTGTGTGTCTTTAATCATCTCGTTTTGCAGAATGCACTGGGAAGCATCACTGTAATCCACACCAGGGCTCTGGCAGTTTGGAAGTCAGTGTCCACCTTGATCTTTGAATACAGCTTCAATGTGGTCGTTGAATGGATTCTCCTTTCCAAGCACTTGAGGCCATTCACGCAGCACCTTCTGCCAGGTAATGCTTGTTCCAAGGGCCGCAGCGATCTGCGAACAGCACAAACACTGCTGATTTATCGTGCCTCTATCGTGTTTCCTGCCAGCATTCAGGAGACCCCACCAGAAAGAAGACTCCCATGCACAGCCATGTGATGGACCGTAACCTCTAACCAAGGTAAGTACCCCATTCCTGCTGCTTGAACAGGGGAAAATCCTTCTGAACAGTACAAATACGGTGCGGGCCATTTGTCTGCACCTCCCTGACCGGCCAAAATGCATAAAACTCTAGCATGTCCAAAGGAATTCATGCTCCTAAAATGCCTCTGATACTTTCTCTGCTATCTGGTAAGGAAACGACAGTTCTGGAGGACAAAGAGGCCCAGCTATATCTAGGCTGAAAACTACACAGCTCTGATGCTCTGTTTGCTCCTGCTGCTGTTGTCTTCAGAGCTTTTTTCCCATGAGACCTGCAGAAAAAAGATAAAATAGCTTTTCTCCTTGGTACCAGAACCACTCCAGCTTGCATCGAGGCTTTTTCCCCTGGAAGTTATGCACCAAAGAGAAATTGTGTCTACTTCATTGCCAGGGTGAAAAACATCAAGGGTAGTGGAGAGGGGAAGTGAGAACAGCCCGATTCTCCTGCTGCCAAGTTTTCACACCCTGCTAATGAATTTTTGGTTTAACTTCTGACCTGCAATTGTATTTTGGTTATATGGTAACTTTGCTTTCAACCCTCAAACTCACTCTGACGTTGATTGTAATTATGAGGTTTAAACAGGGCTAACAAAGCTTTTTTTATTATTATTTTTAAGGGCCAAGATGGGTTTATGGAATCAAACTATTTGAATATTGTTGTTTTGGAGTTTGGGAACAGACTGGAGCCTTTAGGGAATTTTTATGTGCTGCATGTTAAATCCTGTGCTTTTGAAAGAAGCTGTAATGATGGGCTGGGAGACACAAACTTTCCTTTATTCAGAGCTCATGTACCAAGAGACACATTTGTAGGGGTGGAAGCTCTCAGACACGGCTCACTCGAGGTCTCGTTAAGCTAATGGAGGAATTGGGGCGGGGAGAACGATCGGAGAGGTTGTGCAATAAGGTGTTTTCTCCTGGTCACAATTTCTGATGAGACCAAACATCTATTCTGGGACACGCTAAGGCTGTCATGGGACTGAGACCCATTTCTGCCAGAGTGGTCTGTTCTGGCACGGTAGTGGCCCACCCTCCTTCACAAGTGTTCAGACTACTGTAGACTGCCCTAAATCATCTGGGTCCTGCTCAGACACCATTTCATGTGGTCCTGATGATTTTGGTAATTTCTGGATGAGTAGTGGAGCACAGAGGAGGGTTCATGATCCCAGAAATCACTTCTCTTGTAGGTCTTTTTTGAATTCCAAACCCCTCGTGCTTTGAGACCTGCTACAGTGTGTGTGGTTTTTGCAATTACTTTTTTGTGAGGATAACAGCCTCTAAGCAATTTCTTTTAAAGAAAATATTACCCATTCCTCACAGAGCCCCGAGTGACCACGGCTGGGAGGTGCCTGTGTTTTTTCAGCAGCTTCTGGCTATCTGTTTCCTCCTCCGGCACCAAAGTGGCGATGGGCATGCCTCTCAGCAAAGTGTAAATACCCAACTAATCCCATATGCGTCACTTCAGCTTCTTCTCTTTCTTTTCTGGCTGGAATGTGCTTTGCTATGTCTTAAAGAAGGAGCAAAGGGAGAATCTAATCATGCTCAAGCTGTGCTTTCCTGCCTGTACATAATCATTAAGAATCTTCCAAGCGTCTGAGGTTCTCGCTTGTGACGCTCAGGGCTCTTGTGTTCTCCCTGGGAACTTCACAAAAGCCAGAAATGAAGCCGTTTATGCAGGATCCTGTTGAAATGCATGGCCCTGTCATCCAAACAGAGCAATCAGCTGTTCTAGAGAGAAGTAATGTCCTTGAAGCCATCTGGCACTCAGAGCGGTTTGCAGTGAGACTTCATAGTAAGGGAGGGATGCTGAGAGACGTCCCTGGGCGTCCGCTGCAGTCAATGGGAAGAGAAAGTCACATTTCTTCTGAGGACAACCAAGATGGACTTTGGGGAGCAGCGTCTCAGAAGGAACTTAGGAGGACTGAGTGATGCGTTGTGCTTTTAGGTGTCAAAAATAAACGGTGTGAATTTCTTTTGCCTATGGCCTGAGATCAGTGTTTTGGGGAAAAAAAAAAAAGCAGCTCATGGAGCCCAACTTTAACTTTGAAACTGAAGAGGAATACAGTTATGCCAAAAAAGAGTGTTTTGTTTGCAACTTAATAAAAACATGCGAGGGAACACACCCCTCCCGACCCCCCAAAGGAATGTGCAGCAAGGGAATGCAGTTCTGGGCCTGGCTAAAACAAAGGAGCACTTGGTGTTTCTCTCTCCTGTCAAGGGCTTTTAATATAAAATACTGCCTGGAGTGAGGACTGCGGAGGCTAGTTTTTCCTGACTGAGTGTCCTAGCCTTTTTCCAATGCATGAAAAAACAGAATATCTCAATGGGACAAGGGAAATTTTGCCTTTTTTCCTTTTTTTTTTTTTTTTTTTTTTTTCCCTTTCTTGCAATGATAAGTATTCACTCTCAGTTAGGAAGATTCAATTCCCTTCCACATCCTTCCTGCATAGCTGGACTACTGCAAGTGCATGCTGACACTTTCTTCTGCCATGTTTATACCAGCAGATATATATATATATATATATATTAATTAATGAGACAGCAGATGAACAGCAGGTGAAATCTAGGGGCAGACACTGGCTTATCCTGCCCACTGTTGTATCAGAACGACCAGGGATTACGGTACCAGCTCATGCTGGGCAGAGACAGGCAATGTGGGTCTTGTATCCCAAACTCCAGAGTTTCTCTGCATCTGAAGGCAAGAGCTAAGATGTTGATGCCCACTTTGGAGTGCTGCTCAGTTCAAAAATTTGTGAATATTTGCTAAGTGCTTTGAGATCTGCAGAGAGAAAATTCAGTAGCAATTCCCAGGCTAGGTCTTACCCACCCTGTTTATTATCCACGCTCTACGTGAGGCGTGGGGGATAGCAGCAGAGAGTGAAGTAAGAGCCCCCATTCGCTTGACAAGCTGCACAGCATCAGTCCTCTCCCTCTAGGCAGCTCTACGTGCTATAAGGCTGTACCTGGCCTGAAGCATTCATGTCAGTGCGAAGTGGAGCTTTAAATAAAACTAGTCTGAGAAAAGAGTGAATTGTTTGTCATCTTTCTCCAGCGTCCTCTTAAATACCACTCTCTGCTCACACTTCCCCTTCTTTTGTATTGAGAGGCACTCTTTGAGAGCAGAGTGCTACGTCTCAGCCCAAATAGTGGTATGTTGATAACAGACTTCCATATACTTGCAGGACAAGAAAAATGGATTTAAAGCGGTGGATGTTTGGACAAGGCTAATTAATAAATCCTAGAAGGGCAATAACTCACTTGAAGTGAGGCATATCTACAGCTGGCACCTTGACTTTAAGGGAAAATGTACTTATAAAGGCATTAACGTCATCCTAAGAGCAGGAGAGGGAGATCATAACGACTCCAGGATGCCAGGTCTGGAGGGGAGTGAAATATGGCAGCGCTTGGCCAGATCCTGCGGCTCGGTGCTCCAGGGACTGCGTGTAGGTGTGCAGCTGCCCTTCAATGCCCTTTTGTAATTCTCTTTTGACTCAGGAAGGCTCCCATTAAGATAAATACTTGCTGCCTTCAACTCCATGCTACTTTCCAGCTTGGGGTGGGATATGGGATGAGGGCGAAAGCCTGGACGAAAAGCTGTGATCCGGTGAGCTTGGCTCCCTTGGCAGCCTGTTGCTGGGGGTTATAAGAAGCCTCAGGCCAGCCTCAGGGTAAGGCATAAAAATAACGCAAAGACCTTTTCTTCTTCACTCCAGACTCTGTATTGCAGTTTCCCCAGATGGGCAGGTTTGGGAATGGGGTACATTTCATCAGAGTTTTCATTCTCGTTTCATTTGCTGAGTTTTCTCTAATTGCTTCCTTGCAAAAGGCCCGCAGCAAAAAATCCGGATGCGCTTTCTCCACGTCCCCAGGCTGCGAGCTCATGCAGCTATCTTCTGGTACTGCTAGGTAGCCAGGCAGGGATTTCTGCTGTGAGGGAGTCCTCCTTTGAACACGAGGCTCTTTAGACTTGGCAAGGCTAAGCAAGCCACAGTATTGCTGTGGCTGACCGGCACGGGTGTAACAGCAACTAAAGCACGAATTTTCCCTTTGGACTTCTCCCTGCAGGTCTCCCCCAGCTGAACTGACAGCGCAGGCAACAGGGAAGCTGCTAAAATGTTGGAATCCATCAGTGCTTGCCACACGCTGGGGTGGAAGAGAGTGTACGTGGAGGAAGGCAGCGGTGCCCTAGACAGCAGCCTTGTCCAAACCGCTCTCGCCGTGGCATGGAGCTGACGCCATGCTGCTTTGCATGCGCGTTTGAAATCTGTAGCTAGTGTATAGGAAAGCAATTGGCTTAGTTTGTAGCCGACTGTGGGACATGCTCTCTCCACGTGTTTTGCAGAGTCAGGAAAAAACTGCTTTGAAGTATGGTGGGAACCAGGCAAGCTCACGCTAGGTTATTGAACCCAAGCAAGGATTTATGGCGGAACAGCTGCTGCTTCTTCCCTTTCCTTTCTCCCTGGCTGTAAACCTGCCCCTGTCACCTGTCCCTGGAGGCTGAGCAAGCGGTAGAAAACTTCTTCACAACATGAAGCCACAGAGCACAAAGCAATGTATAAACATGTAGCTTCAAACAGAAAGGTCCATTCCAGGCTGGGATGGGGAAACCCGCGGCCTCAGAGGCTGTAGGGCAGGGACAGGACTGGAGGGGGTATCTCAGGCTTTCGCAGTGCTGCATTGCTGCCCTGATCCTGCCAAACTCCTGTGGGCGCTCGAGCAGGTGGGTAGCCAGCCTTTGCAGTGAGGATCTGGCTTTGTGGCTTAAGACGTATTTGACCAGGGTCCTGGTCAATGAGTGAAAGAAAGCGGCAGCAGACCTTGCGGGAGCCAGAGCAGAGTGCAGGCAGTTGAAGTGGGGGGTGTCTGCTCAGGGGCTAAAGCCATCACCTCTTTTAAACGAGAAAACCCCCAAACCCGCATCCCCGCGTTGGGCGCTGGCATCCCGCCAGCCTCCCCGGGGCCGGGTTTTTACCTGGC
Organism: Rhynochetos jubatus; assembly: GCA_027574665.1. Classification (NCBI taxonomy): domain Eukaryota; kingdom Metazoa; phylum Chordata; class Aves; order Eurypygiformes; family Rhynochetidae; genus Rhynochetos; species Rhynochetos jubatus. The sequence continues at coordinate 33,731,061 of CM050653.1, forward strand.
TGGGGTGGAATCCGTCGACTGGTTCGATCAGCTGCCAAGGCTCGCCTCCCATCTTGTGCCACTCCTCGGCCGCTGTGAACAACGTAAGCGGAGGGGTTATCCGTGCCCGGAGCTGTACGCCCCTCCTCCTCCAAGTGCCGCCGGTATTTTTAAGCACGCGACGGCTCTGCGTGAAGATTATGATAATTCATGTGAAGTTGTCAGAGCCGATACTGTGCACAATCCCCCCTCCTTGGGGCAGTATTTAAGCCTTTATTGTTAATTATTTTTTTCTCTGCGATATTTATGCAAGGAAGTGCTTTGAACATGAATGATCATAAAACAACTCACTTTCCCTCCCAAGTACGATGGATGCTGAGCAAGTAAGACTGTATATCGCTTAGTACTGATTTAATACTTTTGTATTTCCCGTTTCAGTTGGGTCTTCAGCAGCGCCAAGAAAGAAAACAGTGCTTTTTAGAGAAAGAGATGGTGACACAATATTCGCATGGGCTGATGTCTGCAGGAATAGACTGTCATTTTCAGTTACTTCTCTTCTGAACAGTCTTTTTCAACTCCAGCAAAATAACCTTTTGAATTACATAAGCATGACATTCAATGCAAATGATGTTCTGCTGTATGCCCCAGAGCCATTAGAGAAGTAAAAGGCTTTCTCTCTTCAAAAGGGCTCTGGAGCGATCGAACATGGGACTAGCGGGTGTGGCATTAACAGACTGTAAATTCAATAATTTCTTTTATAATGACAGATGAGGAATTCTTAACAGCATTATGCAGGCGTCCCGCCAGGAGGAAAATATTCTCCTTTCAAGCACCACAGTTTTGACCTAGACTCACCGCTGTTTGTTGGACCCTGGCTATTGTGCCACAAAGTGACGTCTGGGTCCCCATAGAAGTGTGGAATTCACAGAAGGGTGATATTCCTGCTTTGACTACAGAAACCTACTAGAGATGCTTTAGTCAACACCCAAAGCAACCTGTTTCAAGGCTTCGTTTCAAATCTGCAATACATCGAGCGCAGCACTTAGATTACACCACAGAGCACGCGTATAGGCACACAGGCTGAGCTTGCCTAGCCCCTCATACATGAAGTTACACAAGGAATATGAGGGACTGAGCTTGCCCAGCTGTGTATGAGGCTGTGTATTGTGTTTTACTTTGTAGAGGGATTACTGTTCCACTGCCAGAGATAGCAGAGGAGTAAGAAAGATAAGTCAGGTTTATATCAAGATAGGTGAATTTAGGTTGTTATACTTGACCTCCAAAAATCCTAGAGCAGCTGAACAAATACCCACCAACTGAGTGTGTCAAGAATTTTTCTTAGAAGTGCCTATTGCCCTGGCTAGACTGGACTAGAGCTTGCTCCCATCAATACCAAGAAAAAGCCAAAACAAGCAACCCCGATCCCCTGATTTATTGCACTGTTTCTTAAAGGAACCACCAAGTTTTTCAGCCAAAGGTGACATCTGAGCTCAAATGTCCATCTAAATTTAGAATGAATGCCAGTATACTCAAATTTTACCCCAAGAAAGCGGGGAGCTGCTATATGTAGATGTCCAGGCCAGCTTGAAATCAATGTACTCATCACAGTGTGCAACCATTGCTAAATATTTGATGTCTGGAGAGTTTAGGGGAGGATTTGCACTTCCTTCAGAAAGAGACCAGAAAAGTAGGTCAGCAGCGTTAGCTGGCTTTTGAGCGCACTCACGAACTAACAGCTTTCCTGACGGGAAGCTCGAGTCCTTGGCTCCAGGGCTGCAGGAAACTTTGCAAGATGTCTTTCAGAGCTGATGGTTGTACGTGCATGTGTGGTTTTGTTTACCTCGTTTATTTAACGCAATGTAATCAAGAACAGCAAATTATATTAGATGTTTCTTTGCGTGAAAGCAAATAAATTACCTAAAGTTAGTTGTTTAACTTATTAAAGTAATTTGCCTACCCAGCAGGTAGCTTGTTCCAAATCCTAATGACTTGTTAAATATTAAGTAGCTGAGGCAAAAGCTTCAAAGAGACTTGGACATCCTGAAACTCTGTGCTGCAATATCGAGCTTGACAGTGGAGCCCACCTCTCTGGGATAAAGTTTTGGACAGAAAGGCTCCCTCTCCCACCCTTCCTTCTTTACCTCTGCCTCCATATGGTCTGCATGAGACCCAGAACCAGCTTCCTGAATCGGTAACGTAGGATAAAATAAGTTTGTGAATTTTGATAGGAATTGGCTGCAAATGAGATTCTTTTTGCAATAATCTTAGGTGCCTCAGCAGCTTCATGCTTCCAAGGACAGCCAAGCAGTGATGAGGAGAGGTGTTTGAGAGACCTACTTTGAAACACTGCCAGGATGCTTTGGCTGGGAGGGATCTGGGGACAAGGTGTCTGTCCCCAGCCCTGCAAGGACACCATCCACTCGTGATCCTGGTAATGAGGAAAAGTGCCTGGTTCCTGTAACGCTGTTTTTGAAGTGTCAGTTGCAGAAGGAAGTGATTTAGGTAATGCGCTCACCGAATGTCAGTTAAGATCATGGAAGGATGAGTTTTGTAAACTCTTCAAGTCCAAAGTTACAGTAGTTCATAAGTGCTTAAGGAAGCATACGGAAGAAGGCGGTTCACCCTGGGAGAGGCGATTCTGCTGTCGGAACCAGTGAGTTAAGAGAGGGTGGCTTTGTTATTCAGACAGGAAAACTGGCTGAGAAAAGTTCTCTTTCCGAGGCACCGCTCAACCCAGAGGGGGCAACGGGAAGCCTGGTCAGTGCCGTAGTACCCCACAGCTAATGAAGACCACCATCACCATTGCAGGTTTGCCATCTCCAGCCGAGATGACCCCCTATGAAAGCGATTACCAAAAATAAACCCCAATCTTATGGACTGAGATAGGTTTGACAGTTCGTTGTTTTCTTCATCAGCCTGTGAAGCTGCAGTGGGCAAGCAGGAGGCATTTGTTGCCCAGGGCCACCTGCTGTCCCTGTTACCTCGCCACCCACGTGCAAGTGGCTGAGGTGCTGCGCACTGGGGTGGTGGGTGCCAGCAGCTGGGAGCAACAGAGGGGTTGTGGCCCCTGGGCTGGTGATGGGGTCTCATCTCGGCAGAGGTCTGCGTAACCAGAGAAGCCGGGAGGTGGCATTTAGGGTCCCCCCTTGTCCCCAGCCCTGCCAGCAAGGTCACCTGGGCTGGTTGGCTATGCTGCCCTTCTGCTACAGAGCTAAAATATGAGGAGCATTTTAGCAGCCCAGCACTTCACTAAATGCTTCACGAGAAAGAGAGGAGAAAAAGTAACTTACTTTGTCTCAGTGGGAAATCCATGTAGAAAACATCAAAGTTGGTAAATTTCTCAGATCTCGCTATTTCTTGCAGGACATTGGAAAGTTGTAAAGCTCGCTGCAAAAATCAAGCCATTTAATGACAATTCATAGAATCATAGAATCTTTGGATTGGAAAAGACCTCTAAGATCATCAGGTCCAACTGTTAACACTGCTAATACCACAAGTAAACCATGTGCCTCAGCACCTCATCCGCACATCTCTTAAATACCTCCAGGGATGGTGACTCAGCCACCTGCCTGGGCAGCCCGTTCCAATGCCTAATATTCCTTTCAATCCATTGCTACTCTTTGAAAGCTAATTCAGCCCTTTTAGCTGGGGGCAAGGGGGTGAAATGAGATTCTTCATCATAACCTAGACTTGCGTGAACACCACCAGCCTTTGGGCTACCCAGCTCACCGTGTAATATGTCGTTGCAGGTTGCACCGAGGCCTCAGCTGATGTAATGAGTTTAACACAGCACATCTTTTAGTAGGGTCTCTACACCTATATAAATACTCTGAATTTCTTGGTTTCGAAAGCCTCTTGATGAGTGGCAGCCCAGTCATTTTCATTCCTCTTAAAGAAAATGGAAACTTTTTTACAGGAAAAGTGTTCTCCTTTTCCATTATTCTCCTGCTACTGTGTTGTGGGTGCTAATGCTCATCTATCCAGACTAAATTCTGACCTTACTTTCAGCAGAATAAATTACCTCCATTGAGCCTCTACCTGACTGATATATCCAGTGTCATTTCTATAGCCGTAACAGAGATCAGGATCTCCTAAATATTTAAATTGTGCGGTTTGGATGGTAACACAGACAATTAGTTTCAGACAAGGGTTCAGAAAGAAGATTAATTCATACCCTGCAGACATACGCATTGTTCACAGACAGAAGTTACGTGTAGAGTGGGGTCTGTATTATCGGTACAAACATATAAGCCGCAATCCTGCGAAGATTTAGGAATGTGCTTAATTGCCGTCTCTGAAATCAAGAGAGGCAGGACGTAAAATGAAACACATGTGTAAGCCTTGGTGAAATTAAGGCCGTATTTTTTTGTTTAGTGAACGCAAGCATTAACACAACTATACAGAGAAATGACACCTTTGACGATATTTGGCTACTCGCTCTTTTGCATGGCTGCAGGGAGGTGTTGGCATTAAAAATCAGCTTGTACCATAAGGGAATAAGTGGCTGATATTAGGTGACATTCACTTCTGCAGCCAGATTTTTAGGGTGAGTTTTTTAAGACATCTCTGTTCTGCCTGTTCCCATAGCTGCACCGAGCCTGGATGCTCCTTGGTCACACCATCTGGCGATTAAGTCCACAGAAATGTGTCTGAGGAAGATTAGCACAAATCCCAGATGAAGACAGGGTAAGACTCTTGCTCTCGGGGCCTGCTCCTGCGGCCAGTGAAATCTATGCAGCTGGCTTTTTGTACGCACACCTACCTGATTCACAAGCCTTTTCTTTATTATCAGGTACATTTTCTCCCTAAAGAACATGAACCTCAACAGTTTTGTCTCAGGGAGATCACGTCTCTTGAAAATAAATTTGGGCAGCTGAGAGGTTGGAAAGGGAATTTACAAATCCCTTAACCATGCTGCCTCCCAGAGCCTTGGAGGCTTTTGAAAGGATGGGCATGGATGTTTCCACATCTTCTCTCCCGCTTTGAAAGAAAAAAAGTGTGCTGACGTCTTGCTTTTGAGATACTAGGCTTATATCCCCAGACACAGGGACAAAGTGGAAGAGCGTCTGTGCAAGAGGTCTGTCCCGTTGCAGCCTCATTGCGACTTACCTCCGAGGTCAAATTCCTGAGGGTCTCGTTGGAGGTCAGCCAGCCGCTGCAGGGGCTCACCTGGGCAGGCATGGGGAGCGGGGCTTTAACAGCGGGCCGAGAGGAAAGGGGTGCTCTCAGCTACAGCCAGACACCTTACCTGGAGGCAGTCGAGATAAGAATAAAGCTGACTGTACGTGACATCCCTGTTCAGCTGCCCTGCAAACCACAGAGAGGGAAACTTCATGTGCCTGATGGCCAACTGTAACTTCATTTTGCAGGTCCGTGCATTAGACCCCTTGGTGGGGAGGCACCCCGGGAGCCCCAACACCCCCCCCCAGTTTACCCTCCTGCCACCAGAGCTGGGGTGCAACGGATGTGACGCCGGTGCACCCTTCCTGCTAAGGCGCCTGTGTCCCCACTGCATGCAGAGCTGCCTTCCCATCTCCCACATCCCCCTCCGGTGATTTGTCTCGCACGTGGGGTTAGTCAGCAGAGCCTGTGCCAATCTCTCAGGTGCATGACCGATATTTTATCCATTGCCGTGTCTCTCACCCTCCAAACAAACGCAGGGGTTGCAAAGCCGAAAGGAAGATTGGAGGTGACTGTATACGCTCTGAGCTTTGTGCTTACCTCGGAGAGGTTAGCCTTAAAAAGGATGACCAATTTTGCTGTCACGGAAGGCAGTGGATATGCCTGTGTGGGTGAGCAAATTCAAGCACCAAGTCAAATACCCAGCTGACATTCCCTAGGATTCACTGCGCTACACAATAGCCTGGCTTGCTGAGAAAATTGCCCATATTCTTGACCTTTTTGCTTCTTTGGTAGCTACAACCAAGGTGGGAATTAAATGACCACTCAGTTTTCTGAGTCAGTAGGGCACTGATATCCTGTCATGCTGTGTTATTTTTGCAGTGCTGAAATATGAATTTTTTCTTGTTGTTTTGGGTACTGCAAAGTATGGTGTCTCCCCAGTGAAATGGGCTCCTCGGATTGCTCTGCAGCAGCTCCCTGATACAGGTGTGATTCCTCCTTATCTCACCGCTGCCCATCAGCCAGCAGATATCAGCTTTTGCCCGAGGAGCAAAAGACGGGGAGCTCAAAGATCTAGCGTCACTCCTGGATATTTGGGATGTCCCAGACCCATGTAGCCTGAAAGCATCGGGCCCTGGGATGGACTGTCAGGGGGATCAGGGATTTGGCAGGAAGCCAGACCAACGTCTGGTCGTGCCTGACTTGCAGCCAAGTGGGGAAACCTGCGTGCAACCCATCAGAGGATCTGCCAGAAATGATGTCTTGCTACAAAATGTGTTGCTGAGGATTAATTGGGTCCCTCCAAGGCAAATCAGCCCCTCTGAAAAATCTCCAACTGGTTCTATAGCTAATCACTCCTGATTTGGCTTGTGCCAAAAAATGCTATGTGTTTTCTCCGATAATTAGATACCCAACAGAGGAACAGTCCCTGTGATAAACATGAACTCAAGGGAAGAAATTTATTTATGTGACTAAGAAATAATTATCACAGGCTCCCCCTGCCCCAAAAGGGACAAGATGTTTCATTTTTCTTTTTTCTACTTTCACTTGATATTAGTAGGGTGCTTATTGGAGAAAAATGTAACAAGGTATCAGGAACAGAAATGGAGACCTCTTCCTGAGAAGAGGCAAGCACTTTTGAGGGGCAAAATAACCCCTAGTAGGTAATGCAGAAGCTGTGGGGCCACTGGCAGCGATTGGGGAAACCACGACACAGAGTCTGCTAAAATCTCTAGTAGCCAGTGGCTGCCAAAATCATCTGAAGATGTCATCTACCATTTTAATGATGTGATTTAGCTTCTCCCTCTCTCTTTACTGATGGGAAATAAGATGATGACAACTTTCCACTTGTTCAGATGCAGGAGAGCTTTCTTTACCCAAATAAAGAGAGGAACATGCTTTTGGTCTAAAATTTGACAACAGAATGGCCACGATGGTTCCTTCACATTTGACTGAAGAACAGGAGGCTGACTTTAGCTGGTTTGTATTTCTTTGATACCAGCATAAAATATTTCCCCTTCTTTATCCACTGTGGGGTGGTGAGAATTTATAGAGGAGTGGTTCTGCAACCAGCTTTTGAGTTTCCCCACCCCACAGCCTCCCACATCACCAGGGAAATGTTTCCACACTGACCCCAGAGGCACATCCACCAGACTAACCAAGGACGCCACCTGTCATTGCGTGTGAATGCAGCCCCCTGTGATGATGATCTTCCTTGCTGGTTGGCACAGGATAAAGCCAAGGAGCAAGCAGTCTGTTGACGATCAGATAGATGTACAGTTTCATGCACGCCCTGGGATGACAGGTTCCCAAAGGCGGCCTCCAAATCTCTGAAAACACTGCCCCAAAGCACCTTTAGTGAGGGAACACCCCAAAACATGCCTGCACACGGCGTGAGGTTTCAATCATCACACCTGTAGGTAAAGTAGGAGGTGACAGGCACCCAGCGCTTGCAGAAAATCAATTTATTTAGTATCTAACCAGTCTTTTGCAACCCTTAATCTTCTGTCTTGGCCCACATCCCATTTTACTGACACATGCACCAGTCAGTGAGTGGAGGTGTTGACTAAATGTCCGGTTCCACCTGTAACAACAACCAGGATGAAGTGCAGGCAGGCTGGCCACAGTCTGGCGCTAAGGCTGAGGCAGGAGAGCTTGTTTCCATCTCCACAGCATGTATAGAGCCTGGTTTGGAGCTGGGAGGGTCTGGCTGAAGAGGGGGCGGGGAGTGTATAACGAGCCAGGTTAGGGGTCTGTCCTCTTGCTGCCCTATCCTGCACTGGGGACAGTGAGCTGGCTCTCCTACTGCACAGCCAATAGCTGTCTCATATTTCTCGGATATCCTCCACTCTGTCAGGTTTGCTTGAAATTGTCAACAGATTCCTAAGTTATTCAGGGAGAGAAGGCAACACGAGCAGGCAGATAACCAGGAGGATCCCCCAGCATCTCATATTTACCTAGAGGGTGGTATCTGTCATGCAGGTTATCCCAGAGAAAGCGGCCATCTACTAATCCTGTTAAAATCACGTGGCTGCCATTCGGGAGACGGGAGTCCAGGTATTGTAGAGCTTGCACCACGTTGGAGAACATTTCCTTGGGTGTTGTCATGTGAGCCAGCGTGTCACGGTTCCTGCAGAAGAGGATGCCAACAGGACATTGTGTCAGGTAATACTGTGTCCCCCTAAAAGGCACCTGAAACAGTGGATTTTTCTTCTTTGCTGTGCTTCCACATTAAGTTAGCTGAATAGAACCTTATAAAAATGATGCTATGTGTTTCAGTCTCTCACTGTTACTGTCAAAATCAGAAATGATCGAAAAGCCTTTCTCAGTGTAACCCTTCCCCCTGGTGAATACAGGCAGATGCATCCCTTTCTTAGGGAATGGCCTCCATGGTTATGGGTTAACCCCAGTGGGCAGCTAAGCATCACACAGCCTCTCGCTCGCTAGAGAGTGAGAGTAAAAGAAAGAAAACTTGGGGGTTAAGATTAAAAAAAAATGAGTATTATTTATTGTTCAATGAGAGAAGGAGAAGCAGAAAAAGACAGAAAGCAAGCAAAAGAAATGATGCAGAGGCAATAACTCATCACCTTCTATAGGCAGACCGATGCCCAGCCAGTTCCTGAGCTAGCCCCTCCACAATCCCTTTCTCTCCCCTTTTATTGCTGAGCATGACATTACACGGCACAGACTATCCCTCTGGGCAGTTTGGGTCACCTGCCCGGTTGTGTCCCCTCCCAGTCTCTTGCACGTCCCCAGTCTATTCACTGCGGGGGAGGCAGGGTGAGAAACAGAGAAGGCCCTAACTCTGAGCAAACATTGCTCAGTAACAGCTGAAAAAGTGTGTTAACAGCATTTTTTTTGGTCAAAAATCTAAACCACAGCACTATAGGAGCTGCTCTTAAGAAAATTAACTCTATCCTAGCTAGGCCCAGCACTCCTCTATAAAGAAAAAAGCCCTAGCTCTCCTGCTGTTTTCATTCCATAGTTTGCAAAGGAGTTAGTCTTTATTTACAGTGCAGAGAGGAAAAGCAGAGCTGTGAAGCAGACTGTGACGCAGTGTTAGAAAGCCACGTAAAACTACTCCAATAACCCTGGCTCCTTGTTCTTTGTAGCTGTTGCAGAGCATCTTAAGCCACCAGGAACTCGCCTAGCCATAGTCCTGAGAAGTCCATGCTGCTTTTGGCGACTGCAACGGCACGGCCCTTGGTGCACTTATCAAACTCCAGCCTGCGACTGACAGTCGACTGATCTAATGTCTACCTCAAGTTTCATCAGGAAAAGGATCCATTGCCCAAAGGGGAGGTAGGGTGCTGCTGCACATGGCTAAGAGCCCCCGTTGTTTGGCTCTGAACAGGGGGAACTGGTGCTGCTCCACACACACGGCTTCAAGGTGCAGGATGCCCTACAGCTGGGTGAAAGGAGGGCTTCTTTCCCCACGGGTTTCTCCATGCAGCTTACATTCAACATGCTCTTTGATTATGTCAGGTAGAAATACCTAAGGTAGCTTTGTCTCTCACGTGTTGTACACCTTTTACTACAGCTCTGCAGGAGGGCAGGAGAGTTGTGAGGGGTCTGGACAAACGTGGGAGACTGCAGAGGGGAGGAGGAGGTATTTAAGATAAAATAGTCCTCAGAAATGTTTATTAGGGTATGGGAACTGTGTCAGTGTCCCACATGGACCTAATGCCCACGTTTTGTGGCTCACTGGCAGGGCTGAACCTCTTCAAGCCAGAGTCCCAGGCTCAGGTTTATCCTCTCCCTATTTCATTTATCTGTAAATGTTGGGGCGGGGCGAATAAAATCCTGGAGTTGAAATAAATTTCAACTCATGTAAGAAAAACAAACAAGCAAAACCACCTCAGGCTGCCTAGAGAACATTGCTCTTGTTATGTTATTAAAACAACCATTTTATTATAGACAAAGCGCTCACTCCCCGACAGCTATTGCCACACTCCCTTGGTGCACATGTCCATAACAGGAGCAAGTGTGTGAACGCTGCTCCGAGGAGGCTGTCCCATCCCAGCAAGAGAGGATCCATGGGTTTCTGGCACAGGGGAGACCCCAGCTCCATGGGGCCCTGCTCCAGACACACCTGGGTGGCAGAGCAGGGCCAGCTCTGGGGAAAAGCCTCCCACTGTCTGGAGATGTCCCACTGCCCTCTCTCAGTGCGCAGAGTCAGTGAGATGAAAAGGACACCGTTGCATGCCTCCACAAACCCCAGGCAACTGCACGGTGGTCTGGGCCCCGTGGGGCATGCGGAGCAGAGCATGTAAATCCATAAACCGCCTTTTTTTAATTGGGAAGGACAATAAAAAACATGCGTTTGCAACATAAGCTCTCAAAAAAGACCCCAGAAATAGCAGCAAGGGCATCATAGCCGTGATTTAGAGCACATCAATGTGTGTGTGGCCACACATGGCATGGACCGTGCACCTAGGGAAGCAGGATCTCCTGACAGTTCTGGTCCTCCCTTGGTGGTGCAGCTCAGCTGGTCCAAGGCTTTTGGAGAGAAAGCCTCAACACCCGCTAAGGAGCTGATCTCACCGCTCCAGAAGAAAGACAGGACGTCCTTCCAAGTAGCGTATGAGGTTATACTAACATCCACCCTTACTGTTTTAGCACCTCCTACATTTTCTCCTCATGGGCTTGTAGGGAAGCGATCAGCTTAGCAGCCAGGAGGCTCCACCCAGGTCCTTTCCCTGGGAAAGTCCTTTAATCTCTTTCATGGCTTCCCAGGGGTAAGAGAAGGGCAAACTCGACGCTTGCAGTGCCGAGTGAGCTGCTGGGGGATCAAGTTGGTTTTCTGGTCAGTGAACACCATAGACAGCGTTGTTCTGTCTCAAGGCATTAGAAATGTTTGTGCTCGGAGAGGGTAGGGTGCTGAGTCCTGTGTGGGAGAACTGCATGCCCTAGCAAGGATTTGGGATTGTTCAGTGGACTGTATTTTGCACACAAAATAATAATTATACAAGTTCCCTGGGCCCAGAAATGTATCTTAACGCTGTGTGTGCCGCTGAAGCGTCTGAGACGTTCTGGTTAGGGAGGACTGAAAAACAGCATTAAGATTCAGGCTTATCCTTGCAACAGCCACCCAAGCAAGGTGCTTTTGAGATAAGGCTGTGGTTTTGCCCTTAAATTACTTCATTTCGCCTACAGGTGTTGCAGCACTTGATTTCAAAATACGGCTTTGATGTAAGGCCTCTACTGCACGTAAACACATCAGGATGAGTCAAAATTAATATGGCATTCATAACTCCACTTTCTCTTGTCATTCTCCACTGAAGTCATGCAGATATTTCAGTGAATTTCTTCACATTTCCTTTCTGTGCCAGGCTATGAAATGAAAACCGACCGAGAAGCAAGCCATCTTGTAGGCGTGTTTGTTTTGGGCTCTGCCATAAGGACTTCAAAGTTCCTGGGTGAGCAGCGGGGGCCCTTGTGGTACCCTCACAGGGTGCCCATGGGAGGCAGCAGCCAGTGATGGCCTCTGCCCCCCTGGGACCTCTGGAAGCTGATGTTGGCCACGGCTCATTGTGTCAGAGTACAGCAAGCAGACACTAAGGTTAGGATTCTTGCTGCGTTGGATCTGGGTATTTTAGGGAGCACTCCCAGCCCCCTAAAATACACAAGTATGCAGTAATATCCTTGGATGTGCACACAGCTCCAAGATGTACTAAAACCACAGGTACTGTGCACGCATATAACACAGAGGGACCAAACAGCCTTATGCAATCTGTGTGAAGCTTTTCCAGCTCTCTCTGCCACAGAGACCTCCTCCAGACCCTTATAACGGGGTCTGCCGTAGTCCGAACACAGCTCTCCACCCTCCTTCTGCATGGGGTTTGTGGGCCTGGCCTGCCATGTCCTGTAGGACAGACATTCTCTCCTCCCCGTGACCCCAACCCAAATAAATATTCCCCCCCATGATGTTTCAGTCACACGTTTGCTTTCCAGCCACATGCTGTTACATGCCCAGGATTTGGGCCGCTGGCATACGGGCCAGCTGGTGCGCGAGCACACCACATACACACACTCCCACAGGCATGTACACACAGAGCTGGACCCACCACACAGGAGCTCAGCAGCAGCTCGCTGCAGAGGGGTGGTATGCCCAGGGCACGAGGGCGAGAGGTGTTGCACTCTCAACCACTGTTTTTAGGGCTGGAGGGGTGCAGCAGCGCTTTGGTGATGGTAGCCTTACAATAAGGGTGTTATGTCCTTGCTGCTGCCAGTGCCGCTTTGTACAGGTTCCCTTCCTGGTGGCTGCCTGCTCGCCCTGCTTTGCTGCCATCACCTTTCAGTTTGCTGCAGCTGCCATTCACTGCAAAGCTGGGAATAAAACTGGAGAAATGGTGCCTTACCCCAAACACACCTAATATGTGTAATGATTGTACAGCATTTGAGACTGCTGGTGCTCGTTATTTTCTTGTCTGAATTTTTTGTTGTTTCAGGTCTGTGTGTCCCATATTGTGTCCCACATTTACACCTCAGTGGGATGAGAGATACCATTGCCATCTGTCTTTATTTTTCTAACCCCCCTGTTTGGACACCACGGTGTGGAGACTACGGGGAACGTGTAACACAGGCTGCCAATTTCATTATCTTTCTCCTCTACAAACATCCATATTACTCATTGCCCTGCTCTTCGTGTAGGATGAAATACTGGCATTTCAACAATGCTTTGGCTAAGAGCTGTGTCTCCGGTGTGCTCAGCACACTGCTGTCTTTTGAAGGTAAAATCCAGGATAAGGCCAGAAAGGCTCTATTACTGCAGCTTAAAGCTGTCCTTGAACACTTTATTTGTCAAGCCCTAGGTTTGAAGTCAAGCCCATCGGATGCTCTGCATCTCTGTAACCTCTGTGGGTACACCAGAGCCAGGGCAGACACACACAGTGACCGGATGCTGAAATAAAATCTCTCTCCGCTGTACATCCAACTTGATGGAAACAGCATGGAGACAGCATGTTGCTACAGAAGATGCAGCATCTTTCCTTGCTGGAGTCACGGGGATCACTACAGCCTGATAGCCCCTTTTGATGCTGCAAATGTTTTGTAAGGAAACAGAGAGTAGAGAGAATTTGAGCAGACAAAAGTGTCTCTGCTAGGTAATGGATGCTGGGATAAAAAGACAGGAGGGTTTCAAGTAATAAATACTGTTTTGGAACACACAAATAGGCAAAGCAAGTCCAAAATTGCTTAAATGTGTGGAAATTTCCTTTTTACTTCAGGCAAGAATAGAAAGCAGTGTTAGAGACAGGGGAAGTGAGAGGAATAACCTGCAGAATGAGGAATAAAACAAAGGAAAGAGGTGCTGTTAGCAAAGCCAGTGAAACAGCAGAATTGAAATAAGTACAGAACAGAGCCTGAGCCACGCCTGGGAGAAGACACCTCAAAAGTCTCTGCAGCAGGAGCCACAGACTTCAGCAAAGACACTATTTGGGTGGGTGGGGGCTCATCATCCTGGGGGTGGTTATAATGGTACCTCCATAAGCTTCTCAATAACCAGATGTCCAGGACAATCCTGTCAGCAAGGAGCAGGAGGTCTGTGACTGCTTTTCCCGCTCAGATGAAGGTTGGTGGCTTTACTTTTGAGGATCTGTGCCTCCTTCCCGTAAGAGGAGGGGGGTGCTGAGGGCAGATTTGGCAGTTCTGGGCAGGGGCGCAGAGAGAGCACGAGCACCAGAGGGAGATGCCAAGGGTGAAGGTTTTATGGGAGGTTATTTCTGTGTGCTGCCTGCATGTGGCCAGAGAGAGGGAAGTGCCAAGGAAGGACCTAAAAGGTGGTCCCTGGGGTCCCACTCCTGCCCCAGCTGAGGGCTCGCAGGTGCTGCAGTGGCAGGGAAAGCCCTGCCTGGCCTTTGGCTGTGCCCATCTGGAGTACAACACCCAGTGTGCCCAGTTTCAAACCACCACTTGCTGTTAAGCAAAGTTTTAGGCTCTAAAAGACAATTTAATGACAAAGTTTGACAGCCTGTGTAGTAGTTCCAACTTCAATATACGACCTACAGGCGAGACTTTTCAAAAGCTTCGGAAGGGCACTTAGCTTAGCGTGCGTCATATTAAAATGAGCGTTTTGAAAGTCTCCGCATAAGTCAGATTTATTTCTTCTGCTTAAAAGAAAACCTGAAGATTCATCATGGTGAAAATAATGTTACACAGCACTTGGACCACCTGCAAAACCAAATCTGTGGTATGGATGTGCTGTGCATTGGTCTGGTTGCAAGTGTTGTTCTGCCTTCCCACCACCAGGAGGAAGGAAAGCAACCAGCTAGTGACCTCTCGGCATCCCTGTGATCATTGCTACTGGATAATGCCAGAACTATTAGTTTTGAAAGCTTCAGTTCACTCTCCTGCAGAGCTTGTGACGTGAGTAAAGCCAAAAAGACAAAACACTTCTTCAGGAGAGCACAGCAAAGACTGCGGGAAGCTTGCAGCAGAGGCAGGGTGAAAATAGACCTCGACAGGGGACTGCGTTGTCATTCTTCAGAAAAGGTAAACCAGTCACACTCTCCCTCCTGACAGGAGGTGACACACTGGGTAAGATGGATATATATGCTTTTAAACTCTTTTTTCCCCCCCTTCTGCTGTTATACTTCATTTCATCTGCTAAGCTAGAAATACTCTACTTCAGACAGGCCATCGGCCACTTTATCACCGGCTTGTAAAAGGAAGGAAGACAAGCTCCAAATGAGGACTGGTAGGTTCCTACGACAAATACAGGTAGGGCAACTACTAGTATTTTCAGCAGAAAAATAAGAATGAAGCACAGACCAATAGCAAAGAAAAATGGCATCATGGGGAAGTGCAAAGCAGTGAGAGATAAACGTCCAAGCAGCCAGCGGTACTTGGAAGAAGTCATATTTATGATACTATAAATGTTAATTTGGTTTACATCTTACCCATTGCAGACATCATTCCCAATCGTAGCGTAGATAACTATGGCTGGATTGTCCAACAGCTGATTTCTGGCCAAGCTAAGATAAATAAGCAGCTATATTAATGAGGAAATATGTTCCCACTGACTGAATATCACACCATGCTTATATGAGATCACATTTGGAAGTAGCCTGTTTAGAGCTGGCCAATGCTCAGATGTCTACGTTTCTACGTTTGGGAGAGGTTTTGTTTTGTTTTGGTTTGGTTTTCTTTTTCTTTTTTCACTATAGTTTTATAGTTATAGTAAAGTTTCTTAAATATAGTTTTTAATTTCTCCCTTTTGTCCCTCGTGGACTTGTATTTTTCACTGTTTTTCCTGCTGGCTTTCTGTCCTCTTTGTATTATTCAGAAGCCAAATCAAGTAGTTTCATTTCAGGGCAAAGACATAAATCAAGGTGGGAAGTTTTTAATCAGAGATGGGAAAGGAAGACTATGTTCAGCTGACAACCAAGTTTATGTGTAGGATTGGGCTCTAGATCAAATCAGGATGTGGTTTGAAGTTCAGTGCTAGAGGGCAAAGATTCATTACTACTTTTTCTGGAGGAGAGAATGATAAATACCGTAGGATGTGAACTACATCATCATCAAGCAAACGAAACCAAATCCAACTGCCCCACAGCCCACCCAGATACATCTGAAAAGGAGAGTTGCTGCCTCTCGCTATCCAGTACCTGCTCCATCATATCCGTATGGAGATAACACAGGTAACCCGTGTCTATGTACATTGCTACAAATCAGGAGTAACGCAGTCAGGGGGACATAAAGCACAGACTTAGGGAAAGGCTTAGTCTCTTCCCTAAAATCACTGGAAATGCTCCATTGTCTTAACTGGGCCAAGATCAAGGCCCTGGAGATGGTGAAATCCCCACTTGAAAACGGTTTTTCTTCTGTTGGTGAATATTTATTCCAGAGAAGGAACAGACAGCACTTCAGAGCACAGTGGCCAAGGGAAGCTGTGGATAATACACTTCTTATAGCGCTTTGCTTGTTTCTTTTGAAGAAGTAGGACTCCAACAATGCTTCTGTACCCCCAGCCAGCATTTGAATCCCATTAAACACTCACCTTTTTATTAAATGGAGGAGGTTTCCTGAAGAACCACCTGATCACACGTAGTGGGAGTAAGAGAAATAGTATGACATCGTTACAGTGGCAAACAAAATGAAGTGCAAAACCCAACGTTATTGCATATTTCCAAGAAGCATTAAAAATAAAAATGGAACAAGTCATCTCTGTAACCTTTCTGAGCGCTGCCATAATGAAGTAAAGCTATATCGAGGGACCTGCTGCCTCTTGCCTGACTCCCACAGTTCAGACTGTAGCAAATCAAATACTCTCAAGTGCTGGGTTGTTTGGATCTAGTTTTTGATCCAGATCTGGCAGCTTCTTCCCATCTGTTGAACATAGTTGTCTCTTGTAAACCAGCCAGCCTGACTTGTCAACAGTCAATCTACTTTTAACTTTCCCTATAAATTGCAAAGGGAACTGTTCTCACCCTTCTGAGAGAGTAAGCGTCTCACAGCTATACCACGTTGGGACTGATTCAGGTCCTAAACATAGGCACCAAGTGCCATTTTTGACATCCCAGAGTACCCAAAGACACCTGCAGCAGGGCTGGCAGATACAACACAGGATGCCTGAGAGATTGTGCACTTCTGGAAAGGCAGCTGGAGGTGGGAAAGATACTGAAAATCTTCTTAAATAGCACTAGACGCCAACATTTGGGTGCCTGCATTGCTCTCCCCATGAGTGGCAGACTTAGGAAAAATTGAATTAGGCCAGCTGCACCCCTCCCGAGAAGCTCTGCATTTCAATGGCAATTCACCCGAATGGTTGGATGCAAATCTTTCCTCATCCAGGAAAAGAGCTAGCTACACCTAAGCATCTGTGAGGGTCTATAATCTCCCATTTGTGTCTTCAATGAGAAAAACATTCCCAAATAGGAAAGCTTTTATGCCTATAACGTACTCGCAGGTCTTTGCATATACATCCCAGCTATCCACAGCACAGAAATCAAACTCCATCACCCGCAGTGCACGAGTGACAGCAAATGAGGAGCCAAAAATGGCGTTATGCTTTGTTCAGGATTAGACTAGGACTGTGGTTGCAAGAAGCTCACCTCATAGCAACGTACAGAAACCTAAACTTCAGAGAAGCAGGCCCTACAGTTTGTACTTGCTTTTGTTTTGTGGTATTTTCACTCTCTTCCCTTTTCTCGCTCCTTCTCATCTTGTATTACTCTCCCTCTACTCTTTGCTCAGCTCTTCCCTGATCTGTCTCTTCCCCTCTTTTCTGCATTGTGCCTCTGAAGCTTGCTTTGAGAAGCAAATTCTGTCCTCCCCACAGCTCTTGGAGGGAAACTTGTGGACGGAACACCATTAAATCCCTGCTGGATTGGTACAGGGGACAGATCTAAGAGATAAAACCCGAAGGTAGCGACAATACACTTTGCATTTTAATAGTGGTGCCTTTGTTATTATCACTGACAGTGATGCCAAACGCATATATCAAGGAATCTTTTATGTTTTAAATAATCTAGTTCTTACAAGCTGAAAATGAATATATCTGTCTGCTGCTTCTCTCCTGAGGGTTGCTGGTCCATTCAAAATCTAGCCCTTATGTCGAGAAGTTATTTTCAGCAGAATAAGAGCCCCACAAAATCCTTAGAAAATATGGTTTGAAACACAACTACTGCCAGTTGATTTTTTTTCTGTTTAATAGCCCTTCTTTCAGCTAGAGTTCAACACCCCTCTGTTGAGCCATTCTGCCATGTGGCTCCCTGGACTGGAGCTGCAGTTCCAGCACAAATAAGCTATTGGGATCTCTAGAAATTAAAACTATATTTACAAAAAAGTAAGAAACTGTTCCTGGGTATGTATTACCTTCACAAGCATAGGTAGTTATAAGCAGCTCTGTGGAAAGCATTATCAGTTACAAATCAAGTAAAAACATCAAAAACATGGATTTTTTTAGAGAACTGTTTTCATGGGTAAATTGTGTCTTCAAGGAAGTTTTTGTGATACAGAATGCAATTTGTGATGAAAACATTCAAGAGAGAGAGAGAAAGAGATGAGGCAGAAGAGTTACCCTTACACTGTTGAATGTCCTGGCAGCTATTCCTGGATCAATTCTGTCCCCCTCTCCAGTGCTTTCCAAACACTTTCAGACTAGTGGGGTTTTTTAGTTTTGGATGAGGTGTCAGGGTTGGCTTGCTTCTGCTTGCGAGCAACCTGAAATTTCATAAACCTTGGACTACTTGAGCTGCGCTTCTTGATTTTCTTGCTCTAGACCTAGTTTGCCTGACAAGGGACAGCACTAACATGCAGAGAAAGAGCCTGGATCCAGACATCATCAAAAGTGCTGTGTGGCCAAGAATGGCCTATTGCCTTCTCGTCTTTTGCTCCCTTATGCTGCAAAAGCAATTGGAAACATTACGTTGCAAAGAAAAGAAGTCTCCGATTTTCCCCAGATGAACTTCAGGTGGACTAGGGTTTCCAAGAGAGCCGAAGGGAAAAAATTATAAAATTGTTATTACTTAAATGGTTTTGAAGCCACTGTGAGATGTCTGGGGCTTGGTGATTTAGTGAGCCACAGCATGTGTTGACAAGGCCTAACTTTTCTGGTCCAAGGCAAGAATCCCAAAGACACAGGTCAGGCTATGAATAGCAAAGGAATATACACTAGCTTTGTTTTGAAATAGTATACATTATCCAAATATCTCATGCAAAACAAGGATGCCAAACACAAGATTGTTCTGTATTTATTTTGAGGGTATTTACTTTCCCCATGTTTATTTAATGTTTTTTGGGAATATTTTAGCAAATTGTTTTACTACCAGGATGCTTCTATCGAAACAAGGGATCTTCAACAAGTGCTGGAGAGCATTTAGAAGAGCTTTCTAACTCCACAGCTGAGCATTCATGCCCAGCCTGTACACTCAAGCATCCCACTCACCCAGTCAAAAGCACAGCACATGTCCTACAAACGTGTGCGAAGCTGCTGGAAGGCAAGACACCGAAACCTTAATGAAAACTGTGAACCAATAAAAATTATCTGTTCAGCAAGCCACCTCAATGGAAAACATCGATTAGGACTGTGAGCTGCTTGTTGTGCAACTACAAGTCGAAAGCAGTAACGGTGGCAGAGAATAGACTTGTTACACGTTATTATTAACCTTAAATCTCATATACCAAGCCTCTTGTGGGGTGCCCGGTGAGCAAAGTTGGTCACCCAAAATGAATCAGATATTCTGATGTGAATATATTCATGGGCCATGGCTACCATACGTGGAAAGCTGGGGACACCCTTCCTAGCCCTGGCTGCCCACCGTACCCCGTAGCCAGACACAGAAGAGGGGAGGGTCCACCATTTCCAGGGCATAATGGGTTTTTTTAAGAAAAGGAAGGCAGAAATCCTGCCAGCACAGATGTTGAGGAAACCTTCCTCCAGGGTGAAGAAGGTGCATGTCCTGAGAAGGACAATGGGGGAAAGTCCTTCCATGCTGAGCTCCGACACCACGCTGGTAGGGTGCTTCAGCAGGGGGCTGCGATGTCTCATTGCTCTTGGTCCGAGGTTTGGCTTGCCATCCCTGTGCTCTGGCTCTAGGCTGCATGTCTCCCTCATCAGTCCTGCGTCCCTAGCATCTCTTCCTCTCATTGCATATACCTGGGGCCGTGAAACATCATTTTCAGAGGAAGGTTAAGCTGTCCTAGGTGGGAATAGGCCAGCTTTTCACTTTAGTGACACTGAGAGTGGCCCTTTAAATCCTCCTGTTTGGGGAAGCTATTATGCCAAATGAGTCAGTAGAAGCGGACCTTTACAACGCGGTGTCAGTGTGATGATTAAGAGAAGATATCGAGGGAAGATATCCTGGGATTTTTCTATCACTTGTAATTTTTACCCTTTTTAAATTCCCTTCTCAATTTTCTTCAGAGTCTTTTGCCCTGACACAGCCTCACCTCCTTTTATATCCTGCAGGTGTCTGTAGTGTAAGTGTAAAGGAGACTCGTGAAGTGGAAAGAAAAAGGGACGATGCACACAGTGAGAGATGTGGGTTTTTTAAGTCTATGAGGGAATTGGGAAAAAGGAAGCGCAAAAAGTACAACCCCCATTAATGTAAAGAGAGCAGAACAAGGTAATAGGGTATCAAGTCCTGAGATGAACTGGATAAAAAATGAGAAAAGCCATTGGTACCATCTAGTTTGGCCTTTTTTTTCATTCTCTTCTTACCAGAAAGAACATATGGGGGACTGTAATAATGGGAGCCACCAACTCCAGTGTCCTGCAATGGCCAGCTGAGGAAGTCAAAAGTGCCGAACCCATGACACCAAACACATTGTAAAACACTTGTACAGAAGACCCAAAGCCTCAGAAACACCACATGTGCCACAGGTAGGATGAAGGTGTGCAAGAGGCACTGCCAGTGGCATAAGTGCTGGCAGCTGAGGGCAATGTTTCAGGCAAAACTACCCACCCAAGCCTGGAAGGGATCCTTTCCTCACGCTACCTGACCGGGCTACCTCTTCTGTGTGGTAAATTCTATGGCTGTTGGGGCTGGGGGACTGGGGACAGACCCTTTCTGCTCCTAAATCTGGCAGGAAATCTCAAGCACTTAAGAAGTTTCTAAGTAGCACTAGGGGCAGCAGTGCTCCTCACTCGTGGCCGACATAACCCATCTATTGTAGAGGAAAAAGCATTCCATAAAGCCAAATTATCTATCTGAGGAGAATAAATTTTCCCAACCTTCTGCAGCCAGTTTTCTGAAGCATGAAAATTAATTAAATACAGAAGAAACACAACGTGGTAATCACAGAATAATCAAGTATCTTTTAAACCTGCTGTTGGGGACATCACCTAATCAACACATGAAAGCTAACATCATAAACCTTAATTTCTAAGGGAGATTACCGCCATCCCTTCATACAACCCCTTTGACAAACTTAACCAAACGCTGTCTTGAAACAGCTCAGGGTTTCTTTTTTGACCCCACTCATCTGTTTTGAGGGCTATTCAAGTTTTCACTCCTTGACAGTAAACTCGTTTTTTTTTAATTTCTCCCCCAAACAGACATAAGATTAATGAAAACCCATGTTCTTGTACCAGAACTGTCCCTCAGTTAAAACCATTTTTTTCACTCTGTGGTGTTTATGCCTCAAAAGGATTCAAAACCATAATCTCTTAATTTTTGCCTAGCTCAGTTGCCAAGTCTCCATTGCCCTATTCTTCCCCAAATCCCTTCTCTGGATCTATTCACATCAAAGTCCATTCTCCCTAAGCAAAAGGGACCAAATCCTGAGATCTTAATGGTGGCTTTTGTGAGGAAGGACCATCTCCCTGTCTCTAGATAAAATGCTGTGCATGATGCATTTTGCAACCTCCTTAGTCTCTTTCCAGCTCCATCCTGCACTCCTGGCTGTTCCCTGAAATTCCTCTTTGCACTCCAATGCCTCTGTCCTTCCACCACCACTGGCCAATGAGCCACTAGCTTACAGACAGGAGTCTCGCCATTAGCCCTGACATGCATGTCTCGTGTAATTGTATTTGCTGCAATTGCTGTCACTGCTGTTCCCAGGTTCATCTAAATTATTCCTGTGTAAGGATGTGGCTCACTTCAGCATAGATAATACTTGTCAGGATGGTTAATACTCTGTGATTTTGCATCACTCATGGATGCCGTCAAGCATGTGCCTTGGTCTGTCTAAGGTCGCCACTCCAATGTTACGCAGCGTTAGCCTCAGAAGAAATGCATGAGGAACACGGCTCCTCTCTCAAACCCACTGCTCTCCTCTGCTTAGCTGGTTCTCCATACACCTCTTACTTCTTATATTAATCTCCCTCCTGCTTACTGTACGTAAACATTTCCCCTGAGATGTAAGACATTTTCCTTATTCTAGGCAGATTAGGCCTGCTGCATATACACTTGCCATCACGGGATGCTGTTTTATAGAAAGAAAACCTTAGGCCAGCCTCACCAAATTAATTAACTAATTAAAATTTAACAGTGTTAAGTTTTGTCCCAATATTCGTTTACCTGTGTGTCATTGACTACTCCTTTAAAATCTGTTCTATGACCACATTAAGATGCCCGCACCACTGACCTCCCCAGTTTTGCATGAGAACTTAATGTTTGCTGGTTTCCAGCCCCAAAGAATGTCACAGGACATCACGGGCACCCTTGCCATGAGACTGGAGACTGTTTTGTGCCCACTCTGCCTGCCAGTGTGGAAGCCAGTGCTGCTGTGGGGTGCAGCATAGGGTACCCACAGCATCCCCCATGGGTGTGCAGAGCAGGGGCGTGCAAGCAAGCAGGCACCATGCCACCACCTCCAGAGGAGATGGAGGGCAGATCTTTTAGCTCCATCACTACTAGCCACATCCCTCTAAATCCTCCCTTTTGGCCATGGCCAAAAGACCTCCACCCCCTACAGTAGAGCAGAGTTGTTGTTAGCCCAGTGGAAATGCGTAGTCAGTGCATGGATAAAAGTGATCAAGCCACACACCTCCCTACTCAGAGCCGGAAGAGAAGGCACCGAGTTAAGTAAGTGCTGTTGTCTATTTTTCCATAAGAAACACATGCGTTTAGGAAGGGGTTTCTCCTTGTTTCTGAAAGAATGTCAGCATCAAGTATCAGACTAGTAAGGTTAAAAAAAAGAGTAAAATAATTAACGTACCATTCTGAGAAATGTTCTGTAAGTCTCTGTGATTACAGCGATTTCTCCGGCGTAAACGTAGATACAAAGAGTCTGTCCAGCCTCTGAAATAAATAGAGAAAAACGCAAGCTGCTAAAGTCATGATACTGATGAAAACCCAGCTGATCTTAAAAATGAAGTATGGGCTCCTCTCTGAAAAACTCTGTGATCCAGTTATTTATATACTTCTATTTCACCATCTCCCTATTTTGTGGTCATATAACTTTTTCATCTTGAACAGGGTGGCCTAAAATGGAAGCCAAGATATCCTCTCAGAAACTGCAAGTTGATGGAGACTGTCTTTGAAATTGTTCCATCCAGGATGCTTTTATCCTGGTCTTTCAGATAAGGTGTTTAAAAACCTTTTTGTTACACATCATTTATCAAAACAATCCTGTTGATTGCTCACTAATTGACTTTGCAATTGGTTTTTACGGAACAGTAAATAAAAGAGAAGAAATATTGGCAGGGCATTCATTTCCCAGTGCCATAAATCTTGGACAGATTGATCTGAAAACAGGTTATGCTTGATTGTGATAAGTTTTCTCCTTTAGTTTGCAGTGTTGAGAAAAATGCGAATGATAACAGCCCAAAGGCAAGCTGATGAGAAGACTACGCTCGCAGCCACGAGTACTTCTACTAGGGCTGCTGATCTTGTGTTTGAACTTAGACACCGAAGGAATCAGATAACTTAAATGCCATGGCTTAAGACCAGCAAACTTAGATGAATGCAGAGAAACAGAAGACAACAATAAGTTTTGAAACCAGCAATAAAAAGTAACTACCTACATAGAAACGCACGATAACATCGTCCAGTCACCATGCAATGGACTACACAAGAAACACCCAAGCGTAGCAGGCGGGTGGATGAGGAGAAACAAACCAACCTCTGAGTTAATCTGTGGTGTCCCTGTTCATCTATCAAAGGATGGGAAAGATGGGCATAGACCACATTAGTTTATATCTATTTCTGCAGGCTCGGAGTAAATGGGAGCCTCCCACTGCACATGGCCTACCAGTTTCCTCCACACACAGTTGCTGTGGGGTGAGATTTTGAATTATTTCTCTTAAAAAGTCCTTGAAGTCTCAAACAGTTGTTTTTTTTTTTTTTTTTTTCTAGATGTGGATGAGATTAAAAACTGAACACTGAATCAAGGCCTATTGCTGACAACTTCAGGGTCAATACTAAGCTTTGAACACCGTGAACTTCAGATTCTTTGCAGCCCAGTTGAATCCTGTTTATTGGGTAGCTGGACATCATAATAGATTTTTAAAGCTCAGTTTTGCTGCTGACTCTGACGGGAAGCTGCGTAGATCTCTGTTGGCTTGTCAAGTAGTGTAACTCCTTAAAGCACACACTGCGTGAATGTAGCTGAGGCTGGGAACCTGTTGTTTTCACAGGGGGAAAGAAAAAGAAGCAGAATGTGCAAGTGTATGGTGCAACAGATATTTTTCCTGGAAAAGAATATATTCTGCCAACTTTTAAATTCAGTTGGTAGAGAGCCTCTTTAGGCTTGACTCATGCTTCATTTGGCGTTTCACTGTATTCATGACCTATCTTAGACATATAAAACAAAAATGATCTGAAACTCAGGCCAGACCGGGCACTGTTGATGACTGTATCCTCCAGTTCTGGCAGGAGTCAAAGCCCTCTTAATGCTGCCCAGAAAGATGATTAACAAAATTATGAGTGTTTTTTTTTTTTACTTCACAGTTAAAATGCAGGCTTTTCAAGGTGTTTCTTTGTGTTTGAACTTTATTTTCCTTCCATTCTGGCAGAGACTTCTATTTCTCCACCTTTCCCTGCATCCTCCCCCATCCACATGAGCCAATGTAACACAGCAAATTAGGTCACAGGCGCTTACAAATTCGTCTTTTGCTACTTCCTTCTAAATGGGAAAAAAAACCCCAAAAGGTGAGGATTTTCCCTCAAAAGGGAACACTAAGAAATAACCCTGGGGTTACCATTTATTCCACTGTTTCAGCAGCACAACAAAAACAGGAGAAAGAGGGAAAGAGAAAAAAAAAACCTTCAAAAAAAGAAAATGCTGGTTTTTGTTAGTTTTAGCAATGTTCCTCTTCTCCCTGACCCAGAATTTTTAAAAAAGCAAGTTTGTTTTTTATTTCTTCTTTTTCTTTTTCCTTCTAAATTATAATTTGACCAGCTTTAAAATCTACCCTGAATTTCAGGAAGACTGAGCTAGAGTATTGTGCATTGTCCATATATCTAAAAGATTTTTTTTAAATCCCTATATCCAGTGTTGATCTTGATTCTCGAAAGACCAGAAGCGACTTGACTAGAATTTTTATCTTTCCTTTCAAGCACTGTTTTTGGTTTTTTCTTTCTTGCTGTGCTTTGAGGGACCTTGAGACTTGCTGCCACTTGGCCACCCCGCCTGTTGGCTTACCCAATGGTGGAGTTCAGAAATCCAGTGATCTCGGAGAACTGTGGCCAGTCAAGCTCGTCAGTGAAAGCCATTGGGAGATTAGCAAACGATTTCTGAAAGAGAAATTTTTAAATCAACACTTTTTCACCCTCACAGACAAAAAATCCTTTAGGCAAACTTCTAGCTGGAGCATTATCCGGACAGCAGCAATCGAAACTACAGCTGTAGAGGTAATTATTTACACATGCACTTAAAAAGTTGACCCTTGTAAAACAGGCATATGAAGAGCTGGAGGAAGGAAAAGCAGAAGAGAGATATGAATTGCATCTCCTAGGCCCCTTGTATTCTGGAGGAGCCCAAAACTCCTCGCGAGGTGTGGCACGTACTGCAGGTGCAGACCACCAATGTGGCAGCTGTTTGCTGCAGCATCCATCCTGTCCAAAGATGGGTGTCCTTGGGCACAGGGAGAGATGACAGCATGATGTCCCCGGCATATATGGCAGAGGGATAATGAAAAAATCACTCGAATCCCCCAAACCTTCTCCGTCAGGATGAACTGCGAGCATGCGACCTCCTACAAACCTCTGCCTGGTCCTCACTGCAAACCTTGTGGATGGCACTGAAGCAACGGAGTCAGAAAGGCCCCATAGCACGGCAGGGACCAGGTAGAAAAACACACGTTCTGCCATAATCTTCCCACGCAAATAGATGCAACCTTTGCCCTTCTCTGCTTTTGCTGGTATTGGTGCCTAACGTTATTTTTAAATGACTGCCTTTACAAAAGTCTCTATGCAGATTCAAGCCATGTGGCAACACTGAAAACACAGTGCCCTGTTGGTTTCCACTTTGATTTGTGAATGTGTCAAAAATCATGAAAGGCGAGAAGAACGAACTTGAGAAATTGCGTCACCACAGAAAGACGAGACCGTGGAGTAAATCTTCAGCTTCTAGTCCAGGGTACGCTTGCAAAGACAAATGCATAAATCCACTGCGTTCCTACTGAAAAACTGTTGATGAAAAAGGTAATAACCAAAAGAAGGTCAAAACATAAAATCAGAGAACTTACAGGCTGGTTTAATCAGTGTAATTTATTAGATTCATTTTCTTTTAAAGCAATTGTGGGGTTTCCTTAAACCCTCGCTGCTATAAACAGCAAGCAGGTGGGTAATTCTTTCTCCAGGAGGGTCAGAGGTAACTGAGGAGCCACAGAAGACCTAAATCTTGCAGTCCTCACGAAGCCCTCATTCCCACAGTATCATTTAGGTGAACAGGAGCTATGCCTGAGTATATGCCTCTAGGTTTTGACTCTAAGAGGATGAGGTGAGGTGCAGGGACAGGGGACGAGAGGCGAGAAAGGGGTGGTTGTAGTGGGAGAGAAATCCTGAAGCCAAGCTCTGAGCAGCCTGGCCACAGCAGATGCTGGTTTAAAGCATCTAACACCATATTTGACCTACTTACAGTGGATCTGCATTAGTTACCAAGGTGAAAATGGGCCTGGCTTAATCATCTTTCAGTTGGTTCTCTCTCTCATACATGCGTACATGTGTGTGTGTCCTTATGTGTATCTGTATATACGTATACATACTATTTATTTTTTTTAAGACTGGAGGGAAATTCCAAATTTGCTTTCTTCAAATCTGATAGTTTTGTGTGCAAACAAGCACTTAATCCGAGGCACAGCTATGAGCAGAAGCGGAAGGGTACAGCATGGCTTGGCCATTGGCAGTAGTTGCCTCTTTGTAGCTTTGCATTAAAGGTGGCAGAAATACTGAAATAAATCACTTAGCACAGAAGAAACTACATAACCTCTTATAAGTCACAGCACAAAAGTATAAAGAAAGCCTAAAAATGATTAAATGTTTTTAAAACAAATCCTGCTATCACCAATTCTCTCATTATTTCCCACTAGGCCTCCAAAATAATACATTCATTGGACAAGTACCAATAATTTTTAACTGGGTGGGGTATTTTGGGTTTGGTTGGTTTTGTTCTTTTTTTTTTTTTTTCTTCTTCCCTGCAAACTTAGCTTAAGTATGAATTAGCTAGAATCTAAGTGAGTTGCAAAATGGTTTGGAAAGGAACATTTGAACCCAGAATTATAGTTGCATTTGAAAACTGTATATATGTTTTGCATTGACGCTGTTCCAGCAAAGCACTTAAAGCCAGGCTTTGGAAGATACGTCAGGATCAAAGGGTGATATTGAGTAGTTAATGGAAATATCAGAAGAATGCTAGACCTTGAACCTTGCAGGGATGTAGTTTGGAAAGCATGGTCTAACAGACGGCATTTTGCTTAGTCTCAGATGCAAATGTGTCCCTCTCTAGAGGTGGATCTATGATGACTTTTAGCTTAAAACTCTTCTGAGCACAGTCTTGTTTAAATACCATTCTCTAGACTCTCCTGGCTGAGAAACCACGCTTCAGCCTACATGCCAGATTTTAGCAGAGAATGATTAGAAAGTTATTCCAGCCTAGCTTCAAATGCCATATTTTAGCCTCAAATGGTCTGGATGGGTCTCATTTAGAAGGAATGTCCTCACCTCCTAGACATGTCCTGCCTTGAAATACATCTCCCTGAACTCTCCCACTTCTCTTGCACTTGGCAAGCCACGGCTGATGCTAAATGCACACGCACCAAGCTGTGCTGGACCACGTTAGCTTAAATGGAAGAATGCTCAGGGTTGCTATGGCAAGAGGTTTTCAAAATCAGGAGGACACAAAAGGGCATTGGGAACCTAACACTCACATAAGCCATTAGAAATGCCAGTCCCAGAAATCCTGAAAGCACTGAAGTATCCTTTGATTTGAAGGGGAATTGGGTATTTGTTTTTATAGTGACTTTAATGGTATTCAAATCCTCATGATAGCATTAAATAGCACAGGCAACTTTCTTATTCTGAGTATAAAAATAAGCAAACCGTATAGATCTTGAGGAAGGAACAGCCTATCTTTTTAAAAAACGTGTGGCATTTCTACTCTGTAAAGCTGCAAGGGACATAGGTTTGAAATTAGCAAAATTATCACCTTATTTCCCCCAAAATGCAGCATCTTAGTCATCATATTACTAGCTGGGAGAAACTTGCCTGCAATTTACTGGATTTAGAGGGAATCTAGAGAGTGTTTTTAATAAGATTTTCATAGAGCAAACTCCTGTTTTATCTAATGGTGCAAAAAAAGTCAGTGAAATAAGTGTTTGGGACATCCTGAATATGCATTAAAGAAATGCTGAATTCTTTTAATAGGAAATGAAACAGTTACTTTAATGAAACCTGACAACCCCTTGAGTTTGTGGGCAAATAGGTATTTACCGGATTACAGAGAGAGGTGGGATTTATTTTTCTCTTTATTCAGCATGAAATAGAGATCCAAGAGTTTTAAAATACATCTTCCTAGAAAGGGTATCATGTGCAGCCCATTTGTAAATACAGTGCTTTTATCTCCAGATAAAATTGTCCCTAAAATGAGATTTAAAAGTAAGCTTCTATTCCAAACATATAACAGAAAAATGCTGCGTTTAGTAGCTATTTGGAAGTCAATTGCAAGCAGATGGGCAGAGCAGCAGGAACACAATATCCACTGCTATACACACCAGTGTTGTCAACATTAGCTTTCCACAGGAATCATCCACCTCAAAAAATGCCCCAGCATTTCTTCTGCTTTGCTAAACCTCATAAAGTGCAAGTCCATTGCATTACACTCCATTGTTAGTGTCCGAATTTTCGGGTCAAAGGAATGAACATTCAGCTCAGTTCTTGCTGAACCTTTTAAAAGACGAAAAGCCTGGCAAACCTAAGAAGTACTGACAAGCAGAAAGCCAAAATACAGTTGACTCATTCTTACAGCTGTACGTCTCTCTTCCTGCAATTGCACTGTGGGTGTTTGGGGGTTTACTGGGGTGACGGCAGGTTAAGGACAGAGCCACGTACGTGCTCAGCAGCCTCTGCAGGAACATGCGGGCAGGTACCCTCAGTGATGGTCCCAACATCATTTTCTCTGTTTCTGCACCTCAGCTAGATCCCCGTAAGGTAGACTTTGGGATTCAGCAGTACCAGGGTGGTCAAAAACTTCAGAATCAACGTACCTGCAACTTCCCCTAATGTTGCATAGGGTGGGGTGGTTTTATTTTGTCGTTTTGTGTTATTTTTTTAACTGGAGAAATAACACGCCTCAGCTATCGCTTTCAAAGATGTGTCCACCTTGTCATGGACATTTTCCACGCCATGCAGTGTTTCTGTACACTCTTTGTGGGAAGAACATAACCTAAGAGGGATGCTAACTGTGTTTGTGACTGTCGTAGGTAAAGGCTTTGGAAATAGCACTTGAAAACATGAGTCCCCACTCTAACGTAGTGCACGTCTCAAGCTCGGTGATAGACAGAACGGGCAGGGAGTGCCTGCAGTCAGTGCAGGCATGTTGGTGCTCAGGTGCTTGTGAGTTCACCCCTCCACCCCTGCAAAACAGCCTCCTTGACAAATGCGTGAACACGATTCAGGTCTCTGCATTTGGTCACTTTTAGGTTTGAGAAAACAGGAAGACCAGGAAGGCACTAGGGGACTTGATACGGGACAAGCGAATGATGCAACTTGATGCATCCCTTGACGTGGGACGTATGGCAGGGGCATCTCCCCCTGCACTGGATTACACGGGAGAGTATTACCCTGTGAGAGGCCAATGCTAAGAGGGCAGTAAATTCCCAACTAGTCTGGGAAATCCAAAATCCAGTATTTAAGAGCTTCCCAACCATAGTCTTCCAGACAATGGCGGGGGTATCTGAATTCCAAAGCTGTTCAGCCTAAATACCCCTTTGGTCACCCTAGTGCTGACCAGCTGGTTATCCAAACAACATCCTGAGCCTCCTTCACCAAGGAAATTTCTCATTCACATTCTCTTTCTTCCCTCACTCATGGTACTGCTCCTTCACATGGTAGACTACGTGCAGCATAAGCAGGGAAAGCAACCATTCTGCAGAGTCTCTTTAAATCCTCAGCATCTCTCCTGAAACATTATTTCCCCGCCTAATTAGCTTTAAAACAGGAATTAACAGCTACCACTGATGTGGTGCTGATTAACAAAAGGGCCCACAGAATTGTTATCAAGTGTAAATTTCTTTACACTTGTATATGTAAACACTTGTATATGTGAACACATACAAGGATAACATATATGAGAAATACATAAAGTATATAAAACAGATATGTAAAAATGTAGAAAAACATTAAAATAAAATAAAATTACATTTAATAAATATTGAATTAACAGGCACACAACACTTTCCTTGTCCATATGATAAAAATCCTGGGAAGGGGGGGAAAGTCCTATTTGGATTTCCACGTAGAACATTGAGATTCCATTGAAATGGAAATTAAAGCTTTGAACTGACTTTAGTATTGACTGTAGGGAAAACCGTTAGATAAACTAATATTTCTGTGTGTCTTATCAAAGAAATTTTGGCAGAATCAAAGTGAACTGTGTTGAGTTCGATAGCATGGGGGAACAGCAGGTACATGAGGCTAATGCATAATCCTCCCCTCTCTGAGCTCTAACTTCAAATTCTTGCTGTGGTCCCAAATTAAGGATGTTTTCTGTGAGATAGACGTACATCCATTGCACTTCTGCTGGTCAGAAAACCACCCCTGGATGTGCTTGAAATTCTCCTTGAGGAAGGCCTCACACTGGAAAAGGATTGTAGCCAGTTAATTAGACCTACACGTGAAGGACATTTGCCAACAGTATTTAACAGTACACCTCAGGTGCGATACAACAGTACTCACAACTCCGAGGCAGGGTAAGTTGCTGCTGTTGCCTTTCTACACAAAGAAAGCAAGACAGAGGCCAAGAAGAAGGAAGAGGCAGTGACAAAGTCTGAACTAGGAGAGAAAATATTTTGCTAGCATTTTTGTGCTCAGGGGACAACTTTCTTACTTAAAGTGAGCTGCAAATTAAATAACTTTAGGGTTTAAACACAGGTATTTGTTTATAGGGCTGAACTCTCTTGTATCTCTGCATTAACTACTGTGGTTTTGCCAGGTCAGTAGGAAAGCTTCCAAATAGTCCTAGAAAAGAGCCTGTTCTTTGCCATCCCAAATCTCACGTACCCCAGACACCTGGGTGGCTGTGCAGTGCACTACTCAGTGCTCAACCAGCTGTAGGAGGGACTCATTTCCTGCAAGGTAATTATCTCAGCCCTGCTCTGTCCTGGGTAGCTATAATCTACTTTTTCAAGTTCCTCTACTTTATTAACATACCCTGAATTGCTGCCAGAGCAGAATGCTATAATTTTATATTCACTTTGCATTGGTACAAATAATGACCCAAGTGTAGGCAAAAGGAACCTGGTTTTCCAAAGGTAAACCAGCATGGCCCAGCCTTTAAGAGCTTGGTCTGGCAGAAGACCTTGCAGGTATAACTGAGAACATCCCGTGGGATCACCCAGTGAATGGTTCAGATGGATGGTAGGAGCCAAATGCGTGGAAACAGTGCAGCAGCATCAGTAGTGAAGGTCTGAGGCCAGGGTCTGAGCCTCAGCCACCATACTCCAGACAACCAGGTCCTCAGGAAGGTGACCCTGCAGCCAAAGTCCAGGGCTGGGCTAGCCGTGCTTTCCTGACAAGCAGTTCTTCTTGCAAAGGTTCGTAGCCAGAGCTGCTGCATCTGCATCCTGACACCTGGCTTTATTTTCTAGCTGTGAAATGATGCCTCATCTCCTGACCTCCTCTGGTGGGAAAGGCTTGGCCACGCACCTCCAGCAGCATGCACCAGGCAGTGTCCTAATGGGAAGACCGTGGCACTCCGAGGAGTTTGTGATCCATGCAGCAGTTCACCTGCACAGCCCCAGTGCTGTGCTGTGAGCCCAGCATGGCATTCAGGCCATGCTGATGATACCAAACTGAGTGGGAAGTGGACTCTTCAGAAGGGAGAGCCACTCTGCAGGGAGACTGGGATAGGCTGGAAGCACAGGCTAACAAGAACCTTATAAAGTCCAACAAAGACAAGTGTAAGGTCTTGCACCTGAGAAAACATAATCCAGGAGTACAGCACAGGCTGGGATCTACCTGACTGGGAAGCATCTCTTTGGAAGGGGACCTGGGGGTCTGGGTGGACAGCAAGCTCAACATGAGTGAACAGCGTGCTGCTGTGCCGAAGAACGGGATGTTGGGCTGCGTCAACCAGAGAGAGCATCACCAGCAGAGATAAAGAAGTGACTCTACTCAGTGCTTGGCAGGCCACACTTGGAATACTGTGTTCAGTTTTGCTCCCCGCCGGACAAAAAAGGTGTGGACAGGCTGGAGACAGTCCAGAGAAGGGCCACAAAATGATCAAAGGACTGGGAGGCTTCATATAAGGAAAGGCTGACAGAACTGGGTTTGTTCAGCCTTGCAAAAGGAAGACTTAGGGGAGACCTTATCTCCATGTTCCAGTATTTAAAGGGTGGCTACAAAGAAGATGGAGACTCCTTTTTAACAAGGAGTCACATGGAAATTTTTCACAATGAGAACAATCAGCCATCGGAATAATGTCCCCAGGGAAGTGGTGGATTCCCCACCACTGGACACTTTTTAAGGTACAGCTGGACAGGGTGGTAGGCCATCTTGACTAGCCTGTACTTTTGCCAAGAAAGGTCTAACCAGATGATCCTTGAGGTCCCTTCCAACCTGATATTCCGTAATTTTAGGAACCAGCACACTAACAGAGGATCCTGCAGGCAGCTCCTCCTCTGTACCAGCTATTATGTATATCCCCTGCATGGCCTTGTCTTTACCTGAAAGTGCAGCAAAAAGGACTTATGTGAACATCCTTTTTGTTTGAAAGTAGAAATAATGGTTAGAGTTGTTTCCTTCTAAGAAAAACCCTACAAAAGCTTTAAAGACCACAGAGCTGGAGGACCTCCCCATGGATGGGATGTGCAAAGCATACTGTATCCCCATGAGAGGTCCATCTGATGCTGCCCAGCTCAGGGTGCCCAGTGTCTGAAGGGACATAAGGTTATCTATACTATGCTCCTTTACCTTATTCTGTGAGCTCCAATAAGTGGTATTTTAAGCAAAACCTTAATGCATCCCTTTCTTAATGGGCTCATAACCGACACCAGCCCTGGTGCCTTGTACTGGTGAACGAGAGACATCTCTCCTGGGACTGGCTTGTGGTGGCTATGGGTCTGCGTGTGAAGTCCAGGCTTCTTTTTTACTCACTCATATAGTGTATTTAGCTTCTCCCGTTCCAGTGATGTCTTAACTTCTTTTATTTCATATACTGTGAATGCAGTGACTATGAAAGGCCAGAATTAGAACACATCTCTCGTTGACCTCCACCCCAGTGCAAGTCCCTAGCTTTAACCTGGAGTTACCCTTTCTGCAGAGAAAAGTATCTCACTTCTACCTTTCCCACCAGTCCTTGATCTTCCCCACACACTAGCCAGCTGAAGCTGAGCACTCAGAGCATATATTTGTTGGGCCTTACACAGACAGCACCCGTTCCCTTCCCATGCAAGTTGCTCTACACCCATCAGACAGTAACAAAGTGATATCAAAACTCACTTTATAATCTGCACTCCAGCTCCTGACCTTGAAGCTTCTGTCTCGGCATGCCATTACCAGCCCTTGAGCCATCCAACTGGTGGACCAGCAAGCTTCAAGCAAGAGAAATGCTCTCTCAACCTTCATTACAATGCTAATAAAATGCTGACATAGTCTGAAACTATTCTTGCCTACATGGCTCTGCTACCAGCGTTACTGCTAGAATCATCATCACCATCAGTATTATTACCATCTTTATTAGACATGATAATCTCAATTATCATTAGTGTTAATTTATTATGCTCATCATCAGCTCTGTCATCAGTGTAATTTGTCTAATTGTTGCTCATAAACGTTTCACAAAGAAAAACAACTGCTAATCTGCCACATTTAAATCAGCTCAACTCTGGGAGTAAAAGTGGGAAAATACACGAAACTCTCACGGAAACTACTGACATTTTGGAATAAGTACTGTTCTCCAGAAAATGTCCATAACCTTCTTACGCAGTGGCCAGTGGAGGAGTAGCAGGGAAAGTGGGCAATGATGATCCACTCACCCCAGTGCAACACACCCTTGTGCAGAGAAGGACAGCACAGTCCTCCCGAGCTAGGGACCGACACTGGCTTGGGATAGGAAACAACAGCGAAGGACAGGAGCATACCTGTGCATTTATCTCCACCCCTAATTCCACTTTGCTGGAATGATTTTTTCCCCTCAGTTACTACATTCCATGCCAGTGAACTGCAGCAGCGGAGGCCCAGTGTGATTTGCAGTCAGGCACGTTTTGTTGTTGTTTGGAAATGGGAAATTCTGGAATACTGCCCAAAGATAGGCATCAGTGTGGTAGTGATATTTTATGGTCACTACAGAAACTCTTCTGTTTAGGACAAGTCCATTATAAACCCTTGGATGACCCCCAAACACCTGCAGATGTATTTGTTCAAAGCCTCAGAGCCTGACCACTGGAGTTACTAGACCTATTTCACGTATGCCACAGATGGGGAAAACAATCCAGGACACGACATTTCAAAGCCAGATGCCTAACACAGAAGTTCCTGGACTGTCAGCAGGGTCACTTCTGCAACACCAGCACAGCAAGGAGCTTTACCAGTAAGCCCGCTAATGGCAGGACTCATCCCACAGACAGCACGTGTTTCCTTGAACCACAGGAACGTGTGCAGAAAGCCAGATGTCCTGGTTTGTGTCCCTGGCACAGCACCGGGCCACCGAAGCCAAACCCTTCCCTGACCCAATTGCACAGATGTCGGGGGAGCGGCGTGAGCGCAGGGCTATGCTTTTTTATCTTCAGAAGAGCAGCTGCGGGAGGGCACTGACACACGTGAGATCATGACTACAAATTCCAGTGCAGTGGGGCATTCCGTGCTTGTTCCCCTTTGGGGAACCTGCAGCAGAGGGA
Source organism: Rhynochetos jubatus (assembly GCA_027574665.1). NCBI lineage: Eukaryota > Metazoa > Chordata > Aves > Eurypygiformes > Rhynochetidae > Rhynochetos > Rhynochetos jubatus. Next base: position 33,766,102 of record CM050653.1, read on the forward strand.
AGAAGGCAAACGGCAACCTGCAGCAGAGCGGTTTCAGCAACCCAAACGTGATTCCTCACCGCTGACATCTGCGTGACGGTCATCCACTCGGGAGGGATGTGGAAGTGGGCGCCGGCCGAGTCTCCCAACAGCACGACCCCTTGCGAGTCCGCACCTATTTAATGGATTTTATTAGTCACACGAGCAGAAAGAGCAAACCGAAACAGGACTGAGAGCAACCCTTACAGAGCAAGAGCAATGGCAGCTGATGGGGTCACGGGGTGACTGGCTACACCACCCTTCATGTGGCTGAAACATTCAGACCCTTCAATGGGATTTTTGCTCCACCTGCAGCAAAAACTGACAAAAACAGGCATGTGCCAACAGCCCTAGAGAAACAACTGGGGACAGGGCATGAAAAACAGGGAGAGGTCTTGCTAATCAGAAAAAACCCCTGGTTGTATTCAAGGATGGATGTGTTATTTAAGCAGAGGCTTTGCTGTGCAGCCAACATTTATTTTTACTACCCATAGAATATGCATTAAAAAGTACTTAAACATGTAGAGAAATCAGATTACTCAGGAAATTGCTCAAAGCTCCTTATAACAGAACTGGGTGGTGGATGTGCTACTCATATGAGTATTTCTGCTGGAACAATCTGGCTGGTGTATAATTAATGTTACTTAGCATTTGAAGGTTGCCTTTCATCTAAAAATGTTGAAAAGTCTTGCCAGGCAACGGTTCATCCTCAGGACGCTGATGTAAATGTAAGGCAAGGTGAGCAGCAACTGTAGTCACGGCTGTTCAGTGGGGGTGCTATTTGTGCGTATGTGTATATGCAGACACCCACTTCGCTGTCTAGGAGATCAGCCGATGGCATCCCTTCACCCCTCTAAGGCCTTCTCTGGAAAAGTATCGGCATCGCTGCTGCACAACTGCTGGTATTTACAGCAACCGGTCAAACCGGACGCACACGGAGCTTAAAGCGCTCTCCTGAATCCTCTGGGTTAGGCTCCAGGCACCACGGAAGATGCAGAGGTGACATCTCTGCTGCTGTCCCTGGTCTATGCATGTCAACTTAATAACTGAGCTGGCTTTTAAGAGGAAGTTACCAGCATGTTTCATTTCTGCCTATCCTCAAGATTAAAGAAAAAACTAAGATTTTGCCATTCTGCCTTTCTCATGAAGTTGTAAAACCCGTTGTCTTTCCCCTACATTGTCAACGACTGTGAAAATATTGAAATATTTATGAATACAAAATACACATTGCTTCTTGTACTGACTGTAGATTTACCTTTGCAGAATTTTTCTTCATAGGGAATTCCGTCTTTTGGGTCCACGCCCTGTTGGAGAAGAGAAGGGGCAGATCATAGTATCTATGTCGTGCCTGAAAAATGGCACTAGGCAGATAAAACAAAAAGGCTGAGAATTCAGTTCTTCTCGAACGTTTGCCTGCAGGAAGCCCTGCATCATGATAATGATGCTTTCCATTACATTATTGTAATAAGTATATGTACATTTAAATTAATTATAATAGCTATAATTTAAATAATCATAAGCATCAATAAACAAACTTTGCTTATAACTGCTACCCTATATTTCCTTAGTTTTTAATAAATACAGTTTTATTACTTGAAATATCAAAGGAAATAAATAAATAGGAGTAATCCAAATCAGTTAATAAACCAGAATAAATAAAAAAGAAACATTTGCAGTCTAATTTAAAAGAAGGAAAAACGAGAAGAAGCAATCAAGAAGGAAGTGTAAGATGTAACTTCATTTACTTACCCATATGCCATTGCAGTTAGAGTCACTTTCCACATCCCAGTTATCAGGACTGAAATAGTTACAAAGGATATTACAGTGTTACAGAAAATAAAGAAAAAGGGGATTTTGAGGAAATCGGATCCTTTCTGCCATTTTTTCACTAAGAATATAAAATAATTAGAAATTCTTTTCTGCACAGAAGGGTAGGTTTTTTCTCTCTTTGAATCTAGGAGAGGCAGTTTTCCCTAGCAAAAAGTTAATATTACTTTAAAGTTAATACTGGAAGTTGCTGAATGAAACTTACCCTTTCAGTCTGCATATTCACTTAAATGAAGGGAATGGGGATGACTTTTGCAGAAGACAGACCCTTTTACCCCGCCCTCTTCCTTGCTTTTAAGTGTTCACTGAAGTCCACCAAGCCCCTCACTCCAAATTCAGTGCAGGGTAACGAGGATTTGCTCTGGCCCGTAACACAGTATAATTAGCTCGGGCCTGTTTTATGGGGAGACTCCATCTATTCAGCCCAGCACCACACATGGACTCTGCAAGCCCATTGTGGCTCATGCAGGTGTGCTGCCCAGGCTGGCGGCACAAAATCCTTCCAAACCCACACCCTTAAACTCAGCTGATCTAGTCACAAGCCAGTTAATGCCTAGGCTTTAAGAAACAGTCCTGGTCAATAACTTCTTAATAAACCCATGGTAGAGTTCTCTTTTTGAACAAGTATTTTGAGCACAGGGTAAAATAGTAAGGGGGGGGACCACGTGCAAGGCCACGCAGTTACTAATGACTGTGCTCCCTGTTTCAGGAAGGCATGGAAGCCCATGCTCAGGCAGCTGGGAGGTATTCACCTAGAAGATATTCGCTTAGAATGGCACATATTTAGCTCTACGTTTCCACCAACATAACATGAGGACTGGATGCTGCAGCTCAGCAGTCAGCCACGAGCAACCACTGTTCTGCCCTCCCACCCTGCTGCTCCCTGAAGCAGGCACAGCATTAGCTCATAAGACTTGTAAGCCTCAGCAGCCCATTTTCCCTCCCTACCTTTGGTCTGTCTGACCAATTTTGGCTGCAGATGCTTCAGAGAAAGAAAAGGGACCTGTGAACCACCTCTCACACTAACGCACTCCATCCCTGGTTTTGATCATTCCCTCTCATCTCCATCGCTGTGAAATCAAGCAATGAGCAGTGACGTGCTGTCTTAGAGTATGGCCAAAAGTAAATATGGAGCTCATTCTCCAAGAAGCCACAATTACTAGCAAGCCTTTAAAATAATTAAAAGCTTTACCGTCTGCCAGGGTACACAGTGGTGTTTTTGTCGTTGCAGTCTCTGCCTCGCCAGTGATAGCCCCTCAAAGTCTGAAAGCCAGGAGAAGCACACAGATAGGATGTTCACTGTTGCTCCTGCACTTTTAATTTAAAATATCTAAAATGAGAATCTAACTCAAGGTGTAGGAATAAAACCCAGTTAATGGGTTGTATTCCAGCGACCCTTTGCTAAGCTGTAATAAATGACACCTTGCACACTCCGGTGCAGAAATAAAACAAGCTGGTAAATTTTTTTTTTTTTTTTTTTAGAAGACTTCACTTCTTATTAATTCAGTCAACAGACCACTCAGCAGCAGAGCAATTTGCTTCTGCAGGGAGCACGGCTTTATGTGTGCATCTCCCCAGGTGGCATAAAGGAACTATTGTTTTTTCATCCAGAAAAAAACCCAACTTTTATGACAAAAAACCCCTCCATTCACTTCACTCCTATAGTTATTTTCACATGAATGAGTAAGGCTTTGCAGAAAGGGGGAGGAATCCCATAGACATTCTCATTATCAAGGGATTACTGTACCAAAGGAAAGGCTTTGCTTACTGGAAAAGTACTGAATTTATCTCCATCAAAATCTTCAAAAGGCAGTTTATTTCTTATGACACTGTGAAAAACAAAAACAACAAATGCAGTGTTAACATATGGAAAGGAACCTATTCAGAAAGAAAAAAACAAGGTAAAGTGTACAGAATAGGTAATATGTCGTTTGCAGCTCCACATTCAAATTAAGCTCTGTGCTTGCACTTCAGCAAAGTGATTCTGCCCAAAGGAGCAAATTCTGCTTTCTCTCAGTATCTGCTGACTGAGCTCTGGAGGTGAGGCTGGTGGACTTGTGTACAGCTGCAATGCCGAACCTTCAGTCTCTAAAACAAACTAGGACATCAAATCTGTGGTAAAAGTAACTACCATTTTTGGAAATAAATACTACACTCAGCCTGGCAGAGGTCCTTTCACCTGGGAAAGAGCTGCAGCGTAGGACCATATGCTGATGGAGACTTAACTCCTTCTTTTGCTTAAAGCAAATGGCAAATACCCTTTCTCATATCCATCCCTCAAGTCTTTACACTGTCTCTCTCCTGTTGTGTTCAGTCTAGAAGACTTGCTGTTTGCATACCAGGCTAAAAGTGGATTTAATATGAAGAAGGACGCTGAACAACAGGCGGCCTTAGGCTTTAACTGAGGATCAGAGTCTCAACTTGCAATTTCTGTATCTAGTCCCACAAACTTTTGGCCAGGCTCAAGAAAGCTATTTTACTTCCATTTGAGCAAAGGAGACCTGAGCTTTCTGTGGTCCCTCACAGTGCTTAATTACATATTAACATTTGAAAATTATTTTATTTTTCCATTTTGAGTTTTGCTTCCAGCAACACTATAGGTTTTAGGATACCTGAAGCAGGTGCTAAAACGATGGCGTCAGCTCTCTGCCCCTTCCTTTTTAGCTTGGACACGTGCTAGCTTTCACATGGTGCTGCCCAAACGTGGCACCTTTCTTTGGCTACAGGACACATCTTAGCTCACCTACATTGGGCAGCCTTTCATATCTGGCCCAGCAGGCAGTACTCTGAATGAAATCCTAGTCAGCCTTTCCTTGGAAAGTTTTCTTTACCAGTTTTTCCAACCTTTTGAACGCATAAGAGACACTAAACTTGGCTCAGAGAGCAAATAGGTGCAATGAGGGTGGATTCCTCAGACTGCATGAGCATCAGGCTAAGAAAAAGTACAGAGGAGACAGGTGACATGCAGTCCTGGTGGAGCTTGTAACCCTTATTCTGTCTGTAATCAGTAATTTCCAAGTGCTGCTTTGGGCTTCTCTGCAGCAAGGTTCAGCTGCAAGCAACTAGCACAGGTCCAGACCAGCTAATAAAGTCCAGCTGCCAAGCATGGGTTTTGTAGGTACAGAAGGAAGAAAGATAAAAACAGAGAGAGTGAGAGAGAGTGCATGAGAGAGATCAGAAGAGTTGAACACATTCGATCCAACATATGATACACAATTTGATTCCTGCTTCCACTGTCAGAACTCCCCGGGCTCAAATTCAGATTATTTGTCCTGACTTGTGTTTCCAAGGCACTTCCAAGATGTTTCATGTTAATCAACCCAATAAACTCCTGATATTTGCAGTTTCAATTCAATGAGCAGAAATAGGTGAGCAAGTTAGTCTTGGCAGTCAAATCAGTGAAAATATGCTGCTGATAATACTGATTTATTCTTAGATTCGCTTGACTCCTCCTCCAACTCGCTGGAGTACTCATTTAGGAGCAATAGCCCAGCTGGTGTCCTCGGCCTTTTTCAGAAACAGACTCAAAGTCAGCACTGCTCTAAGTTGTTCTTCCTGTTTGCCATCCACCCAGCTTTCTTAAATACCTTGAGATTCTCCTACACATTGCAACTTCCACGTAATTCATGTTCCTCACAGAGTTATATAGGTGCTGGTGGCCTTCCTGTGCTGAGCCATAGGCACCACAACCAGGTGAACAAATGAAACGGAGGAGTCTCTTGGGCTCAGGAAATCTCAGGAGAAAATTGGCTCCTCCGTGGAGGTGCCGTGTCCTTGAGTGTGTTGTATCTCTGACCTCCGGGACCTGCTAAAATTATGCAAATATTTTAAGTACTGAAAAAGCACAGGGCTCCCTCTGAGGATTCCTCCTTACCTGAAGTCGGTGCAACCTCCCTCTATGCTACCTGGACAGTGGTTTTATGAAGGAAACCAACAGAAGTAAAGTATAGGAAGCTTTGTTAACTGAGGATGACTTTTGAAAGAAACAAATATACCATATTCAGTTTCTGGTAAAGGACTAAAAATTTTATACATACTATTTAATCTTCTCACACAGGTTGGCCAGAAGAGGAAATGCACATACACTGGAGAACCCCGTGAAGCTTTTCTGGAGGGGAAGATAACAGAAGATGGATGCATTAGTTCATAGAGGCAGTGTGACTTGGGTTATTCAATGTCAGTAAAGTCCAGAACTAAATCGTGTATTTTCTGCCTAGAAACCTCTGAAAATTCCAATGATGCTGTTAAGGATGCTATATGCCAGAGGGTTTAGACCTGACACGGCAGTCAATTTAAGGATTTCAACTGTTCATTTTACTAACCAACAACTCTTGCTTTTAAAGAGCTGTAAAATTAAACAGAAAGAAGCTCCTGTGAAACTGTCTTATCTCGTGTACCCAAGTTATTTCTGTATCCTTTGTAAAAATTACAGTTCTCATGTTCAATAAATGTGATGGTATCTGACACTTAGTGCAAAACTAGTGAAAGCAACACACTGTGGGCCACAAGGCTGGTTTCTCCACACTCAGAGAGGGGGTAAGCCAGAGGTCAGGAATGACTCCCAAGAGAGGAGAAATGGGAGGATCTAGCATGTGTATAGAATGACCTTGATTTTTTAATGAGATTTTTACCTGGAAATCTCATAACTAGATTCTGTCTTGGCCAGACCTGCAAGCTGTGAAAGACAGCTGCTGCAGGGTAAACTCCTTCAGCATTAGTAGACCATAGCCATGGGCCAATCCAGTTGAGGTTCCAGGGAGCCAGGAGGCTTCACAAACTGAAAGAGACCTTCCTGATGAATGCTCAAATTCTGGAAACATTGCATTGCATCGTCAGTCGATCCCACAAGCATGCTGCTCATGTGGCTTCACTCTAAGTTAAGGTGGTCTTTAAACACTGGGGGTATTCAAAGGGTCTGTAAATACAGAGGGCTTGTTGGTGCACAGTGTAATTAACTCTATTCCCTAAGGCTGCATTCAGCATGTAAATATGGAGCAGATGGGCATACTCGTAACTTTACGCAAAGAGGGGTAATTATTTGTGTGGCCATGGCACTTAACAGTTCTGTCATTGGACTAACTCTCTTGTGTTACACACTTCATATACACAGGAAAAAAAGATGAGGCTTGCCCTAATAAGATTACAACCCAAATCTAACATAAAACAGAAGATAAAGGTTGGATAAATTTCAGGAGAGGAAAACCAAAGGTTGTTAATCACTGTGAGGGGCAGTAACACCAGCACACAAAGCTCTGAGTGACCACGGAGAACTTCGAGGCAGCAGTGCAGGGCAGTGAGGCAGTGGTGCCGCAGTGTGTAGGGTCCTGCAGCTCCAGGGAAGGCAGGAAGGTGTTTGCTTGGAAAGGTAACCAGGGGTGATGGAGATGAGCTTCTCGTGCTGCCCAGAACAGGAGGTCAGCCACAGCAATGTGTCACAGCCAGGACCTCAGTGTGGAGAGGAGGGCTGGGGTAGAGAAGAGAGGATAGAACCCCTAGTACAAAGATAGTAGCCAGCTATCACACTGGTGGCTGAAGTGACCCAGTGGCAAGGTGAAGATGAAAAAGAGTGGTACCTTGTGGGTGAGACCTGCAGTGGAGGTGAAGCTGTAACAGTGCACTTTCTGAAGGATGCAATAGAGAAATCAAAGGAGAAAAAAGGAAAGTCAGGGAGACAAGAGATAAGAAACCTGCAAAACCCCCTCATCAATTAACCCTCTTCAGCTCAATGCAACATACTCAAAGGACAAGGCTGGAGTTGCACTGGCTTGTAGGCGGCAATGAGGTGGAGGTGGAGTTAAAGGAGAAGCCAGAACACAACTGCAGAAGTGGCTAGAAATGGCCAAAAGCAGTCAGTGAGTGTGCCCTTTCCTTGAGCTGAAAGACCAACCTAGTTCCACTGCTGCAGCTCCAGTTGTCCTGTGCTCTTCCCTATCCCTCTACACCTCTGTATTTGAACACTCTGCTACCCTGGCTGCCTTGGACATACGTCCTGCAGCACGGCAGGAACATGGACCTTCTCTTTGCTCCCTGCATGTCCATATGCACGTGTGAGCAGGTAGGCAGAGAGTGCGAGCAGGATGCCCGCTTTTCTCAAAGATCTTCACAAACCTATGTACGCCTTCGTGTAAAGAGGAAAGAAACCACTTTCCCCACCTCCTCCATGTAGGACTAATCCCAGCACTGCCAACAAAAGCACTAGAGGTTCTTAAAGCTTTCCATCAGGCTAAGATCTGCAGTGTCTTCTTTTGAGCTGTTGTCTTTTCACTTCAGCCTAAGTCACAGCATGCAAAGCCTTTGAATTTGAGGCATCTGGAGCCAAAACTGCACCACAAAGACAAACTACAGGGTTTGCAAGAAATAAACACGTAAATAAAACCTCCTTTCATTCGGCTCACAGGATGCATTTAAAGTTTACCCTTTGCTGTAAGTAGAATAAAATCCTTCCTGCCTTTTTCTCAGCTAGCCATTTAAAAATCGTTGCTGACTGGGTCTCCGCTGGTTTCAAAGGAAGACTATCCTGCAGCCCCAGAGACTGCCTAATTTTGGTGGGAACGGTTGGCATGATGGTGCCTTAGAAGTGTTAGGGGTGATGTCAAGATGAGGACCAGCTGCAGCAGCGTTCTGGAGCACAGCAGCTTCTGGGTCCCCAGCCTACATGTTCCCACAGCACGTGGGACAGCAAGGTCCAGACATAATGCTTCAGATCTGCAGGAGAGCAGCTTGTCTGCTCTTTGAGTGTGCCTTGGGCTACGCTCAAAGGGCAGCAAGGAGCACAGGGTTAAAAGAAGGGTTAACCTTTGCACGTTTAAGTGGGAGAGCATCTGAGCAGAGATGAGCAGACACTACTGAGTCCTCACCAGCAGAGTCAGGCTATGATTGCAGCATGTGTTTTTGGGAGGAGATGGGTTGCTTGTCCCTGTGTAACATGAATGGGTGGGCAAGAGGCTGGTTCATGCTCCCCTCTGCCTTGCAATTCACTTTTGGATCCCACCATGGCTTCTCACTTCTCCCACTGCCAGGCAGAGACTTGCAGGGACCACGTAGGCATGACAGGATTGTACACATGGTGCTTGTTCTCATTAAAAGCTACAGCCACGACTCTATTTGTCATTCTTTCGCTGCTATTGTTCAAAGATGCCTCTTAGTATTTTCTCCACCCGTAAAAAAGTTAGTGCTAGAGGTGCTCACAGTGATTGATAACACCAATATTTTATTCATTGCCTGTTAACATTCCCTAATGTTATTCCTTTAATTATTTTAATTGGTTTTACAAAAAAGAATAATAATGAGGCCCTAATGCTTGTTGGTGTTTGGTTTAAGCCAGTTGCTTACAGATGGCTCACTACTTCTAATGAATGGAGACATTTATTAGATTTTTTTGGGGGGTTGTAGCCACTTTCACTGCATCTCTACATCTGGAAAATACCTTTTCTTTCTCTCTACCCCACAATGATCCTAAGAAATGCCCGGTAAATACAAACCCCTAGGAGCCAGCCAGACCTCCCAGTCTCATTACCAACAGCTATAATCACACCTTTGTTTTATGCACAGTGACACACAGCGACCAAGCGAAGATGGGAACAGCTAACTTGCAAGGACCTCTTCAGAAGGCTTTCCCCACACATGCAATGGGACAAAAGCAACCAAATTAGCAGATATGGGAAGAATGAGCAGACATAATTTGATGTTTCTGTCCAGCATGAGCCAGAGCATAAAATAGGCCAAGTTAACGTTTTTGTCTTTCCACTGCTGTGGATGCAGAGATGTCCTACCACACAGGGCGTTTCTGGATCCTCACCCACACTTTCAGCCAGGCAACCCTCTCCCCCAGCAGCGACAGCAGCTTTGGCCCCACATGTGTCTGCCTGGGCAGGCGAATGGACCCTGATTTGGCAGCGTTCAGATTGTGCAGGTGACTTTCTTACTATCTCATCACGTGCCACCGCTCTGGGATATGGGGCTTATGCAAGCGTGACACGCACTGTGCTCTCTCCTAGAGATACTCTGTGTTTCTCACTACATATTGTTTTTCTGGATTTGAAATGAAATTAAGTGCAATCTGGGTGAAGAAGTTGTGAGATACGGTAGCGCCTCTAGAAATGTTGTTATTTTAAATTTTCTAGCTTTAAAATAAGTTTCAGCAAGGATTGTGACAAGGAACATGCTAGGAATAACTGCAGGAGAGGCCCAACCAATATGTGATACTTGCTTTAATTTGAGCTGACCTTGTGTTGCGCAGTGACATAGGTTTAGAAATACACTGACTGGAGTAACCCAGTTATGACCTTACTGCTGCTAGCTGGGGCACAGTCTGCCTGTCCCTCTCGCTGGTTAGTGGGCCACTAGGAGGATGAAGGGGCTAAGGGCATCACGATGGAGACTGAGAGAGCTTTGAGCATATGGGAGAGTAGAGGCAAGATGGAAGGAGACCTCATTGCACCCGAAGGTTGATGCCAACCATGACACCCTACTCAGGAGAGCCCAAAAGGACGTGGCATGCGTGGCCCACGAAGGCCACATGAGGCCAGCCATGCAAGGGATGCAGCCCAATATGCCAGGGGTAGAAGCACACATGAGGGAGCAAAGAAGCCCTGTGCCCTGAAGGCAGAACCTACACGTTGATCCCTCTTCATCCCCGCACCTGCACCCGGCTCTGGCTAACAGAGGACCTCCTTGACTTGGAGCATCTCGCTGCAAGTGCTAACACGGGGACTTGTATCCGGAGAAAGAAGATTAGAAATTTCATGTGATTTGAGAGAAAATCTCAGACCATCAGTAGCACAGCGCTGAACAGGAAGCAAAATGAATAAGATCCTGCTGGTTGCTGTTCTGCGGGAGCTGAGACCCGTCTCTCCAGCGTTTTGTTTATTTCCCTGGCTTGGCAATTTGGCAATTGCCCAAAGGCTAATTAGGCACCTCAATTTTCACTTTTGTGAGTAGCATCACAGTAAGGATTCAGGAAGAAGCAATATCAATAATTTCTTTACAAACAGCTAAAACATTTGCTCTGCAGTAAGTGCCTGAAGAAAACTGGAAGCAAACTCTATGGCTGAGCTGACTCATATAAGTGAACCCAGCAGAATAAAAGCTGCCCTTCCTTTCTCTGCTACCCTTTAGAGATCCTCTATAAATCTGAAAACTGGTGGAGGCGGTAAGATTTCAAATCCCAGTTTTCAAGTTTAAGAGGCAAAAGCAGCCTCTCACAAATAAAGGAAAAATATGCAGAATTTGCATTCAGGCTATTGCTTGGGTTTCAGAGAACTCCAAAGTGCGGTCACTGTGCTCTGAGGCAATGGCTCAGTTCATGAGGCTCCCTCTTACATACAGCTACAAGGGCAAGGCAGGGATGATAAGGGACAAGGATAAGCAACAGCAAGCACTGCAGGAAGGTTGAAGGAAGGAAGGAAGGTTCTCTGGATAGAAAAACACAGGGGAAGGCTGAGTGGGAAATTCCTGCTTATGTAAAAAAATTTAACTAAATCTATATCTACTTGTATTTTGGTTTAAGGCTTGTCCCACCGAAGGCAAGTTGGGATAGTAGAAGCAAACCTCTCAGTGTGAAGCTAAACTATGGAGCTCACAGATGAGATCCTCAGCTGCTGCGTCAGTTTCACAGATAGACTGATGTCTTGGATGGGCATAGATAGCTATCCCTACTCTACAAGTAGCTTGCATTTTTCAAGATTTTTTTTTCCTCTTTTCCCTGTACTTTCATGTTTTGTCTCTATTATCTCCCTCTCCTTCTGCCCAGTGTCACCTGATACAGCAGATCGTATACCAGGTAGGAGTGAGTCAGTATTCAATTTGGTGCTGGTCAGGTGCATTCACCATCAGGTAAAATAAACGAGGACTCACTCCTGATAAAATGCAAGTGTAGTGTAAAACACCCTAATGCCACTAATAACTTACCAGGTCCTTGGAGGTCTTCGTAATCCTTTTTGCTTTTCTTATTGCAGTACTCAGCCCCACCTAGGAGAGCAAGAACAAAATTTAAAAAATCAGATCAGCCTCACAGTATCCTACCAATTTTTCACCCCATTTCCTACCATTTTTTTTTTTTCAATATATCAGTCACGGCACAAAAATGATGTATGAGCCCACAAACTCATCATCAGTTACTTTTTATTGGACTAGCAATCAATTATCCAATCACCACCTATGAAACTCCAGTTGCAAGCGTTCATTTATTTTGCTCTAGGGCATCATTTATTTCTGAAGGAAAAGTCCAGATCCATTGAAAAGCTGAGATTCATATCCTGACTGCACTGCGTGAGCTGCAGAGGACAGACTTCTCCAGGGACTCCTGCTGGAGAACAGCTCATTCATCATACGGCCAAAAGGGGGTTAGGGGTGCAGTGTTGGTCTGACTTGCTGTGGAAGGGTACAGAGGAAACATTTGGTCTTGCATGGATAAGGGTTGTACTTGGCTGAGGTTCCCTCCAGCAGGGGAACAGCTCATGTGCAGGAAGGCACAGAACAGGGAACAGAGTTTGGAAGGAAAATCTCCTGCTGAGGATGTAGGGAGGTTAGCTCTTTATCCTGGAAATACCTGCCCTGGAGGGCAGGTTCTGGCTAAGAGTGGCAAGATTGTTTTTCTGTTGGGTCCATGCAATCTTGTGCTGAAGAATCATTTTGAGATTCTTTCACAATGAGGATACTTATACCTAAATAGAAAGGAAGAGTCGGAGAATCATTGCAAGAAAAGACCTTGGAAATGCATCCTTATCGAAGGAGAACAGGTTGGCCATCATAAGGCCATGCATTACAAAGAAGTCAGCTACTGGTGATACCCCCATAATTCCTCAAATCCCTTTACACACATGCTCCTCAAAGGAGGAAGGGAAATTTTGTGCCAGGGGCACCATCTGTGAGTGCGAGTGATAGCCAGGGACCAGCACTGCTGGCAGCAGGAGTACAGATGTGCCACGCGTGGATGGGTATAGGTGGTTGAATGCACACTGACGGCCAATTTCCACAGCTAGGAACTGTCAAGGGCTGCCAAGGTCCTGCTCTCGAGCCTTCCTCAAGGCTCTGCCATTGCTAAAACCTCAACCAACACATTTTTGCAGCCTGCCTGGTCCACAGCCCTGGGTCCTGCCTGGCTAAACGCTGAGGCATGGGGAGTAAGCAGGGACTGGTTCTGCACCGCGCTGTTAAGTGTTTACCTCTGGTCTTAAGAAATCTGTCCTGTACCACTGCACAGAAGGACCACATTGATCTTCCTGCCACAAGGACTCTTCCCAGCCGTAGGGGTGAGGAGATGCCCCAGATATGATCATGCAGTCCAAAATGTTTAACAACTGTTTAACAGCTCTGATGAACAACAATTTCTAAATTCAACCACATCTTCCCCTAGGAAAAGAAGATCTCACAACTTCAATTAAAAAAAAAAAAAGTTCACAGGAGCCTGGGAGGATGATTTAAGTTTGTACTATGGGTGCCCTGCTCGTGAGACAGCCAGTTGCTGAGTGCCTCTGAGATGAGCTCAGCTTGCAGACTTGGGTGCAAACTTCACGCAAAAGCATTTGCTGTTGTCAGGGTAACACCAGCGTGCTCCCCTCTGCTGCTCCATTTTCACTTTTGGACGATATTCTTCCACCTCAGTGATGATAATCCCCATATGTTGCCCAGCATTTATTAGGCCACCTTTGCAAACAGTTCTGTCTGTGAGGCAGCATCTGTGTGATGGCCTCTGTCCTTCCCCTCAGAGCTCAGCAAGAAGGCGGCTGAAAATACTGCCCATTTGCCCTCCTTCAGAAGAAATAACTGCTTTTGTTGTGTACGCTTTGAGGATTGGTAATAAATAAATAAATAAGATCTAAATAAATTACTTTTGAAAATCTTTCAAAAGGAAAGAAAAAATCCAGTGTATCACAAACATGTTACCACTTTGTTTCTGATCGAAATTGTTAGCGAGGACAAAGTGTTCTGTCTTGCAGTGACCTGCCATCAGTCACTCCTACAGGCCAGCCTAAGGACATAACTGCCAGCTTAACACCAACTGGGTCTGAGGGCTCCGAGGTAAAGTTCAGCACAAGTTTATTCATCTGGCTAAAGCCACAGGAACTCAACATGGGGAAAAAAGTGTGCTTCACCAAGTGGTAGTATTAAAGCATTTGGCAAAAAGAAAATACTCCTTGAGTGATGGCATCTTACTGAACAATGGGCATGCCAGCTTGGAAGATTAAAGCAGCATATATTTGCATTTTAAACAACCAACATTTTTTTAACCTGGGATAAAATTTAGCATGTCATTATAATTGATCTAGGCAGTGCTTAAAGCAAATTAATTAACTGTGATATTCAAGGGTCAAAAATGTGTAGTGAACAATATAAAGGGATAAGGAAGAATAAGCAGCATGGAATATAGACGTCTAAGCTATTGGTTTTTAATATTTGTGTCATGCTAATATATGTGCCTAATATATGTTTAATTCATTGTGTCTATAGTCTTATAAAAATCTGGGTATGTCACAGATGAGAGATGCTATGAATGAGCCATGACACTGTTTTCTAGTTTCTTCTCCCTGGGCAACTGCTGTCCCTAAAAACAAACATGCATCTTGCATTTGCCATAGTTACGTTGTACATTACCAGCTGCTGTCATTTCTGCAATAAAATAACGAAAGACAGGTGAGGAAAATGGCTTAAAATTGAGTATGATAGGTGAAAAACTTCCAGACAGGTAGGATTTATCAATCCCTTTCTGCTGGGCAGGGTAGGAGAGACCTTTCTGGCTCTCAGCAGTGGAGCATGAGACATGCACGCTTCAGGCAGCTACAGCAACATTGCCCACAGAGAGCAGAAAGCGAGGGAGGGAAGGCTGAATTGCCCCTGTGCTTAGAAAATGCTTTCTCTGCAATGCCAAGGATGAGATCTTTTCCTGCTGCAGAAGTTACTTCAGCCAGGACTCCAGGGTGGGCTGCAGAGGACTGGCAGCTGAAACACCTACCCGGCAGAAAACACTCCTGGTTTCACGGGTCACCTGTCACCAATCCCTGGTTGACACCAGGATGTCAAGCCTGCCACTGAAGGCCATACAGCCCATACAACCTCTCTCGCAGCAACTCGGCTAGCAAGTGGCCTCTCCTCTTTCCCACGGCATGGGAAGACCACGGAGGAAGGGGCTCTCTCAGCTCCAGCAGCTGATGGACGAACTCGCAGCCACTGCCCAGAGGGTGTGTGGAGGTCCTGGGGAGCAGCCAGCCCCATCTGCCCAAAGCCGTGCAGCCCTGCTGCCTGGCAGTATGCAAGATATCAATGCCATGGACGGGGCTGGGGTCAGGAGGGGCACTGGGATTTCACTCACTGCCTTCTCTCAATGCTCTCCACAGCATCCATGTACTCCCAGAAATGAGTTATTTTGCAAACAGATCTATTTCTCATCATAAACAAATGAAGAAACCAACTTTAATTGTCTTTCATTCATCATCCTTGTTAGCCAGTTCTTTCCCAGGAGAGCGGATATTTACAAAACAGTCCAACAGTTTCCCTTCTAACTCAATTTCATCATTCTTTTACCAGGAGTATGCATATCAAGGTAGCAAAAAGCTGCAGAGCTTGTTAAACAGCACTAGGGAAACTGGGATTTGTTCTGCAGCTCCCACCTGCCATCCTGCAGAGGCTGTAGGGGAATCTTTACAATTGCATGGGACAGCCAAACCAAATGATGTGGGCTCTGGATGCAAAATAGGGACAGTCCCTGCAAGCCCAGATCTAAAACACACAAGGGCTGATTCTGTCCTTTCTTCTCCCAGGGCAGTTACTCTGACTTCCATTCATTTTACACTACAGTTTCTTTTCAGCTTGGACTTTGTGTGGTCTGGATGAAACATTTTGATTTATTTTTTCCAGCTCGCCTCTGCAAGACACAGCCAGCATCCACGAGCAATGCTTCCCTGTCCTCACGCTTTTGTCTGCCAGCCGCACACCCCAAATGCTGCTGTGCCCGTGGGTCGACCAAGACTTGTTTTCAGGAGTCCTGCCTGTGGCAGCTTTTCCACCCGTATGGCCCAGCTGCCTGCAGCACCCTGCAAACCCCACACCACCCTGTGTTCTTTGGATTTGTTTGATGGAAGGTTGGGGTTGTGTCGCTTGGTTTCTGGGGGTTGTTTGTGTTTTTGGTTGAGTCTTTTTTTGGCATTTTATTTTCTTCCAGTAAAGAGAAGCAGGGCAAATTGTGAGAAACAAGTGAAAGAGAAAGAACTAGTGTTCAGACTGTCCCTTCTGCTATCGCTTGTCAACAGGTTGTTACTTCAGGGCTCAGCTCTGACTGCAACAGAAACAACTCACATTTCAGTAGATTTTACCTATTATTTCCAACAAGGAAGGCTAAAAGGAGGGCATCTTGCTTCCCAGGACCTAGTCTAGCTCCCAGATGCCTGCTTTGTGGTCTGCAGTCTCAAAAGAAGGAAACGGGACCCAGCCACAAGGTCTACCTTTGGTTGGCAGCCTGCTCTTGCTGGGAATGCAGAAGCACTCCCACCTCGGAGTTTGATTCTGCCTCACCTCCTGGAACGCAGTTCACAGTTTCACTGAAAGAGACAGAGGAACAAGAGAAAATTGTGGGAGTATTTTTATTTTATGAAACCTCAAAGGGTTGCTTTTTTCCAGCCAGAACTGGTTGGCTCCTACTTTGTCAAAGAGCAGGCTGGCAGCAGTGATGTCCATGAGGGATGTGGCTTTTGCTTTTCACAAAGTCAAGTGAAAGACCTGACAGAGGTGACATGAACCAGCATGAGTGCTTGTGGCCATGAAGCTTATTTTGGTAAGGTAAAATTACATTAGCATAAATAAGTACATTTTTGCTGACGTAAGATGACTCCCAGGAAAATCCTACTACTGGAGATTAAGTCTGCAGCCACGTGGTCTCTAATAATCTGGAGCAGAAGAGGCACTCTGAAAGGCAGAAGAAACACTACAAGTTCCTTCCAACACAGACCATTTAAGATGGTCTGCAGCAGGAATCCAGCGCTGAAGTCCAGCCATTATTCTGGCCCCAACAAAATCAATTAAAGAATTGCCATTTAACTGAACAGGCCAGCTGGCTTAAAACAATCTGGAGACAAACTGAGAATAATCTCCTGCAAATCTCCTAGGGCCAGAAGAGCTTGGTAGGCAGTGCCTAAAGCCCTACACCTTTATTTCAGCCCTTCTCACTCGCTAGAGAAACGTCCTGCATCACAGGACCTGGTACAGAGAGTCCTCCACCATGTGAGGTGATCAACCCTTTTGACTAAAACAGTATCCAGTCCTCCTAAAACAGCTTTTTTGGATACCTGTACCCACTGTTAGTGTTTTGGAGGAGTGCTGCAGCCAGTGTTAGAGTATCTGCTGTTGATGTAGCTTAAACCACAGGGCATATTACAGCAGTTTTAGATACTCTCCCTTTCAGCTACTTATGGTAAGCCTACACTTGTGATGCATTGTTTATCTTGCTGCCTGACTTGCAGGAGTCCTCAGTGTTACTACACTCATATTGAGGGTAGAGGAGCACTTCTTGTTGAACATGCAGCAGCAGAGTCTATGCATGCACGTCTACCTGCACTTCCAGCCCTGGCCCAAGTTCTGCTCTGTGGGTCAATGGCAGCAATCACAGGACCCCATTACGAGTGACAACTGCTTGTGCCAGTGATCCCCAGGAGCAGCGAGTGACCCATCCACCCTTCCCCACTGCCATCGAGGGTCTGCTCTTGAAACCACTCACCAGTGGGCCAGCCCACCTCGCCCAAGCCCCCAGGGAACCCCCGCAACGAAGCCGCCCTTGCCCAGGTTAGATGCTCTCCTCCTCCAGGTCTGCACCGAGAGCGTAGCTCTCCTTGCGAATGGAGCAATATTTTTTATTCATAATTAGAGCCAAGTCTCACAGAATAATCACAGAGTGCTGAGGGCTCCAGGCAGGTTGGCAAAAAGAATTAATTTGGGCTAATTTGTCAGGTACCGGGGAAGTATGCAGTCTAACACGTGTCATTTAGTCGGCTTGCAGTGTCTCCATTATGTAGGTAGTTTGCAAGGCCTCTGAATCAGGGGCTCTTCTATGCTTGAGACACACGATCTCACTAAAGCAACATCATAGAAACAGAAGAAAATAAACTATTGACTGAAAAAGCAGCTACACATTGATATCTGACATGTTAAAAGCAATTAAAACCTGAACTTCAAACCGCTTTATAAGAGCAAGTAACTCTACATTTGTTTTACTCCCCTCACTAGTACAAATATGATACCAATTCTGGGAAAATAGGCATCCAAAAGTCTAAATGAATAAACAAAGTACCTGAAAATCAATCGAGTTGAACAAAACAGTAATTAGTATTAAAGTCTTGTTCAAATACTTGGCAGGAGACTGAGCCAACATTTGCAGGCTCATATAACTGAAGTGATCAATCAAATTACAAACCAAAGAAGCAAATGTGAGGTAAACTGCATTTTATGCATCTATGTCTCTGACTGTGTATTAATATTTTTCACCCATAATTCATCTTTACTCAGCCTGACTTGTCACAGAGTTACTGTGGGCAATTCATCAACCACTTGAGCATGAACTCTAAGCACTGTTCTCCTCCCATCTCCCCCAGTCTCCTCATGCTGCCTCAAGGCACTAGGTGAGCTAAAAAGGAGGGCACAGTTGGGGTAGAAAAAAGGTTTTGTTGGTAGAGTTCCCTTATTCCTGGTGAGAAACAAATATACCTTAACAGAAAGGGATTTAACTACCAACTGGAAGGGAGAGGGTTTGCTTGAGCCACTCACTCAGAGGGACAGTCTCCAGGCCATGCAAATGAGAGTCCAAATTCGGTTTTAAAAACAAAACCAAAACCCCACCCATCTACAGTAGATTTCCTTGTAGAAAGTGCAGTTGCCGAAGCTGTTGCTGGAGGTGAAAGGAGTCAACAGCTTGGTCCCACACCTGCTCTGAGAGATGGGAAGAGCTAACCAAAGATTTGACAGCAACCCCATGAGTGGAAGCCTGTCCCCTCTGTTTGTCAGGCCAAGCATTTCACTACAGATCTTCTAATTTCTGCATGGGAGTCACCTCAGTTTAAACAGCCCTCATCTCCTGAGTCATTAGCCTAGCTCAGTGTGCAGCCACAGAGAGTCCATCCCTCTCTTTAAGTGCAGTCCAAGTCACTGACAGGGTCTCTGCTGCTGTTACAAGCACAGGGGAGGGAAAAAATAATGCAATTACCAAGGCAGAAAGTGCTGGAGACTCACAAATGATTGCAGGGTGAGTAAAGACCTGGCAATTATTAAAGGGAGAGTTTGCAGTAAGATAGCTCTGGTGTACCTTGGGGAAGGGTGGACCCATGAACTGTTTTGCCAGTTCAGATGCAGAATTTCTGAAAGAATCCATCTGATGAAGTTCGGGCAATATCCTGGTTGAGTCAAGTCGGTGTGAGCCCTCCCTGTTGCCCGCACTCATCTTCTTTCATCCCTGTCTTGTTGCACACCCCCATATCTTTATGTCGGCATAGCATGGAGCATAGTAGTGATATGGGGGACACACCTGCTATAAAACAAATGTTACTGCCATTAAGGCAAGTGTTTCTCTAGGCCTTAATATTGCCAGAACAAAATCCATTTGGAGATGAACCATAACTCACTGAAAACCATGGAAAAGCTCTAACTGATTTCAATGGCTCTTGGATGAGGCCCCGTGTCAAACATCTTATGCAAACCTTTAGAAATCAAATATGCCTTTATCCATCCAGATGCAGGGAAAAAGATTTCCAAAAATAGATGCCTAAGGTAATCACTTGCTTTTCGACACTGCCAGACAACCACCATCACTAACAGGTGTGTCCGAGTAGCGAAGGCCTAGGACATGCAATCCAGTTAGCATGGTGTAGCAAGCAACTGTGATTCTCCACCTCTACTCTGCTCTCGTGAGACCCCACCTGGAATGCTGCGTCCAGCTCTGGGTCCCCCAACATATGAAGGATATCGACCAGTTGGAGTGAGTCCAGAGGAGGACCACGAAGATGCTCAGAGGGCTGGAGCCCCCCTGCTATGGGGACAGGCTGAGAGAGTTGGGCTTGTTCAGCCTGGAGAAGAGAAGGCTCTGGGGAGACCTTATAGCACCTTCCAGTACCTGAAGGGGCCTACAAGGAAGCTGGGGGGGACTTTTTACAAGGGCCTGTAGTGACAGGACATGGGGTAATGGGTTTAAACTGAAAGCAGGGAGATTTAGATTAGCAGGAAGAAATTCTTGCCAGAGAGGGTGGTGAGGCACTGGCACAGGTTGCCCAGGGAAGTTGTGGATGCCCCATCCCTGGAAATGTTCTAGGCCAGGCTGGATGAGGCTTGGAGCAACCTTGTTTTGGGTCATTGTGCTGCTTAACAATAAAGTCTGGAGAAAGCGAGGTTTTATTTTCCCTACTCCTCCTCCCTGACCCGGACTGGTACAAGACAATTTGGCCCTGTAATTCCCACTCTCCGACAACCATGTTATTGATGGTCCAGTTTCAGCTTTAAAAGACCTTCCACAATCAGTAGCTTTGAAAAAAGTGGAAAACCAACTCACCTTTGGAGGAGGGTAGAGATGACAAAGCGGTTGTCCTGGATCCTGTTTACACAGCTTCAAGGAATGGCAGACCACATCGGCATTCATTTCCCTGTCTATGCTGAAGGAAATGGTGCATAAATAAAGACTATTATGTTCTTCTGGGTGCATGAAAGTAGAAGCTATTTCCATGGGAAGCTAAATGTCCCCAGTGCCAAACAATAACCTCAGCTCCCTTCACCGCGGACTGTAATCACTGCTCAGTACAGTGTCAGGTCCTAACGATTTTCTGCCACAGCATCCTACTCAGCATTTAAAATTGGATCCTGGGATGATGAAAAAGCACTGTGCTGTAGATGCAGCACCTGAATCAAGTACATTATGAATGTTCTGTTTTTTAATCAATCATAAGTCTGACAAAGATTTAAAGGTTAAAGTTAATGCACATGCAATTTGGCACATGTGAATGTTCAATCATTAACTCAAGAAAGTAACCAGAAATCCTTCAAAGATCCTTAACCTTTAATCACCAAGCACAAGCACTAGGATTGTTTCTTTCTTTTTGGGACACACCTCTGGGCTAATTAGGAATTAAATTAAAATGTTTGATTACAGCACTTCTTAGTCCTGTAAGCACTTTGCAGTCCCTTGGCTAGCTTTAAAAATAAAAATAAAAACCCTAGGGAGGAAGAAGGTCTAGCAAAACCTCTGTTAATTAAACTAAGAACTTTCAAAGAGGAATAAAATGACCTACATTTTTTTTTAATCAATCATTTGCATTACTTAGTAGGCTTACCCAAGAGTGTGTATCAAGGTTGGGGCTGTGAACATGTAGGGGCTGACAATTAGAAAGCGTGATTAAAGGTAGAAGGGAAAGCAAGAGCCAACTGCTACAGTGGGGTGACTCTGTAGAACCTGTCTGGCACACATGGGTTATTCATATTCCACCCTCAGCCAAACGAGCTGAACCTCCAAAGGTAATTACATCAGGTGGGCCTGATCTGAGATTCAAATGGAGTATGAAAACAGTTACCAGTGACAGCCTGTGTTTATTCACTCAGGAATAGCTGTGCCAAATGCCAAACCAGAATCACTCTCAAGCATCTCTGCTTAAATAATAATGTGATCTTAAGAATGAAACTCTTGCACTTAACAGCATCTCTGCACATGTCAAGAACGAACTATGCAAAGGCCTGAGAGGACACAGCAATACTTACAGTTCAGCTATGTGTGGTCCATACAGTTCAGCGAGTATGTAACAGAAACCTTGCAGGTTTTCTAGAAAACATATATTTTTTTAAAGTAATTGAGCACAATGAAACTGGTTTTATAACAGTCAAATACAGCAGGAGTTGGTTATTAAGGTGGATGCTGATTTATCGTTAAGGGAAGGCATGTGAATCTGTGACCTCAGTATATTACCAGAGAATGAGAAAACCTGAATTTCTAACCTTGCCTAAAGCCCTTCTCTGGCTTTAGGTGAGCCATGTGATAAGGACTAGAAAGGGTAGCATTTGTTAAATGTTCTGAGTATGGCATCGTGGAAAAGTCAAAAGAAATCATACAGCATCTTCTAAGGAGTTTAAACAAAGAGCTTGGAAGGTTTGCAAGAAAAAGGAAAACAAATCTATAAATCAAAGTGCAGGAAGTGATGCAGGGCTTGATGCTACTGCTAGAGCTGCCTCAGAGCTTCTGGGGTTTGTGTGAGTTAAGAGAATGTGTTTTGTGTAGAGCAGGAGTTGTGCAGGAGTCATTGCATTCAAACAAATATTTGACACTTCTGTTTGGCTTCCTTTCACAGTCTGCAGCTGTGTGCCTTATGGGAATGCTGTCTCAGGTGGCTTTCTTTAATCTGGGTGAAGCATGCTCTCCATGCCCTCCAGAAGACAGCACATCAGAGATTTCTTTAAGGTAGTGTTGTAAAAAAAAGTGGTCCCTGCACCCGAGCAGACACTTGCTGGAGAGATGAGGGATTTGAATACAGGTAGGGCATGATGGTAGCACTGGTCTGATAGTTCCCATGAAAGAAATTTGACTGTTTCTTGGCTTGACTGGAGGAGAACTGGTTAACCATGCATATATCTTGCACAGGAGGTGTCAGGCCTTGTTTCGGCAGGGGTGGTGGTGTGAAAAGTCATGAAGAGGCAGATTCACACAAATGCAGTGATGACAAACTTGCAGCTCCTTAAATTCCTGAGAGATGTGGTTTTCTTTTCCACCTCCATTACCCAGACAGATAACTATCTGTACTTGGGAAAGAAAACATAGAGTATCCTCATCTTTCACAAAGGAAACCCTTAGAAACCACCAAAGCAGCTGCTTCCCTCCAACTTTGGGCTGAATATTCAACTTTAACCAGCATCAGGCTGGACATGCCCAGGGCCAGGGGCATACAAGGTGGGTGGTTTTGCTCCAGGGAAGGGACCATCAGCATGCACGGGTGTGCTCTCACTCCCACAGAAGCTCTCCTGCCAGGTCTGCATATGCTCCTGCTGGCAACCTGCCCCCTGGGACCAGAAAGGCATAGGAGGGAATGAAAATACAATTTCCTCAACACCCTCCTACTCATACAGTGTTGCAGGCAGTTTCTGTAACTACGACAGCTGATTTTTCTTATCCCATGCCAGGTGTTTTATTTCAATCAAGTTATTAGCTTCATTTCTTTGACTTCTTTGCAACAGAACTCCTCTCTAGAGTTGGCTCTTTAGAAGCAATCTGCAAATTAAAAATTGGTCTCCTGGCTAGAATTCAAATTTATTCTTGTTCACCTAAAAGGAAAGACATCACAGACATCAATAACGCTGCATTTGTTATCATCACTGCTGCTTAAAACACCCTCTGATGAAGCTGGTTCATGGGGCACCTGGCTCCCTGTATTACCCCACAGGAGAAGATGGCTGGCTTCCCCAACACTTTCCTGGTGCATCGCAGGCAATGGTGTCTTTATGATTTTCCCAAACCAGTGGGTTTTCATCACATTTCTGGCCCTGGAGGAGCCAGCTGGCTGCTGTAACATGTACTGAAGGCTACGAGGAGGGGAGGGTTTGGCTGGCCATCAGTCCTGGGGAGCTGATGTTGGGGGTCTGCTGGTCACACTGATTTCTAGGTGCTGATTTCCTTATGCATACAGGATGTTTGACACATAATTACCCCATGGTGTAACAAATGATGGGTGGTAAAAACAACAGCAATAACATAAAATCATTGTTGAGCACATGGAGTCCTCTTGGAAGACACAGATGTCACACAGGCTTCAGCTTCCAGAAAAACAGACGCAAGCCATGGACATTGTTTACAGGACTTGCCCTCCGAGTCAGCCTGCATTCATGGATTCACAAACCCCAGCTCTGCTAACACGCACAAGGAGAGGATATTGCAGGGAAGAAGCTCTGGTAGGGAGAAGCCACGTAAGTCAGAAAGGAGGGGGAAGAGAAAGTGAGAGAAAACGATGAATAACATTGAGTGTTCAGGGGCAAGAGAATGGCTTAAACCAAACTAAATGCTGAAAAATTTAGAGAAAATTTATACTTGCTTTTGCCCTGCTTCAGGTAAAAGAGATCCCCTGAACTGCCCTGTTTCTACGTGATAAAAATCCAGAAGATTTTCCTCTATAGCTTCATAGTCCTAGAAACACAAATTCTGGCTGAATGCCAGAGGATAAATATTTGCAAGAAGGATGGTATTAATCATGTTTCCATTTCCACTCAAGCTCTAAGGTGTTTACACAGCGGTGGCCGACAGAAACAGAGCGTGACTCAGAGGCAACGCCAGAGGCAGACGGTCTCAAAGCACATTTCAGGTATCAGACACCTGTTTCATCAGGCAGGCAGACAGCCAGTATCCAGATAAACATACATTCTCACTAACAGCATCCCTTACACCATAAATACTGCCCATTCCCCCAGACCCAGCCTTTCTGTCTGCTCGAGAGTCTCCTTCACTGTTCCTATTTTCATAGGGTTATTGGCCATGTCGCTTGAATCACACACATTGCAAATATTCCCATATAAATAAGGATGTGATTGTGGTTTCTACGCAGCTTATGGGATTGACTGGATTGATGGGTACTGAATTTTCCTCTCTCTTTTTCTCTAAACATTTTATTTTTCTTGAACATCATATACCTTCACTGAAGGCTTGATCCAAACCCAACTTGATTATAAAAAAAATTATAGGAAGCCCTTAAAAAAAAACCCCACAAGTCCTTCTTCTCTTCTTCTCCCTAGGGAAAGCCCCATTGTCATTAATTTGTTGCTGCTATTCTTGCAATCAATTGCAGGCACGCGTATAATAATGCAATTGTTCCTTCAGGAGAAATGGCATGGCCTGCTTTAGTAGGTTTGCTCCTCGTGATCATCCAAAGCTTTTCCATTGTTTCAAGCAGCAAGAGGAAGCTGTTGACTGCTGCCGGGCTGCAGGGTTCACCTCCCGGGAGAGGATAAATTGGGTTACACTGTGGCTCCCACACAATCCATAGGATTTTTCACTCCTTTCAAGTTCAAGTTCAGGGTCAGGTTCTTTTCTATTGGGTGTATCCATGCATCTCACAGAAGGTAACTGGATTATGCAGACTTAACTAAAGGGATAATAGGATTTTATGTGTGCAAAGAATGGCAGCTGAAAAGAAATATCCTGACATGTCAGCGGAACAAGGTCCACTGAGTGAATCATGAACATAAAGCTAGCATGTCATATTTTAAAGAAGAGAATTGTATTTTAATAGCAGGATCAGCGATTCTAATTGTAACTTCACGGTTATGTGCCTGTAATTTAAAACACTGAGGATATGACTTATGGAATAGAAATCAGATAAGCGTCATTCTATCAATGAATGAATCCCAGCAATTACCTCCCTGCCCCATTCTGCATCAGGAAATCCTCTCTTGGAAAGGAGGGAATTAATATTCTACACGCATCTTCTGTGAAACTAGGGTCTACAGAGCAAGATGGTTTCTCAGAGATACAATTTGTGAAGTCCTATAAAAAAGACTTTAATGAAGTATCCTAAGCCATCTTCTTACATTCACAGCGTTAAAAAGATATCATGAGTGTGAGATCTAGTTACTTAAATAGTTGTAGGATTGGTCTGTGAGGCACAAAGCTATTCTGGCATTCAAACTGTTCCCTATTTAGGGATACACATTCAGACAGTTGAGCTCCTTTGGGCAGATAAAATAAGGGGCAGAAAAATGGGAGTCTACATATATTCACACGGAATAGCTATTGCTTTTGAAATATGTATCATCAATTACATTTCACTAGCTTTTCTGTGCAGACCAAATGCTCACATCTCACACTTGTCAACTACAGCTCATTTTTGAGATTTTACAATAGCAGCTTCCTGTATCTGCTGAAAACATTATCATCTTCACAGTTGCTGTAAAGACCCATATCAACAAGAAAGAGGAGTGGCTGGGCATACAGTGATTCTATTCTTAAGCTGCTAACAAAGAGACAAATGGAGAAAACGGGAGGGAAGCAGTCTGCATGTGTTGATGCTCACACGCATGTGGGCTTAATACAACCCTTTACATTCTAAGTTTGGGACAAAATCCCAGCTCTGAAGCCAAGTGAGCCACGCCACTGACTTCCCTGCAGATAGCACCTTGCTATCTTTCAGCTACATTCATTTGAGATGCTGCATGAGAAGCGGATAAAGCTTTTTCAGACTCCGCGTGTGAATTTTTAATTAACAGAGAGATACAGCAGTACCGACATAACATATGGCATATTATTTGGTACTTACCAGGTATGTAGTTGCACAGTCTCTCCATGGCTGCCTTTACCGTGCTGTTGTGCCACTGTGCAAGCTGTTCAACTACAGACACCACAAGCACGCATCCTTCAAGCAAACAAACAAAAAGAGCGAATACGGTTATCTGTGGAGTGTGATGAAGGACCCCGCGCCACAGAAGTATTTCGGACATCACTGGGCATTTCATTTCTTGAGATGCTCCATGGGAGAAGAGTGTTCAAGGGGAAAAAAATATCTGTGAATTTCTGTCTTTATTCAAAACCTGGAAGTTATCACACAGAGGATGGCAATGCCAGAGGAGCAAAAAGAACAGCCCTGGATGTTGCTCCTGAAAAAACAGTTCTCCATCCTTTCAAGGATGAAAAACAAAGAGCCAGGGGGACAGCCACTGTTAGAACTGCCTGCTTGGCCACCTGCATGCTCATTTCTCACAAGAACAAAGGCACAGGTCTGTACTCGCCAGGTCTCCTACACCTCTCCACAAGCTACACAGAGAGTTACCGAAACTGAAAACCAGAGGGTGTGATTGCCTGCAGAAGACACATTGTGACACAGACATATGTGCTGACCACCACAAAGGATCCCTGGCATCATTTCTTCACAGATTTTCCTCCAAAGCCCAGGGGTGCTTGGCACGCACAGGACTGCTGGGCCCAGCTACGCATTGCTAAAGCCAAAATGTCTTCAGAGTTCATTCTGCTCTCCTTCTGTGGTTGGGAAGAAACCATTTCCTATGTCCTACGAAGCTGGTTATTTCTCATCACTAGTCTGGGTGTGAGGAGGGCTAAAGCCTAGTTGCTCCTTGGAGTAGCTGTGACTGAGATCCAAGAATGTGCACACCCTAGTGAAGTGTTTCTTGAGATGTGCAGCACTGTTTTCTGATATTGTTGTGAAGAAGTAGGTTCAATGTGATGCCCACATAGCAATCATTCAAAATCCATGTGAGGTCCATAAGTTCGTTTCAAGTTGATTTTAAATTGCTGTGCTCCCTCTTTCTGCAGTGGCTTCACCGTTTTGTAAAGAAGCTGCATTTGGTGATGCAAAGTCTGACCAAAACATTCAGAGTGAGGTCCCAGCCTTTACTCAGAGCCTGTGTAACAGAGGTAGGTAACCCAGGCAGCCAGGAGACAGGGAGCTAGGACACCAGTTTCCAGCAGCCTGAATAAAGATTTCTCTTTGTAATCCCTGTAGTTGAACCATGTTTCCTCCCTGCTGCAAGAAATCTTAGCTCTCAGGATTTGCTCTAACACAGTCTAGTAATGGAGGTGAGCTGCAGCATTTGGGTGTGGATGCAGATCCATCTCTTTCCAAAGCTTAAGAGTATTAACATTTAAGGTTTTCAGATTGGCACAACTCTTCAAAGTGAGCTCATAAATTCTTTCCAAGTACCTCTGCCTATGTGCTATTAAATCAAAGTGCTGTTTTTCAGTGTAAATAACTTTGATGCTCTTATGGATCAAGTGGCAAGTCAAAGAGGAGGTAATACAATTGGAACTTACTGTAAGACCAATATCTTTGAGTCTCCTATTACTTCTACCCCAAATACAGTAATCCAGTCAAAATTACAGTTCACTTCCCACCTCTTTTGCAAGGATAAAAGCCCACTTCTCCACACTTACTAAATAAAATGCTCACCCAAAATCCTCTGCAGAATGAATTATAAAGCATGCTAAGAGCCATTACCTCCAGTCAGCCTAAAAGAATAGGAGAATAAATGGACACAGACACGACGAATCAAAAACCCTGAAGCAAGTCATTCCTTCTTCCCTCTCTCCCCTCCACAAAAAATAGCCACGTGTTAGCCCAATGAATTAACAGTTAATTAATACACAATAGCTCATAATGAAAAAAAAAGGCACAATAATAAAGAGCAAAACTAAAGCTGAAGGGGACATCCAAGCTGGAGGGCAAAGTGTGCTCAGGACTTGGGCTGGAAGAACAGCCCAGGACTCTCTGGTCCCTGTTTAACCACTATCAGGTGCCTTAGCACAGCCTTATCCCATGCCACACCACAGGGAATGCTTGTGAAAGGAACCAGTTCCCAGAACACATGGACAAGGATATCCAGTCAAGGGAAGGGGAGTTGAGGGGTGCAAGAGACCAGCTGTTTGGGTGCAAGCCATGCCCTGCACTGGCCCCAGAGACAGAAAACAGATCCTGGTTTATTTGCAAGGGTAGCGTGGGCACACCCACTGGACCGACTCCATCTCTTCACACTGCGATGGCAGTGTGCATCCTGGAAACATGCTGGAAACGCACCTAAAAGACATTGCATAACTTGGGTCTTACAAGGCCAGATTATTACAGACATGAGCAACCTACAAGTGACCAAAACTACCCTTCCCTTGCCTTCTGTCTGTTTTATTCATGAGGACACAGTCTCAGAAAAATTAAATTATCAGAATGACGCCTTAATCACAAACCCACATATTCTTTCTGTGCCTTCCTTTCTTCTCTTCCCATGGTCAGGCCTTCATCTAACGATCTTGCTGTCTGTAAGTCAGAAAGACAAAAAGGAGTCCAAGCAGAAAGACAGAGGATCTTGTCCTTTCTTATTTTCTAAAGGACACAGCTTTTGTTGTTTTACCTCTCATCCTTTTGCACCAGCAGTTTGAGGAAGCTATGAGTGAGGATGTGCCAGCGCTTAGCAGACATGGGTCCAGGAGTCCATGAGGGGTGAAGATAAGGAGAGAGAAGGAAACTCGGGAGACACTGAAGTTAGCAATGTTAGCAGAGGAAAATGCATCTGCGGGTGTAGGAGCTGGGGGAGCAGACAGTCCCTAAAACACAGGCTGAAACAGAACCAAAAACAGGAGCAAGTGGACAACAGCGATGGAGTGGATACCAACCCAGCTTGAGGAGCAGAATGGCCTGATCAGACTGTGAAATTGCAAGCCTGAATGCAAAGCGAGGGAAAAGCCCCACCTTGTGAGCACAGGCGTGAGCTCAGGCACAGGGGGCCAGGTGAAAACTGGAGGGATCTGGGATGTCATGCCCCTGAAGCACAGAAACCATCACACTGGGGAGCTGACCAAGTCACCAACTGCAGCAGAGAGAAATGACGCTCATTTTGGCAGCGCTGTGTAACCCACCGCTCCTGCACCTTCAGCCAGGGCCTGCCAGCACAATTTGCAGAGAGGACAGAGTCCTTCTCTCTTAGTCCCCAGCTCCCTTGTCCTCCCCGACTGCCTCTTCCACCTGCCCCATTTGCTGGGCATCCCCACCATGCAGCACAGGAACGGGGGTTCTGGCTGGGCCCAACCTTCTAAAAGTGTCACCCACCTCCATCACCCCACCATGGTCTGCAGGACCAGAGGGTGCCAGGCACTGCCCCAATGAGGCTTCCAAACTGCTGCTGGTGGGAGTGGGATGCTGCCAGCCTCCCCCCACATCGCAGCTCATGCCTCCTGTGTTGTGGCAGGTCCCCTCCAGCCGCTAGCAGAAATCAACCTCTGCAACCTCTCTGCTTTCAGTTACAGCATCCTCAGCTGCCAAAATGTCAGCTTCAACTCTGCAGGGCAAGGTTTAATTTCAGTGTAAAAGCTGGCCTGATAAAAACATTGACACAAGTGGGTGGGTGGGTTGAAATAGCTGCTTTTGGTTCCACTCTGCTGAACAGAAACAGAATTCTTAATCACAAACACAATCATGCAGGTAACCTTACTCATGGAGTGGTCTCCCAGCAATAAAATGGACATTTTTAATGTTGATTAAGTCAGTTAGACACTTTTGTATCTATCGAACCAGGCCCAAAGGGAGATTTGCTTCACATGAGAATTAACAGAGCCATCGCAGAGTTTGTGTAGTACTTAACGCAGTACCTCAGGCTACTAGATGGTGTATGAATATAAATAACAATAAAAATAGCCTGACTACTTGGGAAAACCCCACAGAGCTGAACTTCAAAACGTTTGCTCTCATAAACTAGTCTTTACTATTACAGAGAGGATGCTTCTGGTCATGCTATTTCACCCTCCCCAAATTCAAATTGCTCCCCCACAAATGCACTTATTCCAGATGAAAGGCTACACATTTGGGACAAGCTGATGAGGAAAGTCGTGACTGACTTTCAAAGGGGTCTGCAGTTCCAGTTAGGGTATCCTCAGGTGCTGCAGCTCAAGTCCCTGGAGTCGAATCTGGGGTGCTTTCTTGCCCTCTGGTGGGAAAGGTGCTCCCCGGGAAAACGTGTCACCAACATGCACCATCCACTTATCTGCTCCCCACTTATCCCATCTAACTGGGCTTTTAGCAGGTGCCCTTGGTCCACCGCTCTTTACTCCTCATGGTCTGCTGGCACCTCCTATCGCCCCGCCATGGGCCATGCCCCAGGGGGTGCCCGCTTCTGTTTGGACTCTGCTGGCCTCGAAGCCTTTCATGTAGACTGATGTCATCAGGAGCAGCTTTTGGGCTGGAGAATGTAAACTACTCAGGAAAAGGATTGAACCCTGGGAAGAGGGAGAAATGTCTGAGGGGACTCACTGTACTCTAGGGAGTCTAACCCATCCAGGCTCCCCGTTTTTCTGGATAAAACATGCTTGCCCCTGTAGTTCAGATTTATCCTCTAGGAGAACCTATCTCCTGTGTTGGGCCCTAGGTACAATCTCAAGAGGTTAATGTCTATAAATTAAAGTTAACTCAGACTATCCTCACTCCTACTACAAACCTGGTCTCTTTTTAATCATATATATCTTATTCCTCTGAATTTAGTTGCAGAAAACGAATTCACTGTTGGCTGCAGCATAAGAAGCCACTACCCTCTAACAAAATCAACAGAAATCTCCCCACACACCAAATATCATCATAAATGCTAACCAGTTATCCTAGCCTTTAATGGGCCTTAATTCTGCTGGCTAAAACTGAAAAATAATTAGCCAGCTAAAAAGGACAGGGGGAAATCATCTGTCTTCAACTGTAGAAATCTTTCTGCTTTAATGACTTATGATGTGTGTGAGAATATAAACTCTTTAATACTCTGGAATCAGTAAAAAGCATTTCCAGATCTGGACAGTCATTAGCAACTATTGCTTGCTTTTAATTTAATAGATATTCAGATGCAATTCATTTCTCATGATGAGCTGGGCACATATGAGGCAATGTAAATGGGCTTCATAATTAAAGGTTAAAAAAAGCTCTAGACTTTTTGGAGTTGCACATGATTTTCTTCACAAACACATTTGAAGAAATTGACTCTGCTGTCGCACTTCAATAATAGGTTTCAATGTCATGACAGGCTGAAGGATGTTTTCTCTGGAAGAACTTCACTGTTATTATGATGCCTACCAGCCATTAGAAACTAGACTCTGGTATTAATAAAATGTCTGTCTCTTTTAGTGATAGTTTGTCCTATCTGCTATTAATTTTTGAAGAGATAAGAGAAAACCATAACCATTCTGCTCAGCAGCAGTAATCTGAAAATTCACACGTCAGGAAGTACTTCTCTCCATGTATTTGAAAATAGCATGTAATAATAAAATGACATTTCCAATAAGCTTGGAAAAAAAAATCACAGCCCAATAATAAAATCAGAGCTAGAGAAAATTCATTCCTTAGCTGTGAAGCCTCTGGCAGTTTGAGCAGACTATTTAACTTAATCCACTTCTGCCGCACATGTTTGAAAGGCTCTATAATTAGAATTATACCTAGGGATGTCAAGAAGTGTCTGGATAGTGAAAGCTGCCTCTCTAAGTTTCAGATTTATAGATATATTTGTCTGAGTAAAACTCCGTTAAATGAGATTTCTGGCGCCTGGCACATCCTCCTTTGCCATCCATTTCTCATGTTCCTGGGTGCTGGAGATCTTTCTCGCCTCTCCAACCATATCGCTGTTCCCCAGCCATAAATTAATGTGCCCCCTGGATCACAAAGAGGAAATAAGCCCCCAAAAGTGGCCTTGGACACAGAGAGCTCTCCGCAAAGCCTGCCAGCCAGGCTGTGGTCCCCCTGCTCAATCCCAGTGGAGCAGGAGCCGGAGCATCGCTTGGCAAAGTGGCAAACCTCTGCCTCAAACCTCTGCCTTCTAATCCAGTTCAACGTGGAACAAGACATTCCTGTTTGAAATAAGAGCATTTATATGGGAAACTAAGAAGAAAGAAGGTTTTCTCCTCTGAGGTGGGGACATGCACGTGGGTATTCTAGGTGCAGGCAGACCGTGGACATGCAATGTTACACTACAGAAATGTTTTCTTTTGCACTATGTATTCCTTCCCTAATACCTCCCAGTACTCATTTTGCCTTCTTTTGCTGCTTCTCAGCACCGAGCTGATACTTTCAAAGGCCAGCCCTTTAGAACCTCAATATTTCATTCCAGCATGGATATATTCAGCTCAAATGACGTATCTGTATAAGCAAAGTTAGGGGAGTTATTTTCCATAAACAGCCAGAGGGTTTGTTGCTTTGAAAGCTAATTTAGAAAGGGATCTGAGTGTTAAAGTCTTCACTCAGACTTTGTTTCCTGTTCCATGTACACGGTTAATGAATTTCATAGAGATACTGAAGTGATGGAATATAATTATAGGTATCCGTATTCAAGCATGGTAGCATACACAAGACCTCTTCCCCCCAGATTTGCCAAGTGTCATAAAATATCTTGGAAATACTGAATTGCACACATTGCCAAACCTGTCACTGGGCATAAAATTACATACAGTATGCTGCCTAAAGACATTTTAAAAATATTTTCAGTACAGCAGTATTTTGAGCGCGTCGTAGCTCTGTAGCAAAACCAGCAAACCCCGGAATATCAATGATCGTTTTTGTTGCTCATGCCTCTGCATTTCAGACAATAGCAGTGAGTTCACACAGTAACAGTGAGACACTTCCGACTTCGCAACTTCAGAGCTCTATTTATTCATTATTGTTCCCTTAAGACACCTGATGAGGGCTCTGATGCAATTATGCCAGTACAGAAAATTCATTTTCCATCTAGTGGAAGGCTCTGGTATCCATACCTGCCAGCCAAACGTATCCCGCATCCCTAGTGTTTGCTACGTTACACTTTAAAGTGCCCTATTTAACAAAATCTATAACCCCAGTTATTTCCAATGGAAACGATTTCTGCACTAATTAGTAGAAAAACGTGTGTGCATGTGTGCCATGAGCATATTTTTGTTTTCCAAATCGGGAAAGGGTATTAAAAATTTACTGAAGCCTGAATGGTGGCAGGGGGAGTTAAGGAAACTGGGTAACTTCACCCTTGTCGCTAAGGTTTGACTGTCTTAAAATTCTGAATGCATAAAACTTGTTTCAGATACACATTTCCTTAAACCATTGAAAGTGATTGCCTTGAACATGAGCAGGTTTTTCTGAAGTTCTGTATAGGGCTCACATATGAACAAGAGTGGGAGGCAGACACGTTCAGGCAATCAGCAAGCAAAGAGACAATCAATGCTGAATAAATAAGATTATGAAAGAAAACTACAGCAAGCATCAATAATGTCAAAAGTACAAGACTACCCATGTATACAAATGCACGTACAAATACATATGTAGGCATGCTAAGCATACCTTTTTATTGTAATTAATATATATATTTGCATTTTACAGCCATAATACTTCAGTAAGACTTCAGGTGATCTTGAAAGTGACATTTTTACCGCCAGCTGTTGAAAAGTATGAATCCCTGTAGAAAATGGACCCATCTTAAGAGCTGCTTCAGTATCTGTACCACACTACTCACATGCCTGTGCTTTTTCTATCCAAATCATAATCATAGGAACAAACATTATGGTCAAATTTGTTGTGTATTACTTATCATCAGGCCAAATTTTGCCAGTGAGTAAACTGAGCAATGTCAGCGAAGTGAACAGAGGTGCTGTGGCTTGGCACTGGTTTAGCTGTAATCAAAGTCAATTCCCAGCCTTGCAGAGTAAAACACATTGTGGTGCTACGCTGATATTGGGCATGGCCTTTTTACAGAACTCATTGAGCTGTAACTTATATGTTCTGTCATGGTGCCTCCCCAGACAATATGTGCACAGCCACTTTGTCTGAGCGCAGTTATTAAAAGCCTCCAGCTCCGTTCGGCATGTTCCATTGTGGGAAGTTATTGGGAACTCCAAACACCAACCGTCCTGCTGCCACTCCGCGGGGCATATTTCATCCCTGCACTCACACACGGCTAGACGGAGGCTAACTGTGGAGGACATTGACTATCACACAAACCAACACAGGTAGAGATCGGCATTTGATGCTGCTGGGAAGTTCGGAAACATCCGTTCTTTGATGTAATCAGAGCTGAAAATATGTTTCAGAAACATGCTTCTTCATACGCTAGGAATTGTGTGCTCATGGGTGAATGGAAGAGGTGACCCGCAAAGGTTGCTGAGAATGGCATTATATCGAGCACAAAGAGGGGGAAATTTGCTTCCCCTGCTGCTGACCTGCAGGATCTCCGCTCGCCAGTGAGGAAGATGGAAAGCGCTGCTCTACGGCTCTATTGAGTGCTCCCTGACTAATCGCCTCATTCCAAAAAGGGCAGCCAGAGTTAATCGGCAAAAGGAGCAGGGCAGCCTGCTGCTGTGGAGAAAACAAATAAACCCTGCTACGTGCAAATGGTTCTCGTGGTCACAGTGCAGAACCCCTATAAAGCAGGCCTGGAAGAAGTCATCTTACACAAGCCTCTGCCCTAGCAGCTGATCTACGGCGTCTACGCCATTCCTAAGGGACAGGGTAGACACAGATCTGTGAAGACCCCTAACGAGGTCTTCCACAGCCTTCTTAGGAACTGATGACAGTGATTACTTATCATTACCATTACCAAACTTTCTTCCTAAGCTGAATGTCCCTCCTGGTATCCATCTCTGTTATTTCTTAGAATCACAGAATGGTTCGGGTTGGAAGGGACCTTAACGATCATCTAGTTCCATAGTTCTTGCCATATCTGTTATGAACCTGGAGAAAGGATCACCCCTTTAATGTTTTTGAGGACGTATATCCTGTCTTTTCTCAAGCTCTTCTTCTCCAGACTAATTAACTCTAATTTATTCAGTCTTTCATTACAGCTTATGTTTGTTTTGCTCTGTAACCTCCTGTCACTCTGCCTCATTCTTGGTGCACAGCCCCGAAAGCAAAAGGCAGAAATTCCTCTGAGGCTTTGTCAGTGCTGAGATAGGTGGCAGGTTACTTCACGTCTTGCAAGCTAACTTTTGTTCACATGCCTCAGTGTACACGCTGTGTGCATTCTTGGTGACAGTGTGCCATCACCGTGCCACTACAAGCCCAGATGATCTTCCCTTGGGACACTACCCAGCCAGTCCTTCCCCACCCTCTGTCATTGACTCTTTCTGCTGAGGTGCCTTCAACATACCCATATTGAAATGGTCTTTCTGGGGGCAAGTACTCCAAATTTCAAGATTGTTTTGAATTTAACCCTGACCTCCATTGTACTTGCAAACCTTTTCAGCTTTATATAAGCTGTTAATTTAACAGCACACTATTTCACTATCCTGGCCAAAGAATATAAGGAATGATACTGTGTTCAAAACAGAGGTCCAAGAAAGACCTCATTTTTTACATCCTTCCACTCAGGGAGTGAGCCACTCATAATTACTCTCTGAACAAGGCCACCCACCAGTTTTGTCCTGCCCTGTAGAAGCTTAATCAATGTCACATCTCTCTCAGCCATTAGATTAGTGCTGAGATGGTGCCAAAACCCTTACTGAAGTCAAGCTGTAACACACGCTACTTATTCTGTGCCTACATGCCATTATCCCATCAGCAAAGAAAATTAGATTGATCTGACACTGTTTCTCCTTGACAACTTCAGTGAGGTTTTTACCCATGTTTACTTTTGAAAGGTGCTTTTTTAAAGTTTTATTAACTATTGCAGGATTTTTCTATGAATTGGTGTTTAACTGACTGATCTACAGTTCCCCAGATTTCCTTTCTTCATGCTGAAGAGAGGTGAATGCAGCATTTCTCTCTTGCCTTTCACAGTATCCCCTGCTTTCTGGCTCCTCAGTTTCTGCCTTTCCTGAGGTTGCTTCAGATACTTCTAGACGAAGTCACCTTTTCTAGAGAACAGGACAATTTGCAAAGGCCCTTTAAGGGCTCTGTCATAATTCAGGGTGGTGGGAGATGTGGAATAAAACCTTTAAAAATGAATCAGAAATACAGGAAAATAAAGAACACGATCTTAGGCATGATGAAACATTAACACCAGTGTCAACAGTTATCCGTGTTACCATACTGTCTTTGGGTAAATTAACACTGACTTAAGTAAAACTTGGCTTGCCCTGTGAAATGGGCAGTATTCTCATTTAACAGGTGGGGAAAGTCAAAGACCTGAGTACCTGAAGGGCTCATTCACAATTTTTGAGAGAAACACAGAGCATCTTGTTCTCAGGAAGCCCCACCAAAATTGTCAGGCTGCACCTAGCAAAAGGTCTCGCCCAGAATAAATCCCTTAAGCCATACTGCCAGTCAGTAACAAACTCAGAAACGAAAACCAAACCTAGGATCCAGCTCCCAAACCAGTACACAGAGCAAAAACTCACTGTCTTCACATGAGAAGAAACAGCTTCATGGGCCTTTGCCTATAGGAGAACCTACTAAAGCCCTTTTATCTGCCATAAGGCCAAAGCAGAAGCATATGACACAGGCAAAGAGGACATGCCCAGAGGAAGCATATGTCACGTGCCCAGAGGAAGGGCATGAGCTGATTTCACAGTATGAAGAAAGGGGGGTATTTTTCCAGTCTGGGGAGGCAGGAAACACTGATAGAGAATAGAGGCTGCCAGATGGTGGGAAAATTCCTCTAGTGACAAGGCCAAAGAGAGACCAAGTATCTATTTAAGAGCAGGTTGGAGACATTTAGGAAGTGCCCAGGTATACTGCATCTGACCTTGTGGCCGGGAGGATTATCATCAAGTCCTTTCCCCGTTTTTCCATAATTCTAAAAGTAGTAGAATTTAGTAGTTAGTATTAAATCGCTGTTTAGGTGGGAACACTGGGAACACTTTCCAGATGCTTTATTTTTACGCCAAGTTAATTATGAAAACACTTTCTCTGAGTGAAGCAGCCAAATTTTTCAAGAAAACACAGCAAAAATGATGTGACTTTATTTATAGTTACTGAGGCTGATTAAAACTGCTGTCTAAATGTTTTCTAACACAATTAAGTTTGTCATTAAAAAGTCACCTTCTTTTTTAGACAAGTAACAATCTGAATGCAGAAATATTTTGGCCAACCTCCTGCGATGAGTTGACTGAACGGTTCAGCTTGCTGTGGCACCTCACCGGATGCATACCCTCCCCTCCTCCAGCCCTATTGCGTAATGGCATATAGGTGCCTACCCAAAATACATTTCCCAGGATGTGCTAAGGGCAGGGAGTCCCTTGAGGCTTTCTCAGTACGACCAGAATATACTGGAGAAGATGGTTCCTACCCAGGGAGCGCTGCTAGCAAGAGGAAAAGAAGGAAGCAACCAAGTTGCATTGCATTCAACAAAGGTAGCGGAGCTCTATTTTGCTCTCCTGTCATATCATCTCTACACATTTCTTCAGGAAGTGTGATCCTTTCAGTAAAAAGGATTAATGGAAAATACATTTCTTGGTTTTGCTACTGACAGACTGACTTCGGTTTTGATGCTGACATTTTCTGACCAGCTTTGGCTACCAACGTAGCAATCTCAATCATGCAGGTGGTACACACACAGGAGAGATCAGAAATGACTATTCAATGTGCAGTCACCTCATTTCCTTCAGAAAAGAGAGGCAAATAGCTTTGAAAGGTTAGACACCTGACCACACATTTAACTTACATGAAAAAGTCCATTTCTCCAAGAAAATCTCCTACGCACTTGGCAGCGGGTATTTCTCACGTTAAAAATGCTGCCACGGTCTATACAGCCAAGAAGACACGGAGGAAGTTCCCATGACTCTCTCCCAGTGCCTTCCCAGATGGCAAATGGAGCTAGCAGGGTCTGGGGTCGAGCTGTTGAAAGGAAATCACCATCTTCCTCCTGTTGATGAAGCTGATCTCACCTTAATTTCTGCTCCTAAGAGGGCTGGTCACTGAATCAGCCGTAAGAACTGATGTTACCCCTGCTCCATGCCATGGCAAGTGTAACCATCTCCTTCATGCTTTCCCTTTCCATCTTGTGCAAAGAAAGAGACACAGATGGCTTGCCAGCATGTTCAAGAGTTAGTTGAGAGACCAGAGGTGGGGACAGTCTCTTTCGGTACTGAGTTGAGCTCACAGGGATGCTTTTAGCTGCAGGGACAGCTCAGAGAGAGCAATTGGTGTGGGAGGAAGTTTTTTTGGGTGTCTGCCCACTGAACAAACATGCCAGGGAGATGCTTGGTGGTCCCAGCAACGGGGCTGGCACAGCTTTCCTCCCTTTGGAGGAAAAAAAAAAACCAAAACCAAAAAACCCACAATTTATCTTCAGCAAGGCAGGTTCAACGCGCTGCAGTCACTTCAGGAATTTAGAGCCTGGCTGGGTCAATAGGATGGGCAGGGCAGACAATGTTCATACCTGACATTTAAAAAACACCAGTGTGAAAATACTACAGGTGAGCACACTCACCGCCTTTCCTGTGCCGTCAAAACCATAGCTGCCTAAAGATCTCGACATTAAAAAACACCGCTCCCCTCTCGCTCTGGCAGCTGCTAGGTCACTGCTTGTGTGGCTGCCAGCCCGAACAAGGCCAGTCCCTGACAGCCATTTGTGCTTTTCATGACCCGCTCACATTTTCCGGCCGGTGGCTGAGCCCTGGCAGGGGCTGTGCAAGCCTCTCCGCCCTCACTGTGCTCCGTTTTCGGTTCACCCTGCTTCGCCGGTGTCAAAACCTTCAGGGGCACTGTGGAGGGCTCAGAAGTGAGGTAAAAACATGTTTTTATCAAGCTTAGTATTATTATTTCTAATTGTGTTCCTTGAGCCACAGTGAAAATAATTTTGGGCTGAAAGGAAACATTTCCTTATGAAGGATGGACAACTGTGACAGGGTTTATGTTTACAGCACAACAGTGCTGTAAAGCTAAAAGACAACAGAATAAAATGTTTGATCATAACACATAAGACATATCCATCATTCACCATTTGCTCACATAAAAAATACAAGCTACTGCATCTCTCTAGGCATACAGTGTCTCACTCCAAGGGAATTTCTGGTGCAGACACCCACAGGTCACGCTGACTTTGCTGTGACTGCTCGTACTTTGGGAATCACTTGTCAGCTGAGGCTACGGAACACCCCTAGCTACAGCTGCTGCAGAGGTCACCACAGTCACCACAGTCACATGAGAGGGGCTTGCCAAAACACGCTCACCCCGCTTTAGTACAGCTTGTGCAGACGCACGCACTTGCAAAAAGGAAAGGAAATGTGATGAAAGAGCCCTTGCAACTTGGCTATCCACAGATGGCCATCCAGACCACAAAGCTCTCCAGCCCCAGAATGGACCAACTATTATGAAGAACAGTTTCCCAGGCAATTAAATCAATGAGGAGCCCCTGGGCGAGTCTGAGGGAAACCGTGCCCTCCTGCGGTTAAGCAAAACGCATCGGGTACCCTAACAAACACGAGGA
Source organism: Rhynochetos jubatus (assembly GCA_027574665.1). NCBI lineage: Eukaryota > Metazoa > Chordata > Aves > Eurypygiformes > Rhynochetidae > Rhynochetos > Rhynochetos jubatus. The sequence goes on from CM050653.1 coordinate 33,805,726, forward strand.
CCGCATAACACCTTGTTTCCATGTCCCAGACCTACAGATGTGAAAGCCAGCTTTTTAGAGGCTATTCCCCGCAGAGCAAAAACATGAACTTTGGGAAGCAGCCACTCAAAAACAAAATCATAAAATAACTCCAGACCCCATGGTGGCCTTGCAAAATCTTCAGTGATTATTCCGCCAAAGACTGTGAGTATTTTGCAGTACAGCTGTTGAAACAGATAAAGGAGTGATTTATGACGTGCATAGCAATTCTCAGCTCACTGGTGGAGTCACAAATGAACTAGTCCAGCAGGAAAACAAAACCTGAGTACATACCGACACAGGTGTGTCCTTCGTACAGCTCGGAGGAGAGCGAAGGGGGTCGTGGGTCATTTCCATGTGGGAGAGGGGAGGAAGAGGCAGCCTTCAGCAGAGGCAGGAGCCAGAGGATGCAGAATAAATTAAGGAATGTTTGCTTAGACCTCCACATCCTAAGGAAGGAGGGAAAAAAAAAGGAAGAAATCAGATGGGAAGGGTGCACATGGACCTGTATTCCCCTAATGCTCAGGAAGCATCCTGCATCCTTGTCTCATTAGCACCTTGAGGTGAAAGGACGCGTGCTACTTACGTAGCTATATGTAATGCGGGCACTGCTTCCCTGGGCGAGGCGAGACACACACCTCTGCCCTCTCATGGGATACACAAAGGATCCCGCACTTGCCCATTGCAGCTGCTCTTCGCACACCCCTCGGCCCCTCTCGGGCCATTCGGGGTTGCTGTGCAGCCACCCACCACAACCCGGCCCACAGTCATGGGTGCCCCGTGACTGGGCTGGGAGGACGCCCCCGAGGATGCCCCGGCCGTTCTCCGTACCCCCACGCGTCCCGCTGCCCCATGTGGGGCTCTTCCCAACCTGCTGGCCTGGGAGGACCAAGAGGATTGCATGAACGGCTCTGGCTCAGCGCTCCCGTCTCTCCTGCGGTAGCAGCGGATGACTAACGACCTTAAACCACAGTAGTTGCCGGAGCCACTCAGCATTAATATCGCAAGACACTCCCCTGAACAACCAGTGTTGCAAAAAGGGAAAAAAAAGAACCACCCAACCCCACAAACCCTTCCCCCCGCCCCCGTCGCTCCTCGGCCCTCCTCCGCAGGCGGAAAAGACAGCATCTCTCCGGTTGCTGCTGTGAGGTTTTCGGGCAGAGTTTCCGTTCAGGAGGGCTGGGGCGTGAAAATGTAAAAGCGAGAGGCTTGCTTGGGCTGGAGGAGCGGAGGGGAGAGGGGGAGGGATGGGACTCCCACGCCGGGGTCTCTACCAGGGTCGAGCCAAGGGGACGGGAGGCAGCTGCCAGCTTACGGGCAGCAGCGGGGGCTGGACCCCTGTTCTCATCAGCCTGAAGCGCAGTCCCGTGCGGCCCCCAGCTGCCTGCCAGGCTCGCAAACTCCTGAGCTGTTCCTGCTTTGGCAGTCGCAACTAAAGGTTTCCCTGTCTCTTTGTTTTTAACTCCTCCAGATAAGGCAGTAACCCGTAATTCCCCAGCCTAAAGCGAAAGCAGAGAACAAAATATGTTTATATGACGTCGCTTCAAATGTGGAACAAATCTAAACAGCTCAATCCCAGACAGTGTGGATGCAAGGATGACTGTAAGGATACGGTGTAGGACTGGAGGGCCAAAGCTACGTCCCACCTCTGCCTCTGCCTTGTTGTATAACCCTGGGCAAGTCTTCTGCCCGCTCCGGTGGGTACTTGTCCTTCCTTTCCGCTCTTGCCTGGCTCCTTCAGGCTGTTGACATGGGTTGCTAAAGGGCAGTGAGGACCCTGTCTCATTTGGCATCCCAACTTCCTTCCTGGGCATAATTAAAGGAGATTCATAAACGATGGAGTAACAGGAAAAACAGAGAATATGTTAAAATCTGTGATTCCCTGCCAAATCTTCAGACAATCAGACACGACCGCACAGGGATCAGGTCAGCTTTAGTATTTAATGCGGTTTTTGCAAACTGCTGCTTTTCTGTGGGAGCCTGAACTACGACATTTTTAAAGACAGTCCCAGAAAGTTTGCCTCAACTTTGATAGGCAGGATTTGCCTTGTGATAATGATAATATAATCCAGTGGCTCTGAAATAAAAAAGAAAAAAACCCAAACTGCTAAAAGCTTCAGTGTGAATACAAATCACTCCATATCTCCATTCTCTAAACCAAGCCTTTGGCTTCCAATGTACGTTTTGCTTCTAAAAAAGAAAACCAAAAAATTAAACGCAACATCGAGGTAATAGGTGTTGCCTGAGTTCTGCAGACCTGTTCCTGCTTATCATTCTCCCTATAGCTAGCAATGCTGGCTTTCTTTTTTTAATAGCATATAAACAAAAATCATACTGCAAAGTACCTTATCCATATGCCAATCCTACTGAAATCTGCAGGATGTTTTTCTTAACGCCGTAAAAACTTGCTATAAAAAGACACTGTGCTACAGTGACTGCAGCTCCATTAAACCCTTTTTAACACACATATCACTTGGTTCCCAATGACACTTTGAAGTCCTTTAAAACTCTGCATATTGGCTCACGAGCGCTTGCTGCAAAAGCCGAGTGCTAATAATAGGCAAGAAAAATCTTCCTAGCCGAGAGGTCTTTGGAATGGGTTCCGCTTTATATCTACAGCAGAATACAAATCTAAACAACGGCACTTATAAAGTATATAGATAGATCCCAAGCTGCTCCCAGGCATGTAAACCTGCAAAGCATACAGCTCCAGCCCGTAATCGGCTGTGTTATTTTCTCTCATTTCAGGCTATGGAAAGAGTGGTGAGATAACCCAGAAGCGTGCGTAACACAGAGCTGGTTTTTGCTATACCTTATGCAGAAGCCAAGCTCTTAAACCAATTTAAAAAAAAAAAAAAAAACAACTCCCAAAGCTTTTAAAATGTGCAGTCTGGTCAGACAAATGAAGGATTTTAGATTTACAGGTCAACTGGGAAGGTGACACCCCCTCCCTTCCCTCCCAGTGTTAAATCTTTCTCCTTCCCACTCAAACCAGATAGCAGGCCCTGCCTTTTGCCACGTAGATTTTATATTACTTCCAAGTCACTAAGACAGTAAGATCTAAAGCCATCTTGATACAGCAGGGAAGGGGCACATGACTGTTGTCTCTTAATCTTCCTAAGTGCATCTATGTTGTTAATGGGAGGTAAAAACCACATTAGATCTGCCCCAAAGGAAGGGATTTGAACTTAAATGCTTCCATTAGGCTTGTGTGCAACATCTAAGCCAGGGCAGCAACCCTGGGACAGGAGTGACTGGGGAGGTGCTGCCTACCTAGAAATAAAGAGTGCAGCAGCAGGAGCGACGGGGGACCAGAGCTCTGCCCTCTGCAAAGAATCAGGTCACAGGGGTGATCCCTGGGATGCCCTTGCCCCAAAAGGGCAAGCTTGCACCCTACAGCTTGTGAGCATCTTCGTCTCCGCAGCTCTCTTGTTTTCTCCATGTGGGCTGCAGGAATGAACCCTGCAGAGATGCTCCAGGGAACCCCACTGAGGGTACCTGCCTGCAGCATTACATATCTAAATGGAATTAAGAATACAATCAGCGTTTTGTCTCTCTCTGGGACTCCCTGTGTCAATTCCGAAGAAGGGGAGAGGACTGTGTAGAGCCAGTGGTGCGGTGAGGACAGCCCCTCTTGCAGATGGGGAACCCTCAGTGCTCTGGCAATGACCCCCCAAGGCACACGGGCCCTTTGCACACTGCTAGGCAGAAGACGTAGGGCCAACTGAATTTTTTCAAGGCTGAATTTGGACTAGCAATAATAAATGCATAAATAAAAAAATGTGCACGTATACATCATATACATCCCCCCCCCCCACACACTGCTGCTTCCTACCAAGGAAATAGAGGGGCCTGCGTCTCTCCCCATTCAGCACACGGATGAGGAGGGATGTACATTGCATTCTCTGCAGGGTTTTGGTTGAAGGGAAGCCCTGCAGCTCTCTGCAATTTGCTCTCAGGATGCCAGGACACAGTGAGGAGCTTGCTCGTCTCACCCTGCTTGATGCAAAAGATTATTACATCCTTCCAGTCTACGTCCCTTGGGGAGTTTTACCACATGTGGGGGTCCACAGAGCTAAATGCTACTTATTGCCACATGCAGATGAGTAGCAAGCGTGATGCGTGGGGGACACACCACGCTGAGGGCTTTGGTTGGGAGCCATCAGCTGCAGGGGCGAATGGACCATGACGTGCCCCACTCGACAGCTCCCAACACAAGCTCTCCACCCGCACCCACAAGCCTCTCGCAATTCAGGCAGAGCTGAGAGAAACTTGCACACGTGCGTGGCTGCCAAAAACCTGAGGCAAAGCAGACGAAGCCGAGCAGAAGCTAACCCAAATTTCCATCAAGGCAGAGCAGACGGCGGCAGGGCACGTGCATAGCTACGGAGGAAGTACAATCCCCATGCTGATCCCAAGAGGAGGAGTGTGGTTTGAAGGACCCGCAACATTCCTACGTTTCTTGTACTTCCCTATTAATTCCTGACACCTAATGTACATTGGCTTGGCGGGTGGTGACAAATAAGCTAGGGGACAAGGTAAGGTTTCAGCCTTCACCTTTGCTGCCCCTGGTAGAGATGCAGCAGAACCGAGTTTAGGTTTCTGATACTCTGAATAAGGGTTTAAACACAACTAAGAGTCACCCTTTCCCCAAAGGGGACACTTTCAAGTGATTGCCACTAGAAGTGTGAAATGAGATGCGGGGATGGAGTTGTTCTCAACACTGCTTTCTCTAATGGGTCCCTAAAGACCATTTAGGTATGCAGCAAATGCATTGACAAAAGCCCTCGAATAGAAAAGAAAATGGAGAATACTTGCATCAAGCCCCAAAACAGGACATGTAAGCATCGATGTCATCTGTCGGGATTAGGGACCACTTGGTTGAAAAAGGGAGATAATCCTTTGAAATATGGAGTAGTTGCCTTATGAAAGGAGATCAGCTAGCAGTGTGTATTTATCTACCCTATTCTGCCCAAGTCACTGCACACATTACTGCACCTTTTTTTTTTTTTTTTTTTTTTTTACTGTTTGGTTAGATTTCTGTTGCATGTTTACTTTTGAAGTATAAGATTTTTTTTTTTTTCTCTGTGCCACATTCATGCACGCATTTCTGTGATGATTAAATGTTATCTTGGAAGGCCTTCTTTCTCTCTTTCTAAGACGGGTTGTTCAGTTCTTAAGGGAATAGACTTAAGCCTTGTATTGTTGTGTCTGGAGAGATAAAACCTGCAGGAAGAAGCCTTTAGATCAAAGATCCTCTCAGTCCCTTTTCTTCCTTTTATTTTCAAAACGTTGTCCTTTGTGCCCTTTGACTCTGAAGTTCCCAGTGGTTCATCGGGTTGGTTACTTTTCATTACTGCTCTCCAAATTTCTCAGACTGCCATAATCATCTCTGCGGTTGGTGCATTATCACTGGCATGGATGAACATTTCCAAAGCCCCATGTGGATTGCTACTGCACCACAGCCAGCTGAGTCATTCCCTATGCCCCAGTTTCCTTTATCAGTTGCTGCTTACAGTTCAAGTTACGCATCTATTTCAGACTCTCTCCATCTCATTGTCATTCCAAGCTGCAGGGGAAGCATTTAAACCAATATTTTCCTACAGTCATATCTGAAAATTCGTTCTAAGCTATTGCCAAGATGTAGCCCAGATGATTATCCTTTATTCTGCAACCTTTAATGAAATTAACCATCCCAGTTTGCCAGATTCCTACGCTCTTGGGAACGTAAATTACTGACACTTCAGTTTTGGGTCTAACAAAACATGGGACCATGACTCTCAGGGCTTTCAAATTGGGAACCTGTGAAAAATACAGCTGCATTACTGGCGATGCAGTACATTTCCTTAGTTGATAGGTTTTAGTGCAGAAAAACAAATGTGGCTGTGGTGTCCTTACTAGGCGAAGATGACACTATAAATTCTGAGGTAATCCTACCAACGCAGGCTTTGCAATTTCAGTTGTGTGGGCACCATTGCAGGCCTTTTCACATGTAAAGGAGACCTAATCTTTGCTATTATCAAGACACTAGAAACAACTCTGGCAATCAAGGAGCAAGAAGGTGTGAAGGTATTACTGAGAAAGGACTAATTTGAAAGGCTTAGTTGGAGCCCTTAGATAACAGAGTTCCTCAGAGCCAGCTGTAAATACTGGTCAGGAAGCTCGGGACAGACCCCGAACTGCCCTGCAGTTTGGGTACTAATTTAAATCCTGAAGATGTAAGAGTCAAGCATTACCAAGTCAGCATGATGGCATTTTTCTCCCATTATTGCCTTGCCATAAATAGCCAGTAGCTTGCTAGGCAAGCCAAAATCCAGTCTACGGCATCGATACCTGCAGAGCTATCGCTATCGCAGAGGGGTTTTGACAGAAACACAACCCCCCATTAGGGTCCTGGTTTAGTGCTGGTGGAAGCCATGGCAGAGGGGGGAAAAGCTTGCCCAAGATGCTGTCAGGTTGCAAGTGTTTACAAGGAGAGTGCCAGGACATCAAAGAAGGAGAAAAATAAACATTTGATTACTTTTGTTCCATTTGATCTTTCCTCCAGTAATGCAAATAAAAGAAATGCAGCTTGACAGCCTCTTGATCTCAACACAGAACACATGCCAATAAAAGATAATCATTCCCAGTGTTTGGGTTAGGGGATGGTGGTAAATGTCATCGGAGGCATTTTTAGCACATACCAAAGTTCACCAGATTATTTAAACTTATTGTTTGAGGCTCATACTGGGACTTCCGTGCTCGGAAACGGGATGTGTACAACACACACTGTTCACGGCACCTCACAGTTCAATCAGAGGGTGGGGGATTCTTTTTTTTCTCTTTTCAAGGAGACTTTTCACTGATTTGCTTTGATAATACAAGACCTGCAGGTGAACTGGACGGTTTGGATCAGCAAAATGGCCCTGTAGGCATAGCATCCATCATACCTAGATGAATATGCAAAGGCAACGCAAGCTGATTTTTCAAATACTAATTGAGTCACTGGTCAGGTAGCCATGTACAGAGCTTTCATGGTCTACAGGGAAGTCAGGCAGTATGAGTGTACTCAAAGCACTTGCTGGGCTATATGTCCACTAACTCAAGCAAGATGAGGTTATAGTCAGTAAAGATAGCACCCACCTCACTGACAATCTGGCTTTATACAGGCAAATCCAACTCGGGCACGAGATCAGCCCTTAACACTTCATCTTTCTGATCTACCACTGAAAATTCACAGAGGGCTTATTTCCACTTGTCTGTCTTTTCACTTGCTGCAGGTTTTATGCTGATGTCTGACATCGTTGGTTTAGTCTTGCATATATATGAGAAGACAAGTCGAGCAGCTGTTTTTAATCACCACAGTTCGTAGCCACCTCACCATAAAGCAGAAATGTGCCTCTCCAAATCAGCTCTGCGTTTAGAAAACCTTCCTTCTTTTTGCTTCCTTGCCCTGTCAGGGCATCCCCCAGATGTATCTATTCCCAGCTTCAGTCTCAGAGCTATACGTTATTTTTTTCTGGCCCATTCCAGAAATTAAGGCGTTAGGGAAAATATTTCATTAAACACAACAGCGTTTGTTCAGGCTCCTTCTGAGGGGTGTGGTAAGGTAAGGGCTGGGCCCTGATGCAAGTCTGAATGGTTAGTTCATCCCAGAAGAGACTTGAACCTGGAGAAGGCAGTCATGACTCCTGCCTTCGCAATGAGGAACAGCCCGGCGAGAATCAAAACCAGCAGCACAAGGACCATCAAACAGTAAGTGCGGGAGAAAGCAGGCACTGCTCCACATTTTTTCCCCATTCAAGCTGTGCCCCAAATGCAGAATATTTCCACCTCGTCCCCGGCCCCTCCGCACACACTGGAGTCATTAAATCATCCATCAAGACACTGTCCTTTATGCACGGTGGGATGGCTGCCTGCCTCCCTTGCTCATTATTGGCGGTCCTTTTCAACCAATTCAATGAAATATAAATAGCATTTCAGATAAATGTTCAGTCTCTTATAGTACCTTTCCGACACCTTTCTGCTCCATCCCTGGATGCATAAAAAAGAGCCATAATACCTTGCAGAGAGTTACTGAATACTTTCTGAACCCTGATGTATGCTCAGTACAAGGTTTATTAAATACGAGGGGTATAGGCATATGCATTAGCAAAATCTAGCCACCTAAATTGTTCAGACAAATTGAGCAGGCAATCTTCTGCCTTGCAAATCAGTGTCTGCCACTATAAAGTGCTCCAACAAGCCTGCTGATGCTGGACCCACCTTGTTTCTCTGCAAAGATATGTCCACAGCCACAAAATGTATGGTTCAGGATTTCCTGACGCTTTGTAATTTTGTTTTGTGTGTGTGGTTGGTTTTTTTTTTAAATAAAGCTGCTGGACAGCAGGGATTCTCTTTTCTTTGCCCAAATAATGTAGGGCAAATGCTGTAAAACCAGCCAATAAGTATAGAGAGGAGGACTCAGAAATGTTAGACAGGGTTGTACTGAAGCGTGACACAGAAGTAGTATCTCTCCTGTTTTAGAAAACAAATTCACGCTGGAGTATTTGTGGAATTTGTCTCCGGGTTATTTGTTCGCCACCATTCATGATTTAGACTCAGTGTCTATGTATATTTAAAGAAACCAACATAAATTAACAACAGAGCTTGAGGGTGTTAGTTAAATAACCTCCAATAAAACTCCTTCCCCTCACTGGAGTAGTTTCTCACAATGTAAACACCTTGGTCTAACACTCTGCCCAGATCAACAAAGTGGGGACTGAGCAACTTTTACCCACAAACTTCACCACCCAAAGGAAAATGGAGCCTCTCCATCGCTTCTGGAAGGATAAGTAACTGAAAACACACTTTGGGGGCCCAAGAAAGTGGCTCTTCCAGTCTCACAAAAAGGTGGCAGAGAGAGAACCCAGCAGTAAGTCTGCTACTCTTCACTAAATTCTCATCACATAAAGCCAAGGAAGAAAACAGGTATGTTCTGGAGATCTCCAGGCCCTGAACTGAACACAAATCAGCAACCACTTCTATTAGCAATCAGATCCCAATAAATGTTTTCCAGGAAGCAGAAATTATAAATATACAGCTGGCTATGCCCAAATCTGTTCCGTGCTTCTTTCCACGTGGCGGTGATGCTGCACATCCCCAGCGAGTAGTCTGCATGATCTTGCCTCCAAGACATACGACAATAGTGGTGTTTATAAAAATCCAGATAAAAGATAATGTGCAAGGTAGGGGATTTCACTTCATCTTAGGGAGCTGGGCTGGCAATAGACCGAAGTTTCCTTTGGGCTGGGGCAGAAGTGGATCACAGTGTGTAGGGAGGTGTCCCATCAGCGTGGCTGGGGTTAACACCAAGAGGGGTAAGCCTGGGAGCCCTAGCCACAACAAACAAAGTTGTTTACGCAGCTATGCAGTGATCTGGGGGACTAGATCTCCTGCCCCAAAGCTCTGATGTGGGAACTGTGAAAGTCGGTTAAGAAATTTTAATGATCCCATGTTACAAGATCCTGGTCACTTACAAATGAGGAAGTGAGAAGAGGTAGGAAAGAGACAGACAGTCATTTTCCTGCCCAAAAAGTGATATCTGCGTACAAGTGTCTCACCGTTTGGTTCTTTGATCCCCTCCTGACAGCTGGGTTTTGGCAAATACTGACCTTCTGAAAATCAGATCCCAGTGAGGCCTTTCAAGATGAGCAGCCAAAACGCAGAGGCATCTCTGTGGCAAAAGCTGTATATCGAGATTAGGAACCGGATGTCAAATAGGTAAAGGAAAGTTGCCCAAATTTTTTGAGGACGTACAAAGAAACTTCTTTGTATAAAGAATTTCTTTTCCCTAAACTGGTGTAATTTCCAGGCCTTCAAAACTAGAGAACACTTGCCCTAGATGTATTTGGTGCATCACGCTATTTTAGGCAATAATTCATGATGCAAAATTCATAATTCATGTGTCTACATCATTCCTTTGCTTTCATCCTACATCCAGCAGTTCCTTTTGATGACTAGCAAAAATACCTACAGTCACTGCAGATGAAGGTAAGCTCTAGCTTTCATCTAAAACACTCAGGCTATATTTATCAGGTGACTGCTTGTGTTTTCAGAGAGGTGACCCAACCCTGCTCCTACCACAGATTCCAGCTGTTCCTTCGGCTCCCGAGCCTCTACTTTGCCTGTGCACAGCACCCAGGACGGCATCCTTGGTGCTGCCCGGCATCCCCGAGGAGGATCCACCTCAGTAAAGTGCTCCCCTAGCACAGTGAGGTTGTCCCCCGCAGAGGATCCTAAACATTTCTACCCAGGATACAGGAGGGATAATGCTCTGGACCACAACAGCTTCTCCATGTTTAGCTGTAGTTCTCAGGAGGGCATCAGGAGGCAAAGTCAGAGGCCCGTTCCCTTGCCCTAGGAGTGCGGGCTGTTAGCTGTGTCTCCTACACACTGCTCTTGAGCCACCATTCAAGCTCAACATGGTTTTCACTCCTCCCGGTGCAGCCGGTGAGCAAGCAGGCCATAGGAAAACAGACTGATGCACCAGCAAAGCTTGCCTAGTGGTGGGAGAACATGGTCACCAGGTGAAAATGAGTCACAGAGTCATAGAACCATAGTACCACAAAATCACAGAATGGTTTGGGTTGGAAGGGACCTTAAAGACCATCTAGTTCCAACCCCCTGCCATGGGCAGGGACACCCTCCACTAGAGCAGGTTGCTCAAAGCCTCATCCAGCCTGGCAACACTCATCCCACGCAACACTCCACCTTCCCTGTCCTGGGTGACCCCCGGACCTGATGGAACCTGCAGTTGTGGACTAATGGTCATTTTGCCAAGAAGGTCCATAGACTAAGGGAATGACATCCGTGTGGGATGGGAACGGAGGAGCAGGTTACTGAGAATTTATGGAATAGAATGGGTCATGAGCATGACATGACTGGGATGAACAAGGGTTGGATAATGTGCTGGTTTCAGCAGGAATGAGCTGCTCTCCTACAGACAACTGGCCAGCCCACAGTGGCCCAGGGGACTTGTTTCATTCCATGACACATCAGGCTCAGTGGTCAGGCTTGGTGCACGTGCAGGTTCAGAAGGTGGGAAAGTGGCCCGGAGGGGGTGGGTTTGTTTAGGGTGGTTTGGCTAGCAGATAGCTTTGCTGATAGCTCCTTTTGTTAGATCTTGGTGGGCTCTTAGCAGAGAAGCAGCTTCTTTTGTTAGACTGATTGGGGGGGTTAGAATTTTATTTCTCCCTGCTCTCTGGCTTGGGGTTGGTTTTTTTCCTCTCCACTTGGATTTTGCTTGCCGTTTTGGAAGCTGGCTGTGTTGGTCCACGAGTGGTGAGATACTGCATCATATGTCCTATTTTCTATTGTTTTAATTAAACATTATTAGTAGTATTGTTAATATACTTATATAATAATTAATATACTTATATAATAAGTTTTGTTTATATAATTAAGCAGTTCTTATCTCAACTTCTACAAGCTTCTCTTGGGTTTTTTTTTCTTCCTCCATCTGGAAGCGGTAGAGCAACTGCATGGTACTTAATTGCCAGATAAGGCTAAACAACAACAAACCCGTTACCCCTTGTCCTGTCACTACAGGCCCTTGTAAAAAGCCCCCCCTCGGCTTCCTTGTAGGCCCCTTCAGGCACTGGAAGGTGCTATAAGGTCTCCCCAGAGCCTTCTCTTCTCCAGGCTGAACAAGCCCAACTCTCTCAGCCTGTCCCCATAGCAGAGGGGCTCCAGCCCCATAAGCATCTTCATGGCCTCCTCTGGACTCACTCCAACTGGTCTGTATCCTTCTTATGCTGAGGGCTCCAGAGCTGGACACAGCACTCCAGGTGGGGTCTCAGGAGAGCAGAGTAGAGGGGGAGAATCACCTCCCTCGACCTGCTGGCCACGCTTCTGATACAGCCCAGGATCCAGTTGGCTTTCTGGGCTGCCAGTGCACACTGCTGGCCCATGTCCAGCTTTTCATCCTCCAGTACCCCCAGGTCCTTCTCCTCAGGGCTATCCATTCTCAGCCCAGCCTGTACTTGTGCTCAGGATTGCCCATTCCCTTCCTCTTATCAAGATAAAGTAGAATACACTGAGAATACGAGATGTCTTCAGTGCTGAAGGATAGCCAGCAAGATTTCTAGCTGTACCACACCACCCCCCCCCCCCCAAAAAAAACTCTGGCAAATTTTAAAATATTGAATTGCTGGGATACCCCAACCCAAGGTCACTAGAATTTGACCTGCTAATTGCCACTGCTTATAAAATAAGTGTTATGGATTCTTTCCATTCTCACCTTTGCTTTGGACTTTGCTCTCCTTGGCACAGTGTGGTCACCCAGACGGCAATGTTGGGCCTTCAGGGCACGACTGTTGGGTCCTCAGCCTTTTCGGTGGTGCTGGCCGCCTCTCCACACCGACCATACGGGGCCATCCACGTTCAGAGCTTCCCCTCACATCGTAGCTCTCTCCCAAGGTATTTCTGAGAGAGAAGATAACCCTTCCAACAGAAGCCTCTTACTATATTTGCCCCAATGGTTCATTTTCCATGTACACAGGTAATTAAGGCTTTCGTCATTTCTTACAGCTGCTCACTTTTGTTTTGGGCACTTGGGACATACCGCAGAGCAATGCTGCCATACCACAAATACGTGCTTTTGGCATTGTTAGAGAAGGACAGTGATACAGGCACAATTGCTGCCTACTTTTGATGAAGGAAAGTCTCCACATGTAGGCATGCGCACACGCTGGATACATCCTGGGAGAAAAGACTCCTATCTGGAAAGACATTTCTTTTGTCACATTTACAGGGAAAGAAAAAAAAAAGGAAGTAAATTCTTTTTCCTTTTGACTAAAGAAAAAAGATGTTATTTGTTAGTTTGTCTATCTGCAATAATTAATTCAAGGGCTTTCATGTGTGGGGTTTTTGGCATGTCTGCAGTACAAGGGGAAGGAAAGATTCAGTGTCTATTCAAAAGGACAATTAATCTTGAAACGCCTTATTACGCATTTCAAGGAGCAAGCTTTCAATTTGAGGGGCTTGACAGGGTTGGTCTTGCTCAATTTTAAAAGCTAATTTTGGTGCTAATAACTAAATGTCATTTTTATGGCTGTTTATACTTCTCTCTCTCTCTCACACATGAGATAGACAAACATAAATAAATGTGTTTTTGTTTATTTACTTCAGGCATGGTCCTGAGGGATGCAAGGGGTCCTGCTATCCACCCCAGAGCACAGCGGTCGCAGCAGAAGTGTGTGGCTCTGCGTCAGGGCATCGGGCAGCGTGGGATCGGCTCCTGTGGCCAACGTCTTTGCCAAGAATTGCTGGACTTGCTCACGAGCTGCCTGCGCAGGATCGTGTCCCAGAGTGGAAGAAGCAGGATGCGGCTGCCCCTGCAGGGAAATTTTGCATGCAGAGGTGGAGGGACCCTGCCTGGACGTGGGCTCACCCCCACCGGCAGTGGAGATGTTAATTGGCAGAACAAGGCTGGAGCTGCAATCTCAGCAGGACAAGGGCTTATTGTTACCTCTCATTTTAAAATATTGCCTGATTGTTTGGGAACTTTATTCCTTTCAGTGGGGGTGGGAAAGATGCCGTGACCCACTGAATGGCTTATCCATCACGCCTACTGGTCTCGCTGTCTGGAGAAAGCAGGGACTGCTGAACCTCGGCTGCCGACCCCACTTGCATTTTCGCTGCGCAGCCCCTCAGCATCCAGGTGTGACCCAGCACCGTGGTACCGCCTGGGAGAGAGGAACAAGACCACAGCATCAGCTCCTGTCCGTGTAGTGGGCATGCACGCACTTGCTAGGACCATCCGCGGGATGAGGTTTCTTCCTGTGTCAGAAACATTCTTGTCACTGCTGCGGGTCCGGGCATGTGGAGCTGAAAGAGCAGTTGTCGGGGACCAGCTCAAACCCTTGCAAAAAGGGCCACATCTCTGCCTGTCCTGGCGAGAAGGATGATTCATCCTTTGCATCCTTCAGCAGCAAAATACCCCGCTCCTTCCAACACCCTTTTCTCCCATCTTCTTTTAGACCTTGCTGGCATATCAGCCCTAAAACATGCTGTGCTCCATGGACAAAACCAAACACGCAGCCACCCCTGGAAGGCAAATTTTGGCTGAGCTGAATGTGAAGCACTGAGGAGCAACAAATGCCATGTATTAGCTGCACTGGGGAAAAATCAAGCAGAGGTTTCCCAGTTACACTTGCTGCGTATGTTGCAGCACAAGATGCAGTAACTCCTCTCTGCTGGGGGTTTGGAAAGCTGTGCACCTCGCCAAAGTCAGCTCACACCCTGCAGGATCAGGCCCTAGACTTCATATAAATCAGTTACAGGTACTTGAATTAAGAGAATTAATTAATAAGATCTTCCCGTCCCCTGGAGATTCAGACCACAATGAGGGAGGTAGGGTACAGGCCAACACGAAACGCGATTAATCCTGCATTTGTCTCACGTGTGACGGGCTGCTGGGAGCTATTCTTCGTGCTCATACCAGGGGAATCGCTGGGACAGAACAGACTTTATTCTCTCTGTTTGCAGGGAACGGCTCATGCAAGACATTAAATTTCCTGATGCCATCGCTAAATCCCAGGATCCTCCTCATGAGTTATTCAGCACCTGCCACTCCAGCCTTGCACACCTGTTTTATCATCCTCACATCCCCCTCTGTCTTTCAGAGATGAATATTTATTATCTTCATTGCAACGGTAGAATCAAACCCCCTGTTACTTTACTAATGCAGTTCCTTTCTTGAAGATAAGCATACCTGTCTCCCAAAAAAGATTAACTTCTGTTCTTCATTCCAGAATATTTCAGGAGTAAATGACAGCCTGGTTCAAATCCTCACCACATCAGTAAGGGAAACAACATTTAACATCTTAAGCTGGGGTGTGGGCATCTGGATAAATCCTACACCACACAACACCTGATGCTGTGCTCCTGGCTGGCGTCAGGGCTATGGGTTAACTTGGGACATTTGCTGGGTTTTGATTGTTATTATTTTTTTACTGTTCAGGGTGTGCTGGAAGAAGACGTGGTGCATTACAGACCTGGCTGAGAGACGGGAGCCTGTGTCAGCGGGCTTCAGAAACTGTGAAGCCGTAAAGGCGGCTGATGGAAATGGGCCTTCACCGACACATCCAAGAGCCTGGAAAATGCCTTTTTAATGTGTTAATGTGTCAGCAGGAGAATTACTAGTCCATTAACAAATGGGGAGCACCTACAAGTTCTCATCTCACCATACTGTAAATTTTTACTTTTCCGGTCTACGGTATAAGAGGATGTTCCTACAGCATCTTGGGTGCCCTTATATGCCATTAGAAAGCCAAGACGGTCTCAGCAGTGCTAAGGTACTGATGTCCATAAGGAGCTTGGCCAAGCAAGTTACAGACACGTCTTCCTTCTCTTCACAGCATGCAAAGTGCAGCCTCAGCCCCATCCAGCAACGCTGGCGTTCAAAGGAGCCACCTTTGGGCTCCTGGACCTGGCATGGGGAGTGCACGGCTTGCACACCCTGGGGACGCTGCTAGCAGAAGGAACTGCTTCCCGCCCCAGGACAACTTTGGTGGAGAGCAACCCCACCTGGCAGCACGTGCGAGTAGCCACTGAGTACCAGGAATGATTACCATGGAGCAAAGCCGCTGTTTTCAACCCGCGCCAAAGAATAAGCATGCTGGGAAGATGGTGCAAAGCCACTCAAACCACCTCCTCTGGAGCGTCCCTCCAGCAAGGCACCGTGCTAAACCATCTACCAGATCCTCTGCTTGGGGCAGGATCAGTTTTAAAAGGCCCTGCAGTGCTGTTGTACCAGTATCCCACTCAGTCCCCACAAAACTCAGCACTGAGGGTCAATCAAGCCGCACCAAAACAGGAGAAGCAAGCCATTCCCTCCCTCTACCTCCTGCCTGCTTGACGGGCTTCCTCCTCATTGCATAACCCCTGGGAAACTGCACTGTGGAAAGCCCTAGAAAACGTCAGGCAGCAATTCTCTGCCAGTGAGGGCTTGCTGCCTGTCCTGGGGCAGGCAGGACACCTTGCAGGGCAGCGAGCACAAGTCAGTGCCCAGCTCCAGGCTGACCCCAGCGCTGCTGCTGGCTGCGTTTAATTTCTATGCTCGGCATGAACAAAGCTATTATATCCACAAGACTTTCTTTTCTTTCCAGGCAGGCTGATCTGAATGAAGACTTGCCAGTCACTTTGCTAATTAGCTTAATCCATAAACCTGTCTTCTTAGAAGCCCATCGCTGAGAAGCCTCCTGAAGTCTGGGAATTTAAGTGTGATTTGGGTTTGATTAAAACCAAACCAATGAAGGCAATTGCTGCTTGCTTCCCTTTTTCCTTTTCCCCACGAGCACAGTTTTGATTCATGGCCACAGCCAGTCCTTCGTATGCCACAAAAGCTGGGGGCTTGTACAGCTTTTTCTCATCAAATCAGCTTGTCAGAAATATGTTTGGGTTAAAATACTGCAATCCATTCTGTGTGTTACTGTTGATGGAGTGGTTACATGTAACTCTATTCCAGCCAGCTATATGGGCAGGCAGGGAGGTTCTCCTCAGCTGAATCAGCTTTTGGTGACACAGGTTCTGGGCCAGAATTTCTGATTGGGGGGGAGGATATCCACACTGCTGAATTTGGCTTCTTTTCTTGGGGGGGGGGGGGGCAGGGAAAGCCACATAATTTCTAATAGAAAGTGAAAAATTAAAAAAAAAAAACAAAACCAAAACCCCACACTTTCTTTCAGTTACAACTTTCTATGGCACTTTAAATCTTAGAACTAAAAAGAAGCCCTAAAACAATAATTCTTTACAGAAAGAGAACTGTGACCCATGGCAGTCCAAAATCCATTGAAGCAACAAGTTTCAGCTGCTTTAGCTTCTCAGTTGCCCTTCCCAAATCAACAATTCAGCTAAATTCATGCATTTTGTGTGCGTGTTCATTTTCCTTCCATGGCATTTTCCAACAGGAGGTTGTTCCACCACCCCTTTCCCATCCAGCTCAGCATCACACCAGTGCTCCTCTCCCTGCGCTGCTTCTTGAAGCACATTCAAAGTGATGGAAACACAGTGATACAGCACACCCGTGCCAGCAGGGCACTCCCACAAGGCGTAATTGCCGTGGTTAAAAATAATAACAATATAAATAAAAAATGAGGCCTTAGAAAGGCTGTTTTGTCTTGCACGATACTTACTTTGTGGTCCCTCCTGTCCCCCGCACACAGCAAGGCAATTTGGTGTTGTCGGCCGCTCTTAAGTCCTCATCCTCACATCTTTGTGTCTGAGCATGGCTGCGGGTGTGAGGTATTTTTGATGGTGATGCTCGTGTTGCCTCAACCTCCCCTCTCCATGTCCCTCCCGTGCAACCCCACTAACCTGCCGGCCTCCGTCGGGATGCTCCCAGCTCCGATTTGCTCCGATGCCCACTCGTCTCGATGCTGCCCACTGGAGCATCTGACACCGCCCAGCTGTAAAGCTGCTGCTCCCAGCCAGGCTTTCTGGGGAAACAGATCCGAGGCACCCGCACCCTGCGTGTGTGCGTGTTTGTGTGCGTGCATCCGCCTGTGAGCTGCCAGACGTGACAAGAAGCCGGAGGCTCGGGAATGGCGAGCTCTTACAGGTTTTATCAAGATCATTGTGGACGTCTCGGTCAAGGTCCTCACTGAAGGAAAAGCTTGGGGTGAAAATAATGTTATCAGGCGCTGGAGAAGCCATCCACAAGCCAGCCCATTTCAACCTCCCTCAACCTCAGTTTTCAATGAACCTCGAGCCGTACTGGAAGCGAGAGACCCAAGCGTGAGATGGATGTTCCCGTGAAAGCCGGCCTGGCTGGGCTGCACTTAGGTTATTTGTGACCGGTGAAATGGTGGACAGGCAGGCATAAGGTATCGCTGCGCCCACACTGGGGTGGGGACAGAAAGGGGGAACCCGGGACTTGAGAAAGGTCAGAGGCTGACAGAGGGTATCGTGAGTCAAGCAATATGTGCAGAGGGACCGGTGCGGGTGAAAAAAACAGCCGAAATAACCCTACTGGCGCTCTTTAAATGTCATCCTCCTGGCAGAGAAACCTTTCACATGTTTCCACGCTCACAGCTCCCAGGTTGTCAGATGCACCAGGCTTCTGCTGCTTGGAGGGGAAGGGGGAAGCTGTGCCCTGGGAAAACCCTGCGGATGAGCCATTTTCCTCTGGTAAAGATGCAAGCAGTCAGCAGCTTTGCACAACGTACTGCATCCCCGGTGTCCTCATTTTAAGCGTTTATGGAAAACTTTTTTTTGGAAGACTGGCAGATTCCTGCATTACTTTTCCTGACTTCTTCAAAAACTACCCCGATACAACAAATTCCCTGCTAATTGGTAAGGAAGGAAATCCCACAGGCTCAGCCTCCCACCTGTGCCTGGCCTGCTGGTGGGACAGCAAAGATCTACGGAGGGCCTTCACCCTTCGGGGGAGGTGGGTGGGCCACCAAGGGGGATAGTAAATCTGAGGCATTTCAGGAGAAACAGAGAGAATACAGACACACCTTGTAAAAAAACCCTGTCTCTTATTAAACAAGACAACCAGCCTCCTTCCCCCTCACAACAACCCAGAGGAGTCCCAAGACATAATCAGTTTAGGCTGAACACCATGTTGCCTACAAGATTAAAATTAGACTCACGATGTTTCATCAGGGGAGAGTTTAACTGCAGTGCTCAATCAGGCTGCAGAATCCTCTAATGACAATCGAAATAAAGTCATTCAAGACACATCCGTAAGTGTCACAAGGAAGAAAAGCCTGCCCTTGGCTGCATCCATTGGAAAATTATATTAGGTGTCTCTTTTCCCTCCCACCCTCTACATGCACTGCTGTCTTATGGCCATACCCTCCCTGGGCTGAAACTCAAGGCCGCATCCTGCTGGGAACAGGCAGCACTGTTTCCCCCTGGCTTTGTGACTGTCTCAGAGGAAATGGTCTATAAACACGAGGTAAATAGGATGAGGGAGGGTCTGGGCGAGCCTCCCGACATGAGGCGGCTTGTCTGGCTCTTCCAAGACAGTATAAAACCACAACAGCTACTGTCCTCCGCACAGCACCTCCGGTGAGGCGGCTACGGTAAAGCTGAGAAATTCTCAGTCGAAAAAACACACCAGCTCAGGAAACTCTTCTACTTCCAATAGCAACCCCTCCACTTGGAGAAGGATGGCTAACAAGGGTTTCCTTTGCCCTACGCGTGTCCCTGCAAGCAAAGCATCGCCAGACCAGCTCTGCTCTTCAGAGACCTTCAACGTCTCTCAGCTAGAAGTGAAAATAAAATGTAAATCTGTTACTAAATGAGTTTGAAACTGTCTGCAGTTCTTTTTAACCTTGCCCTCACCTGCAGGACAGCACTCCCTGAATCAGCACTTTGAAATCACCTTGTTATAAAAATTCATGGCTCTTCCAACATCTATTTTACACCCGCTCCTGCTCAAACCAACTTGTGCTTTTGACACTACTCTCTCCTCAAGTTTCAGCCTGATTTAATACAGAAATGGTTCCCGTTTCAATCTTTTTACCTCTGTACAAGTCCCAAGGGTGCGTGAAGCAGCTGGAGTGACGTTGAATAATCAGGTGGGATCTCGTTCAGTCTCCTGCAGTAACCAGTGGTATCCAATCCAATTACACATCAGACAGAAAAGTCATTACTTGCATCGCCCCCAAGCATGTAGTGAAAACTCAGGAACAGGTAAAATTGCCTTTCTGCTCACACAGGCCCTGATCCAGCCAGGTCCACGAGCACCCACCTAAATTTAGGTGCCTGTTTATCAAGCTGAAATCAAGCCTCTTCTGCTGCGCGGGTAAGCGCTGTGTTAATCAGGGAACTTGTGTAAGCCATGTGGATGTTTAATATTCAAGTACAATTATCATCTAGGGAGAACTGAGCGAGACTCATCCTGATTTAGCAAGCTCTGGGGAAAGCAGTGACAACTCAGCCAGTCGTAAGTGACAAAAACTGTCCTATGAATGTCTTCCAGAGTTTGCAGGGATTTTACCCTCAGTAGCATGCAGAGGAACTGTGTCTGAAGGGAAAGCCTTTCCACTTCCAGCTCCTTGATGCTGCTATAAGGGGAAGAGCTCTTACGACAGATGCTTAGTATTCCAGGCTTGCTTCTGACAGCTGAGATGTCCCAAGGTCAGTGACAGCTAGATTTAAGGGCTAGATTTTTTTTTTTTTTTAAACTCTCAAGAAGAACGAAACAAGAAGGGGGTAAAATCTCACATCCACCTTACTACGCTCCTTAGATGAATGACTTTCACGTGACAGTGAAGGTAATGGCATTTACTTGTCAGTGCAGCAGCAGCAACAAAAGAGAGAGTGGCAGGGGGGACATGGCAGTACAAGAGTGTCCTACCCCCAACACCTGCCATGGCTGGTTATTGCTCCACATCAGAGCCACCTCTGATCACTGCAGTCACAGAATCACAGAATGGTTTGGGTTGGAAGGGACCTTAAAGATCATCCAGTTCCAACCCCCTGCCATGGGCAGGGACACCCTCCACTAGACCAGGTTGCTCAAAGTCTCATCCAGCCTGGCCTTGGACACTTCCAGGGATGGGGCATCCAGAGTTTCTCTGGGCAACCTGTTCCAGCACCTCGCCACCCTCTCTGGGAAGAATTTCTTCATGAAATTCCAATGCAATGACAGTCCAAGGCAGTGACAAGCAGAAAGCAGACTGGTGTTCAGGGGACTTTCATGCCCATGCCCCTCTCCCTTATCTTCCCCTGACAGGAGGGGGTTTTGTTTCTCCTCCCTGTCTCTCCTTGAAGAGCTGTTCAGTGGCCAGAGCCCGTGTGATCACAGCTGGTGGGCTACAGGGCTGCTGCGGGCACGTAGGGCTCCCTTCCCGTCTGCCAGAGAATTCAGGGATTTGTTCTGGGCAGTGTATCCCACCAGATTTCCATACAGGCCTTCACATTCTGTATGCACATGACACGCCTTCATTACTGGGGACAACTGATAGGAGAGAAACGTCGACAACAAGCACGCTGGGCAAGCAAAACGCAGTCCTGGGTAGGGTATGAAGACGCGAGGGGATTTTGCAAATAATCAGGATTTTGCACGGTCATTTTGCAATCCAAAGAGAGTCATCACCTACCTGTCTCCTTGCAAGAGAATGGTATTTTTCCCTGGAAGTTGTAAGGTTTAAAGAAAGGGTTTTCCATGCTGAAAAAGCAATTGCCTCTGAAAAGCGGTAATGAAAGCGCGGCGAGCACAAGCTCCTTCTGACACACAGCTTGCTTTTGTGCAGGATTCCTTAGCATTGCTGCCCGTCTCCTTGTCCTTACAAGCAGGGCAAGCAGTTGACTTAAGAAGAGATGTATTTTTCTTGATTCAAGTTTTCTAGTAAAGGAATACATTCACTTTCAAAAGCCAAGTCATTTCAAAAAGAGGAGCTAAAATTAGGCTGATTGGGGTTTTTTTGTTCTCTCTCCCCTGTATGGCTTTTACAAGCAATTACCCACTTAATGTTTTGAAATTATACAAGAAACTTCAATAGCAAGTTTTTTTCCTGCTGCAGCTCCTTGAATGTGAATCCTTAAAAGCTTTTCCGGAACACACAACAGCATGAGCAAGTGAATTTGCCATTTTCATTCTCATTTTTTTTAAATGAATGGGGAGCAGCGGGATACTTGTTCATCATTAAAGTTTGGGGTTTTTTTAATAATTTCATAACGTGAAAGTGAGCCTGTATGAAAGCTCTAGAAACTGAAGGCAGGATTCTTGTTTGCACCACGGCCCTTTGTGTTGCTCTGGGAGTGCTTTTAAAATAACTGACTGGGCTATTAGGTCAACTCATCTCTCAAGCCTCTTCTTTCTTATGGCAGGGTGGAACACGTGGGGGGAGAGATTTAGCATGCCTGCTCACGTGACCATCCCACACGATGCACAACCCACGCAAAGAGCTGGGCCACGCGAGGAGATGGAGCTCCCGTGACGCAGGGCTGCCAGGGGTGATGAGCTAGAGCCACGCAGCAGCCACAGCATCCAGTTGCCCCAGACTTGGAACCCCTGTCAGGCAGTGCCTGCCCTATGGAGTCCCAGGGCAGGAGAGAGGGTGCTGGGCTGTGCTGCCTGCTTGCAGGATGCCCAGGAGGTGTAAGGAGAGCCCCATGCTGCCTGAGAAGAGTCAACGTGCCTCAGTGTAATGCCTATGGGCATGAGGTGTTGGTATAAAGAGGGCTGGGTTGCCAGCTCTGCTCTCCCCACCTCCCCTGGGCTCTCGGTGAGCAATGTGGGGCACTCACCTTAGTGGGGGAGGCAAGTCTAACCTTTCCCTCCTTCTCAAGTTGTCACCCGGAGGAGGGTTTTCGCATGCTCCTTTCTGAATGTCACGCAGGTGCCTCCCTGCGCAGATCATCCCGTCAGACTGCGGCTCAGCAGGCGGCGTTTGATTCTTACCACTCACGAGTGAAAGGTGTTTCTTTTGGCAACGTGCAAAACCCGTCTGAACCACCAGCTCTGCATTCTATAAATAAAAAGCAAAGGTTACGCGCAGGCGAGTCACCCAGCTGGGTCAGGGAGATCAATAAAACAACTCAGACTCTCTGTTCTGCTCTGAGTCTTCACACAGACAAGTGGCAGCATCAGTGTCTTGTAGAGATGTGTTGCTATCACCAGCCCTCACCTCCAGGACCCCTCCAAATTTCCCTGTGACAGGCAGTGCCTTTGCTTCCACTCCTTTGTGACCCCTGACTACCTTTGCTATGGTCTGACAAGGCTTTGGAGAATAAAACATCTCCCATTCCCACATCTCACATTGCACATCCCCGTTCTTATTCAGACTGAATCTTCTCTCAGGCCACAGTCCACTGTAACTTCCTACTCCAGCGTTTAACTTGGAGTCGCTTTTTTCCTTACTCTACCATATATTACCGCTTAAACCAGCTTACGTCTCCTGTCAGATCAAGGCATTCACAGAACACTGCAAGCACAGCTTCAGGAAGGCCCCTCCTTAGGACCCTCATGCTTGAATTCATGCAACGGCCTCCTCATCCTCCTTTTTGTTGCACTCGCAAGGACGCCATTTCTCTCCTCAGCTGGCGTGAGGTCAGTCGGGACTGTCAGAGCTGGCTGGCTGGATGGATCAAAGGTCACCTCAGTTGAGGTCTTCTGCATCTGCCTACACTGGAAGTACCCTCTGGGTCTCTCACTAGTCAAGCTCTGATGGAACCCCTTCACGGTCTTTTCCCACCGGAGAGGAACTCACCCAAACCAACATCTGTCTTCAGCCTGTGCCGGTGGGAGGAAAAGGGCTGGTGGGTTCCTCTAGACTCATCAGTTTTGGAGCATGAGAGGCCAAACTTAGTGAAATATCTAGAAGAACATGAAGAGGAGGAAGGAAATCCACCTCGCAAATCCCAAACTTCCCCGGTATCAATCTGCTGTAGCCAGAAAGACTCTCCATGAAGGAAATGGAAATACAGGAACACAGTTACTCCAGCAAATACGCAAGGGTAGCAGCCTTGAAGTACTGACCATGAGCACATCATCATGCTGTGATGTCTAATTTCTCAAAGGGCACTTGCTATAGGAAGGCTCGTGCACCCCTGGCACTGGAGATCTCTGAACGCATCTCATCCCTGTCACCACAAACAAACAAACAAACAAATGAAATCAGATGCAGGTAAGAAAGGTTCCACCTTTGCCTCTCATCTTTGTATCAAATATTTCAAAATTGCTAGTAACTGTAAAGAATAGAAGACCACTTCAGAAGAAAAACAAAGTTCCAAGAATCATCACAACTCAGATTTTTATTCAACAGTGAAGTTGAAGGGAAATAATATTTTTTTCCCTTCAGGGCAAATGTTCCAAATGGAAATTAAGTAAAAATATTGTCCCCCAAAAGTACTCACAATGAAATTAGTTCTCATTAAATATATTTGTTTGGCAAAATAAAATAAAAAAAATTAGAACCCGTACAAAAAAAAAACCCAAAACCAAAATCCCTTGCAAATTCATAACACTGTAGCAATGACAACAACATAAACCTGGATGTTTGGCAGTTGTAATTAATTTGTGGAAATAACTGTTGAACTTTGGACCAAGAAAATAAAAATAACTTTGAATAGCAACAAGCCAATTTTAGAGGCAACTGAGGCTTAGGGAACGCTACAGGGACGGGACGCGCTAGTGGCTTCATACACAGTTTTCACGAGTGGTCTGCTAGTGTGGGGCTGTTTAAGAGCCATGAGGAAAAGAAGTTAAAAGCTGTTGCAGCATTGCAGCGTATGGTACAGCAAAAACCTGCAGACTTTCTGCTCTGGGAGCCAATCAGTTGGATGAAGGCCGGTGGCAAGAGTCAAGATGACAATGGAAAGAGTAATGACAGTGACGAATGGCGCAAGCACTGGGAAGCAGTCAACGACTTTTGTCATCGCGTTGGATTCGGTTGTGAGCAGACTCTTGGGAGTGCCTGGGGAAATCTTCTGCTTACAGCAGCTGCTTCTGCTCCCTACCTCCCTCCTCCTTCCAGTTAAAGCCTCTGCCCTGCCAAGTGGGTTTCACAGGCATGCAGTTTGGTAACATCGTCCTTTAGTTACGAATGTCTATTCCAGTATTAAAAATGTAAAAAAAGTCCTCGGGAGGGTGCTTCTTAGTGGCAGTCTTTGCCTTAAGCAAGGCCAACGGCCTGCAAGTACAAGTTAATTAAAGCAATGTGGATTTGGATGAGCGATTGGGAAGATGTGAATGGGGAAGGAAGGGATGCAGGGAACAGGAAGGAATGCAAGTGTTTCTACACCCCTCCCCGAAGCCAAAATCCAAGGTGCACAAGTGGTTTTTTTTTTTCCTCGTGCGCGTCTTTTTTTTTTTTTTTCTTTTTTTAAATATCTCTCCAGTTATAGTATTTCCAGTTTTGAAGCAAGTTTCACTGGCAGCCTCAGTTACAGTCATAAACAAAATCGTAGTTGCTGGGTTCCTTTGGGATAGGTGGGGGAGCATCTGGGATCTGTATGTTTTCCAAGTCAAGGAGGCGTAGCTTTATCTCCATGCTGAGCAGCGTGTCTAAGTCGTTCCGCGTTAGATCACTCAACATATCCTTCCCAAGGAGGGCATTCAGCCCATCGGTCCATACACAATACTGCACAGGAAACAGATAAAAACTGTCATTAATAGACTTTTCATACACAAACTGCTTGCCCGGCCTGGTCCTCTACAGTTACTGATCCCGCGGGGACTTAAACCTAAAGTGAGATTGATTCATTTTATTAGCTCGTATCATGAAGAAGGCATGTTCCACCGAGTTGCTCAGAAAATGGACAAACAATTTCCTAAAAACAGGAAGAAATCACAGCATGTAGTTGTTTGACAACTAGCTATCTCCTCCGCAACATCTTGTTGAATGTTCTTCAACAGTTATGGGACACAGAACAATACCTAACCTAGGACAATGAGCCTCTGGAGATACCTCCTCCGCCACCTCTCTTTCGCCAGTACTTAAAGAGTAGAAGCCTGATTATCTTACACCAAACTCTTCATTCCCAGACAGCAGTTAGGTGAACTGAATCCCACCCAAAATCTTTCTTGACTCTTTGTACAAGAAATCCTGTACCAACAATCTGGTTTTATTGTGGGTTGCTTTCCTGCAGATTAAGCGGTATCAACAGACCTACACCAAGAGAGGCTCTCACCTATCTATGCCTACCTTAACGCTATTTTACATGAAATAACATTTTGCGAAAACGACAGGAGGAGTCAATTCTGTGTCCTTCATGAAAATGAAATGCCAAGCTACCTGGTCTAATTCTGTGTGCTGCAAATGCTGAACTGGCCTCTAAAACCTCGTCCTTACTGTTAGCTTTTTCCTAATGGAAGAGTCCATGTTTCCCAACAGCTGACAGCTTGAGATAAACACGGGGTGAACAACCATTTTAAATAAGCAACAAACCCAAGGGAGATTGGTATTCTAGAGTCAACTTCTATCAAATAAGTCACTTTCATTTATTACTACAAGTCATTTAGTCAACTATGAACAGAAGCACTCAAATGCTATCATCTAAAAATAAAGATTTCCATCATGAACTTGTGTCCTAGTTTGCAGGAGAAAATTAAATCAACCATAACTGCATTTTTATCTTACAAATGCTTCTGTTAGATTTCATGCCAAAAAATGGAATTTAAATTTAGCTGACCATTTGCTACATGATACCGCCAACTTTAATGATAGCCATGGTTGACTCCATCCTACAGCAGAAATGAGAATTATTTTTAAGGAAGAGAGAGAAACCCACCTCCTGGGGTATGTCTTCATGCTGAAAAAGGGCATATTTTTAAAATGGGATGGTTAACACATTTCAACATCCACAGTGAAATCCAACCCATTTAAGTCAGTAACAAATCAGTAGCACAGCTAGGATTTCCATCTCACCCAGGGTGTCGGTAAGCCAAGCGGCAGCTTTAATATGAGATTAGCTACGGAGGAGAGACTTTAGGGTTCAGGCTGCCCCGTTAACAAGTACTAAATAAACAACTTAGCCTGCTTGTTCTGGGCTCTCAAAGTGTGTCGCAGAAGACTTTTAAAGCATGCAAGGTTTGTGGAGTGTACACGGAATATCAGGAAAAGAAAGATGTTATTCTAAAAATGTTATTAGTTTTGAACAGACCATTTTTTTTTTTTTTTTTTTTTTTATGATTGACTTGAAATCTTTCTTTGGGCAAGTTTTCCCAGCATTCACTATGAGGAAAGGAACAGAAAGGCAAAAGGTTCTGCTCAGGTTATAGAAGTGCAGGGCATCCATTCAGCAGACGCAGCCCCTGACATAAATTGTCCATCACCTGCTTGGTGAGTAGGGCCAGCACTTTCTCAGGAGGAATCCCAGCAAGCCAGAAAGGAGAGCCACAGTTCTCTCCTCTTCCAGATACAGCTCATTCAGGGCCCACAGAAACCAAATTCTGGCCACAGTTCAGATGAGTGCAATGGCCTGGAAAAGGGGCTTCCTCTCTAATCTCCGTATTGGCAAGTGCATCTAATTAAACTCTGGTACATTCTGAGCAGAGAGAAACCCTAATGAGATGGTGGAAAAACAGAGGCGTTCATTCAGAAGCTTTTTTCTTTTTAATATGCAAAACAGACTAAGAGCCACTGAAAAATTAATTTACTACAGATTCATTTTCATAAAACTCCAATGAAACCTAATTATAGCCTCCCTCATCAGTTTCTCTGTCAAAAATCTAGGATAAGATTAATCCACCTTTTTGCTACGTAGTTGAAACTAGCTATTAGTATTTAAATGAAAAACAAATACGATGGAGTGAACTCACAGTGCTGAATCCTCTGGCTAGCAGTAATCTCCAACAGATGGCTAAGGGCATTGCCAAACTTAAGTGTGCAAGAATCATCTCAACGATATTGGTTCAGTAATGAGACTGAACTATTCACGAAATACCTTGAGAGTCAAGTCAGTGGAACCAGACAACCAGAAACGTTGTGCAAGCTTCATCCATCTGGATGCAGCCCCTAGCAACCTGGTCTGAATTCATCGCTGACCTGCTCTGAGCAGGAGGTCAGACTGGGGACACCCCCAAGGTCCCTTACAATCTGAATTATCCTACGTTCAATTTTTGGTTTTAGGACCTACTCAATTCCCACATTCCAACCTCACTCTACAATCACTAGGACTGCAGAAGCACTTAATCAAACCCCTGTAAGTCTGACCTGAAATTGCCATGGGCTAACATTGTTCTTGGTGTTTCACACAAAGCTTTCCCAATCTTGAGATCTCACACAGCAAATCTCCCAGGTTGACAACGCTGCTAAACTAGCACTTCTGTCGACAGGCACCCGTTATTCTGATGAAGAGTCATGGGCTTCTTAACATGCCACTTGCCTTTCCTTGTGGGTGCTTCCTCTCAGCACTTCTACTTTTTACCTTATTCCAACTCACTCTTCCGCAGGTCATGGGCAAGTACAGGGGAAGTGAGCTGCCCTTTTGACAACATTCAGTGGGGAACTGTCAAGCAGAGGCAGAGACTGTTGCCTCTGGCCAATTTTTTGAACATACTAATTTTGTTTAAAAGAAGCTGCACAAGATCAAAAGAGAAATAAAGGTAAAAGGTATGTTAACACAATCACGAGCAGTTGGGTTAGTGCATCTCACAACGCTACTGCCCGTCAGTGGGGTGTCGCAGCGCTTTTTGAAAATTTAAACCATTAAAATACACTTGTAGCTATATGCTGTATTTGTTGATTGTCATAACCATTTGCTCTTGTGAGCTGCAACAGTCTAGGATTCAGTTTCTGAAGAATTTATATCAGAAAGCATCTAACATGTTCAGTTCAGAGGGTGAAGACAATCACACATTGCTTAGACCTACAGCTCTAATGGCACGTTACGCCTGGGATCCTATTGCTACTTTCTCTTATATGAAAACTGATCACACGAAAACTCTTACATGAAAACTGATCGTTGCATTTCTCTGCAATGAACATGCTTGAAAATGACACTCAAACCCCAGGAAAACACAAATGAGCATAACATCATTTCTTCTTCTAAAATTAACATTTCTTTGAAGGTTTTAATCCAGAATTACAAAAGTCGAAGCCACGTAACTAAACACACTTCACTTGTAAAGCAATTTCATGCACTTCAATGCACTATATTAAGCTGCATTATACTGTAATATTCTGTGTTTCATCATTTTAACACAGCGTCCTGAACTAAGACCAAATGTGATACCACAAAATAAGTGTGCAAATGGAACACCAACTCTTGCTGCTTTGGAAATAAGAAGGAAATTTTTTTTTTTTTAATATAGCGCATTCTGCTAAATCTCTACTTGAAAGTTCTTTGAAACACATCCAATGCTTCCACATAATTAGGTAAATTAGTTCCATCACCTTCCAAAAGACAGTGATGGTATCTATTTCTTTGTGTTTTCAAGTAAGAGAAAGGAACAGGGAGATCATTCTGCCTTGCTATTGGTATTTACACTGTCTTGATGCAAGCGAAACCCATTGCAAAACACTCCTCCCTGTGGAGACGCAATAGAGAGGACCTTCTGTGATCACTTGTCATGAATTGACTTAAGCAATGTGATACTAAGAATGAGGGGGTATGCTACTCTGGAGAACACAAGTCCTTGGTTGGAATCAAGACCCAGTGATGGTGTGATCTCTCCTGATTATGCTGGCATCACCAAGATGAGCTGAGGATGGCAGTGATTCTTTAAGAGCTTGGCCATACGAATCATCAGTGTTGAACTAAACTTCACTAAAGTGAACAGACAGCAAAATTCTCACAGAGCAGACCAAGAGAAATCCTTGTTACACCAGGAAATGGTGAGCAAGGTCTGTGGAACTGCGATGTCTGCCCAAGCTCTCTCCTTTCTCTAACTTACAGATCATATTTCAGTAGGGTTTAGCAATACTGATCTTTAATTTGTACCCCATGTGCTCTATGATGTACAAATACAAAACATGTTCCTTCTGTGGCTGAGGATGTGCATGAAAATTTCAGAAAGTCTTGCTCCCGTATTAATCCCTCTGCTTTCAGTTTGTTGTGAGACATGACACAAATTTAGATGAACCTGGACTCTGTTCCAAGATGACCGTTCTGTTATTACAAAGCTGTCTGCTGCCATAAGGAAACCAAGAGGGCTTTAAAGAAGTTTCTGTACTCTGAACTTGACTTACCTCATGCTTGTCTGGAGCAATGAAATTCAGCTGGCCACTCGAGTCATACAATATAGAGAAAGCAAGCTCTAGCACCTCCTGGAACAATACAAAGAAATATATATTAATGCTGCGTGAGAGAGGCATTAAATCATTCAGGTCTTTCTTTCCTGCCACTTATTTCCCAAAACAAGTGGAAAACCAGGTTATGGTGCTTTCCTGCCTGGCCAAAACTGCAGCAGTAGAAGACCATTGCAACAGACTGGCACAGCAAGAACTCCAACACAGATGCTTCAGTTGAAACGAGCTCACCCCCTCCTCAGCTGACTGTAGCTCACTCAGTCATGGATTACTTCAGCATTTGAGTTTATATTTGAGTTAGGCAATGGCGAGGAGTAAAATCAGTATAACTCTTAATAGTACACTAGCAAGAAACTCTTCATGAAGACCCATGGTTTCTTCAATTTGCATAGATTAAACTTGCAAAGTTCTGCAAAGTTTAATTCCCTGTGTCAAAAATCTTGCCAGGACAGTTAATCTCCTGGTATATACTTATGCTCTTTTCACTGCTGGATATCTATTACATTATTAATTCTCAAGAGATTTCTGTCATTTTGTCTCTACCTGAACCAGAAGTCTTAGTCAAACTGGACTATCTGGGTTACTTAGTCATAAAGGCCCAAATGAAACCCAGGAAAGGAAAAAATGTTTTGTTTCCCCCCCCCCCCCCCCCCCCCCCAGCATTGAAACTGGAATTTCAAAGGTGCCAAAGTGAATTCATCAAGCCCCCTAATTCCAGTGTGTTCCTTTCGGTTTTGTTTTGCTTTCCCCCTCCCCCACCTCAATCTGCTGAACTCACTCCCCTGACACTCCTAATTCTTTCTACCCTTGCACATTTCAGACCTCTGCCTTTCCCTTGATGCTTGTCAAAAGTGACCGTATTGGGACCTTCAATGTGCTTCTCTTTTGAGCTTCACCGAAAAGAGGGAACAAGAAGCTCTGTACCTGCTGGCTGGCCACTTCCCATTCCTTGGTTTCAACCCCACAGGCAAAGCTTTTGCAGGTGGTATGAGGGGAAGCTTGCTCTTCTACACCCAGAGCCTCTCGCCCTGGGAGTCTCCACTGGCCCCTCAGGTGGGCCAGAGACAAGCTATTTTTGACCAACAGGCATTTTAGGTGCCTGTGGCTGAGTGACCCCATGCAGCTCGAATGACCTCACTGCCCTCTGCCTACTCTTGTCAACAGCCTCAGAACGCCCGTGTCTGCTGAAGGCTGAGACCACGTTAGGTTGGATTGCCAGAGCCCGAAGAACAGCTCCCCCCCGCCAAGAACTATCTATATATATGCAGCAGCAGGGAACTAGTTCAACCAACATGAAATAAGAGAAGAAAAGCTGAAGAACAGGGAAGTGAGCAGGACCGTTTCTGCTGACTAAAAAGGCACCAAGCCTGAAGCCTGACACATCAGCAAGCAAAGGGTGATAGCAGAACACTCAGAAATACGTGGCTGTAATTTTTTCCCAATTCTTCACTCATCCTTTGTTTTGAAGGCTGCAAAACCTAATGCATTTCATTTCCTTGAAATTCATTAATATTACTAGAGAGTCAGAAATGAGGGCTTCAGAATTAAACCTAATCTAAAACCACATGCAAGATGAACAACAATGGATTCAGGTCTGCTCCTATCAAGTTGTTCCAAGTTCATATGCATGCAAATTCCGATTCAGTTTAATTCTTTATTTCTAAATGGTTCCCCTGGAAGAATAACGGCCACGTGCCGGCAAATGGAGAGACGCTGAAGCCTTTGTTACGGACATTCTGCCAATTCCAGCTATGCTCACAGCAGTGGCATTCTGCCATTCAATTTCCTTTTCTGTCAATGAATAAACATTAAGGTGATCATTATATATGTACAAAGAAAGCACAGGATAAAAAGGCCTCTTAAAAAATATATCATCGATGGCAAAATCTCAGGAACTGAAAGGTTTCATACGCCAAACTCAGCCAAATTGCATTCTGTGTCTGGCTTTTCTTCCCCCTCAAATTTTCATTACGTTGTCCACATTAACTTGGTACTCTGCAAACAATGATGTGTTATTCCTGTGACGTCAGTTAAGCAGTTGCAATATGGTGCATGACCGTTTGACTGGAATGACAACTAATTTAACAAATTCTGTGATTCCTGGGTAAAAAACCTCCAAGGAATCAAGGAAACATAATAATAACAAAACCCAACACCACGCCAGAAATAGTAAAAACATCAAAATTATTACTGCTTGGATCACAAATGAAATGCTGCAGCCATAGATACAGCCATGCTGCCTACCATCTCCTGAACTTCACGTGCTCAGCCAGAAGTTTTATGCCAGTCCAAAGCAATTCTATGTGAGAAAATGGGGTGATGCTGATAGCTGAGGACAAACTGATCTGCAGCATTGCTACTTAGCATTAAATACTACCCAGACATTACTGCTCCATAAAGATGACACATTTCCATCACTGCCGCCCACTGCTTTCCTTCTTCCTATCTTCCCTTTTTGTGCGGACATAAGAGTGCTAAGACAAAGCACTAAAAATACTTTATATGCATCATAGAAACGCCCCAGCTAAATGCTGTGATGGCTCAGCTGTAACATGAGGTAGAACTTGTATGCAATCTACTGTGTGCACGTGTGTTAGTGCAGAAAATCAACACGGAAAAGTACTCCTGGGGTTGTTCTCCTGACTTGGCTGGACTTTTTCATTTCTAACCATGTAAAGCCAGTGCTGAAAGGAGATGATGAGCATTGTAACAGAATTAAAGCAACTCACATCTATGAGAACTGCATGTGAAGAATACTCAAGATGCTCCGCATATAGTTAAGGAATGAAAAGTTGCAACAATGAAGCCGCAACAGTTGTGTGATGTAGTTCTCGCCATGCCTTTTGAGCCTCTCTCCTTCCCGTAAGGTCAGACGGCACGACCTCATGGAATATTCAATATATTCCAATTTAATAATTCAATATATTTCAATATTACATCCACCTGGACAAAGGGACAGAATGTCCTCTCAGCATGTTTGCTGATGATACCAAACTGGGAGGAGTGGCTGTCACGCCAGAAGGCTGTGCTGCCATCCAGCGTGACCTGGACGGGCTGGAGAGCTGCGCGGGGAGAAATCGGATGCAATTCAATAAGGGCAAGTGTAAAGTGCTGCAGCTGGGGAAGAACAACCCCATGGATCAGCACAGGTTGGGGGCTGATCTGTTGGAGGGCAGCTCTGGGGAAAAGGACCTTGGAGTCCTAGTGGACAGCAGGATGACCATGAGTCTACAGTGTGCCCTCCGGCCAAGAAGGCCAATGGCATCCTGGGGTGCATTAAGAAGAACGTGGCCAGCAGGTTAAGGGAAAACTTTGCTAGTAACTCAATCTCTTCTTGCTGTGGTGGTAATTCTTACTAACGAACACTCTGCAAGGTTCTGGCACTCTACATGGTCTTCTGGCTAGCTCTACATCTGAGTCTTACTGTAGTTACCTCTGATCTGAAAGTCTGAAAGGTAGCGCAAATCTGATTTAAGCTGACCATTATCTCCTACACATTTTTTTCCCAAATGCACTGCTGAACATATCCTTATACACCTCATTAATTGCCTGGCAGCGTTTACCTTACATCCTTTTGTTGGCGGTTGTTTTTCTATCTGACAGGAGCTGAAGTTATCATCAGCTGGACATTATTTGCAATTTTGGCATGAGCCAGCGTTCACTGAACATGAGCCCATCAGAGAATACAGCTGGAACAAACTAGTTATTTATCAGAGGCAAGATGGGAGTAGGTACCAAGAGCCATCACTAGTCTGCTCTGTAGCACCAGGCAAAACTAGTTTGCTGTAGACTACCCTAACGTGCTCTGGGCATATCACAATGCACATCTGCCATGAAATCTGAGTAAAGGAGGGTAGGCTGTCCCCATAACTTAACTCAAATGGTCTGAGGCAAAAATAAAGTGTGTGCGCATACACGGCAAGGTGGTAGGCTGGAATGAAAAATGCCCGTATTACTCCAGGGAAGGTAGAGTTGACAAGCTTTGTATTCTGCGGGGTGCATGTTCGT
Organism: Rhynochetos jubatus; assembly: GCA_027574665.1. Taxonomy (NCBI): domain Eukaryota; kingdom Metazoa; phylum Chordata; class Aves; order Eurypygiformes; family Rhynochetidae; genus Rhynochetos; species Rhynochetos jubatus. The sequence goes on from CM050653.1 coordinate 33,839,424, forward strand.
AACAGTTTGAGAACCATACCTTGTTCTGTTTAAGAGCTCCTTTCTCCTTCATGTGAGGGCAGTCTTTCCCAGTCACAACAGCTTTTATGTCTGCCACTGGCACTGCATTAAAAAGAAACAAAAGCAAAAACCAGAAAATTAGACCAAGACATGTAAAAGCTAGAGAGACTAAAAAGAGGCAAGACTAATGTGTTAAAATTGCCACCTCCTTTGCCATTTCCAGCCCGTTGTAAGAAAGAAAACTGGAAGAAAACAACTAAAATAGGAATCAGTGAGTCTTGACAAAATCTCAGGCAACTGGATAACAAACAGAGTATGTTTTTTCTGGCCTGTTGAGACTACTTTAGGTAAGAGTGTTTCATGTGGATGCGTACCTGTGTCTGGGCAGCTTTTACGTGTACCCACGTATCTAGAAAACATACTGTTTTCTGCCTTACTAATGTCTCTGCTGAAGAGAGGATGCTGGGCACGTGGCACCCTACCTCACTCAATGCTGTTGTCCTTCTGTTAATGTCTGTATGAATTTTTCAAATAGTTTTTTATTTCACTTCCACCAGCAATTTAGTTGCTTTCTGGTGCTAACAGAAATAAGGACTACTCAGGCTTATAACTACATATTCCATTGCTTTAGAATGTGAAATGATCAGAAATCATTTGGGGAAAAAAAAAAAGAAGGTAAGAAAATAATATTGGAAGCTGCTGCCACTCAGATTCACTCACAGTGAAGTTACTAAAATATAAATATGTCTGAGTTTCAAGTGGAAGTCAATTTTCCAATGGTAATTATATTACAGAGAATCTATATGTTCCACAATACAATATGGTCAGTGAGTGACAGTTTCTACAATCTATAAATAATCCATTATCCTTGTGGCTGTGGAAAAGCATCATACATATAAATATATATAAATATATATATAAAAGAACATCATAATATGAAAATGTATTACTGTCCAGTTCTTTACAAACTCTACTGGATATACTGGAGAGGATAAATGCATTTTCTCTTCTACTGGGTACAGCAACACTATGCATTTTATTACAGATTACCTCAGCACTATGGTCAGATGGATGGCATGGGATGGAATAGACATTTTTAAAGCACTTTCTTTGCATGGAAATCTAAAAGAAATGGAAGTTATTTGGCCCTTCACTACTCAACCTCTCCTGCCTGTAGTCTCAGCATTTCATGCTGTGGCCCTGCTGACTTTTTATGTCTCTGACGCTACCCTACTTTTTGGTCAAGAAGAGATATTATTTTTGAGAGGAAAGAGCGAGCTAGGACAAAATGGGAAGTCAAGATATTTCAGTGCAATAATGGTAGAAAGGTCTTCTTAAGAAGAAAGAGTTCCTGCCATTTGCTGAAGATGCCCAGAAAAACAATGTTTCTGTTTGCATAAGGCAGGGTTTTCTTAAGTCACATCTTTCAACGAAGAAGGTTTCGCTTCAGGTTTCATACGCTTGATCTCTGTGATCTGGAATGCAGTTACTATGGGAGACCACAGACTGATGTCACATCCTGAGATCTGGAACTTGGCTTATTCCTTGCTTTGGAAAAATAGAATCAAAGACTTCAGATGGTATCGGAAGCTGACGACAAGATGCTGGAGGGTGTGAGCACAGATGTGATGTGCTCACAACAGATAAAGCCCGGAGAAAGAGGGCAGCTGTTTTCTGTCCCAGCTGGAATCTTCACAGCTTGTTAACCCTGCCAGCCTGAAGAGAGGGGTGACATTCACAGGAGTGAAAAAGTTAAAGAACCCAACATTTATGTTTGGAGGTAGGCACTAGCTATTCGAGCTTGGCAAGGAGTACACAAAATGCCCTATGCTGCTTCTCTCTTTTTCATCTGTTCACCTGCTCCAAAATGCTGACAATCTGGTTATCACATTCAGTCCTTAATAGTTAAAAAATCAAAATCTTCTGGCTCTACCCAAAGAACACCAGAACATTCCTGGAAAACGTCCTGTGAAATTCCCAAGCCAGTTTGGCCCGACATGCTTTGAACAATAGTGCTGCGTTACAGCCTTGCACCTCGCAGTATTCTCAACTCTGTTTAGGTGAACGCTAATGTGGGTGGCATGTAGTAACTCTCCTGTCCTTCATATCCTGACAACCTGAGACGTTGATGAAATAACCGCATCCTTCTCAAACAGCATCAGTGTCTGCTCTGCCAGCAGGCATGCGCAGCAAACGTGTGGGTCTGGTCCAGTGGTTTCGAAAGCAGAAGCCTTCTGTCCCCGTGGCCCTAAGTAGGCTCAGGAGCCTACGGAAAATGCAAATGCAAGATGAAGCTTGGAGTCAGGGTCAGGGGTTTGAGCGCGGAAGCCTCCTCAAAGCAAACAAATCTCTTGGTCTCATGACTGTACCTGCAGTTCAAGCGTGACCTTCACTACTCTTTTGTCAGTCTGACGCTACTGTAACATTCCAGGGCTATTTCTCTAAGCCTCATCCAGAAAAATGGCCTCTTCCAGTGCCAGTACAGCAATGCGAGCCCCTGTCCTACATTCTGTCAAGACTGCGGTAGGAGTGTGAAACATCCTTAAGGCAATCTGTAAGGCAATGAAAACAAGGGAGCGTGACGGTGACCTGCCAGGGCTCCACCATCAGGCAGGCTCTTCCTCTCCCTTCCAGGCTGCGCCTGGGAGCACTTAGGAATTTTAAAAGGTGGTGCCTGGAAACAGGTTGGGGGAGCAGAAAAGAGAAACAGTTCCTTGTTTGACTAATATACAGGCAAGTTCAAACCACAGATTTTCTTCTTTCTCAATTTTCACGCTGGGAAAATGTTCAGCTTCTGAAAAATTAGTCTTTCTGACATTCCATGAAAGAAGCGGACCTACCAACTGAAATACTTGTACAAGCATGTCTAATTTGATAATGCCAAGAATGGCATTTATTACTAATGGAGGTTCAGAAAAGAACAGACAGAACTGATTCTTTATTCAGTGCTTGATTTCTTGAAGTCACTTTCTGGTGACAGAACTACGCTGGTCATTATTTCCACTATCATAAAAAAATCTTCCCAGGATTGTAGGTTAAGCCTCTACAACTCATATTGAAGGACGAAGGAGAAATTGCCACAAGAGTATGATTTTTTTGAAGGGCTCCAAAATTACTTTCAGTCAAAAAATCCTGATAAATCACCTGGCAGGAGCTGTCACACAGGCATGCCCTCTCTCAGCTGGGTACACAGCAACGGTGAGGTCCTCTGAATACTGTTCACAGCAACGTGTCATCTTTAAGTCTACTCCCCACGATAATGAAAAAGACCTCTGCCTGCCACAGACTTCTCCTCCAGTCACTAGACTGTGTGCCACAGAAGAAACATCTGTCTCTGCAGACAGGAAGCGCTTCTGAATATGCCCAAGTATTTTTATTTGACATCTGCAGTTAGATGAGCAATGAAAATAAACTGTGTTCCTCTCCATGAAAGGCATGACATTTCCAAGCTGAATGAAATTATAAACCCATTGTAAGGCTGAGCTCAGTCCTCATATACACTTGCCAAAGACCAGAGCAACAGTGTTTGAATGCAAGAGGTAAGGTCCTCTGATCTCCATCTCCATAAACCGAGCTGTTGATAATATCCCGTGTTAAGAGAAACCTAATACAAGTTATAAAGAGGAACTAGCATAGAAGAAGCAAAAGTAGCACAATCTTTGTGCATGACTTACATTTATCTTGCAAGGAATCATGAGGGACTTCTCCCTGGGGACTTTCTTCCAAGTCTCCATAGTGCAAGACCTTGTGATTCGGTGACAGTCGACAATACCAAAATTTGTCTGTTAAAATAAACACATGAAACAAGGTCACTGACATGTCTTCATCAGCATTATCTATGGCAAAGGAGAAAGCTCAAATGAGGCACTTCGGGGAAGGAAAGTCTTTTTTCTTTCAGAAGGAGGAATGTGTGGGGTGTTTGGAAAGTAGGGCAGGGACTCAATAATTATGCTTGATTAAATGAAGCTGGCATTAATCTACCATTTTTTTATTGACTGAGTTACTGGCTCCAAAAATACATACTAGCAAGAAGCAATTGACTTAGTTTGACATGATATTCTATACCCTCATGGACAGAAGCCTGGCAAAGTAACCACTGCTTTGAGTGGATAACGTTAATGTACCCATAAAAGCTTCATTTTTAGCACCCACTATGTGAAAATTAAGCCCTGGCAGATGTCTTGTGTGGGACACCCAAAACCTCATACATTTGAAATATCCCACATTTTATGAAAATTGTGACTTACGTCTTTTTATAGACATGGGAGAACATCTCCATGTTTATGGATGGACTGGACATAACAAACACATGAAGATTTAAAAAGCAGACGTTCACTCCCTTGTCCTTCAGATAACTTGGTGCTTTGCATGGTCACAAATATACGTGTGACCATGCAGTCACACTCCAGTTCGCATTTTAGCCCTTCCCAGGAGATGCATATTTACATCTCCTGCCAAATTCCTGCTTCGAAGGATATAACTCCCCTTAACAGTGTTTGTTAAAATCTGCTCCCGTGAAGAACATCACCTTTGCAGAGCTGGGCCACCATGCTGCCTAGTGTGCAAGGGTGGTGCTTGCCAGTTCCCTTTCTGACACAGCAAGAATGAGGTTATCCTTCCTTGTCAGAGCACTTTCTATTTAATAAATAGATCGCATAATGTGAAGCTGTCAAAAATACAATCTTGTTACACCCCAGCTATAAATCTCCACCAGCTCAGAGGAAGGCTAGATGTTAAAATGCTGGGGGGGGAGGGCAGGTGGAGGGCTTCTCTGGCTCCCTGCTTCTCTCATTGCTGGAAGAACTGCTGCTGTGCCAAGCAGCAGCCTAAGGGACAATTTAGGGGAAATGTTAGCACTGACACAGCCCCACGGTGCTGCAATCGCCAGGAGCGAATGGAGCCCCAGTTCAGATAAAGCTCTGGAGGAGCTGTAGAACCACCAAAGCCAGCATACGTGAGCTGGTTTGGGGTGCTGGCAAAGGGAGGAATTCTTGACTCTGTTAGTAAAATATTGCCTTCATGGACCCAACTTCTTCCTAAAGGACACTCTCCAGTCCCTTGGCCAGCCAGTTAGAATGCAATGCAACATAACACAGGGCAAGGCAATTCAGCTTTGAATAGCAAAAAAGCTTCTGGAGGCCCTTCCAAGTGTCTTTGTCATGGTGAGTAAAAATGTTATTTTGGGGAGGAGGCCCACATGCTTCCAACCACTTTCTGAGTGTGCAGCCCCTTCTACAGAAAGGTTTCTAAAAACCTTACAAACTTTGACCTGGCAAAGGCTCAAACAGCAACAGACAAGATTCTGGTGATCTGCTTCGCAGGCATGCACAGTACTGAAAGATTTATGGTAGAGAGCCTGAGAGTATGATTTCATAATGCATACAAAAAAAAAGCTGCTAAAATGTAAACATCCCTGAACTGTAAGCAGTACAAACATAGCTGCACGGTATGAGATCGAGAGGAAAACCCCGCTTGCAGAGCTTTTTTAGGGATTGGAAACCACAGCAAGCAGAAGCCCTTATTCAGTAGACTCCCACCTGAAGAGCACACACACAGTCAACTCCCTGGACATTTTGTGTGCGTGAAACTTTTCTAGATTCCTACCTCTTACAGGGAACTCTACCAGAACCATATCAAAACCTGATGCTTAACAAATATTCCCCATTGAATCTGATGCTGGACCATCATGCCCCTTGCCTACGTAAAGAAAAACCTCTACTACCTGTAGCAGGAGGCTTTTATGTCTAGCTTTAACTTCATCCTCATGGTTTATTAGGCTGTACAAAGAAATAGACCTTTCCAACTGTAAGATTAAAACAATACTTTTTTCCTCATAAAAGCCAACGTGGTCTAACTACCTTCTCAATGACCTGGCCAGGAAGACGGTGTAACTGAAAAAAAGGTATCATTAATCCCTTTCAATGTAGCACAAATGGGGCTGGTGGTGTTAGCAAGGGTTTGAAAAAGTTTGGCTCTTTCACTTCCTAGGGGTTATAGTGTTTTGGTAACTTCAGTTCTGTTTCAATGCCCTGCTCCAACAATAAAAGATGGAAAAACCCCTCAGTGAAAATGTCATACTTTATTTTTAGGAAGGGGTGGTTTTGTGGGAAGAAACCCTAGCTCTGAAGGCTTGTGGAGCCTTTTACAGCAATTCCCCATAACCCAAGGTTAATTAAAGAACTAACAGCCGCAGACAGTAGCTTGAAGAATGTCTGGCGCAATTCTCCCGTGGGCTCACTAGTAACTGCCACTGTGGCCCAGCCTTGCTGTCAAGGGGAAAACCCTTAAATGAAACCTGCCAATGGAACTAACGAGGTTCCGTCAGCCGCAGCCACTAAATGACTGCACCAGCCAGGCTGAGGAGGGCAAGCAGCACTTTACTGACTGGATGGAACCTTTGCTTCTACCACCACCTCAGCTTTACCATGGTTTTTTAGCCATACATGATGTTACCAACAGCTTATCAGGCAGTATCTCACTTACGTGAGATCTCAGTGCCTTGGAGGGGAACAGTTTTAAACAGGCTGCGTGTTATTTTACTGTAGCGCAGGTGCTGAACACAGTTTTATTGGAAAAGTAGCATATAAAGTAATGTTGCAGTCAAAATAAAAATGATACGAAATTGCTTCCACTAACAAGAAGGGTGAAGAAATCTTAATTACAGAACAGCACAAGGGAAGTGGTCAGCATTTACTTTCAGCTCTAAACTGATAAACAAACAAACAAAAAAGGCAGAAGAGAAAGCTCTTTTCTATCATGAATAGAAAGTGGTGTTTATAAAACAAAGAAAAACTACTGTCCAAACCCTCCAGACCTCTTAAACCCAAGCGTGCAGAGTTCAAGTGCCACAAGAGGGTTTAAAAACAGGACAGGCATTTCTCAATAGACCCTGTACTCCACAGCTGGCAGATCCATGTGTATGTGCACAGCTGGAGTGGGGTAGCTGTCTGTTCAGGAAGGAGCGGAGTTTGTTTAGGTTTTAGGCTCAAGTTTTACAAATTTGCTCCAAAGTCTAAGTCCCTCCTATGACTACAACTCTCATTTTGTATCCAGTGCTATCACACCTGCCTCTGTAAGGCTCCTGCTCAGAGCAAGCAGCTATAGGGAGGGCAGTCACTAACCACAGTCTTTAAAGCCGACGTGGGCTTGTGATTTCATTGCAATTTTCAGACACTACATCATTTACACTTTACGGTGAGTCCCCATGTCTTTTAGCTTACTGACCACTGACACAATGAAATTAAGGTGCCAGAGATTCTTCTTTGGGAAACGGAATTAATCATTCTGGGTTTTAACATGAAAAGGTTTCAAAAAAATTGTACTTGTTTTCAGATAATTGCCGGAGCAGCCAGTGGGTTAAATATATCACGGCACATTGTTAAAGATTATAGATGAGGATAAAAAAACCATCCCAAATAACAAAATCAGCTACAATTTGGCTAGGAGAGTCATATTCAAAACTGACCAAACAGTAGGGCATGGAACATTTTGCTGATGGGCTACAGACTGCTTGGCCATTCATATAGTGCATTTCCAAGTGTATTAATGGCCAATGACTCACATGCCCTTAACAATGCTATCCCAGGTAAAGAAGTGCTGTGCTTAATACAGAAGCACTCTATAGTTAGAATCTGGGGAGAAAATAGCTCAGATATGCACAGACAAAAGTCTGAGAGTATACATTTTATCCCAAGATTAGTAATCTGGAACATAAAAGGTTTTTGTGCAAAGAAAATATTTTCCTCATGGATTTAGCAACAGGAACACACTTAAATATATCAGTGAAAACATGCCTATTTGTGTAGATTTTAGATGTATGTATGCAGAGTCACCCTTTTCATTTTGTTGTCTTCCTCGAACAACCGTAGTGACACGTTTTCATTCTAGCTGGTCTTAAATGAAAGCCAGCAGGCCCTGCAAACAACTGCCAAAATAACTGACCTGTGGTAATTCTGGAGGCAAGTTTGGTTAAGTGGTTCCTCTCAGCAAGTCACGCGCTCACAGAATATTATGTTCTATGGGACTACAGAGGGTGGGATGGAGCAGCAGTAGCAAGAGGCTTGGCAGAAAAAAGACAAAGTGTGTGTTCTTGGTCAGAACTGTGAATTACTTCTAGCAAGAGATGGAAAACCCGTCTTGATTTTTTGCTTTAATGTACGCTTTATCTTTCCAGGATACTTCCATGGTGCCTTGTGTTTTTAATTTAATGGTGTGTATCACCAGGTTTTCCTTCCCTTCCAAAACTTACTGTTTGAGAAACCTCATCTTTGGCTGCAAAACCACTTCAATAACACGCCATTTCTCTATAATCTTTATAAAGCTAAAAGGGGAATTTATTTCCAAGAGTGCACACAGCAACATAAACTATAAATGTGCGGGATGACGGCATCAGAAGTATCTATTATCCTCAATAAAATGCCTTTATCTGCTACTTAGCTCTACTGGAAATAATAAACTTTGGGCTGTAAAGTGCTTTGCAGGCTTTTGCTTTAGTCTTCTCCCCTTTCTTTTAGGAAGTACCTAAGGAAGGAGAAAGCTGAAGAGGTCTATCTGTCTGTCAGCTGATGTCCATGGTCAAGGAACAAAGTGGGTATTTGCAATGCTTCATGATCTGCTGTTCAACAATGACCAGAAAGGCAAGCTAGACTTTGCTGTTTCATTTCCAACTGATTAAGAATGCTTAATAAAAACAGGAGTTAGTGCTGCAGCTCACCTATGAAACTCTGCAAGGGAAAGGCCATGTATTCTTTGACAGTGCTAAGGATCCTGCTGGGACAACAATGATATTTCTGCATTTCGGCTACAGAGAGCTCCTGCTGATAAAATAATCCTGTGCTGAAACACAAACAGCAGAGATCTGACTACAGATACCTCACAGCTTAATCTGCAGCATCCCCCCAGTGAATCACCTGTTGGACTGGAGGCTTTCCAATGTCAAGTGTGTATGCAAGTGTTTCACCTCTTCTCAAAAGGCCTAAGAGGTTGTAAACTCCCTGCTCATTTTTTTCTAAGTCAATTTTTTCAACTTACTGTGACTAACCACATGTGTCCTACCACATGTTCAAACAACAGTCTTAACAGAAGTTTGCTCTGGAGTCTTTGTCATGGGATAATGCCTATTAATTATTTTTTAAATGGACAATTTAAGGCTTTCAGCTTCTCCTGTGTGGGGCATGTGCAGTTTTTTCTTGCACAATCTGCAGATCTACGACATTTGTTCCAGGATTGTCTCAAGGGGAAAAAAAGAATCATAAGAAAGATAAAAGAAGCAGCACAAATACTAAGCGTAAACAGCTACCTGATCTTAGTACTCTTACAAGTAGGTTGCCACATCACAGGCAAATTGTGATGCCTCACAGCACTCCCCATTTCTGTTTCAGCTCTATCAACCTGGATGGGCCATGGCCTTGAGGGCCTTGGTAACGTTCTGTGGCAAGTGAATTCCGCTGGAGCAGCGGGGAGGCTGTGGGGCTCCTGAACCCCCAGGTAGCACAGAGAACATGTATATGGAGGTGGGCTGGGGGAGAAGAGATGGGGAGGTGGGGCAAGGCTAACAGAAAACACACTCAGGAATTTGGGACTTGCACTATTTTTAGGACATTCAGAGGAATTGTCTGAAAGCTTGGCTGTCCCAGTGTTCAGCATCACTGGCTAAACCTCTAGTCCTCCACTCACTTCACTTCATCTTTTAGTTCTTGACTTCATGACAGCCCTGATCTTGCAGCTTGCTCTGCTTGGGTTACAGGAGACCTTAAAGGATAAAGGCTGGATTTCAAGACAGCTGCTTCTGCTTTGTGCCACCTACTGCTGTTTGGACTGTGCCACGCACTGTACATACCTAAAAAACGGATCACACTTGAAGGGCTTATAGGCCAAACATGCTTGTGTTTACAGACCATTCTTTGCTTCTTCATTAGATCACACAGTGTCGGATATTAATGAGTTTAGTCCTGGTTGCCTCATGCATTTATTGTCTGTAGAGGCTGTGGCTTCTCCTGCCCTCCCAGGGGGATAATTTATATTTCTGTTTCAGGGAGTATGGAGAGTTAGAGTTAAGGGCATGCGGGAACATGCCCTTCTACATGGGCTTGTATCTGGCAAACCCCAATATATTTCAGAGAAGATCAAGTTCTTTGGGGCATGGTTGTGTGTTTTATTGGTTTCCAAAGAATCATGAACCTTTTTGATCCCGTATAAATATGACATCAAAGCAAATAATCTGGTGGCCTATACAATTCACTCCAAGGCATGACACATAGCAACTTTCTCAAACGTGGACCGGCAGATTATGTTGATTTATTTTTTTTTTAGTATATTTTTACCTTCAACTCCACTCATGTAAGTTGAACCAATTTATACCCCCTAAGGCTTTTGATCCTATAAATCATGAACTAACAACAGCACAAGAACAAATAAACAGTCTATCCTCCTACTGGAGATCTGACAAAAGAACGTTTGCTACAAACCCTGCTCCTTCCCTGGAATTTCAGCCATTTGGATTAAGGCTCTGAGAGGAATAAAATAAACAACCCTCACTACTGGTAGGCAAACCAAACTACGCATTACTTGAGCTACTTTCACTCCGTGTATATGCTGCTGAAGGGAAAACATGCATCGTGCCTCCCCATGTATAGAAAGTCACAGTGGAAAATTAATGCTCTGTCCCTTATCTCCGTGCAGTGGGCTTCATAGGTGTTTGTAGGCTTGACAGAGAGGATATAAAGCTGCAGCACATTTTCCTGCAACCCAACCCTTTCAGAAAGGCTTTGAAATTTTCCAAAATAACCTCCCTACGTTAAGGAAAATTGCCTCCTTGTTTCTAAGGAAGGAGGCATTGCAAGGATACTTCTCTCTGTGAAGAAAGCGGATTTCCCCAGTTGATCTGAAGGTCTCAAATACGGATCTTTGTCAGTTCTTACTCACAGCTTTTGTAACTTTCTAATTTGCATTGTATTTACAGTGAAAAACAAATGGCAATCTGAATCCTCAAAAGATGAGGATTTTAAAGGGAAGGTTTTGGATACAACTTTTAATTAATCTGCTGAACTTACAGCACATTCCCATTATTTCATCCGGAGAAAGACGCATGCCACTCTGAAGGGAAAAGAACCATAGAGAGTTTGATTGTATGAAATGAGCTATAAATCTAGCACCGAGCAATGACTCATAAGATTGGGAAAATCATCTTCTCATGTCAGTCAGGTATTCATCTGAAGGTACACAAATTACTGATCTAAGTGCTTTTTAAAAGTATATTTAAACACCATAATATATTTAATGTATATAGTAATATAAGACAAAAACCAAGGCCAGGCATTACTAGAGGGAGGGGTGCAGAACAAGCTCATCCCATATAGAGAGGTGGTCCAAGTCAGAGATTCCAGTCCTGGCTACACCAGGTTTCATGTGCTATTGCTGCAGAGGCACAGATTTTGTTTTGAGGTGAACAAGAAGCTTGGACATCCAGGCAGAAATCAAAATACTCAGTTCAGAGTGCAAGACTACTGTCAAATTCTGGGTTTGTTTCAGATAATCTGTGTGATGAAGCCAAAACCAGTTCCAGGGAAACACAGGCAATCCTACAACAACTGTAACTAGGAGATGCGTCCAGATGCTCCCTGGTAAAAACACTCAAGATAGCACCACAACCGAGGATCTTGCCAGTAAAAGTAGTATTCCTCATCTCAACTTTTAGACAAAAGTGACAACAAAAAGCCAGAGTAGGCATTCTGAGCTGTACCTTGCCGACGCCGACTGTTGAGTTTCCTAAAGCAGGTGCCCTCCACAAGTCGATTGAGACGTTGCTGCTTGATCAGTTCTAAGATCTCAGGCTGAATCTTCTCTTTTAGTTCCCTTGGGAAGAGAGAAAGTAGGCACTTGTCAAACTCAATCAAAGACCATCCTCCTTCCTCTCAGACAGAGTCTCACAAGATGTTTCTGCAAGGAGTTTGAAGGGGACAACAATCACAGGCAGACACAGGTCAGAATCTAGTCTGCTCCAGAAAAAAACCCTTTTTCTTAAAGAATGGGAGTCAGGATATCTCTGTTGCGGACATCTGCCTGCTACAACATCAGTGTATGACTCAGGCAAGTCACTTATTTCTTACTTTACTCATCTAAAAATAACACGGTATAAAGCATCATCAAGGTTTTTCTGCAGCAAATAATGCTCTCTGATCGTAGGAGCACTGTGAAGCTTATTTAAGGGTCTTGCCTTTTGTTGAACGATCCTCTGCTGGTATACTTTACTAACACTATTATTTAGGACAACTCAAGACGACTAAAACACATTTTAAAACAACAATAAAATATAGTGAGCAATGCCAATGAGCTAAAATAATGACCAGTGCTATATGATTGTTCTTAATTCCATACCATTCAATTAATTCACTATTATCAGAATTTTGTGGAAGACAAACCCATGAGCAAGGATTGCTCAAGGATCAAACTTTACCCTTGCCCGTGAGTGCAGAAACCCCCAGTTCATTTAGAAAGACTATTATATATTCTTCAGAAAATCCATTTTCTACATCCTACTTTGATAAGAGTTCAACATGTCAAAAACTAGGCAGAAAACGTATGCACATAATATTTAAAATTTGATTTCATACACCATCACATGGATTCACAGATGTCTGAATTCATCAGTTATATCCTCACTTAGATTCATTAAGAATACATAAAAGACAGGTTTAAACATCAATTCGACAGCAAGCCTGGTAAGATTAAAAAAATAACTGAATGTGTAGAGGATTTATAAAATATGAAGTATGTCAGAACCATAATTTTGCATTGCTGTGCAAATTAGGTAATGCCAAAAATCATTCTGTCTGGCAGTATGTTCCAGCAATCATCATCAAAAGGAAGTAAAGCTGTGGTATCCCATAGAGACAACAAAATTTTCTCTCTTTCTGAAAATTTAGGGAGCCCAGTCTCTGCTGATTTCCACATTCATTTCGATCCTGTACCTTTGATCTGACAGACCCCTACCGAAACCACTGGAAGTCCTCGGCCAGAAAGAGCAAAATGGTTGCAGTTCTTGGTGCATAACGCACTGCATATACACAAACTGAAAATTTAGCTGGTCAAAAATCAAGGAAGCATTGTAACTATAGAAACGGGCCACCTTTTGGTAATGTATTATTAGTCCTCTAGGATAATTTTCAATCACTGTTGTTTTCTCACTGGAAACTAAGATATGAATATGCTGAATGGTTAGATACTGTGGTTAAAAGAAGTTTGTTCTTGAACAAATGTCTTGCCTTTACTGAGCTGGTGAGTTTCCCCATTCCTCAGGTAAGAGCTGGGACCAGGGGTTGAGGAGAAGAGTGTTAAAACACAGCGTGGATAACTCAGCAGTGCAGGCTGCAGACTGCATCTCCGGCTGGACTGTTTTCAAACACTCAAGACTGGTATAAAACATCAGTTTGATATTTAGGTAGTTTAATTCAGAAATTGGATGTTTATCATTAAATAGGTGTTAAAGACATCATAACATCACAGTTGTAAGACACTACTGAAAATACCAAAACTGAAGGGGTCACCCAGCACATTAGCATCTGTTTGCTCATAGTATTCCCCCTTCTGTCCTCTGAAGCCCCATCGGCCCTTTACAAACCAGAGGAACAGAGAATTTTTAACCAATCCAAAAAATAGCAGGTAATTCTCTCTGAAGTACTTCCCTGTCTGAGGCAGGTTTTCCACAGCAGAAAGGGAGGTAGGAAAGAAGGGATACCTTCCACCTCTTGACTGATGTGCTGGAGTCCCTCTACACATACCCATGTATTCGCTCTCACAACCGTGAAGCCCAGCGGTAGTACTGTTTTCTGATTTACAGTCCCCATACTTGAACACACAGAACTTATGGAGACAACTCATTACTCTGTGGAGAAAGCGTCTTCAGTCCGCCCATAGGTACATCCGTCCCTTGCCATGGTCACCTGCACCCGCTCTCCTCAGCAGCTCACGCTAACACATGGCTACCCTGACTTGCATGGGTTTTGGCTATTTGTCAGCTAACGTGACTCCAGATACACTTTTGCAAGGTGTTCCTGCTACTTTGTGCTCCTCACTGTCAAGGTTTCTGTTCCTGAGGGTCAATGCCTAAAGACAGGAAGGTTAGGAAAAAAATCTCTGTACAAGAAATAGGCCCTCCTGCCTCCTTTTAAAATCAGACAGGAACAATGGGCTAATAGAAGATCATAAATGCAAATATGTTTTGTGAGAATTTTATTTATCGTCCTTCAGATGACATCAGCTTAACAGTTTGTGCATTGCAAAGAGCAAGAGAGAACAAACTCGGAAAGTCTAAGGAGACGGTGGCTCTAAAAATTGCCGTTAGTTTCCCACCGTGTTCCTGTCACTTAAGAATGGCAAAAGTTGGTGGGCTGGAGAGACAGAAGGCTTGAGTGAACCACGCAGTAATATATACGATCGCTAATTTTCTGATCTCTCTAGGCAATACTGACATCGGTTACTTGCTTTTAAAACAACAGACCTGAATTGTTGGCAAATGTGAAAATCATTAGGAGTTATTTTTAAATTATTCAAATGATAGCAGTTCTTCAGCAGCAGTTAAATCTGTCCCCAGCTTTTACCTTTCCACCTTATAGCCAAGACTCTTTCTTGTTAGCTTTTTACCTTCCAGGATGGGGCATATTACAGACATTTAAATCACTACAACACAACAGAAGAGTAATCCCCAAACTGCTTTCATGTATTGTCCTTTTATCCTTCTGGCTTGTAGCTATGCCCTCTCCTAATCACTTTGTGAATTCAGAGCAGGCATTAGTGACTCTCTCTAACACTGCAGAGAAATCTTTAAGATAAAAAGCTGAAAAGCATCCACATCCCTCCCTCTATTTCCCTGTGTGTCGCTGATTTTCACAGAGATGTTACTTAGCAATGGCTCCTTCGCTGACGTTAACTCTCCTTTAACCAGCAAGCCTCCACTTGGACGTCACACCTTTATTTGGTATTAACCCATCTCTGTGGCCATTTAATGTGTCAAGGAGATCTCTGGTCCTTTACAGACCCACAGGATTCCCAGACACTTTCTTCCACAGCCATTCAAAATGAACCAGTGATACTTTATCACTGTGGAATGGCAGTTTGGATGATCAGTCATGATCCCAGAATGTTGAATTGATGCTGTTCTGAAGGATTTTTTATATTCCTTAATCAAAAGCAGAAATTGAAAAAACTTCATCTCACGTGATACAACAATGCTCACAGAAAAGAAGCAACTAATCCTTGCAAAACAAGGTTGCCGTAGTTCTGAGGATCTAAGGCAGCATTTTCCAGCTTACATTCAAATCCAACTTACCTGAAGCTTCTCTCATCCAGCACCTTGAAAACTTAAAACTTCAGTGCTTCATACAATGACCAGCAGAATAAAGACTTCTATCATGTTCAAGGCCGAAAAAACCATTATCTGATTGCCATATTCTCATGCAGAATTAAACAAGGCCTGCCGACTTTACATTCACGGTTGTGTGCAATTTCTTTTAGCATATCTGCAAGGCTTTAAAATGTACAGGCAGCCACAATTGCTCTCTTCACTCACAGTCTCCTTCCCTACAATGAGGCCATGATTCTGTACTTCTATCAATTGTGCCATCTATGCAATTTGAGAGAGTTCAGTACAGGGAATCAAATCAAAGGGGAAAATGAAAGAACAGTTTCTTTTCAGAGTCAAGAGTAAGTGATTATGGATGCAATCAAAATGCAAATGCATAGAGTTAAATCTCAGCAAATGCAGTTGTGATTGCTTAAACACCTTATCGATTTACTTAGCCTTTACAGCCTTTAGGCTTAGCCTTTGTCCTGAATCTGAAATCAGACTGGTAACACTTGGGTTGCTTTCAACTATTTGTGTTGGCTGTTTCACTAATTCCATGATGGAGGAGGAGACTGCACCCTGGCAGCAACTAGCCAGAGTGATACTGGAAATAAAGAGCTTGCAGAGGCCACTGGCAAGTTTCACAGGGCTAGGCGATGGTGCAAGAGAATATAAATAGTTGACCTGTATCATATTTAAACAGTTTACTCATAGGGAAAGCAGGGAAAACAAGAAGATTTGGTGACGAGCTTAGCAGTACTGAGCGGCTTTGAACCACTAAACACTGCAGGGGATTGGCAGGGGATTTCTGAGCAGTGTAATGATGTAAAACTGACTGGAGCCATTTGTAGCTTTTTAATTGATGCATTACTATGAGTGACATCAGTTCTAATTGGGCATTAAGTCCTATCTTCTAATACACTAAAAACATAAAAGAAGCATGCCCCCTTTGATCCACATTGGTATGATTAAAATTTAAGAGTGTCATTCTACTTAGCTCATGCTTCTGTTGTTGCCCTGCTGCCCCTGTAGTAATGTGCTCCCAGAGCTTCTACTAAGATAGCTGTATCCCTTAGAAACAAATCAAAATGAACATCCTGTTTCTGAATCCTGAAATGTTCTGGTCCAAACCCTTCTCTGTACCATCTTTGCCTTGAAAAGGAGATCTGGAAAATCGTGAGCCATTCCACTTGAAACATGGTGAGGATTTCATGACATTTCAGCTGATGCTTCTGGAGCCCTCACCATTCCTCTGCTGATCTCAAAAGGTTCCTGCTATTCTCAGCACATCATTTGTGCATCACGGAGTCTGCATCTGTCCTGTGTCATCAGTTCAGCCGCAAGCCCAGACTTGGTCCAGAGCCAAGTACAGCCTCCATTTTTTATATAACAGAACAAAAGCTGTTCTGAGAAACAGGAAGGAGCTATGGTGGCAATATTAGCCTTTGATACTTTGCAGTAAACAACAAGGAAATAAATGAGAACCTTCTTGGCTAGCTGCCAGAATGTGCTGTTTACAAGTAAGTAACTGCCTGTCATCAACACCAAAGATAATGCCATGAACAAAGACAGTCGTACACAACATCACTCTTACATGGAGTCAGTGTGTATTGGCTGCTCTTCTGGGCTTCTCCCTGTCTCCCTCAGAGAAATGACATTTGGAATTTTTAAAGGCCCTTGGACTAATGACAAAGTTGTAGTGTTTTGTGGTTTTGGTTGTGATTTTTTGTTGTCTTTTTTTTTTTTTTTTAAAGCCACTGGCAGCACCAAAACCAGGCTCACAATCATGCAAAGTTAGGAAATGTCAAAGCATTGTTTCATACAAATAAGCCATGGGAGACCCTGTAGGGATTTGCTGAATCTAGTTTAACTGCACTCACAGAAAAAGTTATGATTCCCAGCAGAAGGGAACATAATGCACTTCAAGCAGATGCCACACTACTGCTTTTGAGCATGGCTCCCTGGACAGCTTTCCTCCTTGGGTTCCCCCAAACGTCATTCACATTTGTTAATCCTTCCATGCAAAAACGAGTGGGGAGAGAAGACGGCACTTACAGAATCGGACGAGACTGGAAATCTTCCTGGTTCATTCTTTCAGACTGACGTATTTTCAGTATTTCTGTGTAACTGAGATTCTGAAGTTTGCTCTTGAACTGATCCAGAGAGCTAGGCTTGGTAGTGAGTGCTCTCATTATCTGTTCTTTCACTACCTGCATTACCTGTGGGTGACAAGGAAAGGAAAAGAAAAGCTGTGTTAACACGTCCTGCCTTTTTGTTTCAAATCTTATTCTCGGTCACAGTAAAGTTTCTAGGTAAAGAAGATCATTAGTACTATGTGATCTCAAGACAGGTTTTCAGTAGTGTAACCAGAAAATAAGACAACTTCTGACAGGGCATCACAGCTTACAGCAAAAGCTCATGTGCTCTGTAACAAGAACAATTTTGGGGGGTGGAGGGGTTGGGGAGGGTGTCATTTACTGCCTGGGCATCTCCCTAGCCAGCTAAATTACAACTGCTGGTTACAGGATTTTAAGTCCCGCTTTGTCCGTGTTTTGTGTGCCCACAGCAGCAGTAGCGTGGCTCGTCTGTGTTCTGAGCTCAGATGATGCTCGTGTCACGTCAGGGACAGGCGCACACACAACACCAGACTCCTAACAGCAGAGAGAAGGTGTGAAGCCCTAAGGAGCCGACTGGGAGCTCAGATGCACATCCTGACTTCTGCTGGCTCAAGCCAGGCAAAGCGCACAAGCCCCAGGGACCAGTCTAACTGCCCGCAAGAGGGACTGCAGAGTTTTTCAGGTCTTACAGCTCTCCTGCTGGGTCTGCTCTCCTGACCTGGCTCATTGCTTCCCTTACTCCTTATGCCCAGAGGCGATGGGCACACACTGAAAGACAGGAGGTTCCCCCTGAACATCAGGAAACACTTTTTCTCTGTGAGCGTGGCCGAGCGCTGGCACAGATTGCCCAGGGAGGTTGTGGAGTCTCCATCCTTGGAGATATTCAAAAGCCATCTGGATACAACCGTCTCTAGGTGGCCCTGACTGAGGGAGGAGGTTGGACCTCCAGAAGTCCCTACCAACCTCGACCACCTTGTGAGTCTGTGAGAGCCTTATGCTGCAGGCACATTATGGCCACACACGGTGAAGGAAAGAGGACTTTCTAAAAAAGACCATTAGTCAGGGGAGAGAGAGAGAAGGAGAGAGCAATTTGCCAAGGATATTACAGGATTGCTTTTGAAGCAATGCCATAAACAATGCAAACGAAAAAACGAGAATGAAGGATGGCTGGGCAACAGCCATCTATCTGCATATTAATTATTTTATCAGGAAAAAACTGCTGAGACAGTTAACTAAGGGGAATTGCTTGGCGGTAGTTCAAATAAATACATCTCACAGATTACTGTCTGTCTCTCCACAACCCTAGACTCATTTCCTTGGTGCTGGTGCAAATCACACACTTTGAAATATTTATCTGATGATGCGCTTAAGTTGGCTGAAAAAAACCAATTTATTAGACTTAGAAAGGCCAATCCCGCCCAAATCCAACAGCTAAAAAGCAGAAGGAAACAGTAACACCCCCCATAGTATCAAGGCAGGTGTGACAGAAATTAACAGCTACAAAAACAGAGGGCAAAAGCTTTTTCTGCACTGTTAATTTTCCTTTATTCTTTCATCTTCACCATGAATCTTAAAACAGAAGCTCAGCCCCTCAGAGGTTCCCTAATCATTCTGCAAATTCCTCTTTTCACATGAATATTTCATTGTTTCACATGTGTTGCCTCAGTTTTCTAATTCATCGCCTGCACTATGTTTTCTATTTTTGCTTCCTGAGATGGAACTTCTTTCTCAGATGTGATCTAAGCACTCAGTTTAGCTGTGTCCAGCAGATGAAACAAGAACTAAAGATAATCTCCTTCCTTACTCCAGGGACTACATCCATCCCAGAGATCTACTTTGAGATCTACACCTGCACATTCTTCATTTCATATGCAGAAGTATTTAGTTTTTGATGGTGGCCATGCGCAGCTAAATCCCTCTGAAGAGTTACTTAGCTGGCCTGCCAGTGGGAATCAGCTGCCACTCCATCTGAAAGATGAACTTCTGACTGCCATCCCTCTGCTTAGAGGGATTAGCGCCTCCTTGACTGCATTCAGAGCAATGCAGAGCAATGACTCACTAGACCAGCCAGTCCAAGTAAGAAACGTGCTGCCACACCCTGGAAACCACAAACCACCGGAAGGCCAAACAGCCGTAACACCCGAATGTTAATGGATTGTGCCCAACGAGGCGAGTGGCACGCTCCTACTGATTTCACTGGGTCTTGGTTTAATACCTGAAAGGGCTTAGGGAACGTAACAAAGAAAACATCTTCAAAGGAATAGTGGGAAAAAATGAAGCGGACAACCCCAGTGACCAGTTGGATGTTTAAAAATATCTTCTGTCTTCATCCTTCTGCCTCCTTGACAGTGATTACTTATTGCTGCTAATTAATTTGAATTAATATTTCATGTATTTATATATTATTAATTAGGACTAATTATTATTAACTACCAGGAATGGAGAAGGGGAGAGAGACTGGAAACTAACCTTGCCCACTGGAAATGTGTTCAGCTACTGGTAACTCCTAACACTACCGTCCGGGCTCCCAGCAAACTGGCCCTGGCTTTTCCCCCTCACAGAGAATGTGACGTTCAGCCACTGGCTTCACTTCTGCTTTATCATGCCGGCTGAGAACTTGTGCCAGACTACTTCATTTCCACGTGGTTTTGTAGCCAGCCTGCAGCCATAATTTCTGCAGTACCATGCAAGAGAAGCATGAAAAACCAAGTAGCTTAATTCAAACATGTAAGCCCCATCACGGCTCATGGGATCAAATTCCCTGGCCATTAGAAAGCAAGAAATTACTGCAATTTCAAACAGACAGGCATAGTATACCTGCTACGCTAACCATGCTACGCTGCTATATTAACTACTACTACCGATTTACCTTGATTTTTCAGCAGTAAAACACATTTGCAAACACACATAATCCTGCAATCACTTATGCATGCATGCAGTTCCAGTTTCATGCATTCATTCAAATATTGGTACAGATGATTTTTTGTTGTTTTCACGTAGATTTGTTTTCCTAAGTTCAGGCACTCATACTGGGGAAACTGCCTCTACGAGTAGTTTTCCCCATAAAATAAATGGACAAACAAATGAATAAATACTGTATTTTAGGGAGTTGTGTGTAGGCAGATCTTTTCAGTATGATCTTTGAACTATCCATATGAAGCAGAACTCACTCTTGGATAAACACCACAAAGGAGGTTCAGGCTTAGTGGACTTGGGGTGCTGTCATTTATGCTTAGTTACAAAATCCTGTATGAACCCTTGTCTCTCTTCACTGGTACTCACTGTTGTGGCTAACATGCAGACAATGAGAATTCCCCTTCTTTGCTATGATTTGGAAAACTATTCACAGTGTTATCATCAAAGAGCTCCTTGGTTTAAAGTCTCCCTTGCCCCTGAGACAGAAGGCCAGAAGCGTATGCCCCAGGTCCAGCACATAAGGGGGTGATTACTTGCCTTGTAATGTTTATAGCCAACACTATTTAACCAGCTGGCCAAAACGTCAAAGCTACTGATTGCGTTGAGTCTCCTGAGCATTTGGGAATCGCTGCCAAGAACTTCTAATCTGTTCAGCTTCCAAAGCTGAGTTGCCAGCTCTTGATTACTGCTGTCTGAGAAACAGCATCAGCTCTCCCTCCCCATGTGCCTGACCTTACAATGAAATTAAAGATATTCTCTACTCAATGTGATTGTACATAAACACTGTAGACAGTTGTTTTAATTACATTATGCTTTGCTACTCTTACTAAGAAATAAGTGTTTCAGAGGGCACATTTGCTTTACATTATGTCCTTTTTATCTGACGACCTGTTGTATGGTAAAAAGAATCACGAGTCCTGCTTGACGACTTTGATAGGTAAATTCACTGAAGACAAGAAGGAAGACAGTAGGGAAAAAATCAACACTTTTTTTTAATTTAATCACATAGGGCTTTATTCCCCGTATTTTGTATCCATCTAATGTATCTTGTATCAACACATTAATGACCTTTCTATGGTCAGTATCACCATAACATTAAAATAAGTATTTTTTGTAAAGCTGTTTTAGTCTAGCTTTGTGTTTAGCTTATTTGACATCATCTCTGTGATATCACATTCTGACTACTTTGCCTTTCCAACATTTACCCTCTATTTTATTCTTCGTTCTCTCTCTTGTCATCACAACTTTTGCCTATGCAAAATGTCTCTTCCTTTCAGGATGGAGCAGAGGTCTGAACACTTGGTCTCTACAACAAGGGGCCAAAATAAAAAGAGTGAAGTTGTCAGTGTCAGAAAGAGGAGTTTACTGCGGGCAAACTCTACAGCAACCTTCCCACTTGCTGCATTTCAGTGCCTTGTTTGCAACTACGGAAAGCACAAACCCCTCTACTCAACCAATGCCAAGTTTGTCCTTGGCACTGACTGGAGAAGACAGGCTGCCATCTCAGACACCTACCATTGCCTGCAAGCTTCTGGAAATTTCAGTCTGAGCCTTCCACTCACCAGACACACTCTTTCTACGAACTCACAGCATCAATCTTCCCAGAAACTTCTCCCAGAACCACCTGAAGGGCTGGATGTTCACAACAACCCATCTGGAGCACCAGACAGGAGATGAACCCTTTTCATAATTTCCCCATGATATTGGTGTTTTTCTTGAATAAACATGCCCTTTCACATGTAGTGGCCCTCTCACAGCAGCACGAACACATCTAGATATCATCACAGAAGCCACAAAGCTGTACCTCTAGTATCTTGAGGCACACATCACACTGATCGCTGCTTGGTGTCTGACTCATGGGGTTGTGTGTGGCAGTATGTTATGCTGACCCACTGCCCTTAATCTTGACAGCCTGCCCTTCTTCTGCACACACAAGACAGGTATAAACCCCGAGGCCACGTCACAATGATGTGTTTAGTTCAGTGCTTTCCTAATATGGCTCAGAGTTAGCAAGTACTATGAGGGATGATTGCCCTGCCTCACTGCAGCAGATGATAAAAGAGGAGCCACTGGACTGCGCTATATCCAGATACATCCCCCCCACCACCCCCCCCGTCTGCAACTAGTCTTGAAGCACCTGAGATGTGAGACGCTTTAAGGCTTCATTTACTAACTTTTCCAGGTGACCACTCAAAAATCAACAAGTCAACAAACAGAAAACGGGAGGAAAGACATCTCTTTTCAAATTGATTGTCAAGAATTCATACCTAGTTTCCTTCCTATCTAAATGTTCTCAAAAAGAAGCAGCTTGGTTTATACAGAGTAAAAAAATGAGGAGAAAACATCATTTGGTGATTGAGATCCAGCTTGATCATTTCAGTCACAAAGGGATTTCCTTCAGTTAAATCCAGACAGCAGGCAAAAATAAGGTTGTAGAATGAAATGGCCAAATCATTATTAATGAACAGTGCTTACTGACAAAGGAGGCCATAAAGAAAATCTAATTCCGAAGAGAAAGGAGATGACTTGAGTTTACAAGCAACCTGTCAACTCCTTTAATGAAAACTTTACATGCTTAACGTGTGCACCAGGTAATTCAAAACAGTTTTTAGACTGTTCCAAAGGATGAATTGTCTTAACTAGATCAATGGTTATATTTTCAGAGTACTCGGAAGAGTCATACTGAGATACTTCAAGGTCCTTGGAAGATAATTCAATGCTGTTTTACCCCTCCTAACTCCACATATTGCAGTCTGTGAATTCACTACACTAGTCTCTTGGTCACAGCCTGTACCAAGCTTCCACACCACATTTCTTTAGACTATTAATCCAAACACGCCATCCTACACAATCAAATTGGAACTCAGTACTGCCACAACCTAATCATTAACAAGAGACTCCAAAATTCCAGACCATTACAGTCCGTGTACTCTGGAATTACAAACCCCACCCCAGTTTTCAATCTTCTTAACTATTCCAGAACACGAGGACAGTTACTGTAGCCAGAGGTAAAGAGGTAACTCTAAACCATCTGGATGTATGTAGCCACAGGAATAATTAAGCTGATTCATTTTCAGGCAGCAGGATGAGAAAGCTGCTGTCAGAGGATTTAGCAGGTATAAGCTGTGATACATTTTATCTCTTCATTTTCTACAGAATTTAAAAGTCATTGTGAAAAAAGTTTGTGTTGCTGAGATTTTGGCTTTCCTTTTTTCTTTTTTTTTTTTTTAAAAAAAACCCCTCTTTTGCTTGTGATACTGTTTTTCTAGTACGAACCAAGCTATCTTCCAGTCTGCAGAGAAGAGACTTGAAAGCGTGCAATGGTTGTGAACGAGCAGAGCAGCCTGTTTCCACACGGTATCAGTACCAACACCATTATCCAATTCAGCAGTGACTATCGTTTTGCAGGCACACCTACCGTGTACGCAGACTTGATGATGGAGCTGAGAGGTAGGTGATGTGACAGCAGTACCACACACGGTGTTTAAAAGGTGTATAGCAGGTGTCTGAAAACTTAACGCTGTCATGATAGATCTCTTCAAGGTGAAACCTTGTTCAGAGCCTCAGGTCCCAAATAAACTGCCTGCCCTCTGGTGAGGAACAGAGGGAAGAGAACATGAAGGAGCCTGACCTTGCACTGGATCCTGAGATCCAGAAGGATGAGTGGTGAAGAAAGAAAAGGCTGAAGATGAAGTGAGGCCCACAATGTTTTTACATTTCGGAGAAGTTTATTTTTTTCCAGCTTTTTATGTTCTCTTGACTAATGAATAACAGGTGTAGGAAATCAGACTGAAATCACGTGGTTCCTGGGAACTGATGGGCTGAGACTGTTGTTAATTCAAGACTGTGAGAGAGGGGATTGGAGGATTCATTGGATTCATGTACATTCCCTTGTAAGAAGGGAGGAACAACAGCCCCAGGACCATAAGCACAAGACTGGTGAGCACCATGAAACAAGGTGCAAAAGGGAGGCTGAGAAAAACCAAGGAAGGGGTCCAAGTTGTGACTGCATCTGAAGGAGCTGATATAAACAAGTTCAGTTCCCTGCAAAAGATTCCTGGCTCATCCTCCTATTGGATGTGAGCATTTTGTAAATTGTGTTCAGTGGAAATGGACCACTAATTGCTGCACTCTGTTTTATTACATCCCTGGGCTACTCCACCTCAGCAGGAAGAGCCTGTCGCCACAGCTTGACTTGGCACTTTCCGAAGAAGCTCCCAGAATTCTGTTAGCTGCACCAATTATTTTTCCCTTGGATACACAGATGCTGATGCAGAAGCACTAGGTACCAGTGAGGCCTCCAGTTCTTTGCTCAGTTAAAGACAGGAACAGTGGCAGTGGCTTTGGCTGGGAGCAAAAAGCAGCTTGAACTTGAGAAAAAGACAAAAGACATTCCACTGAAGGGTAATATGGCTAAAGGGATGGGCAAGAAGATGATTTTGACAATGAATGTTAACAGATTGGAGTAGACAAAGGAAAAAGACAGGACGTTCTAAACACGGAAAAGCAACCAGAGCAGGAACAGAGGTTCCAGCAGGGAGTATCAGCATGTTCAAGAAGGCATCTGGTTGACAACCTGCAACATAATAAATGAAAGGATGGAAAAGTTTGAAGGGAAAAAAGAGACTGTGGATCTGATAGATGTATTTCAATACAAAATGAAGGCTAAAGAAAAAGAAGTAATGAGATTTTGGTAGAAGATCAGTTAAAAGAAAATAGGAGAAGAAAGAGTAAAATATGAGGGAAATCATGGATTTATCATAAAATTATGGCTCAGAGAGCAGCTGACTGAAGGGAAACCTTCCTTAAGGACTGGTCTGAGGAAGTTGAAGGTAAAATTGATAGTAACAGAAAGGGAAGTGAACCACCTTTACACACCTGAAATGCATGTGAAGTTAGAATCATCATCAGAAAATATGTACATGCTGTCCATAACATTTTCAACCATTTTGGTAAAAGACAATGTGAAAGCAGCCCACTGACTGCTTATGGGGCTAAAGCCAGATGTCACTCTCAAATCCAAGAGTTCCATTTAAAACAATGCTCATCTGAACACACAGGTCAGATGCCATTTATTTGGGTTGTACTGGCCTGAAACAGGAATGACTGGTAGACAGGAAACTTTTTCCCTACATTTAATATCTGCAGAATACTATTTGTATCAGAAAATAAGAGAATAAATTTCTTTCCTGTTTGTGTTTTGTGCCTTCAGGTAAGCAAAGCAAGAAACGAGTGCTGTGTGACAAAGCGTTTCTGCCCCAGAAAAATGATGTGCAAACTTAATATGACAGTTTTTGTAAACTTCCTTCTTAGTTAATTGAAGTCTTAGGTCAGCCAATATTATATTACTTCCCCCAGTGTCTGACAACCTCCTTTGGCAAAATAAAACATGCAGAAAATCATTTGTGGGTGGCATGTAATGCAGGGCTTTTCACAGACAAAATGTACTGGTGATCTCAAACAAAATGTTAAGTGAGGGAAGGGGGAAAAATGAGATATTTGTATCCTTAGTCATATACGAATGTAATAATTGACATGTCAAATAACAGGCTTGTGAATTCTAAAGGAAAATAATGCGAGAGTTACCCATGATTAGGAACATACATTTGGGTGCTTCTTCCCTTAAAGTACACAGTTACATTAAATGGCATACAACAAATGAAAACCAACTGTAATGTACTGGCAAACAGCTCGAAGGAAAGCAAGGACAAGATTCTAGTAGGTAGTTTCTCCCACAGGAACGTGCAAAAATCAAAGAACTCAAGTTCTGGGTGTTAATAATGAATAAAAAAAGACTCTGAATGGGCAGAAAAACAGGAAAAGTGGGGGAGCGATTTTTTTTAAAAAGGGCAACAGCAGGGGCTGGAAGCATTGCTCAGTACATCCGATAAACAGACAAAAACGTATGAACAACACTTCGCATTACAGCTTCACATCCTCCTCTCTCCATAGCTGAAATTAAAACAAAACAAAGGTGTGAGCAGCTGCATTTCTGGAAAGATCTGCAGGCTCTTTTACCAGTGCAAACTATGGTGTCAAGGTCCGTCCTGCCTGAGCCATGTGGAAGTGCACGTTGTCCAAGCCAGCCTTGTCCCCAGTCAACTCCAGGGACCCTCCAGCTCCACCTCTAAATGGAAGGGGAGCCAGCGCACCAAGTTCATGTCTTTTTAACACCAAGAGAAATGGAGATCCCTAATCATCCAGGTGAACCACAAATCCACCAGCAAGCACAAAGGACTAAGCAATATGGGGAAAGCTTCTCTACTTCCCCCCTTTATCCCTATTCTCTTTGCTAAACTTCATCTCTCAAATGAAACAGAACTTAAAAGTCCATCTACTGCGTCTGTGATGAACTCCACTTGAGTAGCAAATTCTGCAGCTCTATCACCTACTTATTTCCTTAATTCTGACAGGCATATTAATGAAAGAGATATATGGCCTCTGAGATAAGATGCAGGGAATGCCTTGCAGGGGTTGGCCAGCTGCCCAGGGTTGTGGGCTGTCTGTAAGGTATTGCTCTGGCTGGACACCATGGAGGGTGTAGGCAAAAATGGACAGTAAAACTGGGTTCTGGAGTTTCAGAACCACATGCTATTCGCAATGACTTTGATTAAGTACAGGCTTCACCTGATGAAAGCGACTTTTGATCCTGAGTAATTGTTTTGGTGTTTACTTTTTCCCTGATAGGCAACAGGAGTTTAAATACTGAAAGCTTCTGTGGAATAAAATAAATCATTTAGGAATTAGCTGATTTAAATGTTCTTACGGTACCCCAAAAATGTGTCTTTGTTCAGGAATCTGAGAAACAAAACATTTCAAATTTTCTCATGTACATTTTTCACAGAGAAGGAGATTTGCCCATGAAAAATGTTCATCTAGATTAAACTCTGTATACACAAAAGCTCTGTAATTTTGCCCAGTTTTGTTAATACTTATGTTTTTCTCCAGCAAGTCCAAAAGTTGAGTCCACCACTCAGAGTAAAATTCCTTATTTGGGTGCTTAAAGTACCACCTCATATTTTATCTGTTATTCACATGAACTAAGGAAAAGAAAATGATATGTAGAAGTTGAAGGCTACAGCTTTTGTTTTTCTGGACTTGAGTTAAATGACATTCACCGCTTCAGTGCTGACTTTTTTTTTTTTTTGACATACCATTCTATTAAAAAGGTAAAAATTTCCAAGTTTCTACCTAACAAAAACTGTCAGGAAGATTGAAAATGTGGTTTTGGATTAATTTCTCTGAATTAGAGAAATACATTATGCACTCATATTTTCCTGATGAATACAGAAGCCAAATATTCAGTACATTGGTGTTCAACTATTTCATTCAATCCAGTTATTCGTATGCCCTTCCAGATAGAGTAAATTATTGGGCTGAACATCTAGGAACCACACAAAAAGGCAGTTGTGTAGATGTACTATTCCTCTGAATGAACCTAAATGTTATTATGCATGATAACTCCTAACAAGTAAGCTGTAATAATTTTTAGGTAAACCTAAAACAGTGAGCTGAAAAACATGTCTACAGAGCACCAATTTTTTAGCACATCTCATATTAATAACTGTTTCAAGTGATAGTTGTACCGATATCAGAGAGTCCAGTCAGTGCCAAAAGAATAAAAATAGTTGCGTGAATTAACTGGATGATTCACAAAAATACATGAAGCAACGAAAAGATTAAATCCATCGTGACTTGTTAGATGCTAGCTATAAAAATTATTCTGTAAATCCAGAGCTCACAAATTACTGACTTGACAGATCGTAATAAGTGCTGTCAGGACTATTACAAACCCAGATTTGCTTGGAACTGCCAAACACACACAAAATGTCTACATCCAAGAAAAAGGAAAAAAATGTTTTCCTTACCATTTTAACATGTTCTGAAATTACTGAGTAACACCTTTGGAAAATTCTGAATTTGGGCAGTCTAGTCCAATGAGATCTTTGCCTCAGGCAGCAATATCACTACTGTGCTGACCAGATGAATAAGAACCATGCATATTATTTTTCCCCTTGAGTTGCGGCACATAACCGAGCATATAAGGAATTAACCTGGCTACTCCTGGAAGAAGAAAAAGCACAGATGACATGTTTTGCCATACTTCATTCTAAAAACTGCAGTGAAATGGTTATGGCTTCAGAGACCTATATTTTTGATTGCTGCAAAGGAGCAATTTTTTCTCCCCCAGATCAAAGGGAAGCTTTTTTTGGGCTCTGTATGCAGTACAGGAAAATAAACTACTCCCCAGGATAGGTAACAGTGATTTATCTGACACCAAATAACAACATCAACAATTCAAAAGCATTCAACCACTTCACTTTGATTACAAAACTGATCTGTTAGCCAGAGAAATTAGGAATGGAACAAACCAATTAGGTTATTCCATCCTCTGCTTCAGGAAGAGGATGCACTCCCACAAGCCCAGGGCAGGCTATCTACAGCTATATGAAATCTTAACTAGAGACAGCTCAGACCTGTGTAGACTGATCCCACTGCTCCATCCCCTTCACTACGTGTATAGGAAGCACCTGCAAAATCACACTTTTTTTTTTTTCCTCCAGCGAATACTATGTCAATACCACATTCTCAGTTTTGTTTTCTTCCCCCTTGTTCCTGTTACTCATATTAAATCAGAGCCAAAGGAAATTTTCTTACAGAAGGATTAAGACAAGATTGCGGCATTTGGCTTCAAGTATACTTCCCACTATCGATTTGAAACTACCGATGACATACACAGAAACACACACGTCTCCAGAAACTCTTCAATTCTGACTATAAGGGTAAATAATGTCTTAAAATAGTGTTATTTCCAGTAACCAGCTAGTGAGTTATGGATGAAGAAAGGCATCTTAAGATGATGAAAGATCCTTTCCCTAGTAACTTGAATGCCATTATTGCACTTCTTTCCACACTGCCATAAATTACTGCACTTCTTTCCATACTGTCATTCATCTACATTTCTAATAAGCCAGCAGACTCCTCCTTCTCTACAACTCCATGACTATTTACCTTGTGTTTTGGAGCAGGAGATATATTTAGAATTAAATGCAAGCTATTTGTTTTCCTTTAAGAGGCTAGAGTCAAATTCTGTCCACTCCAGATTGCAGCAGTCAACAGAAAAAAGTATCAGATTAATTCCAAAATTCCCCTACTACCTCACACATGATTACACAAAGGATTTGCTTTGGTAAATTTGCTCCGGTCCAGCAAAAAGCCAAATGGGAGATGTCATACTAGGGTGAACATGGTCCAGGGGCACAGACATAGTGTGTCCAGACACGTGCTTCACATGCTGGTAACTAGAACTGAGGTTAAAGATATGTGGATGCTATTCCCCCTTTTGACTCTTCTGCTGTATTGTGTCACCAGAGCACAGCAAGAGCACGTGAGGCAATGGAAGCAAAAGTTTCTGTAAAAATCCCCTATGATTTTATCCTACTGGAAGTCAGGCAGAAAGGGAGAGAAAATCCCATAAGGGAAAGATCGGTGAGAATGATGCAACCTGGGTTTGTGTGTATGAAGTGTTGCAGAGGCAACGTGGTGGAGTCAAGGGGAAACCACTGAGGAGAGGCACGGCACAGCCTGTGGGAGGGGGCTGGTATTATTGGGGCTGTAAAGCCAGTGGAAGGTAATAAAGATTCAGGGATGGAAAGGTGACGATGGCCTAACTTGGAAATGACTGCGTAAAACACACCAGGAATAAAATTCTGTCTGATTTTCAGGATAAAGGGTGTAAGCCTGGATGAACCTGGTACCAATACAGAGCAGGTATTTTCTTGAACACCAGGTTCTTTTGGAACCGCCCATACCTCCTCTTGCATCAAAAACACATCAAGTCCAAAGATAACTGAGAACAGTCAGCCATCTCTGGCATTTTAAATAGACAACCCTTATCACTGACTTTCCACTGAAAAATTGATTATTTCCCAGTGTTTTCTGGGCACTTCCAAGTCTGCCCAGCAGAAGGCAGATGCCTGCACTGTCACTGCCCCACACTGCTGCACAGTCAGTTCAGCGAGAATAATTTTCCTTTACAAAACGATTTGGTTTTATCTTCTGTTTAACTCCTTTTTTTCCATTTCTAGAGTTAAGAGGCACTCCCAGAAGCATACTAAATGAACCAAAATATCACAGCATGAGCGACACTCAGAAACTTGTAACTTTCTATGGCAAAGGGGAGAGAGGCCGGGGGTGCCTTATAAGGATGCTATTATAGTAGGAGAGTGAAAAATCACAGCTCCCCACGGCAGCTGTGAACTGGGCGAAGTGCCCAGGGGCCCAGTGGCGACGGGCAGTGAGCATCGGACGGCTGGTTTCCATGGAGGAGTGAGCCAGGGAGGCTGGAGAGACGACTCGCAGGAGGCAATGGTGTCTGCTGGAACGAGGAGAAGAAAGAAATACCTCCTGTTATTTCCCCTGCCATCAGCACCCGTGTCTTCAGGGGGCTTGGTTCAAATTTGCTTACAGCTTCTGCTTCCTTGGTGCCATCTCTTCTAGGGGAGGACCATAGCCCAGCATACATCGTGCTGTGTCTCGTTTAGTGGATTTCAGTGATTTACAGGAAGGCACAATGCTAAGGTTGGGCTTTAAATAAATAAATAGATAGAAATCCAGGAAAGCAACACAAGCCCAAAGCTGACTGATCTGTGGCTTTTGGCACGCTCAGTTCTGTACACTGCCCCTACAAACTTCTTTTGCAAATTAGGAATCTTGGCCAAACTAAACGTGACCATAGCAGAGTTGGTGTTGCAACTCACAGTCATGAACCTGGCAAGCAAACAAAAGTGATGGAGAGACAGCCTATGGAGAGCAGGATTCAGCCACTTACCATTACTTTTTGTACAGGTAAAAATAAGAAGTTGCTACTCTGATACAGCTTCTGTAGCAGATGGATCAGCTATTCTGATCAGCATCACTGTATCAATCCTGCATCAACATATAAGTGGAGGGCATTATTTGCTACACATTAGAATATTATTGGAGTGAAATTAATTCTGACGCCCACAGGGCTCACTAGCACCATATAAACCAATGCTTGGTCTTGGGAAAGGAGCATTAACCTGCTTCATGTGTCATGTCATCTCTGCTGTAGAACGGGTAGGAAAGTATTTATCATATTGAGCTCGCGGTAAGACTACAAGACCCTTCCAACATTTATAATGCACACCTGAATTTGTCAGATAAAGGGACTTATGTAGGTGCAAAACACTATTATTAGCTTTGTTCCCATTTTTGAAAGTTGTCAGAAGGAAATAGTCGAGGGGAATGCTGTCTATTAGAGCTCCTCAGGAAGGCAGTAAACTATTCCAATAGAAATCTGGGCTAAGTAGCATCATTTTAAAAAGAAAAGATACTTGAGGCGAAAGTACAAAGCTCAGCAAATTGCTTGTTGCCTTCTATGTAAACCCAGGTCCTCAGAACTGCTATTTGACACAAGTATCTCCACAAACAGCAGGATAGAACCCAAAGATAGGTAAATATTTCCCAATGAAAACAAAATTACAATGTTCTTAGTAAGCGTTCACAGCAAATATACCTAGCATAGCTCCTGATATAGATTCAGGCCTGCACTGCAAGAAGGACGATTGATGGAGGGTCTTTCAGTTGCTGGGTATAACGCCAAAGTCCTTCCCTTCCCGGCCGCCGACCCTCCCCGAAGCCGAGCTCTTCATGCGTCTGCAGAACGTTGCTCATAAAACTCACAGATCCTAAGTCAGTGATACCCGTGCGGGAAACACAGGTGACAACTGAACGTTTCCCCAAATAATCAGGTGGCATGGCTGACAGAGATAGCAACACAGCAAGTTTGGATACGAGCGGTTCCTAATAGGATGTTAAAAATACAAGCAATGGAGGTGCTCACTGGGAAAAACTCCATTAGCCAGTATGTGGCGCTTTCTGTTGTGGCGTCTCGCTGAACACCCGACTCTACTTAAGACCCGGCAACTGCTCTGTTAAAAAAATCAGTATATCCTGAGAGACAGCAGGCAGTGGCTGGAAACCCATCAGTCAGAAGGGTCTACTGCAAATAAGCCTTTCTACATCTATGTATAGGTCTAGCACGGAAGAGGCTTGAATCTGGATTGTTACTGCGATCATGTATCTACTACAGGTATTTGCAACTGATTTGGATTTTTTTTCCCCGTATCTCAACCTCCTGTTCACAAAATTAGTCCAGTAAAATCTATTTTGAGGTGCTTTTGTTAACATGAGCTAGATTTTAGGACACGTAGAACATTCATCTAAAGAAGTTAGAGATCTCACTTTGAAAAAAAAAAAAAAGATAAAAAATTATCATCAACCTCCTCCTCAATGCACTTTTAACAGAAGCTTTATTTATTCTTGGAGTTTTGGAAGACTGCAGCCCACATATTATTTATAATTTTCATCTTTTTGGTCAATTTGTTATTTTAATACTTTGTCTTTTCCTGCTTGTGCCTCCAGACCCACTTCTTAAAATAAAGGAAGCCACGATCAAGGAATCATCAGTGAAAAGATGGCATGAGGAATATTTAGTTATTTGAAGACTAGAGCTACTTACAGAATCAGTAACAAATTAACAATAGAACATCAGATATAGGATGGCCTGGAAAAAATTAATAATGCAAATAATCAGTTTCTAATGGGTTTTATACACCAGTCAGCAGAGAGCTGCCAATGACACCAGTTTCATGCATATCCTGTTCAGCATTAATTGTGGCATGTAGTGAAAAGAGGTGAAACTGAGTAGCAAAACCTAAAAGATAGGAGATTTCCCAGAGCAGGAGATGTCTCCAGAGTGGGGGGCGACGCCTCCCAAACACAGCCACGATATGCAAACCTGTGAAGCTAAAATGCCCTCAGCTCCCAGTAGGCTTTAGGGAGCAGGGGCCACTCGAGTGTCGGTTCAGACTAGATGGGTATGGGATGACCACCAAAGGACAATCTGGCAGGAAAATGGATGTAGCCCCTGGGACTGGGGACAGAGGCCACCGAACATACAAACTTCTCACCCCACCAAGAAGCTCCTTCTGCTTTCAGCTTCTGTGTTTGGGTATCACTTGCCAGCCCAAACTGGGACCCGGGTGCTGAGAAGGGCATACAAATCCATAGCCAAATGCTGCTAAGTAAGAGAGGAAAATAAAAAAATCTCAACAGACAGCTTAAAACTCAACCCTCCGAGCCCAGCAACCAGAGCAGCCTGCGCATGGAAGCAGCACCAGGAGCTGAAACTCTGGCAGGAAGACTCGTGTGGGAGTTGTGCTCGCGCTCGCTGAAGGGCTGTGGGCAGGTGGGAGGAACCTCGCTCTGCTCAGGGACGAGAAGGCGACGAGAGGGAACAGGAGCCCTATTGTGATGTGCCTGTGGTGGGGAACACAGAGGATGTAAATGATGATACTTTTCCCTCTACGTTCTCTTTGTGTCTGATTTAAGAAGCCCGCTGGTGGAGGGTATTCCTGGGTCAGACTCATCTCAGGCTCCGAGTACAGACACCAAACACGTTTTAATTGCTGAGGAATATTATTACTAGGGCACACTGTCTCTTCAGGAAGCGCATCCTTTCCAGTGCAAAAGGAGCCTGCAAGGGTCAGGGGTGCCACAGCTGTGGCAGCCCCTCACACCTTGCCAGCCCCCAGATTATTTACATCCAAATGGAGCGGGCAGCCCCCCATACATTTCTTCCCAGCACTGTGACTGACAGCATTTCTAAGGGGGGGGCAACTGACAACCACTCCCCCTTAGTCAGAGATAAAACCTAAGGTCAACCTCCTTCTGCTGCAAGTCTCAGCCTGCCCGATCAAACCACCTCTGTTCACTGCTTCTCCCGCAGTCCCAGCCCCCTCCTCCCGCCCCAAGGATTTCGGATATTAGAGTAAGCACCTGCAGTACCTCTGTATCCTCATTCTTCCCAGGCTACCGTTTTTATTGCAACTGCTTAATAAATACTCCATTCCCTCAACACCTTCCCCTAGATGGGAAAAGAGGGAGAAGTACTTTCTGTTGTTCGCGGGATGCCGAAGGCTCGAGGGGTGAAAGGGATGGATGTCAGCTGGAGCAAAGGGATGGTTGCACGTTCCCCACTGCAAGGGAGGCTCAGAGGAACAGAAAAGCACCCGTGAGCTTGCAGACAGCAAGCACTCCTCGCAGGGCAGCAGAGTATGGTGACACTCTGGGTCAACCTCTGCCAGTGGGCCGAGGAAAAGCCTTTTAACTATGGGCTCCCACAAGCAGCCCTCCCTTACGCAGGCCAGCCCAATGTCACCCGTGATCTACAGCTAGTTGTGTTTGTTGGGCCCTTCTTGCCTTGTCCTCCTTTTGCACTTCGTGCTTTTGCAGAGATGCTTTGCTTGTCCTCGAGACAGAGCCACGCTTCAGACATGGCACACACGTAATAATGGTGCCCCTGTAACTCTCCTTACTGCTGTTCTTTTCTCCTTCCTTAACATCAGAAGAGCCAAGCTGCTATTCTGAATGACTGTAGCACCTACTTAGGTGCGACAGAGATGTGTAATTTTTTTCCCTCTAAACCATCAGGAAGCCCATTTTCAAGTGTGAAACCCAACACATGGCACGCACACTGGTCGTACAGAACAAATGCGGCTGCAGCACTAACGCCTGTGATGCGCACGTGGATGCCCTGCTGGGGGGACCCTGTCCGAAAAGGAGGCTCTCTTTGGTATACAGACCACGTTTCATTCCCAAGGACTGCACAATACCTTATTCTGCCAAAAGAGCTCAGCAGAGTGTGCTGCAGACTTTTTCCCCTTCATTTTACATTTTCTTGGCAGAGTAAAACAAGTTTTAGGCTTCACTGGACAGAAAACAGAATGCTAGAGAGGACAGAGAGCTTTCCATCTCAAAGAGGTGATGAACCTGTATATCTAGAGACATGTCTTTCAGACTTACTAATTCAGTCACTGGAAGGAGCAGATGTTAGATTTCCAGTTTCCATCTTATCAAAAGCAAGAAGGGAGGAAAGCTTTTCCACTCCTGAGATGCTGAAGGATTTGGCCAGCTGAGACCACTTCTTACTATAGACTTCCGAGTACAATGCAAATGTGTCCAAGAACAGCTGAGAGGGAAATCTGTTCTGTGCAAGCACATTTCTCTCCATATTTGTAGCTGTGCCCTACAGAAGCCAAGACGTGAAGTTATGTGAGAGGCAAAAGAAGAATCAGGTTTGATAATATCACTTGTCCACTACTCACAAATCTCCATGACTTTATCCATCCATCCCAAATCCACAGGTACTGCAGCAAGCAACCCTTGTTTTATTTTATGAAGACAACTGATTAAGCAATATTCTTTGCTGAAACAGTAAGGAATAATGTTATCTTTCATTTCCACTAGAAAGGAATGAAACGTCTAAACAACCAAAATTTGACATCAAGCCGAAGTCCATCCCAAGAGAGGTAAAGAATCAGCCTGGGCTAGCAACAGGTTTCCTAGACAACAGAGTAACAGAGCTTTAAGGTGTCCTCTTACTTCACAGCTCCACAGGCCTAGAAAAAGGAGGTCAAGGACACTTTAAGACTGAGATTCCTACCTTTTGAGGGCTGACAGTGCTTACCTCAAGTCACACAGAGTCAAAAGGTGTTAAAATGACAACAGTTTCACCATTAGGACCATTAAGTCATTCTTGCAGCTGTTTTACATCAGTTCAAATTAATCTTTCTTTCCCCACGAGCCCTCCATGTTTGGACGAAAGGTTAATCAGGCAGACTGCCTTTTTGTTGCAGGAATGTATTTTTTAAATTCCTAATTCACTGCAGAAATAAGATTTCTATAATACTCATGCCCTTTACACGGTGGTATTAAGATTTTATAATCACTCCTGAGTGGCCTGCATAATTAAACAATGCCTTCATCCCTGCTGGACAGCAGAGCCATTGCAAGTTCACACAGAGCACTTATTTGCTGTACTGTCACTTACCTTTTATGCCCACAATACACAAACAGTAAACGGTAGAATCACATGGAGTATGTGAGAAAAGCTGAGGTGAAAGGAAAAGGGCAAAGAGAGTTCAGCTAACTTAGCTGCTGGTCTGCTTGCTTACCTATAGCTGCACAACTGCTATGGGGTCCATTCAGTCCCTGTATATCATGAGAACAAAACTTAATAAATATAGACAGCTTTATACCTTGCAGGATATAGTAACCATTGCACATGACTCCTTTACCATGTGCTTAGGAAGTACAAAAAATACCACGTGGAAGAGCATCGTCATCTGTGCTGGAGCTTCCTCCAAGCAGTGGGGCAATCTGCACTCTGCTGTGTTGGGACTGAGGCCCTTGTAGTTGCATAAAGGTGAACTGAAAAGGTCGCTAAAGGGGATAATTACAGTTTAAAGGTGATTTAAAATACAGGTAATCCTCAATTAGGCAAACAGGTGGAACACAGACAACCTTGTCTACACAAGTACTGGTATGTCTGTGCTGGTTAGCCAGTTCCTACCTTGCTTATGCCCAGACACCATGCTTTTCTCTTGGCCCCTTCAGCTCCCATTTACGTCAGGTAGCACCAGCAGTGGAATTGTTTCCCCATTCAGAGCCTAACCCCACTCAGCACCCTTTAGTTCTGCACAAGAGAGGTCCTTAGATCAGACCCATGGGACATTCCTTTTGACCCCTTCCCTCACAATTACCAGGGCTCCATAGTCAACTTAACAATGGTCATACACCATTATTTGTGCCAGATTTCACCCCCTCCTGGGCCCAACAATAGCAAATCCTTATCCTTAGAAAAGCTGGTGGCATTGCCTTGGGCACAGAAGGAAGTTTAGGAAATATGGCTGCTCCTGGGAAACTCAGAAAAAAAGCCTCCATCAAGTTGCCAAAGCCACCCTGCTCATTGCAGCAGACAAATCACCTCCTGATTAATTCTGTCCCAACAAACGTCTGCAAGGGCTGCCAAGCAGCAGCAACGTTTGTTTAATCAGAGCCTCTGGAAAATTAAACACTTTTGGTGCCTGTGATAGATATCACCTTCCTCCCCCTCTCTTGCTCTGTTCCCCAACCACGGTGCCAGAGTCACTCTCCTCCTCTGCAGCACAGTGAAGAATGGAATACAGATGAACAATTCGGAGCCGATAAATCAATCTTGTTTTACTTATTCTTGCTTCTTCCTCTGCTTTCCTCCCACTGCTGTCCCCTGCCACGCAAATACACGTAGGTATAAGTAGCCCCTTAGCTAGGTCAGCATGATTTTTTTTATCCTTCTGTCCCACAGTACATAACAAATTAACCTCATCAATATCAAGACTCCCACAACATGCCTTCTGCACTCTGGCTGCTACTACATCATCTGGGTTCATACTGGCCTCTTGTGAACTGAACTCCCTGCCTTGGACGCAAAGGACAGTTATTAATTTCATAGTATACTCTTGCCCCTCTCTAAATAGATTTTTCTTTCTAAAACATGATGTCCAGATTGGACTAATCAAAGACGATCTTTTCAGGGAAGAGCTAATTAAAAAGGTTTTTCCCCATTCGCTTTGGGACACCCATTTGGTGCCCCAAAAAAACCACCTGGGTCTGGGCAGAAAGGATCACAGTACACACACAGCTCAGAAAGGAATTTTTGCTGCTTTTTCACTCTCTGGAGTGACGAAGATGAGACTGATCAGGATTCACAACTTGTTAAACAGCTGCTCACAGCCAATGGCAGGAATAGAGATGCTTGTTTCTGTCAATAGAAGCCATCCTGCGGGCTTCTATAATGTTCATTTGCTAGTTTGCTGTGCCTCTGTCTTTCTTATATATATTTTTAAAGTATGAAATCTCTGTTATCTTTCAAAACTATCATTTAAATGAAAATGATTTATTTTTCAGTCATGTCCAGAATTCAAAAAGGATTTTACAGCCATTTTTACTGTGAGAAAACTGTTAGAGTTTCTCAGGAAGGAAAGGACCGCACAGTTCTTTCTGTGCAACCTCAAATGTGTCAGAGCAGTGAAATAAATGATGCTATTTCAGGCATATCATGTTGTATTATTTTTGGTAGTTCCCAGCAGCTTGGTAAAACAGGAAACGCAAACCACCACCGTGAAAGGTTCTGTTACATTTTCTATAACCAGTAGCACTCATGGATTTTTGCCCAGTGATGACGGTATTTATCATCTCAGGTGTTTGGTAGACGTGCTTATTTTACTGCCATCACCAGAAATCTCTGCAACAGTAAAATAGTTCCATTCAAATAGGAGCTAATCTGGATCTTGGGAACGTGGCTTTGCAAATGTGGCAGGGAGCTCGGAAGTCTGTACGTTTATCGTCGTAGGTCATATTCACAAACATACCAGTGGGCACTGGTAGGGGCACTTAGCTCTGGTTGATTCCTTTGCTTTCATGCTCTGAAATCTCTCCCAAGCGGAGCAGACTTGTACTGAGCCAGAAAATCTGATGCACGCTGCCAATTATAGACATTACATACAAACCAGAATTGTGCAGTCTTCTCACCCAGAGGCACAGAAACAGGAGTAAAAAGTAAAGGAAAATCACATTGGTAAACAAGTACCCACAGAAGAGACAGATATTCATTGGGTAAGATGGTGGAACCTTAAAGCATATTTTAGAGCAGGACTACCCTAATTTTTAATGATTTCTGCTGTAACTGCTGTAATACATCTGGCATATCTCTCTTGTGGGGTAAATAAGCTTAGCTCTACTGAGTATAATTAATAGCATTAATTTATTTCAACAAAGTTTTGGTCGACTTATACCCGGATGAGCTAACAGTTATACACGATCTACTTTGTAGAGGGGTTTTGCTACGTTATGAACAACTACGCTGAGGGAAAACTCTAGGGAATAGGCCTTATATTACAGTTATAGCATATTTATATATAAATATAAAACTACATTTTATATTTATGCTTTTAACAGGCAAGCCACATCAAACATAGCTTGTCATAAGAGTTTTTTTTCTTGTCCTCGTCTGAACCGAGATTATTCCAGACAGATGAATGAGGCGAGCATCTCCTTTTGCAGTTACTATTATTGTCCAGCTATGGCCAATATTGCAGAGTGCCGTGGCCAAAGGACAACTGTCCATCTCTATTACAGGACAGTGTCCAGATTTTGTTCTCTAGCTTGAGAAAAACAGAGTGCAATGCCTACTAAACCATTTTTACCTAATTTTCTTTTTCTTATGTATTACAACAGCTGCAATAACTTCATTTCACTTAGTTCAGTCTTGGTAATTCGACATGCAGATTCAGAGCCTTTCAGTTCAGATGGGGCCATTAGAGCAACTAGTCTGAACCCTTCCCTAGCAAAGGTCACTATATTCTGCACAGTAACATGTGCACTGATGTTAGTAAAATACAGATCTCTAACCCATCTCAGACTAGCATCTGGCTCAGACTGGTGGACACTGAGAGGTAGGGAATCCATCTCTCAGGGTGACTAATTTATCAGCCCTTATGTCCTCATGGGATTTTAGAAATAACCCTTAAAAACCTGTAATGGGCCTTCAGCAACTGTATTCAACAGAAGCAAATTGGCAAAAATGCACGAAAATTGGGGAAATTATTACAAAATGGAACAAACTTCACATTCTTGCTGAAGGACTGGGGAAGAGGTCTAATGCTCCTAACCAGTGTTCCCTCCTTCGCTGTTTAAGATCCAACTCTCACCCATATACATCTACACATGGACTCAAATATCCTCCACCAGACAAGGTCAAGATAACTGCTATTGTGTCTTACAGCTGGCTCCACGTCCTAAGTTGTATGTCAAGAAATTTCTGAACAATTCCCTCCTCCCTAGTCATAACTGCCTGCAAGAAGATCAGAGTTCATCTCCTATGAGAAAAGAAGCATCGTTTTGTGGCTGCACAACTGCAATAGGCTTTATTTATATCACGTTCCTAACCATATGTGCAGTAGTCTAACTAACCTGAAACCATCTTAAAAGTGATTATTGGCAGGTTGGCTTTTTTTGTTTAAAGACAATTAATGCCAGACTGTAAAGTTAGCTAGTGAAACTCATTGATTTTTGTTCTGAATGTAGGAAATACGTCCAGCCTACAGTACAAATTATAGAAATGATCAACAGAAAGGGCTTAATGCACACCTGGACACGTGCACACATAATGCACAGGGCCAAATTTAGATGCTTTTAAGTCTTAGCCATAGGTGGGAGTGCATTCGTGCTGAAAGCGTAGTATTACTGAGGGAACATATTCAAGATACAGATGCTGCCTCAGGCAGCCTTTCTTCCCACGCAAATCCTTCTTTGCCAACACTTGGATCAATCTGCATGGATGTAAGGTGCTGAGATAGAGTAATGCAGGCTCACACATGCTTCTTATGTCTGCTCCAAGCCTGCCCTGCAAGATTCCTCTCCCTAGTCTTTGCGACCAAAGTGACAAAAAAGGTTTTCTCAGGTTAGCTAGTTGCTGGGGTTTTGGAGGACTGTAAAATGAAGCTCAAAATCCAAAATTGAGCTAGCTGTTATTTTTCTCTACTTGTCTGTAAATGCATTAAGTGGTAGCGTGAGCCAAGTCAGAGAATGTTAATAACATGACTGGCAGAGGACATTTGAAATTGCATATGGAAGAATGCAGTTCCTGAGCTTAACGGCATAATGATGTGCTTGAACTGTGGTGCTCTGTTTAGATAGAGCTTGAATGAATGCTGACTTCCTTCCCTGACAACTAACAAGACAATAAAACAACAAACGCTCTTGCCAGTTCCCAGCCATGATTTGTCAAATGCTCAAAATGCCCACAAACAGAAAGGTGCATACATATCTGTATTCCCTAATGTAAGTATGACGTCCAATCTGCCACATTAAAATATGCTATGTCATATGTACTCTAGTCGTAATTTTTTACCTTTTTTTTTTCCTGTTATTACTTTTGCAACATGGTTTTCACTCTTCAGTTATCAAACTTACTGTCTATAATCTCACCTTCTTCCTCATTTGAGCTTTCCAAGACTGTTTCTGGCGCTGATGGAATACAAAAAAGAATGGCATGCTGCACTGTCAAGTAACTCGCCTTAACATTTTCACCCGCTTTCACTCTAACAACTCAAAGTCTACCCCACAAGCTTCCCAGGAAGATGGGTGCACAACCTCTCTTTCCACCCCACCCCACCACAATCCTGTTTATGCCACCTAGACTGAACACATGAGAATGAGAGAACCCTCCCAGCCATCATGTTACGTATGCAATGGTATGTTGCCACACGTTGCCCTGTAGGCAAGCAAGATACTTCCAGGCTTCTTCTACACATGGGATATTATAGAAGAAGCTGTTTCCTGTAGCGCATATGGAGCCCAGCAAATGTTCAACCACTCAGAAGACTGAGTTCTGTGGAGTCCTGCTAGTTCTGACCATAAACTCATTACCAATATTAAAGAGAATACGTTTCAGTTTATGAAATACAGAATACCAGTTATCAAAAATGTATGTATTTGTGCAAACAGGTGAAGCCTGGATCACTGTTCTCGCCCACACTCAGTGTAGCACACGCTGTCACCCATCAGTCACTAGAGTACAGGTTTGCCTCCAGTGAACCATGTCTCAAGGGCAACAAATAGCCTTTCAAATGGTCAGCTTCTCAAATTGCTATGAATTACTATGATTAAAAATCACTATGGAGGGAAGATGAGATGCAAAGAAATCTCTCTTATTTATCTTCTTGGAGAATTCTTGCTTACTAGTATTACATTCAGCATCACTAGCGAAGATCCCTACCGTCACACTCCAGAAACCAACTAAGCATCTCTGCATTACCTGCTACTCTTGAAAAGATTTTGTGGATCGAGCTTACAACTCACACGGATTCAATACAGTGGCTTTCTATTGTGCCCTCAGTTCTAGGATCCTGGGAATAGTTGTTTGACTGCTCTTCCCACAGCATGAATAGAAAGCACTGTGCTGGTTCTGTAGCTGATAGCTATGTTTCTTTCTTAGCAACTACGGTACAAGTGACTTGAAAACTTTTCACCTTTCTTCACAGTCAACGAATCTCTTATTCAAAGTCCTTTACATAGCTGGATATCCAATCCAGTGCTGCACACTGCCCAGTCTCTTTGGCATGTGAAGCAGATGAGCAGACACTCCTTATCTGCCAATCTGAGGAGTTCTGCCCTGCAGGTCTCTGGTCTCTTAGCCTTACTGGCTTTGTGTAGTTCCCCACAACCGCGCAGCCTGCACTCAAACATATGAACACATTTGTAAACTATTAGTTTACAAAAACAGATCAACAGAACTTTGGAGGAACTAAAACTTTGTTCCCTAAAAGCATCATCATTACAATTCACCTGATTACTACGTGAATAATAACCTAGATTGGCCTGCTGGGAAATAGAGTACTTTTCACATCCAGGTTACTTGAGATGCTGATCTACTTCAAATGTCACACAGTCTTAATACACCATGCTGGAGGGCAGCCCTCACACTGGTAGAAGACCCGCTGCTTCTTTTTTCTCACAGAATAACAGAAGATTGGAAAGACCGGTAAGATCATCCAGTCCAACCACCAACCCAACACTACCATACCCACTAGACCATGTCCTCAAGCACCACTTCTACACGTTCCCTGAACACCTCCAGGGATGGTGACTCCACCACTTCCCTGGGCAGCCTGTTTCAATGCCTGTTCTCCTCCCAGTGAATGCTGTCAATACCTGAAATGAGAGCAGAGGACAATGGTCTTCCTGGATCCAGCTGGCATAATGAGCTGCTATAGAACAGCAGGAACGTGCAGCCTACAACAAGCAACTAAAGTCTGTAACAAACTAAAGGGCAAGTTTTGCAATCAAATTCACCCAGTCATTCTGTTTTTAGTGGGACTATGCAGATAGTTAGTTTATTTGAGTTTATTTGAATGGATTGGTGCCTGTATGCTCTTGGCATGTAAGCAGTCTGTGAGGAGAATAACTGGGAGGATATATATGAAAACAGGAGAAAGCAACACTTCAGCTAAATATTAGAAAAATAATGTCAGGCTGTGGAATCATCTTCCAACACAAATGGAAGAAACAGCACAGGCTATATAAAAATTAGCTGGACAAATCACACGGTAAGTTCCATGCTCACTGAGGACTGGACAACATGACCCAAGGAGTCTTTTGTCATTGTCAGTGCACATAATTCTATCCTGACTGCAGATGTAAAACATATTAAGCTTAAGTAAAAATGTAATTCATTATCTTCCACTTTGGGTGCATCACTTATTTAATGGGATGTCTCCTAGGAAAGCAATTTAGTAGTGCAGCCAATAACATTGTCTGCTGTTTAACTGGGACAGAATTAGCATAAATTCAACCTAATGGGGACACATTTAGCTAAGACCAAGTAATTGTGCTACATCACAGTAAAATTCTACAATCCCCAAGTTTTATAACCACTAAATGAGACT
The DNA here is from genome assembly GCA_027574665.1 of Rhynochetos jubatus. Classification (NCBI taxonomy): domain Eukaryota; kingdom Metazoa; phylum Chordata; class Aves; order Eurypygiformes; family Rhynochetidae; genus Rhynochetos; species Rhynochetos jubatus. The sequence continues at coordinate 33,883,151 of CM050653.1, forward strand.
ACAGGAAAAGTGGATATATGAAATACCTGACCAACAGAATGGGTGGTTTTAAGCGCAGTGGTGCGTTTTTCATTGCTATCACCTTCTGTTGCTATTTCAGTTCTTTTTAAAACTTGTTTTTAATGGCCTCTTCACTTAGTTGGTATGGGTACTTACCAGAATAAGCAACTTTCCAAGTACTTCTAAGTGTTGTTCCACTACCACATGGAAACTCACGCCTTGTTATCACCTGGGACTGGAAAACAGGTGGTGGATGGCTGCGGCACTTCAGCAATCTCCCAGCAGCATTTAGATTCTGATACAATTGCTCCTAGCAATCCCCACTAAATTACGGAAAATGACCGTATCACATTTTCCAGATTTTCCTGCTCCTCAGCAAGACATAAGAGCCATCCAAAAATCAATCTGTCAGCCTGAAAATCTGGAAAAATGCTGCTATTTTCTGTAGGTAAAAGAAGAGGTCCAAGATTTGTTAAAGAGTACAAGCAATTTGTTAAGAATAGATGATCTAGAACCTGCAGAAGCATATTACTGCAAGAATGACTCAGGCAGTAATCATCACAACATACTTATAAATAGCACAGAAAAGCATTAATTCAAAATTACTTCTCACCTCCTAAAGTCACCATATAGAGCAAGCCATGTGCCAGGGAGTCTGTGTAGTCTGCTACCTGTCTTCTATGCCAATCCTTGATGGAAAAGTTCATCACGCTCTAAGTAATTATAGGAAAGTTTTCTTCTAGACTTAGATATGGACAGCTAATTCTCTACAGCCTGGCAGTGACAGATTCCCTACAGTTAACTTTTAGTTGTCAGCATGTCGGTTGTTAATCTAATTTCTGTACCTCCTCTTCAAAAATATGATAGCCAGCAGGTCACTCTATGAATGACTTACAGGAAACAAAAATCTGTGATATCTCTCGAGTTTACTATTGAGTACACCTGTATTTGTCCTCCGGAGTAATCACAGGAGCAGTCATAATAGTGTTCTATAAAAGATCTTGTGGATGACGGTGTCAGGTGAGTCTGGGGACTAGGTGCACAAAGGACAGCATAAACAAATACTCATGTTGCCAAGAGTACGTACTTCTACAGAGAAAATACACAAAATGCATCATTCATCCTTGAACAATCCAGGAGATGCTGTTAGAAAGGGTTAGGTTTCAGCAGTTTATAGGACTTGCATAATCTGCCTGTGACTTCCAGCTGCCACCACGGGAGGATGGGGAGCGCTTGCAGAACGTATGTCACATCTGCCAGGCCTGTGCAGATTTCCTGCGGAGCTGGATGTGACACAGGACACCAAAGTTTAGGCACCTGATTAGCTCTCCTAACGACGCCAACAATGGTCATGGGGTCTAGAAAATAGACGTATCCTGTGCAATAAAAGTGGCTTCCACAGAAGCCCTTTGAAAACGCAGAACCAAAGCAGATTGTGCCAACATGATACAGTACTACAAATTTTCTCATCTTGTAAAGGTGTAATAAACACACTCTCACTTGAAAGCAACCCTAAAATAAACAAAGAATCCCACTGCACATGAGGTATCCTGCAAAAATACAAACATCTTCAAAACAATCTTGAGATCATGTCCCAAGAGTCACTTTTATTCTGGGGTTTCTTATTCACCACATACTACAGTATTTCAAGCACCTCCTCGCTCTAGGTGATTGAAAAGAAATTTCATTGTCCACCTTGGTTACTCATGGCCTGAATGGTTGGCTACCATATTCCTGAAGAAAAAGGGGTATAATGAGTAGGTTAAATAAGTGAGGGGGAAGATATAGAGATATAAAGGGGTTCTGTGGCGATAATTTAATACCCTCCCACACAGGATAAGAATTTGTAGTATCAGTGTATACCATTTAAAAGTTCAGAGTAGGAACTGGAACCATTTAACTGATCAATAGAAAATCACAGCAACTAAGTAATTAATTTGGCACAAATGTGCACAGGCTCCAGGCCAACCCAGTTTTCACTGGTTGTAATGAGCTTTTGTAAAGTCCTGAACTCTGTATCCACCTGTTTCTTTCCATGCATGAAAATTATGGTAACCTGCAGCACACAGAAATAAGTCAGAGGCACAAATGTCAAGTACCAAAGATCCCACTCCCCAGTCCATTTCAGAAATATGTATATAAAATATGGCTTGGTTTACCAGAGATGCAGAGCAGCTGATTGACCACTTTTAGGTCACCTTAATTTCATTGAAACATTTTGATTCACAGGACCGTATTCACATTTAAAAGCCTACATTTAGTTAAGTGCATAAATCTAGGAAACACTGAATTTTGCTTTAGTGTTATAAACTACACCCCAAGTCTATATTTTTACCACTTAGCTTCTGTCAGGTTTCTGTCTGCTGAGCTTCTATTATCACCTTAGCATTTCATTTTTAATATTCTTTTTCCAAACCAAGATGATCAATCTTTAATAATATATTTCTAAAAATTTGCAATCACCTCATGATACTTGAGATTATGCAGTTTATGACATTAATTTCCAGTAAGCATTTAATTCTTTGAAATCTTACTATATTTTAATTAAAGACTATGGCAGAAAAATCAGTTTTATCCAGTGTGATAAAAAACATCCCGAAAACAACTGCCTTTAAAACTGTAATCATGAAATACTTTTACAATTACTTTGTAAGGAAGGAGAAAGCAAAATATGTGTGTGGATGTCTGAATGCGGTGTTGTGTGTATGAAATGAGAGAATATTTAAACCCCCTGCCATGAGAACCCTGAACAACTTATTGTTCATCCCTCAAAAAATATCACATATCCTGATAAATAGGAAGTTAGTCATTCCTATGGATGAGGAACATGAGGAACCATACTGTGAGACATATTTAAAATAAAACAGAATGTTTTCAACTGTTTCTATTATAAACCTGTTTCCATTATAGTACTGTCAGTATCTTGGGCAAAAGTAATTTGAATGGGTGAAGCAGAACTGGAAACAGTACTTGGAATTATTATTTGAAAACAAATAATTTAACCTGCCTGCTGGCTTATCCATGACTCTGTTATTTAAACTTTGAGTAAGACCACAGATCTCTATTTTTTCTTTCAAAAATGTTGCGAAGAGTTACGTCCATCCAGGCCTCCCTTTGGCTTCAAGCAGTTACAGACAACAGACAAATAAGGTTTGTCCGTGTGAAAATCCCATGCTTTTTTGCCTTGAGCTTCCAAGCATGCCAAGTTCAATCCAGAAAATTAACACAGAATAGCGATTTCTCCATTTCCAATTATTTCTGCAAAAAGCAGCAGTGTGAAAAAAAAAAAGGGGGGAGAGGGAGAGGGAAGGACCATCTCTACTTTCCACCAGTATGAGGTCTGGTGGCTGAGATGCAACAGAAATGCATATTGAAGTTGGGCACCATTCACCTGGCTTCTCAAAGAAGCTAGCAGACAAGAATCAACTAAACTGTCTCAGCTCCTGATTTAAAGCATCTGAAATCCTGCTCCTGGTAGTTAAAGCCCTCTAGAAGCTAGGATCTAGCTTCTGAAAGACCAATCTGAAAGACCTCCCTCTACACCTCAGAAAGAGTATGATCAAGAGAGAAAGTGAGGCCAGAGAAAGCTGACTGCAGTCATCCATCCCACAGCGGTTATTGAACACAGCAGGTTTTTCAGGATGTCCTAAAAATCCGTGTATTAGCACTTCAACGCTTTGACAAAGGCTGTATTAGAAACAAAGGGGAAAAGAAAAGCTGAAAGAAATGTCTGATCACCTGTTAACCTCTCCATGCCCCAGCAAAGGAAAAAGCCTTTGTGACTTTTGTATGGCTATATAATTTACTGTTCAAGGAGTTTTGCAAACATTATACTTAAAACTGAAAGACAAAAATTGAGCTGCACATTTTCCTGTGAACAAAGGGACAAAAGTTTTCTGACAGCTGGGTGATAACTTAGATTGGTTTCCAGTTATGCTAAAATTCCTATTAGCCGCCTCTCACCTGAAATTTTTATTAAATAACCTTTCCTGAGGCCCCATATTGCCATCTAAATATGTATTTCACACTGCCTCTCCTAATGTTTTCAGTCTTTAACTGAAGCCCTTCAAGGCACTTTCCTTTTGTAGAATAAAAGCCTCCCTGAAAGCCTTCAAATAATGTACAAACGACCCAGGATTTAAAAATAAGCAGAGCTCCTGAACACACCTACCAAATCCATGACATGCAAATTCATACAAACCTAAACTTAAGGAGAAGCACCCCAATCTGTGTGAAACACTCCCTGGATCGTTCAGATGGTGCCTTTACACTACAGAATATTGCCCTCTGGACTTCACACAAAAAAAGGAAAGCTATTAAAAATTCAAAGGCAAGCTCAGTTTGTTTTTGCCAGCTTATGAATTTGTTGAAAAAGTGACCTTTCAGCTCGGCTTCCCAGAGGTGTGAACATTTTTTTCATACTGTTGATATATGTGCCAATTTAGAGTAAGTTATACACAGTAGGTGTTTCTAGAAATATTAAAACTTCACAGCCTAGTTGGACAGCCATTTGGAAACAGATTGCTGAAGGACAAAGGGACACTGCTATTTCTTCCGCTAGAAAGGCTCCCTCTTTAAATTTTTATTTTTTTCATTATATATCACTACTGACATCTGACTTTCAAAGAAATAATGGAATTAAAGTATCAGATTGGTTTCAGGACTAGGTATCTTCCATCATTTTTTTTCTTCTGTGTTGTGCTTACAGTGCCTAGACCTACTGTGCAACAAACTACTTCAAAATAATCAGAAGTAACTCATTTACTTTAGCTTATACAAGTTTTCTCAAAAATCTGTTTACCTTGGCCGTAATCTTCCAGGGGGAAAATGTGTAGTTTTGACAGTAATATTAGTGGGGAAAACTGTGCCAGAGTCCTACAGCCTTATATTCTCCTACTGAACCATAAAGAACATTAGTATTAACAGAGTCTATGTATATCCACTCCCGTCAACACATCGATACAGCACCATTGTCAGGGAAAGAAAGGCCATCACAAAGGAGCGCACTGTCGATGTTTTCACACACGTTTTGTGAAGGTCATTCTCTCAGAAGACTAATAGGCTGAAAACTCAGGCATAGAGACTTAGCTTGACTTTCTGGAGCATCCAGAGAAAGTCAGCTTCTGAGGATGACTTGTTAACTCAGCTCAAATTTGATAAAAACACCTTTTGAAATGGATACAGGCTGTAGGATGCAACTTCTAGTTGCATAATCTTGTCTGTGAGCATCCATTACATAAAACCCCAAAAAAACTTAAAAGCAGACTCCAGATTTGCCCTTTATGTACTTTCCAAATAACTATGTATCAGACATTGTGCCTAAATCTTTCCTTCAGTGTTTTTTCTTTCGGATTTTATTTGGATTCAGCTCAAGATTCATATCTCAGTATTTCCCTTATGTATAAAAAAACAGACGAAAAACTATGTCAAAAAGAGGTTGACCCACACCAATGTTTCTGTCATTCATTATCTAGATATAGGGCAAGAGCACACTACACACCAGAAATGTAGGTCAAAGACTCATCACCACACACACTAACAAAATAAAACCTAATGATGTGCCATTTACATAGTTTAATCTTCTTTCTTTCAAAAAAAAGCAATTAAGGGACAAGAGTCAGTGTGGGATTTAAATCTGCACAACAAAGTAACTTATCATGCAGCGTTCTGGAAGCACTGTGTTCTTTAAGGAAGGAATTAAATGTTAAATAATGGGACTCAGCAGTACCCAAAATGGGTGTTCATGTTGGAGCAAAGAAAGGGATGCGATTTCTCCTTCTTGATCATACGTAGGAGACTGCACTTTGTAAAACAATCTGGTGAAGAAATGTGAAGCCCAACAAAAAAAGGAGTTTTGTCCAAACACCACAAGTAATGAACATATAGTAAATATTATCTGCATATTGAAAAGTACATATGAAAAATGTTTCTATAATTACATTTTAAAGAGGCGGTGGAACATGCTTCTTTATCCTCTTATCCTCATTTGTGATTGAGCAAATGGGTATTGAAAGTAAAAATAGGCATTTTTCAGCTCCAACCAGGCGAAAGCTCATCTCTCAGTTCTGCTGTTACAGTGCCCATGGCAACATATTTACCGATACAGAGGCAGATTGGTGATTAACCTAGGAAAACATTAGCTTACTGTAACGCATGACATGTTTTGACAGACATACGAAAACTCACGTCCCAAGAAAATCCTACAGAGGATGTACAGGTCTGTTGCAAATGTATGTACATGTACGCTGCTGCACATACATGCACACTTGCTACACGCTGCAATGTAAACATTCATTCATGCAATATGTCTGCCTCTATTATCAATGAACAATATTTGTTTGGGGTTTTTTAACTGACAATTTAGACATTCCCTTTAATTTTGAGAGTTTGACTTAAAATTAATCATAATGAAAATTATCCATTTTTTTCTCTTTTAGTTATTCCGATCCCATCACCATAAACCAGGAGCAACTTTAGTGACTTAAGACAGGAACTGCTGGAGAAAATAACCACAAATAATTTAAAATCTAATAACTGCTCTGCACTAATGTAGGCTCGTATATTGCAGACAGGCTTTTAAGATTCTTTAGGTAACTACATCTGGAGTAGAGGATCACTTTCTCTCTTTGATTTTATTTAATGCTCTTCCCCAACATTTCCAAGGCTCCTATCAACCTTGCTGTTGTAATTCCAAATGACCTCGGATACAGTTGTTTTAATAAGATTGCATCCCACACTGCTGCCTCTGTATTGTTGACTATCATCTACTAGAAAACACAAATACATCTTAAAAGAAAAAAAAAAAGGGGGGGTGGGGGATGGCAGTGGGAGAAAAAAAGACCTCAGAGAAGTCTGCAATGATCCATGAATATCCTGAGACAGGCAGGTACCTTGCCCAGGTAAACAGTCTACATCACCAACCACAGTTAGCAGAATTAATACCAGCTCAAGTTCTGACTGGCTGCTGGGAATACTTTGATGTTGCTTTCTCTGAACACATAACTCTTCCCTCTCTTCCCCCAGGTCAGATTTAAGAAAAAAAGATTGCAATAACAGTACAATGGAAATGTCGTGAACTGTACTTCAAATGAGAGCGCAAGGAAACGGTGGCTCACAGGTCACTGAGCATCTAAGTAGTACAAGGCAGTGACAACTGACATCACGTTGCATTACACTCTTACAGGATGCCCCTTCTTCCCCTCCTCCTCCTCTGAGCAGCCACAAATAGGTGTTTTATTCCTGTGTTGAATCAGTGACATGAGAAATGAGATTTCAAAACAGAGTCGACTCTGATTTCAGGGACAGCTTGAGATTAAGTATTTATATTAAAACAACATATTTATATAACATGAGAGAGAAAAATCTAACAAAACGTTTGAAATATATTCAACACTGAAACCTTTAGCACATCATATTCAGATCAGTTTCTAGTCTGCAGACCTCACCAAATGCAACAAACTGTGAAAGATGAAGAATACAGCGTCTAAACTCACAAGGCTCTGGAGAAGCCGACAGGGATGGTAGTAGGACACTGGTATCTTAAGTGTCAGCAGGAGTTGTGTGGGGCTCAGTTACAGCCACAACAGGCAATAGCGCACACACAGAGAGCACAAGCTTGTTGACCTGTCCTTGTATTTGTGAACTTACTCACCTACAACCCAAAAGCCAAGATTCTTTCTGCCTGTTGTTTCAGCAAAAAAAGGCAGAACTTCAGTATGAGAAAACAGCAGTTTTGGACAGAACAATGTAACATCTTCTACAAGATACACAAGATTCTTGACTCAATACTGAAAAACGCTTTACAGAAACCCCAAAGGATATAGATATGCAGCCTTTCTAGAAATGGCTAGCATCTAGCTTCTTCAGCCCAGTAACATTCTGTAACTCAGACAGAAGTCTCCTCTTGACAACTTCTTATGCCCTACTACTTATTAATTACCTAGTTTGTATAGTATATGTTTTGAATAACACTTAAAGTAATGCCAATTATAAACAAACAAACAAAAACACCAAGGTATTTGCATGGCCCTTTTCACAGCCCTGTGTTTGCATGTTCTTCTATAAAAGATACTTGGTCTATCTTGGGAAAAATCCCTTCTCAATTGGCAGCTCAGTTTTTCCAAAATTGTGACAAAAGCACATAAAGTTTGAATTTTTTCTAAGCACACAACTCTTGACTTATACTTTTTGTTGACTTAATTGGTTTTTTTCCTGTAATCATTTAAATCTCAGGCAGAAAAAGGAAAATGAACCGATCTAGGCCTCTGTCCAGGCAAGCATTTGAAGGTGCTGTTAACTACAAGTACCGGGAGGAACTCAGCTGAAAACCTCTGGAAAGCTCACCAAAAGTGTTTGCAGCAAGTTCAGGAGCAGTGAAATCCAGCTCGCACCACCCAAACTTAAGTCCATAAAATGAACAAATAGAATCACAGAATGGTTTGGGTTGGAAGGGACCTTAAAGATCATCTAGTTCCAACCCCCTGCCATGGGCAGGGACACCCTCCACTAGACCAGGTTGCTCCAAGCCTCACCCAGCCTGGCCTTGAACACTGCCAGGGATGGGGCATCCACAGCTTCTCTGGGCAACCTGTTCCAGTGCCTCACCACCCTCTCAGGGAAGAACTTCACCCTGACGTCGAATCTAAATCTCCCCGCTTTCAGTTTAAAACCATTATCCCTTGTCCTGTCACTACAGGCCCTTGCAAGAAGTCACCCCCCAGCTTCCTTGTAGCCCCTTCAGGTACTGGAAGGTGCTATAAGGTCTCCCTGGACCCTTCTCTTCTCCAGGCTGAACAAGCCCAACTCTCTCAGCCTGTCCCCATAGCAGAGGGGCTCCAGCCCCCTGAGCATCTTTGTGGCCTCCTCTGGACTCGCTCCAACCGGTTTTATATCTTTCTTATGCTGAGGGCTCCACAGCTGGACACAGCACTGCAGGTGGGGTCTCACGAGAGCAGAGTAGAGGGTGAAAATCACCTCCCTTGACCTGCTGGCTACGTTCCTCTGGATACAGTCCAGGATATGGTTGGCTTTCTGGGCTGCCAGTGCACACTGCCGGCGCATGGCCAGCTTCTCATCCACCAGTACCCCCACGTCCTTCTCCTCAGGGCTGCTCTCGATCCATTCTCGGCCCAGCCTGTACTTGTATTTAGCATTGCCCTGACCCATGTGCAGGACCTTGCACTTGGCCTTGTCGAACTCCATGAGGTTGGCACAGGCCCCCCTCTCCAGCCTGTCCAGGTCCCTCTGGATGACATCCCTTCCCTCCAGCGTGTCGACCGCACCACACAGCTTGCTGTCATCAGCAAACTTGCTGAGGGTGCACTCGATCCCATAATTCGTGTCACTGGTGAAGACGTTAAACAGGACCGGTCCCAACACTAACCCCTGAGCAACACCGCTCGTCACTGGTCTCCACGCAGACATTGAGCCGTTGACCACCACTCTCTGAGTATGACCATCCAGCCAGTTTTTTATCCACCGAGTGGTCCATCCATCAAATCCATGCCTCTCCAGTTTAGAGACAAGGATGTTGTGCAGGACGCTGTCAAAGGCTTTGCACAAGTCCAGGTAAATTACATCGGTTGCCCATCGTCTATCCCCCAAGGTCATGACCCCATCGTAGAGGGCCACTATATTCATCAGGCATTATCTGCCCTTGGTGAAGCCATGTTGGCTGTCACCAATCACCTCCTCGTTTTCCATGTGCCTTAGCATGGTTTCCAGGAGGATCTGCTCCATGATCTTGCCAGGCACAGAGGTGAGACTGACTGGCCTGTAGTTCCTCGGATCTTCTTTTTTTCCCTTTCTAAAGATGGGGGTTATGTCTTCCCTTTTCCAGCCAGTGGGAACTTCACCAGACTGCCAGGACTTCTCCAGTATGATGGACAGAGGTTTTGAAGAGCCTCATCCACTAGTTCTTTCAGGACCCGCAGATGTATTTCATCAGGTCCCATGGACTTGTGCACCTTCAGGTTCCTCAGGTGTTCCCGAACCTAATCCTCTCTAACCCCAGGTGATTCTCCATTCTCCCAGTCCCTGCACCTGCCTTCCATGACTCGGGGGGGGGGGGGGGGGGGGGGGGGGGGGGTACGGCTTGTGCCCTTGACAGTGAAGAATGAGGCAAAAAAAGCATTGAATTAATGCTTTTGGGCAAAAAAGCCCAAAGCCACCACACAAGACAAAACAACAACTAAAAGCTGCACCCAGTAATTCTGGGCAAAATGCCTGATGAAGACGTAGCTGTAATGACAGAGGAAATTTCATTGTCTGGGTTGATTGTGTAAACTACACAGAAATCACACAGAAAGCCAGCAGAAAAATGCCTTCAAATGGCATACGCTGACTCTGCCCCAGGAGATAAACAGTTCTGCTGCTGATGAGCCCTTGGAGCGAACCTGCACCACAGGCAAACATCGTTACAGAACTGAGATTATGAAGTCTATCTAGGATGTTCCTTTAAAAAGCCATTCCAGATATTATGCCTTTAAATCAACATTTTTGTTAATGAGACAGTGGTTGCACTGGCTGAAAAACCATAATCCTGAGATTTAGAGTGCCCTCAAATGGGTCATAGAAGCCAAAAACCTAATCACAACAATTTTAAGTGTTTGTCTATTTAGCTGTCATTTATTTATAAGTCACCTCCAGCTGTTAGGAATTTTTGGCAGAACCATTTGCATGTATGGCATCCCAGAAGACAGCACCAGGTTCTGCTCCTCAGCTTTAACCTCTGCCTGTTACTCCCCATGATGTATGAACTATTGTTTCCTCATAAGCTTTCCTTGCCCTTCAAGCCCTCCAGGGTCTCCTCGACCTCGACAGACCACTCCTGTGGGCTTTATTAAATTACCTGATACAGACTGAGCAAGAGAGACAGGTTCTTGCAGGCTTTTGGTGTGTGGAATACATACAGAAAACATTCTCTGTAGTTTCTCTCTGCACTTGTTCATTTATTCTTCATTGTTTTGGCAGGTTTTTCTTTCAAATTATTTCTTTTGGGCTCTTAACCTTAATCTCTACTTGCCAAAGAGAAATGGTGAACAAGGCACGCAGCTCTCGGCAGGAGCAGAAGCAACACTCGGAACGAGAAGAACAGCAAAGCTGACAGCTGTGCTTTTCTGCAGTGAGCACAGTGGGTAAATCAATACCCCGGCAGCCCTGCTGCCATCTGTGGAGTTTCTGGAGCAGACAGGTTATTTATAGAAACTTGTTTGCACAAAGCCAATATTTACCTGTCGGTGCTGTCAAAATTTGCAATCCATCTTTGCTGTTACCCTGCTGTTTTTCATGTCAATAGTGGAATTTTCCAAAAGAAAATACTGTAATGTTTTTGCCCCCCCTAAATGTTCCCTTCCTGCAAGGGTCGCTTACGTTAATTGTTGCAGCAGGAATGCATCTGGTTTCCACGGGGCCTTGGGGATCCTCCAGAATGCTGGAAAGCTAAAGGGATGTCAGACCTAAAGAGCCCATTTCCCTGTCTTGTTCCAGCAGCAGCAGCATGGCATTTCCCTGCCAAGGCCAAACTGAGATTTAGTGTTACAAAACAAAAATCATATCCCTGCTCCACACCCCGCCCCCCCCAACAACTGAAAGGATTCCTTTAAGAAAATTTGTTTGCTGCTGTTGCTCCTGTAAACATAACCATTATTTTCAAGCAGGGGAGAAGTTTTAAGGCACAATTTCAGTGTGTTTGCCTTTAAAAGTGAACTCAACTTCTACAGCTAGGTCCCAGGAATGAAATGCACAGGTGAGTTCAAGCCTGGTTCCTTGCAGGCTGCCTTTTACATCACCAAGCTACAGACATGTCCAAAGGGATGAGAAGTAGGAACTAACCTCGGGTTTCCGTCCCAGTTTCTTCGGGTCAGAGGCTGGGTTCTACTGCTAGGATAGTGTGAGTTAGCAGGACTGGCTACTGCCAGTACCATGGGGTGGCTACTCAAAGGCTGCCACTCCCTAGGGCTATTCCCACAGAGCTTTTGACAGTCAATTTTCTGAAGAGTTCTTCCATAATCAGAGATACAGTCCTACTGAAAATGGCAATCAAACCCAGCATCGAAAAACTGTATCACATTCCATTTCAACTAATGCAAGAGTGTAACCGCTGCCATAAATCACTGAGAGGGTTCATACATCACACTCAGGGTTCAAGACCAGCTCCTGAGAGCGCGTTGGGTTCAACTTTAAGCAGGTGATCAGCTCCCAGTAGGTCAGGACTCTGCCACATCACCGGGTAGCCACCTGCGTATCCTACAAGCTCAGAGGACAGGGCTGGAGAAAGCAGGGCAGGGCTCGAAGCAGGAACATTAGAAGCACTTTTCAGTAAGTGGTTTAAAGACGAAGGATTAAATTATTCTGTCAGATGAGGAATGTATTCTGTGATCTGTACAACGAATACCAATGGAAGTAGGACATCGCTTAAATACAAGCCAGTCTGGGATCCATCTAAATGAGAACAGGTGAATAAGGGCACTGAAGAAGAGCAGAAAGCCTCTTTAAATTTGCTTTTGTTTGTTTTATTATTAATTACCGAGCCCTATGACTTAAAAAGCTTCCTAGCCCGTGGCTAGGAAACAGAGTAAAGCCAGAAAATGAAACAGGGAAATTTCTCACTCTTGTTTTCTCCACGGAGACTCACAAAAAGGATCCTCTTTATGTAATGTGGTTTCAGATGGTTTTTGAATATTGTTTAAAGAGCATGTCAAGCCACAACAAAGTAATTCCTCTTCTAAGATAAGGTCTACAAACTCCCCCCAGGGTAAATATTAGAGAGCCTGCAGGAAAACTGCTTGTTAGACAAATGGAGCCACAGATGTGACTTTCATCTGGTGTGCAAAGCAGGGATGTTGCACGCAAGGCAGAGAAACCTAATTGTAAAAAGTAACACTTTTAACACAGAAATTTCTCCAAAACAAAATTACTTTTTTTTTTTCCCTAATGTTTTGGGCGGGGAGAAGTTTTTGGTCTAGTCTCCCGCACTAGGAGTTCATTTTTATTCTTTACAACTGACAATAAAAATGTCGAGAGCTGATAATGCTCAGGATCTCAGAGGATCAATCTACTGGTGATAAAGGCTCTTGTCATGTGTGCACTATATCCATAACTGTATAATTAATTCTTTTCCTTAACACACATCGGGAGCATACTGTGGGACCTCTAGGGCTCAAAGTTCTTCTGCACCCAGATCACTCCATAGCCAAAACATGGTACTTTTCATTCCATTTCATTACTAACCAAGTTTTACATATGCAGTATTGCTTTGCCAGTGCTTTGCTGGCCTAGCTAGCACTGTGCTATTGCTTTGTGTTGATAGGGTTAAGTGTTTGTCCCACGCAACCAGAGAGACAACAAAGCCCCTATCCCAAGCCTTTGCTGGTGAAGCCATGCCTCACTTGTTAAGCTTTGACAGAGGTCATAGCAATAAGAACACTCCTTAAAAAGAAGAGAAACCTCATAGTACTGAGAAAAACAGCTGAGTTCAAGTACTAGACTGGAGTTCAATATGCCTATGGATACCCAGAAATTCTGCTTAAATACAGGTGGCACAATATTACCAATTTGCACCACTTGAATAAAGCTGAGGTAAAAACTTGGCAAGAACCATATTCTGGATGGTACCTGAAGGTTCTGTTCTCACATAAAATACAAAAAAACCCCCAAACAAACAAACAAAAAAAAACAACTAAAAGAAGGCTAGTCCTTTGCTTTATGTACTGTGTTAGCATTTAGGTTGCATAGGCCTAATTGCTGACTGCCACAAGTGCCTTGGTATGGCCTTGAACACACCATGTTGATGATAACTTCCTTCTCCAACTGAGAAGAGCCATTGAGAAGAGGTGCCAAGCTGGAGCTTGTTCTCACTAATGAGGAGGGGCTGGTGGGGAATGTGAAGCTCAAGGGCAGCCTTGGCTGCACTGACCATGAAATGGTGGAGTTCAAGATCCTTAGTGCAGTGAGGAGGGCAACCAGTGTCATCTACCTGGACTCGTGCAAAGCCTTTGACAGCGTCCTGCACAACATCCTTGTCTCTAAACTGGAGAGACATGGATTTGATGGATGGACCTCCCAGTGGATAAGGAGCTGACTGGATGGCCGTACTCAGAGAGTGGTGGTCAACAGCTCGATGTCTGAGTGGAGACCAGTGATGAGCGGCGTTCCTCAGGGGTCAGTGTTGGGACCGGTGCTGTTTAACATCTTCACCAGTGACATGGATGATGGCATCGAGTGCACCCTCAGCAAGGTTGCTGGCGACACCCAGCTGTGTGGTGCGGTCGACACACTGGAGGGAAGGGATGCCATCCAGAGGGACCTGGACAAGCTGGAGAGGTGGGCCACTAACAACCTCATGGAGTTCGACAAGGCCCAGTGCAAGGTCCTGCATATGATATAACGAAGAAATCCTTCACTGTGAGGGTAGTGAGACACTGGAACAGGTTGCCCAGAAAAGCTGTGGATGCCCCAAACCTGGATGTCTTCAGGGACAAGCTGGATGAGGCTTTGAACAACCTTCTCTAGTGGAAGGTGTCCCATGGCAGGGGGGTTGGAACTAGATCCTATTTAAGGTCCCTTCCAACCCAAACCATTCTATGATTCTATGGTTTAATCCTTCCCTACGTTCATTCTTCTTTTATCTTTCTCCACATCACTGAAGACTGGCAACGGCTACTTCTAAAAGAGTGGACAGGAGGTGATACAGGTAGTTATTAGTATCTTTTGTGGTCACTGATGGGCCTTGCTCACACATGCAGGGTTTAAACCAATGTCATTTTGAGATAGGAGAACAAGATCCAGTAGGGCAACTGAAAACGTTGGGTGTTTTTGCTTTCCTCTGCATTCCGTAGGAACTTAATCTAAGAAATGTAATTTTCAGATATGAAACTATTTCATCGAAGAAATGAAATCCCTAGATAAGCAGTCCCCTTCATCTGTACTATGGTACATTATACAAGCCACTTATTTTTCCGTGTAGATCTACATGGCTTAAAGGGCATTGGAAAATGCTATGACCTGAAGCATGCAACAAGGCAGATGGAATACAAGTTTAAAGGTCTCCCCTGCCCTAATGTCTGTTATTGAATTCCAGGGATGGGACCTGGATGACCCAAGTGACCCTTTTCACTCCAATGTTCATTAGTTTTTAATTCTTGTGCCTGATTTAAAAGGGGAGAAAATAAAAAAAAAAGAAAAAAAAAGGAAAAAAAGCTGATTGCTGCCTTCAGCATACTTCTGTGATTAGGGTAATAAGGAAGAGACCCTTTTATAAAGCTGTTCACAGATCCTTTCTTTTCAAATTTCAGAATGCAGCTGGTTTCAACCTCCCAGCTGGCAAAGAGGGGACTCCTCACCGTAAGTACTCTGCTTAATCTGGGGACTTCTCGATCAGACACAGCTGAAGTAGTGGCATGATTACAGGCCTTGGTCAAGTGTCGCAATACAAGATGATTTATATTAATCAGCATTCTCTAGAATCAGTGCAAAACAAATCCAACACAACTACAGACCTTAAAAACAGTCTTTCTTAGCCCACCACTCTATCCTTTGTCTGAAAACACCTTCTGCACAGATGGTAGCCAAGCTATCAAACATTCACAGCAGCAAAGGACCAGCACACAGCCTGGCCATCAGAAACACCATTGGAATGTGTTAAACACCTCCTGTAAATTCCTTTTTCGTGTTCACAGATTGATTTTTACCATAAGAAAAACTTAACCCTTCTCAGATTTCAGTACAATGGTGTTCTCAATAGCTCTGGAGAGTTCCAAGTTGCCAGAAACCTTTCATTGCGGTCCATGACAAAAAAACCCCAACCCTGTCTCTGCTGTTACTGAACAGTGAAATGAAATGCTTCTGCTAAGACAGATGTGCCAAGTCTCCTGATCTGTGAAGGAATAAAGTAATATACATAGTCTGCTTTACATCCAGTTTAAACCCCAATTCACAGACAACTTAGAGAGTTAAAGAAGAAAAAGGGTAGAGGAAGGGAAGGATGGATTTGACCGGCTCCACCTAGTTTCCACGGCACTGAGGTAAAGGAGGCAAATGCTTTCTTGCTCTGCTCTCAGGAGGGCAACTTTGCTCTCCTGCTATTTTGCTTTCAATGCCTTGCAGCAAAGCACCAGTCCCTGCTTGGCTGCTATGTGGTACCTGCACACTGGCATGATGTGGGAATAAAAGATAAGCAAGGTAGAAAAGTGCCAAAGGAAGGAAAGCAAGAGGAAAGTTACTGCAGGCAAAATCTCAGAAGAACAGGCAGACTTTGCACTAGATTCCAATCTCTCACACTGGATAAAGCCAGATTTTGGACCCCAAACTGGTACTATTAATGGAGAGTGATATATTTAAATTTTAAGAGAAAAGCATCTGTTTTGAAACCTTTTACAAATCTAATACATAGGAACTGTAACAGACATTTCAGTCTATACCCTAGATCAAATTCTAGATGTCTGTATGGTTTAATGCCTTGCTTTCACCTCCCACAAACAAGACTGCCTTACTGGGCAAATGCAAGCAACACACACGGCTCTAGAAACATAAGCAACGAGCACCAGAACAGCCTGCAGGAAGCCAAACTGTCCCTCACAATATAAAAGTTGCCCACATCGGCTCTATCTCTGCACCTTTTTGCTCACAAACATGCTCAGGGTCATTAAGTTCCCTCTCATTAACAGCGTATTCCACTGTCTCTGCATAAGCATGGACAGACTGAGAGAGGCCAGGCACTGGAACCTCCTTTATTCTGCGCAGGAGAGCGTATAAGCCTGGGAAATGGAAGGGGTGTTTTTAATTAATCCAACATAAACAAAACTGCCTGAAAACATAGTGAAGAATAGAGGCTCAGCCTTCTGTAGGTCAAACCCAAGGGCTACATTCATACCCCTGGGCAGCTTCATTATCCTCAGCTGAGCTGCACAAGGGATTAATCTAACCCTCAGAAAAGGGTCAAGAGAAGCTGGGAGAGGAACAGAACAACCCATTAATAAGAGCTATAAGGATACATGTTCATAGAGTTTAGTTCAAATTCCTTCTTTCAGTTGCCATTTTTAGCACAGGCGGGTACATATAGTAACATTACAATTTCTATTCTGCTCCCTCAGCTGTTGTCAGAGCCCTTTCTTGTATTATATATTCTAAAATTACTTTTAATTTAAGTCATTTATAGTCTCAAAACCCGTAAGATCTGGTTAAGTCCTCAGATGTTTGTTCACCTGTATATTTGAATTTTTTTCTTTTGCTTTCTTTTAACAAATTCTTAAAATGTACCTGCAAGCTGGAGAACAATTTCTTTTTTTTTTTTTTTTTTATGAAGCTGCTTTCTGTTTTATAGCTAATTGCTTCAGTTGTGGGCTGCAAGCACTGTTCCTATTCCAGAAAGAGAACCTGTCAGGTTCTAAATGTTACCGTGTACTTTAGGTGTAAAATTGTGCAGTAGCCCATTATTGCATTAGCTGCCACTATTAGAGAAAGAAAAAAAGGGGGTGGAGAGGCAAAGCATTAACAGCAGAAACATCCTAAGACTCAGCATTTTTTAATACTCGTGGGCACATTTTTGGTAACCTATTGTTATATAGTCAATCTTTTCTTCCTTGAAGATGATTGTTATTTGGCCAACACAGTGAAGACACTACACTGGGTTTTTTGTTTATTTTGATGAACTAAAGCATTCCAGTGTAACTGGAAGCTAAATGATAGAGGACATACTCAATACCTTTTCCAACCCCAGCACTTGTAGAAACAACACGGAAAAGGCCTCTGTAATGGGCCTCTAATTGAAGGTGACCTACCTACTGTTCCCAAACCAATTAATATTGCCTGTCCTCTCTTCTTCTCTCCCTCTCCTTTTCCTGAGCGTTCTCTCATTCCACCCTCCCTCCCCAAGAAGTCACCCTGCAAGCTTTCTCATGACACAGCATGCCTACATCTTATTCTGAGATGGGGTACATGCACAGGAGAAAGACACATTGGCTCTGGACGTGGTGTGGTGCCACTCCAATCATGTAACAGTGAGGCAGCCCAGGACCTCGAGCTTTTACTTCACCAAACATTGCTCAACCAAGAACCAAGCTGGCATCAATGGTCTAGTCTAAACCTTAACAGTGCCCAGCTATTGCCTATCACATATTTTCACACATGCTATTAAGTATACTTATTCACATTTTAGCTTTCAGACCCACATTTGGCTCCAACAACAAGAAAATTGAGTTTTAAAGAAAGGTGGCCTTCATTTGGACCCAGTGAGCCAGAAATAAGTTTAACTGAACATCAGGAGCAATTTCAGGGTCAGCACATAGCACCGGTTGGTTCCTGCTTCTTCGCAAAATGACTTTTGCTAAAGGAAATCTCACATCTCCTTTAAGAAACTAGAATCTTGGTACTGTAACTTAAAAAGCGTCCTTAGCTAAGGAAACGGTTTACATCTGTACACCTAATTGCAGGCCCTTTGGAAGGAAATTTTAATCCTACATGCTCAAGTCTATTTTTGCTTGCTCTGAACCACAACGCTGAATCTTCAGTATATTTTTATCCCTGCAACATCCCATTAAGTCAGGAGAGTATTACTGCTCACGTGTGTCAGAGGCGGAAAGCCAGGGAGCAAGAGTGAAGTGCTCTTGCTTGGTTCAGGGTGGCACAACAAATCTGTGGTGGATGGAGGAACTGAAGCAGACTGTGTCAGTCTGACTTAGTCACCAACCGCACCATGAGACAGTGCTTTCTCCTTTTCCTCCTCAGAGATAGCGTGCCTGCTAAATACAAATAATACCTTCTTGTCCAAGTTGGTCTTGGTGTTTCCATTCTGGATACGGCATGAATATTCTCTCCCCCCTACACAACACAGACTGCCAGCCACAACGAATCTTGGCTTACAGTTCTGCTTTTCCCGCTGTTCACTTTTCTTTGCCCTCAAATGCTGCAAGGACTTGCACCCTGCTTTCCTCTCTTGGATTTTGCTGAGTACTTACTTTCTGACCATCATTCTGCTCTGCTAACACTCTCAGCAACTTTGATTCATCTTTCCAGAGCTTTAGAAACAAGACCCTTCATTAGTTTTACTGGTTCGAAGTAAGTATACTAAAGATCTCCAGAAGGGTTGACCATGCCTATCACTCTATGTGATAGAAGAGAGCAGCAGTTACGTATGTGAAATTAGCACATATCTAATAGGTAGCTCGCTTGTCATCTAGTATCATGCATGTCTGCAGCTTATTCCTATGTTATACTTAAAGAATAGCTTCTAGAAGATCAGTTTGACCAATTAGAATTTATTAGGCCTCTCCGATAGTAAATTGGAGCAAACCAAAGTGCCCACTGATGTCAGTGAAAAGCTACTGGATGGCACCTATAAACATCTACACTCTAACCCCTGATACTTGTACTGTTGAAAATGGGAGCGCTGGTTTTATAGCATTATCCAGGTATTTATACTTCTAAATTCATTAATCTTAGAAACTATCTCCTAAAATAAACCTGAGAGGAATATAAGGTGAAACGATTTAGTATTTAAAGCGATATTGACCCAATTCTGAAGGTTCATTTACCGCACTTGGGTTGGGGTGTGTGTTTTGCACTGTGGTATGCCTAAGAACTGTCTCCCCTTTCTTTCTAGAAGACATAGGGTAGGAGAGTTGCACTGGAGGTGGTGTAGCCAGCTCATGCTGATATTTCAACGAAATCTTTGATGGCTATCATGAGGCATTCTCTCTTACTTACCCTGTGGCTAGGCAGGCCTTACTAAAGCGAAGCACTTGGGGAAACGGTGGACTGCCAGATCAGTGAGCAGTGAACAGCCTGTACAGGAAAGCTCTTGTTCATGATGCTAACCGAAGTTTTGCCAAAGGTGGGATTCCTAAGCAGGGAGAATTTTCATCATTACTGCAATAAGGCCATCCTTAAAAGACCCAGAGAAGAATGACATCTAAGCATTACACTGAAACCAACTACTAGACCGGCCAAACGCATTTAAAAGAAAATCCAACAACACTGAACTGGCTGGTAGGTTAAGCTACTTTCTATTTAAAGAGCAGCAGGTCCAGTGTGGCTCTTGATGAGACCAACAGAGCTGACTGCAGGGGGGTTGGATTATCATGTTTAGAAATCAGTGGTTAAAGGATCCTGAATTACCACAGGATTAAGAGCAGAGCAGACAGAATCTCACACAAGTGATCAAATGCTGCTGTCAAACACAGAGTTTAGTCTTCCTATCAAAACTGAAAATATGCAAAAATAGTAGAAATCTGCTCTTTTTCATCCTTTTCAAACTCACACCAAAAACCTTTTTACGGGTAGAATATTTTCAGAACTCAACTCCTCCTCAAGACTGGTACCAGCAAGAAAATAACTTGAATGGTAGGTAACATCTTTAGGCTGTTGCACAGCCTTCTTTCACTTACACATTTGTCAGTATGGTATATGTATTAATTTTGCTACTTTTTTTTTGAAGATGTCTTTTAAGTTTGCCTTGAATCACAGAAAAAAAATAAAAATAACTTGGCAATACAGAGATCTGCATCTTCTGCAGAAATTTACATTTCCAGTGATGAGCCTGTGAATAATATTAGTAAGAAGTCTTCTAGGACAACAGGGCAAACCAAAAGGTGAAGTATTCCTAGATTATTTGTGACATCTATACTCACAGTGCAAGCCTTTTTTCTTCTTACATCAGCAACACCAAGCATTTTCCTCCTACTTAATAAAACCGTATTTTCCAGAAATTTCTAATAATTGGATCCATGCATACTAGTGTCACATTAAAAAAAAAAAACCAACCCAAAACACAAGCTCCTGTTCCCAAGACTAAGGGATTCCGTTTACCTAAGAAACCTCATCTACTTTTCAAAGGAGCTCAAATCATGTTCAGGTAACATCTGCCTGTTGGAGTAATCCTACTGAAATCCATAAAATGGCTTGTGCGACTAGTTCTTCTTAGCACAGTGGCTAACTGCAGAATTTGTTATTAAGAAACTAGCTCCTACATATAAATTAAATGCACGTTGGTTAATTACCTCCTCTCTTTCTTGCAAATATTGAAAAAAAAAAAAAACCAGAAAACTGAACTGTAAAAGCTGTAACTAAGACATCATTTTTTAATATATACAATAATGCAGCAGCCTCCTTTCTGTCCATTATGTCAAGACACGTGCCAGTGCACTGCAGAGTTAAAATAAATGTAAAATGCTACAGTCAGAATTAAAAAGCTAAGCATTCACAGCAGAGCTTGACTATCCACCTATAATGATCTAAAACGCACACGTCTACTTCTGCTGAGTCAATGCGGTTTTAAAAATAGTGGATTCTGGGTTTTATAAAACACACCCTATGTCTTTGAGGCTGTTAGGGTTAGCGTGGACTATTTATAGGCATCAATGAAAAGGAGGAAGTCTTACTCTGCTCTCCTACTGCTCGCTGCAGGTAAGAGGAGCTTGCAGGTTTTCAGCAAAATCTCTGCCATCTCTTGACAAAACTGCAATTATCAACAGGGGACAATTGCACGGCAGCGAGATAAATGTGTGCTATTACAGAATGGCTTGGAATGATGAAACTATTTGATTGACTGGGCTGCTGGACTGTAGCAGCCGACTGGGCTACAAGTAGCCTCTTCCTTCTTCCCTGCATCCTGAGAGCAAAGCAAGTAACAAGCTGTTATCCCTGGTGGAAACAAACACGCTTTTTTTGTTTCTTGGTCATCAAACTGTTGCTTGTTTTGCCACTGATTCACACAGAGCTCTGACATCTTTCATTTTCTTTAGGAGGAGGTGCCTTTTGACTGACTTCACGGTACACTTTGAACACAAGACAGACCTCTTGATTCTGAGGAGCAGCCTGAAACTGATGGGAGTTCCAGCACTTGTTTCAACACAGCCAAGGTTTCGCCTTCTGCACTGGTGTTCCCTTTAAGCAGCTCCTGAGGTTGCACCCTAAGTGCAACGTTCGTATAAGCAATGAATGCTGCGGGGATGACTGGAATTGCAAAGCAGGACCGCTGTGCTCTGCACCAAAAACCCCACACAACCTACCGCCTTCACCCGTCATGGGTGATCTGTGGCACTGGCTCCATATGGGCTGTGGCATCAGAGACGCACAAGCCCCTCGTTAGGTTACACGGTTTGTGAGCATGAAAGATGCAGAGGCAATGAAGAGGACACCAGATCAAGGGCATGACCTGAAAGGATCTGGATTCAGTTCCAGGTGTCTGGCCGTTCAGGAGATCATGACAAAATGCACATGCTTCTTTACAACCACAAGAACTACACACTGTGATTATCTGCTGGCAGCCCACTATTGCAAACCGCGACAAAGTCTAGGATTTTGTTGCAATAAAGCCCTTAAATCATAGCTCAGGAACTATTCTGGAACAAGCAGCAACCATGCTCTGGTGTTTAAGTTTAAAATCATATAATCAGCTGTGGGACTTTCCTATACTTTTCGAATTACAAACCTGTTACGTATCTCTGACTCAAAAACCCCTGAGTTCCATTCAGTTACCAACACCAAATAACAGTTAACAGAATTAGAAAGGTGACTGTTTCCTTCTTGGTTGAAACCTGACAGCAAAGTGCTTTATAATCCAAAAAGTCTGACACATATCCAGCGATTGTTTGTCTTACCAAATCAATTATAAAGGTTAATGGTCACACCTGTATGCCTGAAACACTTGATCTTTACTTCACCAAAGAAATTCTTGGTTAGAAGTTTCTAGCTTTTACCTTAAATACGTAACAAAAAATTCAAAGCCTTGAAATTTGCTGGGCTAGAACCTTTAGCAGTGAAAACTGTTATTGG
This sequence comes from Rhynochetos jubatus, assembly GCA_027574665.1. NCBI lineage: Eukaryota > Metazoa > Chordata > Aves > Eurypygiformes > Rhynochetidae > Rhynochetos > Rhynochetos jubatus. Next base: position 33,905,921 of record CM050653.1, read on the forward strand.
GATTGATGCAAATTTCAGTCTGGAGTAGAGGCCCATGACTTTTGAATGATGGAAAACCTGCATGCAAAGGTGGGCAAACATATAATTTCATGCATGAACAAGCAGAACTTATTTTGAGATTCACGTGTACCTTTTCTGTACCATTAAAAATGGGCATAATTCCACTTGCAATTGAAAATGGGACTTCTCAATCAAAGACATTCTGAGCATAACCCCAAAACATTGTGTTGCTGTTTGAGGTAGGGTGCTAATCTGAACAGGAGATTTTAAAAGGTAAGTTGTGAAGTGAGAACAAACGAATTTATTTGTAAAGCAACTGTGAATAGACTTTCCTCTCTTCTATTAAATATTTAACTGGGTTATAATAGCATTTAAAGGCAGAAAAATTCCAGACCAACGATTAACATATAAATATAATCCCAATTCTCACTGCAGTTACAAAGCACCAGAGGCACTTCTAACTCAAGTCCTTGCCTATTTATTCTATGCAGCAAAGCAGCTGCTGGTGGAAAAGTGAGAGGTTTCATGGGCATCACGCAGCTGTAGCCATTTCAAAGCATGACCCCAAGAGGTTGAGCAGACAATAAGGAGTTAGTTTCTCATCCAGGAGGCTCCCCTTTCTGAAAGCTGAGCAGAGCTTCTGTCAGCCAAATGGCTTAATCCCACCCTACAAAAGGTGAGTATGGGGAGGGGGAGAGGAGAATGTCCATTGTGAAGGTACAGAAAGAGTCAGGAGAGAAGACTGGTTGACCTATGGTACTTCCCTCCCATGTGGCTAGTGCCACAGGTACATTTTAACCCCTTGTGTTGAATACAGGGACTGTGAATTGGTTTTCTTGCAGAGCAAGGTTCTTTCAGCCACAATGTTCCTCAGCATCATGGTAAATTAGCAGATGCAGAGGTGATAACCTTGCGACGGTGACAAAAACTGGGACACGCTTCCCTTGGAGGGGGTTCAGGGCAGTAGCTCCAGCATATTCTGGTGCATCCCAGCTAGCTGAAGGCCAAGGGCTCTGCTGTGGCTTGTTGTGCCGAGGCAAGGGTGCAGCGCAGCAAAAGGCACACCTTGACTCCGCTGTGCCTTATGCCCATCCACACGGAGGGCGGACAGGCTCTGCAAAGCCACTCTGCAGCTTTCCCACAGGACAGCAGGAACACAAGCAGATGAAAAGAGCTGCATTTCTTGCAGCGTGACCAGGACGGTCATGGCAGTCCTTGACTGCCGCTGGAATAAATCTGTGACACTTGACCCCTTTTGCCAGGGAAGGGTGGAAACTGGGAAAGGCACCACACCTCGATGAGGGGCTCCAAAGGCAGCCTAAAATACCACCGTCCTTTGCAGCGGCTCCTGTTAGGCACCAGGCAGAAAACCCAGTCTGAAGTTAGAACCTTATTAACTTTCACAGCAAAGTGCTTGCAGAGCTGTATTTGTAGGGATTGAGAAAACCTATTTTTGTTTATGTTTTCAAGTCTGTTTAATTACCTTGGTGAGGCTAACAAATAAAGAAATGTTCTGCTGCTTCTAAACAGAAGAGCTGCAGCTCATCCTGAAAGTCTTCCCTTCATTTCCAAGATCCGTGGGTGCGTGTCTTTTATAAATGTGAACTCATTCAAATCTTTTCACCATTTCCCCCACTTTCATTTTTTTTTAATATCCATTTCATTCTCCCAGGTGTCAGAATACAGTGACAGCTTTGATTTTACTGGAGATAACCATATGTGGGTAGATTCTTTTTCTTGAAACACAGGCTGGGAGTGGATCCAGAGGTCAAGCCAGAAGGCTACATACATTTGAAAGAAAATCCCTTTGTGTGCCTTCTAATATGCCTTTGGATGTGAATCTTGAAACACCTAGCTGTGAAAGCTGCTCTCAGTATCACGATGTTCCAAGTCTTAAGAAAATTGGAGTTCAAAGAGAAGGGAAGACTAAGAGAGTTGGGTTTGTAGTTATGGAACAAGCACTTTCTTTGCCACATCAAAAGTGCAGATAAAAGCAAGCCACCAATTCAGGATAAGAGTATATTATTTGATGTATTAATTTGCCGTTGTGCTAGCATTAATACAAAGATCTCCCTTTCCACCCCATTACAAGATTGATTTTGTGCATTACAGAGGAGTCTAAAATGCCCAAACTACAGATAATCCAAGTTCTAGTTTATATGAAGGTCATATGTGTCCTCTGAGGTCTGACTTTCACATGTTTTTGTGAAACCACTAAACTCTTAAGTAGCAAAACCTGCCAGGATTTGTGTGAAGTCCACAAAAAAGAGATCTATGCCTCACAGACTTTTCAAAATGCTGCAGATTTATTGCAATACATATGGGTTCTGCAAGTTACCGATACCAGGGATAGATAACTCAATATTTTCATTTTCAGAGTGAATGTCATGACCTCTGCTGTATTGGAACTTCATTTAACTTGGGCAAGGTATGTACAGGGATGATGCTACACTGGGAAGAGTAAGTGTGGGAGACAGAACACTGTCTAGTTACGTGACCTCTGGTTCTGGATAAAGAAGTTTAAGTTGGGTCTCCCTGATACAAAGTCAATCTTTCTTCCCATCACTCCTCACATGGGTATGTCCCTAAGAGGGGCTGTAGTTCTTAATGACAGGAGCGGGTTGTGGGGTGTTTGAAGGGGTGGATGTGCTTCTTTTCCTTAACTGGGGGGTCCAAGCATCTGGGCTTAAAGAACACAGGGCAGAGCAGAAGGATTTTTTCTCCACTAGAGCGGTGTTTTATGGCTCTGTTTTTTTAAAGAGACAAAATAAATGAGCACCATAAAAGTAGTCCACTCGGATGGGGGCAGACATGCTTCTAGGGGCCTGCGCTGGGCTAAACTCTAATTGCAAATGCTAACATACGTGAGGTAGTGGCACACAATTCCTCTTTACGAGACCACGCCTGAACTCCTGCCAAAAATCCCTCTGTACGCCACTTAGTGCTTCAAGACAATGGAAGAATAATGACAGGTCTGTAAAATCTGCTGGAACTGACAGTTCTTATTGTTCTGAAAACTTTTTGTGATGCACAGGAGTTTTTAGATTAGCACTGCACAATGTTGAACAAAATGGGTGTCAAGCAAATCAATGGGATTTTCACGATTCACTCGTCTTTGTTTTACTGCTGTTCCATTTTTATTCTGTGCTTGGTGTTGCTTTGTTGTGTGCACTTGCCATCTGAGATGCGAGTGTGCATGCACTGAACAGGGCACGAGAGCTTTCTGTGACCTGGCATGACACTCTACGTAAGCCAAGTCCTAACATGGAATGACTTTTCCAAAAAATGTCTTGTTCTCCAGACACAAAAATAAGGAACCGTTCTCTTTTGAGCTGTTAGTCTCATTTGGAGTTATGACTGTCTGCAATTCATTTGGATGTAAACACACTGAGCCACCTAAAGAACAGTATTTGGTTTGTAGTTTGTGTAAAAGTTGTACCTACTCACTTGAGTAATGGGGTGAAAACAAAAATACAACTAAGGCAAAAGTGAAGACTGGTGTGCTTAGCACCTGTTTACCTAGAACACAAACGATCACAATGGTTTTACTGAAACTGAAGGAGTGAAAGAATGAAATATTCAATTCTAGTATTTCAGGATATGTCTAAACTCTCCCTTCTGGATTTCTGCTCTACACTTCCAGTATAGACTTACATACGGGAATGAGGCTCTTGCAAGCAGATGAAGGACAACCCATTAAGTTTAAAGCCTGTGAAAACAAGTCAAACCCCGTGGAATACCCATTCCACTCAGGTTTTAAATATTACCGTTGCTAAGGCAAATGGAGAGGAAAAATATCTTGCTGTCTTTGTAAAAATTTTACTCTTCCAAGAAAGAAAGTAAGCATAAGACTGAAGATCAGATCAATGTCTGGTGGCTTCTCGTGTAAGTCAATGGCAGTGTGCCAATTTGGTCTGGCACCAAGCGTTTTAGAAGACATATGAGCCCATCAAACCAAGTGTTTTCCAATGCAACCAATTAAAGCTACCCCAAGATAGCATTTTTCAGCTTCTGCATCCTCCCAACTGCTGCCAGCATGCCACAGCTCTCACTGAAGCCTACTCACTCCTCTGCTGCTGGAACTCCTATAGCCTGGGAATCTGAAACGCCTCTCCCACATAGATCATCCCCAAGCACTAGCGACAAGCAACTGTTCTCTGCACCATCATGTCAAAAATCTAACGCAGGCGTGCCTTTGCAACATGAATTTTTCTACCTCTGGCACCACTGTGGTTTGAAGCCCCCAGACAGACTGATCCAACGCACTACCCAAAGCTTAGCAGTTAGAGACTGCCTTTCTCCCTCGCCGTCCCCCTCCTTTTATCTGCTAATGCACGGGGATAGACAAGCAAACAAATCCCTTCAAACAAGGTTATGGGAGATATAGGAACTCTATCAGTCACACAGTATTTGCCTGATGCTAGTGACTAAACTTGAGAGGTTTATGTTGTTTGAACTATATCCCAGGAGCGCTAATAAGAACTAAAATATCATCTGAAGAGTTGCAGTGACCTTATAAGACAATGTTCTCCCAGGCTTTCACATTAACAATCACAAAATAAAGCAGAGGGTGGTAGGTACAGAATTAAAAACCCCCAACGGTGCAAGAGAGCTTCATTTTGATGCATCCCAAAGGTGTTCATAATGGCCAGCCTGGAGCGAGGAAGAAACCATGCCCAGGTGTGCAAAAGTCCAAGCTCTCCCTCAGCTTTTTATAGAATATTTCAGCCTAAAGCATCCACCTCCAAGACGGGGAGTGGGCACATCTCTTTGCCTACGCTGCCATACGTGATGGGATTTTCAGCTACATCAGTGCTAAGTAAATACAAATGAATGATACAAGCCCCAGGGGAAGGTGACATGGCAGCTATATATCTGCTTCATTTAAAGATCTTTGTTCTTGGCACCTACATCACTGCTAAAGAAACATAAGTTTTGCATTAAGAGCTAACAGTTATTTCTTTTGCACAGATTAGGAAAATTACATTTTTAAACTCAGAGCGTAGGATGCCCGGGGACATAATTTCAGTAAAAGGTGACCCAAACATCCCTGGAAAACACAGAGAAAAGTGATTTATATCCTATTTTTCAGAAAAGGCAGTAATCCAAACTTAATGAGGGGTCCCCCTGCACTAGTGATATATTGGGTTAAACACTCAAAAGTACACAGAGGCGCTTACTTCACCAACAGACACTCTCACCATACTGATGCACAGAATTCTACATTTTCCTTATCTTTCTCATTTATTTGGATCAAACAGATGGTGAAAACACTGACAATTCTATTCGGCACTAACATCTGAGGCAACACTGATTCCTTTAACTGAAGGGGTAAGCTCCACGGACACACCTTCCTGCCACAACTTGCAAGGCAGTATCTCAAAAGCCAAGCTGACCAGTTAAGCCATATCTAAAAATCACACCCTCAGCCCAAGATTCCCAGGCAGCAATGTGACTTCCCAGCAGCTCCCAACACTGGGAAAGGAAGTTGTGCGTTTAGTTCCGAAATGAATAAAAGGCACTGAAAATGGATCCCTAAAAAGCAGCCAGCTTCGGATGATGTTTGCACCCCGCTGGGTTACTATAAAATTCTTGGTACATATGACTGGCTCAGGCACAGAGTAATAATGCAGGAAGTTTTTTTCTAAATTTTTTTATTCCTATTTCTGCCCACTCTCCTATATATTTTCACAAACCAGATAAGGAGACTACAGCCTGCGAGAGGGTTAAGCAGATAGCCATCCACGAGCTCCGCGCAGCAAAGCTCTCTAACAGCAAATAACCTGATAAAACATGAACAATACTGAGCCAAATTCAAGGCTGGTGTAACTCAAGTAACCCCAGAGGGTTACAGAGGGATGGATTTGCACCCTCCCCCCTCCTCTTAAATATACCATTTCTGCTTTACAGAATCAAAAGCAGAGTTCCGGCAGGCAAAAGAATCAACTTCTAACTCATGCCCCGCAATGGTGAAAAAAGAAACTCTCCACACTTATCATGCACTTTTCATCAACAAACAAGAATTCTTTTGAATTATATCCATTTTTTAAAGCCTCTTCCAATGAAGAAATTAATTTTTAAGGAAGAAGAATTTAACACAGAGGGCAGGAAAAGCAGTGATTCTCTGCACTGAGCATAGTGATGGATGACAAGTAACTCATGTTTTCTTGGCTCAGTGTCTGAACCAGTGTTTGACAAACCATTGTCATAACGTGCCTGTTATTATTATACCGACAGCGCAAATGCTGGTGACCACATATGGGCACCTCGGACTTTTGTGCCTGCGATATTCTGCTCCATGTGGTTCGCTTGGTTGCCTTTTCAAACACAGAGGCATTCTGAAATGCCTCAGAGAATATAGCATCCTTCCACAGACTAATCTTAATTAGGCTAAACAACCACCCAAGGCAATGCAAGCAGCTAACTAGTTTGTCCGATGCCCGAAACCGTCGGGAAGAAACGTGTCTCACTGCGTGCAAAACAAAACTGAGAAATCCTCCGTGCTATTTGCAGTCGCGACTAATTTGCTTTTCCCATTCCCCAACACCATTTATTGATCTGTGCCCGGGCTGAAATAACGGGATAAAGTACACAGATTTACTTACAGAGATCCTGTAGCTCCATTGCTCCTGATGACAAATTCGCCTCCCACACGACAGCGAGCGAATGACTTAATGCTGCTTTTTGCAGAAGGCACAACGCGCGCCAGCGGCAGATGGTCTCCGATGAAGATCTCTAACGAGATCCGTCCCCGGCATAGCCATGTGAGAGGAGCAGACCCCCTCCCTCCTTTACACACCTTTGCCTCCTCTCAGGTCCCCGTGAGGAGCGTGTAGCTTTGCTTATGTCGCTGAGGACCAGCCGGGCTCCCATTGGCAGGACCGGGCGGCAGCCAATCGCAGCCCGCTCCCGTTTCGGGGAAACTCCTGCCCATTTATTTAGCATCTTGGGAGACCATATTTCCCCGAGCATCCTACCATCACATGGAGGGGGGAAACGAATAAATGGGAGCTCCCCGTCTCTGGGTCTCCCCCTTCTCCGCCTGCTAGTCTTTTCCCCAGGGCCTGGCGCTCGCCCAGAGGGAGGGAGGGAGGCAGCGGCGGTGGGGACCCGGACCCCGCATCCACCTTGGCGGGGGCCGTGGGGGGAAGCACGCCGGAGCTCCACAATTACTCGCTCCATCGCCATGGAAACAGCCTGGATGCAGCGGGCTGGATTTGTGTAGCACATCTGCTGCCAGGCTCATAATCAACTGCAATCTCATCTCTTTTCCCCTGCTCTTGCTGCTTATTTGATTGCGAGTTTGCTTTCTCTTTTCACGCGGGCTGGGAAAGTACACGTAGACCGAGCCGCGCACACGTTGACTTTCCTCCTGCACAAACACACCGCGTTATGCGTACATGTGAACACAGCTACCCGAGAAGTGCTCACTCGTGTGCGTGCATCTGGTGAGGAGGTACGCTCTCTGTGCACCCCAGTAATACACGTTCCTCGTATTTTGGAGTTTGAGTAACGGAGCAGCACAAGACAACGCTGCTGTATGGGCCAACAGAACACTACAATTCACTTTCCAGTTCCACAAATTGCATCTGTCCAAAATGGGGTCAAAATCTGACACAACTATGATGAAGCTTCCAAAGCAATCTGCTGTTTTGCCAGGGGGCTTCAAAATTATATCTGGCACCCACAGATGGTGACCTGAGTCTTCAGGCAACTAATTCTACACTGGAACTTCCCTATTCTGCCCAAAGCCTGATGAAACCTGCCACCAGGAAAACTTCACGCACAAAGGGTTGTTATGCATGGGCATAAATCTCTTTGCTACCCTCTGACAAGACGAGAAAGGACAGATGACTAGGTCAGGAGAGGAAAGAAAGCAAAGGGACTTGGCAGTCTGGGGTAATTTCTGTCTGCTCAGACTTTCTCTGGGACACCTGAAAAAAACTCTTTCGTCCTCTCTATGCTCCTGTTACTGAAACTGCAGAATGGCATGACTACCTAAATGCATCCATTTATACTACAACGATAAGCCCAGACAGACTGAGACACTGACAGACAATTAATGTGGTGTTAGAGTTTCAGATGGAAAAAAGGAGGATGCGTTCCTTTTTCATGGACACTTAATTTAATTTATTTAACTAAAAGGAAAATAAAAAAAATTAAGGCCCCTCTGAAAAAATCTAACATTCCTGTATTCCTCTAAGAATAGAAATCCATCACACTAGCTGCTGTAAATGATGGTGTTTTAAAAAGCACCGTGACAGAGCCTTGCAGGTAGATTCCCACATTTTCTTGTATAATAAAGGCCAATCCTTGTTAAATGTTTCCTACCAGACTAATCCAGAGTCCAGGCAGGTCCTTGAAGCCCATTGGTCTAGTACTCAAGAGCAAAGCCAAGAACAGGTGCTACACCAGGAGATCTGTCTTTTCAGGTCATCTGTTGCTCAATTATCATTTCAGATGGAGAAATGAGTTTTTAAGAGAACTGTATTTTTTCATGGCTCGGGATGCCCTAAGGATTCCCTTCTTGTAATGCTGTACTTCTTCCAGCTTTTCATTTTCCTTTAGAGCAGCACAACCTCCTGCTTCCTACAGCACATTACCATGAGCTCGCAGGCTTTGAGGTCACCCTTAGTTCTGAGACATTAAACTGTGGAAAGGTGTTCAAAGCACATTTTAGGGGAAGGGGGGGTGCTAATTAAAAAGCCTAGATTTACTGTCAGAACTCGCTGGGAAAAAGGCGATCTATCCAGTTCCATCCGTCTCCCATCCCTCCTTCCTCTCAGATCACAAAGGGGAGACAGTGGTCTGACAGTGTGGAGCACAGCCCGTCATTTGCGTCCGAGTGCTGAAGCAGCTCAGCAGCTCCAACGTTCATTTTGTTAGCTGTTTTTGTCACGTCTTACGGACTGGAAGTATCGTCAATGTGTAGACTTAAAACAGTCAGACAAACCAGAAATAAATATATAAAATGTTACTGGACAACAGAAAACAACTGTCACATTCCTAGTGGGTGTCTATACTGAAATTTGGTTTTTAACCAATACTAATCAAATAAATGGTTCCTGTCTGTTGTATGATACACATAGTTCAGAACTCTCCATTAGGCTGTGCTTTGTTAACCAATGCACTGCTGCAAGCAAACTCAAGGACTATCCGTGCAGCTCTGAAGTATCTGGAGAAACCTTCCTTTGGCCCAGTTTCCAAAACTCTTCACCTGCACTTCACCCACAGACAAGGAGAAGACTGTGTCCCAAATTAGGGCCACCAGTCAAGAACTCAGAAGACCCATTTTTAAGGTCTTTCTCTGTCACTTCTGTTCCTTTCCTATAGCAGGAATCGCTGCTTCTGACGGCAGCAAGCTGTTAGATTTAACTTTAAGAAACTTCGCCCTTTATCACCTTCTTTTCTTAGTAATCTCCCCTGTAAATTGCATTTCTTTCCCTCCCAAGGTCGTGGTGTGAGAATAAACAGACTAAGAAATTCGCTGCACTCTAAAGCAGGACAGGGCACAAATACCTAAGAAAGCTTTTAAGGGAGATCAAAAATTCAAGACTAAAAAAATCCAGGGGATTTCAAAGCAACATAATAAATGAGATTTGTGAAAAATCTTCTAAGAAAGCGGGACAAAATGATGTTGTTCAACCAAAAGGATCAAAGACTTCCAGGAAGGCTTCACACCAAAGCTGCTACTTGCCTATCTGACAGCAGCCCTCAGCAGAATGCTGTCACGGGCTAAGACCTGTTTGTGTGTGGGAGCTGAGGAACAATTAACGGTGATGTAATGCTTACTCATCCTTCCAGATCGTGGGTTTTACTGTTTTTAGACTAGATACCCACATGGAGAAGATGGTTAATGTAATAACAGTTCCCCAGTCTCAGATTTGCCAGTTGGCTCCCAGTGACTCCTCTTCCAGCGCCAAAAATTACCTGTCAATTCTCAGTGAACTTTCCAGCCCTTTCGGAAGTCCATTTGTAGAAGCTGCTGATTTGCACCAGCAACAGCCAGTCTTATCCATTTATTCCCGGGATACCTACAGACTTCCTTTCCACATCTGTATTACTGAAGTGGCAATTAGGCTAGGTTTAGGCCTAGGCTGTAAATAATACAAACACATATTTCAGAGACTTTCAAGGCCACATTTCACATTTAGTTTGGTTTTCTTCAAATCCTAACTATCAGAAAAACTTATGCCTCCTTTACCAGGAGCCCCCTATGCTTTATTTCAAACAAGCAGGTTTGAGGGGGTTGGTTTGTTTGGTTTTTTTTCTAATATTAGGGCATCTGAAAGAACTTTTTGCACAGTGACACATAAACTCATTAAAATGAAAACACTGGGCCACGGCATAAGGAGGTATCTATCCTTTCTGCCACTTGAGACAGCCTTACTACAAACCACAAAGCTTATTGGACTAGGAACACCAAATGATAGATAAGCTGCTGAAGACACTGTCAGGAACACAGCCTTGCAAATCAGATTAGATGTGACCTTCAGAGGTGATCTGCCACCACAGCACCCAGGGAGGTCTGTATGAATTACAAAAACACAGAACCTTTCATTCTGCAAACCATGAACAGATTTGGTTTCTACCATCCAAGCACTGATGTGCACGTTCATTATTCACTACATTCTCCTGTATTTTGAGCACGGGGAGCATTCAAATCTCTTTCTGCACCACTGAGCAAGTTGCCCCCCTTCTGAGGATGCATATGTATGTTAAGAGCCTTTGAAATGTAGGGAGGTGTGTTAAAGAAAATCTCCACTCATTTTATACAAACGAAATTAGAGCTTTATAGAGTTTCATACAACCGTCTTAGACACAGACAACAGCAGACTGGATGATACCTACCCATGGGTGTTGAATTTGCAATACTTCATTTTCTCTGACAACTGAAGCTCTTCAGCTAAGCCAAAGACAGCCTACAAACAATCCTGAAATTGGCTACAGGAGCTGACATGAATATTTCTCAGTTTTCCTATTGCTAAACGATTACATGTAGCCTGGGTGGTGTAAGGAGACTTCCTAGTCTAGACAGCACGACTGTAGGTTCCATTTCCACCTCCAATGTTAACTCCAAGAAGATCTAAAATGCCTCATATTTGATGCAGAACCAAAATATCCCCATCTTAAAATCAAAAAAAACCCCAACAAACCAAACAAAAAGAAGAAAGCCACCACAACCACACATAAGCAACCTGGTGTAAAAAAAGGAAGAAAGAGAAATTGGGTCATTGAGAGGAAGACTACTCTATCACAGTGAACAGACTTGAAGAAGCACAGATTTTGATACACACACAGAAAAAAAGAAGAAAATTATTTCTAACCTTGACACTGGGAACAGCAGAGCTCTATCTGACAAACCACCCCAAGTGATGTTTAGGTTTGGAGGCAGTGTCACATACAATCATGGTTAGTTTGTCTTTGTAGAGCTATCATATTAAAAAAACCCAAACTTAAAATACACAAACCCCTGCAGCTGTCTGCAACCTTTAAGCCTTGCCATTTCCAACATACACAGCAGTCACATAGCATGAGAGGGCACTGAAGAATTTCAGATCAATTATAATAAATCCAGACAGTAGACAGAAAAAGGTTTCACAGTACACATCACTGACTTCAAGATTCCTTACATAGCACTCGTAAGTACACAACTGCAAGGACCACAGAACTCACCTTGTGAGTTTTACGAATTCTAGTACATTCAGCCTGTATGAGCGCTATCACACATTCATCATCCGCAGTTGGGAGTTCAGATTTCCCTGCTCCCTCCTTTGCCCACTTTGTTCCAATGCATATCATAATTTTATATCAAAACCCTTTTGTAAGATGCTGAGAGAATTTTCAGTCATGTCATCTTAATCTCAGTTCTCCCATTTGCTCGCTTGGTTTGGAGCACACACGGCCAGGACAGAATTTTACATCGCTGCAGCATTTCACCTGCAACATTCTTCTACCTTAGCTACTTCAGCAGCTCGTGCTTTGCACAGACTGCCAAACAAGCAACACAAGCTGGAATGACCAGCAGTCCAGTCTGAGACTTCCCTTTAATGATTGCTCTCTGTAGGATGGGAACTGAGGAATGCACACTGCACCACTAACACGGTTGACACAGATTGCACCACGTAGGTATTTGGTCTTGCCTCTTGCATGCGTGCCTGCTCCCCTCCACCTTACTCACTGCGGTTTCCTTCTTCTGGAAGGTGCAGATTAAACCTCTACTCAATCATATGAAATGGCAACAGAACGACTTAGTTTACTTTTCTGATTTTAACAAAACCAAAGAGCAATAGGAGGTACAAAATAGAAGAAAAAAATCCTGTCTCAGGTATCCACACTTACTCTGATGCTGTCCTGGTTCACCATTTAAATAATGATGCACGAATTTTCTTTTTAATATGTTAATTACATAAATAGGTACTTAGGAACTACTTAAACAGGAGCTTGTTTACCCCACTGACTGTAGAAGCCCATGTGTCAGCACATCTGCTGCACAGGAAGATTAAACGTGCTCACACCAAACTCATGCTCTCTCTTGGTAAGGGGGAAGAGGTTAGTAGTGCGAGACCTGAAGCAGGGGCTTTGGGTTTTATCCAACAGGCCCTTGAACTGGCACAATGGATGACATGAGGCAATATCTCTGCATTTCTAAAATTTCCAGGCGTTCTGGATAAAGAAATGGGATTTTTATTCAGGAGAGTTTTCTATGTGTATGTTTTATTTTCAAAAGCATCTGCTCTGTGTTATTTAACAGTAACAATCAGATGCACAGCAGCCTTTAGCACACCGTATGTGTGATTATGCACCTTTAAGACCCGAATGACAATGCTGGTTGGTGATGTTTAGAAAGAGAGTACTGGAAACAGCTCAATTACAGAGTTATCTTTGCCTTGGTTCACCCTCCCAGGTGCTGCTGAAGGAACTCCAGACCATTATTTTAGTAGCTGTGGATGAGGGCCTATCCACCATTCATTTCACACTACTTACACGTCGCAGGCTCGCAGGGAAAGGTAAGCGTCACAAGGCGCTGGAGGTGCAGAAAGGGACTGCCAAGACCTCAGCTAATGAGAAGAACAGAAAACACGAGTCTAGTCTCCAGGTCCAGCAAGTGCACAACAAACCTGGAGAACAACAAGGTCTGCCTGCTTCCAACTCACGCAGGCAGGGAAGTCGAATTAATGTTCGCAAAAGCTGAACGAACAGTTAGGGCTGCTTACCACGTAGGGTTTTGTGTTTTGCAAGTCTCCTCTAAAAGGAGCAATTTACCCAGTGGACGCTTAGCTTCAGCTAGAAAGGGCAATACCCTCCGTAGCCTCACAGGGTAATTTGTAGCACACAAAATAAGCTACTGACACACCTATTGTGTGTCAGTCTCTGGCAGCGCGCTGTTCCCATGGGCTTCAGAGCCTCCTTAGGTTAAGCTGGGCTTTGCAAACATCCCCTTCTCCAAGACATTAACAGGCACTTTTTCAATCCACGTACATGGAAATGTGCAGCCAAAACCACCCCAAACACGTGTCGCATGCACAACAGAAGCAGGCCCACACACGCCCATTCACAGCCAAGTGTAGTATAAATAACCTCGCTATATAAATAGGCTTGCTTAAATGAAGTCTCTTGCTTAAATAAGGCTGACAGAAATACTCTTTTACACCGCCTGTTGCATCTCCCTCTGGAAAGTGGCAACCATGGTGGAATGACTGGAGAAACCCCAGGAAAGCAGATTAACACCCCACCCAAAGTCAAGGGATACGAAGGACGGGTGAGCTCAGCTTCCTGATGTAACATACTACTGGTGAAGATTTTGTGAAAAGGAGAAAGGGCAGGCAACTTTTCTGCGCGTCTGTGATATCAAGACAGATATGTATTAGTAAGATGGGCAATAAGAAATTGCAAACAATCAGATGACATCCTTGAGCATTAAAGCAGCGGCCTACACAAAATCAAAGTTTTAAAAATAAACCTTACATTTTCAATTAAAAAAAAAAAAAGAAAGAAAAGAAAAAAATATTAGAAAAGGAAAAGTGACTTTCCTCTCTTCCTCTGCATCTTTGGAAGAAGACCAGATGACTGCCCATAATCCTCACTATACTCATGCCTGTATTCATCAATATGGTTTTATGGACATTTTCTACCTTACCCTTTTCAAAACATCTCAAGAAACTGTTAAGACTGTTTTCTCTGAAGATGGGTAGGAAGGACCGGCTGTCAGAAAGGACTCTCTGAACCTCCCTGCAGCAACCTTCCTTCACATTCAGCCCACACACCAGACCCAGCTCTATCAGTGTTTTGGCTCGTTCTGTGAGGGCTGTTGCATCTGCTCAGAATCTCCTTCCCACTAATGAATCTCCCTCTAATCGATCTTCAGAGTACGTATTTCTTCAGCCTCAATCATCCACGAGCTAAAGATGCTGTCAATATGGCAGCATGGCCATGCTTGCCATCGCAGAGGCAAACCCCACCTTGTATTCTTCATCAAACCCTTAGCTCTTTGCACATGGTAGGTGGAATGATTACTTCATCTTCCAAGTGAAGAGACAAATTTATAAAGGTCAAGCAATGCAGAGGCAGTTGCAACAGTGGGTAAAAACTCTGAGTTTTCTTCTCCCTTCATTCCTCAGTCTCTGAAGCACAAACATATTTATAGTGCTAAGCCAGTAGTATTTCTACCTGTTCCATTACCACTTTATTAACGGTTGGACCATTTTCATTCCATTAATGCTTTCCTTTAAAAACATTTCAGAATTGTTGTTTGGTTTTTTTTGAAAAAGGTAGAAGTCTAAAAAGATTTCAGTCTTCCTTAATCATGCAGGGATATATTTTCAAAGCAGTATGCTAGGAGTATTCCACGTGACTCCCATTCATGTTAAAATTAGAGTCACCAGAATAAACCCCATATGCTGCTTTGAAAAGGTACTGCAACTTGTCCAAGGAAAATTTCCGCAGCTTAATGGAGCTTGCACAATTTTTCTGCCTGGTTTTCTTCCTTTGATTCCTGAATATATTTTTAACAGCCTTTTTTTTTTTTTTTTAAATAACACTTTGTACTGTTTGGAAAAATAGAAAGTGATTTGCTGCTTAATCTCAGTTCCTCTGCACCCCTTTTATTTTAGAATTACCAGTTTAATCAGAATAGTTTTTTTCTGTAATATTGCAAAGCTTCCAACATCACTCTTTTTTGATACAGTCACTGTAGACAACCTTTCTGTCAGAGCCACAGCCCACAGTGAGGTCTGCCTGCCTTCCACACCTGAGCTGGTGTCCTGCCTAGTCAGCCTGAAACTCATTTTCACACCTGGACAGTGGGCAAGGTTTTTCCGGAAAGGCTGAGGCATAGTCTCTCCTTGGCAATAACAGCACCGAAGCTAGGGAATGCGAATGGACAGGTCCCAGTCCACATGTGGATCTTCTGCCCAACACAGAGCACCTGTAACGTGCGTGGCAGCTGTAGAAGTCCACCACCCAGAGCCAGCTGCAGTGCTGGGCTTGCCGTGAGTACAGCTCGTCCTGCTTTGCCTCGATAATCCCCGCGAGCGTTACATATGCTGTGCTCTTGTACACACACACTGCCAAATGCTGGTTTATTATTAAGTTTGTCATTGATGTCTACAGTCTTTCTGGTCACTTGAAGAGACAGAGAGAAAAATCTTAATTTCTGACAGCTCTGGTTCTCTAGTCATTGTTCTCTTAATTCTTACTGCTTACTAAGGCTGTGCATGAGAGATTGTGCACAGAAAGACAGTGTGAATGCCATCTCTTCATTTTTTCCTCATCCTTCTCATTACTGTCCCAAATTACAACACATTTTCATTTCATCCATTTACATAAAAAATGCAGCAAACACTGCATCTAACCACTTCATTACTTTAACCTTTAAAGCATGTAAACAAAGGAAAAATATTTTGCTTAAATGTGGAAGGTGCTTACACCAGAGGGAAAAAAACCCCACTAAATGTCTACTTGCTAACAGAATCGTGTATCGGGACAGGACAAAAGAAACCAAGATAGGCTTGTCCTGTCATTAGAGCACTCACAAGTGAGGTAGGTGTGGGCTAACTTCCCATCCCTATCACTGATATTCCAGCCAATGTACAGCAAAACATCATTAATTTGTTAATATCAATTAGTTAACATCTCCTTTCCTTTCTATTTTTTTCCCATTTGTATGTTCGGTTAATTTAAATGGCGGTCTCCTTTGGTCAGAAACCCGTGCTTAAATTAAAACTTGAAACTTCCCAGGATGGTGGAGTGACAGCTTGCAGCTGGAACCTGTAAGCAGCGGAGCTTTAGCTAAAACACAGGTCTGTGTACAAGACAAGCACTTAAAAAATACCCCAAACAAACAAAACCACACAAACCAACAAACACCCAAAAAACCAATCCACTAGTAGCCAAACATCGCTCTCCAATTGCTACACACACTGCCTGCTTTAAGCTCAAATACGCTAAGGAGTTCACGGTTAGACAAGTTGCCACATCAGCCCAGCGGTAAATATTTAACAAAACACTTTCCTAAATGTTGGCAAGAACATTTTGAGGAAATGCTTCTGACCTCACATTTCTGAAGGAGCCTGAATGCCCCGGAGTAATAACAGCTAAGCAGTAACAAATCAGCTGTCAGAGCTAAAACAAGCTAAAACTGCTTTAAAGGGGTCACTGCAGTTAATAGGGAACGCCTGACTTCTGAAAAGTGGCTACTGCATCCATCACAAGGATCTTTTGCACCTTAACATTAGAAAAACATCTGAGATGGGTTCCTGCAGCACCTGTGTTTGTTTTAATGATGATTAATGATATGAATTAGTATTTCTCCCTGTTTCATACTAGATAAGAAAGTGGATTTTACAGAGAAAATTACAGCATAATGCAGGTTGCTAAAAAGCTCTAGGCATCCTCAAGTCCTGCGGACACTGCAGAACTAACCTCAAGCTTAAGTCAGGTTGCTCACGGCCTTGTCTGGGTGAGTTTTGACATTCTCCAAGGATGAAGATACCATTATCTCCCTGTGCAATCTGTTCCACTGCTGAATCAGTGTTAGTAGTGAGAATATTTTATCCTTGCATCCTACCAGTTTTCCTTCACTGCAACTTGTTTTTAATTCTTTCAATGTGTGCTTCTGAGAAGGGTGTGCATCTTCTCTAAAGCTTCTCGTTCAGACTGCGATACAAGTGGATCCACCCTCCTCTCCCCAGCCTTTCCCAGGATGAATGCATCTAGTTCCTTCACATTCTCCTTGAACACCACATGCTCCATCCTCCTTAATCATCTTGGTGGCCCTTTGTTGGACTAGCTCCATTTCATCAATCTCTCCCCATTACAGGGGCACAAAACTGGACGCCGTCCTCCAGCCACTGCCTCTCAAGCGCCAAGTTGGGGGGAATAATCCCTTCCTTTGACCTGCTAGCTAGGTTTTAGCTAATGCAACCCAGCATGCAGTTAGTCCACATCACACACGGGTGCACTGCTGATTCATCAACACAGCGACCATCCTACAAGCAAACACCTTCCATTATATTTGTAAAACATGAAATTAGTCTTTCCGAGTCCTCAGTTTGCATTGGCGATCACCCATCCTCAGCTTGCTGTGGTGTAAAAAACAATATCAAAGCCTTGGCCATCATGAAAATTAATACTAGATACTGAAGAGTTACTCTAGTACTAAAATCAAGAAGCGTAGAGAAGGAAATTAAAATCATCACATTCTTTCAAATGAAAATAACTAAAGCAAATTGAGCAGCTATAAAACATCCTGTTCTCTGGAGCTTAAAAGCAACAAGGCAACAAAAAAATCCTAACCCATGGAAACCTAAGTAAGTTTCATGGAGAGATTTTCTTTCATTTCTCTCCAAGTAAAACCACCAGTCTGAAGACTTTGCTTTAGCGAGTACCTTAAAGATTTTACACAATGAAGGGCCATTTAGGCCATATATATAGCTGGAGCCATTTGCAAGCTGCACCCATACAATACCTTCTACCTGACGTTTATCTCCCAGATTGGTGGAGATAGTTCTTTTCTCTAAGCAAATTAAACTTTGCAGCCCACTGCATGCAGAATTAGGTTAGATAAAAGAATATCCAGTTCTCTTCCATCGTTAATAAAATGTTGTATTTATGTCATTACTCATGAGGGAAGACTATTTTTGTCCTTATAGCTACATTTTTAGGCATAAGAAACATGCCTGGGCAAGTAATTTTGTCTTAACAATTTTAACAGTGTCTCTCGGATTTCTACCACTGCTGAAAGTATATAGCTGCCAGTTACGCCCATCCTGGCTTCACAAACTGGCTTCCAATACTCTAAAATCCTCAAAGGGTCTTTTCTGATCTCTTGACAGGAGATGTGGCTGCGCAGAGTACTCAGCAGGTACCCCAACTATAGAAAGCAAGAAAAGTCGTTAACAGTCTCCTTAAGACAGGTGGAAGCACTGTATGAGCCATGGTATACTGTCGCTCCAAGGAAAGGGGACAGGCAGAAGGAAAGACCAGGGGAATAAATCCTGTTGGAGGTCAGAGCATTGAACAGGGAGAGAGGCTAATGGAAGCTTCACTTAGATCAGAGAGAGAAGTACAGTAAGATTTCTACATCCAGTCACTCTATATATGGGATTTTAAAAAAATCACAGGCCTTAAAATACAGAGTAAGTATCAGTTACATGACAATCAGATAAATTCAAATTAAAAAACAAACAAAAAACCCAACCCAAACAAAACAAAACCCCAAAACAAACAACACCCCCCCCCCCCCCCCCAAATCCCAAGCAAACCAGGAAGAAAACAGACCTTTAACACCGTCAAAATCCCTAGCTTACACAGACGAGAGTTCTTGGAAGGAATCTGGTAGCTATGAGATTACATCCTTCATCTCACACATCTAATTTTACAGAAAAAAAGGATGCTCCGTTGTCCTAATGGTTACTTTGGAGTTGTTATTTTTACTACCAAGGGCTGATCACCTGCTTCTGAAGAGGGAGACAGTGTAACAGTGACACAGTGAGATCCGTAGTTGCCTTTGGCTCTTGGTTAAGTACAATGAGTTCTAGGCAGCCTTTACCGTTCAAGCAGAATGGATACAACAGCAACTTTTAAGCTCTTGCTGCTGAGGTTCTCATATCAGCAATGCAACAAAGATCAGCCAGTTTACCTGAGACAGAAAGCCAATGCTTGAAATCTGAAGATACATCTCCAGAGACAAAAATTACCATAAAATTCAAAGCATGTGTAGAAGCTATTTCCCCAGATGCTTCCACTCTTCTAGATGCAGACTTGACATTCTTGACGCAAGGATGGTTCTCAGGCATTTCATTTTCATGGTCATGTCATGAATATCTTCAACTGTCACGGCAAGAGCTTTAATCAGCTGCACTAAATGTCTTTTTCAAGGATTCTGACACAGAATTTGGTACTGGTTTCTTCACCTGTCTCTGGTGTTCAGGTTAATAGATGGTATCTAATCTCTCTCCATTCCTGCACTCAGCTTCTAAGGTGATATTCCTCAGCTTCCCTATGTATTACTAGGAGCCTTGCTTCTCTGCTTGCCATGACAGACATATAAAGGGAACTTGAGGAAAAGGGAGGGAGCCTATCAATAAATTATCTTTCAGTCATCAACTAATCCACATTTTTTGTATGGATATTCAAATCGACAGCGTAGAGGTGAAAGGGCAAAGGAAAAAGGCCCTTACCCCTTTCAGAGGCATACACAACACTTTCCATCCTCAGGTAAGCCGTTTTGCTCTCAGTGGAGAAGTGGCAGGACCCAAGTTCACACGTCTCAGCTTCACTACTATTCCCAAGTAACAACTGCCCCTGCTGTGGTCTCAAGCCCAAATATGCTGTGGCGCAAAACCGAACACCTCCTTCAGAAAATTACACGCTAAACCCCTCCACCTCCCATCCTCCTCCATTTTCCCACTCACCCAGTCTCTGGGAATGCGAGGACAGTCCATGTTAGCACACCAAGGCCCAGTTTAACCCGTGATCACCACTTAAAGCTTTGCGCAACCCATGCAGGACTAACTCTGCTACTGCTGCCTTACTGTCAGTGCCCAAGGTAACCCATGGAAAGCCAGCAAGAGGCAGGTACCTGCGCATGGTGCAGACATGCCTTGAAATAGCTGGTGTGCCTAAAGGAGAGAAGGGGAGAGCTGCTCCACACCAGTGCACCGTCTCCTCCGCTCGCTTCGGCTCCCAGCAGCCCTCCCTCCCACATGCCTCTATCACAGCCGGTCTCAGTTTATGGTGGTACATCGGGTAGCGGAATCATTTTGTCAGATGCTGGCCAGTTACCTCATGTGCTAAAAATAGAGACACGCAGCAGCAGCAACTGACTGGCAAACGCCTTTTTAATGGCGACTGACATCTTCAATCAAGACAATACGCGAGATGTAAATTGCAAACAATGAAGGACATTTGTATAAGGACAGATGAGATGGTAACAACAAAGCGCCCTGGCTTTGCTTACCAGACACGTATGAAAGATATCTGTTCCTCTTTTCAACCACGGTGCTATTTAGATTACAAATACTTAAAGTGAACCAACAATAATAGGAGCTCTTTTGCTACCCTAAGAGAGGCCATAAAAATCTCATTGTCAGCTGCATCATTCATCACAATAACCTCATTTCAACTGAAACAAAATCTCTGAGACATCACCAAGCCCACCCCCCCTCCCTTTTTTATTTGCCTGTAATAAGGTCTATAGTCTGGGGAGCTCTTGGGCTGAATTCCACGCATTGTGATTCACAAAATGAAAATCTGGTATTATATGCCCACTGACATTCACATCAGCAGCAATTCATGCAGCAAAAAGCCATATGCCATGCACCTCTGATTTAACTGTACTACAAAAACATATCCTAGAAAGAAGAAATAAAAATACAGAGACAAGAGTGGTTCCCAGGATCTGATTATTACCTACACTTTAAGACAGGAATGACAGGGGCAATATCACAAAATACGCTGCTTTGGTGACAGTACCGTTGGGTTGTATCATTTCCCTTAGCCACCAACACAGCCTGCATGCAAGTGAGAAATTCTTTCCAGTGCAAAAGGTTTGTACAAAGTACAATAAAAAGCAATTAGCACAGATAACCTGCACTCAATGCTTCTCCTCTGGTTATCAGGCTTTCCACTCGATCATCTTTCTGAAGGCAGGGATGTTTGTTGGTTTGATCGGCACCCACAGGGATGAAAATGAAGAGTGTTTTGAAAATATGAAGTACCAACAGTTTTAAAAGTTGCCATCTCCAGGGTGTAAAGAAGACCTGTATGCATTCTACAGTAACTCAGAGACTTCAGCAGAAAGCTGGGGGATGAAATCCACTCTGCCAGGGACTGCAACATTTTTCACAAATAAGGTATTTCACTGCTGAAACCAACAGCGACTTTCATCACTTAGGAAAGAGTAAGACAAACAAGTTTCTGACCAAGAAATGGATTATACTAAAATACCCTTTGTGGTTGCTGGTGGTTTTTTTTGTTTGTTTGTTTTGTTGTTGGTTTTTTGTGGGGTTTGTTTGTTTGTTTTAAGGCTATGCCCTCCATGCAATCATTGCATATGTGGTCCCTGGAGAAGGACAGTTCAGCTAAGATAATAACTAGATGTGACCCTGCTACCAAAGAATTTCAAAGCCTTCTGGCAAAGACAGAAAATAGTAAAGATACTATTTTTAATGGAAAAAATTCTTTAAATAGAAAAATAGTTCATAAGCTGCTACAAAGTGCAGAGAAAGGGCAAGTGTTGCTCCTTACTGTTTCATTATCTAGACTAAGTACTTATATGTCACAAATTAATTGTTTTAAAATGTATTTGCATTCTTGACAATGCTAGTTAGGATTTAAAAAAATTCAAAAGGAAGCAACCAACTGGATTTAAAATGCAATACTCTTTTCCAGTTCCTTTGAGCTTGACAGTCCCAACCTTTGGGGTATGAATATTTAAATTTAGATCTCATTTTTACAGACTGATGCCTCAGTAACTGAAAGACTGTATCTTCAGCGTCTTAAACAACCCTTCTCAGGTTCCTGCAGCCAGAAGCAGCAGATGAGTAATAAACTGGCTTTGACAAACACAGTGGGACACATTTGGAGATCTGACAGCTGTAGATAAATGCACAGAGACAGAGAAGACTAAGCAGACCCATTCCCAAATGAGCAGCTGATGAAGGAATAATTTTGCAATATCCAGGCCACAAAAAGCGCGGAGGAAACACCAACCAAATACTAGGGAAAGGTCTTAAACAGGTTCTTCCTGAATCACATTAAATTGCACTGCTTAAAGCAGACCTTTCTTAAGGAAGTAGCTGCTAATGGAATAGACCTGAGACAACCTTCCTGCGCCCAATTATGCTTTTCTAGGAGATTCCTATTGTATCTGGAGGGTGATTTTTTTTCTTCAATTAAAGAAGTCACACTTTCTGTATAAGCTATGCAGCAGACTTGCAAAACGTTAATTGCTATACATTTTTTCCATAAATTCATGCATTACAAAATTAATGATACAATATATTTATAGCAATTATCTGTTTCCAATAAAAGTTAATAAAGTGCTAATGGCCTCAGGTGTGAAAACGTGGAATTTAATTTGTGCTAATCTGCCTAAGCCTGGGGAATACTGAATTCACTCAACGCAAGAATAATTTATTTGTGGTATCCCTGACTGATATAAACAAAACATTGCCAAGGGAAGGTGCAATAAAGCTAACAGAGAGGTGCAATCATTCCACTAGCCTGGCGTTTCCCACAGGTAAAATGCAAACAGAACAGCCTCCCAAAGCTTCTCTCAAAAGAAGTTACAATTCATCTGCTTCAGACTGGTGAAAAAACACTCGTAACGAAAATAATAAATGCTTTGGAGAGCATCTATGAAGAGCTACGTATCATCCCTTTCCCTCCTTATCACTGAAAGGAAAAGCAGAGATGGACGGATTTACAGACTGACCAAAGGATTTTACTTTCAAGTTTGTTTGAATTAATTTTTTTCCTGTTTGAGGTAATGGTCCTTTCACACTCCCAGAACTCTCACTTGCCATCCTCCTCCAAGCACCCTGTGAGGGTTGGGAAAGAGGGGCACAGACACGGATGAGAGCAGCGCCCGTGGGGCTGAGCTGCTGTAGCTGGGAGCTGTGACAAGGTGATGGCACAGGCTGGAGCAAATGGCCAGAGACCCCCGTTCTGCTTTCGGCCCTGCTGCTGCTTCGCTGCCAAGGCACTTGAGCTCCGCGTGCCTTCTCCTCCTTCCTGCAAAATGGGGTTATGCTGACGTGCGGAGAAGCGCAGAAGGTTGTCAGTGACACAAGAGGTGACTGCCTAAGCATCACTGAGACCTGCTCCTCCCCACAGACATAAGGAACAGCCCTGACACTTCCAGGCCAGGCATGGAGCTGCCATGGCAAGGCCTAGCGTCTAAGACCCAGACAAGAAGGTTGCAGCTGGGGAAGCGTGTTGGACAAGGTCTGCGCACAGGCTGCTCCTGGTTTGCAGAGAAGCCAGTAAAGCTGCCGACAGCTCCTCTGCTGTGGTGCTGCCCTGACCATTCCCAAACACCTCTCGCAGCCATTTGCTTCCTTATGGGCAACGCACGCTACCCGATGGTGGCGGTGGCCCACAACATGTCTTTCCACACAAAGCACCACTCACAGAATTACGCTCCTTGAAACCCTGCCCTTGAACACTTAGTCACTTTTTGAACCTAGCCTTACACAATTATTCATCCTATGGCTGCTGAAGGGGTGACAACACTAGAGAAGCTGAGAAACGTGTTTCCAAACCATCACCCAGCAAGGAAACGTATTTTTCATTTTTATGTTATGCTTGGTTACCTTTTCTGTTATCTTGTCACAGAGCAAGGAAAAATGTTCACAGGGTCTGAGCATGAGCAATAAACATCTTTCGTGGTTATCAAATGCCTCAGTGTTTGCTTTGGTATTTAATTACCGGGCTCACATAGGGCATTTATTGTTTGCATCTGCTGCCACTGTGAACAATGTCTACTCTACTGATTACCACACAGTGCAGTTTGTTATGTGTATACCTGTCAGCGACATATATTACCATCTCGCTGAGCAGACTCCGCTCCTGCGCAGGGATCCGGTACTGCAGCTCAGTGTCTCACTGAAGTAACTGGATACTGCAAGTGCAGTTGGTCAGGGTACTCAGGTCTGCCACTATGAAATCCATGCTGGCTTTGCCAAAATGCTGAAATCAGGGGTTTTGGGGTTTTCTGAATGTTTTTCTTATTAGAAAAAAAAAAAAAAAAACCACAACAAAAAAAATTAATGGAACATTTAAAAGCTGGTGGTTTATATTATGATGATCTCCAACGCATTGCCAGAAGGCAAAATAAATTAACTAGAGTTCTCCGTAATGAGAAAAACACATTGCTACATGATTAGCCAACCTCATTCCACTTTCCTATTCCTTAAACCTGAAGTAAATTTTGATTTTAAGCGCCATAGACCACAGGACTTTCAAAGTTTTTCAGTTTTGGCATCACCTACTTAACTTTAGCCACACTGAAATAATAATCTGTGACTTGTTATGACTTCAGATGGCCATTTTTGGCATCTAAAACCCTCAAACTACCCTAATACAAGCAGCTATAATTTTGCCCATTCTCTATAAAGTAACTTTAAAACCTTGGTAGGTGAATCAAACAATTTCACCTTTTTCCCTACACCGGGACTGGAAGCAGTAATTGTCCTTCTTTAAAAAAAAAAAAAAAAAGACAGCACTACACTAGACACAGAATTAGCAAATTGTTCATATTGTTTTGCAGGTGTAATAAGACAAGCTATGGCTGGACCTGCAATTAAAATAATCCATTTGCTCACCCTTCGTCCTATTAGCATGTGAACTGCAAACCTACAAAAAGTAGCAGACTGAAGTATCAGGGGGTCAGAGTAAGAAGATAATCTTACCCCCTACGTAATGGTCTGTGGCCTCCTTGTCTCATGAGAAACAGTACGTGTATTTTACAAGATCACTAACAAGATATCTATCCCAGTGTAAATCCTCATTAGGGCAACGTACGTACATTTACTTAAGTACAACTAGTGGAGATCAACAAAAAAATTTTGATTAGGAGTATGCTTTGATACGGTCCCATGAGAAGAATTTTAAAGTGAGGCCATTACCTTGAATTCCACCTACCATCATGTTAAGAATAAATTAAAAAAACCTTCCAACCAAATTAAGTACATCCTAGACTGCGTGGCAGCAGGGCCTCATTGCCTTGAGCAGGCGGAGCAGAGTGTAGGTGGCCCTTTACTTGAGGGAAAACCGACTGATGGACACCTATTTAAATCGGCAGGCTGGTGATGAAGGTTCCTCCATGCTGGAGTGCAAGATAACTCAGGCCAGCTTTTACAGTCAGCACCGACTCCAAAAATCAATACACACAATGCTTTCTTCTGCTGCAATAAAACATGTAGAATTATGTAAAGCTTGGAGACAAGATTATATTTCCAAAGTCATAAACCATGCTGTCTGCTCACAAATGAATGTGGAGGACAGAGTTTGTAAAGTGTCCTTTGATCATCTGTAGGCTCAAAGAAAAACAAAAAGGTTTCAAATGGAATCGTTGCCACTTGCATGTCTGCCTATTGAACTGCATCTTAATTTCTCTAGAACACTCACCAGACATGAATTATGTATGTCTTAAAATGTTATAAAGGCATAATATAAGCTTAGCTGCCTGACCGAATTATTTTACTTAGACATCTACCAGTATATGGAGAGACTGTAAAAAAGGTTTTAGGTCTGACACTATCATCCTATCACCACAGAGATCTAAGCAGTGCTTCTCATGCAAGAGTTGACAAAACGTGTCTCTTTTCATGAATGAAAATTGGAGAGACAAAGCCTGCGATCACAAATGTTCCACAAAAACAACATAAAATTCTTCCAAATATGAACAAAGTGCTGTTTTAATTTCTTTTTTTTTAAGCTTTAAAAATGAAAAAACCTATATGAAATCTGCACAACATGAATTGAGGAACCACAGTGTCCCAGTATGTAATTTCGTCATCAAAAGGAAGTCTTAATCTGTGGCTTAAAAAACCCTTGAGAACAGATGCTGAAACCTGAGGGGACGTATTCCATCATCTCACGTACTGAAGCACCTATCACTCTCCGTTTCAAGAAAGGACAAAATAAACCTTTGTATGTGCACACAGACCTCGTACCATGTACAAGATATTGGGATTAATACAAAGTTTAAAATGAAACAACAGGTACTTTTCTTCAATGATGATCAAAGATCAAAGCAAGTAGATTAGCTTTTTAGCAGATTCCCCAGGCCTCAAGAGTTACCACCCAACAGACTGAGTGTGCGCACTTTCGTTTTAGGGAACTTGGGGGAGGAAAGGAAGAAGGAAGAAAATGAATGGTCACATCAGCCAGGTGGGTAGTAAACCACAGCAAAGTGGTGTTTTATACACTACAATGACAATCAAGTTACTAAAACTGAAAAACAGTAACGGGAAGAGGGGATAAGATAGATTTTTTCCCACAACAACTAAGCTACTGTGTCTTGTGAGGTATGCTTTCTTCCCACTCACTACTCTAAGCATGGGCTGAACGCTCCCTGGGTCCACACGGCCTTCGCCTGCCGAGTTTTCAAAAGTAACTGCATAGAAACAGGTACCTTTAGCACTCAGGAAAGACGCAGAAAGGATACTAACCCGCTGTGATCACCAAAGCCTCTTGTCAGGTAAGGATTAAAAAGGGCATTGCTTCGTTTGGTACAGCCATCAGCACTGGCAGCTGTCACCCACCAAGCAGATGGGTAAACCTTGAGTACCACTACAGACCGTATCATCCCTCGCAAATCCAGCAGTGCTTCACAAGCCCACACAACAAGACAGTCTGCTTCACTCACAGATCCCTTTGGACATTTATCAGCTGAGTAATGCACATCACCACATGTCATTTGAAGTGGCTAAGAGCTCAAAAATCTCCTTATGACTAAAAGCAAGGATTTAGATAAGCAGAACATAATTACTGAACTGTTAGAAATGACAAGCAAGCACTTAGTATTCCTGGCATCCCCTCCCCTTCACGAAAACTGTTATGGAATCAAGTGATTTCTGCAGGCAGAGATCCTGGGTTTGTCTTTTGTGCGCCACAGTGCTACCACCAGACACACATCCTGGTAGCGTGATGCCAAACGTTCCAAACTTGCCCCGTGAAGTTAAGGACCACCTGTGTCTTCAAGGACACATGCAGTAGGACCTACTGCCCACCTTGCTGGACTTGAAAGAGCTGATGGGTCGAGTCACAGGATTTTCGGTAACAGAAAACACCAATAAAAGACTAGTCGAATCAAGGAAGGAATTACCTGATCTTCCACAAAGCTCCATAGCAATATCTAACACTGAAAGGTAAATATCTTTGTTTTCTTTTCAGGGTGATGTGGGCCAGAAACAGCACCATTGTCTCCTGAATACCCTAGGATTACTAATAATATTCCAACTCCAGTTGTGGGAAATGATGTACACAAATCCTTCTACTGAGAATGAAGGCCTGTAAGTCATAGGCTGTTAATGCTTTTTTCTTTGATTTAAACAACCACATATCGTGAGGTAGTCTTAAAACAGTTGTTGCCTTTTTAAGCCATGGATTTTAGGTTTCTCTACTGTCCAGTGAATTATCCTGGTGTTGCTCCTGCGTTCCTGGACCATTAGGTGAGAGAAGGGTGTCAGAAATTCCACATAAGAACAAGCTTCTAGGTCATCCAGCTACAACAGCACACACTTTGGACCTCCCTTCTCCCTTTTGCTGGGGCTCTGGTACTGCTGCCAACTATCTTACCTCGGAGAAGTCAATAAAGGTTATTCCACACTGTGCCTTGCTTCACCATCCTGCCCAGTTATTCCCACCCCACCATTTTTCTTGCCTTGTTAAAGTCCTCTGAAGTTGCCCTCATTTCCTTCCATGTCTTGTTCAAGAGCTGAATGCAGATACAGAAGAACTCCTCAAACGATCTGTCATGGGTGAAGAACATGGGGTGGAAATCGTTGCAGGTCTCACTGGCTAAAAACAGAAAAACAAGGGGGGGGTGGAATAAAACATGTACAGGCAGGAGCTTCAAAACATACACATACAATACAGTCAGTCACCAAAATAAAAAAACCCCACTGTAACTGAAAGGAATCTCAGTTCTAGTAGCAAAGGATGTCAAACCATTATCCCGAAAAGCCAGCCTTGGTCTACAGCCTTAAGGACAATGAAACACAGTATAAAGTCTATCTGCAGGAGACCAGCAGAAGGAACAGGAGGAAGCAACTACCTGTTTGCCTGAATATTCTCCCAATGGGTGTTTCGCTTGTGCCAAGTTCTGTTGTTCAGGCGGGACAGAGAAGACGAAGCAGCAGCACAAGGGAAGAAGCACAAGACTCCTAATCAAACCAACAGTATTCCCCGCTGCTAGCAGCACGTACCGTATACTCTGCTGAGAACCACACACCGAACCCCATCAGTCACAAAAGAGCGTTAGATGGATGTATACACTGAAACGTGAAGCCCTGCTCACACAGCATACGATCTACCATATTGCACACAGATATACCACAGAGGTAACCCGAGAAATCTAGAGACATATAGAGGAGAATGTAACTGATTGCATTTGTACTTTGAAAATAACTGGAAATCAACGAAATGGATCTTCTGTCATCTGCCCCTTACCTGAGATGGGGAAAATAAAACCCCAAACTTCCCTTTTTTAATCAACTACTGGCTTTAAGGAAGGGGGAGGAATCAAAGAATATTATAATGATGATCCCAAAAAGGAAAAGTACAGTTTGGCAAGACTGCTGTCATTCTCCTTGATCAAAGAATGCAGTTTCAAAACGTAAGGGCTGAAGCAATGCTGTCCTCCAGGCACATCTGGGCAACCTGTGAGCAGAGGGGCCTTTAGCCAAGGACTCAAAAGGATCCTTAAACCCTGCCATCACTTGCAGAGCCACCTTGGTACGTTGCATATTTATGTTCTTAACAAGCAAACAAGCAAAGTCAAGTTACTAAGCCCTTCTTCATATAGCCAGTCCCCAAATCTCTAAGCTTCAGCTTTCACCTCTGCATGAGTGCTCCTTTGGACTTTTCCAGCAGTCACTCACATACCTATACAGCAGCATGTTCCCTTACTTCAGGATCAAACCCCCACTACCTAGGTAAGCTTCCTCC
This sequence comes from Rhynochetos jubatus, assembly GCA_027574665.1. NCBI lineage: Eukaryota > Metazoa > Chordata > Aves > Eurypygiformes > Rhynochetidae > Rhynochetos > Rhynochetos jubatus. The sequence continues at coordinate 33,935,102 of CM050653.1, forward strand.
TCTGCAAGAACAGCAGAATTATCAAGCATTGAAATAAATCACCCTTTTCCTGAGGCTGGATCACTCTCTGACATACGCTTTCTCTCAGTGGAACTGGAAGAATTAGAATTAAGACTCTGCAGGAGAACGTGAATGGCTCAGGCAGGCCGACTCCCTGCATCAGCTGCAAACACTTGGCCCTGGTGGGACCTTTTCTAGCTGCAACACCATCCTTTCAGAGTGTTTAGTTACCTCTGCCGCACCAGTAGCTCTGCCATAGGAACATGAGTCGTGCTTAGAATCACCTGAACCCTCAAAGAAAAAGGGTTTCTGATCTTTCCCAGTATGTGGTAGTCCGGTTATAAAGCAAAACTCTGAAACTTAATTGTGAATTTGAAGCTTAATTTTAACATCAGTTTTACTAAGATCTAATCAATCCCTCAGCTACGTAGCAAGGATGAGAGTTAATTTTGGATCACAGGTTTCATTCTAATCAAATAAACTCCATATACTTCAAAGGATGTGCAGTCAGGGGGGAATTAGTCAAAGCAGACACCTATATTTATGAGGCACGACTCAATCCCTTTAAAAGAATAAAATGCCTCAGGCATGATTTTCAGAGCACCTTCAGCTTCCATTCATTCCACTGGAACTGCAAGGGCTTGGCACTTCCAATAATCGGACCTTCAGCCTGTAATAATGTCAGAGATACAACAGAAAAGATTCTCAGAGGGCACTTGTCTTTAAGTCATGAAATACTATAATGATGAGAAGAAATAAAATAACACCAAGCAGCAGAATGCAGCCCATACCTTTGCTATATAAATCACGGCACGAAACAAGGCAATAACCCTCGACACGCACTGGCCTTTCTGATCCTCCTCAGAGCCGGAGCTTATCACTGCTCCTGCTCATGAAAATCAGTAAATCAAAATTAATGGAAAGGCTAGGGATTCTCAGAAACTTGATCATCGATTATAACTCATGCTTCTTATGATAATCAGCCCCGAACAGTGTCTATGTGGCCTGTTCTGCATGCAGAATCAGCCGTGCCACCTCCCCACTCCCTCTTTTTTTCTATAACTAGGCAACATACTGTGTTTTATGTCTTTTCAGTCTGAAAATGAAAGAGTAAAAAATCACTGTTATTGATATAAATGGAGAAAGTCAGGCCTGTTAGAAAGAAGGATCAATGTCTCAAAGCACCAAACAAATCCTAAGAAAAATTCAAAACCAAATGATAAACAGCTTCTTCAAAATTTCCACCAGTATCGACATAGTAGAGGAAAAAAACCATCCATACTCGTCTTCAAAGGTAGTTTTTGTACGCCTTGAAAATTCCATCCAAAATAATACAATTCAATGGAAACATCACAAATGAAGGACACGAGCAGTGTTTATACTACAGCGTATCTACACGGCTGCAGCGCAGGTCACCTCTATGTTCCCCTCAGAGCGTTTAAACATTTAATGACAGAAAAACCCGACACTTTCTTCCTCCTTCCGACAGGTAAGATGAGGATGACCAGAGTAAGACCGAGTCACCTGTGGTCTTAGCCCACTCTCTCCAGCCCCAAATCAGCGTCTCCAATATCACAGTACTGCTCTCTCTGTGGAGTGGGCAAATTTAGAGCCTGCTCAGTTTTATTAATTGAAAAACTTCTTGGATTTATTTTTTCACTAACTTGCAATTTGACTAGTTGTAAGCTGAAATAGAGGTCAACCATTAGAATAATTTGGAGCCCTTCTACATAAGAGCTGTGTGCAAAATTCTTTCCCTTAAGCCCAGCAGTCTCTAACCTTCATTTTCATGAGCAGGGCCTAACCACATTTATAACCACACCAAAACACACACAGGGCTGCAATGCTGGGACACAAATCATCATGATTATTTAATAACATCATCAAGTTTTAATTATGCCTCTGTGAGATCACCTTTGAAAGGCAAGTCACAGATGTCTGGCCTACATAAATCAGGTGAAGATCTTGTTGATTTTCCTTTCTTGGCACAATTCTCGGAGCTGTAGATCAATGTGCCACCTCTCAGGATTCAAGCAGTCCTTCAAGCTTCTAGCTGATCTATTGCCGTGACTTTGAGGAAGAAGCTTAGTTCATTTCTCATCATAAATTGCACTGGCAAAAAAGGAGCTAATTTCTACCTGGGAGTTTACATGGTTCCTTCAGTGTATACTTTTACTGTCTGCCCAACACAATTTTGTCTGTCAGTTCATTTCCTCAATTACAACAAAGACACTCAAGCATCTCAGACTGTTCGAGCGGTGAACAGAATTGATATGTTATGTTGTTCCTCTGTGGATTAGTAGAAAACAACAGGAAAAAGAAAACAAATTGAGAAAGAAGAAAAGAGTTATACATCATCAGGGCTGAATTTCTTCTAGCTGTGTCAAGAAGAGTTAGATATTTGCATATTTGCATCAGCCTATCTTGGAAGGGCACAGATTACATGATGATATTTCAATAAGTACAGTGTTTGAAGTACAGCAGAGATTTAAATTTCAAAGTTGCTGTGGTGAACTGAACACAGACAATAGGGATTTCTGCATGTTAAGACAGACTCCAGAAAAGGACCAGTGCACCAGACCAGACACGAGGCTGGTTTGTCACCTCACTGTCTAAACCAGTATGAAGGAAAGGTCACTAATTGAACAGAAGCCAGTTAATAGCTGGAAGTACTGATCACATCTTTCCCCCACCTTAAAAAGTAGGCTATGTGTAGACATCTGTAACTTTCTAGGGAAGTTACTGCCCTTGATCTTAAGAACCCTCTGCTTTCTTCCTGACTCTGCTAAACTGGTATGTTGATACTAAACACTCATCCCCCACCACATCTTTAAAATGGCACGTGGTCATTCTGACCTTCATCGTGAAGTTCTTGAATTCAAGAAATGAAAAAGGCTGTAATGGTGTGAAAGCAAAATAATAAATAGCCACATCTGTCATGAAGAGGAATATTTGAAATTAGGAACTGCTCAACCCATTCTTTTCAAAATCCATTTATGATGCCATGGGGAGACAAGCTGAGGTGATTTAAACAGTCATTTTTCTGTAGATTTAAGGTTTGGACCCATCACAATGGAACTGCATATCAAAGACAATTTACTAATCGCAAATGAGCCACCTCATTCATAGGATGTCAGCCATGTACAATTGGTCTACAAAAGGCAACTAGAATAGATTTGATTAAGTAGATAATAAAGGAAAGTGATAACGTTGTTATGTATTCTCAAATATTTCAAGGGCAGGCAGACAGCTCAAATCAATCAAATCATTCGGTCAGCCACGTAAGTATGGTCACCTGGTGCTAATGCTGTCACACATAAAGGGAAAGACAGACAACTGTGGTGAGGAGCACGCCTCTCTGCAGCGGGTGGTATGAATGATCCTGGGCACCATGAAACTCACCCAGGAAAGCATCCTGAAATTGTATCAGCACAATTTTGAGATGATGGAAGCAGTGATGCCAAGCCCTGGGAAACTGGTTTGCAAAGTCCCAGGGAGAGAGGGGTTCAAAAACATCTCCCTGTCTGAAAGGTACCTTGGATCCATGCGATCCAATCTTCAGAGATCTGTGTTTTCTGTTACTGAACTGCTGCTTAATTGCAGGCGAGTAATTTATCCCCTCTGTTGTTTTCCCCAGTTTCACAGAACGGAGATGGTAATATCTGATCTGAGAGGAAGTGGGTGGAAAGATGCACTGAACGTTCCAAAATGCAGCAAGATCCACACATGAAGGGTGCAATATGGACCTTGGAAATACCCATCTCTGTCTGGCATGGCCTCCTCTGGCATTTTTATTTGCCAGTAACAGAAGACAACCAAAGAGCAACTAATTCTCAGTAGCTCTCAGGAACAGCAGCACTGTAATTTCTGCTTCTCCCTGAAGATGCCATACGGTAAAAATAACTACCGCCATGACCATATTTACATATGTAACCAAAAATTCTCTCAGTAACACATAGAGCACGTAAGAAAAAGCACACCTTATACTGCAGAAATACAGCGAGTATTCCCAAGTTATCTACACCACTGCACCCTGTAGTCTGCTGACAACCATTTGAGAGAAATCCTTTGGCTACCTTTCTGGCACATGATAGAGAAACAGTGTAATTTAAGGCAAGGAAGGCCATAGCAATGGCAGTGCAGTAATATTGCCAATTGTGTAATTCTCTTTCCTAGGGAACAGGGCTATTTAGAAGGCTCAACTAGTATTAGAACAAAAGCCACCTACCTTTTTTACTTTGAATGAGAAAGTAAGATACAACCTGAGAAAGTAATATACAACCAAGCTTCAAGATACAGCGAAATAATGCAAAACCTAAGCTGCATTTGTTAAATTCCAAATCTAGGTGCATTATGTGAGGGTTTTGTTTTGCCTGCTTTGAAACAAAAAGGGGATAAGGAAGCACACTGTACCACTGGTTTCCCCACAGGCGTGGTGCATGTGTGTGTGTCTCAGAAAATGTCATCCCAGACACGGATATCAGAGTGAATCCAAATCCAAAATTTCAGCACCATAGTAGTGTACACACCATTATTCTGGAAAGCAATGAAGTGATCATGTGAAGTAGGGAAATAAATGCTGCCTCTTTAACAGGGTGTGCAGCATTTCCAGAGCAACAAAATTACCCAGCAATGCATGGCTACAAGAGACCTTCAACAACTTACCTTACCTGATCACATCGTTGGACTAGAAACCATACGAAATTGCTAGACATGCAGAAAAACTGCCAACGCAAACTCCTCATAAAGACATAAGGCAACACCATTTCTCTGAACGAATGAGACCTCATTAGGGGACCTATAGAGGGGAACTGAAAGAAAAGTACACATGAAAGGCTTCCTACAGTCTGTAAGTTCTCCTTTTTCAAGGTTAAGAATACCTTTCTTCATACAATGAAAAACAATGGTTCCATGATGCCTCATGTGTGATGAGACAGGCAGGACTAGGATGTTTATGGCATATGCAGCCCCAAGCTCTTTACTAACTTACCCAGATTTGCTTTGCAGCTGTCAGAAACACACCTCCCCTCCCCAAGATGGTATTAAATAAAGGAGCCAGTGTTAAAAACCCTGCCTCTCTCATCATCCCAAATAAAAGCGGTTGAAGAAGAACCCTGACTATTGCGGCACAAGTCATTAAAGCCCCGCACTCGTCACTAACAACAGATCTAGTAGTGTAGAGGTGGTATCTGTGCTAGGCCCATAACGAGGTGGCTGAAGAACACTATCTGGGCAGGCTCACCCTGCCACATCCAGAGCTGATGGTGAACTAAAGGAAACCAGTGAAGTCAATGGTGTCCAAACAAGGAGCTGACTTTGTAAAGATAACTCCTTCTGCAACTCTCAGTAAATACTGAGACTTCACTGCACCTCTCCTACTCAGAACAGACCTGAAGACTGAACAGCATGGTTTGGAAATGCTAACAGAAAGCCAGAGTGCAAAGAGAGGAGAGAGAGTTACTAAAAAGGCTCTTATATACAAGAAGGAAATGAAAAAGATTACAAAGAGTCACTGTCGTGCTAATAAGGGTTCTCCATCTCTTTCAAAAGCAGCCTATTTTTATTTCTGATGAAACAGGTGCCAGATATGAATAACTCTGAACTGCCTCTACAATGTGTCACAGCACTCTGTTGGGCAAACAGGAAAGTACTCTGCTTCCCTCTTCACTCCTCCACTACTCCCAGTATAAAAAAACCGGCACTGATCAACAACAATACGGAAATGCAGTTTTAAAACCTGATGGATAAATTGGGAGTATCATTTTCAGAGGTGAGGGAGCACTTCATTTGAGTTAGTCATGCGTTTCTAGGAAAAAACTCCTTGAGAGTGGAAATGGTATGAAAAAGCAAGGGCCTGTATTTGACATATCAAAAGGGAATGTGTTTTGTGAAAAAAACCCGACACAGATCTGCAAGCATAGATCTGCAGTTATGCTCCAGCACATTTACAGTATCCCTGAATAACAATATAGAATCACAGAATCATTTAGGTTGGAAAAAACCTTTAGATCATCAGAATGTTAATGGATTAACATGATAAATTTGCTTAGGGACTATGAAGTCTTTATGGTTACTTCTAACAAACACATAGAATAACAAGGGGTTACACATACAAAACAGAATCTATGGAAGCTTGTTTAACAAGTAAACATACTATGCAAAACCTTACAAAAGATAACACTGCTGCTCTGTCAGGTTCCTGACACCTTGCAAAGCATACAAGGCAGTGATGGCTACAGAAAAGCTTAAAAAAATATATTTTAAAAAGCATTTTTGACAATTGCTAAGCCCACAGACTGTCTGTCTACTTGAAGTCTGACCGACACAGATAGTGGCACCGACAGAAGCCCAACTGAGCTCAGACCTATCAAGGGAAACACCTTATCACAGCTGTTACATGTTAATACCCTAGTCCCTTCCTTGTTGCATCCTTTCTCTCTTAAGCCCTCAGAAAAACTAGCCTCAACAGTATCTCCAGACAAATCAAGAAGACTGACAGTAGCAATGGGGGAGGTAGATATTCTCAGCATTTATAAAGAGCAGCATAAAGGCAGTCACGCTACGTAACCACTCTTTTTAGCCCTCCAACACCCATTGGCAAAGTTTATTCCTAAATGATATACTCCAGCACATTTTCTATTAACTGTTGCATCGCTGTAGACAGAGAACACTGAGGGCTGGAGTCATTCCTGTGTGCAGAAGAAGTGGCCACTTGTGCATCTCCCTGGTGTCTCCCTGCCCCCAAGCAGCATACTCAGAGACTGCCCTGCATGGCAGGAGTGTTGACTTTCCACTTCTTACTTTGACTATTCTAGAGAACACCAGCTTATTGCTGCTTCTCCTGAAGGGATTCTTGCTAAAAAGCACACTCTTAGCTCTAATTACCCATTTTCTTTATTAGGAAGTTACACAGACTGCAGTACAGGTTATGGCTCGTGTATCTCCAAAGACCTTCGGTGAGATACTTTGTCAAGAATATACTGTGGTTATCATTTGATATACAGATCGTGCTGCTTCGATTCACAAGAGAGGAGCTGTCACTGAAAATTAATTCTGTATTAAATAGGCTGGCTAGGGCTCCATCTGTAAGCAGAACTTAAGGAGCCTATGAAAACCTGCAGGAAAACACTGCAAACGGTAACCTGGGAAGTCTACAGATTTTTAGTTTCCCCCCCTTGCTACCTAAGCAGCTCCTATTCCCCCTTCCCTCACACAGACCTCCTCATGAAAATCAAGTGTTTAAAATTACAATGCAAAGACATGACGTGGTCATTGTGTAAGACAACTAGTGGAAAAAACATAGGGTTTTTTTCGGAATTTGACCTTACAAGTGAGCAACAGCAGGAGAACGGCAAGCAAGAAACACAAGTGAGCAGATGGAGAAGCCAACAAGCCAACAGTCAAGCCGGGAAGGAAAATAATACTTTTTCCTGGCAACAATCATTCCCCTATTAGAGAAAAGGTTACAACTGAATTACCCATGCAGACCTGTTATGGACGCAAAGCCTCAGTACTGACCATTGAAGGTGTCCATAAGGTGATGTGCCTCCTTTGGTGGCCTTTTGTGGCAGGCTACCTGCAATAGCCCTATGGCAGGGTGTGAGGCAGGCCGGCTGCCCAGTACCTCTGCCTAATCAGTCAGGGACTAGCTCCTGAAGTTCAAAAGCTGGGGGACCACAAATGCCCAGTTACCTAGAAAATGAGTTAAGCACAGCTAAACTTACACTAACTCCTCTGCTGTCACAGGAAAGGCAACGGAACAACAGCACTCTGATTTCAACCACTCGCTTTGAATCAACCACAGATACACTCAAGATGCAAAAAAAGGTAACAGACTAAGATACAGGGAAAGGTGACATCAATATCAATTCAAAAAATGATTGCCTGTGATTAGAGTGAGGGAATTCACATATCTTAGAGCAACGGCTGCTCATCTTTCATTTCAGATCTGGTTCTGAACTGTGCTGAAACGACACTGCTTTCTCAAGAACCAGGAGATGCACATCTACCAGCTCTCCTTGACTTCTTTGAAAATATGCCCAGTACCACCACCACTACAGCTCCATTTAGGACAACCCACCTTAGCAATAACACCTCTCACCTCTCCCCTTCCGCATCCCTACAAACTGTACCCCCTTTCAGATATGCATATTTATATATATATATATATATATATATATATATATATATATGTGCCAAGTAACTTTTTTTTCCCCCTTTCCTTTGTGAAAGCAAAATGTGAGAAAGAAGAAACTGGACAGTGGATACAAGTTTGCACAGGCAAAATCCTGTGAAACATACTGCGGGGCTGGCAACACTCCAGCTTGTCTATAGCCCACCCGATGTTCCATTCTTGGTCTGCCATAGGCAACTCGCACTGCTAAGTGTGACAACCTAGTGATCTGCACAGAAATGCTAATCTTCCCTCTCCTTGCAAACTCAACTGCTACCGGAACCCAGTTGGACTCGCTAAGGCAAAGATCGTTAACTCACAGTGAAAATCTTAGTTATCTATCCACAACCGCCTAAATTGCTTTCTCCCCCTACAGATTTTAATCTGTAAATTATGATTTAAACTATCTGGGCTACAGTCCCAAAGTCAGACTGGCAGAACAAAAATAAAACTGCTGAAGCATACTCTTTTAACATAGACCAAACCGAGTAATTGCTACTCACAAAAAGGGAAAACAGTGATGTGGTAGCGTAGGTCGGGAACACTGAACCTCAGACTCTGTTAGTGTATTTATCTGAGATCATCACCGTAATGCACGACGTAAGTGCCGAGCACCTTCAAACAGCTTTGGGAACATTAATCAATCTCTAGAAGGGCATTAGTTAATGCTAACTCTTCACATGTCAATCTCTTGAAAGGCAGGCAGAAAATCAAGCTAATTAGACCACAGGTTTACAAGAGAAGCTATTTGAACAACACATTTCCAAGTGGCACGTTCGTAAGCTACTCTAGTGGAGTTTTTTCACTTTGCCCATTAATACAAACTCAGCTGTTTGATGCTACCCCTGCCAGAGCACAGTTTCAGACAGGTAAAACTACTGTCATCGAAAGTAACGCTTTAGAAATGTTTAACTGAGCTGTAACATTGCCCTACTTCACTGTTCTTCTTTATAGGCTGAAACATTAAACCAGCATTTCAGTCATACTACTGTAAAAAAAAAAAAAAAACCAAAACCAACAACAAAAACTGAAAACATTGTACTTTAGTCTAGGAATCAGATTTCTTGCTTAAAAGAATTCTAGAGTGGAAAAATTTTAAAATTAATTCCTACTCTATACCCTACGACATTTGCATTGTATATTAAGACTTCATTTCATTATAACCCCAGATCTTTGAGATTATAACGAACCTTAGAGAATCACCTCATGGCGCTTCGTGTGAAAAGCCCTTGAGTATAAACGAAGTGAACATGTGGGACACTGGGAGAAGAAAGGAGCCCAGAAAACACATTAAGACTTGCTGAGGTCACATGTTTGTGAATTTTCAAAATCAGGACAATAAGGAGGAAATTTGGTCTAAACTATAATGTCTCTGGAGTTAATAACGGCACAGTATTCCCTTGCAGCTTGTTCCATTACTTATCTAGTCTCCAGCTTTGTTGTTGTCACTGTTATCTGATACACATTTTCTCTTTTGTATTGTAAATCCGTTATTTGCTTTGTCCTTGTAGACTACAAGAACTGAATAAGGTAATTTTTACAACATGCCTTGAGGTTTCTGAAGACAGTTATATCTTTTCTATCACTTTATTCTACCTTGACCACACACAGTTGTTTTAATTTTTCCTTGAGGGTCTTATTTTCCCAAGTGTATTATCACTCCAGAAAAATGTCTGTATGCATAAGGATCACAGAAAAGCCACATACAATGATGAAAGTAATGATTTCTAAGAACCAGCAACAACAACAACAAAAAAAAGGAGGCAAAAGCCTTCAGCTGAAATTTCTCTGTTGGACTATGCTGTATTTGAAAAAGGAGCTAAGCTAACCTACTTAGAAATTCTCTCCTATTATTCCCGTTGCAGACAGTTAGCAATTTCAGACAGGAAAAATGGAACTCATCTCAGACAAGACCTCTCTGCTTCTGCATTTCAGTTTAAAATCCGTTCTCAGAATTTAGGATTGTTGTTTGGCTGTTTTTTTACAAAGCATTATCCCAGTCATGTCTCAAGAGACATCGCGTAAGAGCCAACTGTACTAGCCTTGCTTCTGTTAGAATAAACTGGTTCATAACACATGCTAAACAATATAAATTCATTTGAAAAAAATACCATCATGCCTTCAGAAAGCATTCTTCAATTCTCTCTCGACTGAATCTGATCAGCTGTGACATCTGTATGTGCAGGTTATTTGCATCAATTTAAAAATTGCAAAGTAATACAACTGGCAAAGAAAAACGTTTCCCAATCTACTATGACAAATTACAGAAATAACATTTCCAAACAAGCCAACAAGAAACAACTGAGATTTCAAATGCTTTTTTTGAGAAACAGCTAAATTTCTCTATCATCAATAGGACAGATTAGAAATGTTGGTTTCAAAATCACCAAGGCAAAAGAAGCACCAGATTGGCTTTATGAGAAAAATGAATGTCAACTGCTTCCCATTTAAACTTGAGAAAAGTAGTAGAAACTTTTCTTATGGCAGATTAAAATTCAGCAACAAGAAATTTTCCCCAGCACGAAATTAAATAGAGCCTGAATTGAAGCTGTTGTAAACCTCTGTGGTTTTGGTTGTTTGGTTTTGAGAGGGTTTTTTGTTTGTTTATATTTTAAACTGCATCCCAACTTGGCTCATTATTCAGAAATCTCTGTTGAGCCCAAACCGGCACAGACTGAGAAGGTGCACTGACATTAGCAGCTCAGAGTGAAGGCTTAACCGAGAACGGAACCCCCTGTCCCCAGCTGGGACAGGATGAGGAACTAAAATGTGGTCAGCGCAAATGCTCCTGCCAGAGACGACTTGCAGCCAAACACTTCCTTGTTGGCAGTGGCAGGTCGTAGCTCCAATTTCTGTTTCTCCAAAAGAGAAACATTCCAGTTTTACTACAAAAATCACCTGCAAGTTGTGGCTACGCTGGTAGCTTGGGTGATGTGTCGGCAACGTGAGTGCACGTATCCGACAGGGCACGCGGACTTATCAAGAGCTTTGCTTCTCTTTTCTCGTGAGTTGCTCGCTCTCACTGTCCCAACACAGTATTAGCATCAATCTCGCTCCCGCCGCCACAGTGCCATTCTCCTTTGGCTCTCCCGTCACCACAGGCGGAGCCGGGGAGCTGGTGAGAAGCTGGTGTTCAGTGGGAGGACAGTAAATGGTGCCTTGGCTCCAACAGAGAAGGTGGACCCAGGGGCAGTGCCCCTCCCACCGCTGTAGCCCCCGCGGAGCTGCCAGCCGGACACCAGCTGCTCCTGTCTCAGCAACGGCCTGTGCTCCACCTGAACCAGAACAACTTCAAGCAGCAGATGAGCCCAAACTGGAACTGATTCAAAACAGACTCAACTGATTTCTCCTGTTACCTACGGAATAACTCATTTTAGAGAAGACCAGCACCTCCTCTCACAATACAAAGGGGTTTCTGGTCTTTAGTAGTTTTAACAGGAAGCTGAAGCTTACAGACTTTTTTTTTTCCTCATGTCTAAAAGACAAAAGGGACATTCCTTTGAAAGTAAAATTAGCACAGTCAAAATTTTTAAGATGCAAGGTCAAACCATCAGAGGTTTTTGACAGTACAAGTTTTTGACAATACAAGCTGTGCTCCATCGCCAGGCCCAAACCAAGCAGCTCCGGCTCTGCTGCCTGAGTGGAGGAGGGATTTCTGTCACCTCCCAGAAGGAGCAGTGCAGACACCCGCTTTGGGATGTAAAGCCACCCCGGTGATGGCACATCTCTGGACTGTACCCTGCCATGGTGCCTGGCCTGGCACCCCACAGGCCCGGAGCCCAGGCAGCCCGGTTTCTGCTTGACCAGTCTCGGAGCCCAGTCGATGCTTTTGGTGTTTGAGCCACAGTTCCTTCGTGCTGTCATAAAGGCTTTAAGTCTTAAAGCAGCTTAAGTTTTCAGAGCTACCCATGTGAAGGTACCCCAATTATGAACCAAACTTACTTCCATAAAATCTGTAAGAGAACCTACTTTATATTAAACATCCCCTTTTCGAAACCATGCCCCTTCCTTCATTGTGAAGGGCACTTTCTTCTCCCTCTCATGGAGTCTTCCCCACCTGCCCTACACGTGGCATTGCAAGTAAGGCAGATTTTTAATAAATTTGTCACGTAAAGAGACTAAGAAAGCAAACACAAGGCTTATACTTCAAAAAGGGAAGAGGAAAAGATGAGATTGGTTATTGTCAGCGCTGTTCTTCAGCAGGCAAAGCTTCAGAACAAATTTGAAGGAAAGTAAAAGCATACTGAGGTGAACAGAGTCTGGAACAAATACTGCACGGGCTTACCAAGACGGGATCAAGTCCGATTCATCTAATCTTCTTTGACAAAATAACTATTGTTTCTCATGGGTGAAATGTGGTGGACTTTATCTGCACAGCAGACAGATTAGTTCTCCCGCATCTGAGTTGTTTTAAGAAAAGTATTCTGATATAACGCTGTGTGCCAGACAGAAAATCAGTAATTCATCTGGAGAAAATGAGATTCGATGCAAGAATCGGTGAGGCGGGTGAGATGCTGTCCACGTAGGGAAATGACAAAGAAGAAAGGGGAGCTATCAAGAGAAATACTACTCAAAATTTCTCAAAAGTCAGTCTCGGACTCTGAATTTTCATTAAAGATGTTGGCACAAAATCTAGCAGTACCTCCAAAAAATCTGCTGGAGGCACTGGCTGGTGCCACTGCTGATGGTATCCTAAGGGAAGATTCAAAGTGTCATAAAGGATGGATTTTGAGACCCAGAGAAATCAGAATGGGATCACACGAAATAGCATGAAAGACAGAAATAAAAAGGACTTCTGCTCTGATCAGAGACTCATCAGTCATTAAAACACGGCAGGGAAAAAGACACATTGTATACAGATCCATCACTGGCAAAAGTCCCGAGAAAAGCAACAGTATTCCGAAAACACAATCAGTGAGAGATTTCTACGCAGGTAATGAAGCATCGAAACCACCTTACGAGGCACTGGTCATAGGTAAACCGGAATAACGCCTGCAATTCTGGTCACCCATGTGCAAGATATGGGGACTTAAGTGAGAACACAATGCAAGGAAGGAAGGGCTCCTAAAGCAGTCAGCAAATGGAGAATGGCATTGGAATGGACTGAAATGACTATGTTGGTTTCATCTAACAGGATGAAGGCTGAAGTGAAACAACAAAAATGCATAGGGGAGGGGAGAGAAAGAGGAGAGCCATTAAACAAGGAACAAAGTTGGCACAAAGATAAACAGGTTTAAAATCATTGTGAACATATTTAGGTCCAGTACCTGAAGGGGGCCTACAAGGAAGCTGGGGGAGGACTTTTTACAAGGGCCTCAAGTGACAGGACAAGGGGTAACGGGGTTAAATTGAAAGCGGGGAGATTTAGATTAGATATCAGGAAGAAATTCTTCACAGAGAGGGTGGTGAGGCACTGGGACAGGTTGCCCAGAGAAGCTGTGGATGCCCCATCCCTGGAAGTGTTCAAGGCCAGGCTGGAGGAGGCTTGGAGCAACCTGGTCTAGTGGAGGGTGTCCCTGCCCATGGCAGGGGGTTGGAACTGGATGACCTTTAAGGTGCCTTCCAACCCAAACTGTTCTATGATCCTAGGCTGGAAATTAAAAGTCTTCCAACCCTCACACGAATGAAATGAGCAGTAATTAGTATAAGGATGTAGTTCAGTAAATCCATGAATGTACATACACAGTGTGGCTACCTGCAATGATCCTGTTCTAACCCTTCGTTTTCAATTCCGCAGTAGTGCTGTTTTCTGCATTTACCTCATTAAGCCAAGGTCAGCTACCCTTCAGTGATTGGCTGTTATAGAACTGCTGCATTATTGCTTTTTCTACCTTAATTTGACTAATGTTGATTTACTGAATGTACAGTAAAAAAAATTTACTGACCATACTGGTATACATGAACAAAATATACCTTTCAAGAAATAGAAGTTACTGATTCTGCACAATGCCAGAAATCCTTTTTACTTAAAATTTTAGCATCCTTTACAGGAAACTAAACTGCATTAATGATGGTGTTACATCATTGGTCAGACCAAGCAACAGAGAATCCAGAGACAACTCAAAATATTTCAGCAATCTGCTGAAAAACATGGCTGTCTTAGGGAACGATAATTGCTTACATGTATAAATGCACAAAATGAGAAAGTAATCTAAGCAGTGTGCCCTGCACTCATACAAACACTTTTTCCAACAGTTTCATGACTATTACAGACATCACATTGTCACTTTTTCTCCTTTCTCAGCTTCAACTGCTTCCCTCACATGCTCATCCTTGAAACTGCCAATATGTAAGGATTTCCTGTTTTTAGAAATCTTTGTTGTGCTGTCAGCTAAAGTGGCTAGAATTCCAGGCAAACACTACAATACCCTTTTGCAACAAAGCTCACACCTCCTCTGCAATGCCACTGCTGTGGACATGGACCAAAAATAGCGCCGTCTTCAGGAAGTGCTGCTCATCAGCTATGGACCAGGATGTATCAACTGGGACCGACCTGATCAAGTTATTTTTGCTAGCACAAGAATCACACCATACAGCTCAGTTTCCTCCAGTGTACCATGGGGTTAATATTTCCTTTCTTCCTCTGAGAGTGATTGTTTAGATGCTCTAATATGTATCACTTTCCTCTAACAAATAGGCTCTCCATTGCTCCAGCAAGGTGGTGTAAAAGTCAACTCCATCTTTGACTCCCACTGACAGAAAAAGAACCAGCTTTAGAAATGAGGCACAATGGCTTTTATTCTTAAATAGATTACTCTGTATTACTGGCTAGATGACTGAGATTTTCCTATTAAAAGAGATTACCTCTCTGATAAATCTCCATAGAAAGTCTTAATAGTCACCTCATTTAAATACCAGATTTTGAAAGTCAGTATTTTATTTTTTGAACTAAATCTCTAAATTACATAAATGCAGGGAAATGTTAACCCCAGCCAGGCACCACATGACAACGGATGCTGGCCTATCTAGTGCTCAATCCACCAGAAACAAGATCCTTTAACTGTGCTGTGAATATGTTGTTCACTGCTCAAAACCTTCACCTTCCAGCTGCTGAAGAGTGTTGCTGCTGAGGGTCATTACGTGTCTTCAATTGCCCCCAAATTCTTCTCAATGTAAGCTGGGAGTTACCCATATTTTACCTTACGGAAAGGAACATTATAAAGCCAGAAAAGGGAAACTTACTTTTTAACAGAGCATAAAAGAACACCTGCTTGACTGGAAAATTTCCACAAGAGCTACGAGGTGAGCAAACTAACTCTGATCCAAAGGCAGAACTAAGCGGAGTAGTCCAATGCATGCCTACGTGATACACCTCCCTATTTTATTATACACCCGCATCTCCATGAGAAGTATTTTAGCTATGATAGGTTTATTAGTGAGAGTTAAAAAAAAAAGACAAACCACAACACCAAAACAAAACCCGCTATTTATACCACAAGAGAAGTTCATCATTTTGAAATATCCTCTAGGCCATTATTTTATTACGAATGGTTCTGTTCCCCATTTTGCATGAGTCACGGCAGAGCTGTTGTATTAGTATGCCTGCGAATCGGTACACTTTGTTGATAATAGTGAGCCAGGAATTAATGACTCAAGCTTCCCCATTGTGACACAAAATAATAAAAGTGTGTATGTGCGTGCGCCTTTCTCTCTCATTATTGACTTCTCAAAGTGGTATCTTCCAACCTGCACTAACAGGGCTGTCAGAGGTCTAACGTGCAAGCAGAGCAAGAGCTGTGGGACAACTGTATTAGACCAACTGGCATTTGTCAAAGATTAACAACCAACTTCCAGGCTTAATGAAGAGCTTACACACTTGAGAGCATTTCCTATCTGTTTCTGATACAATCAGAAAAATGTGGCAAGATTTGTGCTAAAAGCTTGTCTTACAATTTTGTAAATATTTTTCCCCATTGTATCTGTTAGCCTGAAAAAATTTACTTCTCCTAACAAACTTTGCCTCATTTAGAAAAACACCTAAAAAGCAGGACATTGCCTGAGGGGAACACTATAAAAGCAAACAACTGCCAGTATCCTGGAAGAAGTCCTTCCTGGACTTGACTGAGAAGAGCTAGAGTCCTTTCAGAGGGAGATGGAGAACTGGCTGTGCTTGATCTTTCTTCAATGTTTTCATTTTCAAATACATGCACGTGACCGAGTATTGTTCAAAAGCTAAACATTTACCAGTGCACTTTACTTCATTGTATTAATCCTATCAGGATGCCCAGAAAAGGACAGTAAGCTCTTAAAACACTTACAAAGTTCAAGGGTGGCAGGAGGTGTTTCCTCAAAAACGCCATGCGGGTCACACAATTCAGAACAAACTGCAAAGACCCCCAAACACAAACTTCCTGCCAGACCATGACAGCTCCTTACAATGAGACTAAATTGAAGCAGGGATGCAGAATGCAATGATAACCTCTACTCCTTAAGAACAGCAGCATTAATCTATTCATAATACCAGAAGACAAAGGTAAAAGCACAGGAATTTGCAGTAACCCTTACTTCCACGATAAATCGGGCCTCACCATCAGTACCTCTGGAGATGCTGGATCACCACTGCACCGTGCCCATTTCCACAGGAGGAAGCCGCTGGCAGGGCTCCTGACACTCATCCCAAGCCTCTGTGCTTGGGCTGGGATCTCCTCTCCTGAGGCATCACAGCAACTGTGTTTTAGCATGAACATCATCTAACGGCGAGCACAGCAGCACCCACAGGCTCGTGAATCACACTAGTTGCGGGACCAGCAACTTTGCACGGGCTCTGCAGGCACAGAACGAGTTACAGGCAATGTTTTGTGACAGCTGTGGTGCCCGTCACAGCCAAAACAGAGTGTGCCTCAGATACGTGCAGGTAAAACTCCATTAGATCCTGCACAGGCAGAGGAGGTAGCTACCTGGTCTGGCTGAAAAGTGCAGAACTGGCACAAGTGTGGGTTGGTTTTCACTAAATTAGCCCAGCTACTTCCCAAGTCATGTGAGAAAATTTCAGCTTAGCCACTACTAGTAAGCACAAGATGCAATAGGAGGAAAAAGATATCCAGAGAGCCCAAAGCACAGGTTTTATGGTATGAATTCAACGGCGGGGGGAGAGCTGAAGCTGAGCGAGTGGGGAGGTGTGTTTGGTTGGTTTTTTAATTTTCTTCCTCCACTTCAGAAAATAGTTATTTGCATATTTACTGCATACAAGCCATTAAGCTCAAACCCTTTTGCTTAAGAAAATGGAAAAAAAAAATTACACCGCTCTTCTAGCAGGAACAGAACTATTCACAGGAAAAGGTAGAGTATTGCTTGACACGGTTAACAGAAAGCAACACCACGTGGCATGGGTGTGCGTTTGTGGTCAGGGACCTGAAACAGCACAACAAAGCATGTTCATGTTAAACAATGCAAGGCAAAAGGAAGGTGAGAAATACTTTCTCCAGCTCTACTAGCATCAATATATGTCACATACAGTGTATCTGGCAAACATTTCCAGAGGAAATTTCTTCTAATTAATTTGAAGAGCTAATATCTGAAGCCAAAGAGACTATTCACACAAAAACTTTGTTCTTGTACATATATTCAGACCGACAAGTGTTACCAAGTCTGTGGCTACAGTGTTTGAAGAACAGCATTAATATATTGCTTTATGTACTAGCTTTTTTCCCCTCTGAATATTCAGTTTTGATTAAGTATCTTGTAATGGCTAAAGAAGATTAAGCACTCTTGCACAGACAGCAGTCAGATATTTTGAGCCCTGCATTTATTATAGTACTTTTTATGTTTTTCTTAAATGTGTAGGACTAATTGTATCAATCCAAGTCAAATTATACAGGATTTTGGATTCACTTATTCATGAAGGAAAAAGTTTCACTAAAATTGATGCAAGGGAAGTCCCATGATCTGCTCTGCAGAGGGAGGATGAAATTATGTACAGACTCAGTAAGTGATACCTTAGTTAACACATGAAAGTAGGTTGAAGAACAACTTCTGAGAACACCCCAGGCTACGATCTGAGCAGAATTAGTCAGGATGCCATTTTCAGGGGAAGAATTACTTAAATATGCTTTTTAATTTTTCCATGAATTATTTCTTCTATTATAAAAAAATAAAAGAAAAAGAAAATTGATCTAATTCTTTTTTTTCAAACCTTTTCACAACTTTTTAGACCCTTTTGCAGGTGAGGAGCAAAGCAGATTTCCTTGAGCAAAAATCATCTAGTCCTTTTTATTAGTCTACATAACATAGATATTGCAGTAAATTTTTGTTGTGAAGTTGTTAAATATAAACAATATCGTGATATTTCAGTTAAAATATTTGAATGCGGGGAAGGAAGGAAGGCTGTTTTCACAGAATAAAAGCAAGCAAAACAAATATTTTTAATTGCTTGTAATTACCCTCTCCTTAAGACTACACAATGTCAGTGTTGCTGGGTTGGGGGTTTTGTTGGCTGTTTTCTTGGTTGGATTTTTTTTTTCTGGTTTGGATTTTGTTTGCTTGGTTTTTTATTTTTGTGTATGTGTGCTGGTGTTTTTTTTTAAAACAGACAAAGGGAATCTTATGGACATGGAAGGTTGATGTGATGTGAAAGAGCATCTGCAAGAGCCCAACAGCACTCAGTGATGGAGAAGAGGGTACGAGAAGTCTCTGACCACTCTGTGTAACTGACCTAGCCTGGGTCTGAGGGGAAGATAAGAATGAAAAAGCTGATGAGGGCTATTTGCCAACATGTAGCCATAAGCTTGAGCTGTGTGAAGACCTTATTTATCACAAGTTGACTTGGCCTAGAATTCTTCCGAAAGTATGCCTCCATGTAAAAACCAAAACCCAAACAAAAAAGCCCTAAACCTGCACATACTCAGGATCTATCACAAACACGTAAGTGTGAGACGTGCTCTCTAGATCTCAGTTCCAGGTGGTGTACTTCTCACAGGAAAAGGCCTGTTTCACTTCACATCTCCTTAAAGGATGAATCACCTCCTGAGGGACTGCACCTCACCATCAAAGGAGAGGGCCCAACACATCAGTTCTTCCAGAATTTACCTTACCCAGTGTTGCTCAGGCTTACTGCTGTATTTGCAACAGTTCTCATCAATCATTTTGGCAGTTCAGATTTACAAGGGTGTTGCATTCCTGTGACCCTACATCAACAATTTTCTATGGATGCAAGTTAGGCTGGACCCTGTGCTTTTCCCAAGGGACTCCACACTTTCCTCTGCATTACACCGAATGCAGAGTGATATCTCATCCACTGCACTCGCTACACAGAAATAGAAGCAAAAAGTAGGAAGTTCCAGAGGCACAACTATTTCCTGCCATCAAGTGTTCAGACACATTTGTTTTTTTCCATAATTATTACTTTAAGCTTCTTGTACATTTTATAGGAGGCATTCCATGGTGGGCTATAATACAGAGCAGGTATAGAAACAATTAAGTGATCAGTGTTACATCAAGCAACTCAATAATGTTATAGAAAGCAACTGTCACTCTATTGCACCAATATGCATCAGATAAAATAATTGATAGTGCCTCCATCGGTTGATATAAGGAAAATAAAGTCATTATTTGCTGGTACAGTACCAGAGGATCAATAGCTCCTTCAAACACAAACATCTCTGCCTGGCCTTGACATTAATTACCCACAAATGTCTCCACACTGATATGCCAGTTGGAGACCATTATCCTATGGCAGCATTTCCTAACTCTGGTACTCCCTGTTAACCCTAACTGTGCTGACCTTACATCTCCTGACAGTCTCCACTTCAGGACATCTCCCAGTTCAATCACTTCCCACACAAAGGGCTTGCAGTCGTATTTGTCTCATGCACTTCCCCATTCACCTTCTTTTTTGCTGAAAACTATGTCCATCAGACCTGGAGGCTCACGAAATGGAGCCCATAGAGTGTAAGGTAAATGCCAGGAATTCTACTGACATCGTTTCCCGCTTTCATGTGCACTTTGTACCTACCAGGGAGTCATTTGCGTCACCTACTGTCAATGCTTACATAAGAAATGCCAGCAGTGCTTTTTGGCCTGCGATGGCAGTGACATTAAGCTTTCACCCGAAGCCCAAAATAAAAAAATCAGTAACATAACCAAAACAAGCACTGTGGAGGGTATTATTTAGTATTCAGTGAACAACAGGATCAATGAGAATTGTCTCATGGACTTAGGTCTCCATTTGAAGTCCCAAGATCCCACAGGGATCTGTTGATGTCTAATAAAGTGCATGATCACTACAAAGACGTTCTTCACACTGAAGGAAGAAACCTTATGTATTCAGAAAGCTATTTTCTCTAAAGTTTTCAGAACTTCATAACTCCCTTTGTTAAATTGGGTTGAAATTGACTCGTGTTCAAATTACTGGGAAGGACAGGCACACATAGGCAACCTGATCACAAATATTTGTCTAAGTGTGCCATAAAATTTAAAAATAGGAATTCAAGAGCCTTAAATATGAAAAGGCAAAAAAATCTAGAGAAAAAGCCCCACAAACTAATGCCAACATGAAGAATTTTATTCAAATCAGGGAGTTAAAGCAGCTTCATATCTTAAAACAAACAAAACAAGTACCATGGGACATGAGTTTCTGTTGTGTTGAACGTCTAAATTATCACCACATGGAGTGAAGTTGATTATGATATGCCAAGGAAGCAGATTCAGTTGATGAAAATCATCAATCTTGGAGTTGTTTCTTTGGGTTCTCAAAGATAAGCTGGCAAATGCAACACCACCAAGGAATACTTGCAACGAAATGCCATATTCTGGTTGCTTTCTTCATCTACAATAATCTTACTTTGCTGCATGCTGTGACTCTCACCGTTTATGCCACCTCCTACCCTACACTTTCGGTGGTAAGGCAGTGCCTTTTATTCTGAAAATAAAAGGTTGTTTTTAACTTGGAGATGGCAAAGAAACATACCACTCTGATAGGTAAAATGAGATCATTTGATACATATACTCACTGAACTATTAAAACACATCCTGCATAGTTGGGAATCTCCAGTCTGGGCAAATTATTTTTAAAATTTCATAATCTGCTTAAAACCAAGGTATTATAACATGATATAAAAACTGTTTTAAACCCTAAATGGGATTATTGCAAATAAGATTCTTCAATAGACTAATGAAAAAAAGTAACAGTGTATTGCAGGTTATTCCCTGATTTAGTATCAGGCAGGCCATTCTTTTAATAGATAAACAAGAAAAAAAGAATATGCCTGTTTTTTGGTTTTTTAATAAAACACATCCAGAAGCATAAGAGTAAGCAGACTGCAATCTCCATTGCGACAACAGAAAGACTTCACATGCAAACTGAAATGGGGACTGTATTTTGCACCATTAAATAGGGCTGTTTTCTGCATAATTCACACACCCTATCCCAGACATCTCAATGACACACACCAAATCCTAAACCAGACACATAGTCCTTAAGTTTTCCAGGACGGCAACAACTGAAAGTCTTTATGTCACCTCTTTTCCCAAGCCTGTAAAATAAACCCCTGCAGTTTCAACAAGATTTGTTTTCTTTCCGTATTATATGGAACAACAGAAAACAAACCCCAAGGAACATTTCATATACCACTATTTCAAAAGATAGCTCATACGCTATAATGTTCAGCCAAGTTGCTTTTAAAGTATTCATAGTATTTTTCCAGAGTTCCAGCGTGAGCCTTTCCAGAACCTCAGGATGCAGCCTGAATCTCGTTTTATTGCTGTGTGCTGTAAAATCATTAGATACACATTTGGTCTTTGATTTGCTCTGACCCTCATACCAAGAAGGTAGCAGGATCAATTCATTAAAATGCACAGATGTTGCAAAGAATCTCAAATAAATTACTAACATCCCACTCAGGCCTTCCATATTTGTATTCCCGCTACCTACAAATTTAAACAATTCAGTTGCTGGCTTAATTTTCATTTCTTATAAGCAGACAATTAAAAACACAACATAATTTGAGAGCAGCTCTAACATGACTGAGCTGACTCATACGAACAAGCCTGAAAAAGACACGAACCCCTTCTTTAACAAATATTTTAAAATAGGAATAGTCATTTAGCAAAAGGTTAACACAAAACCACATCAAATTAGGCTGCATACATCCACGCTTCCCTGTCAGAAGTATCAGCAATGAAGTACAAATTTAATGAAGACAGAAGTTCAGTGAACTAATACGCTCGTCTAGTAGGCTGATTATGTTCATCTCTCTATTGCTACTTCAAACCTTGCTTAGACACCGTATTCAGAGCTGGGCATCCAAGTTTCTGCATTACTCGCCCAACGCAAATCCCCCAGCGTTTGTAGGAAACACAGGTTGTGTCTTTACCTTCTACACTGGGTCTGTATTCACACACTTCTTTCTCCACTCCTGTTTGTGTGCAAATGGTGACAGCCTCTGACACACGGCATCATGCATTTTATAGAGAGAACATACTCATTCTGTGGGAAAGATGCCACATTTTGGTAGCTCCAGGGTATACGGGGGAGTAATGAAGTATTATGTTCCAGTACCTTAAAGAAGTACCTTCCTTTGACCCTCCCCCATGGTTTTCTCCTACATCTGCGTTTGGGGCACCACTGTGCTGCTGCCCAAACAAGAGGCACTGACTCCCGGCGACCATCTGTTGCTGCTCTACAGAGAAGTATGTCAGACACAATACATTTTCCTCCAGTGGCCAGAGAGCAACGCTCCTGACTCTGCAGTTGGGAAGAGGCTGTATGGGACAGTTAAGCTCTACATCACCTTTCCTGCATATAACGTATATGTTGTGTTGATTCTTTTGCCACTAAGAGATTGGCCTGAGCACGGCTTTCTGTCTGCAACACTACTCTAAGGCCATGATGAAGACAACACCCAAATGGGTCTGCTGTGCATCAGTTGTCAGGCACACTAACAAGTGGCAGAACCTAACCTGTAGTGGTTTATGTTGGCTTTTGGTTTTAGAAAGAGTTTATTTTGTTCACTTCTTTTTGTTCCCTTGAAATACAAGATTTAACTTAATAAAGTAGAAGGGCATTTGTTCGGGGCCAGTAGTTAGCCCTAAAGACCAAAACAAAACATTCAGTTTCTCTTATCTTGATCCTTGTACTAAATGAGTATCAGCAAAACAGGTGATTAAATTCTGTGTGTAACACATGAACCTAACAAAATATATTGAAGAGTAATAGCCATACACTATAAGAATAACAATATATACACTATGCTCAGTCAAGCTCTCCTATGAAACAAAGGATCAAGTTAAATAACTGAAGTTAAATTTAACGATGCAGCCCATGGGACTATCTTACAAGTGTTCCAAGTACAGAATACCCACGAGTTCACCGCCTCTTGTTGCAGTATAGCATTTTCTCAACAACCATAAGCAATAATCACTGACGTAACATTGCCTCGTAAAAGCACTTCTAATATGAAGCCGTGAGAACAAACTCAAGTGGACTGTGATTTCACTGGAAATGAGCGTTACATCAGTCACCGTTATCCGCTATGTTTTATAAATCATCTGGAGAACCACTAGATTTGTAACCGTTTTCCCCTGATTATGGACACACAGACAATTTTGCATGTGCTTGACTGTCAGCGCTGCTCAACTTCACAACAATGAATCAGACACCCTAGATAAGATTTTGACCATTATATGTTAATGAGAGGTGCAGTTTTAAGGGCATTTCCTCCCAAGCTTACTCTGCCCAGTGACTGAGTGGATGGCTCTGGCCTGGTCACTAAGACAACTTGCCTCTGCTAGAGCTGGTTCAGTTGTAGCTGCACACATCCACACAGACCATTCTGCAAACTAGAAGGCCTACTGCGGTGACAACATTAACAGCTTAAAAGCAGTATTTTCCTGGAATCCTAATGAAAATGGAAACAGCCATGCAAGAGAAAAGAAAGAAAAAAGAAAACTAAACTTGAATACCAGTGGATTCACGTATTTAACTTCAGTGTCTGATTTGCACCTACATTGTCAGTGCTTACTAAAGCGGTCCTCCTAAGATAACTCTGTATGCTTCCCTACATTTAAATGGAAAGGTGAACTAATGGTTTTGTTTCCTGAAGGGGCAAGTGTGTCTGCCTCTGCTTAGAGCCTGAGGTGAAGAGGAAGAAATTCTACATGGAGGCCTTTCAAAGAACGAGAACCACTGCGCTCTATTGAGGTTATAATAACGAATACAGGTTAATGAAGCAATTGGAAGGTGCATAACGTTTAGGTGTCAGTAAGCACCTACCTTTGGCATACTGTAGGTAACTGTTCTACAACCCCTACAACTTTAAAAAAATGTAAGCTAGCACTGAAGTAGGAAAACAGACTCTAATCCTCCTTTTTCTTAAGAAACAGTCCTCCTGAACTCAGCTGGACAATGAGGCAGGATGCCTTTGCTATATCAGTGCTCCCAAGTTTCTTTTAGCAAATCAGAATAAGAGATGCTTTTCATATTCATACCAGAAAGCAAACACGGCAGATTCAGGGAATTTGCCTTTCCTAACTAGTTAGGGTAGTTCTTGGATCACAGAAAACCATCTCTGTAAGAAAAGGAGACGAAATGAAGCGTGAACCAGCTAAAGTTTTTTAACATGTAAGAAAAAAAATTCCCTCCCTTCCTGCCTTTAAGAATGCTGCATATTTGCAATGGCTTCATCTTGTTTCAGCTGCAGACTCAAGTAAATTATTCAGGGCAGTATCACAAAACAGAGAGAGCAAGTCATTATTCAGTTCTTTACCTTGCAAGATGTCCCCAAATAAATAAATAGTATTTCAAACATACTTCCAAAGTGCAGCCAAACAAACAATTTTCTTAACAATTCATAGTTTTATTTCCAAATATCCCTCTTATCACATCACTGAGATTGATTAATTGATGGGAAAGGAAAAAAAAACATAAGCAGAACATGCCCTTTTATGTTTTACCCATCCCTTCTCACAGCTGTGAATCTTGCTGGGCCTTAAAAGAAACCAAACTCCCCAATCCACCTTCATATTCTTGTGGTCTTTCAGTGATGTGCCATAGCTCATTCACCCAGCTAAACACTGTTTACTCTCACCAAACGACACTACCCTTAAATAATTATAGACTCCATCTTGTAGGCTTTTGATTACTGAAATGTTTTCTCAAAATTGTTTATTCGTATGCTTTTTCCTTTTTGCCTTCTGCCTTTAAGGAAGATGGAGGGAAGAGAAAAAAACTTCGTAATTCAAGGCAAAAATCTAACATAAGATCCCCAACACATCCCTGTAATCTTTTTGCACAGAGTCTCCATTCTCAGAGACCCTTGGGGAGCCAAGTGATTTTGTGTGCTGAGAACTGCTTCTAACTCCAGTTATCAGACACATTTCCTCCGATCAACATCACATCCAGCCTCTACACTAGTTTTCTTCTACATCCCCAGTTCAGTTGTGCCTTTCAGACCTGGTCCAAGCGTGGCAGAGCCCACCAAACGTTGCCTGGTACAGTCAGGGTACTTTCACAGTCGTTGCTGATGGAGCCCTGTGCAATCATTGTTGTTGACTGTCCTTTAAGAGTCAGTAAAAGGGAGGGAGATCCACAATATCTTTTTGTTCTAGTACCAACGCCTCTGTGCCAATCCTGCAATAGAGCCAGGCTTCCAAGAGCAGAGAAAAGCACCTGTGACTTCTTTCTACTGTTCATCACCATAAAGCCCAGGCACAATGTAATCCATTAAGACTTCAGCTGTACTGGCTGTGTTAAGAGGTTATTGCCTAGATGTTATTATTAGCTCTATTACAGTCAGCTGTGACCTACAAGATCACAGTAACAATACTGATCTCTTCTTAAATAAAGCTTGAAATGTAATGATATAAAATGCTATACATAATGGTATGTTAGTAATAACAATGACCGTTATTATACTAATTTATCTCAATACAGTCCTGCTTATGGTAACTTGATTTATCTATCCTAAGAACTGGATGAAAGTAGAAAATTTCACACAAAAATTATCCAGATTTTAATTGGGAAGTAAATTAAAACTTTGAATATATTCAACCAATATAGATCCTCATCACAAAACCACCACCGTGAAGAAACATCACTGGTCACTTCAAAGAGTTGCCAACATGGCAGCTGAAAGAAAGACATGGTTTCCAGCTGTTTGGGAGGGCGACTCTGTGGCATCAATCCGTAGTAACATGAGATAGATAGAGCCTTTTGCAGCCCAGGAACCAGATGGCACACGCTGACACCATTGACAACATGTCAACATGTCCTACTCCAGTCTCAAGCATTTACGATGACAACATCAATACTCTCCAGGGGCTGCCAAGCTTTTAAGCTTTGTTTAAATGACCCTGGACAGCTTTGTACCCACACCTGGCCTCATCTCCCATGGCACTAACAATTCATAGTACACTGGGAGAGTTACTGCCCTGGCCCTGAGTTACTCTGGCGTAACTGGGTTAGATGGTGTTAAGGTCTTACTAAAAGCCCTAAGAAAAAAAAGACAAAAACTCCACTGATTAATAACCTTAAAGATGTCATATCAAACGTTATAGTCTTCCAGAAAGGTGGAAATTATAGGACTTCTTACAAGAATATTTAGGCAACCATAACCTTCACTGAACCTCTCATAAATGTGCCTCAATTCAGTGAAAGCTGGATGAGAAGCAGGTCCCCAGCTACCCAGAATTAATTTAAAGAATCTTTTGCGACACCTGCCTCAGCAACATCTGGCTCCTGCCACCAAATGCCAATTCCGGGCAGGCTATAAACCTGCCAATTAGAAGTCACGCACCGAAAAATTAGATTTCATTAGTGGAATGGAATTTGTGAGCTCAAGCTGGCAAATCTACATCATTTAATAAATCAGCACGAGCCTACAAGCATTCAGCATTAGGAAGACTCAATCCATTTTCACCCCAAAGAGCTCTTCCCCTTTGCCATCTTAGCCACATTTGCATTAGTTACTGACACAGCTGTGCCACTGTCACACCTCCTCATCTCTCTTCCTCTGAGTGTCACAGGTCAATCTGATTTCTGCTCCTACCATCACAAAATCCATCAGTTCTTTCCTTTTCTAGTCACAGACATCAACCAACTCAAATCCATTTCCATCCAACACGAAAGCTAAACTGGCTTGCCACAAATCAATTGTCTCAAAGTCAACTGAGCCATCCATACTGTGAAACAGGATGACTTTAAAAGTAGGAGGCAGGAAGGAAAGACAGAAAAACTTTAGATTTAATGGAAACTGAATTCTCTGTATTGTTACATGCATCTGCTTCCATCACATACCTGACACCCGCATTTTGTTTCTGTTCTCCATTTAATCCACCTTCCACATAACACAGCGCTCATAGTTACTTGGGATTTTCCCATCTCTTCCATGGAGGCTGTACTGCCCCCTAGTCCAGACGAAATGAGATAATGACAGGCTTGTGCATTTTCCTTGAAAGTGGTGTCTCAGCACAAAGATTTCAATCTGGTACAACAGAGATATTTCACCTCCAGAAGTAATGACTCCATCATATTCAATACTGCCAGTGTTACATTTTTCCTAGACGGAAAAAAATTGCACTCACACCTAACATATTTCAAAGAGACTGTCCATGTCTCAAGAGCAGGAAAATCTCTACTGAGTGCATTGATCTTGGCTTTCGAAAGTTAATTTCTGGGGCTTCTGCCTGGGTAGTAAAGAGTAGCAAAGGCCATGTTTTCTGACAAGGTGATTCAGCGGTCTCGAAATTGAGCCCCAAGGACTTTGGGCTCAAAATGCTCCAGAACTGAAGCATTCAAAGCTACTAGGCACTGCTGGACAAAGCCTCAGCCACTGGATAATTTCTAGTTATTTTTGCTGTGATGTATCCGTGTCTACCACACTTAGAAGACATTCCCTAGTGTACGTAACTTTTAAGTTTCCAGTAAAAAAAATAAATATAGCTTCCAGCACATGCTACTGCAGATGAAGTCATCTCAAGAAAGCCTAGTGTAACCCATTGCTGAACTGCTGGAAACTCAATTACACAATATGAACATGTGTGAGCTAGAACAGGACTGACAACCATCATCCTCATTTCTGACACAAATAAGACAGAGAAGAGATCTGTATTTTTTTTGTAGAAGTAGATTCCTATGTATGCCACGCTTTTTTTCTTTCTTTTCAGAACACAGTAGTAAAAATGAACACATCCTTGATCTGACCTTAGAAATTCAAGGTTTAACATATGACAGGTGAAACAGATTTGAATAAAAAGATAATACATCTGTGAGAAATGAGAGTAGGCTGTTCATCAGCATTAGTGATTTGCCACTAAACAGATTCTTCTACACCTTAAAACCACAATTGGCTTTTTATACATGCACCAAAATAAGACTGGATATACATTCTTAAGACCACAGGATTCAAAACACCATCAATCTGTTCTGAGTGAATGGCACTCCTGAGATTTCCAATAGGGCTGTAATAAAAGCCTGTGGCACTTGAGAAACGCAGGTGGTAAAGGGGGAAAAAGCTGCAGTCTTGCTCCTGGGAATTCTCAAATCATAGCTCACATCAGTTCTGAAATGTCTAGGTAATAAAACAGAAGTCAGAAAAGAGAAATCCTATTGCTGCATGATTCTTTTCATTTTTCAGACAGGAGTGCGAGATGAACACTTCCTCCCTCAGATCTTGCATGGATCTTTCCTCTGCAATAAAGCAGACGCTGCCACAAAAGATGCCGTAATATGGCTTGTCTAGAGGAAAATACTGCAAGACTCAAGGTACCAGAACAAATATCTCTTTGAAACAGTGTATGGAGGGTTTCACTCCGTACTAAACAAGGCTGAACAAGTCTGTGATATATAAGCTCATGACACACAAATCTTGCTTTGCTTCACATCAGGGCCCAGGCACGATCGAGAAGAACCATCATTACCGTAGCTTCAATGAGCAAATTTCTCATTATTCACACAGGGCTGTTAGTTGAGGGAGGGGAGTTACACTGTTCCAGGAAAGTTTCCAAGTCCATGCAACTTTCTCTCCTCCTCCTGAATCATTAATCTTTCTTCTCCTGACTGAAGCCTAATAGGAATCAACACTGACTAGAACTGGAAACCTCTGTGCATGCCTGCAGACACACAACACACACGAGTTAGACTACCTTAGAAGAAATGTGACTGCATGGGCTCCCACTAATGAGGTGACTTACAGAAGCCTACCCTTATAAATGAATGCTCAATAAAAAGGAAATAAAACAGGCTTGTTCTACATGCTAATTTTCTCAATACAACTCTCCCAGGAGGAATGTTTGTGCTACCATTCAGCGAGACCTGGGCAGGCTGGAGAGTTGGGCAGAGAGGAACCTAATGATGTCCAAGAAGGGCAAGTGTAGCGTCCTGCACCTGGGAAGGAATAACCCCATGCACCAATACAGGCTGGGGGTCGACCTGCTGGAATGCAGCTCTGCAAAGAAGGACCTGGGAGTGCTGGTGGACAGCAAGTTAACCATGAGCCAGCAACGTGCACTTGTGGCCAGGAAGGCCAGTGGTATCCTGGGGTGCACTGAGTGTGGCCAGCAGGTCGAGGGAGGTCATTCTCCCTCTCTACTGTGCCCTGGTGAGGCCGCATCTGGAGTGCTGTGTCCAGTTCTGGGGTCCCCAGAATACAGCGAACTACTGGAGAGAGTCCAGAGAAGGGTACATAGATGATTAGAGGACTGGAGCACCTTCCATATGAGGAAAGGCTGAGAGAGCTGGATCTGTTTAGCTTGGAGAAGAGAAGACTGAGAGGGGATCTCATCAATGCTTACAAATACCTAAAGGGTGGGTGTCAAGAGCACGGGGCCAGACCCTTTTCAGTCGTGCCCAGCGACAGGACAAGGGGCAACGGGCACAAACTGGAGCACAGGAAGTTACACCTGTGTTTGAGGAAAAACTGCTTTACTCTGAGGGTGCCAGAGCACTGGAACAGGCTGCTCAAAACCTGCCAGGACGTGCTCCTTTTGTCTAGATTTTCCTTTATCTCGTACTTCAAAAATAATACCTAGGTTTTGCTTAACCGTGTTGGGATCATAAATACTCCAAGACACTTACACTGCAGTTCAATTCCTTATGCAAATCACATGACGCTGCATCTCTTTTGTGACTGGATAAACATGAGTTTTATACATCAAGAAAAAATCCTGGGGAAGTTTACTGCAACTCTGAATTTCACAGGGAAGTGACAATTAGTATCTGAGTAAATTAGCTGTGATGCAACAGGACATTTTGTGTACATATGTGTGCTGTGCATAGTCTTCTGTGGAGGGCGACATCAGACCCTTTCTCCAACCCTTACAATCGCTCCTGTGTCAATTCTCCAGCAAGGCCTTTTGGGAACATTGTCCCCTGCCTTGCTAAGTGAAATCCAATCCCCAGTAAAACACAGCACTTGTGGTGTGACTGTCCATCCATGTGAAGATTTGCTTTCCATTAATACTTGTACCGTAATATTGGATTTTGCAGAAGTTCATTTAATGGGAAAACAAAAGGAACACACATACACTGCAGAGGAAGTTTTAAACTGGAGCGAATAATAGAAGAAATTATCTGTGGCAGCTTTACCAAAGCATCTACAAAAACATTTTAAAATTCATAATTTAGCATTGACATGGAAAAACATTTTTTTAAAAATTATTTTTCAAAATGAATAGGTATCTGAAAATATATCTAATCACTTCAAGCTGTCACCACCCACCCCTGGAATCTGGGGGTGGAATAGAGGAGGAAAGGAACTGCTGCTGATGGAAATGCTCGGTTATGTGTTCATTGTCACTGAGCGGGGACAGAAATAGCTCTTCCAGTGTGCTTAGATGACGCGTAAATTTGTCTGTCTGAGGGTCAGCATAGCTTTTTCAAAGCTAAGTAATGCAAGATGCCGTTGCTTCTGCAGTTAACCGGGGAGTTTAAAGGATATAAATTCAATGAGATTTTAAATCCTAACTCTCATGAACGTCCCTCAAAATTTCAGCCTAACACATCCATCATTACCTCGTGCTCCATCTACTTCATCCAAAAGTTCCAACAAATGGAATTTTTCTCATGTCACACCATATTTGGTGTCATTTTGAAACTCCATCTACTGAGATCAAAAGACTCATACTTTCACTGTTTATTTCTACGCTCACTCTGATAGATGCAGAGAAAGCCATCTTAAAAAAAAGATGGCAAAAAGAGTCAGGTAGGAGAAATCTTGTGATTTTTTTATGTCAGTCTTGGTATGTCCATTTCTAATTTAAAAATAGAAAGAGACTACCTCTTCCCCTTGCTCTCAATTGTCTGGTAAGGAGAACACTTTACAAATGAAAGAGTTTTTTGAAGTTGCAGATGCAGAGGTTGGAACAGCTTCACGTCCTCAACCTGAACAAACAAAACAGACCTTTAAGGCAAAATATTTATAAAAATCCAACCGTGACTTCACAGAAAATAAATCATTTCCTGGGAGAGAAAAAAAGAAACACCCACCAAAAAAAAAAAAAAAATCACAACCACCAAAAAACCAAAACCTACAATCAAACTACAGGAAAATCCCCCAAAAGCCCAACGAGGTATGCTCCCTCTCCAACATTTCTGTGGCAATTCTGACCTGCCTATATCAGTTCTAAGTCTTCGGCATATAACTGTATGGGAAAAGAGAAAAGTTAAATATGGTCAGATTTCCTGTCTCTAGCTGATAATAGATTCCACAATTACACTCAAAGGCCATTTGAATTGATAATATATGCACCATGATACAAAATTTACATAATGTTTTTCAATGACTTATTAAAATGCTAATATTAGGAAAAAGACTGAAAACGTAACTCCAATATTCCTAAAACATGATGATACGCTATTTAAAAACAGGGGTGGAGGTGGGAGTCAAATGGAACCTCATCATCGCACAAATAAAGCAGAGAATACAAGAAGCTGAGTTCTAGACCAGCTGCACTGCAAACCCGGTAGATGTGCTAGATGTTCACAAAAATGCATAATTTTCAAACACAAGGAAATAATTACTAGAACCACCCATTTGTATATGGAAGGGGAAGGAAACGGAATGGGTGGCTGACCACTCCACTGTTGAACGCTGAAAGAAGAGAAGAATTAATGGACATGCTTCCAAACATCTGCCTGTAAAGCTCAAGAACACCTCACAAATAGACCTCCAGGCTTTTAACTCCTTGAAATATAGCACATTGACAAAATACTATTGTAGACCAGTGATCCTCTAGTCCTTCCAGATGACAGGCTTATGACAATCCTGATCATAGATTACTCTATGAAAAGGCAGCGAACTTTTCAAACTGGAAGTGCATTGGACCCTAGGGTGTTAATTTAGGCAAAGATTACCACCACTGAAGCCCTTAGCTGGTTCAAGGGCCACAAGTTCTAACAGCACCTGCAGCTGGTCACTGCAGGAATTGCTCCACTTTGATCCCAAGCCCCTCAAAAAACACAGCCGAAAAATAGCGATACGGGAAAAGAAGGCATCAAAACTGAAAAGCTGAAAGCTACACTGCCCTTAAAGTTTGAAGGTTTTCAGAACAAAAGATTCACTATTTTTCACAGTTATGGTCAAGTTATACCATGGTTCCACACGAAGCTTGGCTTTTGTCAAGAATTGTATAAGAGTTTTTTTCCTATTGCAACACATAAAAAAAATCAAAAGTCCACCTTAAAACTAACGGCAGTCTGTTTAACTAATAACCTTGGGCCCTAGACAGAAACACTAAACCCTTTTTTCTATGGAAAACCATTCACATCCTCACAGCTTCTTTTCCTTTGCACTGGCTCTGGTTATTTTTTCCTCTTCCAAAAAGGTTTCATCTATTTTGATAGCAGTCTCTGCCTGTAGCAAAACACACATAGCAGTAACACTCCTGTGTTACGGCTCAGCCAATTTTTTGCTTATTTAACACTTAAGGTAACTTTTCCTGCTTAGGTATACACCCTGAAACATCTGAGGTGAGGTTTGCCATCTACTGGAAAACCCCCAGATGAATAGCAACTGAGGTATTCACTGAAACACTGTGCAGCCTACAACTTGGAAAATGAGAGCCTATAACTTTGTCCCGCGAGCTCTGCTCCGCCATGCGATAAACCTCTGCTGAATACAGTTGTGTTTAGTCCTACTTGATTCAGCTCAACTATGTCCTGTCACTGATGAGGATGAACAAATTGTATTCTGCACTGGACACCAAAAACTATGAACAGCTGAACACATGAAGGGCAAAATGTATTCTCCATGTTAATATGCACACAAGTGAAATGTACGGTTCTATGGCGATTTACCTTTGCTTTCTGTTTCAGCACGTTTGGTGCTTAATTCTCACTGAGACGCCCAAAGAGCAAAACTATCAGAGAGCTTGCCTTAGAATTTTACTGTGCAAATACCAACTG
Organism: Rhynochetos jubatus; assembly: GCA_027574665.1. Classification (NCBI taxonomy): domain Eukaryota; kingdom Metazoa; phylum Chordata; class Aves; order Eurypygiformes; family Rhynochetidae; genus Rhynochetos; species Rhynochetos jubatus. Next base: position 33,968,608 of record CM050653.1, read on the forward strand.
CATTTTGAGCCGAGAGGTTGTAAACTTAAAAATTAAATACAGCTGAAGAGCAACCAAACGACCAAAGAACTTCTTATATGCCAGAATAAAACTTATTGCAACAAACTCTTTCACACTCATGTACACACCAAAAAATATTTTTTTTCTGTCTCAATAACTTAGTTAAGGAGCTGAGAAAAGTTTTGGACTCTTTGTTCATCTTATCAGTCACTTCATAAATGCCTATAGCTAACATTACAATGCTACCGTTTTTCAAGTGTCTGTCATCAAGTGGGTCTTTGATATGAAGAGACAACAAATCTGGATAGACCTGATGGATGCTTTAAGACCTTTCTTAGAGGCTTGATAGAATAATTAAACTGATGCTCTGTAGTGATAATTAGGGAAGAAAATAGAACCACCAGCCAGTTGGGGGATTATTAGCAAGTAACTTAGCAAGGTGTGCGCATATAAAGCACAAAGGCCCAGAAAAAATGAGCAGGTAGCTTTATCATGAAAGAGGGGAAACGTGGAACTGCTGGTGGCCAGAGGTCTGTTAATACACAGCATTTGAAACTGCAGGAAAAATAATAAAGTCTGTACAAAATTCATTAATGAACAAAATTAAAAAAAGAAAAGCTACCTGTAACTTGAGCCATGATTTTTCTTTCAAAAACAACTTGGAAAGATCCAGAATGTAGTCACGGCTCACCGTGGCAAAGGGGGAGAGCACATTAAAAGGTGTTTAGGGCAGCTAACAACCAATGTCGGAAAGCATTTATGTATCCAATAACTCTTCACAGAGAGCTCCATTTTGTTCCGATATTCTTAATACACAAAATAAAACATTATGGGAGCCTAAATTCATACGACAACCTCACTTCACAGACAAAGACCAAGAGTCTACTTGGGTGCATGCATGCGTGTCTCCCTATTAATAAACTACCTCCTGTGACAGGCTCCTGGAGTAGGCAGACTATAATTATATTCCTCTAAGGACTTATCAGCAGATATAGGCACACGACTACTGCATACACGGAGTGCAGCTCTTAATTTGTCCCAAAACTGATGAGCAGGAATTACAGGAGACTCAGCTGTTTCTGCACGGTGTCCTGAGAGCACAGATGGACCTCCTGACACACTGAGCAAAAGAATCTCAGAGTGAGAGGAATGGTACACTCCCAAGAAGACCCAGGGCTGTCTTCTTTCAAAGCTCTCATGAAATAACAAAATGGAAAGCGGAGCTATGCGACCTAAAAAAAGGGCCAGGCGTGCCAACGGTCACGTCCCCAGTGCCCTACGGGAGGGATGTGAAATCTTAATGTAAAGTTTTCTAGGCGGTCACAACTTCACCTCCTGGCTCCACCCCATGACATGACATTACGACACATACACAGTTAGTTGTTTTAATGCCATGAGACAATTCTTCAGGTTATCTGAAATTCCTCTCCCAAAATCAAGAATCTCCTTCCCATTCCTTACTCACAGGTATTAAAGCTTTGTATTTAAAAATTACACCAAAAGTATTTTTCAATTCACAAAAGATATCCACGGCAAAACTTCAGCACAAAGAGACCAGAAATGTTATGAAACAAGAAATTCAATTCCTCGTCGCACAGAAAGAAATATACCATGAAAATGCATTAGTGACATTTAAATATTTATGTAAACTTACTTCTAATCCAGGAACAGACTGCCCCATGCGGAGTAAAGAAGTACAGCCGAAAGGGCAGTTTCAAGAGTGGCTGTACTCACTTTCTGAATCCTTCTTCATGGAACACAGCAAAGTGTAACTCCGCAGACTCCTGTGTCTATTTTACTTAGCCAGCACTATTAAAAACTCTCGCTGAATGTGAATGTCTCGAAGGTTTGTAAAAGCCTGCGGGTCTATAGCTTTTCCCTGTCACGGTTCCAGCTAATCTATGCTTCTTCAAGAAGGGCAAGTGAAGTTTAATTGTTAGAAGCTAATTTTCTTAAGCTTTTCATTAGCAAGCATTTCAACAGAAATGAAAGTGACGGATGGTTTTTCAACATAACGTCAGTAACCCAATGTTACAAATCCGTGTCACCTTCACAGCGCAGCTCCAGTCCTTCAGGTTACTCACCATTGGTGTTATTTTACTTGCAAAGACAGAGCTTGGCTGGTAAAGATTTACAACAAAATATATTAGAGAATCACAGAACGGTTTGGGTTGGAAGGGACCTTAAAGACCATCCAGTTCCAACCCCCTGCCATGGGCAGGGACACCCTCCACTAGACCAGGTTGCTCCAAGCCTCACCCAGCCTGGCCTTGAACACTTCCAGGGATGGGGCAGCCACAGCTTCTCTGGGCAACCTGCCCCAGTGCCTCACCACCCTCTCTGGGAAGAACTTCACCCTGATGTCCAATCTAAATCTCCCCGCTTTCAGTTTAAACCAGTTAGCCCTTGTCCGGTCACTACAGGCCCTTGTAAAATGCCCCCCCAGCCTCCTTGTAGCCCCTTCAGGTACTGGAAGGCGCTATAAGGTCTCCCTGGACCCTTCTCTTCTCCAGGCTGAACAAGTCCAACTCTCTCAGCCTGTCCAGCAGAGGGGCTCCAGCCCTCTGAGCATCTTCCTGGCCTCCTCTGGACTCGCTCCAATTGGTCTATATCCTTCTTATGCTGAGGGCTCCACAGCTGGACACAGCACTGCAGGTGGGGTCTCATGAGAGCAGAGCAGAGGGGGAGAATCCCCTCCCTCAACCTGCTGGCCACAATTCTCTGGATACAGCCCAGAATACGGTTGGCTTTCTGGGCTGCCAGCGCACACTGCTGGCTCATGTCCAGCTTCTCACCCACCAGTACCCCCAGGTCCTTCTCCTCAGGGCTGCTCTCAATCCATTCTCCACATGACGGGCAGTTTGATCATGTTTTACAATTAAACACTGCTACTGAACAACAACTAATTTAAATAAAATTTACTAAGTTCTCATTACACCGTGTTCTTTGTTGTTTTGATCACCTCTGAGAAAACACTCTTGCAAAAAAATACAGCAAGGATATGCCCTTTTTAATAGATCAGGAATGATCGATGACCAAGGTAACCCGTCCATGAAAATGGTTTTTCCACCAGTTACAGTCAGTTTGAAGAATCAGGTGGTGACAAAAGTTAAGTACTTCCTGCTTTGGCATTTCTTCCACCCAAGAACATCTGTATATATCTGTTTGGTCCACCAAGACCTAAGACAACCAAAGGAACCCTCATGGCTTCCTGAACAAACACAAATGAAACGTTTACAACACACAGTGCGTGGTTGGAGAAGCAGCATGTGTTAACCAGAAAAAAGCCTCAGATAAGCACAACTGAGCTGTATTCAGTGCCTGCCTTACCCCTGGTTAGTACAGCACCAAGGCATTTTGCCTCATCTTTGCTCTCAAAAGTCCGGCAATTTGAATTTTAAATACTTTTAAATCTCTTTTAAAGCTCAGAAGCTCCCCTCACAGATTCAAGTCTTAAAATGTATCTACTGTGAGCCAGATGAAGTTTAAAAAAGAAAGAGAAAATATTAATTACTAAGTTCTTATAATAAACAAAAGTTTACAAGTCTAAGAGTGTACAGCTTTCTGACAGAGGACCTGAGCACCCAATCGATAGCAATCCAAAAGTGCCTCTGGTGCCTTGCGATCCCCCATGAAGCTTCATGTTTAGGGACAACCTGGGACAATTAGCAGTACATTCCCTACCTCAGAGCCAGCTCAGTAGGGGTTCTCTTACAAGGATTTTCACCTGCTGAAGGAAAGGGCTGTTATGTGCAGGGTCTAGTGTGTTTCACAGAATACTGCTCATCTTCTAGCCTTCTCAAGTACAGCCTTGTCTCAGGAACTACAGGACTTAGCAGTTAATGCTGTTCTTATGTCAGCAGACATCCTGCTAATGCAACTGTCCTCAAACCCCCCAAATCATTCTGTTCTTTCCAGATACCAAAACCTCAAGCACACCTCTTCGGGTCTTACTTCACCCTGAAAATCCTTCAGCTTCACCAACACAAACACTTCTGGAACATACAAAGGATCATTAAAATACATTGAAAGTTGCCATTAAAACAATATTGGGCCTTTATACATTGCTCAGTTCCATGTACAATTCATTAAGCAACAACTTGCCTCTTTCAAAAGGAGCAGCTGCAGAATTTCCACCCTAGTGCACAGCAGTGCTGTGAAACCAGGAGGGCTTACTGCAGATTTGAAGCACAGCTTGCTGCAAAATGCAAGAGATTTTCCCTATTTTTAATAAATCCATATTTATAAAATATTAACAATAGGTGAAATAAGAAGGTCTGGAATGGATACCAAGATGATTTTTCTCTTAATTTCAATCTGCTCAGCATTAAACTGTCCCAGAAAAAAACTAACCCTTAAAATGTACAGAAATTGTTGCAGTTAAGCAACATTTGGCTATATCTCAGCTGTCTGAAGCTCCTTCTTTCTGCAGGTTTGCAAGTGAATTTTAAAAGCCTGAATTTTATAATAAAAGTTTGCCTATTGCTTCCTTCTTCAAAACAGACATATTTAGAACCACAGAATCATTTAGGTTGGATAAAACATTTAAAATCAAGTCTAACCATTAACCTACTATTACCAAGTCCACCACTAAACCACGTCCCTAAGCACTACATCTACACATCTTTTAAATACCTGCCGGGATGGTGACTCCACCACTTCCTTGGGCAGCCTGCTCCCATGTTGGACAATGCAAGAAGAAAGTTCACTGTAGTATTTTTTGGTGTTCACTTATAACTTCTTGGAAACCAAAGAAGTGCCACGGAACACAGAGAACGAACATCTAACGAAGTTCTCCAAGCTCAGGAGAGGTGCAGAATTTTCAAAATGGGAGATACTTTGAAGATTTTATTTTATTCATCCTTTTTCTTATGGCAATAATCCAAAATACTTTAATATTTCTTGTTTGCTGTCACATCTGCCCAGACTTTTAAGTTACTACATCATCCATTATAGGTTATTAAAAAAAAAAAAAATCCTAGAATTGGGTTCCAGTAATCATATTAAAACATGTGACAGCTGTTATCCTACCATCAAGTTTGCCAAAGCCTTAGCTTCCAGTAATCACAAGGCATCAACATCAAGATCATTTTTTTTTTTTTCTTCTCTCATGATTCTTCAGCTTTGTGTTCTGATAGTTCCCTAGCTCAGCATCCTCACGGCTAATGACTATACCTTACTCCCACTTTGAATTTATGAGGCTTTAACATCCAGGTCTTGATTCTAGCTATTCCTTTCATTACCAGATGAAAGAGCTCTTCACGCTTAATCAAGTTACCTCTTTGTTGTCTTTTGGATACATTAATCAATTTCTAAAAAAATCCCGTAAATACAGACCTCTTTCTTGCCCTTAAGTGCTTTTTGAATTTCTCCCGACCCGTGCTTTTTTATTAATACTGAAAAGTAAATATAGTTTTAAAGAAGGTAAAATGTTCTGCTTCCAGGACAGAGCAAGGGTGAACACTTTGCACGTACAAAGAAGTCATGATCCTTGCTCCAAAGAGACCAAAGAGCAGACATATGGCTGTAGACAAAAGGAAACACCACAAGAGGCTACTAGACAGACTGGGGTGTCCAACTAACTGACCCAGAAGCCAACGCTGTACCAACTCTGAAGCCAACAGGACCATGTGTAGAAAGCAATGTTTTCAAAATCTCGCTCACTGACACTTGGAGGTAAGAATTAAATATCTTTTCTGAAAAGATGCCTGCAACTCCTTTGCTTGTGTTCTCAAAGATTACACTAGATATTTTGTATGGACCTCACAGTTTACCACAAGCATGAAGGGATAAAGACTTTTTAGGGCAAAAGGAGGTTAGTTGCAAATAAATTAGTATCTCCCTAGAAAAAGGGAGTTTCATTCTGTCTCTTCTGTGGGACTGTGCCAGAAACAGCAACAGACGACTGCTTGATAAAATAAGATTCTGCTATCATACAAAGGGAAAGTGCAATTCAGACCATTCAGCAAGTTATTAGCTTAACATCTAGAAGTACAAGCCTATTTAATATCCCTATAGTCAGGAATGACTAACTTGCTAGTAATGTTTCCAAAGGAACCCCTAAAACTCAAGATCAATATACATTATTTCAGATATTTTTTTCCCCCTTCACTGCTACTGAAATTGTTTTCAAATGTGGTTTATCTTCTAGCCTTCACCCAAGGTCTGCAAATTTTTGCCGTTACTGTTATCTGATGTGGCGATGGCCTAGGTGAGAGGATAAGAAGGTAGATATGTAAGGATGAATGCAGTAAAAAACTAAGAAAAAGGAGGTCAGAATTTCTTTTTAATTATTCTATAATAAAGATAAGATATAAGTTCTGGATCAATCAGAAAATTACTAAACCAGAAAAGTTAGTGAAAATTTTCACTAAGTATCTTTTTGGTAAGAAAAGTTTTTCAAATTTCTAACAAACATTTCCTGACTCATAAAATGCTTCAGTCTCCAGAAAACAAAATTGCAAGAAGAAATGTGAGAATACTAAAAATTCCATTATCTAATTTTGTTTACTATTTCTGGACTTTATTTAAATTTCAGAGACAGAGGAGGATAAGGAGGGAGAAAAGGCAATTAGCCTTCAAGCAAGAGCAAAAATTTTAAAATATGACAGTCAGTTAGAAAAATACTGGGTTTGCTGTAGCAAAAGGAAAATTAAACCAGGGAAGCCCTCAGGTCCAGAATGCTGATCCTGCAGTGACCAATGCGTTTTCAGGGAAAGACCAACAGAAAAACTACACTGCACACTATGGATTGCACAATGTAGAGGAAAAATTGTGCAAAGATGAAAAAGTGCTTCCTGACCCTTGCAGCAATTAGTTGAAAGATGGGATTTGATTGCCTTCATCTCAGAGGGCACAACCATGACTACCACTGTATACCCTCTAATGCCCAGCACGTTCTATTTGATAAAGGGACAACAATGTAGGAATTTCTAGACCACCTCAATTCTGCAACCTGGGCAATAATTGCAATGAGAAATCTATAGCAAGAACACCTATAAACAGCATCAAGGGCATTATAATACATTAGCATTTAGATCTTCCCTTTCAAGGAAGAAAAAAAAAAAATCCAATAAGTCAATCAAATCTAACAAAACCCCATGGCAACTAAATTCCCCTCAACAGAAAAGCAAGAAAACCCAGTGAAGTTGTTGTCTGTCTGACAGAAGCTTTAGGACAATATGTATATCTGACACGAGGGATATACTCCTGTGGTCTGTCATAAAGCTTAAGCGCAGATTTTTGCAAAGGTCCCTAAACACCACCCATCAAAAGAATCAAATGGGAACACTGGCAGTTAAACATCTGTGTCCTGCTCAAAAATACACTGAAAAATCCTCTAACATGCCTTAACTGTAGCATAACTTCAGGTCTGCGACAATATCGGCTTACGAACATCTTTAGACTGCGGCTCTGGTGGTAACACTACCTGTCCTCAGCACACACAGCACTGATTTATCGCTCACCATTCAGCTACAAGCCTCCTCACCAGCTTCAGCACAAAGCAATTTCAGTTGAACCTGTACGAAAATAAGGCAACAAGCTTGGGAAGCTGTACCAGTTCTGCATAGTCAGGTAACACAGTCAAGTACCGCTTCCCACCAGGAATGAGAGTTCGAAGGGGTTTTGAGGGCAGGAACAGTGTCACATGTTGAGCAGAGGTACACTGTAGGCACAGATCAGAGAGGATCAGGGCTACTTAGGTAAAATGTCAAGCTCAAACTCTTTCTTACGACAAATACTGGGTTTTAGCAAACTCCAAATTTCCCACTGAATTTACCAGTTGCAGTTCTGGAAGGTCTTTCGGATCTTGTTTTTAATTTTGTGTATTCATCTGCAATGTGACTGCCTCCCAGCAAAGCCAGGACTCCGCTGTGTGGGTATTCCTTCTCCCCTGATTAGATGTCACGTAACAAAACTTAAATGAAGAAAAGGGAAGATGGAGGTTACCTTGGCTTTCGGACCTACTGAGGAGGCAGCATGAATGGCCTAATCTTTTCTGCTCTTTGTAAACTTGTCAGTGTATCAGGGATGTGGAGTGTCAAAGTGCTGTAGCCTAACAGGAGGAGAACTGATCACTGGGTAAGTGTTAACTCTCTGATGACAGTTCCAAGACACAGAGGACGAGAAGAAAATCATCTTGTTAGCCAAGATATACAAAGGAAGCTATAACTGGAGAAATCAGAATTACCATAGAGTTTTCAAGATGACTGCCTTGGCAAGTACTCAGCGAAGCCATTCTCTTCAATGCCTTTTGCACAGCAACAGTTGCACAAGATTAAAAGTTGTATAGACAAATACTCCACTCCTTTCTGATTCAGAGATTTCATTGAAAAGGTTTATGGATATATTTCATTCTAACTTCCACGTCACTTAAACACTATACCAACTTTTCTCATAATTTTTAGCTCCTCTGCTCTGCAAGTCCACCTCTGTAGAGCAGTTACCATATGCTCAACTCACAGCTTGCACCTGAGCTTTCTTGACTTACACAAGATTTAAACATACGCTTAAATACTTTGCTGAAGGAGTGATGAAGTTCCAAGTCATGAATATTTTGGAAGCAAAGTCAAAGAATTAAGAAGTCCAGTACCTGAAATTGGGGAAATACAAAAGCAGAAGAGATGGTGTGCCTTTAACACTTTATTGAGAGTCCTTGCATGCTTGAAAGGACCAAAAAGAAAGGGTAAAATGTCTTCTTGTTGCCTGAAGGTGTTTAATACAGTGGAGCAGGGGGAATATAATCAGCATTAAAGTGCTCTTCATAAATAATGGACAGTCTAGCAGCTTTTATCTACTCTGCACTTTAAGAAAGTTTCCACTGCTGAATATTTCATAAGAAAAAGGTAATTTATTGGGGCTTTTAAATTATACAGTTCAGAAACTGTTAGAAAAAAAGTTCCATGTTCCAATACAGTAATGACTACTTTTGAATTTCTAAAGAAACACTGGCAGCCTAAATACATATTTTGAAACCTAACACATAGAAAGTACCAGAGACACCTCTGCCCTAAACGGTAACTACAGATTTTTAAGATGTCCGAGCCTATTCAGCAATACAGTTTTTTTTTTCAAGTGAAGAATAAACCTGAATGTATGTTTTCCTAAGAAGTCAGTTCCAGTTTGTACTTCTCAACCAAACGTACAGCTGGTCACAGGTCATTTAAGATGCGGATCTGCGACAACCGTTTTCAAGAAATTTGCTTTCTGTATTTTATTTTAAAGGTGTGTTTTATTACAGCCTTTTAAAGTGATAATTAGAGTTCCACATAAACAAAACCACTGAGGAAACATACTGGTGAACAGGTGAATCGCCAAGATGAGTTAGAGGTAACCTTAGCTCTGTCTCCTGTGAATATAAGGCTACAACGCAATCTTACTGCCGCATCCAGAGACAGATGCTCTGTGGGTGTAGATTAGCATGACTTTACAGAAGTCAGTCGTGCTACATCTGGTTTCTGTCAAGAGAAGCACCAGTGCACCACTTCTCAGCATCAAGTCTTGCATGTATAAGATCACACGCCTAAGAAACACCATCATGGGAGCCTGCTGCAAACCAGCACACTGAGCATCCCAGTGACTTGCAGCTTTAATAACACCAAAGCAAGGGGTTTCAGAATATCAAAAGGTAACATCCCTTAGCCACAGCTATCCTTGAGGATTTTTTCAGTTTTCTTTCTAACCCCACACTTCCAAACCACAGAGCTAGCAAAACACCCCAACACCCATCCCCCTCAAACAGCAAAACACCATCCCAAACCAAAAAACAACAACAAAAAATCAACATAAAACAAAAAGTATGACCATTCATTTTCTTTCTAAAGCTAACAAAAATAGCTTTACTTTCATATATTCTTCTTTGGGGTAATGCCCCAAATTCTCTTATTTTATTCACAGTCCCCACTGTGACCAGATAATGGAAAAGTTGAAACATGAAAGGAGCTACCTACAGAAGTTAGAAGCAAATGGAGCAAACAGCACCACACATGGCAAATCACCTACGTGCTAGCAGCCCCCTGATGTGGAGAACAAACACATCTGTGACACAAAAAGGTGTATTTATTGAATAACTTATGACACAGCAACGAAAAAGTCTGAGACAACTAGATCAATCATCCTCCTTAGCAGCAAAGTGCAGTGCCAGTCCTATGGAGCGATGGGACACAGAAAAAAACCACCATGTACAAAGCTGTACTTTGGATTTCAGACATGTTTCTGTGCATTTGTAAAAATAAAATTGATCTTTAGCACTTGATGCAAATAGGTCTGTCTGAATTTTTCTGTAAATGTAGGTCATACCATCTCAACAAAGCTGTAAGCCTATCACGCATGATTTGGCATTAGACACGTCAACTGCAGCAGTAAGGTTATTTTAAGGGAGACGTATCTGCTACAGTCTGAACCTTACGCAACACATTACTATTACCATGCACCTAAAATAGTTGCTGAAGTATTTATTTATAGACACAGTGAATGTGTTCCTTAATAACTACCGTTTACTTAGGGTGGTGTCCAATAGTAAACATGCTATCATTCGTCCGGGTCTGTCAAACGCTGAGTGCCAATTTGGAAGCTGCAAGCAATGCACAGGTTTTGTCCTGGCCCATTGCACAGAGATAGATTTTTCCTTTGGTCAATAAATTCTCTCAAGACACTGCATTTAAAAGCTTCAGATGTATTAATAGCCAAATCTTACTTTTAAAACAGAGCTTTTGATGTCTGTTGCAGAGCTGGTAGGAACAAGAACCAATAATACCTATAGGCTTTCTTGCTGCCTTTTGCACTGCTCTTCTCTCATTACACTGGACTTGGGTATAAAGGCAAAAAAGAAATATTTATTAGAGGAAAAATTCCAAAGGAAGAAAACATCTCTGAAGGAAACAAAGCATATCAGCTGTGCCCCCTGCTTGAGCAACAGGAAAATGAAGCTCGTGGTAGTGCATGCCAAAACAGACTGCAGCTGGATCCAAAACATTATTGATGGGTCACTTAGGTTTATATATATTGATAGAGTTAAACACCAACACTCTAGACTAATGAAGTTACAGACATGCTCTTCTGTTTGATACTATCTCACAATTTGTCAGAGGACTGTAATCAAAGCCAAAGACAGCTTGTTTACTCTATATTAAAATACAATATTTTGTATCGCACTGTTAGAGCAAACAATACATGTATCATCTGGTATTTAGATAGAACTTTAGATATTTAATAGAAAAAGGGATGTGTCAGATTAGATGAGTAATCCCACAAAGAATGACTATAAAACCAACAAGCCCATGGAATGGTAAGACCATGAAGTGTACTACACCAAATGACCTGATGGGAAATTAACTGACCCCTCTGGAAATGATGCAACTGCCCTGTTCCATATAGAATAGTTACAAAGACTGGATGCTTATTTCCCCTACTCCACTCTCCTCCCTCTTAATCAGTTAAGAGAGACAGAAAAATAGGCATAATATACTAGTGTACAATGTGTAGCCATACCGAGAAATGATTCTTGGAAGAAAATTCTTGCACTGAAATAGACTTTAGGTATCACTGAACTCACTCCATGGTTCTTAGAAGTCAAAAAGGTCAACTTACGTAGCTCTCCTACTTTCAGTATTTCGCACAGCATCTTTGTCAGCTCAATGCTACTTCGGCCAAACGGGCACTCGTGCTTGTCTTCTCGACTGCTGTTCTCCAGGACAATCTGAAGGGGGAATCAAAATAGAAAACAACCAATTTGAAGAACCCACATGCTGAAGTACTGTCCTCCACAACCAACATTTATAAGATATGCCAGGCTGAATTTAGGAAACTGTGCGTGGAGGCTCTGCTTTCATTAATCCTTAGCCCTCCCCCCGCCCCCAGCTAAATGACCTGTGTCTGAGGCAGTCAGCAACACAGAAGCAGTCCTGCCCCATGACAAACTGGGAAGCTTTGCCACTCCTACACACTGTTGGTGTTCTGCACCACTTCTGGTTTGGAGAAACTGCAGTAGAAGTTAAAGAGAAAGATTCATTTCAAATTTGACAGCTAAAGGAAATTAGATATAATGATTTATAGGCATGAACACACCTAGAAGGAAGGGAAGGGGGACCAAATAAAGAAGGGACCTAAACTCTGTTTTGGATTCATGCACAAAAAAAGTCCAAGTGTCAAAAATCTAACTGAAGTCCACAAAAAGAAAATTTGCACATTTTCTCTATGATGGAAGAAATTTGCACTCGCATGCAAAACATTTCAGGGATCACTCTTGCAGCCAGCCTATGACTGCTGCAAAAACGACTCAAAGAAAGCTTTTATATTCTCCATTGAGTGACACTGCAAAATAAATGGAAGAAAATAATTTCTTGGACATTGTTATACCCATCAAGCTCTGCCATATCAGACACATTATCTCACTGGAGATTAAGAAGTTGGTTATAAAAATACAATAGATTTCATTGAAGCTGTGAGCCTGAAAAAATGCAAAACAGGGGCTGGGAAAAGAAAAAAAAAAATGGTCAAAACAGATTCACAGTAAGACTTGTCTTTGCAGTAACAAACTTTGCCACCAGCCTTAAGAAAAGAAACAGGACACATCCTAAACAGCTGCTGCATAGCCTGGGGCTGAGAGACAGAGGAAGAAAATTGATTTTAAAGGTAAGAAATTTTGCCAAGCAGCAGAGAACCTCAGAGGGTCTCTAAATTTTCTTCACAAACAGGTGTTTAGACATTGCTCTCTGCTTTGCATTCTTCCTGTCTCTGTAGGTCACATCATCACCATGTTTGCTGTTTGTTTTGTCTCTTTTTTGGTTTGGTTTTTTTTTTTCTTTGCTTGCTTGTTTTAAATCTTTCAATTTCAGCAGCAAAGAAGCTTTACAAAAGGCTCCAAGGCTGGAAATTCACTCAAAACAATGTGGTGGAGGAGAGAATCGATGCAGTACTGGATGCCAGCAAAACCTTTCCCTCCCTCCTCAGATCTCAGTTGCGACTGTTTCATGCTCTCCTGTGTGCGGAAACCTTATCTGTGAAGCAGTTAAAGGTAGGAAAACCCAGAAACAAGTAGGAAAGATACATGCTTCACATAGGATGCCAAAGCCCTTTCACCAAGAACCTATTCCAGTCCTACTGTACAAAGGGCAGCTGCTAGCGCATACTCTGCTCCCAACTCCTCACCCAGGGATGTAGAAGGATGGTTGGTCTGTGTTATGAGAGTGAACCATGTTCACCAGACTGCCAAGAGGAGGTATTTTTCCTTCTAGAAGTTTTGGTTTAAATTACATCAGATTCTTCCATGTCATCTGTGGATAACAGCTGTACCAAATCAGAGAAACACCCCTGCAATTTTTGTTTTATGGTGCTGCAGCCACTGTTCAAGCAACATGTGAATACGACTTTGCATTCCGGATGAGTCATCCTGCTTCACTCTCTTTCATGGAAGATACCGCTAGATTTCCATACGCAAATGCGGGAGCGATGATAGAGTAGCACAAGCGCAATGTAAAGCTGTGTCTCACCACCTCCCTGAGATCACTTCTCTTGTTTTATTATTACTGTGTTTTATCTCTCACATAATAAAACATAAAATCTGCATACTGGAGCAGGGGGCTGCTTTGACACAGATTTAGATACCGCAGAGAAACACTGGTAATAAAATCAATGGAGAGGCAAAATGAAAGGGTAAGGGGGAGGGGAAGGGAAGCACTCGGATCAGCATTCCTGCTCGCTTCTGGCAAACGCATTTTGTTGAGGTTCACATTAACCCGACATATTAACATTTCATGAGCACATAAATATTTAATGGTGACACCATATATGCATATAATGTAAGGCAGAATTACAGCAATCAATAAGAATGCCAGAGAAATAGTTAAGGCACTGTGTATTGCTATACAGCAAATTAAATGGCAATTTGAGTAATCAATATGTAAAGCAGCCTTGAAATGATCCTCAGACACACTCTCTGCAAGCATCATCTTTTAGCATTTGCTGTGCAAAATAAGGCAGAGCTGACATGTTGCATTTCTGTAAGAAAGGAAGATGGAAGACCCTTTACTACATCTACGTATCTGTAGGCAAATTTGACAGATACAGCTCATCTTTAAGAAACAGCAATAGTAAAAAGGGGAAAGAAAAAAAAGAGGTTCTTATGAACACCCAAAGAGAAATTATTCCTAATCTTGGCAACAGATTTACAACATTCATTATTATACGTGTAATACACTTTTCACGACTCCGCAACTCTCATCCTGTTCCAAAGTAAAATGCTATAAATACAGCTAATGAGGGCATGATTTTAATGTTATTTCATTTATCATTTTATGGAGGAGAAATAAATAGGGAATGGACATTTTTACCTCGTCAAATGGTGAAAACAATAGCAGGGAAAGAAACGTAACACAGAGATGTAGACTGTAATTTTTCTGTATGTCTACAGAGCATACTGCTGGCTTGGTTCACATTTCTATCACAAGTTATTTTACTGAGGAAAGGGAAGTAGTGAGGGAGTCACAAAGCCCACACAACCTTCATTCCAATGGAGGTCTGTCATTAATGCTCATGAAATGGCTGTATCCTATTGTCTTCCTCATCCTCACAAATTCATAGCAAGCTGCAGATCCACTACACGTTTCACAAGCACAGTGGTTAAATTTTGCTTGGGAGAAACAAATATTTAAAGGCAGAAACCACGGACATAGCAGGAGAACTCCTGGCATCATAGAATCATTAAGGTTGGAAAAGACCCTTAAGATCTTTGAGTCCAACAGTTAACCCAGCACTGAGCATCTACACGTCTTTTAAATACCTCCAGGGATGGTGACTCCACCACATCATGGGCAGTCCATTCCAATGCTTGACAACCTTTTTGTTGAAGAAATTTTTTCCTAATATCCAATCTCAACGTCCTCTGGAGCAACTTGAGGCCATTCCCTCTTGTCCTATTGCTGTCACCTGGGAGAAGAGGCCAACCTCCACCTTGCTACCTTTAGGGAGCTGCAGAGAGCCGTAAGGTCTCCCCTCAGCCTTCTTTTTTGCAGGCTAAACACCCCCAGCTCCCTCAGCCGCTACTCACAGCACTTGTGCTCCAGACCCTGCCCCAGCTCTGTTGCCCTTCTCTGGACACACTCCAGCACCTCAGTGTCCATCTTGCAGTGAGGGGCCCAAAACTGCACACAGGACTCGAGGTGTGGCCTCACCAGTGGCCAGTACAGGGGCACAATCACTTCCCTGCTCCTGTTGACCACACTGTTCCTGATGCAGGCCATGATTCTATTGGCCTTCTTGGCCACCTGGGCACACTACCAGCTCATATTCCATCTTCTTTCAGTCCTGCTTGGCGTACTTTACTTTGATACTATGATTGTACTTCTGCCAGGTTTTCCTTTCTTCAGCCCTTGAAGAGCTACAGAACTGGGCAGGCCGAACATGGAAACGTGGCTTCTAATACGCTAGATGTTATGCAGACAAAACCCCAAACCAGCTCACAGTATGGGAGTACTAAATGCTGCAGATCTTCTCTTCCTCTGCTCCCTTGATCAATACTGCCCATGAGGCAAAGGAAAACACCACCATGGTGTGCAATGCTCAACAACAACACATTTTTTTCTTTAGGGAAAAGCAAAAAAAATGCAGACAAACCTATCAGGGAAAGAAAAAACAAAAGGAAAAGAAAATTACCAAGAAAGGGCATCCAAGAAAAGTTTGAGAGATGAAAAGACATTAATGAGCAAGACAGAAGAGAGAATTTTTTTTTTTTTTAAAGTAGATTGTCCTTAAAAATTAACAACAACAAAAAAACCAGCTCAGGAAAAGGAAGGAAAAAAGAGAGTGAGAGAAGCATAGAATGAGATCAGAGCCTGTCACAAGAAGAATTAGATGAATTGATGAGCAGAGAAGAAAGGAAGAGCTTTAAAAATGTTTTTAAAAATGCAAGGAGGTGAAATTTTTAGGAAACCAGTGTTATCCGTTTTCTTGACATTTGTACAGATGATACTCTGTAGCCTATTAAAGCATTGAAATTTGACACTGACTGCAGCAGAACAGAGACCTGTACAGTTTTCACTATTTTTAAGTTACCTAATACATATATTTCTCCTCTCCTATTTACGAATTCCTGCTGTAAATGGAAGAGAAACATTTCCCAATTACCAAAAACCCCCTAGAGTGATCAGAAAGAGAAATGAAGGCTTGATCGTGTTTCCCAAGGTAGAAATTTCAGACAGCGTTGGTCAGCAACTGGCGACAGCTGAATTTCTTCTGGGATTTAGCCATAAGCATTGCCTGAAGTAACCTGCTTTCTCTGAATCCTAAAGTCTTTTAAAGAAGTGGAAGGCAGTCCTCCAACATCCAATCACCCAACAAAGCATTCAGAGATACAGGAAAGGATATTCCTCCTTAGAGAATATATTAGGTTCTTGGTTTTACCTGCAAGACCTTTTATACATCCCCTTGTATTGTAATGAATGGTGCTCAGCATCACCCATGGAAGGCTCACCTGCCTTTACAAGGTATTTACCAGTGTCACGGACAACAAGACAAAATCCATTCAAATATCATGCCAGGAGCACAGAAGAATAGTGCAAAATCTTCAGTAGAAGAAAAACCCAAATCAAAACATTTTCTAACTTCACGGCAGTGTTCCTTTATGATCTTCCATTGAATTATTCATCAAATCCGTCACTACCCCGGCAGCACAAAACACACCCTCAGGGAGGCAGTGGACTAAATGAAGTCTTTTCCACATTTGACTACCACGGGCTTAAAAATCTGCATCGGCTTCAGTAATGAAGCTTTTACCTTCACCTAAGAGTTAACAGGTGACAAAAGGCAAAGTTTTAAAGACAGGTATATTCAAAAGCTTCCTCATCAAAATACTGAAGGATGAAACCACCAGACAGAAGTATTCCTCCTTTACTGGGAAGGAATACTGACTTAGCCAATCCCTTAATCCCCCACATTAAAGATGAAATTGGCTCAAAGTATACTGCCCACAGCAACAGAGTGTCATTCTCAGATTCCTGCACCAACCTCAGAGCTTGGCAATGAAATAGAGATTCGTTATGATTAGGAAGCAAATACAGACGTGAAAGGCAAGATCCACTACAGCTGCATCAATACTTATAATAAATCCCACAGCAGACAGTTCAACAAGCATTGCTGCACTATTGGAAAGCAGCATTTCCCCAGACCTATCTTATAGTACTATCTGAATGATCCTGCATTAAGAGACCAAGTTGCTGTTGGTTAATATCAAGAGGTTCAAAGAGTTAGTAGAGACCAACACTCCTCAGACCCAAAATGAAGTCAGGGAGCATTTAATATCCAAAAATTACAAGGATGCTCTTCCTCTTCTTGACACTGCTTTTCCTAAGCTTCCTTATTACTTATGCTAGGCTTCACCAGTCACTTTTCATTTAGATGCTTTAAATAACTATGGGAAGCAAGTCCTGTGTTTCCTGAGAAGGATAAGGGACTCTACTGCAGACAACACTCCATTTCCATTCATCCTCATCACCAATTTTGGATCACACACTAGGAGTCTGATACGTGCTTTGTCGTGCACAACTATGAAGAAACCCCTGGGGGCTGACCTACTGCTCCCAGGCAGGACTGCTAAGAGAAGGCATGGAAGCCCACCATGGCAGAGCAGCCAGGAGACAGTGACACAGTCACGCAGGGGAGGAGGGAAAAGCACCTGATAATGTCATTGTATAACAACATAAAGGTAAGAGGATGAATTCAAACTGCAGTGTTAATATTACGGCCAGTGTTTGACCCTGCAGCCATAAAACACTTCTAACTAAGATGGTTTAAAGTTTCCAATAGTTGGTTTTCTTCTGGAAAAATTACGGTGTTTTTCCTCCCTCCTTTAAAAGAAATCTAGTGTTAAACTATTAAAAGCTAAATTTCGGTGTTTTTGTAGTTGCTCCACCTAGCAGCAAATTTTGCTTCTCACACAAACGCATTAGCATGAAGCATGAACGTATTGTCTTTATTTTCAACCAAAAGCTAAATACACAGTGCCTTGTCATGAAATATTACGCATCTTCCTCCTTTCTTTGCCACTCCATGCAGAACCAACCAAATCACTGTAAAGCACAGCGGTAAGACCAAAGATGAGAAAGCCCAGCGGCCATGTCATCCTCAGCAGCAGCACCAGGATGTGCTCTTCGCTTCCCACAGGTAGGGGGGAGTGATTTGGTGTTGACCTGGTCCAGTTTGAAAACTACCGGCCAGCCCTCTCCCTCCATGACCCCACAAAGATAAGGCAGCAATGCTTTCCCTGTAATCCTCTCCTTGCTCATCTGTGACAGAGGAGAGGGGCAGAAACCTGCAGAATATAGCAAGTTTTTTTAATTTTCTTTTCTTTCCTGATGTGAAACAGGCCTTATTAGTGACTTAACATTATAGTGGTATGGGGATGTTAGAAAAGCAACAACCTTTATCTCACACTGATGAGACTGCGTAGCTAGAGTAGCATCACGAAAGCTCCCAGCACAGAGTAAATTGAAAGACCTGCGAGAATCCCATGTATAAACCCATGAGACTTCTCTCCCCACGTATACTCGTCTCACCTTTGCAGGTGGAGGGATCGTGGCTTCACAAAAAACAGTTAAATCTTTCTGTGCTACTACTGCAATTCACGGTGCAATTCAAAACCTTCCGAAGGCAACAGCTGAAGACACCTTGCAACCATTTCTTGGCCTTTTGGATCAGGACCTTCATTTAGGCCACAGCTTTTGTATACGTGGGAAGGTTTACGTGTGCTACGTATGGTGAGAAGTTATCTCAGCACACGCAGGACCGTAACAATGTCCTGTGTATCCACACAGGGCTGAACGGACAGTGACATGATTCCCTCACGCTTCTCTTCCTCCCTCGGTACTAACTTAACTCCGTGTTTATGCTGCAACCAGCCACTCCAGGCTTTTGCCTCTTCACTGCAGAGGCCCCACTTCAGTTCTGCCACCAGTGACAGAGGCCCTTGGAGCAAAACCACGCAGCTTCCTGGTGTGTTGGTATGGAAAGCAGAGACATTCAGTGATGTCTGGGAAAAAAACAAAAGGCAGGCAGAAAAACAGCTGGATATTTGAGTAGAAGGTAAGAACAGAGAACGGAACGACTGGCAGAGAAAAGAGAAGGCAAGAACACATTATCAGGCTGGGAATGACTGGGCTTAGGCAACTAGGTCTTACGTGGAAAACTCTATCCCTTCATGGTACACACCAGGAAGGCATATGTAACAAAGGTCAATTTTCTCTCTACCTTTAGCAGAACAGAAATAAATTATATGGCTTTTCCTATCATTTCTGGGGGGAAAAAATGGCATGACAGAAGTCAGGCTCAGTTTTATTTCAGAAAATGCTGAAATTATATGTTGGACTACTCATATCTGATCAGGCTAGAATGAGTAGGCACGAGGAGACTTTGTGAATTGACGGAAGGATGTGTAGGCAGCCTCCTATACAACAACTGCACGGGTTAGAAAGTATATGGCAGACAGTCTGACTGTGATTCAACCCATTATAGTTCTGAAAGGTCCCTGCAGGACGCCAGCAATCTTCCTGCCTGCGTCACCTGCACTTGCAAACAGAACCTGCTCCTCCACTGTGACTTCTGAAGGCTTCAAAAGGAGGAAAACTCCCTGCAGCAGTAGCTTTGACTTTCCTGCCTGCTATCAAGAAAACCTGAATGAACATTGCCTGCACATACAGGGGTCAGCTTATCAAAAATGCAAAGCCAGTGTTTCTATAGAAGCACCCCAGGCACAAATACGGCACATTAAACACAGGACAACAGCAATCGCATTTCTCTTTTTGGGTTACAAATAAAAGAAGTGCTCCATTTTCGTTCCCTTAGCTTGCACTTGACACCAAATTAAATAAATACCATTATTTTACATCAATATTAGCAATCACTGAAGTACACACGTACAAACACATATGCATACTAAGTATTTTTACCTCTCTTCATTGTATCTTGAAAACAAAATGAATCTGAATAGTCTTGCACCACATTTCCCAAACAAATCAACGACAAAGCACCAATAAACAGAGGTACAAATAGTAACAGTGGTATAATAGTATTTCCACAGAAAGGTTTTTCCCCAGACCCTCTGTACACTCAGGAAAGTTTGAAAGGCACGCTGCTACAAGTTACTAGTACGAAAAAGCTCAAGATGTCTGCGCTGAATAAAGTCTGTTTTAAATGGTAACTTATAATTTTATTTTTAAAATCAGTAGAACATGAAGCTGAAGTAGCTTTGGAAAGAAGCAAATTGGAACCGGGGGAAGAGGGGGGGCACACACGACACAGACTTGCCTGCTCCAAAAGAACAACAACAAAAAAAATTATCTGTCACAAAGCTTTATTCCAATCATTTTCTTCACTGTTAACTTTAATTATACACTCTGACTGTCCTATAATTATGTAGCTTGGGAAGCTGCCAATTATTTCCTGTGGAAACTTTTAAAATTTCTTGCAGCTATTCAATGTTACTTATACCAATGCATTCCATATACTATGTCACCACCTTTAAAAAGCAAAACCTCTGATGATAGCAACTGATTATTGAAGTGGAACATGAAAAAACCCCACAGTGAGTATCAGTCACTGATAGCACCGGACAATTAATAAAAAAAGAAAAAGGCTAACTCAACGGGAACCTAATTCAATAGGAAACTTTATGAAAAATCCAAATGATAGCTAAGGATGCCACACACTCAAAGAAAACATGGGTTTTTTTCTCCCTCCACTAAACAGCCTTTCTGGAGGCTCCAGTCATATTGTGTAGTAAACAAAAAACAAGATTCAAAACGAATTAACTCAAAGTCTAAATAAAGAAAAACAACACTGTGTTTATCTGAAGGAAGACAGCAAGTAAAGAAAACATGTTACTGTCATTTCAGGAATAATTATCCAACAGGAAAAAGGTGAATAAGAGAAATGGACTGTGGGGAACTAGGTAAGAGAGGATCAAACAGGGAATAAAAGTTTGGGTATTTTTGTTTCCTCCTTCCCCGTGTAACACCCATGTTTTCACCTTGAAATGCTTCCTGCTTTCAAGATGTAGAGTTGCCCATCTGCTCCACTGCCTTCATACTCATGTTCTTCAACACACTGCAACTGTATTTACTCTTCCTAGGAGTACTTTTCTTTGGTACTGGTCTTGGAAGCCCCACTGCCGCCCCACTGCCACTCTCACAAAGGGTACTTCAGTTTTGGGCATCCTTCCCACCTAACTAATCCATTTATTGTGCAAATTCTCAGCAGAATCACTTATGAGAGGCAGAACAAGGAATGAAAAGGGAAGAGATTACTTATTGCCTGTCTTCTCTTCTAATTTCTCCTTATTCTTTTTTTTCAGTAACACAAGAAGGTACTTTACTAAGGGACATGCAGCTGGGGCATCCTGAGAAAGTGGCAGGTCAAGACGCAGTGATCTGTGCTACCCGTTAACATGCAACACTGCCAATAGGCTCAGTGAAACCATCATGATTTCCTAATGGTGTCTTTGCTTAATATGCCACACTGTGAGGAAAAACTTCCTATTTCCCAAGTTCATTTCGAACCAACTCTAGTTTCCAGTCTCGTTTTTTAATTACTGCACAGCAGAGATATTATCTCATTTGAGGCCTTACGAATTAGCCCATGGTACAGCAATCAACTCTATTGCAAAGGCCAAGTTGAAAATAATCTCTCCTCCTAGGAACCAAAACATTTCCTAGCATCAACAATGAAAAAAAGCAAAGAGCTCCCATCAAACAAGTTGTTCAGTATGCAGGTATTATTTCTTAATAAATAGCTAACAATTTCTTATGGAAGCTTAACCTTGACCACTGATAGAATCTTTCTTAGGGTATAAGAGTAGAAATAGACCTGAAAATATAAGCAAGGTCAACAGGATGTACAAGCAAAGCAAACTGGTGTTGGGGGAATTTTGGGAGCCAAAGGCTAGGAAAAAAAGGTAATATGAAATAAGGAACTCAAAGTGTGAAGGAAACAGGCATGTCAGGGCCCACAGGAAACTCCCGTAGACCATCCAGAAAGTCAAGGAGATGGAAAGATAGAAAGTACGTGTCGTTTGTGATCAAAGACTAACAGCGCTGTAGGTGTTGCACAACACTGTTCATCTCCGACGTGTTCAGCGTGCTGCTAACATGGCAAGGTGGAGCACCACAGCTGAGTGAACTACCATGCCAGCGGTGTGGAACTACTCAGGAAAGATGGGTAGGCTAACATACTCCAAGATGGTTTGACAGTTCCCAAAGCAGCTCTGAGCAAGCAATTTAATCTGAGCGTGCCTCAGTATGGTGTTTGTATCACACTCTTTCTCAGGTGGCAAATACATGAGGCACCCAGGCACTCTCCTAACAGGAACCATACAGGAATAAAACCAGGCATCTCAAAATAACAGCAAGAATTCAAAATAACAGCAAGAATTCTCAGTAATGCAGCAGCAAAAATACGACATTACAGAAACAAAGCTGAGCCAGCACCAAAGTCCCTTCTAAAGAGTGGCTAATTACATGCTACGCTGAACCCAATTCTTAAGACAGCATTTGCAACATGAAAATGAAGAAAAAATGGAGAGATGTCAATGAAAGTTCTATTTCAACAGAATTTCTGTCCTCTTTAAGTTCTTTCAGACTTCCTTAGCATACAACTCTCTCATTTGGAACACTGGCTACCCCTACTAAGCATATTCTCTCAATTTACAGTTTTCAAAAGTAGCACCGTCCAGATCTTACCAAATTTTAATGAGAAAACGTAACCCTTTCTCTTTGTATAAACAAAGATATTTCAGTGTTATTTATCCAGAAAAATACTCATTGCCCAGTATGTGAAATAACCCTTAATTTCAGGGCTTTATATGGTTTAATGAATATTGCTGCATTGCATGCTACCACAGTTTGTTTTAACAGTTACTATATTCAGGCTGAGGCAGAAAGATGTATTTAAAGAGCAGATCTGACAGTCTTCTCTCCTATTATGTCCATGGATCATCCTGGCCTGGACATCAGCACGCCCTTTACAAACCCATCACAGCTTTGACACTATCCTACTTTGAGCAAAGCCAAGGCAATAATGCATATTAAAAGTTCACTCTTCAGTTTTCCGTAGAAATGACTTACGTCTACTGTTTTCTTGCTGTACACAACCTTCTTTAAGAAGGTCTGCACATGCACTTTTTCTTGGGGAGTTAAACCATCCCTACTATCTCAAGACACTGACTTCCTAGACAATTCTCTACTCCCATCTGTGCTTGCTAGGTTTATGCTTGACAAATATTTGACTTCCATAAAGGTCAGGAAAAGCAGTTCTATTCAGAGGCAGGTATTATTCAGCTATATGCCTCTTCTTGTAAGGATGCAACACGTAACTTGCTTTAACTACCCTTGAAATGAATGTAGGAAGTGGAATGGGTGGGGGGCAGGAACATGTTGTGCAAGTGAATTGTGATGCTTTTTACCTATTTTTCTCCAAGCATTACCTCACCCACAGCAGTAGTTTCACTGGAAGCATCTTAACACTCAGGACGCTGCCAACTCAATCACTTATCAAGGCATTTGCTCATCAAAGCCTCCTTTCCACAGAAAACCCTGACAGTTTTTGGTAGACACAGAGCAGGACAGAGAAATCTGCACACTTACTCATTTCTGAGCTTATGGACATCCATCATGCCTCTGAAAAAGTCACAAGCTCATGTCCCTTCTCTTTCAGACCTAAGCAGCAAGTAATACTTGCAAAAAGTAGTATTTATAATACTTGACGCAGCAATGACAGACTAGACAGCTGTGCAGCTTTCTCCCAAAGCTTTTACAGACTTATGCCATGTTTTAGTGTTATGTGGTTTGCCTTCCTAGAGCTTGTTGTTAATGACAGCGGGATTCTGAACCTCCTCTTCCAAGTAAACAGGACATAATCGGTGTGAACAGGCAACCGCAAAGATCTCAGACTAGACAAAGCCTTACCCGTATATAGGCATCCTGGTGATGTTTAGCAAAGTACAGCATGTTGTCGAGGGCTAGCATTCCTGGAGGGGTCTGCGTAAAATCCATTGCAGGGTTTACATGATTCTGTAAAAAGATAACAGGATCACTCAATTAGTGTCTTTACGGAAGTTATCAGCTCCCTAGTGGTGTGCACCATGTTCCTATGCCGTGCCGGGAAGTCCAGCAACACAGCAGTTTTTGCTGAGCAGGGAAATGGCCCATGCCTCAAAGAACTTTAAAGCCAAATGCAAACACTACGAGGTCAGCATGTCAGTCATTCACTTCTGTGGCTATGGAATGGAGATTCCCAACAGTTGCGTGCTTTAGAAGCACAGATCTCCAAGTCTTTCATGGCAGACAGTCTGTAGTACCACCGAGGAGTTTATTTTTCTTTTACATGAAAATGCAGATATATATGCAAACAGCCACCAAAACACTTATTTATACAGCTGCTCTGGAATGATTTCACATAAACCATTGAAAGGAGAAAAAAACCTGCTAGATTCGAAGTCTATATGAAGTCTATTGGACTTGAGGACTCCTGAACACAAAGGGCATCAGGCAAAATTGTGTGAAATTAAACAGATTCACACTGTGGAATTCAGATAAACTTTTTGTTACATTCTGAATCTATGAATTTCAACTGTGGAATTAATGAATGAACATGCCAAATATAACCAAAACTTGTTAGCTTCCACATGCTCATACAAACTTGAAAAGTTCAGTTTCACACACTACATGAAAAATGACATTTGCTCAAAATGTTCATTAGTCTAACATTTGATTGGATGGAATTAGAGGTACATTTGAATAAGTTGCATGTAGTTCATGGTTTAGTGATGAACATTTGCCTGGCTATGGACAGGCTTGAAAACACCACAGAAGCTGCTCAGAAAAACAAAGACCCAAAAGTGTGTCTCCATCAGGAAACGCCTATCATCTGCTGTGCCCTTTTATCAGCATCACCTTTGCAATGTCTCCAGCTCCCCTCATCATTCTGACACAGAAACAATTCCCCAGTTGCTTTGCGATGGCATTTCTATTCTGCAAGATCCAGCTGAGAGAGGTGTTAAAAGTGCATTTACTAGCAGACAACTAGCTGGCAAAGATCAGCACAGATTTCTTCTTCCATCAGCCTGTTTCTGCTGTGTGCTCAGGGTCTGATCCACCCACCTCACTGACACAAGCATGGGTTTTACTACTTTCCCTCCTGTGATTCTGCCAGGCCATAAAGTTGTAGAAATACAGGATTCATCTCTTGCCTGTCCTACCTTTAGATGCACGACAGGTTGGTTTTAGCCCATCAATAATAGTCACGTGAAAGATCAGAAATACTAGAAAGTGAAAGTTATACACTGAACTGGCTGCTGCCACTTTAAAAGCAGACAAACATTTTTGTGCTGAAGATGCCATGCACAATCTGTTCATTTCACATCTCCAGCTTAGGAGAACTGGTGTACAAGCAATGTAATCACAGGCTCCTCGTTTTACAATAGGGAATCAAGAGGATGTCTGAAATCCCAGATTTACATGCAGTAGATACTTCAGAAGGGTAGTCTAGAGCAGGAAAACAAAGGCTGAGATGTGTTTTCCAAAATCCCATTGATTTTAACCTTCTGAGGTTTTTTTCTTTGTTTGTTTGATCATTCACAGGAACGGAAGTCCTTCGTGGCTATTTCCCCAACTCAAACGCATCACATGTGCAAGATGAAAGATTATCAGTCAGAACACTCAAAATCAGTATGACTGTTTTACACAGATCAAAAGCCCCACAGACTTCAGCTTCTGGAAGGAGAAACCTTCCCTCCCTGCCATTTCTGAGCATTCCAGAAAGTGGTTTTTTTTTGAGAAAGAGAGAAGCTGGGTCTGGCAGACACACAAATGCCCCCCTCCCACCAAACCCAGCATGAACATCTTAGCAGGACCTTCTATGCATTTGAAACCACCCTCATTTGGGGCATAAAGTACAATGCTTGGGGAGCACCATTTGACACAGCCTCATCATGAGCAAATTTCTTTGGGAAAGCTGTTGGGAGGCTGTCAACAGGGACCACACAGCACCGTTTTTACAATGCCTTTTGCAAGCAGAACTTCAGCACAGGGTTGCATATAATGTCTCTACCCCCAAGCTACAGCACAGGCAGAATATACTCGGATAAACACTTGGCAAGCAGAGAGGATCAAGATCCAGCTACCTTTCTCCCCATATTAATATTAGCCCCCGTTTCACTGGTACTTACAAACAGGTTTATAATAAAAGCAAGATACTGAACTAAAAAGGCTGACCTACTGTCGGTTGAATAGCTCTTCATCCCATTCTACATCTCAAATTATATAAACATTGACCCAAAAAAATCCCCAGTGGGGACATGAGAAATCTCACCACATTTAGTAAGGATTTTGTCTCTTACCATCCATACTAGTTCTATGTTCAATCAGAATAGCCAGCTCTCCCTCCATTCCTTATTACCTTCTGCGAGTCAAGCCTATAAACTCAGTTATTGTCAGTTGTTTGTTTCCAAAGTTCTTGTCACTTTGGAGCCCAGGATAACTGGGGCTTGGTCTTCAGCTCTGTTAAGTCAAATAACTGCAGATATGTCAGCTGGTAATAGCTGAGGATCCACAGGACACTTCTGGCATGTGTGAAACAATATATTAACTTCAATTATACTTCAAATGCAAAAGGAATGCCAGCTAATTTGTTCCCTTCCTTCTATCTCCCTTCCCCTAAAATCATCCTTTGCTGAACGTGCTGAATGTTTGTGGTTGAAAGATTAACTTATTGAGTTAGAAGTGAGGTACAAAGCTAAACTATCTAAAACGCTGGAGTGAATAATTCAGAAGTATGCAAACACCCCCACCTACAACATAATTTATTAAATATATGGAACACAGCGCTTCAGGCACGTTAGCTGCATCTGTTTAGTACAAAGTCTATTGCATTTTTCTCTTTATAAAAAGCCAAGAGTAAGAAATACAAATGGAACAGATTTGTCACCTCCAGTTTTTCAGATAATTTTTTTATTTTTTCCATTTGACTGAGTATTTTCTATGCATCTTTCAGCTTCCGAGCGGTATTTAACAGCTTACGCTCTTATACACACATGTTAATATACCAAAAGCATCGAGAATTTCTTAGCCAGCTTAGAGTGCTGTGGAACTGAAAATTCATTCCTTCGGATAAGATGTAAAGCCAAAATCATGCCTGCTTATGCCATTTTAAAAAAAAATCACGTGGTATGTTTCACAAGATTACAGCTATTCTGGATAAATTCCAGTGCAGTAATTATTTCCAGACAACTTGGCATTCTCATGCAGTCCTAGCTGCGTAAAGCTTTCTTCTCTATCTCTTGACCTGAATAGCTCCACTGTCTCACTCTGGGCTTGCAAGGCAGCCTCTGAGGGACGTACAGATTTCAGTCCTAAGAACGTGTCCTCGCACAGAGATGCCTAATCGCAGTAACAGCGTACTGTCTGTAGGTAACTGCTAATTGAATAAGCACTGCTCGTTCCTTGTATTATTCCTAACCCATGTGAACACGCTGAAGCACAGAAACTACTTCTCTCCTTTCATTCCCAGATTATTTAGCTACAAACTTATTTCTGTCCTGAGACACTGACTGCCTATCACAGATTTTCATCAGTGCTATATTCAACTACGTAAATCCGTTGCCAAGCCATGCTCTTTTGCCCTGAATGCTGCTTGCAGCAGGTGCTAGACACAGTAATAGGTGTTCTACAGAAGAGCAAACTTCTGTTTTCCCAACCCCAAAGCAGCTCAGGTGAAACGCTATTCTGTACACCTCCCTCCTGTAGGTTTGTATGACAAAAACACTACAGAAGATCCCAGGGAGGAATTAGGACTGCAAAAGAATTAAGACTGTAAAAGAACTGATGATGAAAGAACTTAGGAACACCTGAAAAAGAAGAATCCAATTTAAACAGTGTCAATCTAAAGTGAACCCTCTCAAAACTGGCAATTTTTTCTTTTTTTCCTACAGAAAAAGGAACAATCTATGAAGACAGTGCAAAGGAGAGTAATCACTTTCTCCCATCTTCAATTACTTGCACTTACTCATTTTCTTCTTTCTTTTAAATCTAAACCATTGTTCTGTGGGCTAGGAAGGAAAACAATCATCTGGTTCTACAAAACCTATGCAAAACCCCCCCCGGGTCAACCGAGGAAATGACAGCAGTACATACAGGAATGTTTATCCATAACTCGGGACCAGGAGGGTGGGAGCTTTTTAAGTGATATTCACAGTGAATTATGAATTGATAAACTGATGTTGGACGTATCAATGAGCACATAGCTTCATCATTTAGCCTTTCCCTAGATAATCCTGAATTTTTACGTGGAAAATGTTCCCATCTGTTCATTTACACAAGAATTACAAATATGAACAAAATGCCACATTAAAAAAACCCTCACATTTGTGAAGAGGTAGTCAGCTAAAATTCTTAATGAGGAAGTAATTTTCTCTTTTTATTTAACAGCACTATATTCAAAGAGATGATGATGCACACAACTTCCACCATCCAATTTAATGAGATGTAACGGTGACTTGGGAATTTTCAACCTCTGTGTATTTCAATGAAGGCAAGAGCTAACAAATGGATTTGTTTTTCCCTTGATAACTCTTTAAATATGCAAATGTGCATTTTTTTTCTGTCCAAAGCCATTTTATTAAATTTTCCAACAGGACTCTGACAGAATGAAAATGTATCTGGAGGATCACTGAATGAAAAATAAACAAACAGAGAAATAACACCATCTACCTCAAGTCAGAAGTATCCAAGCTCAGCAATTGTTGCATCTTTGAAAGAACATGCAAAAAATCTTTTAGGATACTTTCAGTGCATTTAAATCACATCCCCACTACCCCACCATATATGAGGAACACTGGAATATTTCTACTGGATACAGTTTTCATGAAGACTTACAAATTATGTTTGCACACAAGGATGGCAGTTTTTTCTTCAACTGACATATTTCTAGCTTTGTGTTTCAGCAAATACTTGGGTGAATATTCAATATTCATTAAGCTACTATGTAATCTGATGTAAAGCACCACAGACCTCTACATAAGTCACAACCAGAAACCTGTCCTGATCATGAATGGATGCTATGGTGGTCAGAACTGCAAAAATCTGAATGTCATGGTGGCATAACTAAATCAGCTAAAATCATGAGATAAAACATAACAGGGCATGTCAGAAGACAAGCACTGCGTATGTTCAGCCATGAGTAAATTATACATTGTAAAGCAAGACATAAAGCTCTTGCATAATTCTTTTTAATATCACCTCTATCACAGCTTTACAGTTACACGGAGGCAATGCTTTGGATTCCTAGATCTTAAGCCCTATAAGCTGGCAATAGTTTGAAAGCCTTAAAGAATATAAAAGGAGTGCTATAACTTAGAGCGAGCACATCTTGTCCAGTGCATGACAACTACGAACCACCATTCAGATTTTAATTTAGTTAACAAGGACAGGCTTTGAAGTTGGATACATGCTTAGCACTTCACAGATTGTTGTCTTCTTATTACTGAAGCAATGTTTTCTGGGCAAATGAAGTTATCCAGCAGTAACAGGTGATGTACTCCCTTAGGGATACGTTAAATGAATCAACGGAACATGGTCATTTCAATTATACATTTTCAGTATGGGAAATTACTACCAGATATCTCCCAGTATCCACTAAGTTTACAGAGTAACTGAATAAGCAGTAAAACACCCACTCACAGATCTAGCTGGACTGGGTCGAGAAATTAAAAGCCATACTAGCTTATTACGACTCCACACTTAACGTTACCTGTTCATTTAACGGCCACGTCAGCCAACCCTGCAAGATCTCCTGTTGCAGGCTTTTGGGCAACATCAGTCCTCTTTAGAAGAAACTACTGTTGGACTAGGTGCGAGCTAATCCAGGCAGCTTTCACTGCAGGGAATTATGGACTGTTCTCAGGAGACTTTCTAGAGGCAAAACTGAAAGGTGGTGAGGCAGGTATCCCTCCAGCCACTGCAGCTGGAGAGCAACCAAGGACTACAGCTTTTCAGATAGCTCCAGCTCTTCCAGAACCAAGATGGAAGTCTATTACCCATGTCCTGGCCAGCAAGCAACTTCTGTGTTGTTCAAACTATGGCAGTGAAGAAGCACACCAGGATAAGCTGGCATGGAGTATCGTCAACGCAAAAAGAAAGTGTTATCGGCCTTTTTATGACCTTGGAATACGTCAGAAGATCAACTGATTTAAATTTATCAGCGTCATTAAAGCAGTTTGCCTTTTCTACATAAACAGGAATGAATACATAGGCATGAATTCTCGTCCTGCCCAGCAGATAATTATCAAGCTAGCCAGAAATGAGTCACATGATGAAACAGTGTGTGACAAGTGACAGCAAGGAGAGCAAGCAAAAAAAATTAATCCATCTAAACTTGAATGTTGTAAATAAACACAGATTAAATGTATGCAACTAGATGGAAATCAGACAGACGTGGCAGAATCAAAATCCACCTCAGTAATTTTATCAGTCTGTGCATCCCATCAGACAGACCAGTTAGAGATAGTCCAGAGGAGGCCAAGAAGATGCTCCAAGGGCTGGAGCCCCTCTGCTATGGGGACAGGCTGAGAGAGTTGGGCTTGTTCAGCCTGGAGAAGAGAAGGCTCTGGGGAGACCTTATAGCACCTTCCAGTACCTGAAGGGGCCTACAAGGAAGCTGGGGGGGACTTTTTACAAGGGCCTGTAGCGACAGGACAAGGGGTAATGGGTTTAAATTGAAAGCAGGGAGATTTAGATTGGATATCAGGAAAAATTTCTTCCCAGAGAGGGTGGTGAGGCAGTGGGACGGGTTGCCCAGAGAAGCTGTGGATGCCCCATCCCTGGAAGTGTTCAAGGCCAGGCTGGATGAGGCTTGGAGCAACCTGGTCTAGTGGAGGGTGTCCCTGCCCATGGCAGGGGGTTGGAACTGGATGATCTTTCAGGTCCCTTTTAACCCAAACCATGCTATGATTCTATGTATAAATTAGTTAGACTTAGTGTTCCTAAGTCCAATTTTGGCATGAAAAGCCTTTTTTTGAGTTCAGGTAAGCTTAATGTCTGTTGAGTAAGGTACACTGTGACTTCCACCCATTATTTAAGCATAATGTCTAGTACTGTGCGTACATGGGTGTACAGAAGTTGACAGTCCTGACTGACGGTTCAAAGACTACTTATTTAATGAGAAATTCAGAGCGCTTCAACAGGCGTTCTATATAAAAGTTAAGGAAAACACACAAAATAGTTAACTAGTGCACATACATACATATTTTAGCATATGGCCAAAGCACAGGAGTTGCATAGCCTATCAACAACAACAAATAGCTCTAGACTTTATTAAGTTAAGCAAAATAAAAGGTTCAAAACCAAGTTCTGCCAAATCTTGGGCTTCTTGAATCAGACTACTAGTAGAGCATCTTCTAGATTGTTTTAGTTACACTTCAGGCAGTTTTATCAAAACTTAATCTTTTTGACCTAACATTTACCTCTGTAATTAAAACACCTTTCAGCTGTGGTTTCTTTTACAGAAAAAATGCTTAAATTATAGGCAATCAAATAAAATCAGGGCAAAAATAATCATTAGAATTTTCCCGAGGACAAGTATATACAGGGAACCCACATGGGAAGCAGCTCGCTTAATTGTTTCACTTGCCTCTCCCATACATCATCACTCCGATGACGTGAAAATCCAAATGGGATCCTTCCTGCTGTAACAACTATCAGCTGCAGTGAAGGCTATGATGCTTACGTACTACAGTGGGCATGGTACAACCACAGAACAAGACGACTGGCACTCCATTTGTGCAACGAGTTATACTTTCCTTGGCACTGGGTTTAGGTTCCTTGTAAAGCCCGCTCACTCAAACCAGCGTGGCTTGTAAGGATGCAGGGATGTCCTCAGTCACCGCAGTCATGGTTATTTATGAAGTTCCAAGTATCACAAAGGTAAGCTGGGATAGATCTTGCTCTCCTTTCAGTTATTTCTGTAGAAAGGTTTCACATTTTTCTTTTTCAAGATAAAATGGCTGTCATGTGCAAAAGGAAAGGGCCAGGCTGTGTTTAGTTCAAATAAAGAGGAGAGAGAAGTCAGTCCTGTGTCTGACAAAACTCCACTTCAAAATGAATCAGCCAAGTGCATCCACAGGCTGCGTGGCAGCCAGATACAACAGCTGTCAAAATTTAAAACCGGGGGCTTGAGCTGAAATGTCCTCTGCGGCTAGGCTTACAGACTCTCAGTAAAAAACCCTGCCGCCACGACAGAGCTCTGTGGTTCACACACCACCACTTCTTTTATTACCTGTGACCAGGTCAAGCTCCCAGCAACCACAGAGAACAAGCCAAAAAACTCATCTACAGTAAGGAATTGTCAACATCTGTGATATTTTAGCTACCTTTGGATCTAAGTCCCCACGTACAAAATCAGTAGCTTTATGGTCAAATCTTCACCCTCCTTGAGTACAAACAGCCAAGCTTTGTCGGTGTCAGAGGTGGGTTTGGCAAAAAGGACTGATCCCTCCTAAAACCTATGAGTCCATACTTCTGTCTTAAATCAACAATAGCCTATGCCCATCCTATAGCATACCCTCATCTTCCTTCAGCAGTGAGGTAAATAAATAAATACATATATATATGTACTTAGTAGTCTTTGAACCAAATATACAGAGATAGATATAAAACCACTGGATCCATTTATTGGGGAAATTCAGTTCACTTGGCTTCCATTTTTTCTCTGCCTTCCTCTACAGGAATGTGACGCTCTTGTAGCTAGAGCTGTGCTCTGTGAAACGCAGGTATATTTTACATGTCTGGGCATTGTTCTGCTCTGCTCCAGTTTCCTCCAGATTGACATCAAAAAAGGATGGAGCTGGACCAAAATGTAGGAAGATTTAAGAAAATTAAGGAATCTTTTAAAGAACACATACCATTGTTGCTCATGTAGGGGCTGTGTAACAAGCTGTCTACATCAAACAATCAGAATAATCAGAATTCAGATATGAAGGTGTTTTTAACTTAGGGAAATAACACAGTTATTCACAAATGAGTCACTTTTCTCCTCTCTTGTCTTTTAATTCATTCACTGGCCTAAGTTAATGAAATCATATATTCAAAGGGAATGTCTGTAATTCTTTGTAACTGAAGAAAATCTAAATACTTTGTGTGCCATGCTATTTACTGTCCTTTACATTCTACAACAGACCAAAAAAGCCCATGAGGAATGAGAGAGGGAACAGAGCGATACGTACATTTAACTGATACACTTATCTGTTTGCATGCATGCATACACTGAAAAATTGCATAGGCTTAAAAAAAACTATTTGCAGTAATTAACATCAAATTAAATTGACAGTGTTTCACAAAACTGCCCTCACTTCAATATCAAGCAAGGGTTTGTGTGGAATCAGCTATCCAAGACAAGCCTTGTGAAACAGATGAAGCCCACACTACAAAAGAAGAGATGTCATTATGTCTGACCAGTTTTGGGGGTCCCGTTTCTTCATCTTTGGGATTGTTTTTTGGTACATGAATTCTGAAGCATGTGCACTACATAATATCCAGAGAAAGGCATCCAAGACCCATCTCTAAGAGAAGGGGTCAGAAAACAATCTGCAGTAGTTAGGATACACTTGAAGCAAACTACTCAGCCTTACTACATCTAAATCCATGGAGCTTGCCTGCCCCCACAAGCATATAACTCGGATATACAGAATACTTACCCTGTCATTAAGAAACTGATATAAAGGATAACTCCTCCAACTAGTACTTATAATTAACACAAAATGATCAAATAAAGTATTAAAAAAAATCAAAACACAATAAGATTGAGTATACAGCATTCGTTCATTCCCACAGACCCCTAACCACATATATTTCATTCTGACAGGTTTTAATCATTCCTAAAGTCATACTGAAAGGTCAAAGAAGGTTGGTTGCCCATCAGAAGGAAATTTTTTTTTCCCTTTTAAATCTGTTCTCCTCTGGAAGGACTAAAGCTAAGAGGAATTTAGCAGTATATGGTAAAAGCCTGGTCTATTCGTTTTAACAATGTGCAAATTGCTAGACACCCAGGACTCCTGACAAACAATCCTGGCAAATCACATGCAGCTCCATGGTAAACAACTTTAACTTACGGACTTGCTGGTAGCAGCTGTTGGTCACTCCAATGATACATCTCACCCAGGAGCCTCTTTCTGTGCTATTATTGTCTCAGACCAACAGTACCAAGTTGATAAAAACTTAGTAGCTCCTCTAACACACAGGTATCATCCACCATGCAAGTCATAAGGTCAGACTTTCCTGGTTACAACTGACCAATTTTTTTAATAAAGTTTCTGTGGTTTTCTCCCAGACATTTAAAACCTCACGCCTTCCAACAGCAGTAATTCTCCTCTATCCCTCCATTATTACTCAGGGTCAGCACACAACAGTCTGATGACAAAGAAACAAAATGCATTATCTGTTTGGGTTTTCATCACTCATCTCATTTGTTGTCATTCTTCAGTATTTATTCTGCTCTGCAATCACGCTTGGCTGAGAAGCTGCAGAGTCACCTGACAGCATCTGCCCCAGGGCCAGAGCTCACCCCTCTCCCTTGGAGGGCTGCACCCGAAGCCATCCTCACCTCTGCCCCACTCACACACATGAAGGGCACCAAGCTGTCCCCTGCTTGCACTCAGCAGGCATGACCCGTGCTTCCTCACACTGCTCAAAGTGCTTCAGGAGCCCAACGGAAGACATCTGCAGAACAAACGCTAACCCGGGGGGCCACCCACCTGCGTTATACCCGAGATCTCCCTCCCTGCCACACATTGACTTCAACATCTCAGCAAATCTAGATGGCAGCGTGGAGAGCAAAGTCCCAGCTCCCAGTCCCAGCTCAGACTGTCCCAGCCTCGGCGTCCCCATGGCCTGAGCTCATGGCCTGGCAGTCAAACTTAGGTTTTTCTGATTCGATCTTTAACAACATTTACAAAATCTCATGTCTTATGGATTTGCAAAGGCTTTTGGGGGAAAAAAACCATTCTGACTGCAAGGAAGCATCCCTGTCACAAAGCCTGCACAAGGCTGAAAAAGCACTCAGACACAGGAGCAAACTATTATTTAAGAGGGAAAAAATATCTGACCAGTGAGGGCCCCATAGAAAAAACACTACTTAGAGTGTACTGTATAACAAACTGTAACATGCAAGTCAAATTAAGTAACCTTGTATTGCTCCCAGAGGTATCGTTTAGCCTAAACATCAAACATATGCTGGAATTCAAGTGAAAAATGGGAATTTACAGCCCACAACAGTTATATCTAAGACTGAAATGATTCTGTACCCATGCAAGTCAGCTGCCGAACGACTTCTGTAAACAACCTACACCTGGTTTGATAGTAGCGCCCTCTGCTGTGCAATATTACAAATTAGTTAGCTGCTTTCTTTTAAAGAGGTTTAGATGTACTCCAAACAGTATCAAGCTATATAAATCAAGGATTTCTATGTTCAGATGAATATTAAAGAAAAACAATCCTGACACGCATTCAGTATTACTATAGAGTATCTAAGATCTAAGTATTCACCTAGAAAACATTCTGTGAGACTACCATGTGGAGCTGCATGCTGTAAAATAATGTAAAACAGTAAGCTTATAAAATTTAAACATTACTTTGTCAGCAAGTGAAACAGAAACTTTTAAAAACAGGAAATAAATTTAAAAATTCCCTTTTCAGACTGAATTATCTCCATATAGATTCAGGAAATTTAACTGTAAAATTAACAACTGGGCTTACTGATGGCAGCTCCTCCAAATCCCAGTATGGAACAGTACAACACTTAAGTTACATCTTTAATATCATCACCAGTTCATTTATATTTCCTTCCTTTTCCATTCTATTTCCCTTTTCTTGCACATTACACATTTTGTTCCCCTTTCTAATACAGGTTTCAGTACCTCTACTTGTGGTTGCTCTACCAGAGACCTGCCAAGTACCAATGTTCACAGAAACATTAGGGAAGCAAGATGTCAACAGCAAATGGAAACTTGAGAAATATGTTTAAATTACAAGTAAAACTGGTCGTGCCACCTGCAGTCCAAGTTGCCTGGCACTTTCTGGTTTTAGACTTTCTTTTGCTTCTGATACTTTACAGGCATTCTGTCCTGACACTTAAAATGGTTAACATCTCCTCTAGGTTCAAGCGCCTTAGCAATTTAGCCAATTATCTGATCATTTTTAGGAATGTTTTATTAAGCACTATATCACTGTCATTAAATCACTTTTTACACAATTGTTTTGTCAAGAAATTCCAGCCCACTCACGCTATACAAGAAAAACTTCTAGTTTAGTAAAAGACTTGTTCTTGTGTCCATCTCGAAATTCCTCTGGAACTTTGGCTACATCTGGCCACTTCACTAAAACTCAGGATGAACTGAATTTGAGGAGTCTCTTTGGAGCACGCACAGTTTATTCTGAAGACACTGCCTGTCCTGAGCAGTCCCTGGGCTTAGGGAAAAAGCAAACCAGGAGTGGAGCGGAAAGAGAAGTTACATAGAAGGGCACACAGCAACAGTGAGAGGAAA
This sequence comes from Rhynochetos jubatus, assembly GCA_027574665.1. Classification (NCBI taxonomy): domain Eukaryota; kingdom Metazoa; phylum Chordata; class Aves; order Eurypygiformes; family Rhynochetidae; genus Rhynochetos; species Rhynochetos jubatus. The sequence continues at coordinate 34,005,179 of CM050653.1, forward strand.
GGGTCAAAGTCAGGTGTTTGGGAGTGGGAAGGCTTAGAGGAAGAAGGGCAAGAGTGGTAGGGCAGAAACCAAGACAGCTGGGAAGGAGGATTATCAGCCTGGGGCTGAACAAGACAGAAAGATCATGACAGAAATGCAGAGAAAGTGTAAAGGAGGAGAAAAGCAGAGGCTAGATAGAAAAAAATATTGCACATGCACGTATTCAAATGTGACAAAGGAAATTAATTAAGGCTCTAAAGACTTACTTCTGCCTTTTCCTGAAAATGTTCAGCTTTGCTCCTCTTCTAGGTCAAGGTGGTGCTGCACTTGTGATGCAGACAATATTAATGAAATACAAAGGATTTCAAGCTTTTTACATCAGTTTAGATGTTTTCATTGGTTTAAATTCGATGTTATAAGAGGTCCTGGTCTGCTATTCCCAGTGACTTGTTCATGTGATATTCCCATACACAACAATAGGATTATACAGATAAATGTTACTCTCTGAACACAAATGACTGAACCAGTCCTGAAATTCTGTTTGGTCTCAAGTACTTTCAAAGTAAAGTGTTTAAGAAAGCAAAAACAGTCATATGAATCTCTAAGTCTTTTTAACTAAAAGGTGATCAAATACTACAAGTAACAGTCACTATACAACTACAATTCTCTCATAACACCTAGAAATAAGTATGCATGATTAGCCTTCACTGAGAAATATATCAGCAATAGCTTATTTCTAGAATAGATGCTGAAAAAAAATGAAACTGCAGGACAGAACAGAGTGAAGCTTGCAAACAATGGAGAAGAGCAACATCTAGTGCTCATCAGGGTAAAAATGTGAGAATAAATGCTGTATACATTCCTGTCTTACCCTATTGGTTCGATAGCAAAGGACATTTCAGTGGCAAAGGGCAGACCATGTATTTTTTCTGGTTGCTACATCTGCAAACTTAATTCTAGTAAATAAAAGGACACTCAGATCTATGAACCACATACTATAATGAAAGGTAAGAAGAATCTCCTTTCTGGTGGAGTGCCATCAGATGGTTTCTGTTCTGCTGCACGGTGCTTAATTATTAGCCATCACTAATCAATGACAAAGGATTTTACTTTAGAGTGGACCACTGTTACATATAGAAATATGACAACCAAATGGAGGGTCAGGCACTTCTGTCTCAAGGCAAAGCAGCCTCAGCCACTGCATCTCTAAATAGCCCAGGAAAAAGAAATAATCTCAAACAGATTATTTTTCCAGCAATAAGTGATTACACAAGTTTTGAAATAGTACATAAGGAAAGAGAGGGTCGTGGGAGTGGAGAAAGTGAAGTAGGACAGAAAACTACAAATCATTTTCAGTAGTACAGACAACCTGTCACCTGTGCTGTTCTGTCATTAAAGCCAATGACTAAATCTTATCAATTTAAATTGGCACACAGATAACATCGTTCTACACATGTTCCTCTGCTACTGCCAAAGCCAACAAGAGAATCTAAACGTAAGAAAGCACTACTTTCATTATAGTTGAAAAGTTCCTCCAAAGAATAAACAACGCAACACTTCCCATCACCACAGAACGTCACCAAGAGAAGGAAAGACCAAGACAGATGTGAACAGAACCGCTTAACATGACTATTCAATACCCTTTCAATGAGCTTTTCAGCATTTCCCACCAGTTCCAGATTTTAGTCCCCAAATCACAAAACTTCAGCTTCCTGTTCTGGACTTTCCCACTCCTACAACTCATAGTAAGATTTTAAGACTTCAAACACCCAAGCTTTCCTTTTTAGGGAAGAATAAGGATAACCATCCTCAGGTCTTCAACACAAATAGCTAAGTAAATGTATCGCATGGGGTCTGCTTCTGTCCATCTCCCTCCCAGGAAAGTCACATGCTCTCTAGACTGGCAGGCTGCTGCCATTAATCCAGATGTCCAGCTCTAACGAAGGAGCTTCAGAGATCTACCTGGCATTAATAACTCTAGAGAATTTAAGGATTATGAATACTCCTGCAGGGCCTGGCATCCCAATCCCACTTCAGTCTTGCTCAGTTTTTTTCCTTTTTAGAGCCCATCTCAATCTACTGCTTAATTGACTATCACTAATCCACACCATGCAAATGACCTAGAATTATGCACTGCCCTTTCACTGCATGATTTCACTTTCTTTTAATACACACACATCATTCCAAGTAAACCCAAGCCTCAAATCTGCAGCCATATAACTTACCATTAGGTTACAGTAAACCAACAGCTCAAGTTAAACACTTCAGAATTAAGATGCAACTGTTTCACAGCCCAAAATAAAAAGCAAAACAATCACATCTTTAGAAAATATTGAACCTAACTACGGTTGAGCTATTCAAGTCAGACCACCCACATTATGTTAAAAAAATGAGAAGGAAAGCATTTTGTCTACAGGTCAGTGAGCGGTGGGTGTCTTAGTGCTGACTGTTAGGGTTGCCCAACACTCCTCATTACTAGGTTGTTAATAGCTTGGACAGCACTTATCAGGGCAACTGAAGTTTTCCACGTGGAGGCAAACATTAATCTTTGGAACGCTGCAGCTGAACCCAGTCCATCCATTTCTGAAAATAAAACATAGGAAAAAGGCAGTTTGGGTCCTGAAAAAGTCCTGACCACTTTCAGTGCAAAGGCTGGAAATGAAAGCCAGCTGACTGAGCAGGAGGAGGAGGTGGAGAGAGGGAGGCAAGGAAAACCCTCAGCAGAACCACATCACCAGGAGGGAGTGGGGGTGGAAAGTCAGGGATATTGAATGAATGAGGAAACAGGGATCAGTGATCAGACACACTAGGAGACAGGTCCGACCTGAGATCAAAATGGAACAAGGAGCCCAAGGAGAGCGGAAAATCAAAACCAGAGCCTAGGGAAGGAAATGGAGAGAGAAATGCCAGAGGAGATAAGGAGTCAAAAAGGAACATGAGATAGCACAGCAAGGAGACTGCAACAGAACACAGAACAGGGAGAGCCTCTGAGCAACTGTGGCTCAGGGTGTGAGTGGAGAAGCAGCCTAAAGACAGAGTCAGCAAAACCCAGAAATGTGTCGTGCATTAACCCTGGCCAGCAGCCACACACCCACCCAGCTGCTCACCCACTCCCCTCCTCAACAGAGCAGGGAGGGGAAAAAGCTCATGCATTGAGATAAGGACAGGGACACTGTTACCATCACGGGCAGAGATCTGACTTGGGGAAAGTCAATTTAATTCATTGCCAATTAAAGTAGATTTGTGAAAAACAAACACTAAAACAACACCTTCCCCCGTCCTTTCCTAAAGCTTAACTTTACTCTTTCATTCCCAAATCCTAGGGCAGGTGTGAGGACACAAACAGGGCATGCCATGAAAACGTGCTGGGAGGATGAGCAGCTTCCAAGTGAGCACAAGGAAATTATATACACCAGAGTTTTACTAGATAGGTTGACGAGGATAGTGCTTAAAGGCTGGAGTATGTCCATACCCGCTGCAGCCATCTGAGTTTGCCCCTCTTGCAGGTAATCATTACAAAATATTAATTAGACGATTACAAGTGATTTCTCTGATAACCTCCTCCTTTCAGTGCAGAGAAAGGACTTTCTCTGGAGAATACATTATGGCATGAAGGAGGTTACTGTGCCAAATCATTCTGATTTGTTGAAGGAGGCAAGTGTCATACAGAAGACAGCCCAAGAGGGGTTTCTATTTGAGAGGGCTGCAGGAATGAACATCCAGGAAGTAATTAAATGGATCCAAGGGTGATAAAGTTATGTCTAGAGACAACCAGAAGACTTAGAAAACACCATAACGTGCAAGACAGTCACTAACTGTTCATTTTCCAATCATCTGACTTGATACACACAGCTCTGCACACAGGTGTAGCAGGAACCACACACCGAGAAAAGCGGAAAGTGTTCTGCAAAATAAGCAGAGCTTCTCTCCTTAACCAGAAAACTCAAGGGAGGGAAAAAACCCAGCCTTCCCTGCATCTCGAAAAGGGCAACACTATCTCTAGGCTTCAGCTAATGAACAATTCAACAAGACAATGAGAGGCACCACAGAAGAACCCATGAGAAAACTGAACAGTTTTTATTTTCAGAGCACATTTGGATATTGTGCTGTGAAACAGGGGATTCCTGAAGAATAAGTAAAACAAAGTAGCTGCTCATCTGGGACATGAATAATAATTTAAAAAAAAATAGGGTGGAGTGTATCTTAGATCTCCTAACTGGGACAGCTTTTGTTGTATTCATCAGCATTTTAATAACCCTCCTCAAGACTGTCTCATCTGAAAATCTCTGCCTATAATAGATTTCACATGGGTCATCACTAACATCTGGAAAGGTCTCGTGGTTTCTTTAACTGGATGTAGGTTTCTAACTATGTCATTTTACAAACGATATTGTAAACTTCTGAAACCATGTCTGGACTTTCTCTCTTGTTGACATTACATCTGTAGTTGGGCAAAGCTTTTTGATGTGGCTGAGAGAAATGAGCAGAATTCTTGCATTTGACATACAGAAAGAGAACATGCAGTCCAGGGGCAACGTGATGGCCAGGCATAGTTTTGCTTTCCGCCTCAGAAAGAACGTTTAATCAGTTCAAGAAATTAGCATCCTGACCACCAACGCCAGCGGAATGAAGACAGCATTCAAAGGCAGCCTCCTATTGGGCTGGATTTCTTCTTGTGCCACACAGCCGAAACAGAGGGAAGACAAACCTCCCATCATTCAGGACCCAGATCAGTTGTCTAATGCATCCCTCTCCCTGAGGTTCATTAAATCATCGATGACACTTTAATGATGGATTGAAATGAGGTAGATGGGGTGAAGGCAGCCAGGCAGACTGGAGCCCAGTTAGAGCACAGCCCATGTGCGAGGCTGGAGATCACCAGTCAGATTGAAACAACAGGTACTGCTTCCCTCCCCAGCAAGGTGAGGAAGGTAGAATTCCTTTTCGGCTGTGAGAAAAGTTGTATATACAGGGTCACCTGTACTCTTGGCTCAAAGTAAAACTTCTGTACAACAGTGGCATAACTCTCCTCACAGTTCAGAACTGACATTTTTATTATTTGTCATTGCCTCATTGTACCGCTAGGGGTATACCCTGCCTCCCATTGGGACTCTTGCTGTGGTGCTCCTTTCACAGCTCACTTCCCTATATTTCTTCTGATCTCCCACTATGCCTTCCCCACATTTTCTTCACTGCTTTGATTCCAGTTCCTATTCCCGCGTGGAAGGCTATCAGAATGAAATAGTAAACAGTGCAGCAGTTACCCCTGACAACTGCTGGCGTGTTTTCAGTGGGATTCCCAACAAGCAGCCCAAATGAGAGTAATGAAGATAATGGGTAAGCCTCTGCTGCACAGGCACAGCAAGAGAGTTCCTGCAAACTCAGACAAGACAGTAACACGTTTTGATTCACACTGGGTGTTTTCCTCAGAACGCTATCAGCTAAAACATGCTGTCGTTAATAATTTCAGCTCTGCAGAATCAAAATATATCCTGTGGGACAAACAAAAGCATTGGCGTAACTAGTGCTAGCCTGCACAACTAGTGATCTTCAGTCCTTGTTAAGCAGCAGAAAAAGAGGACTGGAACTCAGGTCTGTGCACTAGTCCCAGTTCAGCTTCTGCTGGATGGCCTGATACACGCTCAGAGTTTTCCAGCTCCAGCTTTAAGAAAGCAAGATCAGATTTTCAGAGGTGCTAGATAATTAGGTGCCAGTGATGGCTGTGGGAGAGAGAGTCTTCAACATCTCACAAAGTCAGAGTGAGCAGCAGATATCCAAAAGTCATCAGCCTGAATTAGAGAACAGTGGTTTTAAATTTGACCTCTCTGATTCTTCCATATGCCACAATCTCTGTATCTACAGCCCTGCCATGACTTTGGCATACCCCATAGCCCCCTCTGTTTGTCACCATTCCTTTCTTTGCCACCAGTTACTTTTCCCCCTCCTATGACAGTGACTGCCACAAGCTGGAGGCTCTGTATCCAGCCCATTTGTCTCTAAGTCAGGGCCCGCATATTCTTTTAGTTCTGGCCTTGAGAGCACAAAGTCCTTTGCTCATCTCACCATAGGAGTTGCCAACCTCAGAAGTTGGGATAGCAACAGTTTTCTATCACACAGGAACTGAGAACAGATTCATAGACAACAAAAAAACCCAAACACTGAGTTTTCAAAAGCTTCTTCAAAGCCCTAATTTTACTATCATGCTGACAATCTCAAAATGCCAAGTTCCTTCCTTACCGTCTATTTACTTGCGACTCATTACAGATACAGCAGCACTGATACAGCTGTAATTTTTTCCCCACTCGTCAGTAACGAAAACAACTATCAGAACCCAGAAAGCCTCGCTCCGAAACCGCAAGGGAACAGGGTAATGTTGAGCCTTGTGCCGCAGAGCTGAGCGGAGCACTCAAACTGCAGAGAGAGCTTCAGCTTGCACCAACAGTGTTCAAAAACCACCCTGTCTATAACTATGGCTACTGTGCTATATTCAGTGCATATTTGCCAGGCCAGAAGTCATGAATCACGTAAGATACAAAGCATACAATTTTACCTAAGGAGAAAGAAAATTGCATACTAACCTAAAGTAAACAGTAAATCAAGATACTGATTGCAGTGTATGTGTGCATGCTCTGTTTCCAGAGGGGAAAGAAATACACATTATTCATTAATATAAACGCATGCAACAGTTTAGCCACATCGTGCTCTGTTCTCCAGCACAGTTTCAGCCAAGACCAGAACTCCAATTGGTTGATAAAGTCAGGGTAAGAAATTCTGCATCCCCTACTCACTCACAGATGAAAGGACTTCAAGCAACCAAAACACAAGGCCCTACAAGTAAACACATAGAGCCCTACCTCAGATCTATTGAGCTCATCATTCCACATTATCACTAACAGTACAATTATTTTACAGGTAAGCCACAGGTCCATTAGACAATGCCTGTTCATCCAAGATACCATTGGATTGAAACTTAACTTCTTCTAAACCAATCATGTGGAGTTAAAAAGTAGTTGGAAACAAACACACACCCCCCAAAAAAACCCCCAAGCAAACAAAAAACTACCAAAAGAAAAAAACAAACAAAAAAAAACCCACCACCAAAAAGACCACTAAAACTAACCAGAAAAAAACAACCTACCACAGAAATTATGCTCTTCCCTTGTAGGTAATACACCAAGCAAGAGAAGGGACTGATCATAGGAAGTACTACAACATATGCACTCATCCACTTTCAGTGTACTGCCACACAAAAATACTCACAATAAATCCAAGTTTTTTATAATCTCGAGTATACATGGATTTGCGTTTCTCAATACTGCCACTACTGTTGTTGGGTTCAGATTCTGCATCAAATGCAATTCTTCGGAGTTCAAATATGATGTCCCGTTGAGCCTATGTTAAAACAAGGTTAAAAAAGTTGGTTAATATAACTTACCACTCACTTTAATAACCGATACCATAAAAGCTGTTTGAAAACACTGTATTCCCTAGACTGCCCAACCTTTCTTTGTCTGAATTCCCTACTTTGTACTCAGAGAGACAGTCAGGAAGAATGACTTTGTATTTCTTATTTCGCAAAGTCCTCACATTTGTGGGGTTCACATGTTCATGATTAAGTGCAGACTTACAGAATGTGGACCCATGTTAGCAAGGCCACTAACTAAACAATTCTAACCACAGGCATGAAACCACAGAAGCCAAGCAATCACACACATTTTAAATTAAGCTCCTACTTCAGCCCTTTGCTGGCTGAAATCAAAAGGGCTCAGCACTCTGCATTCCTTTTGGAAACTGTCTGTTTGTGCTAGCACAGGAATGGGCATGAGAGGAATTAGTGCAGTTACACATCACTAGAAATGTCTCAAGACAGTGATAACCACCCTACCATCAATACTAACAGCACCGTGTTAGCCACTCTCTACGGAGATACGCACTAGGCAACTGCATGTACGTTACCGAGAGTTGTATTTTCCTGCCTCAAACTTAAGAAACAGGAAAGGTGTAAACCCACAGTATGATGTTACTTATATTTACAACCATCCCGCTCTCCCACCTCCTCTTCTCCAAATTATCAGCAAGTCTTAAACACAACTCCCGCTTAAAGGGCCCAAAAAAAAGAGCCACAAAAAATAAAGAAATAAACACATTTTCTCTATGGCTCATTGACTCTATATTTACTTGAATCTCTCAGGGGACTAAGTGTCTCTTTTTTCACAATGAACAATATTGAAGCTGGTGTTTGGACACAGCGAGCAATAAACAAATGAACAACTGCTGTATAGGTTCCCAGTAACCAAACTGGGTTTAATGGTAACACAAATCAACTTCAACTCTAGCACATCAGATAGGTTTCATATAAACATTCATTTTAGATCTGCAGAAGTACCATTAGGAAGGAGCATACACCTCTGTTGCTTCTGAGAAGTACAATAAAGAAACAAGCGTTAGACCGGTGCTCACTATTTTGACTCAGCATGACACCAAATCCAGTTCATTACAGGGTGAGGAGAAAGGCCTGGTCATTTTGTTGTACTTTTGCACAAGGAATGCAATAGCCAGTGCATCTGCTAACAACCAGAAGACATAACCCAGCTTCACAGAGAGAAAGGGAATGACTGGTGTAAGTGTCTTTTCCTCCTTAAAGAGCTTTAGGCACAGCAGTTGTCCTGCTCCTGTTCTGATCAGATCATGCCAGACACTTACCTGATCCTGCGGATCCATTTTTGTCATCATTCTGTCTTCCAGCAGGTTAAAGGTAAGTACTTGCAGAACATAAAGCTGGTGTGCCATTTCGTTATTGATGGCCCTCTGTGCCCTGATAACGTGCTGCAAAGAGAGACTCCAGTGAATGCCACCTTACCAGAAAATGTTATCGGGTGCACGTAGGTGTTCCCGTTTCTGTCAGTATGTGTTTGCTCTGCAACAGTGTGTGTACACTCCAGAAAAAAAGAAAATCAAACCAGGACTAGCGCTACGGAGTTAGGTACTACGTAAGTTACTTTAAGGGACAGGACTTTACAATCACAATGCACTGAAGCTTTCTCCTTCTAGCCACTAGAGAGAGCCTCTGCATATGTTGAGAAGCGGCATAAAAATAAAAAAAACCAAACCCAACCACACAACACAGTACTGAGAAGGTCCCCTCAAAGAAGAATTAACTCCTTAGCAAGAGCATTAGAGTTCTGTATTAAAAAAAAAAAAAAATTAAAAAAGAGACAATATTGAGAAAATATTTAAAAGACTAGCTGCCTGAGCAGAAAAGCATTCGGGCTGCAAACACAACCAGTGAATACAGCAATATAACAGGCTACGGCTGCAGGAATCAACATCATCCCACAATCCTACCTCTACCTGACAACTGCGTTCTGTTTGAGGAAGACTGCTTAGGAACTACGTGAGCATACAATGCTCCATATGTGCAGAATTACCACATTCAGGAAGCAGACACCAAACTGGTGGACAATTTAAAAATCCCTGGTGTGCCAAAAAACACCAAGTGGTTCTATGTGAGCAACAGACCCACGTCACTGAACACAGCGCAGCATACATACGGAAAGAGTCATCAAGCTGGAGATGGATACAGCAACTGATACTGTACAGCTCCAGAGAATAAAATAATCTCTCTGCCAAAAGGCACTGGAGCATTTTACGCTAGTAGATTAACAACTAAGAATATAATCCATGAATGAGAAAGAGCAAGGGGTTGTTTGGTTTGTTTTACCCTGCCTAGTATCTTGTAACAGAGAAAGAGCACTTGTTCCCTTCAAGATGTAATCTACATTAAGGTCAAAGGCAAAATCCCTCTGATTTTCCATGATAGCAGATGCAAGTCTTTTATATTACATTCATTAACTTCCCTCTGAGCTACGTTTGTTGCTTCTTTTGTGCAAGTGGTGACAAATTGTGTGCAACTTTATATCAAGACAGTGCATCTGTGGAACCGAAAAACCGAGAGGTTCATTTTTTAAGATGGAAAGCCCTGTGCCGCTTGCTCAGCCGTCATCAGGTCCAAACCTTAATACAGAGGAATGGCTGCAAATTCCTCAGACAACCCCTCATCTGCACAGTAAAGTTCACATTCCCCATGGGAAGAAAATGCTTGAGGTATTATTCTTTTATTCAGTATTATATTTTCATGAAGAAACCACAATTTATTTGACTGGGAAAATACCCTTTCTGATAATCAGTTTTGAACCCATTCAACAACCAGACCTTTATCTTGTAAATTACAGGCTTCAAAACACATCAAAATACAAATGCAATTAAAATACATTAGGATAAAACCTATGAACATCAAAACTGGGAGTCAACTTTTCTCTCTGCTAGTGAAAAATGACTTTGAAAATTATATACTTACAGTTAAGATGATGGAGCGAAGCTGCTTTTGTGCCAGAATGTTTGCCATTTCCTGATTTAGTTTAAAAAATAAAAACAAAAATTAGCCAGAAGCAGGTATTTTAGTGCTATATCTAGAAGAACACTGACTTAGAAGGTTTTTGCCTTAAGTTTCTGCAGTGGTATTTACAAGAGAAATGAAGCAGCAGATCAGCTATACAACTAAGCATTATTTTGAGGGTCAGACTCAGATTACTGTGAGAAAAGGGGCAAAGAGAGTGAAAAGTGTCACAAGCTGAGAACTTTGGTGATCCAAAACCAGCAACAAAAGACCTCAGAAGAGACCTCTGTGGGTTGCACACAGTATTTACACACACTCACCTTCCCCCCGCACACAACACAGAAGGAAAACATGGAATGGAAGCCAGCCAGGACTTCAAGATGTCGAACAACATGCTTATTTACATTCACATTTTGGCTTTTTTTAAGTGCTCTAACTTTCACTCAATAAATCAATCTACAATGCTGTACTGTTTCATCATCACAAATAATACTTCTCTATTTTGGTAGCAATGTTGACATTGGTCCACTATTTTAACTAAATTAACTTCTCCTTCTAGACCTTTCTGAAGTCACTACTGAGGTGAATATGCTTTTACTTTCATTCTTAAGCAGCTGATCCTGGCTGTCCATGCTGCAAACTGCCCTACAATGCATATGAGGGAATATTTTATACTTATCAAGCATGAGATTCTAATCTTAACCACACCTACACATCCATACCTTATATTTTTAAGTTCAGTGATCTTTTCCATAAATACAGAAATATATGTATGCGTGTGTGTGGATGTGGACATATGCTAGCATATGCAATGCGTACAACTGGTAGTAATTATCATCATGTAATTATTTTTAAATTCCTGTTTTCAAAATGTACTATTTAAGGGTTTGGATAACATATTGCGCACTGCTATTTAGACACTGTATGTACACAAAACGGTAATGTTTGGAATTAGTAGATCAATGACTGGAAACAGAGCTCATGTAACAGTGTAACAAATCACAACAACACTGACACGTGCTTAAGGACATTCTCAGGATGCACCGTGATTCTGTGCCAACCGTATCAAGAATACTGTTCGTGGTCAGGAGAAGTAAATTTTTAACAATTCCTGCTGATCTTTGTGAGAGTTGAAGAGTCATCTAGAGTACATACTGGTTACTTTCATATAACAAACACAAACGAGAAAATGGGAAAACCGAGACTGTTACATAACACACACAGAGTTGGACTGCAGAAACAATGTAAACGAAGCAAGCATTAGGGTCAGAGCTTGCTTACAAAACAAAAGCAATTCTCATTTCGAGACAAGAGGCAGTCACGGACGTTGACTGGTTTCATTATACAAGGCAAAGCGTGCTGCAACAGAATGTGGGAACGGTAAGGAAGGAAGAACGCACCAAAGACTAGAGAAAATCCGCTTTAGTTTTTAAGCCTTTTCTGGCTGAGCAGGTTTTAACTGCACATAACAGCAAAGGAACGAACGACACAGACGCTTCCACCTCTTTTGGAAATGCACAACTGAGCTGCAGGGGGAGTGCCAGGCACATGATATACTTCACGTTACAGGGAACGGGCTGCTGCCTGGTTTTGTCAAGGAATTATTCGTTGTCAAAAGATGGACACATAAAGAATACGAGGTAGTATTTTCTGCATTCAAGGTAAAAAAATGGGAATTCTTTTATTTTGCTTTCTGGAAAAGGTTCTCAAAATGTCACTTCTTTCTTGCACCTGTAATTTAAAAAGCCTTTATTGGGCTACTGTTTTTTTGTCACTGGACCAAAAACGGATGGGAGCAACAAGCATTCACAAAACCGATTACTGCAACAAAATCAACCTTGCCTCCATGAAGGCTATACAGCTATTAGCAGCTGATGAGCTGCCTCTTCAAAAAGAAGTACTGTAGTAACAGATGAGAACACAAATTTTTTGCCAAAATTTGCCATCTCATTTCCCATAGCAACATGCCTCTGTAAAAATGCAGACAATGGGGGAAAAAAAAAAAAAAAAGGGTTTCAAATATTCACAGTATCATTTCAATGCTCAACTTCACAGCTCTTGTGATAAAATGTTGTGGGGTTTTTTTTAAATCACCTAGGTTTCTCTGGATGATTTGGTCCTTGACAGTGGCAGAGGAAGCAAAGCAACAAGGGAGGCCTCGTTAAAAAAGAAAAACCTTGAACCTCTTGGCTTTTTGCATTACAGAAATATAAAAGGGAGGGGGGGGGAAAGGGGGGAAGGAAGGAATTCAGATAAAGCATCAATTTAAATCCTTTCCTTAAGTGCAGTGCAGTCATCCAGATCATGCCGGTCCCTGTAAGACAGCAGCAGGGAGGATGCCAAAGCTCCTAGAGTCATCCAGGGTTTGGGGTAGTTCCTCACTCCTAACCATAATAGGGGTGAGTGCTGAACCTTAACTTTTGAGGACCCGTAGTCAGATGCTAGTCAGATAATTACATCAGACTGCATCAGCTCCGGCTGTTATCTTAGAAAGAATTCAGTAAACACTATCAGTTATCTCTATCTTGAAGCTAATAGACACCTACCTTCGTCAATGTGTGGGTTACTAATTAAACACAAAACAGATATAAAGAGGAACTTAACAGATCCTGAACACTTACTATAGGTTATTAAAAGCTGAAGGAAAAGTTATTATCCTTCAAACTGAATCAGATCACTATGTTCTAATGATCGTAAACCCCATGACTAACCATTTTGTGTCACAACAGCTACTACAGGTGAAGTGACATCTGCATGGCCTAGTGCCAGCCCCACTGGGTGGTTACGCTGTCAGTGAAATACAGTTTCACTTGCAGGGAAGACCCTTGGGTACCGTCAGCTTCAAGAACACATGCCCACCAATTACTATTATGGTCTTACCTACGTCTGACACTGTCTCTCAACCTCAGGTACGACTAAAGCATACTTTTCACAAAAAAAAAAGGCAGTAGAAAGTATTCACAAATGTAAAGTTAAATCTTGTTTTTTCTTGCAGGGACCTATCACAGATTTAGTTCATAATTAAAAGAAAGTTTTTATTCCCATTTTTGTTCATGAGGTGCCTTCTTGTAATAACTGAAGACTGCATTGGAGGAAGAAGGAAAAAAAGGAATGAGGGGGAAAAAAGTTTGGTTTTGGTTTTTTTTTTAAATTAAACCATGGTGTTACTTTCCCCTGTTTGTAATTTTTTTAACATTTTTGAGCAAAAAAAGAAAAAATACCCGTTAAGGCTTTGATGTTTGTTTAAAGAATCGTAGCATTTTAAAATGCAAATAAACCTAAATAAAGCCTTTGTCAGAACTGATCAGCACCTCTCAATGTACTTGCTCTGGACACTAACAGTATGTCACCACAAGAATGGTGGTTCCTGGTGACAAAATGTTAAATAAATAAATGACTACATTTGTTTTGACACAGGCTAATGACTTGATAAACATGGATAACACTTCTCTATTTCATAACACATCGCATTCCATCCTCATTTAATAGCAACTAGCAATCTTGAAATATTTCCTTTCTAGACATCTGAACTCTGGCACTGAAGTTAACTTAAAATAGTATACTACAAAAGTCATGAAATGCTTACATGGCAAGATACTTCCATTTTTAAAAGGAACACAGTTTTTTTACTAAAGAAACTGGGGGGGGGGGAGAAACAGTTTACCAAAAAAAGCCTGGTTTTACAAGATGTGCTGGCAAAGAGTTCAGTACAATAAATACTACAGCCAGCCACAGTCAATATGGTTCACGTGAGGTTACAGGGAACTAAAAAAAGCACAGAAGAATGCTTAAACCCTACTAATAATGGTGCAGGATGGAGGTAGCTCCATTAAAATGAATGATACTGTAACAGCAGGAAACAACAGAACAAGTTTCAGTTTAAGTTTACTTCAGAAGTGTGACTGAGACAACTGCAGGTATGAATACGACTCGCTTTTCCTACAAATACATAGATACACAAGACCCAACAACTTACCTGCCTCTTGTCATCTGGTGCTTTAAGGAAAAGTGCATTTATTACTGCTATGGTATATGTCTGGATTTCTTGGTCCGTCCTGTTTGGAAGAAAATTATAAACAGGACAGAAGAACGTGAATACATACGAGCTGAAGAAACTCGTATTACTGCAGGTAGAAGTGCAGGGACCGTTTGCACTCAGTGTTAACCATGCAAAGTTAGGCACAGTTGGCCATGACCAGGCTGTCTCTATTATTAAGAGAGACAAGATGTTCCAGTGGGAGACTCAGCATTCAAGAAAGGTGGAATAAATCACACCCTTGAAGTGCCATTGACCTTCTACTGATCATATCAGGAGCCCAGACAATCTGCTTCTGCCAGATGCCAGAAGAGGAATCTTCCCAAAAGGGTTCTGGAGATGAATCTGCTGGTATTAAAAGCTTTTTCAGGTGAGTGGAAAACGTCCCAGTGTGCAGACAAGCATAACTGTGGTTATTATCCCGTGCTATATGAGGGAATTTCCATCCATTTAACCACCTTCTGTTACTGTTTCAGAAAAAGCCTCTCCCTTTTCAAATATACCTTTAGCAAAAGTTGACCAATTTTTACCTTACACACTTCCCAGAGGCTGGGAAGCTAAACAACCCCATCTGTATGCTAATGGTGTTAAGCATTTTATTATTACAGGGTACTCTTCATTCCCTGCTTCCAACTACACAGGCAGCTTAGCACAAAGGAAAAAGAAAAAGTGATCGAGCAACCCAAGAAAACAGGTTACCTGTCATCCAGCCACTTAGAGTGGATGCAGGAGTCATACAGGAGGTTGCCAGCCTTTATACCGCCCTCCAAATGCTGTGCTCTTTTGGGGGGTTGGGGGGGAGAAATGTGGTGGCAGTTGAAGACACTCACCCCTGCAGATGTGGGATGAGCTGCCCAATTGTGATCTCCTGTGCCACCTTCTGGTACAGGTCGTGGCTATTAAGCACCATCGATTCCAGGATTGCTAGCGACCGTTGCAAGATAGAGATGTCCGAGGCAAATTTGTTCACATAGCTTGCTATCTACAAATTCAAACAGTTAGAAAATTTACATCTTTGTCATGAAAACAGGGAAAGGGAAGAAACAAACTTGTGGACATGGCTCAGAAAGGCCTTAGAATGAAAGTAGTCTTGTCCACGTGCCAAGTATCACTGAATACCTGAAAGCAATCACCCAGACACTGCAGATACCTTCAAAGGATACAGTGGCACAGACTCTTCAGCTGACAGAAATCACTGGAGATTACATCAATATTCATACCACCAAAATATATGCTTCAACGTTACATTATGAACACGATAAATCAGCATTAACTAGAACCATTACATTTTTTGTGAGGAAAACTTTGGAAAGGATAAAGAGAATACTCCTCATTCCCTCCAGTAGAAATCTGTGCAGGCAGTTTTTTCTAAAATATCTAGGCTCAAGGCACCTATTTCAAAAGAGAAATTTACATCTAGCTCTCTGGCAAAACACACTAGCAAAATACTCTTCCCACCCACACCACACCCCCCCCCCTCCTGCTACCAACAAGCTCTGTTATCACTGAGAGCTCTCTCCAGGTAACAAATTAAAACTCTTGATGATCATTTCTCAGCACAACTGGCTCTATAACTCCATCTAGAGTCCAGTCCTGCTAAGTAGTCACGCATTAATAACCTTTGCTTCTACTGCAAGCTGCCACAAACGAATGGCACGTTAATCAAAGCCAGGTTTGACTTCTGTTTTTTTGCAGTGTGGCAATGATGTGCTGCGCACTCAGATCTGCCAGGCCAACACAGCTGTGCAGTAAGATGTGGCAATGTGCGTCCTTCTGCATGCTGCCTAGTCCTCAGACCCCAGCTTCCTGGGAAGAAGTTTGCCCTCTGCTGAGGCAGGAAGTGAGAACTGCACGGGTTTTCCTTGGACACATCAATACCAGCGCAGTCAAGCTGAAAGGCACCCGAGGAAGCACAGACAGACAGAAGAAATGCCGCGTGACCACAGTTATTTGCATTTCACGGCCAAGTAACAGACTACAGCGGCCCTGTCTCGAGTTTGATGCGTTCCTTCCAGAAAACTTCAAGTCCACGCGCCTCTTCAGCACTCCTGCTACAATCCACTAACGTGATTACACTGTTTCCGATTCTGGATGCCTGCTTAGACCTTTGCTTTGTTTTCCTTTTGGAGTTAGAAAGGCATGCCCTATGGTTGGAAAAGCTGCCTAGCTGCCCGTGAAATTCACAGTTAAACATTGAAATGTGCACAACGACATTGTGTTGCACTTGTGACATCTGAATAGTGCTGAAGGAGCAAAATACCATCCTGCAACTTGGGTTGGAGATGACAAGGAAAGAGGGACAGGTACTTCTTCTTCTAACCTACTGCAGTGCTGCTGTTTGCTCTGCTACTTGGTTTGCATCGCCACAATAGGAACATGCTACACTGAATGTAACTTGATTCAGGAAACACACACTGACTTTACAGAAAATAACAACCAACCCATGCATGCACAGAGGATATGAGGAGACAACCCAGACTTTTTCTGCTCTGGGTTTTCAATACCTACTGCCTCCATGTGCTGAGCCCAAGTAATATTTACATCACTGTATTATGCACATTGGGCTGTCTAGAGTAACAAGCTGTATCTCAAAAGCACTGTGCTGCCCTGCCTCTCCTAATGGTAATCCAGTTGTTTTCTGACGCAGGGCAGCCACAGCTGCCAGATGTCCACAAGGCCCAAAACACGAACAGTGTAGCCACCGAGCAACTCTGCACTGCTCACACAACAAATCAGATGCGCTCTGGATGCCTCACACTGAGCAGGTATCCGTGCATCAATTGGGCAGCAGGAATACAGTATGTCCAGACCATGTCCCAACTTGTCAGACTGCTGTCACCATCCTCTGTAGAAGCCCTGACATGTACGAACTATTCTTGGTGCAGCAGCTCCTTCCCATGATATTTCAAATGGCAGCGTAAATGCTTTACTGGGATATAACATATTCATGCAGAAATGTAACAGTATAGATAGGCTGCCTTAAATGTATTTATTCGTCTGACCCTTGACCATACATCCTTTAATCATAAACACAAACCCAAGGTATGAAGCTGGCTTGTGTGTTTAAAACACTGTGACATATCACACTGAACATACACACACAACATCTGCTAGGTAACCTGCACGGCAAGCTAGGTACTCCCTTGCTGAAGCATGAAGTTTGGCCAGAAATAGGCTTGTCTATCTTGAAAAATAATGCATACCAGTTCCAGAGGGAGCAAAATTAGATTAAAAAAAGAAGTTCTAATACCATACTTGAATTTCTGGATGTGGAAAAAAAAACCAAAAAAAAGACCCTCCTTGAAAAGAGACAAGAATCAACAGGAGTTCAAATCTGTGGTGTTTGCTCTTCTCTGCTTACTGAGCACTACGTGCAGGGAGGGCTTTCGACATCCAAAAATAATCCTGCACTCATTTATCAAAAATCCCGATAAAAATAATGCAAGCTCACAGAAACACCATCTCTCCTCCAGAAATAAGAAACTTCATAGCTCTGCTCTTTCTCACATGGGTGTGTTTCAGTAAGGACAAAACTGTTTGTTCAGCAAAACTTGTAACCTTAATATCTGCAGTCTTATCAGGGCACATATAGCCACATACAAAAAGTGGCTGGGTGCTTAACTTCCCATCAATTTCAGGAAATTAGGAATCAGAATGCCTTTATATGTTCAGCACCAGTGCTCTGCTCAGGGTAGATGAGAAACCTATAGCAAACTAAACCACATCATCTGAGTTCTCTTCCTGTTTCAGCATCCCTTAAAGCGCAGGAGAGAATTCAAAAGTTAAAATGAATGAAAATTTGGAAAAACACCAAACCACACCATCAACGAAAAACACAGAGGGCAAGAACAGCAAAGGAAACATCTGATTTTCTGAGCAGTGGTATGTTCATTACTTATTTGCCTGGACCATTTTGATGTCAGAAAAGTATGAAAAAATCTGACAAAGTTTTGCTCTTTGTTAAGTCCTAGTAAAGCGTGAATTGCATTTTCAAGTAAGGAACTAGAGTTGTACTTGACTACAGAAAAAGCACAACTGACAGTTGTGAGACACAGGGAGACTTTCTCGGCTGCCATCCCCTTTTCCTGCACAGTTCACTGTAGAAGGCAGAATAAACAATTCATCAAGGTTAAGACTCTTCATCACATGGTTATGAAACAGCAATTACATAAATAATTCTAAGAGCTATTTTTAACTATCTCAACCAATACTACAAACTTTATTTCTCCTCTTGTAGAAACTAAAGATGGGGGTGCCAAATTCGTATAGTGTACTTTGACATACGATTACTGTGATATTTTCTAAGAACTGGGCATCCTAATCCTTTAGGAAACTCTGGAAGCTGGAAATAAACTATATTGTCATAAGCAAGGAAAAGGTCTTGAGAGAATCTCACATATCATACGGAAGTTCCTTTGAATAATGCTATTTTCCTTTAGAAGTGGAACAAAGCTCGCCTTCAGAGTGTCAATTCCTAATTGCAGCAGTTGGAATAGCAGCCTTCGTGTACCAGAGGATGGGAAGGAGACTGCATCCAACAGTCATTAGAAGCAGTTAGAAGTTCCCCTTGAAGTCTCCTCCAGCTTCTACATTTTAAGTTAGAAAACTACTCAAGAAAAAAATTCCAATTAATTCCTCCCTGCTCCAATCTGACTTCCATTTCACATGAAAGATAGCTTCAAAGGGCAGAAGCACTTGAAGTAGGATTGCAAAGTTCCCCCTCAGTCAGCAGAAACTTAACAGCTCCCTTATCTATTCTGTCAACCACTTGAGCCAGCCCATCAGCAACCTCACATGGCCTGTCAAAAGCTAAGGTCAGAGAAGCAAGTGAGAATAAAGCTGCAGGTTGACACCAGAGACATGGTCCAAAGGTGGTCCTTGAGATTTGCCCCTTGCCTACAGAGCCCCAGTGAGGGCTCTGCTGTTCTGCCTCCCAACTGCGTGGCAGGTCAAGACACACTTGTGCTTCTTTCCTCTATTTTTCTCATTCTTTGTCCTTCTGTTTCACTTCTAACAGTCCTATTCCTCTCCTCGGTCCCTTTCTTGTCCACCAGTTTCACTTTGGGTTTTCACTTGCCAGTTTTGGTTTTTATAGGTACTTCATGAGAATGCTTTCATTTGTGACTTTTGTTTCAGCTTTTAAATTGGGGTCACTGTCCAGGGAAACCTATGGAAGTGCCACACAGAAGAGATGAGCCATTAACAGGGATGCACACAACACTTCGTTCCGTAGTTACTTGTGCCAGTTTCAGGCAGGAAAGAACTGCTTTTCTTCACAGTGCTGACCTTGGCCAAGTGGCTGAGGGAGTGTTCCATTCCATGGTATGTCAGGCTCAGGACAGATGCACAGTTTCGGAGGCGGGAAGTGGCCTGGTGGTCATTAAGACTTGGGCTAGCTTGACAGCTGTGTCGTTAGCTGTGTTGCAGTTGTAAGCGGTGGGGAAGGTTCGTTTGTTAGTCGGCTGAGGAGGGGGGGTCAGCTGGCTTTTGTCCCAGTCATGTTGTGACTGTGGGGCTCTGGCGGCTCTCAGGCTCAGACTCGCTACTCTGGGACCTGGCTGTGTGTCTGTCGGCATGTGGTGAGCTACTGTATCATATGTTTATTTTCTATTATTTTAATTACTTATTAGTAGTAGTGTTAATATTAGTATCACTATAATTTTAATTCATATTCATTTATTAAAGTTGTCCCAACTTTACAAGCTTCCTTATCTTTTCCTCCAACTCTCCTCCTTCACTGGGAGTGGGGGGGGGAGAGGTGAGGAAGCAGCTGCGTGGTACTTTACTGCTAGCCAAGGTTAAACCACAACATTACTATACAACCCACAGTGCAAAAAATGTTGATAAGGTTAAACAAAGATGAACATTTTGAGTCACTAACAAAGCAGATTATATTAAACTCATTTTAGCAAGTTTCTTCATACACTTCTTAGTAGGTTCCCCTAGCAAAGACAGCAGTTTGGGCTTGACCTCGTACCTTGTGAATTCAGTTAAAAAACAGTCGTACTGTTTTCTTTTCCATGAAAAGATAGCAACAATCACCACGATAATCGATCTAGACTGCAAGGCGGGCAAAAAAAAAAAAAGTCCAAGAGACAGATACTAATTAGGTTTTTTTTTCCTTTACAAATAACATCCATGATTTTTAAAGAGCAAAACTGAACTTTAACATCTAATCCTCTTTTCCTAACTGATTCTTCATTCACTTTTGGCAACCAAAGTACATCTGTACTTTCCTTTGGCGGTAGTAATTTTCTAACCAGACTTCAAAGCCTTTGCTCTGACACACTGTTGAAACGACGAGATCTTTGCCACAGTTTATATTCGTTCCATTACTGCTTCTGATATCCTTGTAGGGAAGTAACTCTGCTACCTTTTGAACCTGTACAAATGCACTTTAACTTAAGTTCTAAGCTCAGTCCAGTTTGCAAAGAGGTGTGGGGTTTCCTCCCACCCAGTAAATGAAGAGGCTTTTCAATCGGTAACAAAAACTTTTTCTGAATTCTGTTAAATCTCTGTACTTAAAGAGTACTCCCATGTTTCTGCTGCTTTTGTGCATCTCCTACATGTAAGGGAAGAATAAAACGTTACAAATCATGGAAAGATGTGTTTTAAAACCACAGAGCTCAGCTGCAAGATTCAAGGGGGCCAGACTTCAACATGACACATGCGGCCGATACCTGCTTAATTTCATTTGTGAACCAGCCCATTTCTCTTCCTCTCATACTACCAAAGGAAACATTTCAGTGCTGGTTTTGTTTCAAGAAATACAGTATTACTCCATTTACATTAAACAGAAATAGTAGTTCTTGTTTTAACTGCATCATATCTGCGCAGGGAGGTCACACTGTCATTGACCAAGCAATTTCTTTTGTATTAAGCCTAATAAAGTGTTGATCCCGTTTCCCTCCCATTGATTTCTGCAGAAGTTAGGCCAGATCCTGCAAGTAAAAATATCTGTAGTTTGAAATAACACTTTAATCCCATTTTCATGTACTTTTTTGGCCAATGACCTAAATAACATAGCTGCGGAAAATGCCACCACACAAATCATGACTCACCTCAAAAATTTACACCGATACAGAACAGATAGCATCGATTGCAAATTTACCTTTTTAATGAATGCCACAGAGAATGTATCCCACGATACAATCCCATGATCCATCAGCTCAACAAATGCAGTCAGTGTAAAGGACAACATATCTCCAAAGCTGCAAGAGACAGGAGTCAGGACAACGTTTACCAGTGATGCAGCAGGGCAGTGACCGAAGGAATAAAGCAGCAGGGAGCTTTCAGAAAGGCAGGAAAGTGAAGCCAGTTATGAACTAAGAGGTAGCAGAAGAGCAAGATAGGCCGTGCAACAGATAGTCTCCAAAACAATTTAGTATGGGCATCAAGAACAGTCACCTGGAAGAAAGCAGTTTTGTAAGAGAAGAACTAATCCCCAGGAGAACACCACAGGCAATCCTCCAGGAAATCAGACAGTCCAAATTAAACTTCTCTTTTAAATTTAGAGTTTTAGATCTGACAGAAGAAAATAAGTCAGTTTTTTCTTAGCAACTTACGGAAATGCTCCTAATAGAAGGTCATACAGAGGCGCCACATTTTGGTACCTCTGTGTCAAGCAGATTGGCAGAAAAACAGTGGATTGTTTGTTCCTTCTCTTACAAGGAAGAAAATATATAACACACCAGAAGAGATTATATATTGAGCAGCCATTTTTCAGTAGTTAATGCCTCAATTTCTTTCTTTGAACCTGAAGATGCATCTCTTTTTGTCTATCTATGGACAACCATGTCAAATGAATTGCTGAGTTCCCATTGTTTATCCAAGCATGCAGCTCAAACTGTTTAGGGTTTGCAGGCCACCACACTGCATTTTACACCTGTAAATTTGAGATTCAATACATCTTTATATGAACTCAACTAAATTCAAACTGAGTTTAAACTCAGCATAAAGAATGTGATCTAACCTGACTAGCTGCACAGAAATTTTCCATGTTAAAAACCAGCTTTTAAAGATCAGCCCCATTTCTATACACAGCTGTGGCACCGAGCAGTCAGCAGCCACAAGGATTTCCATGAAACTGTTCAATGAGGTAACTACTCAACACAAGCAGCAGCGTACAAAGCCTGAAACGAAGCAGCATATTACCTTTAAGGGCATGCCAAACTGCCAGCAAGGTACGAAGACATTAACAAGAATAAGCATACAATCAATCTAAACAGCATGAATAGTCTCACTGGTTTTAATGCTACAGCTTACCTAAAAAACAGATAAAATTCAAGAAACCCAGCTCTGTCAGACTGGAACTACAGTGTTCAAAATGTATGTTCAAAACCTGAGTCTAGTACTATAGCCACCGTTAAGCAACACAACTGGTAATCCTTACCGAGTGATCTGCTCCCCTACTATCCTGCACTAACCCAAGTAAGCAAACAACCATTCAGATGGAAGACACGTACTTCACTACAGAGAAATGAGGCAGAAAATCAGTTTCAGTGAAGCAACTCCAACAGCCAGTTTACTGGATTTGATGTAATCTGCCATTCAGGGATTTCTGATGGTGAGATGCACCCTACAGTGTCCCCTTCATTTAAGATAGGAGCTCTTGTTCACCAAAACTCCGGATGCCCTCCACTGAAAAGAAATTTAATATCCTTGACATTTTGTGAGTAAAAACAAAACAAACAAAAGCCAACCAAAGCACACCCTTCTCTTCCACAGTAAGGGTATCCACAGTGGCTTTGATTATTTATGACAGAGTGAAAAAAATGTACACCAAAAAGCAAACAAGAAAAATACAGTGTCTTTAAAATAAAAATCCACTGTCATTCTGCAAGGAATATTTTGTTCAGCAAATACATGATCTCGAAGTTCTTGGTTTTGGTTCTGGGGGGTTGGTTTTGTTTACTTGTTTAATATTACAAATCTTTTAAGAATTTAATTAGAATGTCATCATTAGCATTCCAAATAACCAAGGATTTCATAACAAGATGACAGTAAGACTCTGTAGGAAATTTAATCAGCTCCAGTCCTGCCTGTCATTTTTCTCAATTCATTCCTTTTGCATGCAATGTTATTTATGAATCCACAAATAAAACAACACCCCTAGGAAAGGCTTCCTTCTACAACTCGTACCAAATTCTCATGCATGTTCAAGGAAGAATACTTCCACAAATATACGGAATTCCGGTATTTTAAGAAGGTAGACTAAATTAGATCTAAATAAAAAGGAAAAAAAATTACAAAAAGATAGGTCATATAGGTTGAAAAATAGATAAAAATATCTCTCCCAGCAATAAACTAAGCAGATAATTTAACTTCCCCTAGATTTTCTCATATAGCATTTAAAAAATAGTCAATTGACTTGCATTTAGTACATAAATACTGTTCTATAAATTAACTGTACATGAAAGCTAAACCACATCGACAATGCTCATATAGTATATAGTTTAGAAGGATTATTTGAACTGTATTAAAGCTGCATCTGGATATTCAGGTTAGTTCAATTCCTTTACAGCCTCATTTATTCTTCTCACCAAAACTAGATTAGCCCTGCTAATTAATCCAGCCTTCTCCACAGCTTTGGAGAGGAAACTGGATTAACAGAGCTGAAAATACTGGTATTAATGTATAAACCTGGTTGTAGTACATGTGAGAACGGTACAACCGTTTGGGATCTAGAATGTGAAAGTCCTTCCAAACTTAGAAGGATCAGACACCCACCAGGTGTCCCTCCCGTTTCACCACTTCAAATAATTAACAGGAGCAAAGAGGTGCGACATTGGGACTAACCGGGCATCCAGAAATACCCCAATTCTATATATTGTGCAGCACCACACATACATAGCGTGTAATTTTAAACATATAGCTATACATATGCACCTGCACATACGTGTACACGTTAAGTGGCATTGCAGAAGTCAAAAGCCAGATTTAAAGGATAAGCTTTAGGAATAGCACAGCTAGAGATGAAAGCAATCTCCAGGGTAACTAGAGCCAGATAAGGATTAAAGTATCTGGAGGGGGAAGGGAGTGGTGTTGATTCATTGTTATGTCTTTAAACACAAGCAGATAGGTAGAAATAGACTTCCAAGCAATTCATTTCAATACACACTCACAGATGCACTCATACCATTAAGAGCAGTGGACAGAACAGATGTTAGAAATTTCAAGGGAATCAAAGCTTGTTCATAAAAGTAGTCATTGTAGAAAATACATGGTAGGAGCTGTTTAACTCAAAATCTCAGTGAATAAGGGCCCCTTTCTTCATAAAAAAATCTTTTTAGACTAAGCCACAGCACAAGGCGCTACATTTCTATAAATATCAAACTGTTGCTCCTCTGGCAAAATGTCTTAATAGTTAGATGGTAATTCCTGACGAAGGTACTTTTCAATGTGTGTCATCACAGCAAGAGGGGAAAAAACTATCCGAAAGATGCGCTGTGTAACTGCAATTTCCTATCTCGCTAACACAGACGTTTCAATGATCTATGCTATCAAGCAAGCTACTTGCACAAACCCTCCCGGGTGCTGCTCAGGCTCTAGCTTACACTGGGACAGCTGATGAAGTCTCCCCATTCTCCGCTGACTCCCCTCTTCTAGTCACCGGTCGTGAGGCTGAGTGAGCCGGCCACGAAGCACCTCCTCGCCCACTACGGATCTTAGCAAAAGCTTCTTACGCAGCGGAAAGCTGTGGTCTGTAACACCATCGGCTGTCCCAGCGTGAGCTGTTCCAGCGCTGACGGATGGCCTGTTCACCTCAACCCCTCTGACAAACCTGACTGAAGAGTAAGTCAACAGTTGTGTTTCACATTTCTAGGTTTTAGAGAAATATCAGGTCAAAGCCTGTTAATTTACATTCCTAAGCACACTTTCTGCATTCTTACCTTAGGAAACTGTGAAGAAAAAACCCTTTCATGCATTTTGATATTAGCTTTTCTTTCCTAAAAATTAAAATGGCAGGAATGTGCACGTCACCCTGACCACCACACCTGTCTCTCACCTGCCTTCCCAGTATCATTTCTACATGCTAAACCATCTTTTTTATCATGTGTGCTAAGTAATCCTCAGGTGTACATGTAGAACTATGGCTGCTATTTTGAAAGATGCCTAAAGCAATTTGGATCTATTATCAAATTGAATTAATGGGACTTGAACACCCAAAGCCCTAGATGCCTAGAATCTCAGTTCATGTTTAACACACATACCAAAAAGAACATTTTATTGCTGTTGAGGTGGGAAAAAAATATTCAGCTGTTCAAATGATTCTCTAAATCAAGATAATTAATCAGTCTCAACTGTCATCAAGTAACAGAAAAAAAAGGCACCACAAGCTTTTATAAAGGTAGGTGAACTGTCACATGTTTTATATGGTAAAAGTTGCACAGGAGAACCTGAAAATTAACCTCTGCTTGTCTGTCACAACCAAGATACAGCCACTAGCCCATTAGGACTAGCAGCCACAGACAACGCATTTTCACATAAACCCTTTTTCACAGGCAAAACAGGACCAAAGCTGATCTCTAATTGTGCAGAAGAAAGGCACCAAAGAAACAACCTTAACTGGGCAGGAGGCAACAAGAGTTTCAGCCTGCTACCAAATGCAGAAGTTAAGGAAGCAGCTAACTACTTCCCTTATCATTCAGCAACTGTGCCCACAGCCTAATACTGAGCAGCTGAAAGGCCTGACATCACTGAGGTCAACATCAAAGGGTAAGAACAGGTTCTTAAGTCAGAGGTGTCAAAGATAAATGGCCATGTTTAAACAGGGGAGCAGAACATACCTAATCATCCAAGGACAAGAGCTCTGGAAAAGCTATGTGGGCAAGAACCTAACCAAGGCTAAACCGAAGACGGATGATGCAGCAGGATGCTTTGCAAGCTGTGTGAGCAAGCACCTTTTTTATTGCTATGGCTCCTCTTCATTGCTTCCATACTGCCTTGCTGCTTCAAGCAACCTTTCCAAGAGTGAAGCCAAGCCACCATCAAATCAAACTAGCAGCAATTCACACCTACTTGGTACTTGCTCTGTACAGATGAAAATGACTGAACAATCTGCAGGGTAGCTGCCCCTATTTTTCTAGATGATTACAGAAAATGCACTTAACTGCTACACTGCACTTGACACAATTTCTTTTATTTATTTCTTTATTTCCACCACTGAAATACTTCTTTGTGGTACAGTTTCATTGCTTTCATTACAAGGGATCAGCCCTACTGATTTTAAACCACTTGTATTCTGAAAACCCAAAATAGCTTTGTACCCTTGGCATCAGGGCTTCTTTAAGCTTGAAAATTAATTCTGATTCAAGAAAACAAGCTACAAAACTGTAACTATTCTTGAATAAATCCAGGGGTAGCTACTTTTATTACGGAGCATGACTAAATCCACTTTAAGGTACATTAAGTGTTTGTCTGCATGGGAAACTAGCCCAAAGGAACTACTACACACTGGTACTTCATAAAAATGTGATTAGAATTACCTTTTATTCCTGTCTTTTAAATTCCTGGTTTTGCTCATTTCACGGTAATTTCCTTAAATGGACCAGCTTTTCTTAAAAGACCAGGAATAACAAACTACACGGGGGAACAACATCAGTCTCCAATCAGCATGGTTTGACTACGATTCAGTACTGCAATGCAAAGGTCAATTGATAGGGCAGTTTCATGGGATTTTTTTTTTTCATTTTCTTTTTTTTTTTTTAAATGCAAGCATTAGACAACATAGTCCCAAAACAAAATGGGAACCCCTAAAAATGAAAAGACAGGGAAAAAGAAATATATTTTAGAACAACTTCCTTCAGTGGAGAAAACTATTAAACAAGGCCTCTCTGTGAAAATCAGGCTTTAATTAAGTCAGACTAGCATGTGCAAGCTACCAGAGACAAAGTGAAATAGTGGCACTTTATGAAATACATCATCCTGTAAATCAAAAGTAATTTTTCTTTCTAGTTTATTAGAATTTGGTTTCTTTACGTTACTTTTGTCAAGCAGACAGCAGGTGGAGGCTGCAAAGTTTTAAAGTTTATTTTAGTTCATTATACCAAGGTCTGATATATATATATATATGTATATCAGTTGTAGTAGTTCTTGTTTCGTTGGACCTTTTCCCATCAATACATGGGTTAAAATTAGTCAGGATATTCATTAACTGAAAATGGGTAACGCCTTGTTCCCATGAGTAAGCAAAACTAAACTGTGTAAAAAAAACCAATTCAGATCATCAGGTCCAGGGTGAAATGCACCTATAAGTCAGTATTTTAATACTGTCTTGAGGACCATCACATAATTTAATGTAGAGAGGCCTACAGGATAACAGAATTTGGAAGCAGAGAGAAGCTGAAGTATTCTTCCACAAAGAACTATTTTCACAGCAGTGAGGAAAAACCCACCATCTAAATGCACAGGAGGTACCTTGTCTCGGCAAGGGTGATGCTGCCAAGAATTCTGAAAGCCTCATGCCATTGTAATTTTCCTCAGAATCTAAACTTTTCTATTATGACACAAGTTACTTTGTATTAGGTCGAGAAAGGAAATGCAGAGGAAGGAATTAAGTTTCTTGCCAAATTTATTCTTACTGTCTAATTTATTTATTAGGCAACGATTTAATAATAAATGTTTCAGAACTTGGTTTACAGCAGATTAGTGAAATTATGATTTAGCAGGGGCTCCTATGGGAGCTGCATTCCCTGAGTGATAAGCCACATCAAGCTCTCAGAATGACAGACAGACGGTTAATTGATCAAATGTTTTTATTGCTTACTTGGATTTCAGCTATAGTTGACATGTCAAACTTGCAAGCCAATCAAGATATTTGGTCTTAATTTACCAAAGCCTATGAAGCCTGTGCTTAACTTGAAGCACACAGAAAAGTCCCATTTAAAATCATCAGAGCAATAAGCATGCTTCTGAACTTTCTGATATAAGGCCCTTTACTGTATTACAGCTTCCTTTACACAGTTATCTACAACCAGCATTACCTGGGACCAGCAAATAATAGGAATTCAAACTGACACAATGACTTACTTTCATCTCACATCAACAATTAAAATTGCCTACTATCAATCATGTAGGCCAGACAAATGTAAGAGGGGGATTGGGGAAGGCAGGGAAATTATTTGTTTGCTCAAATGACAATAAACAAATACTCAAAGCAAAAGCCTTACTTAGGAAATAGCAGAAGCCCCTGCAGAAAGTAGAGAAATGAAGCACCAATTCCACAAGCAAAGCAAAAAAGGCTTCATCAGAAAATTTTAACAGGCATCAAAGAGCAGAAAGCAGAGAATGCTGAAGACTGGCCGAACGAATATGCACAGTTGTATTTACGCAGAAAGACTAGCGCGAGGGCCTGAACTCAGTCATGCAAAAGAAGAAGTGTGCAAGGTGATGATCTAATCAGGTTCTTACCAGGGCTTCATTATCTTCTGCAATTTCTGATATCGTCTGCAAAATTAAAACTTGCACGTGAGGAGACACGCTTTAAAACATCCGTATATGTAACTGCATACACATACACCCGCACACCCCCATACTTGATCCATAACATACACATACACCCGCACACCCCCATACTTGATCCATAAAATTTAAAGACAGACACACAACAAGAGGCAGTAAATTACTAACAATTAGCTGTGAATAGAAACAGTTCAGTAACTGGTAAAGAAAAGAACATTCCAAATTAACTTCAAATATTTGACCAGAATACTTGTGTTAACTTCTGTTAGGAAAAAAGCAGAAGAGAAAAGACAGTTGATCAGGGAAATATATCAGATTTCTCTAAATCCTATTTCTCTTGGCTGTTAATGCATGTCTAGGCATCCTAGCTTAATTGAGTATTTGTGTAAAAATAGTCTTTGGTACAAAACGATAAAGGTTTATACATTAAGCATTTTCAGGCTCGTTGTTATGACATGTACTCCATTGACCGAAGAACTTTTATTTTTCCCCCCAAGATAAACACTGCTGTGTCTCATCAGTGAACCAGAAGCTACGGCATCATATTACTATACTCGGGAAACTGAAGGCCAAATATTAGGGGAGGGGGACACGACAAATAAGTATAATTGAAAGTTGTAGCCCACCAATCACAATTTTCAAGTCATCCTCCTGCTAATAACTGGCTTCAGAATTGCTGATTATGGTACTAAGCAAGCTGAAGATAGAGACTATAAATGGTAAAAATGGCATCCAAGATAAATAACTTATTTTTAAAACACCACTTAAAGAAGAAAAAAAAATCTCAATCTCCTACTTAACCCCTTCTTCTGTCTCCTAAATCTTTTCCACTGTTTATTTCAGAGGGTTGGCTGCAGCTGGACAGCAGGCAGACGACTGTTCAAAAGGAGAACAAGGAGATCCTCCCTCCCTCCCTCCCTGTCCTCCCAAGGTCTTCCCCTTTGCACATGCTGCTACACACTTCAGCCCACAACTCTAGGGCCCCAAGCTCTCCAACCACTGTTGCAACCCTCTCCCAGAACTTGGCTCGATTTATTTTTACCTTTTAGTACAGCAGTAACTCCTCCCACCTTGCATTTTCCATTCTGTTTACGCTTAAGTAACATTGTGCTTTCTACAAAGGCCACGTGAGTCTGTGTATAGACTCTTTTCAAGAGGGGCCAGTCTCAGGGAGGGCAACATTTGGGCTGACTTGTAACCATCAGGGGAGAAAACTGAGAGTACATCACAGAAACTAAGCTTTGAAATCCCTCATTACTATCTGTGAGCTGCAATACTCGTGCCTGAAGATAATGACAGCACAGCTTACCATGTACCCAAGCACAGATTGGGCTACAGCCTAGCTCAAATTAGAAAAACAAGATCTTCTTGCATTTCATGGCTTTGGTTCTTGTACGCTACACAGCTGTCTCTGTAGTCAGCAGTAACAAGCAAACAAAAAGCATCCTGATGATCAGACAGCCTTAAAAACCCTCAACAAGCTTTTAGAAACGGAAAAATTCAAAGCATTTCCCACAGTAGGAGATCCCAACTTCGGCAGAATGTCACTCGTGCTTCCTTGCTGCGGCAGACTCTGCTAAACCTTAACAAGAACCACCACCACCCCAAACGGGTTTTGTCATCTCCCAGATGTGCGTGGATGCAAGCAACCTTATGAAGCACATGCCAGCAACACTCCACAGCATCCTCCTGAGCCCAGTTTTTAAAACAGCTGCTTTTCAACCAGGTGCTGACTTTGGCTAAGCAGCAAGTAAACTTGAAATTGAATTGCGTCTGTCTGACATCAATGAGAAACAAGGGCAGTGTTTCCAAACTGGTAGCACTTCAAAGGGCGAACTCAGTTTTGCCAGAGATTTTTCACAACAGGCTATAATCAGGTGCATTTTCTCCATGACTGAGCCCAGGGATTAAAGAACAAACATCTGAATGCTAAACCACAACATTTAGACAGCAAGTCTCCTAGTATTCACAGAACTCTTATCCATCTTGAATTAACTGGCAATCAGTTAACTTGAGGTCAGAAGATGTGCAATGTAAAAGAAACCAGAAATTTAGAATAATATAGAGGGAGAACTGAATCATATAGGACTTTTCTGGTGAAGCAATACAAAGACAACAAATTTTTACTTGAAAGATAATCATCGTATTAGACCAAGCAATTTCTATTAATCTCTGTTGCTTTGGTAAAAGCAGTAATCAATCTAGGACATCTAACGTAGCAGCAACGTGGTACAGGATGACTTAGTCTTTTACCACTGAACAGGTGGAGGCTGTTATCTGAAGAAGTGCATGCTGTTTTCATCCCATCGTTGAACCAAAAGCTTTGTACAGAAGGACCTGGCACGAGCAGGAGGTCCCCTCATATTCACCCACAGACCGCACTAAAGTCACCACCAAAGGAGTAGCCAAGCTAACTCTTCCAGCAAGTCAGCCTGGAAAGGAACAAGTAGTCTGCCACCTCCATCGGCTTTTCTCTTTCTAGATATGCAAAACTGTTGTTTCTTCCAGACTCTGTGGTAGCGACGAGACAGTTCTGTAAAACACCTCCTGGGTGAGTTACCTCAGGTATGGTCGAACATGCTGAAAGTTTTACTATTCCAGACACTGCAATTAGCTCGATACTTATATTTATCTCTTTTTTTAGAAACCACCTCTCAATTGCACTTGCATAGAAGGGAATAAAAACGTAGCCAAAACACAAGCATTATAAACTAACTAGTATTTGTGAAAGGGTCAGATACTGTAGTGGTGAAAGACAAAACCAGACAGCAATTTTTATACAGGGCAAAATCTCAAAACAAATGCCAACATAATGCAAAATAAACATTAACAATAAGTTACCAGTTTAGACATTTCACTACCATAATATGTTCCCTGTTTTGCCTCAAAGGAACTCTGTGATACTTTTCCACCTGAACCCCAAGGTGCAGCAGTTCTCCTTGGACTTCCCCAAGCCATACCGACTTCACACTTGCTCAAATACTGCAGGTTATGTCAGGAGCAGCTTCCATCGGAGACTAGCTTAGCAAGGACCTCACCGGATCAACTCCTACCTGTTCATGTGCAAAAACTGCTGTACAAGGACCAAATACCCCAAATCTGAACCTCAGCTGGGACAACACGCAGTGCACAGGAAGGGTTTTGTCCGCACTGGTGAGAACTACTAAAACATCTCACTGGGGAAGCCAGCGTTAGCACTGTCAGGAGCTGAAGCGGTCACACCACATCACCGCAAGCAATGTCTGAGCCTGCACTGATTAAAGACGTACAGGGTAGGTAGGATAAAAATACCACGGAGGATAAAAGCTTTTCATTCAGCGTGGCCATGGAGAGGGCTATTATTAACAAAGGCGGAAGACGTTCATAAAAACTTCCTCCTGCACAGAAAAACTGGTGGGATGATGGATCGGGCCCTCACTACAAGAAAGACACTGAGGTGTTGGAGCGTGTCCAGAGAAAGGCAACGGAGCTGGGGAAGGGTCTGGAGCACAAGTCCTGTGAGGAGCAACTGAAGGAGCTGGGGGGGTTTAGCCTGGAGAAGAGGAGGCTGAGGGGAGACCTGTTCACTCTCTACAGCCCCCTGAAAGGAGGTTGCAGAGAGGTGGGTGTTGGTCTCTTCCACCAAATAACTGGAGATAGGACAAGAGGAAATGGCCTCAAGTTGCTCCAGGGGAGGTTTAGATTAGATGGAGTTAAAATATCTTCACTGAAAGGGCTGTCAAGCATTGGAACAGGCTGCCCAGGGAGGTGTTTGAGTCACCATCCCTGAAGGTATTTAAGACATGTGGCATTTAGGGACAGGGTTTAGTGGTGGACTTGGCAGTGCTGGGTTAACAGTTGGACTCAATGATCTTAAGGGTCTTTTCCAACCTAAATGTTTCTATGATTCTTGAAAGACCTGCTAACCACATTAAATCAGTATTTGGCTACTGCTTTTCAGGCAAACACAAGAACAGTCCACGCTCTGGATAAAAGGCAGTGGTTAGAAAGATGACAAGACAAATAGACAGGAGTGCACATTTCTGGGTTCTGTCTGTGTCTGGTGTGGCCACCACATATAAATGATGTCTGGGGAAAACTCCGCCCAGGAGGTCGAAATAAATTATCTGGATTAAATCTACAAAATTGCTATTAAGCTATGCAGCAACACCCCCACTCCTCACAGCCACCACAGTCCAAGAGACAAAAACACCCCAGAAAGTTGCAGAAGTGGAGATTTTAAGGTTGTCTTATTTTCGCTAGTTCCTCAAATACTACACTTTTGTCTGGAGGTAAAACAAAAAAGAAAAGAAATTAGTTTTCTCCAGCTTGGTACTCTGAAGAATATTGGGAAATATAAATCCATTGCTGGAATTACTCTTTTTATCACATTTTACAAAAGTTGTTGCAAAACAAAACACAGTAAAACTGTCTCCTCTACTGTTCCTGTCAACAAGGTGTTGATATCACCACTCAGCAGGGGTCTTTAAATGCTATTTATTCTTATTATAAATGCTATATATTCTTAAGCACAGGCAAAGTAAGAAAAACAGCTCTGGATAAAAGGTATTTAGGATGGGGGTAGTGTAAGGAGCAGCAACTCTACCCTTCTCTCCAAAGATGCAATCTTTGATGGTCCAACCTTCAGATGAGGCTTTTATCTAAAACGTACAGTGTGCACTATGCATATGCTTGGAAGGATATACAAGAAATTGTGCTTGTGTGTGTGTTGAGAGGGAGGGTGGAATCCGAGCCTGAAGACTGTTGAGGAAAGAAGCCCAAAAGAGAGCAATCAGGAGAAAAATAAACCAACTAAAAATCCAGCCACAAAGAAAACCTAGCCCACTTTGTTCCTTTATGGGAACTGCACGGAAAGAATGGGCTGCAGCCCTTTCTCATTCTGTCCCTACCACCTCCACAGTGGTAAAACTGGATAACCTGTTTTTATATAGTATTTTGGATTTTTGCCTCATAGACAATAGTCACCCTCTCCCGACATTACGGAAGCACTAAGAAATGAAGACTGCATAAAGCCCCTGTTGGACAAGAATTGATTTTGGCAGCAATGTCAGATTAAGTAATCTGTGCTTCCAGGTGAAGCTTCACAGGAATGGCTGAGCCTGTCTAACAGCCCAGTGCTGTCAAAAATACAAATTATTTTCCTCTCTCCGTTGGCTGGCTTATTTTCTGCTGGATTAGCAAACTGAATTGGCTCACTGAGGAGTCAGATGAGCATTGGATCTGACCAAGAGAGGAAACATGGACTGTGCAGCCAGTAGCTGGGAAGAGTGGAAAAGAACTACTTGATTTAGACCTACTAGATTAGCATAATTTATATCTTCTAAAAATTCATTTTCCATTTACCCAATGAGTTGTGCTTGCATAACTCTTTACTGGGACAACACTGTGAGCTCAATCAGGGAACTGAACTGAGTTTAGGAGAATACTGTATTAAAAGTAGCCTTTATTATTACTTTTAATAACCTACAGCAGTTTTCCAGTCTAATTTGCTACGAACAGTAGTGGCGTTAACTCTCCAGATGAAGCGGGACAGAAACAAGTGGCTGTGAGCAAAGGCTGCTTAAGTGTTTAGACAGCACTACTGAAATATTCATCAGACTGGGATGGAAAAAAACATTAGCAGGTATGTGAGCAACTGTCCCAAAAAGCGTGTTAAAGTTGGAATAACTCTGAACCAATCTGTCTGCAGTTTTCCACTGGGCTGGTATACAGTATTATCTTTGTAAGACAAGCCAAGAGCTAGAATTTCAGTGAACAATACTATTTGTCCTTAAAGCATGCACAATTGCCATCTGAGAGACTTCCAGCTGTACAGCAGCCAACTCTG
Organism: Rhynochetos jubatus; assembly: GCA_027574665.1. Lineage (NCBI taxonomy): Eukaryota > Metazoa > Chordata > Aves > Eurypygiformes > Rhynochetidae > Rhynochetos > Rhynochetos jubatus. The sequence continues at coordinate 34,039,880 of CM050653.1, forward strand.
CAACTGCATGTGTTCAATAGAAGGCTCCTCTTAATGGAGAGTCAAAACACATACAAATACACATTTATTTAGAGGCTGACATGAATCTGGTCTAGCTGCATTTATTATTTCCAATAGGAAGATGACAAAATTTAACCACCATCCCAATTTTAAAGCAAGTTTTCCTCTCCTATCTCTGCACTAAGCAATTGCAACTCCCTTACAGTTAATGCCACGTCTAAGCAGCATTGACCACCATGCTCCTGTGCTACGGCTGTACTACAGTAAAGCTGCTCAGAGCAACCACATCAACGAAGCCAGTCTCTGAAGAACAACATTCTCAACAGCAGCAGGAGTAATTCTGGTAACTGCCAAGACAGCTAGGGTTAGCATAGTCTCTTTTTTGGCAAAACCTGCATGTTATTTCAGCCAAATGACAAGTGACAGAGACTGTGATACTGCCAATAAAAAGTATACTGAAAATTCTGCATAGGCCTTCCTCTTTTTCCTCACAGTCATGAGATGATTATTATTATTACTGGTAATGAGAAAAATAAATTTAGATTCCTCTTATTAATTCTTTGGTCTTTCAAGATTTATGGTTTGGGACTTACATTTTCTTTTTCTTACTTTGTAAGGGACTATGAGGGGTTTTTTTCCTTTTAAGGAAGGCTGAAAGTCTGTCCCAGTCACACAACTCTTCTGACAGAGCAAGAAAAAAAAAACACTCCACACATTTACCAGTCTTCTGCTATGTCAGAAAGACGACCTATACAGCCATGATTTTCTGAAAGATTAATCCCGGGCTAGACTACAGGATACAGCTCTGAATGAGCAAACTACATTATCTCAGATGGGACAGCAACAACGATATTGTTTCTTCCAGTTTGTTATCTGACCACATTTTTGATCAGACATTATGGTAACTAGGACCTTTAAGCATTGCTCTCCTGCCTCATTTTAGGGCATTGCACTGGTGGATGTATACACCCAGGCAAGTGGACTGCCTAGTCAGCTCCCCTTAACTAGGCATGAACTGAACTAACAGAGATAGTTTTGTCTGAAGAAGTGCTGAAAAGTCTCTGAAAAGGAAAATAACTGTGTGTGCAGACACACACCCCTTCTTTGGTGATGCAGGTGCACGACGTCCAAAAAAAGATGGGACATCATGGATAATAATAAAATGGAATCGGCATTTACTTGTTCTTCATGACCGAACTTGCCTTGCAGTCTCTGCTATAAATCATAGGTCACCTGAACCATAAAAATAAAACATAAAACCAGCTTTCCTTTTTTTTCCTTCAGCTAATAAGAGACTCATAGCATACTCTGGATGCAAGAATGAGCCTGAAGGAAAAACAAAGATGAGCCATCTCCATCAACAGGATCGAGATATATGTGGACAGTTTCTAAGACATGTTGCCTCTCTGCTGATGTAAATATATTCATATTGACAAGATGCACTCTCAGCTTCACTAGGGCCTCATGCACCCTAAAACCAACTGCCTATCGCCAACCCGTATGGCTTTGTCCCAGCACACACCATGTCTACAGTTCATCTGCTCTAAGGAGCAGGCACTCAAGGAGATCTGGCCCAAGTTATGGTAACTACACATAGTATTAAAATCATTTCTGAATAAATTAAAAAAAAACCAACACTCTCTCAATTTGTTAATTTTCAACTTATATTAACAGCGAGAAGCTGAAAACCCTATTCTCTAATGCACTCTAATTTTCTTCAGTATTCAAGAATATAACATATGGAAAATTAACTAGAAACCACTGTTAGTTCTTGTCAACTTTTTGTATTACTAGTTCTTTTCATCACCAGCAAAATGGAGTGGAGGTAACTAGAAACGCAGGGATTCACATTGTCTTACTCTGGTCACTGTACTTCCATAGCCATCAGCTTCACTGAAATAATGAGGAAGCAGCACAATAAATAAAGCCAACTATAAATAAAGCATAGAGCTCTTCTTCAGTGAGTTATGTAAAAAGCTGGGTTCTTGCTTTCCAGAGACTGCCCACTAAAACTTAATTACACACTCAAATTATAATTTAAGAGCTGCCCCTAACATGAGTTCCACGTGTAGTGAAAACCTCAGAGCAACCCTACACTGAGCATGACAGCACTTTCAATGATCACTGTCCGACCCTTTGGAGAAAACAGAGAATAAAGCCTGAATTAACAAAATTCATCGATTTCTAGCACAGCTGCACCACACCGTGAACAGAAGCATCACTCAGCCCGGGCTTGCTGATGCAAGGCTGCCCTCAGCTGCACTAACCCCGCAGAGGGTGTGCACACAGGGGGGCTCCTGGTGGAGCAGCAGCAGCTGCTCCAAGGGGCTCCCATCCTCTCTGACCCCCTCACAGTCTTAGTGCCAGCCTCCAGGTTGCAATACCAGAGCAGAGACAGTCACCCTCACGCTATCTCACAACACGCCTGCTCTCTGGCAGTGGCTAAGTGACGCGTCTACGCCAATGCAGTGGTCTGTGGCCACAAAAAAGGGCCTTTTCTGCATCCGCTCATGCCCACTTCTTCTCTCGCTTCCCCAAGTCTCCAACTGAGCAGAAAATAACTCTGGATACTTTTCAGCCAAAATAACAAGCTGGATTGGTTTTGCAAAGCATCCAGAAACCAGAATCAGCTCCAGGAAGGAAGCAGGACTGGGCTGGAGAGCCACATGAGGACTGGGAGGAGAGGGCAGGGAGTTGGACCATCTCTTAGCAGCACCAAGCCATTTGGTTCTCCAAGCTGTATGGCTGAGTCTCACTGAGCAAGGCTGGCTCAACACTAGCACCTCAAAGGTGGGTTAAGAACTCCACAGTGAAGATAAACCTTAAGGGTATCTGCACAAAATATATTGCCTTTAAAACTGGGCCATCAAAGAAGTTTCTGCCCTTCCCTGAAATTTTGGGCTGCTCACTCCTCCTCTAACACTGCCCCTCTTTCTAATACTGCTAATAGAATTGTTTGGGTAGGGCCACCTACAGCTACTGAAATGATTACAATAAAAAATACCATTGGGAAAAGAAAGTGGAAGGCATTGGGGCAAGGAAAAGGAGGGAAACCCAACATTTTGGTGTGAAGCATTTTGGTAACCTGGTCAGCAGCACAGCCCAGTGCTGAGGACACACAGCCCAGTGCTGAGGACACACAGCCCAGTGCTGAGGACACACAGCCCAGTGCTGAGGACACACAGCCCAGGGTGGGAGCTAATGACAAGGAGCCCTTCAGCTTGCTTTGCCTGTTGAGTAAGCACCTTGTGAGACCCTCTCATTAACAGTATTGCAGAGGGTCCAAGCCACAGCAGGAATAGAGAACATAAGAGGACAATTGACTGACTCCAGTTGCTTTCCCTTGACAGCCTAAGGCTGTCCTTGTCCCACTCTCTCCTTCCTATATTACCTTTGTCTCCCTCACACATACCTTGTTTGCTCACAGGCCATTTTAAGGAAGCTGCTTGTTGTAATAATAAGTTCAAGAACCAAACCAAAACACAAACATGCTGCTTCTGTGGAAGTCATTTGCCTGTTGGCTTAGTGAGCTGAAACAGCAATGAATGCCAGACCCTGAAGTGGGAGGACAGGGTTAATAGCTTGAAGTTGGATGAGAAAGGAAAGCAGCAGCACCGTGGCAGGCTTAGGCTGCTGAGTCTATGTATATTAGGATTTGCTTCTTTCATTCAATCTCAAATTCTATTAAATACGCGCTTCTCAGCCAATGATGCACAGTATAAAAGCAGAAAGGAACGTACAGCTTAACACAGATGTCCATGCTTTACAACTCCCTTCGCAAAGCCAGGCTTGGAAAAACCTGACCTGCAGACCTCTCAGAAGCTGCAGAACGCCTAGGCTGCTGAACACGAAAAGGACTGCAGTGGGTACTTAGAGTTCATCAAAACATGAAGCTGCTGGAAACTCTTACAGTCAGAATCTTTGTTCAATGCCCAAACTAGACAGCATGTCTCCCCACAGGCAGAAACACTGATAAATACATTAGACAGGTAGATCAAGCAATGTATCTTTGGAGACACGTTACATCACCTAAAAAGGAAAAATCTGAAATCCCTCCAAATGCAAGCCACTTGGAAAAAAAAAAAAAAAGGCGTTAGACTCCGCTCCTATGTCCAGTCTACAGGCCTGCTGTGTGGTTTGAAAACTCAGACCCTCAGCCAGGAATTACTACTAGGGTGTAATTTGTTGAGCAGTTCTTTCAACAGTGGTGCTGGCTTAAGTAGTTTCCTTCCCAAATAGTTATTTTTAATCCAGACCAGTCTGCCACAGCTACAAAACAGTAGTGCAGACACATCTGAAGGGTGAGGAGGGCACTTGCTTTAGCCTTGATGCAGCTAAAAGAAATGTTTGTAAAATATGTGAATGTTCTCCATCTGTTTCAATAGAAAATGAAGTGCTTTAGTTTAAATACCTTCCATGTGAGAGTAATTTAAGCCATTTAACTTAAATAAATTAATGAAAAATACACTATAGAGGCAGTGATTTTAATTTGCTTATGTTCCAATATTCACAGGCACACATGAGCCGGCACATTCAGTATATTTTTTAATTAGTAGAGTAACTGTGTGTGTATGTTTACATCAACTTAAGCCTGTCTTTGGTCTTAAATTTGATTTGGTCCCTAAACCACAAATATTATATGAATATAAGCGAAGCTGACAAAATTGATTAAAAAACATACAAGAAAATGCTTCTAGTTAAGTGGTCTAATATGTGCCACAAACTGCATCACTGCAGAAAGTAAAGACCATAACCCCAAAATACTAAAGATGAAGCCATGAACTATTGGAAATACAGTATATAGCTAGAGACAATAGGGATTCCAAGTCCAATAAACCACTGACCACATAACAGGCCAGGATCAGTGAGAGTGTGGGTTTACATTTCCCAACCTAAGAACTACTCGTTTCTAAAAAGCACCTCATTCTCTGGTGGAAAATCCCCAGTATATCTTTTGTAGGATCATCAGAGACAATCTGTGTTCCATTTCAAAGCTGACTTACTACTTCTGCTTTATCCCCTAACACTATTTACTTTCTTGAATCCAAGGGAACACGTGCACATTTGAGAGGGAATTTGAACTGATTTTGGCAACTGACTTCTGAAACCTGCTCAAGACTAAACACCCCCAATGAATAAGAAAGCTACTTTCAGAGCATCTTCAGAGCTTTGTCTCAGGAAAGGGTATGGGTATTGTTGATTCCTTCAGGAGTAATAGAGATTGACTGCAAAGGACTAAAACTCCCACTTGAAAGCAAAAGCCTACTTGAAACAGTAACTGTTAGAACCATTTAATAGTGCAACAATCCAGTTGATACTTGTCTGTAATACCCTCCATGTTAGGCCAATAGACACTTACTCAGGACCATGGTCCTGAATTTCACCAATGATGACAATCAGTATGGTGTTCTGGTAAAGAATAAATGCATTTTCAGAGGTCAGCTTTCAATTTCCTGTCAAAAAGCCACTGTCATTTGAAAAACCCCAGCCAAAATTAAAACAATAAAAGTGGAAATAAAGCAAGCATTGGATTTTTCTCCACATGTTCTCAATAACATGAAATTTAAACCAGTTTTCAGATGGCATCATTTAAATATCAGCCTTTAAACATACGATCAATGATTTATTTTTTTTGAAATATAATTTTTTTAATTTTGTCTAAATTTCAGTGGGTAGAGAAGAAAGTAGGACCACAGTCTCCTCAAAATTTCATGGCACACAAGGTACTTGTGACTTCCTATTTTGCTCACCCCCCATCCCCACCAGCCCATTATAAGGGGAAATTTAAAAAAACATTCTCACTGATAATGGATCTGCAATCCTAGCAGCCCAGAACTCTTCAGATGTTTTAATAAAAATCTTAGAGGTTGTATACAGAAATACTTCAGGCACTCAGAGAGTGAGCACAAAAACACCCCATGCAGGAGGAACGTCAGAGTTTAAGCAGACTACTTACTCTGTGCCGCTTTCAACCATCTGTGTTAGGAGGGAAATGCCATCTAGGTTTATAAATTCTTGCGCAAATGTAACATCCCGTGAGTAGTTGGCTAAGTCTTTCAGCGCTTCTAACTTAGCATCCATACTAGAAGACTGGATCCTCTCGTGGAGCTGCTGTGCATTTTGAGCCTACGAGAGAAACAAAACATACAAACCAAGAACAACAGAAAAGCTTTTGTTACAATAGCAGTAATGAACAAAAAGTTAGCCCAAGCAGAACAATGGCCACGTTTAATACTAATGATACTTCACACTTGCATGCTCAGAAATTAAGTAGCTCACATAAAAATTGCTTTTGTAAAAGTATATCATGTATTACCCCATTATTACCTGTAATTATGTGGATTGTTGCAGAATCATAAGCTGAGCAATGGAAAGATGTCCCATTGTCTCAGACAAAATGTAGGCATTACAAAAAACAGCCTTTGGCTTGAAGAGCTTATGTGTCTTATCAATAAAAGCAGAAATGAAAATAAAACAAACGGCATCAGACAATCTCAGCATAATACTGGCCGCACTTTTTTTCCTGTCAATGCTTACTCAGTTTACGCACATCTCGTGACCTTTAACAAGACCATATACTGTCCTAATCAGGTTATATCAATAGAGACCAACTCCAGGCCTTCTGCTCCTTCCTCCCCCTCTTCCTTTTGTTCACAAAGAATTCAAAACCTCACATACTCTTTTACAAGGAGCATAGGAATAATTACTTCCCACATAATACTATGATATTATCACTCATACATCTTTATGAAACTTCAATATCCACATATTTTAGGCTATTCTGCCCATTAATGCTTCAAATACAGGATGAGACAGTGAAATCCAAAATGAACACTAATGATAAAAAGCTAAAGGGATATTTAAATAATGCACATGAAATTGTCTCTCTCTTTAGTCATACCAATACTTTAAAATACATCTCACGTTTTCAATGTAATGCTTTCACTTACATGAACACAATACCCAAAAAGCTTCAGTTAATAGCTAGCAAGCAAATACCTTTCTTAGAAAAATAATCCTCCTCACTATATACAGACACTTGCAAAATTCAATTTCCTAAAATTCACTTCTTACCTGTACTGAATGAAAGGCGAATGAGAAGTTATGTGTCATTAGGAAACCAAATTAATGGTAAATTCTGCTGAGAGATATTTTCTCTGAGATTATGCCTATTCTCTCTCAGCTGGAGAAGAAAAACAGAAGAAAAGGCTGTGCTGACAGACAATTCCTTTTCTGTTCAAGTAATGAATATACTCTTCACAGAGATGGCCATCTCTGCAGAGATGATTCTGATAGCAGACTTTTCTAGTGCAAGTGAATGTTGAAACAGGCAACACAGGAAAAAACACCACCGTGTCGTTACAGACACGGCTTCCTATCTGCATAACTTTGCTTCACAAACATTAATAAATTAAATGTCCCAATATCCTCCACGATCAGCAAGGCTGTTACTTCCCATTTTTACAAAGGAAAATGAATGCATGGTCTCCAACCAGCTTTTGTCCAGAACCTATGTGGTGAGGAGCATGTACGGGGAGGAAATACCTTCTAGTTAACATGACTGGTTAACATCTTCAGTTAAGACAGCATTGAACAGAAACAGAGTATCTTTAGTCCTGAGCTTTTCTATGCCTTAAGAATTGGGTGGTGCAGCCATCGCAGTTATATTACCAATAAAAAGGCAGAATCCTGTCATCCAAGAGGTCTTTCTGCCACCCTGTTACCTCCTCTCTATCAAGAGCTTTGAGTTGTACTTGGGAAACAATTGCTTATACAGTTGTCCTGTAATGGCAATGTCAGACCAAATAGTACTAAAAGAACGTTCTCTCAAACTTAAGCAGCTGGCAAGCTAAATCATTTGCCAAAGTCTGTGGAAGAAACAAAAATAGATCCCACAAACTTTCAACTCCCAGGATAACCACAGAATACTTCCTCCCACCCTTTCCCTTCATCAGAGTAGGTGAAGGAAGTTTTCCTAAAGTACTCTTGTATAATCAGCTACAAAAATTCAGAGCAACCACTATTACTACCTGAACCAGAAGCTCAGCAGCCAACTCCTGCCCCACCAAACGGCCTCCTTCATTGAGGCATGTCTACTGTAGACTCCCCACCATAACCACTGAAAGACGCAAAGCATCCCCAAAACATTACCCTTTCTCAGAATACATGCAACATCTGAATACCTGCTCACCTCAGAAAAGAAACTCTTTAGAAAATCTTCAATACCACCAAGGTGGCTGCATTCCCCTGACTTTGGAAATTGTTGCTGAAATTTAACCTTAAGTTCATTAAGATCTGTGCACATGCCTCCTTCCACCTGCCATGGTCTGGGAAGTTTCCACCCCCACTATCTGCCTATTGAAGGATATAGTTCTTCCAGCTTTTCATGGGAAGCGGGTCCTCTGAAAGCTCATGGACTCAATGAAAATGAAAGAAATAGGAAAGATGAACAAAACACCTGGTTCAGTGTGACTGATCAGCTTTCCTGAGCTGCTCGATCAGGAAGTCTGAGTGGGCAGAACCTTGGCAGCAGAGTTGTGGCCAAACAGATGGGGACTGTAACCAAGAACGAACATGTAAATAGACCCAGGAGAACATCCTCTTCCAAACCCCTTCACATTACACCTACAACTGCTCTGTAAACAACGCTTCATCTTCGTACACATTAACAGAGATTATTAAGTCAAGTTCACCCTTCCTCTTGAGGAGAGGTTCCTGCCCCCAGCATAAACATCTGGGGCTGGCGAACTGCTGTTGCTATCCCAGTTAGAATTCCATTACATCCGAATCAATACCAAGCATGGAAAGAGCTAACCCTAACTCTCACCAGAACCGAGAGCACCAGTACAGGGATGTGCGTTAACAGCTCACCTACGCTGCAGAACCGCAGTGTGAGCAGGACCAATTTATCAACAGATACAGGTTAATCCTGTTTCCTCAGAAGCCAGTGTGAGCTTTGAAATTCACTACACCAAAATATAATCTTAGATCAGAGACAGCTTGGTCCCCTCAACAGAGCACACACAAAAAAATAATCTCTAAAGCAGCATCTCTCTGATAGAAAAGCAGTTCAGCCCTGTTTTAAGCACATGAAAGAGAGCTTACTAACGTCACAGGCTTTATCTGACTATGGCAATGTTAATGCCCCATCAGAAAAGTTTCTATACAGCCGTACTTTTCTTACATTAAACAAGTTTTGCAAGACACTGCATCCAATAAAACTTGCTCCTTCTACAATCAGAAGAGAACTGGTAATGGCAGAGCAGATCTTGAATAAAGGGGTAAACAAATATTTGTACCAGCAAGAATGCTGGTACATGTCTCACTGGAAGCACGGCCAAAAGCAATGTTGGCTGTTGTCATCACGAGTGCCTGAAGGATGAAAAATATTGCTTCAGTGAATACCATGCAGTTCTTGCAAGCCTCCTAGTTCTTTCTTGTTGCCATAGCACTCATATGTGCTTATGGAATGTACAGCTCACTTATGACTGCATTAAAAAATGAAACCCAGATGAAATATGCTCTGAGTGCTTACCAGGGACCTATTTTAATGATTTACAATCCATCAGTGGCTGGACAGAGAGCACAGCTCATTAAAACAACAGCAGAGCTAGCTGCCATGTCTCTGCTCTTACTGAAATATCATTCAGGTAAGAATAAATAAATATATGAAACCTGCCCAACTGAGAACTGTTATGAGGGAATTAACAGAAACACGGCTGTTGAAGTAAATGAAAGACAGCATTAACTGCTCTCCTGTTTAGAAGGGAAGGAAGACTGAAAGCTTATAAAACGTGTGCTGTTGAAGACCCAGCATTTCAAAAGGCTGTCAAGAGGCATACGCTGCATGTCTAGTCTTAAATGACTTGCTCCAAGGACAGCCAGAAAGGTTGCCCTTAGGGAGAAGCAGTGCTTAAAAGGAGCAGCTTGATGAGATTGTCAGCTTAAAAAGAAAACTAATGACCTAAATCCAAGATGTGACTTGCTTAGAGACTCAAATAGCCGTTTGGAGGTTAGGAATCCCAAGATCATCCTAACAAGGGATTCTACTGATCAAATTATCATTTGAACACAGGGTTTTCTGTACAGAATACAGCAAGCAAGGAGAGAAGGGAGGACCCAGATTCCAAATGCAACCACCATCAAACATTAACATGCTACAGAAGAAACTTGGACCGTTGACTTAAATTGTTGTTTTGCTATTATGTAATCAGTTTTCTTCGTTATCCTTTACAAAGAGCAAATAAAACAAAACACAAGTAGTTGAGTCTTCCCTGTAGGTGTTACTCACATTATTCAATGTTCTGCTAGAAAAAGGGCATACAGACCATCAGTAAATACCAAATACAGTTTTGTACTAACCAAACAGGTGCATTTCTGTGGTTTAGTTTAAATCACTTAGTGTTGAAACACCATGGTGGTTTAACCTGCTGCCTTTTCCTGGCTCGTTACTGCCACTTCACCTACAACTGCGTATACGTCAGAAAGCAATGGAGGAATGGATACATTACATAAGCATCATTATATGCAAGCCAGAATCAACAGACCCAGCAAGGCTGAACAGTCTCTGATGCCAGGCAAGCAATGAAATTCCATTTTAAATAGTAAAGACATCAATTGTTAACATTTTTACATTAATAATCAAGCACAATTTCTACTTCTAAAGCCCCATAACAATGTAATACACAGAGCAGTCCTACGCAGTCACTATACACAATCAAGGAGGCAGAAACAGAGAAAGAGGGAAATGGTCATGTCTACAGTTGCAGACTAAATCAGTGATAAAAGCATTAAAGATATGTAGCCATATATATTATTTAAATACGTCTAAAATAAGTTTATGCCATCAGTAGCCACTTATGAATGTTTGAGAAGCAGTTTTTCCACTTGCGGCATTTGAAACAATCCTTTTTGCTTACCACTCAAAATACGTCTTCAGAAACTTGCAACATGAGGTTAAACCTTTAAAAAGATGAAAAACAACTCCACTTCCCAAATCTTCCTCTTGTACTATGAGCAGACAAATATAAAAGTGGCTCATTGACTTTCATGGTGAGTGCTCCGGGTATGTGGCTCAACAATAACTAATTGAGCATTACACAATAAACACAGTCACCATCATAGGCTAGACCTGCAAATATTTATACATTTACTGAACTTCAAGAACATTACAACAGTTGAGCACATATTAAAGCAATTTTAGATCAAAGATTATAGATCAGATCCCCAAACTTTTACTCAAAGGTAGAGGATTCAGATGCACAAGCAGAAATAGGTTAAAAAACCTCTACACTTCCTTGCCTTTGTAGGTCACAATATAAACAAACACGTTGCTTACATCTGTAAAAGCATTCAGGAAAAACAGTATGATGACTATTAATGAACACACTTATTTACATGATTGCTCATGCTAGAAATGTTAATACAGCTGCCTACAAACAACTTGCAGGTTTGAGAATTCAACCAATTTCCAACCAGGGGATCAAACAAAACCCACGCACAAAAGCGAATGATCAGGCACCATAAATACTACATTAGAACAGGCTACCCACTGACCCAACTTTTAAGGCATGCTGCTCATGAGCAAGCCATTTTTTTTTAAGTGCCCAAGGAGCCACTTTCAAATAAGCAGTGAGACTCAAATAGTCGGTTCTGTCTGAAAAATGTTAAATAAATAAAGGAGTCAGTTCCTTCAGTTCCATTTTCCCAGTGTTTTAGAATCCTTTCAAAACGATTAGTCACTTGAATGAGGATTTGCAGGATCCGACCGAAGGAATCCTGCAGTTGCATGCACTGAAAGGTTGGACCCTGCTTGCTGCATTGCAGGACACAGCTATCCTTTTGGAACAGTCTCACACCCAGGAGCAATTACAGCTCATCTGTACACCTACCCACCATCCACTGGAATATGGAATATCACAACACAGACAATCACAAATCAAAAATCATGAAATGCAATCTGGCGTTTCAACTGCCACATATGTTCAAACACAAAGAAACGTTGTGTAATAAACTTTTGATGAGTCCCTTCAGAAATGCAAATGGACAAAGCGGGGAAACAGGTCACGGAAAACTGCAAACACACAACAGCACGAAGAATTTTAAAGAAAGATGATAGGAGAGGTTAAAAATAAATAAGAAAGATGATATAGGAACAAAGATAATATGAGAGAAATTCAATCTGTACTCAAGTTACCTTGGAAACAGAGTGTCTGTGTGGCGAGTGGTTTACAGAGGGAAAAAATAGCATTGTTTAGGAAAAACAGCCTTTCAGAGAATCGCACAAACTTAGCAAACAGACCTATGGAAACAAAGAGGCAGTTCAAATTCCCACCAGGCCTAATGACTGGCGTTTGCAAAGTTTTAACTCAAAGAAGTTTAAAATAGACACACTGTAAACCTCTGAAGGCGAGCATTTATAATGGGTTTAGCAGTGCACCACTACTGCAGTTTTGCCCTTGCAATAGTAGCAATGATTTTCAGAAAAAGATCCCTATATATGCACACAAAATAATTTAAATCTGAGATTAAAGGAGAGAAAGTATTCAACATTTGGATTTGGGGAGTTAGGATTTCAAATCCTAATTTTAAAAAGCCAACCCAAAACTGCTGGTTTACTACTTCTAGATAAACTACCTTTTTTTCTCCTCCCTCCTCTTAATCTTTAATAGCACCTGCTCTGGGTACATGAGCAATACATAATTTGAGGCTAATGACAACATAACTGAAAGAGATCGTATCTCATCCTTCTCACCCAATTTTCAATGACTCACAGCACGTAACAGTGAATGGGTATAGCCAGACTACTGGCTGTCATGGTAATAGGTTGCTTGAAAATTAAGAACTAGAAAAGCATTTTAAGTTCATGCAGCCTTCAGAACCAGTCAAAATGATTCCTCGCAACTCCTCAAGGAAAAAAGTTTCCTCAAAAGGCTTGTGAAGTTCAGGAAAGATTTCTTTTTGCCCACAATAGCCAGGAAGTAGGCAACTCAGGCCTCCACGGAACTATACAGACACATCCCAGACACTGCATAATCTGTACGTGGCTGCTCTTAATTTTGCTTGATCTTCCTCCCCTTCTAATTCCTGCACCTCTTGAAAAAGCATTTTTGGAATTATTATCTTTTTCTGGGGGAAGGGGGAGATAGTTTCAGCTTTATGCTGATGTAGGATAGATTAAAAAAAGGGGGGGAAATTGCAGAATCTTAGTGTTTTCACAGGATGAGAAAAACATTTCCCACACAGCTCTAGCAGCTAGGAAAGTATCTCTCCCATTTTGCAGGAGTGTATCATGCAGTCTGTTCTTCACATTATCTCCTGCAACTACTGTTGCTCTCATAGACTATCAGAGGAGAAATGGAAACAGATGGCCTGTTAGCTTTTCAAGGGTAAATGACAAGCGTTGTGTGGGTCACCAGACTAAAAACCACAGCTTGGAAGCCTTTAATCTATCTATTTTAGGTAACTTTATGATGACCACTTTGACAGTACCTTAAAAACAAAGACCCTATTATAGGATGGGAACATGCAGAACTTCGTTTTATGTCTATTTAAAAAATACAAATACTCTCTAATCTAACAAAAAACAATCCAGTCTTTCGAAACCTCTTTCCAAATTACCTCTCTGATTCTGGGAAAAAGTTAGCAAAAGCTTTTTTAAAATGTCACACAATTTGAAAATAAGCACCGGTTCGGGGATAAGCATCAATACTGAAGACTAGAAAGTAGACTGGCCTTCTATCTTATAACAGGATGGCTGAGTCACTCTTAACCTGCAGGCCAGTGCTAGAGTCTTCCTCAACTTGGTAGGCAGGAAAGAGGTAATACCTCAGCCTCCCAAGGACCCCTTGTCTTGGGTGACTGGCCCTAAGGCACCGAAGAAACAGAATAAGCAGAAGAGAGTCTTATGCAAAGCCCCACCTTCCAGCCCACAGGTATTAGCAGGACATGTTATAAATCCAAAATTTGTCTTTTGAGTTTGTAGGTCAAGTTTCTAATTGCACAAGTGATCATGAAGACAGACAGACAGACATTTCCACAGATCAGTAGCAGCACAGCCTCTCTTCAGTTTTGCACGGTGCAACTGGTTGTGAATTTTGGGAGAGGGAAGGATTCCATGAGTCAGCTCGTGCTGTGGTTGCACAACAAAATGATGCAGTGCGTTTGGACCACATTGGCTCCTGATGAACCACAGATGTTGTTTTGATTTCATGAGATCCCAAGTCTGGGCAGTAGACAGCCCTTTTTCAGTGGATTAGTTCTTAAGGAGTCCCAAAGGTTAGAAGCAGCTGGTGCTGTCTCTTTCTGAGAAAGTTCCACTGAATGGGGTTTACTCCACCAGCAAGCGGTTTCGCCATGTACAAGGTTGTTCTGGTGACACATGGCAAGAGACTCCGGAGTCACAGAGACTGTGACTGAGCCACAGTCTTAAAGGGTTGTTTGTCCTTATGACTGTAAAGCCCTGTATGTAATGAAAATATGAAGGACAATGGAAATCTCTTGGTTTTGCCCAGCTGGCTGTTGCTTAGAAGTGTTTTCTATTACAAAGCTACGCTCCTGTAGATTAATAACGCAGTCACTTCTTAAGAAACTTGAGGCATGTATACATTTCCATGTTGCCTTCCTCAACTTCCACTTATACACAAACCTGTGGACAAATTCAGTTACCTCCTAAGTCCAATATAAGTCATGATCAGGTTAAGCAGGCTGGGAGGAGTGGGAACACACACGATGCCTGAAGAACCTGGGAAGTTAGTAACTACATACACTTCTCTGTTTCTTTACTCTGAGCCTAGGCGCTATCAGTGGAAAAGGGATCCATCCGAAAACAAAACTATAATCTCTGCGTGGCTTCTAGACAGAAGTTTTCACATTTTATGGCAGTAACTGACCCCACTCTTAACAGGTTCAACAAAAGCCAAAAGTTATGCCACCTCAGCTCTGTCTTGCCTGTTCAAATGAGCTGCAGTACAGGGTGGCAGAGTTTGGCCATAAGAATGCTTTGAATCTGCAGAAGCTAGAACACCACCACGAAGTAAACCATTTTAATGGCACACTACATTTGTCAGCAAGGAAATGGGATTGCTGCTGCCTTAGACATACATCTTCCGGGACTAATAGTGGTTTTCAGCATGTGGCAACAGTACTGCTCAACTCAGCAGGAAAACAGGCCATTACAAGGCAACCAGCAACTCTGCTGTGCTTTCTGAGGAGCTGGCAAGGAGGTGGTGTTGGAAAAAAAAAAAAACCCTAAAACAGTAAAATTGACATTACGGTTACTGCTCACTCAATAGAAGCTTAGAGCAGGAAAGCTCTGACCTGAGCTGCCTGGCAGAGCTCTCCACTGATTCAACTTGGCTCTGAGCTCTGGGGCAGAAAAGGTGGACCTGAGAGTGCAATGCCATCAGGGAAGCAGAGGTACCTTGGACATAAAAGCTGTTCCCAATGGGAGAGAAGTGAGAGACAAAAACCACCTAGTAGCACCAACACAATCACCAAATGTCAGTCAGAAATACCACCCCTGCCTCCATAACTCAAAAAAAAGAGAGAACGCCACCACATATATTCATGTTGTGGCCACACCATCATCCTCCTTTGCAGGGGAATTGTGGGATACAGCACAGCTAAAGCTTAAAAATACATACATGAGTTCACAATGATTTACTAATCAAATCTTCACTTAGAATGGAGAGAAGAAGAGAACAATAACTCACTGGAGATGTTGTTAATCGAAGGATTGCTCCATTTTTTATTTCATTACGATTCTGAAAGAGAAAAATCCAAAGGTTTTATTTAATACTCACACAAAAAGATGAAACACGCATTGAGCAGAATGCCACACTAAACCAGCAGCAGTACTTTCCCCTGTCTGCATGTAAAAGCTTCCCTTTCATATGTGAGCTAACATCTATACAGTATTTTCCAACCAAGGCATACGAACATTAGCTTCAACAAATAGGTGGCTGTTCACATGATAATTAACAAATCTGAATCCTTCATGTTTTTCAAAGTTTAGCTTCCACTGGCAACATCTAAATATTTATTTGAAATATACTGTCCTTGATGTCTGGCTCTGGTATTGCGCTACATAGCTGAGGAGTTCGTAAGTTTGCTGTAACCTGTCATTAAACATCTGCAGGATTTAAAATTCATCCCACTGGCTCTCTATTTTCTACAACAAGAACATGCTGACTTAAACCACTGGAACCAACCCGCTAAGTTCTGCCACCACGACTTTGCATTCTCCTTCAAAGAAAAAAAAAAAAAAAAAGCATCACTGTAGCGGTGAATAAAGTTCAAACAAGTCATTCTCCTTATCCAGCTGGCAGAAAGAGCTGGCATTAAACCTTTTTTTTTTTTTTTTTGTGAAGCTCACATGAGGTGTTCCACTAAGCTAAAGCTATGGGTAGATGGAAAAGCTATGGTGTACACTTACAGTGTCCTCACAACTTTGCAGTCAATGCCCATGTGGATGATCTCCCCCTGCAGTAAGCACAGGGGAGCCTGCCCCTCTTTCAACAAGCTACCTCCTGTTCACCACAGTTCAGGAGAATGCAGTACCTAGCACAATGAACACACCAACAGGTACTGACTGTGCACAGCACGATGTACAGTCGCAACTGCGTTCAGGGTTCAATACCTCATTCATCATCCATTACCTTGATTCATTCAAAGAAATCCCTAACAGTTTGAGAGATGAGCTAAGATTGTTCTAAAGACCACACTGCAGGCTTTCTGCAGACTGGTGTTTAGCCAAAAAGAAAAAAAAAAAAAGGTGTATTTCTTCTCAGGCAGTTTTTCCAAAATTCATTTCATCCTTCTTGCTCCCATTCTGATACATCTCCAATCCAAAATGCTAAAAACAGGATAAATCTTGCCTGAAACCAGGGCAAGTAGTCCCAAAATAAAACTCTAGTACATTGTCTCTTCTTGGTACGCAAGTCCTCTGTGGGATTGGTTCCAGCTATATGCAAGATCACTCTCCACCCACAAACACTTCTTCACTCTAACTGAAATAATTGAAGTGCCAGACAACACAGGGGCTACAAGGGAGAAGCTTTTTTACAGCATCTTTGCTTACATATGCATAAAACTAATCTCAGCCCTTCGCAGCCCTCTCCTGCCAGAAGAACCCCAGGGAGGCCAGCCAGGCTATACTTAAGAGAGGGGCAAAAAAGGGTGAGCAGCTAAGTACGGGGTGGCTTCCCACAGCACAAAGCGCCAGATTTTCTGCTCTTGTAGTAAAACAGCCCCAGACCCAGCTACGTCTCACGATGTCTAAGGAATCTGTATGAAGTGGCAATAGTGCATTTGTGTAGTTGAATCTAAAATCAATGTTGAAATAAACTCACTTTGCAAACAGTTGCGGTGGTTAAACTGTCACCTCCTGGATTTGTGGAACTGAATAAAACTAACTGCTTTAGGACAGACCAAGAGGTAGGCTAAATCTACCTCTCCCAACATCTCAGGCTAAAGCACTGGATCTTAGCTGTGTTAGGTCAGACTACATATATGCACACATACATACACACAGGGTTCCATCAGCTTTACTTGGAAGACAGTAAACCCCAGATGCAATAATACTGAAAACAGTTAGGGAATCAGGCAACACTTCAAACCCAGAAGTGAAGGTTCACTAAAATCCTTATGAAAATATTGGAGCCTAGTAAACAGACTGTTAAATGTGAGAGCATCCACACAGGCTTATTCTTTTCAGCAGCATAACTTTAAGATCAAAGTTTCTCATCTTTCCTGCTCTAATTAACACAATCTACCAAATCACATGTACAAATTAGTTTTTGGTTCAACAAGTTCACCAAGAAGTTAAGTCACTTCATCTGGGCCGCAATACGCATCTCAGCAAACGAGGTACCAGGCTTTGCGCGAGAAGGCTACGGGATTTTGCTGAACAGTGAAGTACTACTGCGAAGTGGAGTGCCTCACTCGTCACCCTCCTGCCTGCGTGCTCCCTTTTCCACCGTGCATCTGACACCGGACAGACCTGTTTGAGGGGTCAATCGCAGGAACCCACTAACCTAGCAAAAAGCAGTCCTGGCTGGAAAGAGAGGAGAGTTTTCTGTCAGGTTAATAAACAGAAACAAGCTCTGCAAGGGTTGAGCACCAGAGATAACACAGGGAAGATGGGTGAACCACATCTTTTGGAGCAGGGAGGGGCTGGGGAGGGGGGGAAGAACAAGGGAAGCATGAGAAGGAATTATACCTTTCGGTTTTGGGAGCAGCAAGCTGTCAACCACAGCCCAAATTACATTATCTCGCAGCTGCTTCAGGCTGAAACCATGCTCCACAGTTTGTTCAATTACAGTCATTTTGCCACAAGCTGAAACCCTAACCCATACAAAGCTGGGGTTAACCTGATACACACTCTACAGTATCATGCACGCAGGTTAAAAAAATAAATCTCTAATTACATAAGGACATTATAGCTTGCATAGTGAGTCTACAACCAATCTAGCAAGCAAAAGTATCTTGTTAAAAATGCACTATTTCTCTATAGGCAGAGGAATTCAAAAACAAGTGGAAAAAGGGAAGCTGATAACCTGGTTGAAGTTCAGACACCACACAGGGATAAACAAGAAAAGTTCTGTTCTCCAGCGACAGTATGTCAGCAGGTTATATATCAAAAAAGCAGAGGATAAAGACTACATAAAAAGCATTGCTGCAAGTTTTGTTTGGGATCTTTCTGTTCATTTATCAAGCCGAGTCTGAAACACCAAAGCTTTCAGACTCACAGTTGCAATGCCTGAGAGCCCACACAACACACGAAGCACAAAGACCTTTCTCTCATCACTCCTGGCTCAGAGCAAAGTGCATAAGTCTGCCCAACACTGTAATTTCAAAGCACTGCTACCACAAGAGATAAAGAGCTCATCTTCGACTCCTGATTTAGACAAAGGCGTAAGGAAAACTGCCCATGCCTTGTCTCTGAAAGTATTCAAAGCATCAAGTCTCTCTCTACACAGCATGCTAGCCAAGATCTTGAAAAGGGTTAGCTGTTCCCTGGTCAAAGATCCAATTTTGTTTATCCATCCTAAATAACGACTTAAGCGCCTACCAAGAAACAGCGTGTAAGCATACAATTAACCCAAGAGGATTTCCTGCATGAACTGTGTGATGCAGTAGCCAGCACACCACTTAATTGCAATTGCAACATTTACACACCGCTAATCTGCTTAGTATTAGGGACAGCATCCTGTGGATTTCTTTTCCAGGATAACAGAATGTCATCCCAACACAGCAGTCCAGCTTTGGTAATCATACTTGAAAGCTTCACTGCTATTCAGGACAGGTCGCACCACCACCAAAAACCTCTTCCAAGACATTTTTGATCAGTTGTTTCTCAAGTGTACATCAGGATTGTAGCTATTGATCTGTATTATGGAAGCTTATTCCTGGGCAGAGAGGGAACTAGTGAAACAGCACTATTCCAAAATGCCCCTAAAAAGACTTCATAACAAGAAAATAGGTTTGTTATAAATGCTACTCAGGACTGAGACAGCAGTTATATTATGGACAAATAAACCCCACTTGCCCTTACATCTAGCAAGATTTTACACGCACTAGATGATTTAACTCTGAGTAGGTAGCACTTCCAAGCATCATACTGATCACAACACTTCCCAAGCTGAGTTTTCAGACAGTCAGGTACTACCACGGAAACACATAAACAAAACACAGGAGGAAGTAGAGGATGTATGGACAGTTCACCTTGTGTTCAAATTTCAGGGCCCTCTGACTTCCAACTCCACCAGCTGGAGCAACATGAACCTACGTTACCTGCCACCACGTTCTATTCCTTCCCAAAGCTCTGCTTTTGCTGTGTCATAGGCTACTTTGCTCCAAACACATGCAGGAGGCTTGCATCTAAAAAGCAGGCCTCGAGCATTAACACAGCCCACCAAACCATGGAGAGGGATGACGGTATGTGAATTCTCTTTCAAAAAATCCTACCAATACAGCCAAGCCATTTATTTAGAGCTTTGCTGGAGACACATTTCGGAAAACTCATCAAGCAAAATTAAAGTTTGTTTTGCCATGTATCTGTCGTATCATTTTAATAAACTGTTATACCCAGCAGAATGCCTTAAGATTCAGCTCACTGTAACTGGTTGGAATGGAATGTTTTCTTAACATATTTGAGGAAGACCTAGAAGCATTGGTTCCCATGGTTATAGCTCGCTCAGTGCTGTTCCTTAACCTTGACCAAACAGTTTCCCTCAGACTTCTTTAACTGGGCTGAAGAAGAACAGCCAAGAAATCTAAAATTCTTCATGTGTTTATAGCATTAAGTAATAGATTCTTCCCTATTTCCATATTATTATTATTTTATGACACCCTCCCCCAAATTGACACAACAAAAAAAAATTAGAGCTATGACATATACTGTAAGTTAGTGACTCCATAACACTTTCACGCGGAGGAGTTTGGGCAAGTAGTAAAGAAGGACAAAAGGATACATAGAGTTCATTTCTAAGTCAATAACTCAGGAAAGAGAAGCAAAGTCCTTGTTGGCAGATCTCCCTCAAAGCACCGATTCGATGTGCTACAGCAGCCAGTAAGCCCTGGGCATCACCAGGAGTGATACCATGAAGTAGACAGAGGGCACCGTTTTGCCACAACACAAGAACTTCATGCACCCATGTGCAGGGCACCCATACGTGTGCAGTTCCGACCTTCACGTCTTCAGGAGAACACAGAAGCAGCAGAGAAATTGCAGAGAAAGGCAAGTGAAATGCTCACTGGGACTAAGCAGCTGCCTCGCGAGGCAAGGCCTCCTCAGTTTGGAGGGACAAAGGCCAGAGGAGGGAAAGTAGTGGACAAGCTGAATGCAGAACCACTGCTGTCAAATCCTGCAGTATGAGAATTAGGAGATAACTTGATGAAAGCAGTAAGGGATCAGATCAAGGCAGATGAAGAAAGCATCTCTTCATCCAGCAGGCAGTGAACTTCTTGAGCTTGCTGTCACAAGAGGCTGTGAAGCAGGCAGCATCAGCAGGTTCAAGAAGAGATGAAAGAAATTCACGGCCTTTATATGGACACTCAATGGACTACGTGCGGATGTAGCTTCCAACACCTGCAGCACAACAAACGCGAATGCTGAGGAAGCAAAAAGGGAGTGAAAACCATCATCAGATCATAACCTTGAATGGCATTTACTACTGTGACAGCCGGAGACAGACTATGAGGTTAGATATAACATTTGCCTGTCTCGGTAGGAAATTTTTAAAACTTATTTTTAGTCATCAAAAACTTCAGTAAGACGAGAGTTAAGAGAGATAGATAATTATCAATACTGTAGTATTTGGCATGGCAGAACTATACGGTTTTAGATTAAATATTGAGGGCAATTAATTTTGTGATAAAATTCCTTTTCTGGGAAGCTGCTGGAAACAGGCAGAATGTCTTCTGGTTTTCCACTTTAGAATTTGATGACAGCATTTTCCTTAAAAAATTAAGTGTTGGTATTTTAGTCTAAAGTTTCTAAAAATAGGAAGTTTTCTGCATACTGTTTTCCTACCCCTATTCAAGGATTAGAGAAGTTAGTAAATAAACAAAGTGACACCAGTGGTGCAGTTTCGGCGTATACCTAATCCCGTGTAGATCTACAGCCCACTGGAGAGACAATTCTGCACATACAGTGTGTGGGCTCCCAACACTTTCCTACATCAGGTCTATCACCATGCAGCAGCACAGTCAACCACCAACCTTAAAAATGTTACCTTTCCTCTCCCCTTCATTCACAAAAAGCAGAAAAAAAAAAAAAAAAATCCAGAGTTTTCTTCTGTCAGATCCATGACTTGACACAACTTACCTCCCAGCAGTAGTCATTAGGATGCTAGAGAAGTGAAGGCAACAAAACAAGGAAGGGCAAAAATAAAGCTCAACTACCTTTTTCCTCCAGCAACCCACAGTTATGCCAGCCTGAATGCCACCAAAACCACATAACCACATCCTAAGAAGAAGTCAACACTTTGCATGATTTACTCCTCTTCAGGTGGAGTGATCTACAAGGACCACTTGCTCTGCAGAGCAGCAGTGGTATCGTTCTGCGGGCAGACATCCCTCTGACACACTAAAAGAAGTTACACACAAGTTATTTTTAACCTGGATCAGTTCCCCAATTCAAGCAACCACACAGACATTTGTACCAGGAACACGGAAGGGGTGGGCAGATAACGGGCAGCCTCATCATCCTCTGATAAGCTGGAACATAAGAGCTGCACCCTGATAAATAAACATCAGGAAGTGGCAGACTTAGCTGGGCTCATACTGCTGTTGGTGAGATCATGTGGGGAAATCACAACAGGGAACTGGTAGGGGCATCAAAAAACAAATTAAAATCAAATAAGGATTGTAAAAATTTAAGTCGGTTCTTCAATGCAATTCACCCAACACGTTCACCCACAGCATCACGGAAGGGTCAGCGCCTTAAGCAGATGCTGCTACTGAAACAACTGAAGACGCAAGCCAAGACCATGGCTCACAGCCACTTTTGCCAAACCAAAGCACAGCTTGCTGCCATAAAGCAGAGTCTTGCTTTTCAGGCTCTTGCTCATTTCTACTACCATTGTTATGTGGCATAAACAGTTGTATAACTACTTAATGAGTCAACAAGGGAACTAAACCAGCTGAAAATTTTATCATTTTTGGTTTTGCCCATTTTGTAAGGGAAAAGACAGCAATAAGCACCACAGTATAAGTAAGAAAGAAGGGCAGCTCATTTTGCAAGCACGACCTTTGGAACCACACAGAGACTGAAGGGGAAGCCTGCAGGTGCTTGTGCTTTTAACACGTACATCCTAATCCTACTCCCTTGCCTAAGCCTTTCCTTTCAGAAACAGAGAGACTGTAGGTAAAACATCCCTTCTGCATTTGTGACTACAGGCAGAATTTGCCAACAAGTTCATTCCACATAAGCCTAAGCCAGTTGCACCAGCAACTGAGGGACGTAACAGCTCAGAGCTGTTACAAAGAGCAAAGTTTTGTTCTTCTTCCTACCCTTCCTTTAACTTCATTCTCTGCAGCCCTGGGCATGATTCAAGGGTCCTGCCTCACCCTTCCATCACATCAGGCAGGCTTTTTATTTAGCAAATTTAAAGTAGTAAAGTGGTACAAAATGATCCCCCCTTGCCACCACCTTCAAAAATTGACCTAAAAATGCTGTAGCCAACAGAAACGAAGTCGCAGGATCTCATGAGGAAGGTGAGAAGGAATCAGAACTGTCCACTCCCAGCAGTGAGCTGTGATGTCAGTTCACTGCACCTTGTAAAACTACCCCTCTGTCTAAATAGGTTGTTCTTTAAGTATGAGAACAATTTAAAGTGCATTTTTCTGTCAGGCAGATCTTGAATAGAACTGATTGCTATCAGCTGAACCCGGACAGTCTCACTGTGCCTGAGGTATACCATAACTATCTGCAAGTGCTCTAACGGAAAGACAAACCTTTTCAGAGCCTTTCCTCTCTAGCGATGACTTGCAAGGCAAAATTACAAACTAAATTTAAGAAAATAAATATCTATACAGCTTAATATATATATATATATATATATATATATATATATATATATATATATATATTTGATACATCTCACCAGCCTTGATGTGGAACTAAACAACTACATAGAAGTTACTGTCATACCAAATATTTAAAAAAGAAGCAAGCAGAAGCATTAAGCTGTTTGTGTTGGATAAATCAGGTTGACAGGACACAATTATTTTCTTTGGAAAATTTAGCATAAACCTAAAGTCCCACAAAATGAGTACTAAAAACTAGGACTAATTTCTAAGAGAAGGATGACCACTGTTCCTGAAATCAGCCTGAACAAAGCAGGATTGAAAGTGAGTTAGTGTATGGAAACTCAAGTTTTACTTCTGTTCACTGAAGGGATATATCAGTGTTCAATAGATTTCACTGGAGCCCACAGAGCATTGCTACCAGCATCCATCAAGCAGGCAGGAGCACAGCCGCTCTGACTCCATGTGATGCCCTTATCGCTAGGAATTTCTGCAGGGCTGTGCAGAAGCTCCAAAACAGTAAGAAACTTGTGAATATCAGTGAAACGCCATATGTCCCATTAGTGTGGCAGAGAACAGGGAAAGTCAGACATGGTTTGTTTCAGGTCAAATCTGGATTGGAATCTGCCATTTACAGAATCACAGAATGGTTTGGGTTGGAAGGGACCTGAAAGATCATCTAGTTCCAACCCCCTGCCACGGGCAGGGACACCCTCCACTAGACCAGGTTGCTCAAAGCCTCATCCAGCCTGGCCTTGAACACTTCCAGGGATGGGGCATCCACAGCTTCTTTGGGCAACCTGTGCCAGTGCCTCACCACCCTCTCCGGGAAGAACTTCACCCTGATATCCAATCTAAATCTCCCCACTTTCAGTTTAAACCCGTTAGCCCTTGTCCTGTCACTACAGGCCCTTGTAAAAAGCCACCCCCCCAGCTTCCTTGTAGCCCCTTCAGGTACTGGAAGGTGCTATAAGGTCTCCCCGGAGCCTTCTCTTCTCCAGGCTGAACAAGCCCAACTCTCTCAGCCTGTCCCCATAGCAGAGGGGCTCCAGCCCTCGGAGCATCTTCATGGCCTCCTCTGGACTCATTCCAACTGGTCTATATCCTTGTTATGCTGAGGGCTCCACAGCTGGACACAGCACTCCAGGTGGGGTCTTATGAGAGCAGAGTAGAGGGGGAGAATCACCTCCCTCAACCTGCTGGCCACACTTCTCCTGATACAGCCCAGGATACAGGTGGCTTTCCAGGTTGTCAATAATGTTAGCATTGCAGCATTACTAACAAATGTATTATCAAGAGTAATGCAAAATGCCAGATGAGAGGCACAGATCACTTAACACATTTCTCCAGTTCCCAGCCTTCATGCTACTTCTTAGCTGCTTATGAAGTACCAGGTCCTTCAGTGAATCAGAAACCTTCATTATCAAGAATGTTTCCTTCCAACTCACTGAAGTTCAACTAATCAGTGAAAACAGATGAATACTAAACATGTGAAAGAAAAAACCTCCAAAAAACCCCAACCCTACACGCAGCTCATTTCTTGTCCTGTCATTTGCATACACTCCCACACAGGGAGCCTGTAATGGCATGGTGAAATTTCACATGAATATGCAATTACAGGTTGTATGCAGCAAAAAATAGGTCACAAGCAAAAGCACCTTTGAGAAAGAACAAACACCAGGGGCTGTACCCAGGTTCCCAGCACAGGAAAGGCAGAGGGTAGAAAGATATCCCATCTGCAAACACAGCAAAGAGCTGAGTAATGACAACGAAAGCAAGGTGGGGGCAGCTCCCTTTGCAAAAGAGCACAAAAGTCTCCAGAATTAAGTGTCTGCTCTCCTCCACTTCATGCAATAACACATAAGAATGAAAGGGAAATGTGGGAGTCAGGAATGAAGGAGAAAAACACAGTCTTCACAAGCACCAGATGTAAAACACTGAACACAATGAACTTGTTACTGAATAAAACCAGACCGCAGTCAATAAACAGATGAATGAAATATCCTTCCATTTAAAAGTAACATTAAAAAAATGGCACCAGTATCACCACTGTGTGCTGAACATAGCTCAGAGCTGGCTCACAAAGCCCCTCAGCAAGAGCGAGCTAGTCTTTTATTCCAGATAGCTGCTGTGATGCAGTCTCTCCCAGACCCAGAGCCCATGGTGGGTAACGCAGATGCACAAACAGACCTATAGGAGCCAGACCGTGTCTGCAAGGCCAAGAGTGAGCAGCGATAAGGGACCAGGCATACCCACCAACGTGCTGCACGAGCCACTCGCATGTCTGTCCCTGCATCTGTCGTACTGCAGAGGTGGACACATATCCAAGCTGCCGTTTTCAGCCCAGGAACACACAGAGCACAGAGAATTATACAGCCATTTTCTACTCTTGATATAGCATTTCCTGTTCTAAACCTGAACTCACACATGCTATTAGTGTTCCTGATGCTACTACATCTGACGTACATAAGCATCTATTCAGGTATAACCTGGACAGATTGAAGCAAAGGTGACTCCTTTTTATTCTCTATTATATAGTATCTAGCACAATGAGACCCCGATTCAGAAGTCAGGTTTTTAGATGTTTAATGCACTCCACAACAAGATCTTTAAAAAAAAAATAAAAGGTCATACCTATTAATGTAAGTAAAAATCAAACACAGTGTGATCAAGACACCAGCTAGGCTTGAGTTTAGGCACTACGTCTGCTTGGTTTTCTTGTTCACGCAACCTCTCGCTTTCTTTCTTTTTAAAAAAAAAAACCTTCCTAAAATACATGATTAATAATTTCCACTGCACTTTCAGGGGCACAGAGACAGTCAAACCGGAACCCCAGAGGCAGCAGTCCAAACTGCATCTGCCATGATAAGCGCAGGAACCCTGGCTGACTCAAGATTTGTTAAAAGACAGCCCTTACACTGTCTGAAGGAGTTACTGCTACTCCTGTAGAGGCATTTTTCCAAAAAAATACAGTCAGATAAAAAAAAATAAAGAGACAGAACTGCTTGGGCGTTGTTTTTATTTATGTATGGTATAATCAGGAAATATAGGTCAGCTACAAAAGATAAGAGTTCTGCATATGACAACCAAAACACAGATGCGCTACTTGCCACCCAAAAACATAATTGTAAGTCATCTGTTGACAGTCCCACATTTGTAGCACTTTCGCTTCAAAGTTTCTTGTTGCTTTGTACAAGAATTCATTAATCGTTTTTCTTTCTTGTAACTTTAAACACGGTGGTATTTTAAAAAGGCATCTCTACCTGGAAGGCCATAAATCAGCAGTCACCCAGGCAGGGTCTGCAGAAACATGACCTACACATAATGTTTGCTGCATATGCACAGACATACAATTCATCTTCGAGAGGAGTGAAAAATATATACTTATTAGAAGCTGTCACTGTCATAAAAGAGCTCGTCCATTCATGTCCTAGTAAAAGGCAGATAAAAGCAATGTGGGCTTTAGCAATCAGTGCTGTAGCTTCATTGAAGTGCATGTATTTATCCTCATGTGTTTTTCATGTTTTAATTCAGAAAGCAACAGTATCTTTCTGCACACAAATGAGGGCAAGTACCTAGAAGGGGTGATGGCCTATATAAGCCCCTCTTTATAGCCACTATCCAATAAGCAGTGATAAACTGTGAACAATATCTAACAAAAGTCACAGACATCTGAGTAATACTGGTGGCATTTAGAGCTCTCCTCTCTTATTTATGTGACTCAGAGTCAGACACTCTGCATATTTTCAGTAGGGAATAAACAAACTCCAAGTCCTCTCTGCAGTACAATCCAAGATGTTCTAGAAGACCATCATTTTCCACCCTTACTGCAAGTTAAAGGCAGTCAAAAGCCATCAGGCTTCCTTTTACGTGGAACAGAAAACATTTCTCCAAAGCTGCATGATCCCACCCACCAAAGGTGGGGGCAAAGCCTGGAAGATTCATCCAATTGTATCAGAACGAACTCCTTCCACAAATCCGAGTATTCACTCAACCCTGGCTTCTTGGAAGTATTCACTGTACAATCAAGTTTGAAATTCCAACAGGCAAGTTCAGTTGTATTTGGCTTATTGGAAAATGCTGTGTCACAATTCAGGGCAATTAGCAAAACAGTCTCGCTATTTAATTTGGGTGTAGACAAAACACAGCAGCCAATAATCACTTCAACAGTTTTCCTTATGGTGGCCTTTAAAGTGTCTGTCAATTGAAACTTGAAAAGACAGGAGGAAGAAAAAAAAAAAAAGGGGGAGATCCCAAAACAAACGGTGACACACTGAGCTGGTTGTCTGGGGTGACAAACAGTTAAATGAAAAACTGAAACTGGTGTGCTAAAAAAAAAAAAAAAAAAAAAAGGCAGCACTATCTTATGAGCAACCACTCTAGCTGTCTTGCTAGATTTAGTCTTTCTAAATGCTTAACTGTGCCTAAATTGGCTTTATTTCTCGGGTGAGAGTAAGAATTACAGCAAGAGTAAAGTTGGTTCATGTCTCAGCTGTGTTTAGCAGATTCTGAACACCTGTAAAACGCAAAACACCACTAAAAGACCCTCCCGCTTAAGGATAAGCCAACTAAACTGCTAACAACTTAAGCAAGAGGCATCTATGTCATTGCAGCTCAAAATCCACTAGGGTGAGGGAATCTGCATGAGGCCCTCAGCAGGTTTCAAACAGTGCTCTTCTCCCGCTGCTTACAGCACTAATGCATGCACACCCCTCCAAATAAATAGAATTTTTTCAAAATTTCAGCAATACTATCAGTAATGCTAGGAATGCACATACTACTTGGTCTCATTCAGGTGAGCGTGCCCCATTTATTTAGTCTAGACATTCCGTTTTTATTACAGCTACAGCCGCTTCGTTACTCTGTGCTGAAATCATTGCGTCACTTCATGAATCGCCTATTGCCGTGCTATCTGGGGACCAAAACCAACCTAACACACAGAACCGGGAAAGGACAAGACAGCAGGCAGGAAGGAGTAGCAAATATTACAGTCACTGAAGGTTATTTCTATCTGATCAGCCAAAGAGGGGACGGACATGCACTGAAGGTCTCCTCAGACTTCAAAGAGCCCTTCATGTTTTACATATTTCAATTTCCTGTACACCACTTGTCAGCAGAATATTAAACATGCACAAATACCACAGCTGAAGGGCTCAGTGCTCAAGTCTCAAACTCAACCAACATCAAGGCCTTGGCACGCTCAAACTTTTATTTGCATTTCCAAGCAGAAGAAATCAATGCAAAATCATTAAACCAGGTCTCCCAGTACCTACCCTCTCATTGGCATCTCATTACAGAAAATGCACTGTATTTTTCATGTATTTTAATTTAAAATAAATTATTATGGCAAACATTTTGATAGGTTATGTAAGAATTTTGTTGAGCAATTTACCTACCTTCTCTGTGATGTAGAAATTAGAACTATCAGCATGCTGCAGTGCAAATTGGTCATGATTTGCTAGAGACCACCTTAGAAATATGAAAATAAATTAATTGCAAAATGAAGTCTTAAAGGGAAAAAAACTTCAGTACTGTTACATCCTATAAATGAGATTTTCCCTTTGCATATCTGAAACAAAGCCCTAGACTTGACCATGGCCAAGAAAGGAATTATATAACAAATATCTTCCTTTCACAGCAAAGGCTTGGGGGGGGGGGGGGGGGGGGAGGTGTATGTGAGTGCAGAAGAGAAACTACTTTGTCGCTACAGTGACACTTCAGCGCTCCAGAAATGTTGATAATGACCTGATATTTATTCCAGATCTATGAAAAATAGCGAGTATAATTTTTTTCTTGCAGTAAGCAAGATCACTAAAACAGACCAAATATTTACATTACCAGGATTTTATGCTAGCTTATACAATACCCAACACACACAGTATTAAGTTGATATATTGCATTACGCATAAAATACCACCTTTTTAACTCAGCAGCAATTTGATGAATATAAACTACTTTCTCCTGTGCGGTAGCACTTGCTTAAAACAGCATTTATGTCCCCAAATATTAACATATTAAATCCAAAGCAAGATTTTTTTAAGCCACTTACTAGTTCATATTGCAGGACCTGTGATTAACATTTCAGTTTTGTGTGAGCAGTCACATCAACTGAACCAGCTGACAGTAGCCACTAGACTCAGTGGCTCAAAAACCAAAGCCACAGTCAAGTGCTTTAGTGAACTGCAGGGACCACAAGTGTGAAGTGTGTAAAACACATCTCTGTGCAGAAAGGCAACCAACAGTCTAAATGAGGGTCACCCACATGATGGAGCTGCTTTGTGAGGAAACTCATCTTGCAAATAACTGATGCAAAATACACTGCAAATTCAAAATCTGAAGATAGCTGCAAGGTTTAAGAAACTAGTGACTAGTCATACAGAGTATCTACATTTTCTTCAGAAAAAATTATCTCCTGGTTGGTTTAATAACTCAAAGAGTATAGTATCTATTATATACTATATGGCAGAACTTACCCATCGCAGACTTCTTTTATTATTGAGGACAGTGGCTTTTTCTGGTTAAGGAAAAAAAAGGCGAAAAAATATATTAATGAATTGGAACAGCCCTAAGCTCTCAAAATATGATTCCAAAACAACTGACTGCAAAGATCAGAAATTAGGAGTATTTCATTTTTTATTTAATATCAAGTTTGATATTAAACAAAATCCAAAACCCCAAGATTTTCTGCTGGTTTGGTCTGATAATCTATAGACAGCAATTCTACACATACACATGACCTTATCAGTCCGTTTTGTCAACATTAGCCCATATGGCATCAACTCAGCTTCTCAACTGAGAAATCAAAGGGCCTTTTGTGTACATTGCATCTCATTACCCAACAGAAACAGAAGATTTAGATATCAACATGAGAATTCTCCAGGAATGACATCTGAAGCAAGAAAACATTCAATATTTTAAAGGCTTCTTTTGTCCCTTATAGGTATGGTCATATGACGACAGCAATCCTCTCTCTTAGGTACACATAGGCAGGTTCCCCTCTGATAAAACACCAGTTAGAAGGTGTTAAGAACCCAGATGTATCAGTTCTGCTTTTTTCTCTATATCTGCAAGCACCAGCATTTGGACTGACTGAAAACAGCTCTGTTGCTTTGGGTCTCAAAATAGAAGGAACAGTCTAGCCTGGTGATGTTGCAATGCTCTGAACACTGTTATAAACACAGAGCACACACGCAAGTGTTTTCAGAAGACCGCAGGATAAAAGAAAATGCATCTTTATGACCCATAGTGTTATGGCTTATAGAAGTCGCATGATGAAAAGAAACAGCCCAAATTTCACTTTTGGGTGACTACTGAGCCTTTTTTCTCCAATACTGGGTCACCACAAAATGTCACACCGACCTGCTGCTTCATGAAAATTCACCAAGTCACCTAAACAGCACAGGAGCCTCCTCTCTACTAACTTCCAATAATCACAGGTCACTGAATTTTTAAAAAGCAAACGAACACCAAAAAACCCACCATACAACAACCCACAAGCCAACATTATTGCCAAAAGAAGTAGTCTTCCTTTAGTGTTTACAGAAAACTGGTTAGACTAAAAATTAACTCAGTAGCAGGGTACATGATGGGGAAGGAGAATTGTTTTTCTCTTGGATTTGTTTTCTGAACTGCACCACTGCATAGACAGAAAACCAGAGAAGGGAATCCCTCACCAGGTCAGATTCAGAGAAGGATTTGTTATTTCAACAGCCAAGACAGCTAAGCCAGTTTATAAACAGAGAAAATTGTAACACAGGATCATTTTGATCAAACATGAATGAAAGCTTCTGCTGGAAGGATCCTGTTCCCGCTCAGTCCTTGGTTTCCATCCTCCCTCTTTCACTGCCATTACTATTTTCACATGAACACCCAGATGAGCCACATGAGGCAACCTGATCGAACTAAAAATTGCCCCA
Organism: Rhynochetos jubatus; assembly: GCA_027574665.1. Taxonomy (NCBI): domain Eukaryota; kingdom Metazoa; phylum Chordata; class Aves; order Eurypygiformes; family Rhynochetidae; genus Rhynochetos; species Rhynochetos jubatus. The sequence continues at coordinate 34,071,328 of CM050653.1, forward strand.
GTAAGAAGGAAAGAAATAGTTTTCATCTGGATTGCCTCATCTGACCCGCTATGTGCCTAAATGTCTAGCAAATACTGGCACATGGGAGAAGGGGCAGGAGTGTGAAACTGCTCCCTGCTGCAGCAGCCAACATGCCCCTTCTCTCCATTGTGCTGACTCCGCTGCTTGCGTAGCCATAGCCAGGCTGTGAAGCAGATCCTACAAGAAAGAAAAAAAGGGTTTTTTCTCCACAAATTCTCAGCCTGATCAGTTCCTCAGCCTGGATTACTGTATCATTTATGTACGGCTGCATTCACCTGATGTTCTCCTCAAGGGATTTTGTAGCTTCTGCAATCCTGTGAAAGCAATCCCTGTTTCTGACTGCTCTCTTCCCTCTATCCTTCCCCAAAAAATAACCCCCATTTTTCAGGGGGGATAGAGGAAGGAGCAGAGGTTTGTCTGGAGGGGGATAACGCAGCTTGCAAGCTGTCGGGTCAGTTGCTGTCCAGCGGAGCGCCCAGCTCTGCATGCGCCTCCCCTTCTCTTCTCAGGGTGCTGCTCTGGGTCCCCCTCCTGTACCTGCTTCTTTCGATAGAATGTGTAGCTGGGATTGCAATTCCTATTACTCAGTAAATGCGTATCAGCTAACAAATTTAATACAACAGAGGACAAAGAGTAACTAGCTCTCCCTCCCCATTATTTCTCTTAGGAACTATAGTTTCCCATCGAAACTATGACCAAAAAAAACCCAAACAAACAACATTTTAACAACTCAAACTGGCAATAATATAAACACTGGGAAGGTTGGATACAATTACTTTCCAAATCACTATTTTCATACTTCTAAATCCTCTACACCATCAGCTTTTATGTCTTCTCAATTTTACGCATCCCCATCCCCCTTCTCCAATTCTATACAGCTTTGCTTTATAATGTGACATTATTTGAAATAAAACTTAGACAAAACAACAACAAAAACCAACCAACAAATCGACTAGAACCTGTAAGGGACAGTTAAGAAGCTAAACAGATCTTCAATAACAAAAGTTATTAATACAGCCAGTCTTTCACAGTACTGCTTTGTCCCCCTGTGGCACTGTTGCTGCAGCACTGAAGTGACTAAGTACAACTCGCCAGCAACGGGATAAAAAAAAGCAGAACTCTTCTGGGATCCGGAGTTAGCAATTAGTAATTTGATCGCGCTTTACAAATTAATAAACATAAAATAAATACCACTGCAGTCCTAATAAGCTGCTGCTCCTGATCATCCCTGGGGCTGCACTCCCCCTGCACATAAGTCTCCAGACAAAATTCTTTCCCCTTCCCTACCAAGCAGATAATTTGTCACCACCCAGACACCACAGCCGTAAGCAGGATGCCGCTGAAAGCTGGTGAGGGCTGTGCCATCGCTCAGGTGGGTCTGGCTGGCAAGCGTGGGCTGCGGAAGGCAGAGCGGGCAGCAGCAGCACTCCTGCTCATGGCCAGGCCTCCCCCCAGCAGTACCCTTGTCTGCTGTGGGAGCGATGGGTGGGTGACCAGCTCCCACGTACCCATGCTTAGGTAAGAGTGATGGGACACCACTGTATGTAGGGCAGTGTAGCAATACTAGAAGACCAACAAAAGTGAGGTATTCTAGGGTTTTTTTTTTCCTTTTTGAACCATAAAAGATGAGGCAAAAGCCTGTTTCTATTCTCCGCATAGTAAATCCACTCGACGGGCCATTCAAAGACACCTTTTTTTTGCCTGGTTGTAAATATTTGCCTGATGTCAAAGATGTTTTTGTTATTTTAATCTTCATAAAACTATGCTTACGGAAATTTACAGGTCTGTGATGCACTTACAGTTCTGAAAAGTCATTCACCTTATTAGTCAATGTATTTCAAAGAAGTCCTTACAGCCAGACAGTCCAAAAATATTTCACAGTTTTTCCTTCATCAAAATGACTATTTTGGACTAGTGCATTTTAGTTTTGGGGAAGTTTTGTTGCCTCTAATTCCTCCCCTATGCTAGTAAAAATGAAGTGTGTTTTTATACATGCCGAGATGCTCATTTATAGCTCTCAGAAGATCAAGCTCTAGCTTTGATGCACGAAATAACACAGATCAACGTAACTCTCACGCTCCCTATAGGAGATAACCCCTTCAGCTAACATATCACAGCCATCTGCGCTGAACACATCAGTTAGTATGAAAGTATTTTCCTAGAGTAGGTATTACCTCGGTATCTGAAATCCAGTGGGAAATGACAACGGGGCATTATGGCCTCGCGGCTCACTGATCTGTACATATGGGGGGAATCCAGCCATCTGACCAAGCACTGCAGCACTAGAGCTGACATGAGTTTACACACCCGGTCAAGCATTACCTGTGTGGACTGGTTAGGACAGGTGTGAGAGATGCTGGCTAAGTGTAGCCCTCACAACATACACCATGCCTGGTCACCACTTCTGTGCCAACCTGTGTACGCCTCAGGTCACGTCTCCAGGTTTTGTGTGCTAAGATGCAAACAGATCCCAAACTCCATCTTCTTGAGAACCCGCCCTTGTTACCGCTGCAGTATTTTGTAGTGCTTCTAAAGAACCTTGCACAACATAGACTGAGATTTTCCACTCTGACTTCCTCACCAGTTTCATCCTTTCATGCCTACACCTTGGGTTTCCCATAAAGGTAACCAGTCACCAGGAAGCACTAAGGCTGGGTGAATCCAGGCAACTGTTTCCTTGCAGGGAAATCGTGTGATGAGCAAAAGAAAGCAAAGGAAAATCAACAACACCAGCACTGACCAAGCCCTAGGTCCAGTTCAAGCCAACAGTACACTAACCTGGGTTAGTTAGAGAAGAAAAGCCTTTGAAGTATTTTTGGACTGGGTTTAAAGCACTTAGACAGAATTTGTGTGCCTGTGCATGTGTGAACTGTAAAGCAGACAGAAGCTAAATCTGGGAAGAAGCCTGTGTTACACGTGCTGTTCAGATATACTTTGATTGTACTATAGCAGGGAATTGTAGATTGGTTTTACAACAAGGTTGAGCAGCTTTTGTTTTCAAATGACTAGCAAAGATTAATTGTTTTGAGTTTTTCCAGGTTGTTTGGTTTGGGTTTTTTTTTTGGACAATGATTGGGATATCACTTTCCCTGGCTGACACCTTTTAATCACAGAAGTAACAAGAAAACCCTTAACCCTTGCTGTCGTTAAGCTTATCTCAGAAAAACAGCAGATGCAGCACATCTGTTAGTGGAAAACACTCAGCATTAAAAAAAAAAAAAAGTTCTGTTGCTGATCTGTGCATCTGTCAAAAACCAGAATCTCAAGCCAGTAAAAACACCATTCTCTCTATAATTAATGTTACCATGCTATGAACAAAACTTTTAGCGCAAAAATCATTTTTATGGCTATTAAAACACAGAAAAACACCTCTTTTCACAGTCAGCGGAGGCTTCATCTGTTACTGTCGTACACCAGGGGCTACAGAAACAGAAGCAGGGTTGACCAGTGGCAAACAGCAGATGCCGGGACACCTGGCTCCTTGACTCCCTACTTCACCACCGGTTCCTCGTGATGCAAGAGGCAAGGTCTTCTCCCATAAGTGGGAGGTACTGGAAAGGTTTGGGCTTCAGCCTCCCCAACCTGCTCCGAACCATGTTGGGAAACAATTCTCTCCATTGACTACAATGGAGTATTATTGAGACCAGACTTGTTAATAGGCACCTGTAAAGATGGAGAAGAGGCTCTCCCTAACTCAGGCAAGCACCAGAGGGAGTCAATACCTGAAGAACGGGAACACCCCAGCACTGCAGTAACAGACACCATAAAACCCAGCAAGGTCAGGTCAACAGCACACGGTTCTGTTGGGGCAGCAACACAACCCACAGCAGGAAACATTCGTACCCCAGAGCCAAGGAAAAACCCTCACCAAGTGCAGTCTGCCGATGGGACAGAGTTCTTACTGGCTCAGTTCACAGCCCTCAAGGTGGCAGGTTCTGACGTGTCAGCAGAAACACTTTGGTGTAAATATAGCAGTATGGGTTCTGCAGAGCACACAAGACTTGGGAAACCCGGGTGTTCATGTCTTCTTACCCTCCACTCTCAGCTGCAGTGTCTTCAGTTATTTCCTTCCCTCCCAAAAGACATCCTCACTCCTAAATCTGCATTTCACCAGATCTAAGCACTGCCCCACAGATCATAGGTTTAGGATGATGAAGTGACTGTACAACCAGGAAGCAGTGAAACATTCTGTTAAAAACAAAACAGAGCAAACCCCAAACCAAAAACCACTAGATTTTTATAGAAACTTTGTACTCCACATCTAGTGTCCTAACAGGACATAACATTCCCTGTTTCCTCAAGTACTTTGCAAGTAGGAACACCAAAAACCCCCAGTCCAGAGTACTGAAGTTATAAAACACTTCGGGACCTACAGCTGTGGATTACAGCATGTTTTGCATGCAACATACTCTCACCATATATTTAAAATATAGTTAAAATACAGTTTAAAATACAAAGCAGGGCTTTAAGATGTGGCTCTTCTCACAACTACTTTAGTAGGCGAGCATACAGTTGAAAAAGGAATGAAGAAACCCCAAACTCACAGCTCATGATGAACACACTGCTAGGCTACCAGGGTAGGAAAGTCTCTACAGGAAGGTACAAAAATTTATACCATGGGATTTTTAAAATGCCTCCCTTCGCAGAACCATCCTGGAGTTCTATAAGAAGAATATGATTGAATCATAAAGTACACCTGGATACTCCAGCTGGTCAGCACGTGAATGAAGTACCTTGTAATTAATTCACTGGTGTGTAACTCCAGGAACCTCATCGTTACACATTTCCTTTAAATATAGCAGAATTAACTTTTAAGAGTTGAGACTCATGCTGTTTCTTAAAAAGACTGTGTGGATGCAGTAATCTTACAGTTACATTCAGCTTTCCTCTTGAAAATGCCATCAGTTGCAGGCAGCAACATTCAGGCTCCAATGGGGAGGTTCTGCTAGGAGTATGTGGCTAACAAAGTGAGAGCCGGGGGGGGGGGGGGAAGCCAAAAAAACAACACACACACCAAGGACAGAGTTTTTAAATTTTTTTTTTTAAAGGAGAAAATTAGTAAGGTGCTTCCTCTTTTTCCTAAAATATTATTTCCTGAATATCCATTATGTTGGAGATCAGGAAGGCTGGGACACTATTTCTGCAGGACCTCAAGTGTCTCTTGGCTCTATTGCCATTTCTATAAAAGAAGTATTTAACTGTTCACTGCATTTAACAAATGTTTCCTAATGCAGAAGACAGCACGAAGTAGAAAGCTTAAATAGCATCCATTATACTGTAGCTCACCAAATATTTGTGTTTCCTTTGCAATTTCTAACCTTTCTGCACAGTTATTGTTTTGGCAGTCTGTTAAGCTTTGCTGCTGTCTCTGTATTCAACAATATAAGACAAAGTTTTAATGTCTTTTTTAGTGATGAGGTCCCAGCCACACTCCACGGGACATCAGTTCACAGCCTTGAACGACTCCAACCAAGCAGTGGGAAAGTGGCTTTGGACAAGCCAGCCTAACAGGACGTAACACGTGACGGTGACATGGCCCTTTTAGCCAGGATGGCCTGCTGCCACCACAGCAAAGAACCGGAGCTCTAATGATGACTACTCCAACCCCACAGTCTTGTAAGAAAAGAAATCGTATTTTTTGACACCCACTGTAATTAACAATGATTGGTATGTTATGTTAACAAAGCACTGACTATGTATATATGTGTGTCAGTGCACTGAATAACATCCCATGTATTAAAACATCTGCATTATTGTTTCCAAGGTTGTGTTGCTGAACAGCTTTTTTTTTTTTGTTAAAAAAAAAATGAGACCTTTCATTAGTCCAACAAAGAAAATGGCACATTAAATTAGTGGATACAATTTCCTTACCAGTTCCATTAATAATCCCTGATGGTAACAAAACTGAAAGGATTATAAAAATATTAAATATTTTCACAGTGTTTATATGCTGGTTAGTATCTGCTTTATAAGCAGTTTCATCTTCGGTTTTGTGAAGCTGAAATACTGACAGGTACAACAGGGAGCAACAGAACTCGTTAAGTACATCTGTTTAATACCTAAAAGTTGATTTTAAAGCAAGCCCTACCTGTAGCAAACTGGCTTAAGCTAGCCCAGTGTTTGTCAGTCTTTTTGGAAAGGCAGGCACCTTTTGGCTCGTCTGTTTTCAGGTAAGTTTCCCAACAGCAGCAACCCAAGTCCTCCTTCAGCATGGAGCTGCAGTGGCCAGCCTCAAGCTCTGACTCCCTTTGACTTGACAGAAAGGAGCTGCTGCTGGCAAATGCAGGGAACACTGCTGGAAGTCAGGGTAAGATTTACACACACTCACTGCCATGAGCTGCTTCCTAATCCTCTACCTTCAACAAACTGAGATCCTCTCAGCTGTTAAAGGCACTGACATTTCAGCTCACTATGTGCAACAATATCGGAAATCGTCACAATATTCCTACCAAAAAGCACCAGTAATACTCTTGCAGTAGCTGGAGCTACATTTTTTGGGTAAGAGTTCCTATAATTTTGCAGGTTTGCAGGAAGGCTGTAAAAGCCTCTCTCTCTTCCTTCAGCCCCTCAGTAATAACCCCCTCAGTTTTGAGGGAGTCGGGATCTAGAGCCAGAAATAAGCGCATGGAACGACACTTCACAGTGCAGCCTCTGGTACAGAGAGAAATTAATATCCCTTTCTTCTTCACCGCTTGAACGATGTTGGTGCTCACTCACATGGCACACATTTAGACTTGTGATGCTAGGATTGTATCGGTATACTGCTATTACTAGCGACAGCACTTGCAGAAACTACAGCTATTCTTAGTCCACACACATGGCAGAAGTGATGTGCCACTTTCTTTTCTCTAATTAAGCGTTTCACTATCCTTTTTGAACTACGTTTCTCCCCACAGTTTGAGAAACATTGCACTAAATCAATTAACAATCCCCAAGGGTCCAGATTTAGGTCTGAAACCCAAAATGATTTGAAAGTTCCCTTTAAAAAGATTCTTACTGGTTTCCTTTTAATATGCAGCCAAGTACAATGACTTCTGTGAAGAAAAAGAAACAATTATAATGACATTTATAGCATATACTGGCAGAAGAGAAGAGGCAATTTGAGAGACACTCTTAAAAGATAAACTTGCTGACTAAATCTAAACCTCACAGAAAGCATCAATGTAAAGTGGCCCATGGTTCCTCCCATGTGCTGCACTGCACTATATTAGCATGAAATTGTCATCTGACAGTCCTCCTGTAAATCATGCCCACCGTACCAGACTTGTGCTTTGAAAAGAAAACACAGCCTTTTTTTCTTCAGCTAAAGTAAGTATTCACATCTGCTAATTTAATCTATATTTAATGATCTCATAGATAAAAGCAAACCTGGAGGAAGAGACTGTTTAATTACAAACCGTTCCTTTTTGTAGGAACAGTGTTTACCTCCAATGCCAAAGAATTCATCCCAGAGTTTACAAAGATCTGGTTTCAGTACAACTTGTGTTAACACATGAGAGTCAATTTGAATGGGATAAGGTAAAACACAGATTTTCCCCAAATTTCCATCTTCTGCCACTCCTGGAAGCTACCTCCCCCGCAGCAGGAACAGTGAAGTTGTAAATCCACATAACAAATGATCCAGGTAACCTAAAACCAGCATTGGCTTACCTAAAATAATTTGTGCTGTAGAAAAAACCCAACCATTGAGAAGGATTTTTACGTAACAGGCACAAAATAAAGCATGCAAATTTCCATCTGAATGCCAGAAATAACATCTTCTTATGAAATGGCTATTTCTGGGTCAAATAAAGACAGGAGAGATTCACCCACATCCCAGTTCACCTGTACAGACCCCATGCGGCCCTACTCTTAATATCTCCTGAAATAATCGGCCAAAAGACTGGGAGAATGATAAACAGGCAGTCCGCATCTACCATTCATTTCTTCCCCCAAACTGCAGCCCTAAAAGGTCCACAAAAAGCTCCTAATGCAAATTCAGATACCAACCCATTTCCATTCCTCCCCTTACACGGCAGGAAAACTTAAAAGAGGAAGATCATCCCTATACACAGCTCCTAAAGTCATAATCAAATCTTTTCATTAAAAATGATCACAGTACTAATATCACCAGTAGAGATTTACCCCGGGGAGAAGAGTCTAGATGTTATTTTTCAGATTTATAATTGAGGAAAGTGATTGAAATAGGAAGAAACCCAAATAAAATAAAAAATTTTAAAAACCACCAACAACAAACAAACAAAAAAGCCAACAACAAAAAAACACCCACTGCAAACACAAACCACCAAGTATCCTGGAAGAGAGTAAGTGAATTCAAGTCAAATCAATCTCAGGGAGAAGGCAGAACAGGACCTTACTTGCACATGCTTTAAAATTAGCTTTAACGCATACAGGTTGCTAGGCTTGCTGCACCCTAATTAGCCCCTATCTGATGGGAGAGGGGGAAATAATATGTGGGTTTGCCCTCCTTGTTTAAAGCAGCTTTCCAGGAAAACAGCAGGTGTAAAGCCCTGACGTCAAATAGTACATTTCAATGAATGAGAAGAAAGGTTAGGCACGGAGGCTGGTCCTGAAAAGCACTTAATTTTATATGAATTGTGCGGGCAAAGAGTCTCTAACTCAGTGAGACCAATTTTGCAAGGCTAAAGTTAAAACTCTCATTGATGAACCCAGGTTGACAAATATCAGCTAGAAAGAAGTCCTGTGCCTCTTGGAAGTTCAGGTTGTCAGATGTCATGTGCCTGAAGGCAAGGTTTTAAATGTAAAGTTTAATAACATTTGGTGGAAAAAACACCCATGAGCGCTTCTCAGGCCCAGGACCTTCCAGTACACCACTGTCAATCACTGTGGTTTCACAATGACATTTCCTCATTTGCAAAGTATTTCATTCTCTTCATTGCTGAGCAAAATATGCATACACACAGCAGGTGAATTGGGAGACTGCGCAACTGAATACAAATAAATGCTGCCAAACGGATACAAGCAAGCAACCTAAAAAAAAACCCAACATATCAAGATTTTCCTCTGATCTCCTATATGGTATTTGTACTTCAATATCTGGAATAGCCCCGTTACCCTGAAAGATAAAGAACTTGTGTTATGCTACAACGAGGCTTTTTTGTTGTTCTTTTTAAAGTAATAATACAGTTCTGTTCCTTTAAATACTGTTTTTCTTGCTGGTAAGGGATCAGAGAGAGAGGAAAACAGTAAGACTAAGTTTTTAGGATTTTCTGAATCTATGTCAAATGGTGCCTGAATGAGCACATCCCACCTGGCAGACAGGCACTGGCTGCAGTGTCTGGTCAATGGGCAAGTAATTTTTATTTTCTGCCTTCCCTCCTCCCCTTTATCATCTCCGACAGCTAGCCATCTGAGGTATGAATCATCATCTCCACTACAGCTCTTCAACTAAATAGAAGTCTTAAAGGAAACAGACTGGGGGAAAGTTAGCATTAAGTGAACCAAAGGCAGAGCTGTGTGTTCAGCAGCATGTATCACCCGTACGTTTTCAGGGCTCATTCCCACACCCCTGAAAATGGCAAATGTGCAGGTTTGTGGGTATGGGTATTAGGAAGGGATGTTTCTTTCCCATCTTCATTTCTTGTCATCACACCTTTATTTTCCATATCAGAACGGTGAGGGATGAGACCCTCAAACTTCATTCCACTGTTTCCCTCCACATCGGGCACAGGCTCCTATTAGCCTTCTCCCTTTCAACCATTTATCCCCTTCTTCCCTCTCCTCCCCAAGAAGTGGCATGAGGAACTTGGCAGGCTGGGCTAGAGGAGTTCTACCTGACGGAAGTCAGCATTGATCTTTCCTGTGCCCTCTAAATCTTACATAACAAAAGGAAAGACAAGGTACCAGGACAGTAAGCTAATATTTCAGACAAGGTATGAGGGGTTTTGGAGAGTTACTTTAAGCATTTTGTAAATTAAAAATAATCATTTTGGTAGTATTATACTGCTGCTTGGAAGAAGACTGCATAGCATTTGTTCATTTTTGTCCCCACTGTACTTGGTAGCAAAAAGCTCTTGTTCATCATGACTAATATGCATCTTCCCCTGATACAGTGTGCACAGTGACTACCGTTTGTTATATGAGAAGAAGAAAGTAAAGCATTCTTCACTCCAGAAGGCAAGAGATTGGGGTCTACAGAAATATGCTTACTAAACACTTCAGCAAATGAAAATGGAGACTCTTGGCAGGTCTGGAAATCAAGCTACAAAGTGCTAACTGCTTAGGAACTCCTCTTTGCTCTGAAGGGGCTTTCAGAGTGCCTAAAAAAAAAAATCCTGCTGCTGTTATTGCAGTCACCCTCTAGTACCATGTTTCTGCCAAGTACACAGAGGAATTTCCCAGGCATATGTCACAGAAGGGTTAACTAGAAGTGAAACTGACTGCACTGCATGAAGAAATTAGGATCCCATTTCAGTAAATCATTTTCAGCATGAATTCAAATTTTCCCCTCTCCAACAGAATTGTATAATGTACTTGGCCCCCAGATACACGAGGGTCTAAAGCACATGATGAAACGCCTTCCTTCACTACCAATACTATTTACAGAAATAATAATTATTCTAAACAGGTAACATGCTGTATGATTTCAAAACTTATGGGAAAGCTGTTTAATATTGAAGAGGTTGCTTTTAATATTAATACATGTGCCACAAAAACAATCTCTGAGGAGTCCAGAACATAAAACACAGCACTTGTATAACTTGGTTTGTTTCCCTCACCAACCCACCACCCAAATTTCCTACAAAGAGTCTTTAATTCATAATTCTGAATGTTGTTAGCTTCTGTACACCGCCTTCACCCAGTCCATGGGGCCACTGCATTAGAATTAAATAGCTAACCAGGACAACCCCTGAAATTCCTCTATGGAACAGCAAAGACCCTCCTGCCCACAGTGCACCACTACATAAGTACCAAAATCTGCACTCGCTGCAGCCATTCAAGTATGAGCCTACTCCAAATGCAAATCACTGCCTAAAAATTTGAAGACTTTCCACCCAGAGGGTAACAACATTACCAGAATTTTACAGTTCAGCAGACTAAGGCACAAAAGTGTTAAGTGGGTTACGCAAGCAGTAAATGCCTTATTTAAGCAGCTGTTTAAAAAGAAAAAGCAAATTTAAATTAAAAAAAAAAACAACATCAGAAACATTAAGCAGTAAGACAGAAAGAGGGTTACACCACTGACACAAACACCTTTACCCCACACGCACTCACAGAAACATATGTGTGTGTCTAAGTAAACACAAATCAAAGACACAGGCGCAGAGAACTACTTATTTACGCCCAGGGCCGGCGGAGCACACGCACACAGGCACTTACTTGATCTATTTCCATCAACTTGGGGAAGGCACCTGGCCATTCGATCGCCACCTTCACTATATCAGCAGGAGGGGGCATTGCGACGCTGCTGTTCCTCGGAGCCAGTACAACTGGACACTAAATACTGCAGAGAGCCTCTCTCATTCACACCTGCAGGGAGAAGGAAAAAAAATCATAATACAGCAGTTCAGACAGAACTCCAGCGCTGCCGTTTCAGTCTCCTACATTTTGCCTGGCTGGGCAGGTGGATGAAAACGTATGTGTGTATGTATGTGCAAGAGCAAAGGAATGGCACGTATTATAGAAGCAAACGCAGGACACAACGCCACAACAAGCTACACAGCTCGACAGTCTGTTGGAAAGATGGCTGAAGCACTGAAATGTACGGTGAATAATAGGCATGCATAGATTTAAATAGAGAAACTATTTTTAAAGATTATTACATAGGCTGGTGGGGAAAAGCGACAAACTAGAGGAAGCTCCTGTGACAGTGTCACTCCTGGAGTCCCAGGGAACGTGACCAAACCCCTTAAAGCTGGTGCTCCCAGGGAAGAGATTGCCCAGGAAGTTGTGGCCAGGAAACACTGTTTCTTTTAACTATAGCAATGATCTTCTGGGTGTTCACAAATAGATCACTGCACTATAGCAACCAGGATGTCAGGAAGAAGGCAGAACACACAGCAGTTTCCACATATACATACACACACACGCACATCCTCACCTAATGTATCCAGAGATACCCACGTATAAATACTTCTTTATGGTAAATCTCAGGCATGTCAATACACAAAGATGTAGTCCACATCCACAGTGATATCATCAGCCACATAAAGCATCATAGTTCTGCAAGAATATGACTGTCAATAGGATCTCATGTCAAATAGCGCTGGCTGTGAATTTTGGGGAAGGAAAGGAAAGGGGAAGAACAAAATCTTCAGGTTTTGCAGAATTTAAGTTCTGTCTCTGTCGGCTCAAAGTTTGTAACCATGCAAATAACAACAAACATTCTTTCAAGCGGGTGTAGTGCCTCTCTGGGCTTGCAACCAAACCCCTCTCCCAGCTCGGTGACAGCAGGACAGCCACTGAAGTAGCAAAGCCCTGCAATTCTCAGACACAGCAACCCGTGCACCCTCCTGCAGACTGGGATGCTCCTGCTTGCTTTCCCAAGTCATCGGTGCCGACCGCGGCATTTCCCGCGCGCTCTGCCAAGTCCCAGCGAAACACCATCACGTATGACAAAACGAGAGGAGCTAGAGAAATCCCCAGAGGTGCAGTCCCACTTCTTCTTAGCAGAAAAGAGAAGGAAGTGGTGAAAGCATGGACACATGCTTGCACACATACCCTTTGAAAGAGCTAAGGCAAGAGATGCGTTGACAGAATATAACAGACATCCAAAAGCCACAAACAGGTTCGGGATAAAAAAGACTCAGACCACCTTCAGTTGCTGTTTGAACTAACCCAGTCTAACAACCCTTCTCCAAGTCCAGCAGAAGCATGAACTCAGATCGGCCTGAACAAAATCATGAAACCATCCCTTCATCAAGGAATTTTGTACCTTTGTCTCATGCTGCTTAGTAAGCGGAAGTTCATCCAGCCTTCATGTATATGGCTCTACCTTTCCTTTTTTCTGGTGTGTTCTCTGGTCTACTCTGAGAAGGCTCAGTCCCCTGCGTCCGCAAGCCCCGCTACATTCTACAAAGGGTTCTCAACACATGCTATAAAAGCAATTTACGAACTTTAACACTCCAGCTATTTTTTTCCAACAATGGCAGTTCTGACGCCAATCGCACATCACTGCAAAGCAAAGCACAAGGCAGTAAATAAGACAATGGACGGTCTATAAATAAGACTGGATTGCAGGAAATGTATCACGTTTTTTAGTCTTTCAGGGAAGAAACACAGTGATACTGTCTGCTTTTGGCAGAAGTTACAGGTGTTAAACACAATTAAAGCATGCAACAGGCTTGCTGCTCATTAAGAATAGTCAGACGTTCAGCTCTGACTGTCTTTTCCCCCCGCAGAGCCTGAGCGGACGCAAAGCTCCCGCCATTTCTCCCCTGACACCTCACACTTCCGCCATTTGCGCCTCCCTCAAGCGCTGCCCTTGCTGCACAGCGCGCTGGCTCCACTAGCCAGCAAAAAAGCGGTTTCGGTCATCGGGTTTTTACCACGTTCAAGTCAAACAGCTTCCCAGAGATGGCACAACGTGGGGCGGGGGGAGGAGAAGCAAAACTTGTTGGCAGCAATGAGCTGTTCATCTACCTCTCGACAGACAAATGAAACTGAAACCCCCAACACCTTTCTGCTCCCACACTCACAGCGACGGTGTTTCCCACCTCCTCCTCAGAACAGTCCTCAGTAGCCCCAGCTGGTGACGTTTGGGTATGAAACAGCCCGCAGCACTGAAGCGGAGCTGGCTGACCCAGCGCCTGACTGACAGGCCTCTCCCTGTGGTCCCTGGCACGGCACTGCATCCCTGGAAGTCTCAGCCAGAGCCTGAGTTTACTGGCTGCAGCACAAGAAAGAGCAGCAGCAGCTCCTGCCAAACTAACGTGGCTGAAGATAGCGTCAGATGAGTAAGTCCTTATTTTCAACAGCTTTATTTTCCCTACCCATCATGTGTCTTCTACAGTTTTCATGGAAAAAAAAATTATCTGTGGGCAACATAACCATAGAGAGAGAAGTGAGACCTATAAAAACCATAGCATCCACCTGAGGGGTAGGCAAACACACTTCCTTTCGACTGGAGAGACAGGGAGAGCAACTTGGAGCCCCGTCACCTCTCGCCACCAGAGGCAAAGGGAAGGTAACTCACAGCCCAGCACCTCCCCGAGCAGGTTAGCAAACTCCAAAGCACCCGAAAAATGCTGGAGTTCACCTTGATTCGTGACCACTGGCCATGACGACGAAAGCAAAACAACATCGCACAGCAATAAATTTGCAGAAAACTTCAACCCTCACACAGAAAAGTGGACATTGAGCCTCATTTTGCTTTAGCGAGTTGTGGCCCATCTTAACGGGCCACGCAGGAAGAAAGCAAATGGTTTAAGAAAGAAGAGTCAAGGGAAGTTGATGGTAAGTTAATCAAATCCAGTTATGGAAAAGAAGCATTTGCATTCCAAAGCAAGGTGCAAGAGAAGTCTGCCACAGCATTTAGAAGACAATTTCAATGTGACTAGTTTTAATGCAAGCTAGCATAGATCTCCTACGTAATTATAATTATTAATATATGTATGCTTATACAGTCATAAAACACAAAGCAGTGTGACAGATCTTTAATAGAAATGGATGTAGTTCCACTTCTCCACCATGAGAAGATCAACCCAGAGATATCAGTGTGGTCTGAATGCTGAAAAGCATATATAAAATAGTCACTACACATTTCTTTGGCTCTCAGTGGACATCCTAGTCAAACATGCATTTTTTTCCTAGTTTATAATCTTATTAATCCAGTGCAGGATCCAAAAGACAATTGTTGTTCTATCCATGTGGCAATACCAGAAACAAACTTTTTTTTATAACGCTTTTTAAGGCCAAAATAGATGTTTAACTGTCATCACAAAATTATGACTGCAAAGATAATTCTGCAATTTACAGTGCTGACAATTACAAATTACCTACTATTTATTCCAGTGGTACACAGCGTGTTAGACGCTGCCCAGTAAAATAAGGAAGGCACAGTCCCCGGTGTGAAACGTTTCTGCTTTAGTAAGCAATTTTCATGGTGTGAATGAAGAACTAGAAGCAATTTCAACTGCTTTTTGTCATTCCAGCAGCAGTCAATCAACAAAAAGGATACGGACATCGCTAAAGGGTCTAGGTATGGAGATTTCCCAAGTTCCATTCCTTTTTCTCTCCCAGTGGGTCCTGAGAAGCACTGACATGTAAGAGCAACTTTCCAACTCATTTTTACAACGCCTATTTTCAAGGCTGAATCTGAAGTCAACAGGATGCATGTGCGGGCAGAAGTGTATGAAGTCGAGGAGGGGGGCTGAGGAAAAGGAAGGCATCTTCCCATGATTTTCCCTACTGCATACGCACAGCTGTAACCTGGAGGAGGTTTAAGCAAATTCCATGCTCAGCAGCACAATGTTTTATAATTTGGGGGTAAAACCCTCACAACCAAACCATCCCTACTGCTCAACTACATTTTGTTCCATCAAGATGGTTTTTCAGAACCATGACAGATTAGCCCATTAAGTGCAAATTCTGAGAGTTATTGTTATTACCACATACAGTATATTTCTGCATTTCAAGCATGCTATGCAGGGCTTCCAATGGTATACTAAGTCAGAGTAATAAACACTCAAGTTGGAAATCAAAAGGATGTTAAATTCAATGCAAAAAGGCATCAGCATAGACACCCAAGCTCTCAATTTACCTGCCTGGCTCTGAGGGATTAATTCAGCACACATGTCAGTAAAGCATAGCGAATTTTCCCCTTCTACCTATGCACTGCATGTGGAAAACAGGATTTTATTCCTGTATGAAATTAGTTCTCAGCAGAGCTCTATTTTTTTATTTATTTTTTAAACTTGTTTTGCAATTTCCTTGGCACTTGTCATACAAGGGTCTCAAAGTACTTTAAATAACTTATAGCTATCAGAGCACATCTCTCAAGAAATAACTCTATTCTTACTCTACAGACAGGAGAAAAAAAATGCAGGCTAATAGGAGTTCTGTGACTCGCAGCTGTAGTCGTCTATGAAAAGGGCCGCTTACAACAGCTCATGTCTTCTTTTGCAGAAGAGAGTTAAGATCCAAACAGCAGGCCAGGCCATTCCATGAACAGCCTGAGCAAAGAACTTAATGATTAAAAAGCAGCCAAAGGAACGCCACGTGCATTTGAGAATTTAATAAAACAAAGCACGTGTTTTTCTTCCCCAGACAAGAGGCAGCATATGGAGGAATCACCTGGGGCTGGCACAGATCGCCCCGCTCCCCCCTCGCAGGCAGGTTTTCCCACGGCATTTCTTCAAGGCGAAAGGCAGCAAGCGGAGGGGAAGGCGGTAAGGCAGCCAGGCCAAGGCAGGCCGCAGTGGAGGCACGGGTCCCTCCGATCGGGACCTTACGTAAGTAACCGCTTCTTGTCAAGCCTCATCAGCTTCCTCCGCCCAGCTCCCGCAGCCCCAGCAAACAGACACTAAGTGGCAAGTTCAGCTGCAAGGTCCCTCCGGAACCAAGTCTGATTAACGATTTTAGAAAGATAATCCAAGGCTGGATTAATATCCCCCAAGAGAGTTATTTTTGGAGTTAAACTGCATGACTGAACAGCCGAGTCTAAGGGGCTGTAAACATGCTCTACCATCTCTGCAAGAAATAAAAACAGGGCACAGAAGCCAGGGGGCTGGATGTACACTTTTGTGTACAGAAAAAGGCTTTCATGCTGCCTTTTTCTACTTTTGTTATGTGTTCGATGCTATTCACCCCTGAACTAGACTGGAGTCAAATGCCCAGCAGACCCATGTCAATAAAATCCACAGATGCTTTTCCACAAATGGAAACTGAAGCCTTACAGGAGCTATGAGCTGTATTTTAGCAAGCGATGGAAAAGAAGAGGGCCATCTGAAAGCGCAGACGTCCCACGGGTGCTGCTACCCGCTCTGCAGCAGCCACCAACACTGCAGGAAGACAGGACCCTACTCAGCGGTGCAAAGCAATCTATCAGCTTCCCAACAGGAACATTTCTTTGACGCTGAACCTACAGGATCTGACCAATAATGCATCACTAGCCCAGGAATGCAACATTTCATATTATGATAAAATGAGCTTTGGACCCTTCCGGTTTAAGTACACCACTTTTCCTCTCCAAAATACCTGGAAACCTATTATTAGAGGAGATATTAGGAATACGGGCACAAAATGTATGGAACAGGACAGTTTTTGCCACTGGCAAAGCCGCCCAGTAGAGATGATGAATATTTGTGTGGTTATCATGTCTCATTCTCACATATCTGTAACCTTTCTTTGCAATTCCATTCCAAGTATTTTACCTTTCCCACAGTCATCTTGTTCCTCTCCTTAGAAAGCATTTTATGTGGTTGAGGCTTCACTATCATTGACAGGAATGCTTTCAAAAAAGTACTCTTAAAATTTAGAGAGAAAAATAGGCTTTAAAGGGTACTTGAAAAGGGGGAAGAAAACACAACAGACTACATGTACTCAGAATACAAGCAAGCAGGCTGTCTGGTCCTGCTTCTAAAGCACATATTGAAGCATAGCAGAAAAAAAATCAGGTTCTTATTTAATACCACCATTTCGTGGAAGATTGTGCTCCTTCTACTAAGGAACTTTTAGTTGCATGTCTATAATTCAGAAGGGAGAAGACTAAAAACCTAGGTTTGATTATTCAAGGTATATGAACCTTTGTGCCAATTTAATTAACGCTCATATACCATTCAGTCAGGTAAAGATGCTCTGTTTACTAAAGATGTTAATATCTGAGCTCTTCAAACTAGAGACCAAGAAAGTACCAAACCCAAGCATTCAAAGGCTTCCAAGAAATTAAAAAAAAAATACACTAAAAAAGAACCAAACAAAAAATCTACAACCACCACCACAGCAACGATAACCCAGCAGTTAAAGAGGTACAGTGTATCTAGCTTCACAAAAAAAGCATAATTTTTCAAAGGTGCTGAGCACCTGCCTAGCATGTGGAATATAAAGACCGTGGCAGGTATCAAGTACAGAAACAAAATCAAACACTGTTCTAACTAAAATGTTATCATCCACTTAAACTTTTCACAGTTTATCAGGGCTTGCCACTACATTTGGGGTTGTTTCTCATCATTGGGTTGTACTCCAGATGTTTCTAAAATGAAGGAAGTAGCAAAAAAATATCCCTTAAAATCCAGCTGAATACAATTTTCTTTTCCGACCTCTCAGGGCAGTTTCACATAACCTGAGAGATAGAAAGCAAGTAACAGGAAAAAGATGAAACCCCAATTTCAGCCAGTGGTGCTGCCATTCTTGAAGGGTTGCATGGATAGAATAAGAAAGTTGGAGGGGACAAGACAGGAAAAAGGAAATTGGTACTGTGAAATAACAATTAAAATGAAGCAACATTACATACTACAACTCCAAAGAATGGATGCATATTTTTGGTGGGGTTGCTTTTTAATGCTTAAGCTAAGCACACTCCAAAAGAGTCCAATGTAATTGGAAATGGAATCAGTTTATTAGAGGCTGGTTGAACATATGGCGAAAAGAAACAAAAGCTCATCAAAAGTGCCATGATTCAGGAAAGAAATTCTGAATAGAATTTAACTAAGAATAAAGAAATAACAAAAGGTTAGCCAGATCATACTAGTGCTAGCAAAGAGCACTATGTTACTTGGGACTTTCCTGGAATCTGGATAAATCAGGGGGCTCGAAAGGACACACAAAAGAGCATCTTGCGTCAAGATGATAACACTTTATTGCTTCACTTCAGCGGAGGCTGAAGCAAGGCAATGATGACTGGCTATATCCTAAAGGAGATAACAGACACAAGAAGATAAGCTCAAGGTTGGGAGAAACCCTAAGCCGCTAGAAGTGAGATGAAGCAGCAGTATAAAAAACAAAGGGAAGTTTTTAGCCTCTGAATGCTTATGACACATACAGAGGAACTAATGCTAGAATCAGGAAGTTAGCAGTCAAATGGAGGAAAAGAGGGCAACAGAGATGAGTGAATGCTAAAGGAAATAACCAAGTTAACTGACAACACAGACAGGATGTTGAAGGTTGAAACAGAGTTATTTTCTAAAGAAATCATTCTGCAAATGAAAATACTGTGGAAAAGAGAGACACGCTGATACTCCATGGTGAATAAGCAAAGCCTGGTGCTCAACAGAAATAAAACAAACAGCAAAAGAAAGACTGGATACTATTTATGAGTCTAACGAGGAGACAAAAGTTATGAAGACAGTGTTCTGCTTCAGGGACTGACACTGATTTTCAGAGATGACAAAAACCAAGAGAAGGGGAAAAACCTTGTTTACTTCTCTCATACTTACCGAAATCAGTGCATCAAAACAGCTAACAGTCAAAACACCCCACCTTTTCTTGGCTTCTCAGCACTATACAGTCCCTAAATCTGCCCCCATAGACTCCTCCTAGCTCTCTGCCAGTTCACAGTCATTCACAAAAGAACAATTTGCCCTCAACTCTTGTGAACTTCCCAGTGCCTGCAGGCCTGGAAGCACTGTTGTGGGGACATCCCAACCAGATATCGTCCTCCCTTTCAATGAAAAGACTCATACCTTGGGGCCATCATTCACAGACTCACAGAGTGGTAGGGGTTGGAAGGGACCTCTAGAGATCATCTAGTCCAACCCCCCTGCCAGAGCAGGATCACCTGGAGCAGTATCATTTGTAATTCTAGATTAAGAAGAGCTTGCATACCTGAGCAATCTTCTGTTATACAGGCAGGCTAACCAGAATATCACTGTAAGGTAAAATACAAGCTAAAGAGTCCAAGAACTGGACAAGTTCCAGATTCATACAACCAGAACGCAGATGGTGTTTTGGAGGGATGCTAGAAACCTTTCGGAAGAAAGGTGACTACAAGATAACAGCAGTGCCAACACTGCTCACCTAGCCCATTTCCAGGGGAGATGTATCCTATGTAAAGCTTGGTAAACTGCATTAAATGTGACGCTTGGTGACAGGAGATCCAGCTATTTTGACACGAGACTATCCCTTACTCATGGCTGTGCAATACAGAGATGAGCAGCAGATGACCTGCTTGAGCAGGGTGGCTGGACAAGGTGACTTCCAGTAGTCTCTTTCAGACTCAACCATCCTGTGATTCTCTGAATACACCGTTATAATGACTCTAAGTGTTCTAAAGGCCTAGCCTGCCCAACTATGTTCAAATATTGTGCCTTTTCTGTACTCAGCTGTGCACACAATGAGCAAAAATAGCTGCTTTTGTAGCAGGTTGCCTTCTATGGCATAACAAGATTCTCTAAGCACACTACAACTAGCCATTGGTTACAACTTAGAAACAACCACCTCCATAACTCTTCCCAGTGCTGATCCAAGAGCACTCATTCAAGAAAGATCCAAGTCTTCCATAACTTGATTTTAAAGATAAAGATGAAACTACTTCCTACAGGAAAATTTCCTACTGTAAATTCCTTTTGTGTTACAGTCTAATACAACACATTCAAGCACTCGGTACAGTTTGTGGTCACCCCATAATTTTAGTGCACACTTTATTCAACATTAAAATCCACAGGGCACAGGGAAAGAGAAGAGTGATGCAAACATCATCTTTATACTGGTTTGAGTCATAAGCTCTAGAGAGTCATGGTGCAACAGCAGACAAAAGTTGAAAAGCTGTCTCTCACTTTTAGCAGGGACAGAAGGACAGGCATTGTGTTCAATCTGAAATTGCAACCCACTTGTGAACTTAAAACAACACCGAATCTCATTTATGCTATTATGCTGGGCTATTAAAAAAGAAAGGAGGGGGGGACGGGAGGACAGGATGAGGACAGGGAGAGCCACCAACTCAGCCACTGCAGTTAAGAGCTGAACAGAGGTGTTATGATTGTCTCCTGGTTTATTATCAGAAAAAAATAAAAAAAGAAAGGGAAATACTATAACAAAGAAACCGGACTCATGAAAAACACTACCCTACTGTAGTAAATATGTTTACTTCATTACCCAGGTTAAGTCATTAGCAATTAAAACGTCACCTTTGTAGTTAGCATATACGATCTGCTTCTCCAAGTATCTTCTGTCTCATAAGTGACTATAATTACAAAGGTTCACTAAGACTCCCCCAAATGGCTACAGCTAATATTCACTGTCAAAAGCTGATGACGGCACAGCTGTGTTTCCCCATCTCCACACTCCAGTGGAAGCTCCTGCTCCAGCCTCTCTGGGAACATGCAGAGTTATGCCAAGAATGAGCAACACATTCACTGTTTCCAAATTGGCTCATCAACAAACCAAGTGCTTAACCTTCCCACAATACACGCAGCCAGACAAGGCAACCAGCGCTGTCTGCACACCGAGAACTGAACTGTGCCAGCCACATTATTCTGCAAGACGACTCGTGGCAGTTTCCTCCTCAGGAGCCAGAACATCAATTGTCACCGACTGCTGCTGCAACTAAATCAACTTCTATCAAAACACCCATTCACAATGAACCAGCACTTGCTGTGTGATGCTCTTTGCTATTATCCTAAAAACAAATAGAGTGCCTCAAATATTTAATACCCTCTTGATTTCAGGAGTTGGCAAGGAGTTCTTGCCAAGTATTTTACCTGCTAAGAACTTACAAATGCTAACTACAGAACAGGGAGGGGCTGGCAGCATCAGGGAAAAGGACGCTGTGCCTTTGCTGCATAATAACGTGCATAACATTATATAGCAAAACCAAGGATCCTCATAACAGTTTTAAGTTAAAAATATTGTAATGCATACATCATCCTGAGTCACCATCACTGTGTTCTCTGCTAAAATGAAGTATATCTACTCCAAACACCTCTGGCTTCTGCCATTCCAAGTCCAGTTCCACAGAAGATCTGATGTCTCTGCTTCCTCAGTGTCATGTCCCGGCCGCCTCCCCCCAGTGCCAGCACTGGCACTCACCCAGTAGGCCAGTTCAGAGATGGACTGTCCAAACCTAACCCACAAAACAAAAACAAAGGCACATTTTCAGCCAAATTAGCCCCTTGAACGTGTTCGCCATTCACTGACCCAAGCACCAGGACCACCACAAGGAATGCGTGAGGGCAAAGAGGAAAGCAGGAATACAACCTACTCATCATCATGGAAACATGCCCTTAGTCAAAAAAGAAAGAAAAGGAATTGTTTCACTTGTGCTCAAGTTCACGGCACACAGTTGAGATTCAATTCCATAGCAGAGAACGATGTAAAAATACGCAATTACTAAGTTCATTACAGTATGTTTCATTAACTCAATGAACTCCTTTATAATTGTAACAGACATCAAAAGATTAAAACATTTGGATAAAGTCCAAGTACATTTTTAGTGCCCTGATGATTGCCAGAGTTCGTATCCTCAGACATACAACCTAACATCCACTCACCAAGTCCCCTCTGAGAGTAACCACTGTTTATCCTTCTTGCTTTCAGACAATTGTTCCCAAATTAAATTTTTCCATTGCACGTGGGGTGAAGGGTGGCAAATCACTGTTTGGTAAACTGTCTAGTTCAGTTTGACACAGTTAGAAGTGTTTCCAAACAAAGCTGTCAACTGAAGTTGACTATCCTCAACTTCCTGGAGGGCTAACACCTGGCTGAAAAGCCCTTTGCCTGACCATGACAACACTAAAACAAAGCACAACACACTAACTCCGTGGCGGTTTTCAGTTGCTTTCAGGAGTAATTTAACTTCAATAGATCTCTAATGTTCAAGCAGTAAGTGCGATTTAGCTATTAATCTCTTTAAAGCGGAATGGAGTCCACTTTCTGCCCTTCAGTGAAGCACTCTGCTCTGCTGCAAACACTGAAACAGCTTTACAGGTTTGGCAGCGTGGCGACAACAGTACGCACAGAGCCTTACCCACTCTAATTTTACGCTGTATTAAGCGATATTCACAGGATGTACACTGAAAGTATAAGCATTTCCAAAGAGCCGCAGTGCGTATCTCTACTAAAAGAACACTCTGCTGTTCTCTCAGAGCTGGATGACTTCCTTCTACCTGGCTTGGAAGATTACTCCAGTATGTAGGGCTCACAGACATGTTCTCCCCAATATGCAGTTCCCAACTGCTGCTTTTTGATCTGGGAATGCAAAACTGAGCAGGGCAGTGCATGTGAGGAATGAAGGAAAAGATGGTTTTAAAGATTTTTTTTTATTATTTTTTTTTTTTTAGTTTCCTTTTTACCTGTGTCATTCTCCAAACTCTGGAGCAGATTCCTACTAGCCACAGCACCTTCACAAGCCGCCTTCGTGAGATGTTAAAGAATGGCAAGGATTTAAGTCACATCTCTTACCTTGCTGGTCTCACTCACTGTGCCAACAACTTTGACTAGGATTGGGAAAAAATTACCACATTAATTCCCCTTCAGGCACTTGAAGGAAAACCTGCAGCAGCAGTTCTAATACGCTGCATCAGTGCCCAGGACAAAGTCTAATCCTCCCATTTAAGCAAGACAGAAAAATGTATTCTTGCATTTGCAAAACAAACCTCTTGAGACACAAAAGCCCTAAATTCTTATTTGGCCTTGGTGTTATTGAAAGAATGTAATCATTAGCAGCTAGTGCAAGCTATGCCAGAGAAAAATAAATGGGGGGGGGGGGGGGGGGGGGGGGGGAAGATAAATAAATAAGCCCAAGCCTCCAAATTGACCTTATACCAAGTTTTTCTCCCCCCACAGCACTGATTAAAGAGAACTCCCTACTGCATGTAGTAATCACACTGTTTAAATGAACAGAATGTCTGCTTCAAAGATGAGGCTGTTAACTTAGAGCCAGAACACTTGTGTTTAATTTTCTTTTATTCAAAGGCTTTGTGTGTGGCCACGTACTTGCCCTTTGGCCCTCTGTGCCTCCAACCACCAACTATAAAATGGGGCACCACACTTCTTCAGAGAAGATGAGAGGCATTTAGAGGTTACGGGGGGTTGTATCTAAACCAGGCTGACAGATTACCCAGAACCAGCAGCCGCCTTATTTATTCATGTGCTTGGACGGACTACTCCGCGTTCTTCCTGCATTTTACCCTTTCCAGGTCCTGAAAGCACAGACTGCCTTACCTGTTTCTTGATACCATCCTTAGTTTGAATAAACCACCTGACATTAAAAACTGGAGAGGTAGAAGCAGAGGATGCAGCTTCAGAGTCTGCTGGAAACAGTCTGTGCTCTTTTTAGCATTTCAGAGCACACACTGCAGTTATCCATGAGATGGGACTTCTCACAAGAATCCCAGATAGGGACTTTGGGATGGGACAGAAAGGGGTAAACCATTTTGTGGCTATGTTTATTGGCTAATGTCTTCTTGCCAAATTAAAAAACCCATTACTAACACAAAATGACAAACAGATTTCTAGGTGGATTATATACTTTAAAACCAATCAGCAAGGGAAAGTTATTTCCCAGGCAAAATAAAAGCATCGCCATTATATCCATTTAAGCCAAGACCGAAAGAAAACACAGAACACACTGTAGGGAGCAAGTATGAAGCCTCATTGCCATTTTTCTTTATGTATAATCCTGGTTTTCCTTATGTTAAGAGTTCCCAGGGCATGCACAAATGTCTGAGGAGCCAATCAAAATGCAAAGACTTTGTAACAGCCCAGTGAGCAACTACTGCTCACCTCTCTACCACGGTCTTCCTTTCATCAGGCTTTCATCATTTAATATGGGTGACTCTGCCAAACACTGTGTGTTTTGGTTTTAGGGCCCCGAAAGTTTAAGCTGTTCTCAACTTAGAAATAAGATGTCATCTGGCTCCTCGGTTCAGTCATTCCTGGCAACTGCCTATTTTCAAGCACACACATGACAGGAAGAGACCACTGTCCTGTGACAGTCACTTCTTTCTGGCCCCAAATAACGTCCGTAGTTTTGCACAGGGAAATTAATGCATGGCTGCTGGCTACCCTACCCTCCCGCCTTTTATCCATGTAATTGCCAAATTGGAAACACAGATGTTAAAAGACAGAGGCACATGACAGAAAACACTTGCCTCTTACTTTGAAGAACAACACGACAGCAAGATGAAAAATCCCACAGCTACGAAGGATCCCAGTTTTCTTAGGGAAAGACGCAGAAAGCATCTTGCATGGAATCGTTCCATCTCTAACAAGATCAAACTGAACTATTCCCGGTAAACTGAGGAGCTGCCTGTTTTTAACAGTTCCTTTCATAAATCCATCACTATTTCTCCTGGTTCATTAACCAATCTTATTTAAGAAAGAAGGATCATCTCTTAAAAGGAAGAAGACAGCAAGGCAGTTTTCATGCCACCAGCCAAGTTAACTACAATATGTATTGCTGCTTTCTGTTAAGAGAAACTCAACCAAGCCAAAGTGTGGCAGTTTCTTTGGCAGCTGAGAAGAAAAAAGCCTTGTTGAGGATGATTTCCTTTTGAGCAGCTACACGTGTGATGATGTACGCAGCACGGCTGTTAGCTTGTGTGTGAAAAGGGAGGGCTACAGGTTTCTGCTGTCAGGCTGTGTCCCTCTAAATTTTCATTTTTGAGTTTGCAAAAATGTAGTACATTTCTATATAGAAGGAAGAAGCCAGCAATGATGTCCATGAAAGCTGCTTTCAAGCATTTTAGATTAAATGTCATATAAAGCATGATTTGACCTGGGTCTGCTTTTAGATTTTTAATTACTGACTTATAAAGTGTGCATTAAAAGTCATTGTAGGCCAAAAAAAAATCATTTGTATTTAAATACTGGTTTTGCTTTTATATGACTTAAGTGATGACAGCTTTAAGACCCACCAGAGTAAGCAGGGATTAGACTTTAATGTGCTTTCCTTGCTTCCAGTATATAAAAGTTCCACATGATCAACGCTTAGAAAGAATAGCAACTGTCAGGAGTTTTACTGTGTTCTTTTTAACAAGGATGAAGTGGGGAAACGCTCGTTTGTTTATTCTTAAACAGGACATTCATTCATAGAAGAAACCTAAGCATAATACTCACCTTTGGCATTTTTTTCCCCCCTTTCTTTTCTGACAGCATTTTCTTTCGCTTCACATGACCCATTCATCAGGCCCTTTTCCCTCTCCCTCAAAGAGATCCCATTTACACACACGCTGACCATTTTTCCCCAGGTGGAGGTTTTGTACCAACTGCTCCACTTTCATCTCATCCAAAGCACATCCCGGCTGAGATGCAACAGGGACACTTCACCACCCCACCCCCCAGTCTCTCTCTGCACTCTTGAGGTTTTTAAAGCACAGAGAAGCAAGACCTTCACTGGCAATTTGGGAATTGCAGAAGTGCACACTGATATTTCATTCTTCCTGTATTTTATTTTAAATGTCAGATTCAAACAATCTATGCTCTGCAGAAGCCAATTACTGTCGCTTTCACGAAGGTTAAAAGTTCAAAAGGAAAGCTGGTTTCTTCATTTAGCATCCTCTTTCAACAATACCGATACAAAGATGCCAAAGGATGAGCGGATGTGTAGGTATGGCAGCAAGGGGAATGAGGAGATGGGTCTCAAAGTTCTTAATCCTCTTATTTATGACTCCCCCTCTTCCACCAGGTTCTGACCTTACCCTCTTCAGGGGACTCTGTCCCAAATGCTAACTACCAGCAATGAGAAAAAACTAGGAGAAACACACATTTCCTGCCGTCTTCCTCCACACACACAGAGCAAACAGTCCCCAAAGCACATTTAACCCTGAACCCTTCAGGAAAACGTGTCCCAGACGCACAAGACATAACCATGAAAATTATACGTCTTTCTCAAGCTTGCAGGCTTACTACACCTTTTCTCAAAATCCCCTTCCTGCTGACAGATATAAATCAAGCAAGCAAACTTACCCTGTGAAGTTTTGACTTCACATGGCCACAAAAGGCTTGACTTATATGTTTAAAAATACATTAACTTACACATAAGCACCAGAAGTAGCACACTGAGTATTATCTTGCATTGATTTTTCTAATGAAAATACACTATAACCACAAAAGGAAATGCTTCCAGATCAGTAATGAAGGGACCGATTCCTATGCCCCAGAGAACAAGTGCTGAACAAAGTACACTCAGGGAGATTTCAGCTTTAGCCCTTATTAAAATAAAACCATGTGCCTGATCTTTAACCCACTTTGATTTATTAATGTTTTCGTTTTTCAAGATTACGAAGGTAAGTATGAACAGAGAAGCTAGAAGAAAACAATTCATCATTAAAGCCTTATACACCAAATATTAGAATAGCCATCAATCTTACTTCCTGTCTCCAAAACACGTATTCATAGTTTTGAAGGACTAGATGGGAATCCCAGTTTGAAAGTTACAAAAGTAGGCTGATGCAAACATTAAAATACTACATCTCAAAAGTAACATAGCCTCTGCTACTGTACACAGACATCAGTTGGTCAACTGTCAATCCACTAAAATGCCAAATGCTTTTGAAAGATATTAAAGTATCAACAAGAAAAAAGGAAGAGCCCTGTTAAAAGGTCAGAGATTTACCGATTCTGAGCTGTGCATAAATCAATCCTCAAATCTGAGGAACAGCTATGTGCTTTACATTGCAACATCTTATATTCCAGACACCTTCTTCGCCAGAATCCTTCACTGGAATTCAAATCTGGAGTAAAATCACAATACAGAATGAGGTTTTATCTTCTCCGTTGAGTCCCATTCTAGAAAAAAATTCGTTCTCCATTACAAAGTGTGATACATTCTCCATGGGCCATTCAGGAAACTCCTAGCACAAAAACAATGCACAGGATGTTGCAGGTCAGGATAGAGCTACACTAACTGCACGAGAACATTTGAAGAAGGGGGGCTAACGACCTTGCACAGTCTTTTATTACCCAGCTTCTTGTTTGTTGCAGCCCCTATATACTTTACAGAGTCCATACTTGTGGGATAAGCAAAGTTTGCATTCAGGCCTTGCTTGGCCAGAGCTGTCCCTTTGTTTTATAAGAATTCTATGCCACAGCCAACTTTATAGGACCCTGTTAACCATGAGTCAGCCCACCCCAGTTCATGCTCTTGTTCTTGGACCGCCTGTGCACACAGCATTGGCATGCCTGCCAGTTAACCCAAAAGCGGGACAACAGGCCTGTAGCTTTGGTTTTTGAACATTTCTGGTAATAAAACTATCACTGCTCAGAATTATCCCTGTAAGTTAGATCTGATCTATTACTACATTACTGCTGACCTGTGCCTGGAAACACCTGGAGCATTAATATTGCCACAGCAATAGAGTAGCTCCACGGGATGCTAGAGCAATACATTTACATTTAAGTCTCACATATCCACAGGAGCGCATAAGGTGGTGCTTTTATCTCCTCACTGGATCCTTCCTACGTAGGAAGGCCTTTGCACGGTACTTCAGCTGGATCAAAGCTCACACACCCTCCTGAAACACCTCCTGGTAAACCCCATGCTCCAAACTCTCGATGGATTCCACGTAACAGCCAGTGCTGTGGGACCACAACTCTCATCTTCCCTAAAGCCACGCTGGCTCTAAGAGGAAGGAACCACTGAGAACCCAAATTCTTTAAGGTAATGCTAAGATGTAAAAACCAGTGGTCATACTCAAAAGAACACTAAGCTCCCCAGCACTGCTTTGGCGATCACCTTTGTCGTACAACAACGAAGCCCCAACAAGCATTTGCAGCAGCAAGCATTTCTAGTATCCCTATTTCAGATCTGGTTTTATTCATCGGAACTTCCACACGGTAATCCTAGAAGAGCCATTCTAATGCAATACTTTCAGCAACAAATTGAGAGGCCTAATTTGTGGCCACAGCTGTGGCCTGTTATCTGTACTTCATCACTCCAATTCAGCACAACACAAGCTCCATAACTCTTCAAACTCCAACATGCTTCTACACCACAACAGCAGTTAATTTGCCTCTTCCAGCCTGTGCCATTAAAATAAAACTGTAACGTACCATAATCTGAAAATAAAACAAATTCAGTCCCAGCCCTACCCAACCTCTTAATAATTTAAAGAAAACCTGCAACTTCAGCATTTAAGAATTGGGACTTTCATCAGTAAATATTTTGATTCATATGCTTAGTTTTAAAGGTTACTGATTAAATCTGAAGCAGTAACTTCACGTCAGCACATAACCTACACCACTGGCTAAACTCTTTACAGGGACTTGGAAAAAAATTCTGTTATGATTAAAAGAAAAATAAAACTTATTATGTTTTCATGTTGACCTGGAAGAAAAAAAAAAAAAACCAACAACAAAAACAACCACCAGACTGAATGGCAGTTTCGATGACAATTTGGTCTAAGAAATATCACCCTATAAATCCGTGAATAGGGGGTTCATTTGGTAATGCCCTCATTAGGTGAGCTAGGGCCATTAAAGCCTTTTCCTGATAACACAGTAATTGGCTTTTCATATCAAGGAAAAAAGGTTTCCTTCCTTTAATTTGCAAAGAAAAGTCAATGGCTTTTACAACTCCACCCAAGAGTAAAATAACGTTAATCAGATGGAATAACACCTCCTCGTTACATCATAAAAATAAACCTCGCTTCAAAGTAAAGATCATTTTAGACTTAATATTAATAAGTTCTTAATCAAAAAGAAAATTCACATTAAAGCCACTGTGATTCTATTTGAACTTTCATTCACTAAGAGTATTCACCAAAAGTATTCACCTCTACTCTCTCCCCTTGGCGGCAACTGTAGTTCATGTTAGTTCCCTCATATTCCATATGAAGCACAGGACAAACCCACTTTGTTATTTCCCTTAACAATAAGGCCAGCAGACCACGCAGGAGTCTAGGACGGAGCACACCACTTCCAAAATACACCCGGATTCCATAAAGGAATGAAACAACCCGTGCGCGTGTTACAGCCGTGCCACTCAAGGAGCTCAGTGATTTCAGACTACCTCAGAGTACAAACCCTGCCGTAGGAGGGACCCTAAATATGGCACACACCCCTCCCCAACAGGCACACTGCTTTACAAAGTATTAAGGCATGCCCTCCGAGGTCCTGGACCTCCATGAGTTTTCCTGAGGGTTAACCAAATAGCAAATGTAGCTGCAACAATCTTCAAGCTGGTTCTTTGAAGTTTTCCTAGGGGCCCTTTTCAAATCAACTGTGCAAGACAGAGAGTGCTCTTCAGACTGTCTTCCCCTTCCCGCTGTGACAGGTGTATTCTAAAGGCACCTAATCCTAAAGTTTGCTACCCCCAGTAACTAAACGTCAATCAAGAACTTCATTCTCTTCACTACTAAGGTGACTACTTAATCTTGCTGCTTAAGAAAAGATAGTTGCAGTTTCATTCATTAGTTTTTCACAGCGATTTTAAATAAACGAGTGCCAAAGCACACTGCTATGCATCAGAGCACACTCCCATGGTCAACCAATTAAAACAAAGAAAACCTAACAGAAACAACCATTTATCACTGGAGATTTAGAAAGAAAATAAAAAACCACCCAAAACAACCCCCCCCAAAAAACCCCACCACCAGCCTTTCAGAAACAAGCCTCAGATCATAGCTGTACTACGTAACAAAACAGGAGATTCAGAGACAATAGTTTTATTGCACGTTATAAAATACATCTCCATGTTTTACAGACCATATGTTACTTGACTCACTCCTTCCCACAGACGACAGCCTTCTTCCTTCTTTTGCTTTATCATCATGCCATTTACTCTGCAGATACCAACTATCCTTTCTGGCAGACTGATACAGACCTAAGCAAGTCCAAAGCACATGTTCTCTAACTTGAACTCAGCCTTGAAGTCTGCTGCTTGTACTTCATGAAAGAAAACAGGTTTTTGCAACTTGTTATCTTTTCCAGCCACACCAATTAGACTAATGAGAGTTATTACCCCTATGAACAAACCCTTTTTTTTAATGAAGTCATTTAGCTTCCTGAGCTCAGTCTTTTAGAATAGCATCAAGAGTTGGTATTTGCAATAAAACCACAGAGTTGGTTTCACTGCTAACTTTTAGTCCTTCACAAGGATGTTCTGCAACTTCCCCGTTTGTATACCATTAGCATATGGTGTTAGGTATGCAAATATCATTATCAAGTACATAGAAGTTGTGTGACTTGTCCATTGGCTCGTGTTCACTGCAGAAATTAAAGAGCCAATTTGCATGACAGGCCAGTACTCCCCTCAACAAAATAACTCATCCAAGACTGTTCAGGATATAAACTGATGTATTCTGTACAGCTGGAGAGCAGAGGTGCAGGGCACAGACTCTAACTGAGGTCAAGAGGGCTCTTTGTTTGGTAGCCTATCTACATTTTGATGAAACATGAAGGACCTCATGCATCCTCAAGAGTCCTTCCACACAGGAGGCGGAATACACCGAGGGCCAAGCTGCCACTGACTTGTATGCAACTTGGCGCTGTGGCAGCCCCCAATGCATTCCTGCCCCGAAGATCCAGGTGCAGATCATCTGCGTGAACTCTGCTGATAAGATCTTCACACCAAGGTCACACAGACAGCCACAGTCAGCTTAAAGCAAAAACCGAAAGTAAATTTCTTTGCCGCAGGTTTCCACGAGGGAAGGATTTCATCACTTAACTCCCAAATTCAAGGCTAGTGCTACAGCCGTAAGTGCAACTTCCTACACGCAGCAAGGAGCGCAGGAACCGAGAGAGATACAAAAGGAGACCAACTAACTACCGAAATGTGCAAAGTCTTTATTTCTTTAAGATATTGCATAGATTCTGAAGATGACTAAGAATTTTATTCATGAAAAATCAACCCCAAATAACTCAAAGAACATTCAGCGTGGGAGGTTCTTTTGCAAAAATTAAATAGCAATTGTGATGAAATAGTATCTTCTGCCGACTTACCAAAGAATTTACTTTTTGCTCATGCTCTTACCTAACTGTGTACAGCCAGGAACCATACACAAGGGATACCAGCCCATTTGTTAGCTCAAAACATAGAGCTGTTTCAAAAAGAGGGGGTGCAGAAGAGCAGGAAATAAAAGTAAGGTTGATTTTGAAAACAACCTTACTGCAAAATTCTCATTTCAGAGCTATCCGATAGATCTAACCTCCAGTTCACATCAACTGCAGATCTGCACAGAACCAGCTTTAGCACAATTTCAAAAAATGCCAGCTAAGTACAGAGTGCGCTAGAGCTACTCGTGTCCGAAGTAGTTATCGCTGACTTACCTGTACCCACAGCTGACGCCATACAGTTTAAAACCTTGTGTCTCAAAAGCACTGCCAGAGACAATGAGAAAGGGTATCAGGACAAATGAGTATTTGCTAAGCATGCTTTTCAGAAGCCTTTCCTTCTCCCTCACCTGTGCTACATTCACAGCAATGTGGTTTTAGTAAGTAAAGCTATGAGCTCCTTTGTTTCAGGTACACCATCCAGATGTTTCATGAACATCAGCAGGTCAACAGTCACAACTCTTTCAATACTGCCATTAGAATACATATATTTTAAGGATTTTAGCTTCCCAAATGGTTGGTAACACTTAGAAACCAAACCAAAAAAAAAAAACCTTAAAAGCAAGCTTATTGCACACACTGCATAGCTGAAATAATTGGGGTTTAGGGGCCTTAGCACTACCACAGAATTTACCACCTCTTATGCATTCAACCTCAGCCTGAGGGAACATTACTTATCTGTTGTCATATTTCTATAAATCCAAAAGGAAAAGGAAACCACAGCTATATCCTGCTTTCCCTTTAAAAATGTATAAACCCAATTCTCCTATTTAAAAGGTCTTTTGGTTAGCACTAAAACAATACATTTGTTCAGTTGAAGAGATCAAACACTGTCTAACTCCATCAGCTGAGGACAATGCGCTATTATGCTTCAAAGTCACGTGTAGCACATATCAAATGGGACGTCAGAGAAGCAAGGCATTTAAATGCATGTTTGACATACTTCTTGCAACTCAGTACATTTCACTTCTCAATGGGGCTGTGGGTGGGAGAGGAAAAGGTTGGTTTCTTATGGATTCGAGTGTAAAGGCATCACTCGGCAATTCAAATCATCAGATGTTACAACTGCCCACTGCTAGATGCCGCCACGTACAGGAAAAACACATGCCAGATATGACCATTCTGCATATTCCCAGAGAGCGCTTACAATCACGGTCTGTGTCCTCAGATAGCAGCATTATACATAGGGCCCTCATGCTGCAATGCCAACACGAGTTATTTGTCATGAAACTTTCAAGCCATTCATTCTTGTTTGTGCATAACAATATTTACTATTCTCAAGTACCCCGTGTCACTGCATTTACATCAAGCCCCCAAACAATGAAGAAAAAGCAGCGTCTTTTGAAAGTTGCTGCTGCCTTTTTGCAAATCAACTTCTACAATGTTAGGTTCTGGTCAGTCAAAGCAAGGTTTCTCTCACATTTTGTCTCCACTTCTGTAAGGGGAAAAAAGAAAAAATCCGCATATTTACCATCTGTTGATTAATGTGTGTATATGCCCCCCATCTAAGAGCCTGCAAAATACAGAGCACATTTTATCTTACACAAATACACTAGGCCAGGTGCAGCAAAAGCAGACGTAGATGACTGAACTCTGCGTTACATTAAAACCACAGTTCGCTTGTGTCCGTCATAATCTGACAGGAAAATAACTATACTCATGGGTAAAGTTGCTGTAAATCATTAATTTTCCCCAACTCCACCCTCATCTTTACACTAATGGACAAACTTCACCTTTCTATCCGGATGATAATCAAATACCACTACACAGCTGTTACTTAGCATTCCTCATAATGGGGGGTGGGTTGCTTAGTCCTGGTCGCTTTGAGGATATCAAAATCCTTACTGACCATTTGTGAATGAGGGGTCTGAGAACCAGAAGACTGAGCTGGGTAGCATCAGTTAGCAGACAGAGTTGGTCAATCTGAGAATGCTAGTGCACAAGAATAAAAACCGTGAATTTACAGTGAACTGTCTAATCTCATCTACCTCTCACTTGAACATGCCCCAGATTTGCCTACACAAAATAATGAAAGTAAGTGCAGATAAACTTTACTAAAAGCAGGTTAATAAGATTACACTGAACTTCCACAGGCACTTGAGTAAAATTTAAACACCTTTAATTTGATGTACTTAACTGAGGAAGCAATGAAATTAAAACTAAAGCCTTGTATAGCAGTACTATGTAATTTAATCCATTTCCAAATAATATCTTAACCCAGATTAATTTTTCCCAGTGTTCCTGTGCAGACAAACCCTCAGCATACGTTAAATGCTTAGGCAGCTTTCTCAAAGAAGATAAACTACCTTATACTTAGCATAATAGATTTAGATTACTGATGCGTAGCTGGTGACCTATAAATTCACTTTATGACACACCAATATCCCACTTACATGTCTTTAAGTAACAGAATCCAGGTATCGTTAATCTCAGGTTCAGTGTTTCCCATCTACTGGAAATTAAATCTTTATTTTTGACCTTACAGAAAAAAAAGAATTCTCATCCAGACCTCTCATTTTTGTTGTCCTTATATCCAAAGGGATGATTTTACATACAACATCTAGTATTTCAGCTACCATTGTCAAGACTGATGGTTGCCTACAGATGGGTTGATACAGCTTGTTTCGTTTCATGTAAGACGTGTTAACTTCAGTCATATGAAACGTGCCTCTTTCACAGTCGGACTTTTACAGACTTTCTTGAGACTCGATGCCTTGCAGGAGGTTTCTGGAGGGCACGAAAAGTAGGCTGATTTTTCTGTGTGCAAAGCCTCCTCGTGTCCATCAAGGCCATTTGTGTAAATTCCTTCACCAATATGACCCAGTTCTCTGTATGGGAGGCAGACACCAGGTTACAAACCTGGCTGGTAAAATGCAGGGCTCTGGCTTGTGGTTCTGAACGCTTGGCAGCGCGCACCCACAGCTGGGGCCGTGCTTCTTAAACTCGCCTTCCCACAAGAGCCGCTGCTCCGCAGCAACGCCACAGAAACTGTTCCGTCGGTCGCGTCTTGCATGCGGCCCGCAGGCAACCCCCCATGCAACCCACCCACCACATCACTGTGAGGTGGGCCTCGGAAGAGGCCAGCACCACCAACCACAGGTGAGACGAGACCTGAAACCAAGCAAAGAAGTTCTACCAGGCTTCATCGCTGCTCCCCCAAACAGGGGAAGACAAAGCCGCCCTGCCCTACCCAAGGGGGAAGATGGGTCAGCAGCTAAAATTGGAGGGGAAGGTGAGGAGGCTCAGCTACTGAAGTGGCAGGAACGAAGGCACAGCGAGTTGGTATCTGAAGTCTTGGGCTTGCTGTGAAAAACCCACATCCCCAATATGGTCAAGTAATGAAATTAAAACACTTATTAAAACGAGTTGTGGAAGCTTGAAGACCATAAACTCTGTTTGCACTAAGATTTTTAGCTCCAGTTAGTTAAATTAAGAACCCATCCTTTTTCATAGTTAATTCAAGGATACAGATGAAACTAGAAACGCACCTCTTCCCACTCCTATCACCAACCCCCACAGAAAAATATTTAAATCGCAGAGATTTGTAATCTAGAACAGAGAGCAATATTCTATGAAGTATCATCTAATTTAAATAAATCTCTCTCATTAACTTAAAGAAATTCTAACACACACCATCCCTGCATTGTTATTCACTTGATATTTCACACTAGACCTCCCAAACATCATGGTACATTTTTTATACACACAAATGTGTAATCATAGATCTAGGGCATTCAGTCAAATAATGTATTTGAAATTGTAAATTTATTCTGAATACCAGTAAGAGATTCATAGCTATGTAGTTGCTTTTTTGCTACAGTTCCATTATCTAAGTATTCTCTACTGTACGAAAGTCACAGAATTCCTGAATATTTTAACTGAATACATGCAAATAATCTCTTTCCTTCTGAAGTTCTTATGTGGGTCATTATTACAGGACTAAATGCCACACAACTCTTCATGCATTTATGCTTACAATGCCCCTCTCAGACAGAAATACTAGTCAGCATTAGCTATTAAATCAATAAAAAAACCAGTAGGCAATCATGTAAACCATAAGCATACAAAGAGCAGAGAATACAGAAGCAAAACAAGCATTTGAACAGAACCACAATATAAATTTACTCAACTTCAAGAGCAAGAAACAAAACTCAGGATCTTCTCCTGTGACACATCAGGCTGAACAAGGCAAGGGGTAACGGGTTTAAATTGAAAGAGAGTAGATTTAGATTAGGTGTCAGGAAAAATTCTTCCCAGAGAGGGCAGTGAGGCACTGGGACAGGTTGCCCAGAGAAGCTGTGGATGCCCCATCCCTGGAAGTGTTCAAGGCCAGGCTGGATGAGGCTTGGAGCAACCTGCTCTAGTGGAGGGTGTCCCTGCCCATGGCAGGGGGCTTAAAATCAGATGATCCTTAAGGTCCTTTTCAACCCTAATGGTTCTGTGGTTTTATGAACCTCAATTGTTCTTGTGATAACAACTTTGGGTTGGAAAGGTCAGAAAGATACAATTCTCCACAAAACATGCAAGCAATACAAGTGTGATGTCAAATGCATTCACCCTGTGCCTATTAAACGTAACAGGGAACAAAATCTGGGGTGAAATGAAGTATATGTAACTTAAGTGAATATATGCAAGGTGATAACCAGAGAAACTGAATTTTTTGGTCCATCATATGCCTGGAATAAATGATTAAACTGTAGTGAAACAGAATGAGTAACACAGCTAATGGTGTGTATACAGTGTAACGTGTACCAGATGCGACCAGGACTGTTGACTGCACGGAATTTGTGAATACTTCTGTCACATCAAAAGGCACAAGAACAAATTTTGAACCTGGTGAACTACAATCCCACTGCAACACCAAACCAGCCTTTCTTTTCTGATGCAACTTGGTTCTAGGCCAACCAAGATGTGACCACGATATACATTTGCCACACAACTTGGATGTAATTGTAGTGTCCTGGTAAATTCCCAGTTCAGTGTGAACTGACCTTCCTCACCACAGGATTTATCATAAGGAATGCCACTGACGCAGGCTCCAGCAGAAGAGCAAGTGTAGATAGCAATAGCAAATCAATCAGAAAGCAGCAGAAATATCTAGCACTACCTGTAGTCAGAGATACATGGAAGAAGAGGGTAGGGAGATCGGCCAGCCCCCTCCAACAGCAACTATTCTGAAGGGATCAAGTTTATCCACAGTGACCAGATGGCCACACAGTTTTAATGAGCGCCTAATGTAGGGTATAGTGCCATCCAAGCAGCATCGGAATGATAACATTATCTTTAATCTTGATGGAATAACCAGTCCAAAAGAAAAAAAAAAAAGCAAGCATGACAAAAAATCCCCATATAACTAAGAAAATCGACCTATGTGATTCAAAGCATAGTTTTCCAATGCTAGACTGCACTGTGTAAATGCCACTTTGCCAGGTGGATGAAAAATAGGGATAGGCAATATAAAAGACAAGTATATGCGATTTGCGTAAAACCAGGCTATTACCTGGATATAAATTGTTTGATTTGCTATTTATCAAGTACCTGTAAAGTACTCAAGTGTTATCCAAGTTAGCAGGAAAATTGTCTTGTGCTTTAAGAAACTGACAATCTAAATGACAAAAGGGAACAGACAAGGTGCAGTGAGAAGCCAGTGATGAATGAGGAATATTTTGATTGTGTTTTGAATTTGATTGCTTCCTGTCAGCACCTCTGAGCTAGACTTCTTGCCACAGATTTGCCAACGCGTGCAAGTGTTTTGGAGCAGTATTGGTAAGGCATTTCAGACATGGAAGTACCACCGAGAAAACCAAAGTTGAGATGAGACAAAAAAGACAAGTTTGGAATCACTATTAGCACAGGGAAGAGAAGGATGAAAGAGCTTAACAGGAAGAAAGAAAACTGAACAAAGCTGATACTTAAGAGCATGAACTTACGGCAGAGCCGCTGTAGGAAATCGCAGCTGAAGCTGATGTAACAGTAGAAAGATAGTACAGAGCGACCCTGCCTTACATGGCTATTCAGAAGCCCCATCTCATGAAGGAAGGTGATGAAGTATCAGTTGTTTGGAGTGATACAAATAGTTATGTACTAAGGGAAAAATTAAAAAAAAGGATGAGTAATTTTTCTGGCCAACCTCTCAGCCTTGGGAGCACATTCATTACTGGAGGTCCAACACGTCACATTTCTTCTATAAAGTTCGTGGGTGAACTACCCAAGAGTTCCTTTGGCAGTGTAAAAACACTGCTGTCACAGATGGGCTTCATACAAACGGGGGTTTGTTTTCTTAATGTGTCCCCTCTTCTCCCCAAAACTCCTCAATCTATACTTTTTCCCCCCCCCCCCCTTTCTCATCACTTGCAAACATAAAAGAGAATAAGACATTGTTTGTTTGTTTTCTTTACTTGATAGGAGGCTAGTTTTTCTCCAATTTGGTGGTACTCCAAGTGAAAAGGACAGCAGATACTTTCCTGGCAATTGCACAGGGTGAGTTTTTTTGTTTTTCCATAAAACACTTCACTGTGCCAGCTTTCTGTGAGTAACCTTAGAGATAATATACTTTTTCTGACAGATGACAGCAGAGTGTAGTTAATAAACAAATTAGACCCATATGAAAGTATGATTCATACACAATGTCGTTATTCCAAAGAGTAAGGTGGCACATGGCTACCAAAGAGGCTATCCTTATATACATAAGCCTTCAAATGATAAGCCTTTCCTGGAGTTTTGCAAAGGTTTTTTTCCGGCTCTTCATCACTTAACAGAAGAATCCTTCTTACAACAAAGCATGAAGGTCCAGCATGAAGCCAGCTGAACCGAACTGTTTCACAGCACCTCACACAGAGAAAAGAGATATTGGATGGTTTCACTGAAACCATAGAAAAACAGCGATTGAGAAGGCTCAGGTAATTACTTGGCTTTTTTTGCATTAAAAAAAAACCAAAAAGATGCACACAAGCATAAAAATCGATTATGGTAGCAACAGTTTCACTACAAGACATACAAATCACTGTTTCCTCCCAGGTCTGGCTTACAGTACAAAAGGTCGCTAACACGCACACACAGATCGCGCTAAGGGCAGAAGGATTTGAGAGCTAGCCCAGTCCAGGCTGTAGTATAGCAAAGGTTTAAGGCAGGCAGCAGGCGTGCTCTCAGTCAGTACACGCACAGGCTCACCCTGCTAAAGGATTTTCATCCCAAGCCCTCACAGGCGCGCACTCAACCCAAGTCGCTGCTGCTGGCACCTTATCCGCAACACACCCTCCTGTGATTTTACGACAAACGGATGGCACATCCGGCACAAGTGAATTTCAAGACACCATATGCTACACAGAGAAAAAATTTATTAATAAAACCCCTCGTTTCTTCCCCCATCTCTCCCCCGTGTCATTAGCTCCAGGTCCAGCTCCATGCGATGAAGGGGATTATCGCAGAAAGCGGAAGAGATCGGCAGCATGACGGGGCTAGGAATGCGAAGTCGGACAGGAGACCGACCAGTCTCAGCGCCTGACTCAGCTTCTGTCCCTCTTTATGAATCTAGCCAACCTGCCTCCCTCCTTGGTGCCACTGCCCCTCTCCCAGGCTGTGATCTTATGCAATTAGGCCAGCATCTTCACCGCAGGTCTGCCTCTACCGATTGTTGGTGAGAAGCAGCCTATAGGCTTGAGTAACACCGTAGTAAAAAAAGGGGGCTGGTTTTACTAGGAACAGCCATGCCAAGAATAAAACCACCTTTTCACTTAAATAATGAAGAATACCCACTCAGTTAAACCTGTTAATATTCTTTAAATATACGTACAGCTGAAAGAGTGGCAAGTTGCTCTCATTCACAAGTTTGCTCTATCCATACTGACGCCTACTGTCTGCCCTTAAGGTCTATTTACAGACACATTTCTCCCATGGTCCAAGTTTTCTGTTCATGTCCTTTCTTTCCCCTTCTCCCCGCCTTTATCCCCTCAGACACATTAGGCAAACTATTTGCCGTGTGACACAGGGAACGGGTCCAAGCCTCAAGTGAGCAGAAAAATAATCTGAAGAAA
The DNA here is from genome assembly GCA_027574665.1 of Rhynochetos jubatus. Taxonomy (NCBI): domain Eukaryota; kingdom Metazoa; phylum Chordata; class Aves; order Eurypygiformes; family Rhynochetidae; genus Rhynochetos; species Rhynochetos jubatus. The sequence goes on from CM050653.1 coordinate 34,111,269, forward strand.
AACAATTTATTTTTAGCCTGGATGGGCTCCCTGACTGAGCATATTCCCCGTCACAACAGGTGTATCAACACACCTGAGGAAGCAGCGGAGCAAACCAGGCTACAGCTACTGCTGACAGAGACGAACATACCCGTTGGCACTGGAATGTTTTTAGAAGATTAGTATTGGAGTAGAGGTTCTCGCACCCGGGAACTCTTTAAACATCATGAAACGGACTTAATACATATTCCTTATGTTGTTCACAGTTTCCTTTGCCAGTTTGGCTAATTATACGATATTTAAGTTTAAACATATGTTGCCTCCCTTGCAGTGAATCCTCTCCTCCCACACGATACAGCAGTAAAGTCATCTCGCTGACTTCAAGCCGAATCCTGCACCCTCTCAAGTAGGTGGGCATTTTTTAGTTTATCTGGAGAGCAGCCCAGCCCGGAGAGCACAGTGATTCTTGTGGCAATATGCTGCCGGGAGCAATACCACCACAAATATCCTAAAGCATACCGTCCAAGTGCCATATGTTAAAGAACCAGCATAACTTCCACCATCCTGAGCATATGGTTCTTAAAAACATAAAAGAGACACTGGGGGTGCATCTGCATTAGTGTGAAAGGTGAACCAGCAGACCAGAGGCTTTCATTCTCTCCTTCCTCCCATATCATCACCAAGTGATTTTAAGATTTTTCTATTTTATTTTAAACCATGAAACATAAGAAAGAAGAAAATTCCAAATGAAAGGAAGTGGCAAAAGACTAAGCCAAAAGAGTATTTAGAAGGTAAAAAAAAAGTCTTGCAACCCTTCATGAACTGTCATGTGCTGCAGACAGGAAAATCTCTTTCAAGTTAGTGCGTTTCACATTACGAGTGCCTCTGGTAGGCAGAGCAGCCGAGTACACCACAATAGCTGTGTTTCATTAGCTTAGCATAGTAGAGTATAGGATTTAAAGGGAAAAGACAGCAGCTGAAAATAACTGCATTATATTAACATTAACCCACAAACCCAGGAGAGGCATATAATATTTAGGATTGCTACAGAAGCGGTAACTCAGAATTAATGTCTGCAAAAGATGAATAAACCTGCTCTGACTGGGATTCAAAAACTTAAAAGGAAGAAAGTTCACCTCAAATACTGTTCCCTGGGCAGGGAGGGGCAGGGAAGAAAGGAAAGCATGGCCTAGTTAGAAATATCAGTAGGTAGGAACACAAACTGTAAAATGATGTAGCTCCCAAAGGACTAACATTTTTTATGGTTTCTACACACATTCCTTCTCAAAAAGGACTTTGAAATAAATCTAATTTCAAGAACTGTAAATGAAATAGATGTGAGAATTTAAACACTTAGGGCAGAAAAGACCAAAACCTCAGAGACTAGAGCAAAAAAAAACAGCCAGGACTGGAGTGGACTAAATCACAGCCAGCAGTGACTGCTATAATTCAACTGGTGGATGTACTTTACAGCAGTCCATGAGTCTTGATCCCACAAGGGCTTATAAAAGAACAGTGTCACCAAAAAAGATACTTAAATCTCACTGTTAGAATGGAGAGCCACACGACAAACTCAAGGGAGTGAGCTTTTCTCAAACTGTAGAGGGAGTTTATGCTAAGTATGGGGAGGGGAACTAATTACTTAAAAAATTAAAAAGATGCTGAGTTACAGCACCTGTTCATCTATGAACAGGTATTAGAGGAAGCAAAAGTAACATCAGCCGGAAGGAATATCAGAACTCCTGAGTTCTTTCTCCCAGTTCCAGCTGGAAAAACCATCCTGCTCAGGCCCCTGGCTAGCAGCAAGTCCAAAGGAAGAACTAAGCTGCCAACTGGGGTCTGAGGAAAGTCATGGTAGAAGCTACTATCAGACCAGCTCTAAGAAGCCTTCACCAGACCAGGTGCCTTGTTAGCCACTGGCCATCTGAATTTACATGGCTTCTCCAACTGGAGATGAGCAATAAATTCTACCTAAATGAGCAAGCCAGCATTTGGAAACAATTAGCATTCTATTTTCTTTAACCACCATGTTCAGGAAAATTTTCACTTCCCTTCTGCATCCCTGTAGTATTCAAAATATTTATATATAGAGAAAAAATAATCTATGGACTTCACAGTTACAGCAAAACTAACCAGCACGGGTTCATGCTTTAGGATGTTTTTAAGCTCCAAAAGATGTCCTATCAAAGACTTAATTTGTAATCCATCCTAACTGGGCAGTATAAAGTTTCTCTTTAGTTGAGCTTCCCAGAAAAGCAAGATTTTTATAACTTCATCTCTCTTTGCCTACCATCTGCACAGCACTATCCCATATGGACACACAGTACATATTTTTATGTCTTTCTCAAGTCTCCTTCGTTACCAGTATTACCCTCCAATTCTGCTCCTTCGTTGTATGATCAGCACAGGACTACCTAACTGTGAATAAAAACCACAGTGCTTCGTTAAAGTGTTGAAGTTTTTAAAGTAAGTGCTCCCAAATATTTTTATTTAAACTCCGATGAAAATGTTCGAGAAGCCTGAATCTCACTTATCTAGAAGACCCTTTGTAACCACTCTGACAGGCTGGCTTTGTGTACAGTAAATTCACACCCTACACGTTTCAGAGTAGAAGTCAGGCAAGTTACGAGACAGCAATCTGGTTCTAGCACAAGTTTTGGCTTTCAGGCCTTTCATTGTGTTTTTCCCCTGGAAAAGTGAGAAAGAACTTCCCTGTGAGCAGCAGGGCAAACCCATCTGAACCCCTGGTGCAGGTTTTCAGCTGTTTAATGAGGCTAGCGCCAAAGTCTTTCCCTTACAGTCTCTGCTCCATCCAGTTTTCTGCTTTCACAATACGTGTCTGAACTTCACACCATCTACTGCTCTGCTGACTCTGCTTGAACTAGCTGACAATTTCAAAGTTACTGCAGAGGGGAAGGGTAAGAGGGGCACAGATCCCATACACACAAGCAACAGAATCTGTTGCTGTTTCTAAGAGTAACAAGATAAAACTTGTGAGGGGGGGGGAGTGACCCAACTTTTGAATTGGAGCCCTTCTTGCTCTCCACCCCTAATGCGACATTTTGCCAGTAGAAATCCACCCTAAACCTTTGGCTTACAAACGCTGGAAACATCAAGCAACAAAGACAATTACACCTGAGCTTCTTTTATAGATTACTTCAGTTAATACTTCCAGTTCATTGTACAAGATCTCCTTCCAGCCCCAGCGAAACGCTGCACTTTTAATCAACTTTATCATTACTGAACCTTTCAAATAAATACCTGAAGTTAATCAACTCTATAGCTGTATATCCTTACATCTCCATCATTTATCTGCGTAGTCATTCCCACTCTGATTTATCTTTCCTTTTACGACTGCTTAAGTCTATACAGAAAATGAGAACACTAAATCAAACTAAGAGCTTGGCAGGCACATATTGGTGAGATCACAGCGAGATCCTGGAATAGCACAGGCCCTCTCATATGGAAAAGGCTCGTGGAGTTCCCGTGCAGTTTCAGTAACCATCATCTGACCCAATGAGCAATACTGAGACAGACACAGCCCTCCACGGAAACTGGCTGTAAACTGGTGAACACCCAGGAAGGTGATAGAACTGGCATCCAAAGCTTCACCAACTCAAGTGTCACGTTATGCGATCTAACCATATTACTGCATCAATAAAACCAGCACATACCTGAGGTTTTTAATCACATGATGGAGCTCAGGGCTAAAAAGTGGGAAGTGGGGGTACAAAGTCCCCATTAAAAGGTAACCTTGAATACACAGAGAGGGTTTCATTTCTGTTTGGAGTTCTCTGACTAAAGAAACAAAAGGTTCTATGGGGTAGAAAAATAAGGTATTGTTTAGCAAAGGTGTACTTGGCCCAAGCATAATGACAAAAGAATTACTTAAAACGTGTTTGTGATTCATCGTGGTTCAGTAACTCCTCATGAATGCTAATGTGTTTTGGAGAGATAGAAAGGCTTGTGCAGGTGTGACAGAAACGATTAGTCAGTTATTAGTAAGCTGCTGGCTTCAGGCTGCTGAAGCTGTGCACTGCGTAAAGGGTCTGCCAGTAACTCTCCACGCGCTGCTGATATTTAGAACCGCTGGAATAGTCAGGTCAACAAATTATATCTGCAAACATTTATTTCTTTTTCCTCATTTTGCCTGCCTCTGTGGTAAGGCAAAATGAGGATAAATACTGTAACTTTAACTATAAAATTTACAGTTAGAGCAAAACGCTACATGCTTAAGGCAGTGTGGCTCCTCTTCAGGAGTGACCATAAGGAAAGAATCTAAATTAACCCAAAAGGCCCTAAATTAATCTAAACAGTAATTTTCATCTTCAAGACCTTCTAAGATGATGCTTATTTCAGAATATATCTACATGGATCTATCTACGTGGACCAGCACAGGCAGGCTGGTTTAAATTTAAACTTCATCTTGTTTTAGTGTAACTACTCCCTCCACCAGCAGCTTTACAGCAAGCAATAAAACTTTATTCTCTTTTAACACTCGGGAGATCCACTCGTTTCCACAGGTCTTGCACAACATTTAGAGAAATTTTTGAATGTGTTGCCTATTACCCTGACACCCAGCATCCTTTTCTAACGCAGAAGTCAGAACAGCATGAAGGACTGTTTAATTTCATCCATTTTCAGCTTTCAAGAAAATATACTATTATCCCTTAATTACAAACGATGTTCAATCCTTAAAAGGGGACCTTCCCAACAGATACTTAGGAAAGAAAACCCATCCTTTTCTAAGAGCAGCAACACAATCTGAGCAATCATGCTCCAACAACTGCAAGCCAACGGTGTGCTTACAGCACCGAGGAGCTGCCTGGCTTTGGCTCCGTGCCTTACTACGCACCCGAGACACCCAACTGCTGCAGCATAATGCTTATCCTTACTACGAGACAGACATTACAATTTTTGTAGCACAGCAGATTTCTGAAATGAATAGCAAATAATCCACTAGTGGCTTAATTTATTAGCTATACAAAATTCTCGGGGTCAAAGGTCAGTGAGATGAGATGACAACTGTTAATCCAGTGGACTTCAGACTCTTTTGATAAAGATGACAGCCATATGCCTCTGTCCTTTATCCAGACAGATCTCATTAAATTTGCAGGAACTCAGTTGCCATCTACAGTTTAATGGCTAATTTCTTAACATTCACAACCATTAAAAAAAATAAGCCAAGACCCTACTGTGCAGTCCTACTGTTTACACACACGCACACATGTGCATGGATATAAATATTTTGATTACAAGAATGCTTCCTGAATACAAATTAAAATCTCTCATCTCGCAAGTAGCAAAAATCTTCATAGGAAGACTTTCCAAGCTGTTTAGAGAGTAGCTATTGTCAGAAGCATAGCTACATAAGATGGGTGCTTCCCACTCAGCTGATCTGACCCATGCATTTATTTTCACCATTATTCACGCCTGTGCTGCAAAAAAAGAATATGACCCATATCTGTCTTGGTTTGTGCAGCATCAACAGGATTGCTTGCAAAAAAACAGAAAACTTAAGTGCATATTCCATTGTAATTTAATGGGAATAAGAATCCTTCCTGCCTTCACACCCACCTACCCACCTTAAAAGACCCAGAATAATCTAGGATTGGCCTTAAAAGCTCAAGAGCTTCCTAGCTCAAGAGCTTCCTTACTCCCACTGCAGCAATATGGCAGACAACCCATAATGCTGTCTGCTGTGGACTCAAACAGGCTCTGCAACAGCAGACAGAAAGGATGGGGGCGGGGGGGAAGATAAAGCCCAGAGTGTTGGTTGTGAGAGAACAGCCAGTTTGTACAGCTCCTGACCCACAGGACAATCCGAGTCACAACTGGGCTTTTTCAGCCCAGAGGATGCACAGGATGTTGATGAAGACGTTACAGTCTTGCCCTGTCACCAGTTAGAGATTTTGCACCCAGCTGGACAACGTGTTATATAAAAACAGGCATGCGTTAGAGCTGTGGAGGAGTGAGGTGTTACTGAGGGATACTTACCTGATGAATGTGTTGTTATATCTCACTCTTCCATTCTTCAGTTACAGAAGTTACACTACGGCCCAGCAATATTCAAACTCAGTTTCCATAACCCTGCAAGACTTGTGTGGCTGAATCAGAAGGAAGAATCCAAAATAAACGATTATGGGTCACACAGTTTTAAATTACTGACCTGAAACACTAGGAACCATCAATTCCCCATTCCAGGCTTACCCTGCAAAAAAGATGATGCCTAAATAAACTTGACAATACCCTCCTCTCCCTTTTTGGAGCCTGCTAGCGCTTTCCCCTTCCGCTTGCTTTATTTCTCTTCCCTCCTCCTTCCTTTAACTTTATTCTACCACTGTCAAAAGATTCAAGGGAACATGAATGTTTTTTCAGCCACTTCTTTGTGATGCCAAATTCTGCCTTTCGCTTCCAGCCTTGGTATCCCCCCCACTCCCTGCCTAAACTATACTCCATTCTTCAAGAGCAGCATTTTCTGTTGATAGTGCCAGAGGCCAGGAAGGCTCCTGGCAGTACAGCTCCAACAAAGAGCCCAAAAGTGAACAATCTCTTTTTTTGTGAGAGGAGATACAGAAGTCCGAGGCATGGCTTTTAAAAGAAGAATTAAACAACAACAAAAAAAGAAATGCCGCTGGCATTGGCAGGTTCTAAATGAAAGCACATAAATTTCCCCTTCCAAAGGGACAGGTAGCATACAATGGCTTTTAACAGCAGTGAGCACCTGTTCCTCCTACCTCCATAAAAACACCCTGAGAGGAGAAGGAAAAAGACATCCTGTATCTCTCATACCCACAGATGTAACTAACACTCCAGTAATTCTACCCTGTTTCTGCAGAAGCAAATAGTGAGGCCAAATGCTACAAATTTCTGCTTGTTCTTCCCAACAGTCTTGCTCTTCTTTTGACAGCTGTACAAGGCAACTCATTGACAAGTGCAGAGAGATGCTATTTTTTGTCGGAAACAGTTAAAAGAATTACTGCAGAAAGATACATTATTTTATGCAAACGTTTCAGCAACCCAATCTCATCGTGTACAAGGGTAACGAAGGGGAAAGTGCTGCTCCTAAGACACCGTTGCTCCTACTAACGCAAAATCACAGAAGGTCCTCCTCTTCTTGTGTTGGTATCACCTGCGACTGCAACCAACATCTTCACCCGCAATTCGTATGCGGTCCTGAGCACTGAACATCTTCAGACAATCAGGAAGACCACGAATAAGAGAGGTTAATCACACCGGGTCAATGGGAGCTACCATCAGGGATGTGCTAAACATCTCTTTCATACATCACCTGGCTGCTTTTGCTGGCCTTTGAGCAACCTGGTCTAGTGGAGGGTGTCCCTGCCCATGGAAGGAGGTTGGAGCTAGTTGATCTTTAAGGTCCCTTCCAACCCAAACCATTCTGTGGTTCTATGCTTTAGTAGCATACCAGTGAGAAAGAAGCAGATTTCTCCCCTTATGGTATCAAAATTGTTCTGCAAATAACAAAATGTCTTTGCAATTATCACAGGTATCACCCTCAACTTCCACTGATTTCCTGAATTCCTCCATGGGACCAGACATAGCTGAAGACCAGTGTTAGACCCTAGAAAGGAAAAAGTAACTTTCAATACTGTAAGTCATCAGTTCTCATACAATTCAAGGAAGGCACCTTCCTTTCTTGGACCTCATTTTTTCATTCAACACTGCTAAGCGCTGAACTGTGAACCTATGGACTGGTACTCTGCACAAAGAGGCTACACACTGGTCACAACCAAAGAGTCAACATGTACAGCACTGTGTAGACGAGATAATTCTGTTTCTTTCTCTTCTAAAGGCCAAACTCTGGTGGTTTCACATCACTGGACTGAATGATGTATATGTAAGCAGGAGGAACCAAGTTATGCCAACGATTCAGAATTATTTGGTACACAATTTCATTGGAAATACTATGGTAAATTATTACCAGCTTTCATTGTATGAGACCAAGATAACCACCTGCACAGCACTCTCCATTAAGACAACAAAAAGTTATAGATTAAGTTCTTCTTCTGCAAAATAAGCTCAGACTTTTTTTTCAGCTGTAAGTGTAGATACCCAGACATGAAATCAGCATGAATATAAAACACAGAATTATGAAGAATGTCAGGAATCAGTATTTTTTAACTAAATCATCTTGCTACTTCATAATTTTCATCTATGGACAACTTTTAGTAACACAGAGCAACAACTGCCCAAGAGACAGTGCTGTTGCCTATAAAATTACTGGAACAATCAACTCTCAGTAAGGAAAGGGAGCTGATGGTCCTTCCCTTCATGAAATCTAGATGTTTCCAGACTCTATCAGTACAATCCTTTGAAGAGGTTGTGTCAGTAGTTCAGTAACACTGTAAAACCACCTTTGTTCCCATCTGTTGACAAAGTGCCTTCCCAAAAAGCCCCCTTTTCTCGGACTTTGTGTTCATGGGTCTTTGTGCCAGCACCAGATTAAGAAATAAAAACAAATAACAACAGATATCTCAAACTGAATCCAACCATCAAATACTTTTTCCTTTGCTTCAGCATATACTAAAGGAGTTCCCGAATTTCTACCTACATTTGATATGTAGATTTTTTTTTTTCCCAATACAAATACTGGACAGTTTGACCTAAACAGAGCTCCCCTGAGCTCCTGGAGCTCTCCTCTACTATTATTCGGTATACTGAGCAATTAACTTCTGCCTCTATCCGAAAAGAATTGATTGTAGACCTTCTCTGCCCAGTTAGGCTGAATCAGCTCACCAAGGCACCACAGCCACAGCAGTAACTTCATATTACAATCTAAAGAACAGTAGGAGAGAACAAGAGTTCCCACTGCTGATGCAACCGTCTATGCTTTCTCTAGGGAAGGCAACTCCCCAGCTTTCATTCAGAAAACAGCCTGCAAATATACCATTTTATGTCTGCATTCTACCTACCATCTACCCCTGTATTTTTAACTTAACATTGAGAAACAATCTCCAAGATTTCCTACCGCTTCAGGTTATCAACACAGAACATACCCATGCCTTGCTCCTACTTGTAACTTCTCCACAGAACGGGTAAAGATCATGTATCTGTGCTGACCATACCACACTTACTTGTCCCTTCTGGTAAATACTGCGGATTAAGAGATCTTGCTGCAGTCTCACAAGCTCATGGTATTACAATTGATTACGCATTTTCAGTGGTACTACTTTTGTCAAAACAAGAGATCCAGATTAATTTTTTTAAGAGAGAGTTTTCTCCCACAGCTTCTCTTGGGCGAAAGCTGCTGAGACTAGGATGAAGAAGCTAAAAGATACAAAAAAAAAAAAAAGAATTATCTGTCCTTCTAACTGAGCATATGCCTACTGCTTCTTACCAGAATTCGCACCTAGGTTACACACCCGAATTCTCCTCGCCTTCCAGTGAGAACACTGCTCGCATTGAAACACTGGACAGCAGCTGTCCTGAGGATGCTCTCACACAGGGCACCAGTCTTTTTCACCTGATGCAAAAACCAGAGCTACATCCTTCCAGCGTCTAACCAGTGACTTACAATGTCTCTGCCGTCACATTAAAACCACATAGCTACACTGTGTAATACCATTAGAGCTACAGACCTCGGAAACGGAACCTGTAGCAGGACACACTGGGCCTGCCCAGGTACTGTCTGAATTCAGCTGGAGGACATCAGCACTCCAAAAACTGCACTAACTCAGGCCTACCGTTCCCAAATGAAATTAAAATTACAGGTTTCCTAAATGACTCCAAATTGCTCGGCTGAGAGACTACCTCTCTCTTCAATCCATATCCACAGCTGGAGCCTCTTTGTTGTAGAGGAGACAGCTACCACAGGCCATTCTCTGAAGGGGGCCCTCCCTCCTCTCTGAATTTCAATAGATCAAGAGAGAAAAGCATCAAGACAGGAAAGCAAGGCTTATCCCCTTAGTCAAGCTTAAGGGGACCAGTGAACACAGCAAGAACAATTAGCTGGAAACAAAGGATCTTCGAGTTGACTTAGGTTTGATTTTCTAGTCCAGTTTGGTGGTTCTCTACTTCTCGATTTAGGGGAGGGAAGCCTGACTGCTTGTTCTCGCCTTTTTTTTTTTTTTCCCCTTATCTCATCATTCCTTTAATTACAGAAAAGTAGCCCATAGGACAGCACTGTTGCTTTTTCAACCTTCACATACTAATTATAGAAAACATTCAAAGCTAAAAGCCTCATGATCTCTAGACTAAGGTGAATAACTTTACAAAATTTCAGCAATTTGGAACATAACAAATAAAACTGTATGTTGTGAGACTTTATTTGAATTCACATACCACCACCACCGATTTGTGAATGTTTTGATCCCTCTGGCATACGGGCAAGGAAATCAATTTAAAATTCCATCGCAAATAGCCCAAGACCATTTTATTTATGTGTTTGTTTTAAAAATAGAACTCGAATTCCAACTTGGATTTAAAATTATGTAGATTATTTTCTTCCCTTCTCCCTCTGCACTCATCTCTCCTTTGCCATAATGTGTTTTCTGACTCATTCACAGCTGCAGGGGATGAAGCCTTTGAAACCTCTGCCTTCCAGAAAACCATCCCAACACAGCACAATGCTACCGACCCTTGTTGTTGCACAAGCACACTCTTCCAACAAGCTAACTTCCTAAGGTAGCCTAAAGGGGTGGGGGTGGGGGGGGAAGGTTATTTTTGGCAGGTCAAGAAATAAAAGCCCAGGTCACTGCATATTATAGAATTTTATGAAAGGTGCTGCGCATATGTTACATCCTAAGGCTAACCCAAGAAATACAGACTGAAACCACCAGCATTTTATATGGAGGGAAGAACAGACGCAGAAATCTCAACAGGTCAAGTCCAAATACATCAGAGAGGAAAGCCAGGGCAGAGGAAGGCTCAGAGCAGCACAGGGCTGAAAAGATGATTTTTCCCTTTCAAAAATGTATACACTGCTTTCCACAATTGCACGTCCGTAAAAATTTCGCTTTTGGCTACTAAATAGGAAAATTACTCTTTTCAAAAAAGGCCACATAAACTGACCTACTTCTAACATTAGCTCCAACTTTATAAAACAAACCTGGCATTTTTGTTCAAGATGTGGGCCATTTTTCATGCCCTTTTGTTCCTTTTTCGGAACTGGCACTAGCTGTCAAATATTTAATTACTTGCCATAAACATGGTTAAAGTTACATTAAGTGGTCCAAAGTGGGCAAGACCTTACATTTTCTTTGAGCTTTTAAGGCTTTTTGGCTGGTTGGGTCTTTTTTCCCCTTTTACAATCTTCTCCTAAGCAGTTAACAACCACCACACCAAATGTTCTGTCTTTCGCTCTCCAATGTAAGTTCTCATCTGTTGAAGCTTTCTGCCTTTTTTTTTTCCCCCAGGAAGTGAAGATTAAGCACAAGAAGAAACTTGGGTGAAGTTAGGAGTTATCTTCTCTATAGGAAAATATTATAGACCTGCATAAAGTATAGCTCAGAATTAGACCCCACATCTAGACCTGAATTTGGTGAGCAGAACAGATGTCAGAGTATGTGTAAAGAGGGACAGTGGGAGGTGGGGTGAAAAGGTTGATAGGAAGAATGTACTTGAACCACAGGGGGTAGAGCTTCAACAGACGAGTGCCCTGGTGCTTGAAGGGAGGGGAGGGGAGGAAAGACAAAGGTAAACACCAATACTCCAGCATTTTAAAAGCCTAGCGACCAAAGGGTATACCAGATATCCTTTCCAGAATCCAAGGGCCAGTACTTATATTTGGGGAACTTTTTTTTTTTGAGTTGGTTTGGTCCAGTGTCATTGAAAAAGTTTGTCCCAAACTCCATGCACCGAGCCAACACTTATCAGGTTTCAACTTCCAGATGAAACCATGACCATTGGTATGAAAACTAACGTGCAACTGTACTCCAGAAAAAAAGAAGCCATGGAAAAGACTGCATTTGAATGTAACAAGTACACACACTTGCACCAAGAGTAAAAATTTTATTACACCAACCTGTCATAGCTATTTCTGTCCTCTTATTATTAGAGAAGAAATGTGCAAGTCAACTTTATTGTCTGACCAGAGGATATTACATGAACACTTATAAATTCCTCATCACCCCACCTCAATAGATTACCATCTCTCTTACTACATGAAGCAGCAATTTAATCACCCCTGCTATGGTCACTCCAGAAAGATTCAACAAAGTACACAGCAGATTGCCAGTCCAGCCAGACAAACACCTGAACTGCTCACGAGACCTCTTTGCCAAGACCCACATACCCCTTACACTTCTGCTGAACTATATTATATGTGTGCATTGGCTGAAGAGAAAGACTAGCAGGCAAATAGTATTGTCACTTTGGCAACAAATTCAAGCACCAGAACATGTGCATGGACTAAGAATATAGGAATAGTTAGCTAAGACAGTTTTATAGAGAAGAAAGTGTTAAAACAACCACATTTTGTAGAACTTGATGGAAGTATTGGTTATGCTAAACTCTTTTATCACCCCAAAACACAGCAAGAACTGGTTTAAGCACATTTTTTAAAAACATAAAAATCATGCTCCTATCTTCACAACATCTACACGTCTCTTATTACTACATAAAAAACGAATAAAAGAAATAAAACAATTAAAACAAACAGATATGGGCTTCAAGTCAGCAAATAAATGTCAGTAAACACAAAGTATACTCTTTACTTACAGCATGCGCATGGTCACAGGAAAGGACAGATACATGTGTAATTTCACAGAATTTTCTGACAGACTAAATTAGGACCCCTGACTCTTACCATTCTGACTATCAAGCTAACAATGAGCTAGAAGAGAAACACCTCTAAATACCACCAGCCATGTAGTCCCAGGAACTGTACATAAGGTATCAACTGAAGTAGAAAAGTCAACACACTGACAGCACTATTTGAGCCCACTGTCATATCCTGCACATCCATCTTTTTGCCTAACTTCAAGAAGTTGGATGTATTTGATCTACGGGTTGTCAGCTTCACACATAAAGGAAAAAAAGGTCTATGTGGAGCATTTTGCCCATGTCCACACACACTCTGATTTGAAAAAAAGCTCAGGGAATTAGATCATCTTCAAGCGAGCATCCTCTGCTGTAATAAAGAATGGGAGCTTAAAGCCATTGCATCTCCAGAATCTGAAGTTCTCTTAGAAGCAGTGACCCATCCTCTCTTTCAGTTGAAGCAAGCTCAACAGGAAAGACAGATTATCATAAATGTATTTATGTAGTTGATAAAAAAAATTACTCAGTCCCTGATGCAGTATTTCAGAGACAGTTTTACACTTCATATGCCCTCCATAAATTAGGACTGTATAATAAACACTTTGGGCTAGAGACTCTGAAAGCATATAGGAGGTGATACACACTCCAGTCCACAGTTTTTCTTGCAAAACTTTAATTAACTGAGTAATAATCTAAGGGATGCCTGGGAAAGACTTTAAAGACTGGACAAAGTTGGTGAAACCATGAGAGTTGGGATAAATAAATAACTACACCAAAGACCAAAGAATAAGGTGCCAAGGTAGAGGTGGCAAGCATGCAAGACAAAATTATGAGGAGAGTTTAACTTTGAGAAATAAAACCAGAAGGAAAGCAGAAGCAAAAGACAAGAAAACACACACAGCTAGGACACAGCTACTATTTTGTAACAGACTTTGGGAAACTTTTTTTTGTACCTCCCCTCCCAGCCTCTTTACTGAAGATGATGTGTGCTAGCTCCTGTGGAGTTTTGCAGTGTTGTCTGTAAATGGAACACAGCAGAAGCATCAGTAAGAAGATTTATGTCCTCAAAAGCAGTAAGAGTAGGTCGCTTATCACACGTGCATAACACCTCCAGGTAGTATATTCAGCTTTCTACAGAACCCCAAAGGCTGCTCACTAGAAACTACCGAAGTGAGTTCAGTTGTAAACAAACTAAAACACTTCCCTAAGAGGACCCTCACCAGCAGTGGCTTCATGCCTTCTTCACGGTGCGATTTACTGCACAGAGAAACGGCTTGCCCATCGCTTCCACTCTCCCACAACTAACTTCCCCCCCTCCTAGCAGCCACTGAAAACAAGCCTACTACAGTCAAATCAAATACAGCCCTAATTAGGAACAACGTATGAATGCACTGGCAAGTGTTTGCAAAGGGCACCAGGGGAATGGCTGTTCACCTTGCCCTTAAGCGCACGCGTGCACTTTACAACCAATCCGCTCCGCGGCTTGAGAAGCAGCTTGCTGATGGGTACCACACGTGTGGCACCAGCCCCTGGATGTCTGCACGGAACACTTTACCTCTGTCAGGTGTGAAAGGGAGCGAAGAGGAAGCACGTTACCTATCCCCTGTGGCACAGGCTTCTCGTTAATATTCCTCTTAAATGTTAACAGTGACCAGAAAGCCGACGAAACTAGCAGAAAGGTTGTGACATTAATCCTTCAATCTCTCTTTTTGTGTCTCGCAACACTTGAGGTAACGAAAGATCACACCACAAGAGCAAATCCTTGCAAATAGCTCGATGCAAAAACGCTGATCGAAAGACAGCTTCACAATTTTGTGATTATTCTTCCATTCCTCTCCGTAACATGAAATAAACTGCTCGCATACCGTGTTAAGTGTCACATACATATTATCACCTCTTATGAGCCATACTATCAAATGCCTGCCAACACACCGGCTTCTGCCAATTGCTTTTAGTTTCTCTTTTTCTCCTTTTCCTGTGTTATATTTGGAGAGCGGGGCAAAAAAAAAGGAAAAATAAAAAGTGACTGACTCAAGTAGAAGGAAAATTATCCGAAATCCTTTAAACAGTTGCTCTGTTAAATTGACACAAGTTTAACAACGCGTACTTGGCACATTCCTCTTGCCACGAATACAAGAACCTTTTTTGAAAAAAACAACTCATTGAAAGCAGGGAAATCTTTTAAAGATACAGCACAGACCTTACTGAATGGTAATTTGACAGCTGTTACAAGGCCATTCCTAATCACAAGTGTTCAAACCACCAAGACTTCATTAACCGTAAAAACTCTTTTTGAAATCTCCTTTAATAGGATAATGACTGAACAGGGAGGCAAACCTGACCAACTCATTCTCCCTCAAAGCTGTACCTCCAGAACAGCACAGGGATACAGCCGAGGAGAAAGTCTACTAGACCCAGGCATAACTGTGCAGAGAAATACACCAGAAGAGACAACAGCATTTTTCTTGCTCCGAGGGTGTATGGTGCTTCCTAGTCTCCAGGATTCCCAAATGTCCATCACCTTCCACAAACGTTTTCTTAACGCAAGGACATACCGCACATTCGCGCCCCAGCATGACAAAGAGAACTCCTAAGCTTTAAAGAGATCACTTGCTGTGAGAAAACTGAAAATCAAGGGATAGCAGAGTCACAACTCAAGAGGAGAATTGTACTTGACGGCCTCACCTCAGCCCCAAGCAAATCCTGAGCCAAGAATCACCGAATTAGAAACGTTGTGGTTAGCAATATAGGTAAAAAAGAAGCCTGTCGTTGGAACAGGAGGACACTGCGGGTTAGCGCGCAGGTGCACTGGCAGAGATCTGCAGAAAGCTTCTCCAAGTTACAGTAAAATCCAGAGACATTAGACTCTCACTCCATCACATACTGAACCCATCTAGAGCATCAAAGGAAGAAATCCACCCCTCTTACATGTGAACATGGGAGCTCTGCTCCTTGTGTCTCAACATGGAAAACATGAGATCACAGTCCAGCACCACTGTGTAGGCTGGACACTGTGAGAAAGCACGTCTAGGAGCCCAAACCTTAAAATCAAAGAGGCTTCCATTAGGTAGAAAAAAAACAAAGAGCGGAAGGAAGGGTGGAGCACCATGTCACTCTTGATCTGCAGTTCGCTGCAGCACAGCATTGCTGTCAGGAAGTACAGTGCACACAGCAGTGCTTCAGCAACAGTTACACCTTTACGTAGCATAAGCAGCTTTTTTTGTGAGTACTCAACAGCCAGGAACCAGAAGTACTTGCTTTTAAGAACACACATGGTCAGGTTATATAATGACTACTGAACTGCAGACACTTACAGTGACCACACAAGGCTGCTACAGAGTAAGTAGGTAAGAATTTTTCCTATCCCCTCATCAAAACCCATCTGAATAGTACAGCTATTAAGCTTTTCCTGGCATATAGAGAATATAAGCAAAATAACAGTAAGTCTAGAAACTGGTTCTCTTCCCACCCCACCCCCCATTCTTCACTATAAAACCATAAACGTCAGACGAGTCACTGCAAAGTTACAAGGTGCAGAGAAGCCACGTGTGTTGTAACGCACAGCGAGTTTCAATCAGATTACAAAAAGGGACAAAAGAAAGCCACCTACCCTCGTGCAACCACCTCAGCAAGAATAAACTGTGAACCAGATACACCTCTAGACCGGTCTAATCACACACTCGGATCCACAAACTGCACTGACAGTACCTTTCAATCATCCCCATTTCATATCATGTTGATGTTTTAGCCACATTAATCTTTATTTTATCTGACTGGTGACTTTTTAAAAGTTGCTGCAGTACTTCTAAGAGCTTTATACCATGTGTGTTAATGGATATTTTTCTAACAGTACACGAGGGACTTTCACCAGCAAACTGTCACCACTGTTCTTCCTCCTTCTTATCTCGTTACCGGTCCTCAGCTTACATCCCTATCACCCACTTGTACAGCTCCACAAAAAAAAAAGGAGGGGGAGGAATCAGGGAAAGCAAACCTTCAAAGAAAGGAAACTTGCAGCTTAACTGGAAGAACTTTATGAGAATTCAAATCCATTTTTCTTTATTGTGGAAGTCACTCAATAAGCAGGAATGACATGGAAAGAATGGGACTAATGAGAACAATGAACGGTCCATAAACATCTACGAGATTATATAACTGAGGATGAGACTGCATGCGTGTGCATTTAGAGGAAAGGAGGAGAAGGAGCCAAGGGGAAGAGGAGGAAAACGTCCTCAAGCTGAGATACAGAACCCCGCACAGTTCTTTCTCAATCTCCCCCTCTTCCCCAAAGATAAGTGTTTTAACCGGGGGCAATCAGGCAGCTGAGGGACAAAAGCAAAAGAAAAGCCATTTGCTTATGAATATACTCCAAAACATCCCTTGCTGAAATTGCACCGCAACTGCTGTATCACGCAACACAGCTCACAGGCAACCGCGTTTACACTAAAGCAATTAACACACGGTACATTTCCTGCAGCATTATCACCACTGGCGCTCTCCGTGTGCTTGTTACACGTTTCGAGCCTTGGCAGGTTAAAAGGCATCCTCATAACGTCAACACCAAACCGCTGCCGATTTGAAACGTACTCACTGTTATTTTTCAGGAACTCCTGTATTTACTTCATGCCATTCTCGGGGTAGAGCTGGACAGTTGCGCTAGTTCTGCAAGGAAGAGATATTCAATATAAACTTTGTAAAGGCTTCGAGCCAAGAAACTTTTAAAACGCCACTTTCTGAGCCCCGTAACCCGCTCGCTTCACGAGGCCGCGCATCCTGCCTCCGCGGAACCGCCACCCACACCTCAGAGGAGTCGTTTCATCCCAAACGCGTCGGCGGTCTGAGCACTTGTGCGAGCGCACCCGCGGGAACAGGCGCACACCCCCCCGCCTCCACCCCACCAAAAGCTCTGAAGGCCCGGGAGGGGGAGGCTGGGTACCAACCCCGAGCCAAGCGCCCGGCTGCCCGGGGGGATGCACTTGCTGGGAAGTTGAGGTTCCTCCCCCCGAGCGGCGCCCGCGGCTGTGCGAACACTTGCTGCGGCCGGAGCCTCCGCCCGAGCCCGACCCGCCGAGGCCGGTGCCCCGAAGAGCGCCCGCCCTCCAGGCCACCCGCCACCGCCAAGCGACGCGCCGGTCCCGCCGGGTCAGGCGAGGCCCCGCCGCCACCGCTCACCCCCCTCTCCCGCTGCCCCTCACCAGCGGCCTCCGACCACCGGGCGCAGCGGGGGGCGGGCAGGGCCGCCCGGAGCACGGGAGGGGGCTGAGGCGGGGGGACGGAGCGGGAAGGAGGCGGCGGCGAAGTCGCGCCGGGAAGAGCCGGCCGGCTGTGGCGGAGCGGCGGCGGGCCGGCGGAGAGGGCAGGGCGGCGGGAGGAGCCGTTATGCGAAGCGGCCCGGGCCGCCCCCCCCCCCCCGCCAGCAGCCGCCGGCCGAGGCCCCGCCGCACTGACAAGCACGAGGCTCCGCTTCCTCTTCCTCACAGCGACCGCTCTCTCCGGCCGCCCCCCGCCCGGCACCTTCCCCCTCCGGGGGACCGGCCGTGCCGGCGCCCGCCGCGGGCAGGTGCGGGGCTCGCCGGCCGCCTGCCCCGTCCCGTCCCTCCTCACCGCCCGAGCGCCGCAGCCTTGCCCCGGCCACCCGCCCCGCCGCCGCTTCCCCTCCCCCGGCGTCCACCCCGAGTCTCGCCTACCTCCGCGGGCGGGCAGCACCGCTCCCCGCCCCGCGGCACTGCAGCGGGGCCGGCGGAGCCCACCGCCGCGGGAGCCCGGACTCCGCGCCGCCGCCTCGGTGCGCTGACGCTGCCCCCGTCGCTATCCCATCCCGGGGCTCGCGAAGGCACTCGGCGGCTCCCCGGCCGCCGCTCTCACTTCCTCTTCCTTCCTCCTGCTGGCCGGGCCGCGAGGTGCAGCCCCGGGCCGGCTGCCGCCTCGGGGGTCCCGCGGCTCGGCAGCACCTGCGGGCGGGGGCGACACCCGCCTCTACCTGCTCCTGCGCCGCCCGGTGCGGCTGATGCCCCTCCTCCTGCGGCTTCTGGCGAGGGGCTCGGGGCTCCCTCGTTCCCGCTGGAACAACTCCCTATTCTCTGTTGTCGCTTTGCTTCCCAGAGAGCCGCCGGGCAGCCTCACGGTGCATGTCCCCTCCGAGGCGAGCCAGCAGCCGGGGGAGCCCGGCCGGGCCCGGGACGCTCCGCGCCGCGCCCCGGGTCGGGCCCGGCCGGGAGGGGGCGGCAACACCCGCGCTCCGCTCCGGCCCTGCCCAGCTGCCGCCCTCGGGTACCGGGTACCGGCATCCCCGAGGCCCATTCAAGCCGGTGTGAGAGGAGTGTCTGACTCGGAGCTTTCACTCCCTGAAAAAGTCAAACTCCAGATCTCTGCTTTTTGCTCTCAGTCTCCCTAAAAGAAAAGCGGACAGCAAGCTTTTTCTTTCTTTTTTTAAATGCCTTAACTCACACCAGTGCACGTCCTGCACACGGTGTGTGACGCTACAGGCCATGAAATCGTCCCTGCTAACGCTGGAGATGATAGTGAGGTTTGTTTGGTTTAGGATTTTTCTCCCCAACACCCGGTGTGTTTTGGTAAGAACTGCTAGCACAGCCATGAAGCCTTGCTGTTGTACCCCAACTCCTATTGTCTGGTACGACAAAATCTACCTCTCGTGAACCATCGCATGATACACGAAGGCCAAAACCTGCAAAATTACTGGCTGTAATCTTGCAATTAATTACGTATGAGAGTATCTTTATGCAGGTTAGTAATTCCCAGTGATTTCCTA
Organism: Rhynochetos jubatus; assembly: GCA_027574665.1. Classification (NCBI taxonomy): domain Eukaryota; kingdom Metazoa; phylum Chordata; class Aves; order Eurypygiformes; family Rhynochetidae; genus Rhynochetos; species Rhynochetos jubatus. The sequence goes on from CM050653.1 coordinate 34,130,740, forward strand.
TAAAACCACTCTCCTGCAACACCCAGATCCTCAGACCGCAACAATGCTGTTACCCCAGCAGCTGACAGCTGTGAGGCTCGTTGCCTTGAAGTTCCCACAGCCGCCCACTGGGATTTTATACCTAGCGGAATTGCTGGGGGCTTTCCAGAAGAGGAAGCGGGACTTGATTCTCCCCCTGGGCTGTAATGCACCGTGTCAGCGATACGCTAGACCTGAGCAAATACTTGGCGCTAGAGCTGAGCAAATACTCAGGTGTGAGGCTGTAAATGGCATGACTCACCTGTATTTATAGGACTGGAGCGCAGGCTCTACCAAATGGCAGAGGCTAAGAACGCACCTCAAAAACATGCAAGCTCCTTTTCATGTGTGCAGGAACAGAGGGCAACTGCCTGCCTGCTCACCCTTCCTCCAGCACCTCGCAGGTTGGTGTGTGGGGTGGGTGACAGCAGCAACAGGCACCATGGGAGGAGCTGGGACAGGAAGCATCATGGTTCTGTGTAACAGCTTAAACTTCTCCATGGCAGGAATTCCCCACAGTCAAGGAACGTTGCTTTAAAGTCACTGAGGTTTAGGACCTCCTTGAATGCTGAAATTCATGGAGAAGCTGGACTTAGCACATGGAGCTGGAATGTGTTGGTTCCTGTGTTTAGCACACATTTTAAAGCGCCTTTCCATATTGCTTTATTAAGGTAGAACCCCAAAACTGAAAATGCGAGGGGCGTATGTAATATAATTCTTATTATAGACACTGAAAACACCTATCAAACCATCTCGAGAGTTTCTCACAGCTACACGGACTTTATGGAAAGAGGGACAACACAGAAGCTGGTTTATTTGCTTTTGAACTGTTTCAAAAACACTGAGATTTTTTTTTCCCTGTATGTGTTACCTGGATTTTGGTGCTTCAAATGAAAGCAAAAATATTTACGACTTAGAAAAGACAACACAAGATGTGGAAGAAAGTTTTGTTTACCTCCTTTTTCACTATTAGCTCAGGACAGTCTCCCAGTATGCTTATGAGGCTGACTTTGTGAAGAAAAACGCGCATATATATGGCGGTAGGAAAGATGTTTGGAAGAATATTAGGAATGAACAGTACTTTAAATGCAAATATTTCATTCACCACCGTGGTTTTATTTTTCTCTCAGGCTCAGCAATGAAAATCATTAGAATTGATTTCAGCTGTACATTCCCGCAATAGCTGGATTTTAAACAGGGCTGGAGAATTTTATTTAACAACGCTATTGTTACACGATTTAGAAGAAAATTTGTGAAAAAAATTCTCCTAGTTTATGGGGGGAAATTAAGCACACCATTCTGTCGCAATTTCATGAGACAGAGCAAACGAGGAATCTGGAGAGCCTAGAAATTCAGTAGAGGCTTCTGTTTATCCATACCCACACCCAGTATCTACGGCACTGCAACCATTGCACCAATAGTAGGATTATTTTTGTTTTCCAAAAGCCCAGGAAACCTTTACTCAGAACACGTACATACACAAGTGTGTGGCTACTATGGCAGCTATTATCCTTCTTTATTTAGTGACAGTCCCCTTCGTGGTGTCTGCTAGCAAAGCGCATGTAGCGTACGACCAATAATGGTGCTGTTCTTATGATGTGGGCATAAGATGTTTGCTAAATAATTCTAGAAAGCCAGAAGAGGGAGCGCAGGGACACAAAACATCAAGAATTAAGCATTTTAATTTGTGTGGCTCATTTCAGTTACAAGCCGGGGGGGGGGGGGGAAGGAATTTCCAGGAAGGACTCCTGCTTGGCTCTGCTGACAACAAGGATGTGTCAGGACAGTCCAATAGGTGCTAATCACCTGTTGAAACCTGGCCTGTAGAAATCTCAGCTTGACTGTCCCAAAACTGTAGAAAGCATCAAAGCCATTAATCACTTTAATCACTTTTGACAGTGAAAACCTTAGATCCTGAGATGAAAGAGCTCCTGACAAATTTTAAAGAAGTTGAGTTTTGTTATAGCACTTCTGGCTAAAACCTTCCTGAGGCACAGATTATCTGAGATAGCCTTTGTTATACCCACTACCAAAGATGACTGGATTTTCCTGTACTTATAGGCTTTATGAACAACCTTTTATAATATCAGTTTTTTAATTGTATATAAGTAGTTCCTACGGAATCTTATTTGTAACCATTAAAGCATACCAGGATGTCGGCTGTGATATAGAAACAAAATGTAGGTTTATTATTGTATTTTGACTTTTTAGAAGTCACAAATAAAGAAAAAATTATTTTGACAATGCTTGCTATCATCTGTTGTATTCGAGTGAATACATTTTATCGGTGCATGCGTAGCCTATGGGATATTTTTAAATAGGTCCTGGGGATGTGCCCTAATTTCATGAACAATGACATCAATAAAAATGGACTGTATCGGAAACTTCAAGCTCATTTTTCTAAGCTGCAGTATGCTTGCAGATCTCCACACTCCAGCCTCTAAATTACAGTTGTCAGTTTGTTTTCATAAACTTATACGTGTATTAATTTTACATTCACAGATACATATAGCAACCTGGTCTAGTGGAGGGTGTCCCTGCCCATGGCAGGGGGGTTGGAACTGGATGATCTTTAAGGTTCCTTCCAACCTAAACCTTTCTGTGATTCTATGATTCTATATATGAACCTGAGGTGAGGTATGATTAAACAAGGTCAATATGATGTCAGGGTTATGACGACTCAGTACACCTATTCAGACTATGAATCTGCTGCTGTGTTTACTTCTGTATGTAACATGTGGGGAAGATGATGACCTTTGCAGAATGGCCAGCTTAATGAAGAAACAAATAAATCTCGTCAGGTATGTTCTAATTAACCTACAAGCAACCCATTCTAAAAAGTGGTTTAGGTCTGTTTATAGACTCATTTCCACCTTATCTGGATATAGATTTACAATAAAATTAATTGTTAAAAGTTGAGGTTGTCAAATTATAATATTTCAGTATTTCATTACTCCAGTTATGAAATCCAAACATGAACAAGCAGGAGAATGAAGAGGTCAGGAACAGCTCTGTGCTGATTTTAGTCAGAAAAGAGTTAACTTTCTTTACAGTGGCTGGTCTGAAGCCAAATTCAGGGTTCTGGATTTATGCTGAGAGCAGCACTGATAAGGTCTCAGCTGGCGCTGGGCAATGCCTGCACTGAATTCAGGGTCTTTCTCCCCTTCTGGCCCTGCAGCTGCGTTCCCAGCTCTCGCTGTCTCGCTGCAGGCAGTGCAGGGGACACACAGTTCAGACAGCTGACCCAAACTGACCAAGGGAGTATTTCATTCCATACTACATCATGCTCAGTACATAAGTGGAAAGCGGGCTCGATGGCCATCACTTTTTCTAACACTCTTTTGCTGGCTCGTTAACTCTTCTGTGAGCTGCTGTGCTAACTCCTTGGCTGGCTCGTTCATGAGGGAGTTGGTGGCTCTGTTAGTTTTCCTGGTCGAGCAGTCACTGATAGGGTTCTCTCGGACACTATGCAATCACTCTCGGGCTCAGGCTCTCGGGCTCTGACCCTCACTTCTTGGGACCCGGCTCTGCATCGGTCGGCGGGTGGTGAGCAACTGTGTCATATTGTATCATATGTTTTATTTTCTATTCTTTTAACTTCTTATTATTAGTTGTGTTTGTATATATTCATTTTTATATATTATACATTTATATATTCCTAATTTACATTCATATTTTGTATTCAATTAGTAAATAGTTCTTTTGTCAATTTTATAAGCTTCCTTGTCTTTTTCCTCCAATTCTCCCCCTCTGCTGGAGAAGGGGGGCGGGGAGGTGTGAAAGTGGGTTCATGGTATTTTGCTGGCCAGAGTAAAACCACGACAGGCTCCAAGAGTTTTCATGCCCCCAACCTATTGTGTTTCTACAAAGAAAAACACACCTCTACAAAGTGTTTTTACTGCCATTTACTTGTTGTTCTACATTTTAGCATGCTTATGAAGGGCCCCTTCAGGAGTTTATGAACAATAATGTCTAGAAGAGATTCCATCACAGCCTGCTGCTGTTTGAAGGAGAAAAACTTGGGAAGAGCTATAAAAGTTTAAAAAAACTAAACCCAAAACAGTTTAGTGTTGAGGTTCAGCAAGCTCTGAACTTGAGAGGAGTGTCTCTCCCGTTACGGTGAAAACAATTAATCACTGGAGCTGCCCAACAGTGGTTATGAGCTGGTCCTGACCAGAAATGTTTAACTCAAACCTGCATTTTGCTGAGACATGGCTGCAAGCTAAGCCTCACTTTTATAACTTCAAGCAGGAATTCAAGGGAGTCCTATAATCCGCCATCTGTAGCCAATGCAGGGCTATTTGCCAGCTTTCATGGGAGCCCTAGTAACTCTCACTGACCCTGATTATACTTTTGAATCTGTGGCAGGATAATTTACCAGAAAGGAAAGCTGACCACAGCCTTGCCACCAATAGGAAGCGTGGTTTTCACCCTCCATTCCCAGGGCTTGCCTCATCCCTCATCCCAATGAGCAGAAATCATGGTTTTGGTAGAAACAGCATCAGATCACTCTCAAATAATGAAGCAAAGTGGTTGGTGCTTGACATAGGCAAGAGGAAGTTGATTATTCCTCGCCTTAGGGTGCACACCATGACGTCCAGCTGTGCACCTTAAAAAGAGAAGACGGCCAACACGGACATGAAGGAGGGCAGGTTCCTAGCCCGGGCTGGTGGCTAGCTGTGTGACTGCTGGCAGGGTTTGCCCCCCACCCTCTGTGTAACACCAGTCATTTATCAACGATGACCTAAAGGCAGTTTGTCAGAGGTGACAAGAGAACTTGATTTCTTCGCAGCTCCAAGTTCAGATGCCTGGCTGAAAGAAGAGGCACTAAAAGAAGTCCTTGGAGAAGACACTAGAAGAATTTTAATCACCTTTCCAAGCCGTAACAGAGTTGTTTGCTGCATGCCATGTTTTCTTCTCCACCACACAGTGATGTTCCCTATATCTGCCATCAGATTAACATTCTATGATAAAACCTCCTACTCATTTCAACCACATTTAAGGATCGATATCCTTTCTAGTTATTTTAGCCTGTGTGTTGTTTCCCTCCTTTTGAAAGGATAGAGCCAGGCAGTCAGGGAATTGGGTTTTGCCTGAGTTTTGCCTCAACCGTGAGCCCTTAATCTACCATATAATGTGGGTGAACTGTATCAGCTTTGGGAATTCATTTCCCACCCTGTCTCTTTCATTTCTTTCCTTCTGTTCTTGTTTTGTTTTGGGGTGGGTTTTTATGGCTAGTTTGTTTGTTTGTTTTTTAACCTCGTCAGTTTAAGCTAGAGATTCTCCAAGACAGATTTTTTTTCCTCTATGTATTTGTAGATAACCGATACATTTCAGTTCCAATTCCATTTGAGGTCTCCTGATACAACCACAGCACTGTTACTATTAAAAATCCTTGCCTTGTGAAGAAACTCACTGCATTTTGGTTGAGGTTTCTGCTTCTTTACCCAGTCTAATACCCTGTTTGATTTGTAGGTAATAACATTACTGGCCAGTGCACAGACCATAGAAAGCTTAAACAAGAAAAGACCCAAAATGTAGGGGCTGCTCACTCCTTCAAGAAGCTGCAAATGTTCTTTCACATTCACCAATTTTCTAGTCACCTTGTGTTCTACACAGATTAATATTTGATAGAAGTGCCCTATTTTTGTCAGTTTAGCAGCTGTGTTACATGTGCAGTTGAGGTTTGAAGGGTGCTAAGCCAGACTGCGTACTACTACGGGTCTTTAACGTGAAAGAACAGTTCCGTTCTTTCTGGGCAGCAGCAGCAGTGATATTTATATTGCAATAGACTGCAGAGACTTCAACTGGCAAGAAAGCTAAACACTGCCCAAACTCTTGGTAAATGCCATCCTTTCTCCAAAACACAGAGTTTAAGACGTAGGGAAAAACAAGCAGGTACAGAGAAAGTCATAGCAGTAGTGCAACATCTGTCTCCAGCAACAGCACAGCACAATTCACTACTGATCAAGGTCAAACCCTCCTGTCCCAAAACGCAGCATGACGAATCCTGCTGCACTAGCAAACCCTCCCTAGGACTTACTCACAAGTCTTTTGACAGATTTGTGACTTTCTCGTTGGAAATAACAGACTGTTCTGTCTATCATCCACTTCAATCCTTTCAAAATATTAATCGATCAACAGTAACTGCTGGCAGCACAGAAGCAATAAAGAGTACAAGCTCACTGCTCGGAGGTATGCTGGCTGCCCATTTTCCTAATGAGTTGATTAACTTCAAATGCTTCACTGGATGAGTCCACACGAGCAAGTGGCACTCCAGCAGCTGCAGAAGTGACACAAATGCACTTGTGAATGCATTTCAGCATTTGCATTTAGCCTCTCCCCCTTCTGCATTTATTATTCCATTATTATGGAAAGTCACTTTGCCTATAAAATATTTTGCCCTGCTGTCACATTTTATTTTGCATATTTCTTGAAGAGTGTAATGCTCATGGCTGAAAACAACTGCCCATGCCAAAAAAATACAGGAGGCTTCAGAGCTGGTTATAAAGAACTGTACAAAACATCCTAACCTTTGAACACACATTCCTTAGATATCATGGTATCCTAAATAACGTTCATTTAGGATGAACATATACAAAAAATTGGGCTGCAATTTTCAAAATGACCCACTTCAATGTATGCAACTCTTCAGAGAAATTGAAAGGCCTTAAATATTATGTTTTATTCACATCATTTCTGGACTATGTATTGATTTATGGGAACTCTGAAAAGCTGAGGCAAAGGTCTCATAGGCAACATCCTGTTCTACTATAACCCAATAGAGGTGATTCACCATTCTCACACCCCTGTGTTTTAATGTGTTTCTCTTATGTACTTACATCACCCGTTTTTCATGCCTCCTTTTGGTTTTTCCTTTTTGTCATCCTCCTTGTATGCAACAACTCAAAGTACTGTCTGCTTCTTTATGTCGAGGCCTGGAGGAAGGCATAACCTTCATATATATGTGTTTTCATTGCTAACATATTGTGGTCAGTGCACCACATTTCTCCTACTTACCGTTTTTAAATAGCTCTCGTGTTTTCAATGATCCTTTCCCCCCTGCCTTTCCCGCTCTAAGTAGGGTCACCCTTTGGCAAGGCTTTGGGACAGGTTTCCTTCCCAGATAACGGGGAGAAGAGGCGCACAAGGGTTGGGTAGGGCTCAGTCAGTCAGACTGATGCAGACCACAAAGCATGTGCCTCAGTCCGCAGCCTGGCATTTCGAGGTGAACTGCGAACCGGTGTTCACACTAGCTTGTGAGCGGCCATAGCTCTGTGACAAATTGTCTTTGCTGTGGAGCTCGCCCCCTCCGGCAAAGGGGCAAGGCAAGTGGCTGGAGGCTGTGGTCCATCAAATGCCCTAGCCTGAACTAGCAGAGTTTGAATCCAAGGTGTTCATTTGGAGAGCTACCGTCACCCTGTGAATGCCCTACGTTCAGTTCCCAAGCCTGAAGTTAGGGATGGGGGAATGACTTATTTGCTGAAATGTGAAGTTCTGAGTCAACAAAAGCTGTTCAGGTATTCGTATCAAACTTGATGAATACTTCAGGTCAAAAATTTTTTTTTTAAAGTGAAAATTTTTAATTTGCATTTCTAAATGACAGAACAGAGCAAAGCTCTTGACCTTTCAAGACTTTATTTACCTAAAGTTCTTACTCTTTAAACCAATGCAGATAATGAAATAAAACATTTTATTCAGCACAAAATAAAGGGGGAAAAAAGTGTGGTAGCAGAAGGTAATTTTGGTTGAAAGTAAAATATTTTCAGATCAACTCAAAAACATTTAGAACATGGGAAATATTTTCCAGTTCAGCTAACAAATCAATGGACACTTTACTTGTGTAGGTCTAATTCACACCCTTTTAATGGCTTAATATTCAAAGGACTGAGCACCTGCAGCTCCTATTCAAATGGGACATTTACTATTTATAAGTCAATAGGACCGTCTGGATGTGCTGCATTGTGGAAAAAAAAAAAAAAAATCAAGCCTTTAATTTATCACAAGTGCATAAGTAGGAGTAGAAGTGCTCAACTTTACAGCCCCCTACTTGAAAACGTTGACTACTACAAAAGGATTGCAATTCCCCTGCCTTGCAGGGAGCCTAAATTCCTGCCCCAGGATACAAGATGCCCCTGCTGACTTCCCAATCTAAACTGGGAAAAAAATTGGTCCTCTTAGGTCCCAAGGACTAATTAGTCAATGCCTGTAAAGCTCACTGAAGGTGAAAAGTGTATCTATGCTTTACCATGACAGATGGCTATGGTTTAGTTTTAAAGGTTTTCTCTAAAAAAGCTGTTTTGTGGAAGCACTTTCTTCACTGTCCACTAGTGCAGATGATTCATTTTGAACTGGTGTACAGATGGAGGAACAGCATGGCAAAACCTCTGCTCCGGCTGCGAGCATTCAAAGAGAAGAAACTTTAATATTGATTGACTCTGTGAGCCAGAGTTCCCCACTGTCTTGCCATAGTGAGCATATCATAAATATAAATATCATAAAACGCTGCCAGTTCTGCCTTCTCTTCTCCTTCCCATCGGCAATAGTGTTACAGAACCTCTGCCCGAAAGCAAACCAAGTGTAAGACCTACAGGGAATTGAATGGTCTACGTGTCACTGACAGTGGCGTGCTACACCGTGTTCCCGCACCTGTCCTCGTGCCCTGTTGCAATTAGAGTCTCGCACAGATCCTCCAACATATTTTTGCTTTGTCATCCTGTGGAATATTCCACTACGCTACACAGAGCAAGCAGCTGCCAAAGGCTTTGCTGAAAGAAATAATGACTAATGATTTATGATAAAATCAGCACTGCGATCCTCTGCTGCAAAAATGGGTGTGGGGTGAAACCAGCAAGAAGACAGCTCGCCAGCTTTTGTTCTTTGGCTTATCAATTCTGATCCATTCCTCAGGAAACACAGTCTCATGCTTACACCATGTGTGATTTATGGAAGAACTCAGAGGGAGAGAATACGACGAAGGCAGGCAGGATTTTGCAGGCTGAACTTGCTATGCTAACTGTATCAAGATCAGAACGGCTCAGAACAGCAGCACTTTCAAAAGGACAGTATTGCAGAATCCAGATTACTCCTACGGACATCAGTACAGCACACGCATTGATAAAGAGTAGGATAAACCTTCTAAAGGAAGCGATGAATATGTTTCCTACCAACAGGGCTATATCAGAGATAACTCACTCTCCTCCCTCAAATATGTTTTTAATGGTGCTGTTTTCTGGGAAATTACAGCCCCCCCATGACTTTTAAGTTGGCTAAATTGTAGAGGCTTGATCATACTAGGCATGATTTGGTGTTTGGTTTGGTTTTCCTCCCTTCTCCTCCGCAGTTTTTGTCCTTAGGTGTGCACGTTAGGTACATACATGTTGGGAAGAGCTCTCGGTCATTGCTATACCGTTGAGTTAGATGCACTCCCTGGCATCTGGAGGGTGACAGCTGACCTGAGGTGGGTGTGACCTTGACTCCTTTATTATTTCCTTCCCTTTCCATAGAGAAACAGGACCTAAAGAGCTAGCGAGGAGTTCACCAGAGTAAGGATGAGGAGCTGTCTGTGAGAAGCAGAGAGCAAGCAACCCTACGATGTTAGCCCACCGATTTGGGTGGCGGTTGGTCTCAGTGCTGCAACAGAGACTCCCTGCTTTGCTTCAGGAGGAACCTGGGCTCTTCTGACTTCTATGTTTGTCTCTGATGGATGCTCATCTGTCTCCTCAGTAGCAGGTAGGATCTGCCATGCCTCAAAAGGGAGTTTCTCAGGTGGCAGTCCCCACACTTCAATATCAGGACATGCTACAGGCATGGGTGCTCAAGCCTTAGCCTGAAACACTTCTCCAGACTGAGGATTTTTATGTGGTTGAAAATTACCCTGGACCTACCCATTTCCCCATTGCTCTGAACAAGAAACCGGGCAGTTATTTGTCTGAGAAAAACACTGACTGTCAAAAGAAACCAAACTTGCTTTGCTGTGATTGTAACCAGATTTGAGCTAACATGTGAGGTCTCTGTCCATATCTTGTTTGTCCTGATGCTGGTTTTACCACCTACATCTTACTGTTAGCTCTGACTTCATGCTGTGTCCTGTACCATTAGACAAGTATTTCAGACCTCACAGCCTTTGGTTTTTTCCCATTAGAAAGAGATATTAAAACGGAGTCTGGTATCTTTGATGCAGACTCATCAGTTTACAGAGAATGTAACTAAATTGCGTTTCTTTTAGTATAACAGAAATCAAACCATAACAGAAACCAAGTTGAGGGACTAAACTACTTTCTTCATCTATGCTTAGTGCAAAGGTTTTCTCTGTACCTTTTTCTCTGTGTGTGTTTCAACTATGTTCCTTGGGCTTTTCTACCACTACTTTTCTGACGTGTCCTGCTTTTCCTACTCTTAACTCTCCTCAGTGCCATTCCCTCTTCTTCCATTGTTGACCCCCGGAAGTGTCCTCAGATGGAAGAGGTGGACGGACTGAAGTCAGCCTGTTTAAGATTGGTCTAGTGCAACAGTTTTTGTTGCTCACTAGTTATGACTTAACTGTCCCGTAGCTGGTTCCCAGAACTTTAAAGATCTGTTTCACCCCTGAGGTGATTTAAACTCCTTTCTTTCTGCTTCATTTTTTTCCCTTCCTCCTCTGCTCTGGGTTTCTCTCTGGCACTGCCCGAGAAGAAGGACGAAGGACACTTCCAAGGGAGCACTACTGTCTCCTAATGCATTAAATTAAATCCATTTTAGGACTCTCCCAAAACAGATGAACCTCAATGTTTTGCAGTAGATTGACCTGCTGCCTTGGTGGCATTATTCCTAGTTGTGCCAGCAGCAGTTTTTCCTTTTGCTCATGCACACATCCTTAAATACTATTCCTCTCACTATTTTCTTCTTCATGTTTATCTGAGCCATTTATCTTGCTGCTTTACCATCAATCAGGTCATCTTACTCTCTTCCTTGGTAGCCACATTTGCTCAAGACTTTGTGTTTTCAGAATGATAGCGAGGGGGTTTATTTTATCTCAGAAAGGCAGCAGCTCTGATGCCCTCTTCCCCCTCCCCCCATCTTTTGTCACCTATCTCATCATCAAAGAGCTGTTTTGGCAAGAGTCAGGCAATTTTATTTCTTTGTTTTTCTCCCAGGCTCTTCCTTCCCATGACTTGCTGCCATCCCATTACATCAGCTTGTGGATTCTGACACTGACACTCATCAATAAAACAGCAAGATGCAGGCATCATGACACAAAATCCAACCGAGTTCTTTTTACACAGCTGATAAAATGCATCTTTGTGCTCATCCTGTGCATTGGTAGGAGCTCTGTGCTCAGCGACGATGAGCTTTCCACGCTGCCATTTGGATACTGCAGTGAAAATTCTTTCTTATGTGGAAATCCAGCCATCCCTGCTGGCAGCTGCTTGTTTTTTTCAGTGCTCTGGACAGTACTTCCACAGGAGATCAAACCAGTTACCCCAGTGGGGGATGCTTTATGAAAGATCACTGCTTCTTTGCTCTTCTGGTCAGCTGGCACACTCACAGGACTGTTGTGTCTACCTGGAGTAGTTGATAATGCCCTTTAAAGGGCTTCTTTGTACTGCCAAGCACTGCAGGCATTGCTTCCCGGCAGTTGTGGAGCAACCTGCATTTCATTGCTTGCAGGTAGGACTTCAACCCCAGGTCAACTCCCCTGACTCACACTGGATCCAACTCAGCCAGATCCCAGGCCACCCTGTATCTCTTCTTGAGCTATTCCTACAGACAGCGTAAAAAAAACCCGGAATTAAAACCACCGTGAACTGCCTGTGGGGTGGGGAATCCCCCTGGCAGTCCAAAACCCACACTCCCTCACTGCATCTCCGCTATCTGGGGCTTGCTGGGGGTGCAGCTCCCACAGCCTCAATTCCCCTATGGGCAGAGGGAAGCACGAACAGTTCTAGGGCAGCTTCTGTGGACGCCCTCTCCCCTCGCACCCTGCGCAGCGGGGCACCATCTCCTCCCACTGCCTCCCCTCCGCATCCTGCCCATGGCCGCTCTGCAGGGACCCACTGCCCTAACCAAACCAGAAGAGCAGCTTACACAGGAGTGTATCTCATACACACAGCTTCAGTCCCTCAGTCCCCCTTATTCTCAACTGGGAACAAACAAAAAATCTACTGCTTTGTTTCCAGAAAGCCCTAACAGTCCCCTCGGGGACGTCCACCCTGCATACAGCTTAGAATAAGGCCCTAGGCACGTGAGCAGAAGAAACCAAAAATACATTTGCAGAACAACAGAAGAGGCTTTATATTGCAACTCCTCTCTCCCCAGTATGCCTTTTAAGCCTAAACCCACCAAAAAAGAGCATGTCTATGCTTCCCAGCACTAGTACACAATTCTGAAGACGAGCCCTGTGTTCAGTGCATTCAAAATGGTCCTTTTTTCCCTTTTTTAAACTGTCATTAACGCCCATTACAAGTTGTAGTTTGGAAACAAGTAAATTGAAGCACTTTAAACGTTTTTTTTCCAGGCAATGGCTTTCTGGCTCTTCTTGCTTTCTATATTCGCAACATCAAAATGAAGAGCTCACAATGTATGTTAAAAAGCCAGGCATCTCAAGAGAGGTGGGAAGAGGGCGTTTACGCTGGTCTGTTACGCAGTTTGATGTACTCTGTGCTGCAGATAGCTTGTGAACCTGAATGATGCCAACTGTGCTGTAATTAACACAGAGGGCCTGGCGCAGCCAAGGCGGTCACTCGTCCTTGGAACTCATTGGGGTTTTTTCCCACAGAGATTGACTAAGCAAACAGTTACTGGACTTTGTTCTTTGGTGGAGACCCATTATTAGTGTGCTCTGTTAGGGTTTTTCACTCGTTGCAAGGTGGACCTTCGTAAAGATAAAGAGGTACCCTGAAGGCTCTCTGTAAAATACGAAGGTGTTGACAGATCTATTTTCTCCCCCTCTAAAGAATTTACAAATAAACCCATAGGGAATTATTTATTTAGCCAGATGGTGAGACTGAAAATTGGAATGACTATTGCTTGATAGGAACACTATGGGGAAGGGGCTTCTGGAAAGTTTTTGAGGGTGCAGAGAGTGTACTGTTGAAGGAGTACTAAAAATAGGTTACAGACTGGGTCTGGTGAGGATGAGGAAACCTAATTATTTGCTGTAATTAGTTGCATCCCGAGATGAGAGGGCCGGATGCTGGAGTGGTGTGGCTCAGCAGCCACCCATTAAGATCAAGAGGCCTCAATTGGTTTTCTCCAGCTGGGGGTCTGGTCCTTGGCTGCCTGCTACAATCATGGATCTTAAACAGACCTGTCTCATGTGGGATGTCGTACATGCTTGCAAGAAAAACAGAACACCAGTACACTTCCCCAGGATCAGAGAAGCTGTATCATTCCCAACCAAGCCTATTGACTGAACAATCTCTGGGGTCTTTTCTCAGGACAAAAGAATCACAGAGCACACTATTGACCTAAACCATACAATATGTAGTCAAAAGTATCACATTTTTGCAGCAGTTCATTTCTGGAATTTCTGAAAGCAATATGTTTTCCCAAACTTGGTATCCTCACAGTACCTGCACAGTTATATTAGCTCTACAGTTGCCAATTTGCTCTCTACAGTTTGTTCTCAAGAGCTTTTTAGTACGTTTTCCCTAGGTGATGCGCAGTTCAGAACTAGTTCCTTTTGAGGTGTTGCATTTAGTCATCTCTTTGTGTGAGACAGAAAGGAGACCTTAAATGAAAGAATACCCTTGAGGAGTGTTCTGGAAAAGGCAGGGGAAAAAAAAATCGGAATCTGAAAGTAGGGGACCTAAAAGCCAGAAGTAGCTATATCGTTTTTTCAAGGTTACTAGGGACAAAAGACTCTAAGCAAGCTTGATATATTCTGCAAAGCAAATCACAGAAAAACCCCAATTGATAAGCACAACGTGATTCACAGGAGAAGGATTCACACTATAGGTCTGCTTACCTGGGGACACGAAGCAGCTTCAAAACCTTTGCACCTCACATGTGAGGCAGCTGTTCCTTCACTCTTGTTGCATTTGGTGTAAATTCAGAGTGATCTCATAATTGACTCAATCTCCTAATCAGGCTTGTCACAGATGGGTGCTGCTGAAAACAATTAGTAATTAATTTACAGGTGATCAGGAATAGTGGAAAAACATTATTCATTCAATTAAGACGACTGGCTTTGCTGGCTCTGGAAGCATAAATGCTTATTAAGCAATAGGAAAGGATTTCTGTCCTGTTCTTCCTTTCCCCATTTATTTCCTTAGGTAAGAGCATAACCCTCAAATGGGATCCACACTCATATTTTCCACTAAGTAGAGGGGACAAGAATCACTTGGAAAAACAAATTTAATCTTCCCCTGAAGTTTTCTTTTTTTTTTTTTTTTGTCCCCCTGGAGAATGAGCAGTGATGCCATTAAAATACGGACAAGGGAGCAAACCCAGGCTCCAACCAACCCAATAGAAATCTTGCCATTGATTTCAGCAGGGCCAGAATTTCCATCTTAATGAAAATGCCTTTTCATTTCATAATCTCAACAAGAATTTGGTAATGTCATTTGGAGGCCTGCATTTTCAAAAGTTGCCTGTAATTTTTGCTGTCTGTTTTTTAAGAAACCTAAAAGTGCCAATCACACGTCCTGAGAATGGGGCAGCCCTTTACAATAGCTCAGCTGGGGGCTGCTGCTCGGACAGAACTTCACGCAGTTCTCCTTTGTGTCTAACAAACAAGAGCAAACCAGAACACAATGGGCTGAATTTGGTACTGATTTGCTCACATATAAATCCAGAGTCACTCCACTGGGAGAGAGGGCTATTTTTCTGTGTGTCTCTGGTCTTCAGGCAGCAGCAGAATTTTGTCTGGTGTCATTACACTTCTCACATGAGCTGTGGCAAAGTTACAATTACTGGAATTTTTTCTTTTGTTAATGCTGGGATGAGTGCACAGTGCATTACAGCGTGCTGGATTGCACAACGAGAAGCTCTCTCCGAGAACATTCTTGTTTTGTTCCAGCAAAACACAGTGTCCCTGGGCAACTCTTGTTTTCATACCATCTTTCACTGCAAAACCAGTGTGATAATAAACCTGTTGGAATAATAAGCTTCTGGCTGCTGACCAGGGGGTTTGTCCTCAACATGAGTTAGGAGTTCACTCCGGGCACCAAGCCAGAGAGCTAGCTATTTTATTCATTCTGCACCCCTTTAACTTATTTTACAATCAAATTTTAAGTCTTGGCTTTTTTTTTTTAAACAAACATAGACACAGTTACGAACAAAGCACAAACTGCCATTACTCATCCATCATCTTGGGGAGTGGAACAGAAAGAGATATACCTTCCTAAAATCTAATTTTACATCTCACTTGGGGAAAGCGTATAAAATTCTCTATTGCTTATTTGATCCTGAAGGGATTAGTATGATATTTCTTCTCTAAACAAAAATCTACAGAGAAATAGCAGGTTTCATATCACGCAGAGGTGATAGACTGGAAGAGACTAACCCATACTTCTGCCCGAAAGACCATCCATGTCTTTTGGTCTATGATGGTTTTGGGGGCTTCCTTATATCCGAACCCTAATAGCCCACAGATAACAAAGGTTATTTGCCCGTGTCCCAGCTTAAGGAGGACTGTTATAAATGACTCTATCAGCAGCTTGTCCAAGTTTCATATTATGCCAGCTATGATCTTCAGGTTCAGGAGGATTTGGGAAGCCCTAAGCCTGGAAAAATGTAGCTGTCTGGAAAAGGAAGAAAATAATGCAGATTGTATTTTTTCTATGTTTACTTTCTTCTCAGGGAGAATCAACTCGAAAACAGCAGCACATCAATAAAGGCACCTCACACAGTTTCCTCCGGTCTTGATAGTTTACTGCATGTGTACCGTTTGTCAATTTGTGAGCACCTGTCGTGGTTTAACTCCAGCTAGCCAAATACCACAAAGCCACTCTCACATAACCCTCCTCACCTCCTCCAGCAGAGGGGAAGAATCGGAGGAAAAAGAAATAAGGAAGCTCATAAAACTGAGATAAGAACTATTTACTGATATAATCTAAATAAATATATACAAATACTGCTAATAATAAATATTTAAAATAATAGAAAATAAAACATCTGATACAGTATAATACAATATGATACAGTTGCTCACCACCCACTGACCAGTGCACAACCTGGTGCTGAGTAGTGAGACTCAGACCCAGAGAGCCCGAGAGCCGCAGTTCAACGGTCGCAGCCCAAGAGCTGTCACAGCAGATTCCGAGCGAACCCTGTCAGCGACAGCACAGCTGGGAAAACTAAACAGACCCACCAGCTCCCTCACGAACGAGCCAGCACAGGAGTCAGCAAAGCAGCTAACACAGGAGTCAGGGGGAGCGTTAGCAAGTGCCAGGAAGTAAACGAGCAGGAGAGTAAGAGAGGGAGTGATGGCTCCCGCCCCCCCTCCTCACCTCTGCCCCCAGCATGACGTACTATGGGATGAAACACTCCCTTGGCCAGTTTGGGTCAGCTGCCTGGACTGTGTGTCCCCTGCACTGCCTACAGCGAGACAGCGAGAGCTGGGAACGCAGCTGCGGGGCCAGAAGAGGAGAAAGACCCTGAATTCAGTGCAGGCATTGCCCAGCGCCAGCTGAGACCTTATCAGTGCTGCTCTCTGCATCCAGGGACACAGCTCCCTAGCAGCCATGGTAAAGAGAGTTAACTCTTTCCTGACTGAACCCAGCACAGCACCTCACAAAAAATAGCACAGGGGAGCAGTAGCACAAGAGAGATACTTTGGTTTTGATATTTCAGAAAATGTGAGATATTATGACAAATTATATACCGATCCTGTATCCAGCATCCTCCCCTCAGCACTGACCAGCACAGATGCTTTAGCAGAAAATGGCAAAACTACATAACGCATTGGAGTAGCGAGTAGTGCTTTACTACAGTGAGAAACTGCTTTGTTATAACTGCTACTGATCCTGTACCTCCAAAAGTCCAGCATTTGGTCACCTTAATTCAGCAATCGTTTGCTTCAGTCCTGGAATTTTTCATCAGGAGCAGTGATGCTCAGCCGCATACCTTGCCAGTCTTGGTGCTTGGTGTTCCTATTGCAGGGCAGCTGAAATAGTAATGACTCTTCAATACTGGAATCAACTTTCATGAATAACCAAAATGTTAATCCGCATCCCTGTGTGTTAATAAAAATGTCAAAATCTGTGCTGACATCCATGTTGTCTAGAATGGCTTATTTCAGCAAGAGTCAAAGGAGGAAGGGAAAGGAGAGCAAGAGAGAGCAAGAATACAATTGGGAAAGATGCTCGCTGCAGCCTAAGGAGGCAACAAAGAGCAGTCCACACAGAGGTAAGTTGCAAATATATTTGAGCCATTCTAAAATTACCTATTAGGAAAAACCACAGCTGTAAGATTTTGCAGTTTAATTCAAAAGAAATAAAACCTTGCTGTTTAAAAAGATAGATTTTTCCTTAAATTCCATGCTGTACTTCACACGTGTTCCTATATAGGCACAGTAACTACTTTTTAAATAACATTTTATGCCATTCACTGTCTTCGCTAAGGATCTACTGAGCTCTCAGAGAAATGAATGCACACCCTGTATCCCATTGATTTCTTGTGAGAACACATCAGGCTCTGAATACAGATCCTTTTAGCAGGAAACAGTAATGAACTTAATAATAATGTAATTAGTTGTTTGTAATGACACAATGCCTTTCTCCCACACATCTCCAAGTGCTGGCTGGTCACTGCAGACCTCATGGCTAGCCTTATGCCAAGATGCTCTTATTACAATGAGCAACTTCACTGAAATTCATGCAGCTTCTTGCTGAGGAAGGCACAAAGGAGAAAGGCAGAATCAGTGGCTGGCTTTAAGTGTCACAGAAAACCTGGTGTGAGTAGGGGGATGTTTATGATAAGTGTTTCAGGGCTGGGAAACAAGGTCCCAGTGTAATTACAGGACTTGCCCAAGGCCACACAACAAGGCAGTGGCGGAGGGTAGATGGCAGCTCCCACAGCTCTAGTCAGACACTTTTTGCCAGCAAATACTTTCTGCAACAGGAACAATGGTAGTGACAGTCACATCCCATGACACGCTTCTAAATTATCACTTATTTAGACTGTATAGATGTAAATGTGTTTTTCTGTAAGCTCCAGGACAGGACAGCCCTGAAGGAGACCTATTCCCCACTAGATACTGGTTTGGTGTTCGTCCTGCCAGAGGTACTCCTTGAAGAGACACCTTGCTCTACCAGCTGTCTGTAACAGAATAACCTTTTCCTAACAAGCAGCTTTTTTTTACTGGGAGGTGCCATAAGGTCTCCCTGAAGCCTTCTCTTCTCCAGGCTGAACAAGCCCAACTCTCTCAGCCTGTCCCCATAGCAAAGGGGCTCCAGCCCCCTGAGCATCTTCGTGGCCTCCTCTGGACTCATTCCAACCGATTTTATATCTTTCTTATGCTGAGGGCTCCACAGCTGGACACAGCACTGCAGGTGGGGTCTCACGAGAGCAGAGTAGAGGGGCAGAATCCCCTCCCTCGACCTGCTGGCCACACTTCTGATACAGCCCAGGATACAGTTGGCTTTCTGGGCTGCCAGCGCACACTGCCGGCTCATGTCCAGCTTTTCATCCACCAGTACCCTCAGGTCCTTCTCCTCAGGGCTGCTCTCAGTCCATTCTTTGCCCAGCCTGTACTTGTATTTGGCATTGCCCTGACCCAGGTGCAGGACCTTGCCCTTGGCCTTGTTGAACTTCATGAGGTTGGCAGTGGCCCACCTCTCCAGCCTGTCCAGGTCCCTCTGGATGCCATCCCTTCCCTCCAGTGTGTCACTGCACCACGCTGCTTGGTGTCATCGGCAGACGTACAGGGTTTGTGACCGTGAGCCTGCTCCTGCCTGTAGAGGGCCTCATCCACTCACTCTTCCTGGCCAGGTGGCCTGTAGCAAACTCCTACTGCAGTATCCCCTCTCCCTGCCCTCCCTTTAATCCTGACCCCTTGGAAGGTTTCCAAGGAAAACTTTGATGCTATCGTTACGTGCTTGTTTGTGAAAGTTTTCCACAGAGAAACAGAGTTTGGGAAAAAAGCATGAGACCTTGCAAAGAAGCCTTTGTTTTAGTGAGTGGGAAGTGGAAAAAGGGCATGTTTCCTTTCCTGCTCAGATGGCCCGGCACAAGGCAAGTCACTGAGCTCTCAGGGATGGGGCAAGCAGCACCCCGCTTACCTTGGCTTCAGAGCAAGGGCGAAAGTATGGCCCCTCCCCTCTGCAAACCCCCGAACCACAGCTTTTGCCAAAAAAACCCAGCTGAAATCAGAGACGTGGTCTACACAGTGACCCAGGCAGGGGGGTTCCAGTAGCTCATGGAAGTGTGAGACACCTTAATGGATTCATTTCCCAGGAGGAAAACGCTGGGGAAATTCAATCTGGGATAACATCACCAGCACAGTCTTCACCTGAACCCAGAGAGCAGAATTAGCTCTCGCAGAGCATCTGTGCTCACCCACCAGAAGGAGAAGGTGCCAAGCATGAGGTGGAAGAGGAAGCAGATGTGGGAGAGGAGACCAAGCGTGTAAGTGAGCCAAGCCGCAGCCAGATAAATCCCCGGCGTCTCACGGCAGGCAACTTCCCACAGACAGTGAAGCTGGAGTGTTCTGCAAGTCTGCGAGAAAATAAAGCCTGATAAAGAGGCTGTTTATTCTGGTTCATTTCCTATGAGTGACTTGGTGACCTTTAGAGCTTGCCTGTTTGCAATCTGAGTGGCAGGCTGTCAGTACAAGTGCCTGCCACACAGACACCTACAAAACACACAGCCCTTAGGAAAGGGAAGCTCAGGCCATGTGTTTATCTTACTGCAAGTGGTTGGGACA
Organism: Rhynochetos jubatus; assembly: GCA_027574665.1. Lineage (NCBI taxonomy): Eukaryota > Metazoa > Chordata > Aves > Eurypygiformes > Rhynochetidae > Rhynochetos > Rhynochetos jubatus. The sequence goes on from CM050653.1 coordinate 34,150,607, forward strand.
GGCTACTCTGCTGGACTGTGCTCCGTGGGAGCTGCGCTGAAAGCATATCCCCCAGTCCCTGTGGGCTCAGCCTGGAAGGAAGCAGTCCCTGAACAGAACTGCTTTGCTTACTCCACTTTGCACTGCAGCTGAAAGGTAGGCTGGAGCTCCTGGTCTCAAACAAGACCCCAAATGCTGGTGGTGGAGTCTGTCGCACAACAGCCCATGTATTGGCATGGCTTTTTAGAGAGGGGAAAGTCGTCAATAGGACCTACTATTCTCCTGCAAAATGACTATTATCTTCAATAAAACATTTACAGCAAATAGCAAATGGCCTTCTGCTTAGCAGGCAGTCTACCTCAGAGCAAAACAGCCCTTGGAGAACAGAACATCTTTCTCCAGGAGCCCTCTGCCTATTGGGATCACCATGAGCCAAAGCCAACCTCACTTATTGCTAAAAAAAAGGCAACTGCAAATCCCACTCTTTTAATCATGAATCACCAGGTTACTGGTTAACACAGATCTTGTAATTTGTCTGTCTGTAGGGGAATGGGTCTAGATTCTAATTTCAGCTGTTAGTGGCCCTAACTGCTCTTCATCTAGTATCTGTCTCTGGTCCCAAGATAATCAGCATCCCAATATTATCAGCATCCCAATTGTTTGTTCATGAATTGCAGCAAATCCCATATACCCTTGCTTGCTTCCCACCCCCACCCCCCACCCCCACCCCCCACGCCCCGGCCCTTAATTATTGTTTATCTAAAAACAGGCAACACATTGTTAGAAAGCAGAAGTGGTGAAAAGAAGTTAAGTAATTCTTAGAACGCAGCTGCATTCTGAATTCCTTTCCTTTCAAAGGTCAGCATATCCCGAGAATCAACAAACACAGTCTGTATGATGTCCTGAAGTGCTCCTTGGAGAAAGTCAGCAGTCCCTCCTGCTCTGTGTATGATGAGGATCCACAAATTAATGTTCAAGCAGGCTGTTGTCCAAGATGCTCGGATCTTCTGCCCAGTAAAGGGGCCACAGATGGGAAGGCTGAAAAGAAAGGTGCAGCAAAAATGCGTTTCTGCAGATGTCTCCATTTTTGCACAGGCTGTCAGTGCCATATGAAACCATCAGAAAAGCAATTTTCTGTTCTGAACCTCGCCGGTGCTGGACATCCACCCCATGCACTGAGACAGATTTTAGAGACTCTGGGTGCATCAAGGCCATGCTAGGGGATGCCGGAGCCTTGGCTGGACACAGCATTTCCTCCTGTGGAGGCAGCAGTCTTCATGCCTGAACTGCAAAGGAGCTGTAAGGCTGCTTTTCAGACTGCTTCTGGCATAAAGGACCCTGTGGATATAGCTGGGTGTGGAAGGTCCACACCAAAGGAGGAAGCTGGCTAGAAACACGTCTCAGAAGTTCCTATAGCTGCTTTAGGTTCCCTATTGTGGAGATAGGGGCAGATGACACAGGGCTTCATCTCCCGCTCTGTACCAGTAAATGTGGGCAGGCTGTGAGTAAAGCCTGCCAAGTACCCAGTGAGGAGACCTGCACTCTCCATGCCACAGTGGATCTCACATATTGTTTTACCTGGTGCACATAACTGCTGCACAGAGCAAGGACACCAGTCCCAGGTGTACAACTACCTATTTCCAAGGGCTGCTGGGAGTCAGTCAGCACTTTCAGTCTAGCTCTTTCTCTCCAAATATTGTATTGATACCTATTCAAACTTCCTTAGCAGCACCAGGGTGGTTTGGTGGATACACTTCAGTGATTCCCAATACAAATCTCTGAGTGGTGTTTCCAGAAATTACTTCTCTCTAACTTGCTCATTAAAATCACTTCAGGAAAGCCTTATATTTCCCTTAAAGCCATAATAATAAATTATCAACATTTCTCGCCTCTTATTTAATATCCTGCCTGCTTTCCATACTTTCCGTTGCTTATGCTGAGCTGCCTGCCTTCTATTTGCATTTGTGCAAGACTGCAATTTTTTTGCCGTAAACTAAGCATTAATAAATTCTGTAATCCTTTGCTGGCTGTCCCTACTGCTCAGCTTCCTCTGGCTCTCAGTTACATTATTCTTTCTTGCAGGGACACAGGAACTGCCATCACTGGCTCAGACCTATTCATCCATGCCCTGTCCTGTATCCTGCCTCCAACACTGCCTTATCCTAGATTTTCAAGAAGCATCCCCAGGAGGAATACTTTTACTTCTTTTGAAGTTACTCTGGTCATAGACTTAGTTGTTGCTTGAAATCTTAGCTCTAGGTGTAATTCCTCTAAATATCCCCAGAAAGCCATTGCAGCTGAAAAGTCTTCAAAGGGTGGAGTCCCACCTCTGCTTTCAGTGCCCGTTGCTTCTTGTTGTCTGTCCTTGAGTCTAAATGAGCTCAGCCGCTCATGAGGACTGTGCCAACAGGTGAGCAACACCAACAGAAGTGGCCATGGCTGATTCACATGGCTTTTCCAAGAGAAGTCAGCATGTCTCAGTTGACCGGACCCATGTACAGATCACACGTTCTGTCAATTGCTAGTCCTTATGTTAGTATATTAAAGTTAAGTCTCTGTCAGCAAGAACAGCTTTATGTGGGTTTGGGGGGAGTCCTGTAACTTGACTGCCCATGTCAATATGTGACTTTGAAGTTCCAGCGCTAGCACCTTGTCTCCTGCTACTCTCTTCCAAGTATTACTCTGTGCTGCTGCAGCTTTGCCGAAATAAGAGAGCTAAGGAGAGCATGTATGCCTGGAGTTGAGCACAAAGTGCAGAGCTGTAACCCTCCCAGGGCACTGCAGCCTTGGGACATCGTCACAACATGGGTTCATGCCCAGCAAATGAGCCTGACATCACACGATGACTGGACTGGGAATGTGCCTCTCTCGTTGTGCTCTCAAAGAAAATTCTCTTCTCCTAACTCCAAAGCCACCATTCCCACCTAAACTGGCAGTACTCAACCTGGACACACAATGCCTGGTGACTGCCAATAATGTTCTCTCAGGGGCTGGTGGAATTTCAGACACTTGCTTCCTTATTCCCCTGTTCAAGGGAAAGGGATAAAACCAGGCTGGCTAAAGGTGACCTGGGAACATAAGGCCAAATTTGGAGGCGCCATCAATAGCCCACCTCAAGCGCACGTACACCAATGCACGCAGTATGGGCAACAAACGGAGGAGCTGGAAGCCACAGTGCAGCAGGATAGCTGTGACGTAGCTGCTGTCACAGAAACGCGGGGGGATGACTCTCAGGACTGGAGTGCTGCAGTTGATGGCTACAAGCTCTTCAGAAGGGACAGGTAAGGAAGGAAAGGAGGTGGGGTGGCCCTGTATGTTAGGGAATGTTTCGATTGTGCAGAACGCAGCGACGGGGGTGATAAGGTTGAGTGTTTGTGGGTAAGGATGGGAGGAAGGCCAACAAGGCAGACATCCTGCTGGGAGTCTGTTACAGACCCCCCAGCCAGGATGAGGAGACAGATGAAGCTTTCTACGAGCGGCTGGCAGAAGTCTCATGATCTCTGGCCCTTGTTCTCATGGGGAACTTCAACTTAGCAGACGTCTGCTGGAAACACAACACAGCAGGGAGGAAACAGTCTAGGAGGCTCCTGGGGTGTGTGGAAGACAACTTCCTGACACAGCTGGTGAGTGAACCTACTAGGGGAAGTGCTTTGCTCGACCTGCTGTTTACAAACAGAGAAGGACTGGTGGGAGATGTGGCAGTAGGAGGCCGTCTTGGGCTTAGTGACCACGAAATAATAGAGTTCTCGATTCTAGGAGAAGTAAGGAGGGGGGTCAGCAAGACCACTACCATGGGCTTCCGAAGGGCAGATTTTGGTCTATTTAGGTCACTGGTTGAGAGAGTAGAAGAGCTCTGCAGAAGTTTAGATTAGATATTAGGAAAAACTTCTTTACTAAAACAGCGGTAAGGCATTGGAACAGGCTGCCCAGGGAAGTGGTGGAGGCACCATCCCTGGAGGTGTTCAAGGAATGTGTAGACGTGGTGTTTGAGGACATGGTCTAGTGGGTATGGTAGTGTTGGGTTGGTGGTTGGACTGGATGATCTTATAGGCCTTTTCCAACCTGTGTGATTCTGTGATTCTAATCAGAAACCAATTTTGCACTCAAACACAGGTCAGGACAATGAATGGAACAAACCCTGCAACCCATTCATTAAAAAAACAAAAGTTATGAAAGCAGCCCACATTCTCCACAACCCTGAATACATTAGTGCAGAAGAAAAAAGTTTCATCCCCATCAGAGAGGATGCTGTTCAGATACACGTCCAGCAAAGGGCTAAAAGGGCTCATAATATCTCAAGGGAAGTGGCAGCAGCTCCATCAGTGAAGTAACTGAGAGCAAGGCTCACTGAAGTCCCATTAGGGAAAACCTGGGACCAGTCCCACACTGGTGTAGTGGCTTCAGTACCCCATCCTAAGCAAGGGCACTTTGGCTGTGCCTGAACTGGAGTCAACTGAGGCTGACCTGCTGGTAAAAGATACTCCAGCAGAAGTTCTCCGGCCACAGCCCAGACGGGGAGCTGTACTTGCGGCTGGCACCGAGCCCACCCTGCACTTGGCCAGGGATGTGCTTCTCCTGCTGCTGTGCATGAGGAGGAAAGCGTGCCAAGTCATGACTCACGTAAGAGCAAAACAGGGTGAGTATCAACCTTAGGGAAACCTCTGACACCGGAGGAGACATGGTCATGGCAAAGTTGATTTATTGCCTGATATAGTTGCTTTATAGCTGCTGTTTCACCATCTCAGAATTTATGTGAACTGATGCTTCACGGTTAAAAGCATATGGGTTTATCTTTTTTTACAATTCAGAGTGCTTGAAGATCCTGCAATTTTGCACGATGGGCTATTACTCTCCTTGAAAGAACTGTCATGACCTTGACTGCAATCCCATCTACATTTAAGTCTTTAAAATTCTTAAAAATCAAGCAAATAAACAGAAAAAAAACCAAAACAAAACAAAACAAAAAAAAAACCAACAACTACTGCTCTTCCTTCCCTAGCTTCTGGTTTTTAAAGGAGCCTGCTCATTTGTTTTTTCCACTGGAAATAAAGAATACAGGGTATATTAGTCACTGTCTTTCTTTTTTCCACTTCCCAAAGTTTTTGGCAGCAACAGTTGTTTGAAAAATGGACAATTTGTAAAAGCAGAAATTAGAATCATAGAATGGTTTGGATTGAAGGGACCTGAAAGACCATCCAGTTCCAACCCCCTGCCATGGGCAGGGACACCTCCCACTTGACCAGGTTGCTCAAAGCCTCATCCAGCCTGGCCCTGAAGACAGCCAGGGATGGGGCATCCACATCTTCTCTGGGCAACCTGTTCCAGTGCCTCACCACCCTCTCCAGGAAGAACTTCACCCTCATATACAATCCAAATCTCCCTGCTTTCAATTTAAACCCATTACCCCTTGTCCTGTCACTACAGGCCCTTGTAAAAAGCCACCCCCCCAGCTTCCCTGTAGCCCCTTCAGGTACTGGAAGGTGCTATAAGGTCTCCCCAGAGCCTTCTCTTTTCCAGGCTGAACAAGCCCAACTCTCTCAGCCTGTCCCCATAGCAGAGGGGCTCCAGCCCTCTAAGCATCTTCTTGGCCTCCTCTGGACTCACTCAAACTGGCCCATGTCCTTCTGTTGAGGATCCCAGAGCTGGATGTAGAAGTCTAGGTGGTGTCTCATGAGAGCAGAGTAGAGGGGGAGAGACATCTCCCTTGACCTGCTGGCCACAATTCTCTGGATACAGCCCAGGATACGGTTGGCTTTCTGGGCTGCCAGTGCACACTGCTGGCCTATGTCCAGCTTTTCATCCACCAGTACCCCCAGGTCCTTCTCCTCAGGGCTGCTCTCGATCCACTCTCCACCCAACCTGTACTTGTGCTTGGGATTGCCCTGACCCAGGTGCTGGACCTTGCCCTTGGCCTTGTTGAACTCCATGAGGTTGGCAGTGCCCTGTCTCTCCAGCCTGTCCAGGTCCCTCTGGATGGCATCCCTTCCCACCAGTGTGTCAACCGCACCACATAGCTTGGTGTCGCCAGCAAACATGCTGAGGGTGCACTCAATCCCACCATCCACGTCGTTGACAAAGATGTTAAACCATGCCAGTCCCAACACCGACCCCTGAGCAACACCACTCATCACTGGTCTCCACTCAGACATTGAGTTGTTGACCACAACAACACTGAGTGTGACCATCCAGCCAGTTCCTTATCCACCCAGTGGTCCATCCATCAAATCCATGCCTCTCCAGTTTAGAGACAAGGATGTCGTGTGGGACGGTGTCAAACACTTTGCACAAGTCCAGGTACATGACACTGGTTGCCCATCATGATCATGACACCATTGTGAAGGCCACCATATTAGTCAGGCATGATCTGCCCTTGGTGAAGCCATGTTGGATGTCACAAATCACCTCCCCGTTTTCCATGTGCCTTAGCATGGTTTCCAGGAGGATCTGGTCCATGATCTTGCCAGGCACAGAGGTGAGACTGACTGGCCTGTAGTTCCTCGGATCCTCCTTTTCTCCCTTTCTAAAGATGGGGGTTATGTTTCCCCTTTTCCAGCCAGTGGGAACTTCACCAGACTGCCAGGACTTCTCCAATATGATGGATAGAGGTTTTGAAGAGCCTCATCCACTAGTTTTTTCAGGACCCATGGATGTATTCCATCAGGTCCCATGGACTTGTGCACCTTCAGGTTCCTCAGGTGTTCCCGAACTTGATCCTCTCTAACCATGAGCAGCTGTCCTTTCTCCCAGTCCCTGCCCTTGCCTTCTGTGATTCAAGGGGTATGCCTTGCGTCCTTGCCAGTGAAGACTGAGGCAAAAAATCATGGAGCATCTCAGCCTTCTCCATGTCCTGGGAAACCAGCTCTCCTGTTTCCTTACGTGGAGGGTCCACACATGGAGGCGAGATGACAGGGAGCAAGACAGGTTTGCCTGCAAGTCCACGGCAGGAAGAGCGTGACTGCTTTCTTCCCGGGCAGTGGGGCCCGGACCACCGCTGAGAGAGACCTGGTGGGGTTGGGAGGGCTGAGTAGCACGCGGTGGTGGTAGCAAAAGGAGAGCAGGGGCAGGCTCAGGCCCGTGGGGGTACGAGTCCCAAGAGATCCCTGGCTGCACCCACTGCCTTCAGCAGCGCCAGGCGCACAAATGGCCCCTCCACCAATGCAACACCTTTGTGCTGCGGAGAAATGGGGTGCCTGGTGGCGAAAGCTGTTGGGCAGCACGGTCGCTCTGTGCTGTGGCCTGCTGGCAGTCTGGACAGGGTCCTCCTCCCAGCATAGCATGCCCCTTCTCTCCCCGTGCTCTCCTGCATGGCTGCCAGGAGGAAGGCAGGCAGAGCAGACAGCGGGAGCTTGGTGGGGTTGCACACCAGCTGCCCCACGCATCGCAGCACCTCCCGGCCTGTCAGCACGGAGCAAGCAGCAGAGGGAAAGGGAGACTGAGCCCCAGCCAGCCGGGGCGGCACGCAGGGAATGCCATCCCGCTTCCCGTGTCCCCATTGTCCCCAGCAGCGAGCCTCAGCTTTCCACAGCTGCTCCCACCCGCTTCAGGGGCTTGTCCCGAGCAGCAGCAGGGCTGGCAGGGGGAGACACGTTGACTGCAGTGGCGCTCCTAACACCCGCCTTTCTTTTTCCCTCTTTCCTTCACAGAACGCTCCGTTTCCCAGAGCCTTTTCCTACCTCAAACTCCTTGTGAAGAGCAACTGGGGAAACCCCGCGTACACCTGCATTTACCAAGTGCAGGTTCATGGGAAGAGGGCAAAACCAGAAAGCCTCCACTGAGTCTGGCGGGAAAGGGAAAAAAGACAAACAGAAGAAGAAGAATAACGGGAAAAGAACAAAGCCAAAAGATGCGGCAGTTCAGATGGGTGTGAAAGATTTGTCTCCAATGGGGGTGCGCGAGAGGGACCGCTGGAGGTCCAGGGCAGGAGTGTGCGGAAAACGCTTCAGCTTCTACTTCTTTTTAAAGCTGAGTTCCTAAGATATTACGAGTTCCTAAGATGCAGTGTGGAGAGGAGAGGCCCAGCCGAGCCCCGCTCCTTCGCCCGCCGCGCCGGGACGCTCCACAGGCGGCACCAGCCCGAAGCCCTCAGAAGGGCCCGACCGTCGTTTACCACAAGGAGGGAGCCCGCCCCCCTCTTCCGGGCTTATCGGCCAATGGCGCCCGCTCGGCGGTGACAGGCAGGGCCCTCCGCCAGCCACTGCAGTGCCCTTCTCCGGCCCCGTCCCACTCCGGCCCCGCTGCCACGGCAACCGGGCGACCGACAGGCCTTGGGGCAGTATCCCGTCACTGCTCTCTGGGTTCGGGGGTGGCCTGGGAGCGGGCTCTTGGATGAGTCAGTGACTGCAAGTCTGTGGCTTGCGGAGTCTTTGTGCTCCCTTCTGATAGGAACACCAGTTCTATGTCTTTACAAAAGAAGCCTGTGCACAGCCAGGCTCAAGCCAAGGAACAAAAGCAGCCTGTGTGAACTCGGGCTTAAGATAAGAAAGACTATGGAAACTACATGATCCCTTGAGTATGTAAACTACCTGAATCCCCAGAATACCTAAATGACATTATCCCTTGAATATGTTAAACCACCTGAATATCTGGAATATCTGATGTGTCAAATGAACTTGTCTTGAGTATCTTAGGCGGATACACTCAGAGTACCTCAGCCAATGGGGAAATGAGGAGGGTCTCTTGCTGTCAGGGAAAGTAGGATAAAAGGGGGCTGTGTCCCCCTGTAGATCAAGAGACCCCATTGGAATATGTCCCGTGGACTCTCCCTTTATTCGAATAAAGTTTTATTATTATTTTTTTTTACAGGACTCCATCTCCTTTGTGAACACTGACTCCTGGTAGCGTGATTTTCCGTACAAATGGGGGTTCATCCGGGATCCTTCCACCTTCCAGGGCTGGTGGGTGATGGGCGGGACTGATGGCGCGCCTCACCGATATTTGGGTGACCAGCTCCCCTTCGACGTCCACTGACCCTGGACGACTGATTGGGTACCTGTGACTGTACGGAGACAGACGCGTAGCGGACCAGGGGAGTCCGCGAGGGGTGACCAGAGGGAAAAGGGTAAATAAACAGGGAGTGGGCCTGAAAATACAGGGCTGGTAACAGGCAGTGGGCCTGGAAACAAACAAAGGTTCTTTAAGGCACCCTAGGGGGGTGAAAAGAACTATGCCAGACGGTAAGCCGGAGATGGGGGACGGACAGGCTGGTCACTCCGCTCATTTGGTACAAGGGAGGATCCCTCTCTTGCAGGTTTGGCAACAGGCAGTGGGCCTGGAAATATGGAGAGCATGGGCTGTCACCTGGGAAGGTGAGAGAGGCCAGGAGGGTATTCACCTGCCACCTCGAGCAGGGACCTGTTTCCATTCCCACCCCTGCCCCCATCTCCCAGGTCTCTTCCTCCTTCTGCCTGGTGGGGAGAGGGTAGGGGATCTGTGATTTTTGTGGGACCTCCATCTGCTGCCTTTCCCTCAGGGATGGTCGGGTGTGGCAATGAAACAGAAGACAAGATGCTCCACTGGTTGTTAATACTAATAGAGCTGTTCTACAGTGTCTGTATTGTTCTCTGTGCATTTCCCTTTCTCTCTCATTGCAGGAACTCTTTGTGGCTGTTTGGCAGATTCTTCCTGCGCTCTCTCTGCCTGTGCATAACACATCGCATTTATGAACTCTTAACAGGTGATGACTGCATGTGTTGGCTACTGGATAGAATCTTCCCCCAGAACTACACATCTTCTCTGTGTCCATATTGACCCTTGAAGATTTTCAAGACTCCACACCGGATTTCTGCAGGGCTGCTGCATGGCTTCTGGGAAGACCCTGCACTTCAAAATAAAGCATTCATGAATGTTAAGAGCACATGCTAATGTCTGTCTGTCCTGTGAGAAGGGCATTAGCTCCCCAGGGGAAGAAACTCAAGGCCATGTATCTCAGCATGAGGGTGCATGCTTAAATGCATTCATCTGCCTGCTGCTGGGGCTGGGTCTGAGGTGCAAAAATTGCTTCAACCTCCACATTCTGGCCTGCTCCCCAAATCCTTGGCATATTACAAACAGCCGTGAAAACCAGTGACAGTATCACGGACCAGCTGCGAGATGTTGCATGGTGCATCTCCTACTGCTGCCTGCTTTCCTGCATCCAGCTCACGGCACGCTTCTAACACTGGTACTCTGTGTCCGAGTCCCCAAGCTGCATGGGAGACTGGGCTTGTGCAGCCTGAGGGCAAAGTTGGAAGTGATCTCTGAGAGGAACATCTGTGCTTATTGCGTTGTCTCCCCTAAAAATAATTGTCCTGAGCCACCTTCATTATTCCCTGTAATTGCCACAACGCACAGGTCGTGATCCTTGTGACAGAAGCCTTAAGCAGAAGAACACGTAGTGGGGAACGATTTTAGCACTGGAGTTCTGCTTTGTGCGTGCAAATCTTTGTGGGCAAAATGACCACAGGGTTTAAAACACAAGACAAAGCAGCGTGACACTTGATGGTGGCATAAAAGACAAGAGAGAGAACGGATCCAAGAGCCCAGTTTGCAGCTGTGCCTGGTGGAGTGGGTGGGAGTTGCTGCAGGGGTGGCATGTGGGGACAACACTAGAAGCAGGGGAGAGACCACCTGCTTTCAGCTGAGAGCTCCTCCTCCCCTCCCTGGGCACCAAGAAGGACACTTTCTGTTCAGCCCCTGGGGTGCTGTGCTGGATGGGACACAGAAGGAGTCTCATGGGGACCCACGATGAAAGTGATGGTAAAGGTGATGCTGGGAGGAGCCTTCCAAAGCAAAGACATGCTGTGCAAGACTTTATAAAAGGTGACAATACCACTGGCTCTTTGCTTCCTTTGCACATCCTACATTTGGCTTTGTGACTTCTGTTCCCTTCAGTTTATATGCCCCCGGCATACAGCGTGTTTAGTGAAGCCGGATGGATGAGAGACAGCTTTCTGTCTTTGTTTTGCCTAGCCAGGTTATCTCACTCACTAGTACCCTCTCCTCTGTTGGGACTGGATTAAAACATGGAGCTTGTGAAGGAAGTCACTTAATTCCCATGTCAGCTCTTCACTGCTCTCTACTCCCCGAGCGCACCTGATTTCAGGAGGAAAGCAGGTCCAGTTTTGGACACAGACATTTGACAGCATAAAACTATAGAGCAGTTTTTTCTCTTGTAGCTTTTCTTACTTTCACCTCTAAGCTGAGGAAAGGCACAGTTTGGGATGTGGCTCAGCCACATGTGCCCCCTCCTCCTCTGCAGGGAGCAGGGAGGCCTCAGGGCAGGACAGGAGGTCCCTCTGCCAGACCCATCAGCCAGTGGCTCAGAGTGGCCTTGCTGCAGCTAATTCAAGCTTTCTAGCACCGCTCTTGATTCACGGGGTCTGCCAGGAGGGCTGATGTGGCTGCACCATGGAGTACTGTCATTTCATGTCTTACCGCCTTGATGCTGGGTGGGATTTTCAGGTGTGCTCCTTCCCCTGGCATCAGCAGCAGCTCTGCTCTCAGGGCTCTACAGCACTGTCCAAGCGTCCAGCATGCTCTGAGTGGTGGTGGGGCACAGGGCTTTGCGAACTCCTTTCCCCGGTGTTGTCCTTTCTCCACTTATTCCTCTCCCAGGTGGAGGAAAGATGGATGCTAGAACCAGACCTGAGTATCCTGAGGGATCGTGAGGTCATTTGGGTTCAGCCTGAGTTGCCTGACAACTCCTTCCAAATGTCCGCAGCTGTTTCTCGCTGAACCAGGAAAAGGTATTTATGGGGGTTGGGTGTGGGGGCTATAACTTAGAAACACAGTGGTGTTGAATAGTCACAGTCCCTCCTGTAAGGCTCTGGAGGAGGTGAGGGAGGGCACAGGTGTATAACCAGGCAGGCTGCAAAGCAGGGCACCTTTCCTGGCTGCAGAACCACCACTGACCATCGGCACTGCCCATTCTTATACATTCTGCATATTGGACACACTGATCAGCCTGGTCCTAACAAAACTAAATACATTGCCCCCTCCCACCAAAAAACTCAGGTCCCAGATAAAAAAGAAATGGTAGCATGTGTGGGGGTGGGGGGAAGACCCAGGAAAAATGGAGAGAGGTGAAAACCCCGTAGTCAAAAACGATCTGGTACAGCCTAGCCCCACTGGCCTTCGTGTTCAGTATTCACGTACATTGTCTGTAAGGGTATCTGCATGCCACTCTTTCCTGGCAGAATGAGCAGCACTGATTTATCAGGTCTTGTACAAGTGCAGACCTTGTGCTGGCAGGCAGGGATACTTGGCCATCTCCAGAGAGAAGATGGAAAGGACTGAGTCCAAAGAAGAAGAGCAAGCTTGTTCCTCTGCAATTGCTACGGGTCCAGGCATTTGCATGCAGGATCTGAATTACTGGGGAGAGGCTTGAGGCTGCAGCAGTTAACGCCAGTGATTTCCATTTCAAAGGGCTTTCAGAATAAGTATCAGCACAGACATTTCCCTCCCTGAGTGTTTTGGGTGCCGCCTTTTTTCTTTTCCCCCCTTTCTGGGGATCAGAAAGAGTTAACAGCTTAATCTCCTGAACGAAGCCTTGGTAACTTGTTAAGCAGAAATCTGGCTCTGGCATGAGGTTCATAACTGGCATCAATAGATGGCCAACCTGGAGCAAGCAAAAGAAGTCTAGATTCAGAAAAAAGGAGAAGATGAAATCATTGCTGTCATTTTTGGGGAGAAAATGCCTAATGTCTTCTAAAATATATTTTCCAGTGTGCATTAATGTAATCGGTTCAAACTCAGAGAACTCTACTTTGAAGTCTGAGCCACACCATCTGGTTCTCTCCCTGCTCAGTGCCCTACGCATATGGCCAGAGAGAGCATATTTCTCTTTCCCTTCTCTTCTGACTCCTTTTTTATTCTGCCTAGCCTCATTACCTTAGATTTCCTTACACTGAATTGATGAGCAGAAGCCATTTATTTGCCTTCTCTCTTGATCTAGCTGTGAGATGCTGAATATCATTTGGGCTGGACTGGCAACTCCACATTTTGCCTTGTCAGAAAAATTATTCACCTTAATGCATATTCATCCTCCTAAATCATGACATACAGGGAATTGAATGGGTCCTAAGGAAGTGCTCTGTGTCCATTTACTGCCTGTTTCCTGTCACCAAAGACCATTTTCATGTCAATTCACCCCTCTGTTTCCCAACTCCCATGTACAGAGGAATTGCTGTGATAAGGGGAAGCTGTTATCTGCTGATTAAAATGGCTTTGAGCAGCCCTTGTATGTGCTATGTTTTTTTAGCTACACGGTTCTTCACTTGAGTAAAATGCCCTGAATAAGACCTTTTTCATGTTAAACAACTCAAAAAGTACTGTGAAGAGCAATTTTTTAGCTAAGGCCCCATTAGTAGTGTGGGTCTTCGGGTGTGGACCCCTAGTGGGCATCTCTCTCTCTCTCTCAGCATATACATTAACTTTAGCCAGAAGAGGATATTGCTTCAGCCATTCCTCCCTCTAGGCAGTCTGACTGCCACAGGCCTTTTCTGACTGTGGAAAACCTCTCAGGCTAAAGGTGAAAAAAAAAAGAAAAGTGGGGGGCTTTCCCATTATAGCCTTTATTACAGTGATGTTTCCAAAATACAGGATCATGTTTGGATTTTTTTTTTTTTTTTTTTTTTTTTGCCTCAAGGGAGTTGCTGTGGTGCTATTTCAGGTTTACTGTTAACTACTGCAGCACAGCAAAAATTAACAGCATGTGGAGAAACAGATGTGCTGATGATGTCCTTAACAGGCCTTTCTTGATAAAGGGATGTTTAACCTTAATTGACTTACCCAGATGTCGCAAGGTTTCATAAAATAACAAATGCATCAACATACAGTCCAGGCTTGTTTTCATTGGAGTGTCACTGGTGACACAATCCCACAGTAAAGATTTGGAAGAGCAATAAACCACCCCAGTTTGGAAAGAAAATAGAATACAACCACTCAGTGGGCAAACTACAGAGACAGCCTTCAGTTTTCAGGGATGAGAAGAATTCTGCTGCCTTCTGCCAGCAGAGTAGGGAAAGCTGCTGGGACACCTTTGACATTACTGCCTAATACCTGTGGAGCATTTTGCACGCAGTAGAGAACAATACAACCGATGCTGATGTCCAGCATAACAGCCAGGAGTATTTTGTCTCCGTGCTATGGGAAATGTTGTGTTAAACACAACTATTACAAATGTTTATTTGAAGGAAAGATGATCTTTAGGTTAGGGCTTTGGCTCGACACTTGGGATATGTCGCGTCTTTCCTAGCTCTGCCCTGTGCCATGGGCATATCATTTAGTTTGTGTCAGCCTCAGTTTCATACCTGTAAAATCCAGACCCTAATTACTTCTTCTGCTCTGTCTTTTGAAGTGGGCAGGACTTCCAAAGTCTGCTTTTTTTTGATTCAAGGGAGTTGCTGCAGTTGATATCAAATATGATATTTCAAATAAAATGGTCAAACAAAAAAAAAAGGGTATTATTAAAAGCTGCTCAAAGTCCTTTGTAAAGTCCCAGGCCAAGGCACCATAGGCCAGTAATAATCATTAACTAGCATTCTATTCCAAGAATAAGGTCCCTGACTAGGTGCTATTGTTACGCTGTTCAGGAAGGACGATTTATTGCCCTGACACTCGAGGTTACATTGTGAAGGGGTCTTGAACATGTTAACATTGTGCTGTGAGCCAAAGTCCTTGAGCCAAGGACATTGAGAGGGTCTTTCTTTTGAGTCTGTGGTCATAAAAACAGCTCTTTGACGCAATTTAAAGACAAAATGCACATTATCGGGAAAGTGTGGGATTCAGGTAAGGAATTACAGGAACTGATATGACTATGTATGAGAATCTGTTTACTATGCATAAGTATATCCTATAAAATCAGTGTGCTACACAACAGTGACGTGGTGCTATTTCAGGTTTACTGTTAACTACTGCAGCACAGCAAAAATTAACAGCATGTGGAGAAACAGATGTGCTGATGATGTCCTTAACAGGCCTTTCTTGATAAATCATAGAATCATAGTATCATAGAATGGTTTGGGTTGGAAGGGACCTTAAAGATCATCCAGTTCCACCCCCCTGCCATGGGCAGGGACACCCTCCACTAGACCAGGTTGCTCAAAGCCTCATCCAGCCTGGCCTTGGACACTTCCAGGGATGGGGCATCCACAGCTTCTCTGGGCAACCTGTCCCAGTGCCTCACCACCCTCTCTGGGAAGAACTTCACCCTGATATCCAATCTAAATCTTCCCACTTTCAATTTAAACCCATTACCCCTTGTCCTGTCACTACAGGCCCTTGTAAAAAGCCACCCCCCCCAGCTTCCTTGTAGCCCCTTTCAGGTACTGGAAGGCTGCAATAAGGTCTCCCCAGAGCCTTCTCTTCTCCAGGCTGAACAAGCCCAACTCTCTCAGCCTGTTCCCATAGCAGAGGGGCTCCAGCCCTCTGACCATCTTCGTGGCCTCCTCTGGACTCACTCCAACTGGTCGATATCCTTCTTATGTTGGGAGCCCAACAGCTGCATGCAGAACTGCAGGTGGTATCTCACGAGAGTAGAGGGGGAGAATCACTCCCTTGCCAGCACACACCTCCGGCTCATGTCCAGCTTTTAGCTATGCTGTTTGCTATCCCACTGGGATTCAGAGCATTCCCTGGTCTCCAGGGAGTTATCAGGTAATCTGTGTGCAAGAGAAGCCCGAAAACAGAGGCAGAAATGCAAGTGTTGCTTGCCAGGTGTTACTTGGCAATGCTGGGCAATGGAATCCTCTGCCCTCGGAGCTAGACACAAGCTGCTGCAGATGTGAACGCTGTGGAAAAGCCCTGAACACAGGGATGTGTCCCTGCTGCATGTATGGAGGCAAACATTAACTTCCATCAAGAGCCATGTAGGAGCGGATTTTTATGGTGAAGAAGTAGCAGTCCACTGGGCATTTTGCATGGTACACTTCAAAAATCAATTTGCTTTGCAAAGTGGTAGATCTCCCCCTTCCCATAGTTTTCTGGCCTCAGCGGATGTAGCTCTGTCTTTGATCCTTGACTAGAAAACCCTGACTTTGAGCACACAGCGGTGGAAAGAGGAGCTTTGAAATTCCAGCCCACAGCTCCCTTGAATAGTACTGATGGAGCATGGCAAGCCTGAAGCAAAACACCTCACTTCACATTCCCCAGCCCTTCAGGAGCACATTTCCTCAGCAAAACTGGCTGTTCAAGGGCTAACTGAGGCTCACAGTTCTCCTGCAAGGCAGGTGACAGTCACCTGGCAAGTGGGTCAGGCTACTTTTTGCAAATAACTTTTTGTACAAAATGCTTTCTTTCACTACTAATTTGCAGAAGTATAGAATAGAATTGCCTAGATTGGAAAAGACCTGTAAGATCATCTAGTCCAATCATTAACCTAACACTGACAAGTCTCCCACTAAACCATGTCCCTAAGCCCTACACCTACGCGACTTTATCGGAAGTCAGTATCCTGACTTCTTGTGGAACTTGGTTCCCTCCTCCCACCCCCTTTTTTACTTCTTTCTGCTCAGTAGCTATTTCTGGTGAAGTGCCAGACACTGGCTGGGTTGTGCACAGCTCCTGCCACAGCTCCTGCCTCCCAAGGGAGCCATATGGTGACACTGAGCAAGTAACACTGCTCTGCAGCCTGAGTTTGGAGTGGAACCTTAGTCTAGGAGAAAACGGGATGGTCAGACTTTGTGACCTTACCTTTGCATATTTGGGCTCCTGATTTTCTAAGGCAGAGGGCTGGTTTTGACTGCTAAATGTTCTGTGCCCTTTCTGAGCCACACCTTCAAAAAGCACAGAGCTCCCAACTGGTGTAAAAATCATGTTCTCACCTCGCAGCCCTAGCTCTGTGCACAGGCACTTTGACAGCCTCAGTATCAGATGTTATTTAAAAAAAATCTTTACCTTCATGTTGTCAGCCACACACCAGGAAGGGGGTTCATGCGACCAGAAATGAGCAAGCTCCTCTGAAGCCCAGGGACAGGTTAGAGGGGGAAATCCATCTCACCTCTATCTCCACCCCCAGCAGTAAACCTGGAGGTGCAGAGGCAGCAAACCTGCCTCTACTAGGGACTGCTGTTTAAAACCAACATCCCAGATTTCACACAGGCTCGTTCAATTGTTTAATTAAAATGGCTTTAACAGGCAAATGGTTGAATTTTTTTCCCCCTCATTTGTTGTAAAGGGTCATTTTGCACACAAGGAAAATGTTTTGACAGGTTTCAAATCAACTGTAGTTGAAGCCATATGGGAAATGTTAAATGACATGTCAAAATATAACTCCTGTTTATTTAAACCAAATCAGTTTGTGCTTTAATTTCCTCTATGCCTTAAACCCATTTCATGATCAGCTTTCCTCAGTGTCCAGTCCCTTCTACATTTTGACTGCATTTCATATTAACTGTGAAATACTGCAGGACAAGCTCATGGGTTGCTCTCTGCTCTGTTATACTCTGTTTTGTCATTCAGCTCTCAGATAACCAAACAGATATGAACTGCAAGCACTACATTTTAAAAACAGCTTGCAAAAAATGTCAGTGACAGGACACAGCTGGCTGTAATTTAATGACTACAGAGTATTAAGAATAGAAACAATTTCGGAATGCACCAAAATAGCTAGAAATACAAGACCCTTGGCTGACTTAACGCCTAGCAGTCTCTGTTCGAGGGGGATGAATAGAGCAGCTCTGGAAGATCCTTTAATTCCAACAAGCAATTGGCAACCATGCTTTAACCTGCTGATGCAAAGTCCTCTTGGCTTTGCCCTTTATCCTGGCTTTTAAGATACATCTAACCAGGACCTGGCTCACATATGCTCTACTCGGAGTTTATTTCCTGTAGGGTTTTATTACTGTCAGTTGCTGTTGCTGCTGCTTCAGAGACAGCTTCAGAGACAACTTCAGATATTAAACACAGTCGACTTAAGCTTTGAAGCTGAACAAAGTGCTGTGCAGATGTTTAACAGGAAGCAAGAGTCTTGGATTCCTAACAGTTTTCAGAAATTGTCATTTCTGATAGCTGGGGAAGTTTGTGAACACATATGAATGGTGCAAATGGAATTCACCAGGGACAGCAAATCACATGACAATCTCCTTGGTACTCAGACAGATACATCTACATCTCTCTTTGGATTTGACTGAGTCCTTCCACTTACAAATGAATTGAGTATTTCAAATTCCATATAAAAAGCTGACAAATGTAATACTTTGAATACTGAATTTATTTTGGCATTTCCTTTACTGTTTGACATCTTTACTTTTTTCAAAAGAAAAAAAAAAAAAAAGCACTAAAAAATCAATAACTCCCAAACCCCCGAAATCCTTTTCTAAGTGGTGATGAATTTTAGCCTTTCTAGCCTTTAGCAATACATGTTTTGAGTGTCAGTCTCTTAAGAAGGAATGGTGTTCCCTTCACAGCATACAGTTCCCTGCTTAGCTCTGAGACATACCTGGCAGAAATAAAGGTGTAAAGTCCTCCCTCCTCCCCTGGACTACATTTGCCCCAGGGAGGGGCAAGTAGCCACATCCTTTTCCAGAGTGCAGGATGAAAGTGAGGATGGCAAAGTTAGTTTGGTTCATGCGAACAGGGCAGATCACACATTCCTAATCTGGCAGTTCGTCTGCAACTGAATACAAATGGGGGCTTGTTTCTGGAAATGAGCAATTAAACACACCCACACCCCCCCCCCCCCCCAACTACAAACACATGTGAAGGCACAGCCCAGGGACTGCTGCATGTGCCAGTGTAGGCAGGCTACACAAGGCAAAGTGTTTGGTGCCCAGCCTTCGGTTCCTGATGGCTTGAAAATATGACTTTCACAGCCAGGCTTGGTTTGTTCTCTTAGCCCTGAGCACCTTCTTCTCCCCTCAGCTACCCAAAGCAGGAGCAAATTGGAGCAAAACATGGTGCTGCTTTCCTATGTAATCATCCAGAGGAAGGCGTAGGGCTGGTACAAAATGTGTCAGGGCTCCATCTGGCTGTGGAGGCTGCCGGCAGGTTCTCTGATCTTACCCATGGTCAGGTGCACAACTCCAGGGCAATCCCCTCCCACATCACTTTGGGGCTGGAGAAGGGGCCAGAGCCACAGAAGTTTGTGATAGGTACATTATAGGCCAGGAACCTTATAGGAAAAACACCAGTGGAAATTAACAGAAAAAAAATCATTATTACTTTTACTTTACTTACTTTTCTTTTACAGAAAATACGTGCATTGCACAGCTGTGCAAAAGAAAGGAGGCCTTTTAAAAATATATACATATATAAATATATAAAACTGATCTACAACTAGTTTTATGGCAGAACAAAATGCTTTATGACATGTGCTTCTCCCTGACTTGTCTTGGTGATGTCAATGCCACCACGGTGCCCAGTGGTCTTTGCAACGTTAGAGTCAATCTTTGCTTTTCTCAGAAGAATTGTGGACTAGGATGACCAGCTTGGGTTGCTTTTCCTGTCAAATAATTTTTCAAGCCTGTTTTTACCCAGGATATATTTACCATTTCCCATAACTGTCTGAAGCTTATGAAGTTAAGTGACATTTTCATCTGCATAGAAGCCACCGTCACATGCCTAGTGACAGCCAAGCAGTGAGGGAGGCAGCCCAAGAGGACTCAGAAGAGGCCAGGTCATGATGTTTGTGAAATTAGGATGTGGAGAGCAGGCAGAGATGGGTAATTATGAGGAGATCAGTGAAAGGGAAAGAAAAGGAGGATAAGAGAGATAAGGAAGGAAAGTAGATGATTGAAATTGAGATCAAGGGATGCTGAGGAAGCAGATGGAGGAAAAATATAGCTGGGGCAGGTCTGAAAATACCAACTAAAATATGCAGAAAGAGCTCTGAATCCTGAGAAGGCTCATTGTGCCAAAGGATTAATTAATATATAGAAGAGAGCTCACACCTCCTGACCCCTGGTTCATGGCTAAAATCCTGTGGAGTTTTTACTGGTTTCATCGATATTAATTTTTCTAGCTCAAAAAAGCTTTCGACACAGTCTTTCACTTTTATACCTCTAAAAAGTCTTTATTCTTTGGGATTAAAAGATGAGTTTCTAGAAAGAACTCCTGGACTCCTAAGAAGGACTCCTGGACTTCTAACAAGGGACTTTTAGACTTCTGATTTGATCACAGACTTTTGGAAAGAGTTACCAGCCATAGCTATGCATGTTATCAGCAGGCCTTGGCATGGCATAGCTTTGGAGGCACGGCTAATGAGCTACAACCAATGGGGTTCCTGTCACACAGAGTCACTGACCTAGGGCCAGGGCAGGTGCAAGAGCCTCAGAGGGATGTTTAGTCTTTACATCTTTCAAACCTTGCAAAGAGGGACCACCTTTTCCAGAAAGCAATTGCCCTCTCCTCTGAGTTCCTGGTTGTTCTCAATGATGACCTTTCAAAGGGGTTTAAGTCTAACTGATTTCAACTTTCAAAACTTCACATGATGGTGCTAGTCATATAAAACACATAGAGGATTTATATAGTCCACTGTTGCCTCAAAAGTGGGGTTCCTAATGAGGCACTTTTCAGCTATATGAGATTGTTCATGCTCTCAATCATTTATAGTCTCTATAAAGAAGAGATGCAACTTATCCATGGATCTTTGGGCTTCAGATTCCTCTTCCTGAAGACAAGAATAAGCTCAGATTCAGCTCCCTGAGCCCTATAGGCCACAGCTGGCTGTACCCAATTCAGCTATCCTCACTCTCATGTTTCTCTCCTGCACATTTCCTGTCCAACCCAAGCTCCCCAGAATAAGTCAACGTTTTGCACTGGGTGGCAAGAGAGCCTGGGGGACCATCAGAGATGGCACAAGGCTTGTACCAGTGTGGGTATTAGCCAAAGGTGTAGCGCTAGTATTTTCTGGGCAGGGGTGTGAATGTGCATGGGGGAGGTGAAGTCCTTGCAGAGGCCCACGAATGGTCCCCTCCTTGGGCAATGACAATCTTTGACCCACCAAGCCCCAGTGAACAATGCTGAGGCTAGTGCACGGTGCTCTGAAGGCACATTGCTGGTGTGTGCTATGGCAGGATGCTTCTGTAAGGAGCTGAGAAATAGGGTGCATAAAAAGACACACTACGCTAAAGTGGATGGAGCAAAGTGCTGCAATGAGGCAACGGTCCATAAAAATAATGTCATTTGCCAGCCCAGCGTCACTTCCAGGGCTGTAAAATTGTTTGCTGGAAAGAGAGCGGGATGCTGGCTTGGAGTGGTTCCTGTGCTGGGCTAGCAACCCAGCCTTGGCTCTGACTGACCCGGCAAAGGCAATTGCTGTTAGCCCCTGCTTTGGCTGGAAGCTGCTGGCCTGGGAAGCATGCCTGGCAAACAGAAAGAAAAGCAATAGGAAGCCTCAGGGCATTTGAGCTGGTCTTAATTTTGCAAGGTGAGATTTTCCTTTTCCTAGAAATTCCTTGAGATGGTGGTTTCTCAAACTGGAAATAACACAAGGCCAGTCATACTATTTTTCTCCTTTTTCAAGAGTGGAAAAGAAAATACTCTGTCCTGTTTTCCTCAATGAAACCAAAACAATACAGCCTTGTTTGCCTTTGTTTTGATAGCTCCCATGTTGATGCACCAGCACCTCCACTTGTGCCAGTGCAGCTGTGGGAATACATGTAAACCCTCTCTCTCTCCGCTGTTTGGTGTGTTCTTCAGAAGCAGAACTCAAAACAATGTAGGCCCTATATTAACAATGGTATTTGTGTGTGAATGTAGGACAAGTGGAGGAAAGGGGGAAGAGCAGAATGACAAAGTTGTTTTTGCACAGCAATAGCTACGTGCTAGTTTGAGAACTCACTCCTCTCCCCTAGATAAAACCACAGAAATTCAGCACATCACTTGTCAATTTATTTTATTTTGAGTGTAAAAATCAAATAGCTGAAGGTGGATGGGGGAAGAAAAAGAAAAAATAATCAGGATATGAATGCAATCATTCTTATTTATGCCAAAAAGTACATCTCTGGATTTCCCCCATCTCTTCTGTCATACAGAACCAAATTGGAGTTTAAATGTGCTTTTAGAATAAATCATTGTGGCCTAAAGTGAACATGATTTGCAGGGAAAATAAAGCCATATTTGTTACATTAATTCCTCATTTTTGCTCCATCCCATTTCCACTTGGTTGGATACATGTCATGCTCTGTTCCTAAACGGCATTACAGATGCTGAAAGTAGGTGACACTACATTTTCAAAAGTGGGCTTAGTTTTTCAGCTGCATTACTAAAATCAGTGGGAACGTCCATGGCGCTCAGAGTTTACAGGGGTCAATCTCACTTAAACTGGTACAAACTGGGAAGGGAAATAGGATCAAGTTAATCATGGCATGTAAAGCAGAGGGCAAGGCAAGGTGCAGGACTAAGGAAATTAAGATCCTTTTGCCCCTGCATGGTGCATCATTAGTCCAGCAGAACAAAGGAAGTGTTGTGACAAACCACCAGCGGCAGGAATATACTTCAGAGCAGCGCCTGGATTTTAAAGCCACCTACGGAGATTTCACACTAAGGGTGTGGTGCACTCCAGCTTGAAGTGGCCTAGCCTTGGAAACAGGAGGTTTGGTGGCCTCCCCGGTGATCTTGTGCAGCTAGAGCAGGAGCTTGTCCGTGACTCCAAAGGGTCTCCCAGGGTTGCTGACTCAGACCAGTGCCTCAATAGCCCTTTCTGTCAGTCCCAGTTTGACACAGCGCACTGCAAACTACAGGTTAGACTTACTGAAAGCACAGCAGCAGGAGTGGGAAATATATCTAGAGAAACAATTTCTGCTAGAGTATTTCTTAACAGAAGAGCAACCAGCTTTGCAGGAAAGAGAAACAGCAGCAGGAAGAGTCACTGTAGACTCTGGTTTTGCATGTTTACTGGTGGTGGTGAATAAATATTGTGGGGAACCCTGTTAGAGCTCTCAGTTTTTAAGCTATGGTGTGCTTCAGCTAAATGCTTCAGCTAAATTCCCCCTTTTTTTTACATCCCAGCTCCCATTACATATATATGCATCATGGAAGACATGTAGTGAAGACAAATTTTTTATGTTTCTTGGAAAAATATTTTAGACTGTATCTCCTCTTGAAACTAATATATCCAAGTTTTATATCTGTTCAAGGTTCACAGGCAGAAAAGAAGAAATAGTCATGTTTACAGAGGGCACAAAGACACTGATTTGCATTTTAATGAGGGATGACAGCAGACAGCCCTCTCTGTTTTCTTACAGCTGCAGCGAGCTCTCAAACCTTATGTTACTTTCAATGGTGTTGTCCCCTACGTCCCTGAACTCCTTTTGTCTTATGTGTCATAGAAAGGCTGACAGAAACAGCGTCTCTGACTTCAAGGTTATCCACAGCTCTATCCACCACGCCATGGAGTAGACATGACTCAACTGTCTTTTCACCTAATTTGCTCTAGGACTGCCGTCAGGCTCTGGAGAAGGGGTTGGCTATAATATGAAGGCACCCACAGTGCCTCCAGTCCTATAGCAACATACCTTTCCAAAACGCTTCTGAATTGCAGCGTGAACACACATATTTCCTTTGCTGCTCCAAAGTCAGCTGCTCCTGTAATACATCCGTCTGTCCCTCCTGGTCACTGTTTAGGTCATTGCCACCGCTGGCTGGTCACGGTGCGGTGAAGCTCAGAATTGCAGACCAGCGGCAAAACAGCAGTTTTGCGTGGAAGGTGCCTGGAGACAGTGATAGATGAATAGGTGAGTGGACAACATAGCGTATGAGGGAGAGAATTTGACATTGTGCCATGATTTTCTAACAAGCACCTTAATGCTTTCTGCGGCTGTGCCCTGGCAGCTGGGAGAAATTCCCTGCAAATGGTCCTTTGCTCTGGCTGTGGGTCTCTCCCGAGGTTCCCCATCCTCCATTTGGCACTGCCTCCTGCTCATTCGCTGGTTTTAGCTGTCACCAAGGACTCAGAGGAAAAGTTTTCCACCAAGAAACTTGCATGGGATAGGTACTGTTTTGCATATCATATTTTTAAACTTGTGTCAGTTGGCCTACGTATTCAGTGATAAATGCAGATGGTGGTAAGCACTTCTTTCTCCGCTCAGATTTCACTGAGCAAAATGTAATTAACTATGGAAAAACACCACTGTATGAAATCCCACTGCACTGGATTTATTTGCTCTTAAACAATTTCCCAATCCAAAATGGTACAAGTACACGGAGTTCTACTGGTCAGTACAGCCGCTACACGAGCCTAAAGCAATCACAAGCAGACAGTCCAGCACTGGGCACTGATGGCAAACGAGAACTTTTCACCTGCTGGCTCCCAGCCTTTCTTCCATCATTGCTCACAAGCAAATGAACTGCACAGACTCTCTGATTAGGTCTGTCTGGTTGTGGATAATTCCCTCCCAGCCTCTCAACCCCTTAGACTATTCACTGCCTCACCTTGGCTTCTACTGAGCACAGCGGACAGGTGGCCAGCTTCCCCACACTGCTGATCGTGCTTTCCCCACAGCATGGGAAGTGTCTCCACTGCCTAGAGAAAAGCCCTTATTTTGTCATATTGCAATGCACTCATTCTATAGCATGGGGTGAAGCTGTTTGAAGTGGCCGAGCCAGCATGCTGCAGGTCTTCCTGCTGACCTGAGGTGGGCAAAAACCATCAGGGCTGCAAAGAGCTCACCTTGTGCTCTGGCTCCAGTGCAGACATTCAGCAGGTGAAGAATTAAGGAGGGTGGGGCAATATTTCTTCATCTCACACACATGTGGACATAGCTGTACAGCTGAATAGGCCCAATCTTCCTTGCCCTCATTCCCCGTTCTTTCTGAGGCTCTTGTCCAGAAATGCTGTACCAGAAAATGCTTTTTCTGGATTTTCTGTGTTTCTTGTAAATCTCTGCCTTGGGGCTGCTGTGGAACAGGAATCCCCCAAGCTGTGAGCAGCTGATATCTGACAGAGGAGGGATGCAGATGCAGAGTAACCGTGCTGCTGAGAAAGAGAGGTGAGGGTGGACCCACAGAGCAAGGGCCGCATCAGCTAAGGCCTGCCACCTCAGATAACAAAGGTATGATTTGCAAGGACAGGAACAGGGAAGCACAAAGAAGGCATAAAATCCTCATTGCAAAAAAAAAAAAAAAAGTTCCCTTTTTCTGTGGTTGTGATAGTGTCCAGAGCAGAAACACAATAAAGATTATATCCTAAATCATGGATGCAGCAATGCATTTCTGGAAGAAGAATAAACAAATAGTTTCACATAAAAATAAAACAGGGGCAGTTCAGGCTTTCTGCCCATCAGTATCCAGCAAAAACCTGGATGTGACCGGTGGCCAGCATGGGAAGGTGGGATACCCAGCCTGTATTCTCAAATACCCCACTCCTCTACTGCATATTATTTTCTATGACAATCAGGGCAGTGCTGAAGCTTTGGCTACCTCAAATTAGGCACAAACATGATAATGACCTACTTTCCAAAGACATCAACTGCTTGCAGCTCCCAGTAGGTCTGTGTCAACTTGCTCCTTTTGGAAACGTAAGCCCAGGCCTCTTTACAATCACATGTGAAAATACAGCTGCAGCTGTTTAACTAGGGCATGGTATTTTGTCCCTGAGGAAGTCCACAAAACCAGGTTTCGAAGCTTCAGCTTTACGAAACCTCTGCATGTCTGTTACTGCATGCACAGGACTGGAACTACTGCGAGTAACCCACACCCACCGCCGTTTGGCTTGGTGGGTGAAATGCAATATGTCAAACACCAGCCGTTACGGTTAGCAACAGATGAAGGATTGTACAGTAGTGATAGGAGGTTTGCTATCTTCTGTCAGTTGGAAACATGAGCTTTACCAACAAATCCCAGTTGCTTTCCAACATGTAAATTTCACAGCACATCTGTTGTGTCTTTGCTAGTGAAACTACATGGATCTGGTTGCTTTTTTGAGAACCGTGCTCATGTCTGGGTCACTACTGTGGGACGTCTGTCATATATGACATAACTAATCGAAAGGGTTAAATTAAGTAAGATTTCTCAGTCTATTGCCACTCATTCTTACAAACAACACTTGATTTTCCCAACTCTACCTATTACTGGAGTTACGTTCGAGAGGAAAGGAGAGAGGGAGTAAGAAGAGAGTTCTTCCACTCAGTGAGAAACCAGTCTATGATGGCATCCCAAATGTGAGACAATAATGCTTGCTATGTTTGTGTCAGGGAAATACTTCCCCTGGCTTTATTGTCATGTATTATTTTTTCCAGGAGAAACCCCTAGAGGGAACACTCTGTTAAGCCATGTCATGAGTTACAGTACTTGAAGAGTATTTCTGTATTAGTCTATGAACAATATCTTGCTAGTGTGAAGAGTTCCAGAGGAAAACTGTTCAAAGGTGAACTAGTGATATGGTCAGACAGCAACAGAAAACACCCAATTATTAGACTTGACAAATAGCTATCTTGCCTCTATTTTGAGTCATAATTCTCTGTTGGTGCCTTTCCACTGGCTGAGGTAAAGCATCTGGAAAGAAAACAGACATCCTTAAGACAGCATATCATCAAGCTCCAAGGAGTTTTAAGTAGGGACAGTCATGTCTGTGCCCTCCCTACTGTGCATCTTCCGCTGTTGCTACCTAGTTACATGAGCAGAGATTTATGCACCATTGATTTTTTCTTGGAGCTGACAAGGCCAAAGAGAATGGCATGGGGAAATTAGATGTAAAATGTTACCTTGACTGCATCTTTAAAGGAATCACTCCACTAACAGCACCAAATTAACTCCTGCAAAAATCATAACTCAAAGCCCCTTGGGCATGTGTAACATTTTGTATCACAGTATGCGATGGTGACTTTTATGTCTCATTATATACATGCACTGTGACTAAAATATGGTTGCTGAGGGAACCATAACCTTGAATTATCCTGACTTATTTCAGCATGCCAAACCTCAGCCACAGGATTGTTAGCGCATGGGCATTCCTATATTTAGTGACAAGGAAGATGTCTTGCTGCCTTTTACTGGCCAAGCCTTATACTTGTACTGGAGTCATCTTGAGGGGCAACAAAAGAAGACATCAGATTCAGTTGCAAAAATTCAGTTCTACTGATTGCACAAATGCACTACATACTATACCTATACTTTAAATTTAGACATATGATGGTTGGTTTACATACTTAGTTTTAAATACCAGCATCTTCAATATATTTTGGCTGGTAAATACAGCAAAAGAATAGTTCCTTGATGTCAAATGTGCCAAATCTCTCGTAACAGATGCTGAAGGACAGAAATCAGTTGAGTTCTCTTTGCTTGGTTGGAGAATAATGAGTAATAATTACAGTAATGACTATTATTATAATAACAGACTGTGTGGTCTCCTACTGTTTAAGCTACCTTGCTAACTGCAATTGCTTCAGCAAATAGGTCCTGGCCTCCAGGCCTGGGGGAGCAGATGGGTTCTTCAGAGCAGGCAGCACTGTCCATGTGGGCAGCACGTGACCATGGAACCACTTTGGGCCCCATATGATGATACCCCTGCAGCTCTGAGACACAATTCTTATTTTGGATCTAGAGTTTGCTGCCAGCTGAAGTGTCTGTAAGAATAGGAGGGTTGTGCTATTACTAAAGAGGAAATTTTTATAACATGAAATGCAGGTTAGCTATTGCTTTTCTATGAAAATTTTGCTGGGGTAGCCTCAGGGGAGTGTAAAATGCAGAGGGCCAAATCTACACACAGGCGCAAATTCTTCCATGCTGCCTTGTAGAAAAGGTCCCCAGGGAGATGTATCCCCAGAACAGCTCATTCCGTTTTGAATAGGACTAGGCAGTTTGCTCAAAGTGAGACATTAGGGGTGAGTTAGCAGTTGCACAGTGCGACAGATCATGGGAGAAGGACCTGGAGGAGCATGAAGGTGCTACTGGTTAAGGTGCATCTGGACATGGTCCTGGGCAACCAACTCTAGGGTGAGCAGGGGGGTTGGATCGGGTGACCTCCAGAGGTCCCCTCCAACCTCAACCTCTGTGACTTTGTGATCCTGATATTTCTGTGTAGTGCTGGGCCATAAGCCAAGGATCACCGTAGCTTGTGGCTCAGGGGAAGGTGAACCTTCATGCCACCTGTAAGGTCCTGAAGGACTTTCCACGGATACAGCTAAATGTCCTTGGGAAACCGTTTGCTGGAGAGATAGGTACAACAGATACCACCTGAGGGCTTTGTGCTGTTGTGCTGTCGCGGCCGGAGGGGAAATTGTAACAATCACAAGGAGAGCTTAGTCCTGAGGTTTCCCCTAGCCCTTCATGCTGTGGGATGCAAGAGGCACCTCCCTCCATCCCTTCACACGCACAGAAATCATCTGGAGAAAATCTCCGAGGTTCTTGTGAAGACCTCCAGGCAAATCCCTGGACTTTGCCCTGCTGAACTGCCTTGGAAGTAACTTATTTAAAACAAAATAAAATTTAGAAACAGTTGAAGTTTTTACATGCTGTACAGCCCCCAGTGTGGGTCTAATACTGCCTGTTTGTTCTGTGTGCAACTCAACTGTCTAACAAGGGATGAATAATGCACTGAAGAAGATGTATTTTGCATCTACCTTTGTGTGCTGGAAAGGCACTCACGTATATTGGTTGTTAACTGGCTAATTCTCACTGAAGTATCCCATGCCTCACAGTATGCCAAAAAATAGATTCCCCCCCCCCCCACTCAAACCAAAACATTAACCATAACATTAACTGCATTAACCATAAACAAAGCCAAAATATTATGGGAGCAAATTCTCTACTGGTTTAGACACATGTACGTACACGATTCCGTGACTCCCAGTCAAAACCAGGGACTAGGAACTTTAAAGCAGTTTTGCCCCTATTTTTGTTTTCTCCCTTATTCCCCCTCCCCTTTTGATTAACTTCCATCAATTTGAACTTATTCTTCACTTTGTGGGCATGAACATAAGCAGCTCTGACACATGTGCTTGTTAAGGGTATAGCTGCAGTGCAATGAAATCATCTCATCCATCAAGGGTAGAGTAGCTTCAGTTTTACTTGAAACGGCTGTAAAATCACCTGAATGAAAGCTTTGCAGGAAACAGCCACTTTTTTGACTGGTCCCTCAAGAAATACCATAAGATTATCTTACCCCATAATGTCATCCTTTCTAGCATAACACAGGAAGGAAAGCCAGTCATTTTGGTTCAGGGACACCAAAAGTAGCTGCTGCCCTGTACATTACTGTTCCTGCAGTGGCAGCAGCAGCAGCCTAACTTGGCACAGCTAACATAAATCTGGCTGCTTGGGGAAAGCTGGAAAAGGTGACCACCTTGATGGACCACAGTGTTTGTGCTGTGCCACCTCGGTGCAGCAAGTGGAACAGAAAATGCCCCTCAGCAAAACCCTTGGCTGACATGGATCGCTTTAGTGTCAGGATTGCCAGCCCTTATTTTATGCTGTCAAACCCCACATCCATAACTGCAATAAAAATCCCCCCCCAAAAATACAGGAAAACAAGCATATGTACAGTCTTTGTGGGAAAGTAAACAAACCTGTTTCTCCCAGAACCAGTCTTTGCATATGGATTATACAGGTAAGATATTTTCTCTGCAGGGACATAACAGAGAAAACAGTCATATCTATCAGCCATGCATGGTAAACCAAAGTCTTACTGATAGAGGAATCAATATTGCTTGGGGTATCTGAAATCTCCCTCCAAATCCAAGCAAACATAAGAAAAAGTGATGAGGATCAGAACAATTGAACTTTTACAAAAATAAAATCAAATTGTATTTTAATAAGCTGGTATTACTTGTGAAAGTTCTATACTTCCAAACTTTCAGTATAATTAAGTGTAGCTGTTGTATAGCCTAATTATGAAACAAGAATAGAGTGTACTGCTAATGGCTTCTTTCCCCTGGACTTCATATGGTAGCTTCAGTCATGATCATGTTTTACTGAAAAACAGAAAACCCATCATCAGGCTGAAATCTTTGTTTCCTTCATGGTTCTCACAATTCAGGTACTTCTGGATTTAATTTGTCAAAACATTCCTGATCCAAAGCCTTGAAACAACATGCAACCTGAACCTTGGAAAAAACCCCATATATAATTTTGCTTCCAAACTCTGCAGAGGCACCTAATCTTTGCTGACAGTCAAGCCAAAAATTCTCTATCTGAAGATCTGCAAATACTGGGAAGTATTACCTCTAATCCTCACATTCTGGACCCATCTCTAGTTGCACTGAAAATAGCAGAGCTGGGTGGCTTGACATAAAGTGTCAGGCTATGTAAACTACCCTAAAATTGCTTGGGATGATTCATTCTCCCAGTCCTCTCACTTCTAGAAGCCTGGATTTATGAAAACTTATTTAAAGTCAAACCCATACCATTTATTGTCAAGTGGCATTTGCCCTTCACCTTCAAGTGGTATTCCCATCACCTTGAGCCTGGTATGGTCCAGTAATCCTCAAGATGTCCTTTGTGTGTTTTTGCAGTTCTCTTCCATAATTTAATTCCCACCCCTCCCCTGATTTTCCATAACTACTGAAAAACTTCAGTCAGTGCAGGACCGAAAGCTCTCAGTTTGCAAAGATGATTTTTTTCGCTTGAGCAGACCAAGAAGCGAGGAGCAGCCCTGAGCACTGCTCCCTCTGTCTCTTTCTCTCTGTCAAAGAATCATAGAATCATAGAATGGTTTGGGGTGGAAGGGACCTTAAACATCGTCTAGTTCCAACCCCCCTGCCATGGGCAGGGACACCCTCCACTAGACCAGGTTGCTCAAAGCCTCATCCAGCCTGGCCTTGAACACTTCCAGGGATGGGGCATCCACAGCTTCTCTGGGCAACCTGTCCCAGTGCCTCACCACCCTCTCTGTGAAGAATTTCTTCCTGATATCTAATCTAAATCTACCCAGAGATCTAAATCTGTCACAAAGAACTGGTTTCCAGTTGAAAACAAAGCAAAAAAAGAGCAGGATCTGAAGAGTTAAACCCCTTATTGCATGAAGCTGGGAGTCCAGTGCCCCCACCCTGACTCCTGCAAAGGGCATCCTGCTCAGACACAGATACTCTTTAGGGGATAGGATGGGACAGGGCAGGGGTGCTTTTTGGCACTTGCACTTAATCAGATGTAGCGTAGAGATCCCAGAGTCAGGATGAAGATGATTTTAATGGATAAACATTAAGATGCGAGACCACAACCTGGGTGGCTGCAGAGGAAAGACAAACCTATACCTTACCCTCTGTAGGTCCCCTGTGACTCTGACCCTGCACACAGTGTATCCCTACGGCAGTTCCCAGGCTGTTGTCCTTCGTAGGTAATCATGAGGAAACTGCTTGAGGCTGTATCTGTCTGTCCCAGTGCTGCAGCCCCAAGTCCTCTCCACCTACATCCCTGGCTATCTCTTTGTCCCAGCTGAGACACATGAGCGGGAAGGGAAAGGGAACCAGTTTAATCAAGTGTCCCTTTCTGACCGTCCCAGTTAGGAACTGGATTGTTTGCCCATGCTGGGAGGGTGACTGTGGGTCTAATTGTCCATTTCCTTATGCTGCCCTGATTCAGGACTACTAACATCGTCTTGAATGAAATGGATGTTAACAAGTCCTGGGGGAGGAGAATTGAAGTTCCATGTTTTCCTCTCTTGGCTTGTTTAAAACAACTGAAATAAACTGTCAGCATTGAATAAGTAATAATAATAATGATGGATACCACCATTCAAAGAGCTTTGGCCAAGTCATTACACTATCCTTGTTCTCTACTTCAGACATGCAAAAGTCACTTGAGCAGGAGGGGTGTCAGCAGCCGCAGACAGCTTCGAAGTTTTTGAGAAAATGAGTAAGTCTGCTGGGAGGTTTTTACCACCGCGCGTGTCACAAGACGCCTCACTAAACACGTAGAGGCAAGTCTCCTTGAAAGCTGCCGCAGGGTCTATGAGCGTAGAGCATCTGGCAGAGTAGGCCCTGTTCTGGAGAGATCCCATGCTCCATGGCAGCCCAAGCTGTCCTTGCATGGCTTGAATTGCACAGGTGGGTAAATGGGAAGATCAAAGTCTGATGGTTTGCATCAGGGCCCAGGAAGTTCAACTTCAAGAGCAGCCCTGAAATGTTGAAACTTTTTTCTGTTTTTATAATCGCTGAAGAAATGCTGAAGATTTAACTGTAGAGAAAAACTGTTTATGCAGACGTCTGTGCATCTGCAGAGCTCCTTCCTCTGAAGAGAGGGATAATGGTTTAGAGCGGAAGGAGAATGCACAACTGAGTATAAGGCAATTTCCATAATTTATTTTAGCAATATCGCCATCTGCCTTTGAAGATTTAGACCCTATCCCTACCCATTTCTTTGCAAATAACTTCTGAGAGGGCCAGAGACAAATTCCGTTTCATTACAGTAATTGCTGCTATAGTCAGTCCAAGCAATTCTCAAACGTTTATCTGTCAGCACCATCCACTCAGTCCCTGACGCTGCGGCCGCCTGGAAAACTACCGCAGCTAAACAAGGTGCTATATGCCGATCCCTTGGGTTTCTTCAAATACCTTGCTGCAGTGCAGAGGCAGTTTCTCTACAGTCTCCTGTGTACTCCTGAGAACACTCGCCATGGAGTCCCAGCCAAAACCATTCCCAGGGACAAACAGTCCCCCGTGCTGGCTTGTAGAGGGAAATGGATTTTTTTGTTTTCCTTTATTATTTTGAAGATTTATTTATACCTGAGTGAAAGCCTGACTTGCTAGGCAGAATCAGACTGCCAAAACAGAGGAGAGCAATGCTGTAAAAAAATGTGATATAGTAGCCCTGAGCCCCCACCTTTAAATCAGCCTTAATTTTACCTCTGACTTCTGAGAAAAAGTGGGCCAATTTATTCAGTATTTATAAGCCCAGGAGGGCACTGACAATGAAGTCCTGCACAGGAAGAGACAAAGTCTGCAATAAACTGAATGCCGCATCCATGGCAACTCACAGCTCAGGAATTTTTCAACATAAACCCACTATTTTTCAGGACTACCTAAACAGGAGCAATTTACAAAGTTGACTAAGTGAAGGCATTTCGCATGTGCTGTGTTTTTCACGGCCTGGCCGTTTTGGTTGAACCTCAGCTGCCCACTGGGATGCTCAGGGAGTGAGGATAGCCCCCGGCAAGCGTTTTACCATCACTGGACGGCAGGCAAAGTGACCTACTGCCTGTCACAGCAGGTTTTGGGAACCGGTCTGCGCAGGGCAGAGAGCTGTCTTCAATGGGTCAAAAAGGATTCAGTTTGCTGCTGCAGAGAGTTTCAGTGCAATTGAAAATGGCATTTTCCACTGTGCTTCCACAGTTGTTCGGGAAAGGAAAATATGGAGAGGCAGGGGTGCTGCAGTTGGCCCCTGAAGAGGCCTTTCCTGCAATGGGAGGGAGGTCCGGTTCTGCAGCCCTAGGCAGAGATTGCTACGGTGAGGACATGTGCCACTGGCTTCAGGGGAAAAGCACAACCTCAGAGCCACAGCTCTTTCAGGAAGGCACTGATCGCTCGTTTTGGACAGGTTTTCTCCCCTTCTGTTCACTAGGGACAGATATCCTGCTGGTGGGGTGCAGTCGCATTGGGCACTCCTCAAACACGCAGGGATTCAGTTGCTGACCGGTGGACTTCTTTGGAAGTCCTGCCCACTTCAAAAGACAGAGCAGAAGAAGTAATTAGGGTCTGGATTTTACAGGTATGAAACTGAGGCTGACACATACTAAATGATATGCCCATGGCACAGGGCAGAGCTAGGAAAGACACTCCTCAGTGTCGAGCCAAAGCCCTAACCTAAAGATCATCTTTCCTTCAAATAAACATTTGTAATAGTTGTGTTTAACACAACATTTCCCATAGCACGGAGACAAAATACTCCTGGCTGTTATGCTGGACATCAGCATCGGTTGTATTGTTCTCTACTGCGTGCAAAATGCTCCACAGGTATTAGGCAGTAATGTCAAAGGTGTCCCAGCAGCTTTCCCTACTCGGCTGGCAGAAGGCAGCAGAATTCTTCTCATCCCTGAAAACTGAAGGCTGTCTCTGTAGTTTGCCCACTGAGTGGTTGTATTCTATTTTCTTTCCAAACTGGGGTGGTTTATTGCTCTTCCAAATCTTTACTGTGGGATTGTGTCACCAGTGACACTCCAATGAAAACAAGCCTGGACTGTATGTTGATGCATTTGTTATTTTATGAAACCTTGCGACATCTGGGTAAGTCAATTAAGGTTAAACATCCCTTTATCAAGAAAGGCTTGTTAAGGACATCATCAGCACATCTGTTTCTCCACATGCTGTTAATTTTTGCTGTGCTGCAGTAGTTAGCAGTAAAACTGAAATACCACCACAGCAACTCCCTTGCAGCAAAAACAGTGATCCAAACACGATCCTGTATTTTGGAAACATCACTGTAATAAAGGCTGTAATGGGCTATAATGGGAAAGCCCTTATTTTTTTTCTTTCCGTTAGGCAGGGATCATATATGGAACTGAGGATATTCAGTTTCTGCTGGAGAGAGGGTTGTGCAGGTCCTGTCTGTCTTTTTGCAACCAAATGGCTTTCCACAGAAACACCGTAATCTGTGAGTAGCCCTGCTCTGATTTGCTTCTGCAGGCACTAATTCTGCAGTGCTGGTATAAATAGCCATGAGCAGTGCCCAGCAGACCTGCACGGGAAAAATATCTTGTGGCAGTGATGCCTCATGCTTTGGACACAAACCTAGATGGAAGCTCTGCCTGGCTCAAGGGAGGGGGAAGCATTAACCAAACCCATGGCTACAGTGAGGTCTTTGCAGGGAGCAACAAGTCCAGGGAAGAGAAGTGATGGAAGTCCCTGTTGCACAGCGCTCGCAATGTTTTCATCACTATGGCCACTGCAAAAATCAGACAGCTGGGCCTTCGTTAAGTTTTGTTTCATGGTAGCCAGAGAGGTTTTCCACAGTCAGAAAAGGCCTGTGGCAGTCAGACTGCCTAGAGGGAGGAATGGCTGAAGCAATATCCTCTTCTGGCTAAAGTTAATGTATATGCTGAGAGAGAGAGAGAGATGCCCACTAGGGGTCCACACCTGAAGACCCACACTACTAATGGGGCCTTAGCTAAAAGATTGCTCTTCACAGTACTTTTTGAGTTGTTTAACATGAAAAAGGTCTTATTCAGGGCATTTTACTCAAGTGAAGAACCGTGTAGCTAAAAAAACATAGCACATACAAGGGCTGCTCAAAGCCATTTTAATCAGCAGATAACAGCTTCCCCTTATCACAGCAATTCCTCTGTACATGGG
The DNA here is from genome assembly GCA_027574665.1 of Rhynochetos jubatus. Taxonomy (NCBI): domain Eukaryota; kingdom Metazoa; phylum Chordata; class Aves; order Eurypygiformes; family Rhynochetidae; genus Rhynochetos; species Rhynochetos jubatus. Next base: position 34,185,721 of record CM050653.1, read on the forward strand.
AGTTGGGAAACAGAGGAGTGAATTGACATGAAAATGGTCTTTGGTGACAGGAAACAGGCAGTAAATAGACACAGAGCACTTCCTTAGGACCCATTCAATTCCCTGTATGTCATGATTTAGGAGGATGAATATGCATTAAGGTGAATAATTTTTCTGACAAGGCAAAATGTGGAGTTGCCAGTCCAGCCCAAATGATATTCAGCATCTCACAGCTAGATCAAGAGAGAAGGCAAATAAATGGCTTCTGCTCATAAATTCAGTGTAAGGAAATCTAAGGTAATGAGGCTAGGCAGAATAAAAAAGGAGTCAGAAGAGAAGGGAAAGAGAAATATGCTCTCTCTGGCCATATGCGTAGGGCACTGAGCAGGGAGAGAACCAGATGGTGTGGCTCAGACTTCAAAGTAGAGTTCTCTGAGTTTGAACCGATTACATTAATGCACACTGGAAAATATATTTTAGAAGACATTAGGCATTTTCTCCCCAAAAATGACAGCAATGATTTCATCTTCTCCTTTTTCTGAATCTAGACTTCTTTTGCTTGCTCCAGGTTGGCCATCTATTGATGTCAGTTATGAACCTCATGCCAGAGCCAGATTTCTGCTTAACAAGTTACCAAGGCTTCGTTCAGGAGATTAAGCTGTTAACTCTTTCTGATCCCCAGAAAGGGGGGAAAAGAAAAAAGGCGGCACCCAAAACATTCAGGGAGGGAAATGTCTGTTCTGATACTTATTCTGAAAGCCCTTTGAAATGGAAATCACTGGTGTTAACTGCTGCAGCCTCAAGCCTCTCCCCGGTAATTCAGATCCTGCATGCAAATGCCTGGACCCTTAGCAATTGCAGAGGAACAGGCTTGCTCTTCTTCTTTGGACTCCTCCTTTCCATCTTCTCTCTGGAGATGGCCAAGTATCTCTGCCTGCCAGCACAAGGTCTGCACTTGTACAAGACCTGATAAATCAGTGCTGCTCATTCTGCCAGGAAAGAGTGGTGTGCAGATACCCTTACAGACAATGTACGTGAATATTGAACACGAAGGCCAGTGGGGCTAGGCTGTACCAGATCGTTTTTGACTACGGGGTTTTCACCTCTCTCCATTTTTCCTGGGTCTTCCCCCCACCCCCACACATGCTACCATTTCTTTTTTATCTGGGACCTGAGTTTTTTGGTGGGAGGGGGCAATGTATTTAGTTTTGTTGGGACCAGGCTGATCAGTGTGTCCAATATGCAGAATGTATAAGAATGGGCAGTGCCGATGGTCAGTGGTGGTTCTGCAGCCAGGAAAGGTGCCCTGCTTTGCAGCCTGCCTGGTTATATACCTGTGCCCTCCCTCACCTCCTCCAGAGCCTTACAGGAGGGACTGTGACTATTCAACACCACTGTGTTTCTAAGTTATAGCCCCCACACCCAACCCCCATAAATACCTTTTCCTGGTTCAGCGAGAAACAGCTGCGGACATTTGGAAGGAGTTGTCAGGCAACTCAGGCTGAACCCAAATGACCTCACGATCCCTCAGGATACTCAGGTCTGGTTCTAGCATCCATCTTTCCTCCACCTGGGAGAGGAATAAGTGGAGAAAGGACAACACCGGGGAAAGGAGTTCGCAAAGCCCTGTGCCCCACCACCACTCAGAGCATGCTGGACGCTTGGACAGTGCTGTAGAGCCCTGAGAGCAGAGCTGCTGCTGATGCCAGGGGAAGGAGCACACCTGAAAATCCCACCCAGCATCAAGGCAGTAAGACATGAAATGACAGTACTCCATGGTGCAGCCACATCAGCCCTCCTGGCAGACCCCGTGAATCAAGAGCGGTGCTAGAAAGCTTGAATTAGCTGCAGCAAGGCCACTCTGAGCCACTGGCTGATGGGTCTGGCAGAGGGACCTCCTGTCCTGCCCTGAGGCCTCCCTGCTCCCTGCAGAGGAGGAGGGGGCACATGTGGCTGAGCCACATCCCAAACTGTGCCTTTCCTCAGCTCAGAGGTGAAAGTAAGAAAAGCTACAAGAGAAAAAACTGCTGTATAGTTTTATGCTGTCAAATGTCTGTGTCCAAAACTGGACCTGCTTTCCTCCTGAAATCAGGTGCGCTCGGGGAGTAGAGAGCAGTGAAGAGCTGACATGGGAATTAAGTGACTTCCTTCACAAGCTCCATGTTTTAATCCAGTCCCAACAGAGGAGAGGGTACTAGTGAGTGAGATAACCTGGCTAGGCAAAACAAAGACAGAAAGCTGTCTCTCATCCACCCGGCTTCACTAAACACGCTGTATGCCTGGGGCATATAAACTGAAGTGAACAGAAGTCACAAAGCCAAATGTAGGATGTGCAAAGGAAGCAAAGAGCCAGTGGTATTGTCACCTTTTATAAAGTCTTGCACAGCATGTCTTTGCTTTGGAAGGCTCCTCCCAGCATCACCTTTACCATCACTTTCATCCTGGGTCCCCACGAGACTCCTTCTGTGTCCCATCCAGCACAGCACCCCAGGGGCTGAACAGAAAGTGTCCTTCTTGGTGCCCAGGGAGGGGAGGAGGAGCTCTCAGCTGACAAGACAGGAAAATCTGGCTTTCAGCAGCAGAAAGCAGGTGGTCTCTCCCCTGCTTCTAGTGTTGTCCCCACATGCCACCCCTGCAGCAACTCCCACCCACTCCACCAGGCACAGCTGCAAACTGGGCTCTTGGATCCGTTCTCTCTCTTGTCTTTTATGCCACCATCAAGTGTCACGCTGCTTTGTCTTGTGTTTTAAACCCTGTGGTCATTTTGCCCACAAAGATTTGCACGCACAAAGCAGAACTCCAGTGCTAAAATCGTTCCCCACTACGTGTTCTTCTGCTTAAGGCTTCTGTCACAAGGATCACGAACTGTGCGTTGTGGCAATTACAGGGAATAATGGAGGTGGCTCAGGACAATTTTTTTTAGTGAAGACAGAGCAATAAGCAATAATGCCCCCAGTCTCCCATGCAGCTCAGGGACTTGAACACAGAGCACCAGTGTTAGCAGCATGCCCTGAGCTGGATGCAGGAAAGCAGGCAGTGGCAGGAGATGCACCATCCAACATCTCACAGCTGGTCCATGATACTGTCACAGGTTTTCACAACAGTTTGTAATACGCCAAGGATTTCTATGAGTTCCTACAAACGTTCTGCCTCATAAGATGGGCTTCCTACAATGGTATTCCCACTTCATCGCTTTAGTGAATATTCTTTTTCACATTTGAAAGCTCCATTTTCTACACAGAAACAGGACATTTGGCTACCGTGCTTTCCTTTCAGCACACTTTCGCTCCATCATAAACGTTTTGTGTGTGTTTGCTTTCCCACCTTTCAGTGTTTCAGCTCTTTTTTCACATCAGGTACTTACCATGAAAGGCAATTGGGCATATGACAAGACAGTCCTGCAAGATACTGTCTCATTACAGAGTGGTTTTCATGCTCTTCCTAATCTGTGAAAAAGAGCAAAAATATCTGGAGGAGGAGATAACACGAGAAGAAATTTAAAACCATTTTCTGGGTTATTTTCATCTCCAACAGCTGTAATTCAGTGCTGCATGACTTATGCAGCAATGACAGCCAGGCAGGACTCTTCCCCACAGCTCTTGTGCAGCTCATGGGTGATGAATTCAGAAGATACAGGGAAAAACATGCTGTTGGCAAGATCTGGAAACACAGATTTCAGCTGATACTTGCTGAAGCACTGACATACCTTTTTCACACCCAGAAGTAGACATAGGCTCTGCGTGGTGACCATCCTGATCTCCTTTCAGAGCCTAGGCACAGAAATCTGTAACTGGGACAAGCAGTCTATGTGTCCCGTAACACCTGAATGTGACATTGTGAGGGAGTGTGTTTTCCATCATGATCAAAGACAGTCCACTTCCCAAACTGTTTTAAGGACTGAAGGTGCACAGTGCCCTTCTGGAGGGCAGAAAATCAGGACACAGAGGGATCTCAAGGTAGCCGAGTCCAGAATACAGTTTGCACCGGAGTCTTCCTAAGCATTCCCAGAGAGCTGTCCTGTGGGACCAGAGGGAGCTGGATCAAGGTCTCTTGCACACTGCAGTGGATGATGAAGCCCTGACTGCTCTGTGAAGCACACAGAAGAAATACTGACCTCTGCCTGTGCAGGGCATTTGAAATCTGCAGCCCTGTCACACACGGGGTCTGTGCAAGACAGGTTCCTCCAAGGGACACCTGGGCGTGCCACAGCCTGCAGACAGTCCCTACGCTGTGAGCAAAGGGGCAACCCCGTATTCTTCACGAGGGGCTTGCTGTGGATGTGCGGTAATATTTGCAGGACTTGTGTCATTAGGCAGCAAGGTGGTCGACTGACACACTGATACACAGAGCTGACTGGTGCGGGGTCTGCCAAGAGGCTTTTTTTAGCACAAAGCTTCAGCTCCTATCAGTGGTCGCTGCTCTGCTGACAATGGGGTCAGTTCAATTTGCATTAACAGAAGATCTTATTTAGATTTAATTACAGATTCCCCCACTCATGCCTGTGCTGTGGGGGCAGGACAGTCAGGGGTTTGGGGAGCAGACCAGAATGTGGAGGTTGAAGCAATTTTTGCACCTCAGACCCAGCCCCAGCAGCAGGCAGCTGAATGCATTTAAGCATGCACCCTCATGCTGAGATACATGGCCTTGAGTTTCTTCTCCTGGGGAGCTAATGCCCTTCTCGCAGGACAGACAGACATTAGCATGTGCTCTAAACATTCATGAATGCTTTATTTTGAAGTGCAGAGTCTTCCCAGAAGCCATGCAGCAGCCCTGCAGAAATCCGGTGTGGAGTCTTGAAAATCTTCTAGTGTCAATATGGACACAGAGAAGATGTGTAGTTCTGGGGGAAGATTCTATCCAGTAGCCAACATACGCAGTCATCATCCATTAAGAGTTCATAAATCCGTACCAGTGTTATGCACAGGCAGAGAGAGCGCAGGAAGAATCTGCCAAACAGCCACAAAGAGTTCCTGCAATGAGAGAGAAAGGGAAATGCACAGAGAACAATACAGACACTGTAGAACAGCTCTATTAGTATTAACAACCAGTGGAGCATCTCGTCTTGTGTTTCACTGCCCTGGTCAAAGTAGGATCCTTCCTGCCTGTTGCTGGCAATATTACCATGGACCCTGACCCTGGAGAGCAGTTGATACTTAACAACGGCTCTTGCCACCGAAGGTTTCATGGTGTGAACCCGAAAAGGACACAAAGTGGAGAAAATAAGTACTATTATCATTTTATGGGCGAGAAACTGAAGCCTGGAGGGAAGAAATTTGCCTAAGTTCAAGTAGGGTGTGTCTTGGTCAATACCACTTCTCATTATTTGTTTCAGGCAAACCTTGCAATGCTTCTCCCTGCTCCTTTTGGAAGATTATTCCCACAAGTGAATACCTTGTGTCAGCATGAACAGCTTCCCGACATGAAAAAGCACAGACTTAAATGGAAATGAAGCTCCGAAAATGACACAAGCCATAACCACTTGCTAATTGTGTTTTTGTGTGCAACAGCAAATCTGTTTCTCTGTCCTCAGGAGGGGAAACAGCAATTGATCCATTTTCTGGAGGACTATCTGCAAGATCCATCCCAAAGCTTCCTACTATACAGAAGCAAACGTAAGGATGTTTTCCTTTTATGAAGGCAATACAGGACTATCACAATTGGAGACAATCCTGCTGGTGCTGGAGTGGTGGAAGGGAACATAGCAAATGAGCAATGGTTGATGACTGTAACACCAACAGCCTGTTGGTGTTAGACAGTGATAGAAATAATTAGATGTTAGATGGTGATAGAAATAAGCCGTAACTATCTACAGCAGCAGTTGTACCCTGACCACAGTGTGACTTACTGAAGAATTCATCCCTAAATATCTCCTTCTTCAAACTATCATCAGCCAAGACCAAGAAAATAGAGAGACACCATCACTTGCCCTGGCGCTCAGTGAGTCCACACTCATTTGATCCAGGTGGGTGAAAGCCCACCAGCAAGCCCTCGGTATCCATTTGGTGAGGGGAGTATGGAGTAAGTTTGCACCACCATTACTACAGTCTGCTGCCCCACTGAGCTCGCACACACACACACGCAGGTCTACACTTGCAGCCCGTTTCTCTTCCCTGCTTGCACTGTGTCTCCCATGGTGTTCCAGCATTAGTCAGAATCATCTGGACCCCGTGGTGCTCCAGGTGTAACTAACCAAGCATGCGGGCAATGAGAACATTTTACCTACCCATGACACAAATGTTTTTTTTTTTTTTTAGGTAGCCGCTCATTGATTTCTGGGTCTGAAAAGGGAAAGAAGAGGCATGAATCACTTTGAAATCAAGTTTTCTCATTGCTAGGACAACAAAAATGGAAGAATTAAAAAATGGCTCGCAAACTAATGAGTCTGAGCAGGAAGTGGTAAGCCTGAGACACAGGAGCTGAGAACCACTGAGGCTGAAAACCCCAAAGTTGAGTCACTTCTCCTGCAACAAGGAGTTGTCCAGCTTGGAACAGAGTGAGATGGAGGCAGGCCTGCTAGGGCAGGTGTGAGGGGGGCAGTGCAGTTCTCCTTTACCAGTTTCATGACTGCTGTCTTCTGGGTGGTAGAGCTTGGGCAGTTGCAGACCTCCTCTTCTTGTTGGCTGTGGAGCAAACAGAAACACCAACAGAGATCGCAACAGGCTCGGCCCATTGCAAGCAGTGCTCATTAATGAACACACCAAAGCTGCAGCGTGAGGAGGAGCTGCAGCCTAACAGATGCCTGGGTTGTGGAGAAGAGCTTCTTACTGCCTGTCATTCCAAGGGTGATGGCATTAAAAAGTGTCGCACAGCAACCCTGTAAAGGCTAAAGACTAGATTGCCAGCAAAGCCAAGCAGTTCCTTTGAGAACCTTGCAGGAAATATTTCATTTCTCCCTCCCATTTCTCCCCATCTTAAATTTCACATTTCTAGACCGACCATGTTTGGTTTCTTCTTCCCAAACGTACTCATTGCTATGTTTCATTCTGCACCTTTAGTTACATTGCTCTGACCAGGCATGAGCAAGGACCTCAAGAGCGGGGTGCCTGGGGACAGTCAGCTTCCAAAAAGCACCTGTCTCCAGCAGCCACCTGGGCAATGGGGAACCACTGAGGATTCCCAGGATGGAGTCAGCCTTCAGGAGCAACAGTCCAGACAAGGAGAGGCTCACACTGAATTTCCAGGCCAAGCACCGGTATCACTTGACTGTGCTGACAGGCTGAAATCAACAGTTTGTTTCTTGTCAGCTCTGACTGCCAGGTTCCTCAAACTCCCCCCCTCCACCAAAGCACATGCCTTTTATCTTGTGTATTCTTTTTCATCTTCCCCTCTCTTTTACCTGCTTCCTCCTCCCAAGGCTACTATCTGATTCCACAATTGCTTTGAGATTTTTGTGTAAACAGAAAGTAAAATAATGATTTCCATCTACTTACTTGTTCTCACGATCATTTCAGGGCTGCTATGCTATACATCCCCCTGCTGCATCTTATACAACCACTTACAGACAGCCTCAAGCTTCTTCTGGTGGGATATTGTACCTTCTCATGTGTTGGTGAGAACCTAGATTAGGAACCCCTTATGCTTGGTGCACCTTTCATAGGAATTACTACATGGAACAGCTGAATTCATGGGTTCATCCAGTCTTGGATAACAGGCAAAACTAAGCAATCCTGAAGTAGGCACATGGTGGTAAGAGAACATGCCAGTGGCAAAGAGCTAACACTGCTTAGATTATTTTGTCGCAGGAAAATATTAGTGTTGCTGGGTTTCTCCCATCAAATGTGTTACCCTGATAGCAAGGTAGGAAAAAGGGTCTGGTGTCATCTTCTGTGATGTCCCCCAGCTTTGCATGGTGGAAACGCTACAGTAATTGAAACAGAGGATCGGTAGTGCCCCTCAGGTGTGGGGATAGCCCTACTATTGCAAACAGCAGATTTCCTCCAAAATTCTTGTTATTTTAAACTTTATGTTACATTTCAGCCTCCGTTGTTACAGTTTATGCAGGGCATACATCATGTCATTACACGGCTATTCTCTCCAGAACACAGAGAGCACAAAACTGAATCTCAGATCCCTTCACAGAACTCAAAGAGGAGTTTTTAAACAGGGCTCAAACTTACTGCCAGCACTTCGTACCTGGTGCTTAATTTGGGAGTGACCGCTGGAAGGAACACATAACCCCTCGTGTTTACTGACGTAAGAGGATTTCTGCGCTGCGGAGGGGTTGAGAAAGGGCAGAGTGAGAGTGTGAAGTCGGGTTCTTAGACCCACATGGGCTGGGCTCTGTACTTCGATGTGGTCTTTTGAAATTCAGGGGCAGCATGGGTTTACTGGCACTTGAACTCTGGCCAAGAAAGGAGAGTACTTGCTCTGAAAATACCTGTGCAGCTGCAGGCTTTGCTGCTGTTCAGGCTGCTGTTCAAGCTGCTGCTTTACTTGTCATTCTGCAAAGTAATACTGTGAACCTGGTGCAAGTTATTAAGGAAGAGAATTGAAATGAATATCCAGGGTATCCCTGCAACTTTGGTCTTCTGAGGAAAAGATGAGCTACTCCTGTGATCTGCTAAGAGTGAGATGAGACTTTCCAAATCTAAATTTCAGTTGCGTTTCTGTGGACGGGTGATTTCCTCACAGGCAAGGAAACTGTTCTACATACAGATGAAGTGCTTGTATGATGTTGCATAAACCATGTTAACTTACATGCAATGCCACGTGCTCCAGGTATGGCTGAGGTGGAAATATTCTCGATACTACAACACAACACAAGAACCCAGCGTAGAGGGCATGGCTAATACTTACCACCCAATTAGTTCTTGGTGCTTGAGCTGCTCTATTAAGTGCCTTATTTTTATCTGCATACCTTTAAAAATTCAAAAGAAAAGCAAACAACATTAGTCCATCAGCCTGGTGTGCAGTACAAGTCAAGTCAGAGCTTATTAGCATGAGAGCAGCACCACTGCTGCACTTGCAGATATTATATTCTGCTCTCTCATGTTTGCTCTGACAGAAATCTACAGGAATGTGCCCTCTCGGTATTAGTTTTATGTTGCAGTAACGTCCTGGATGACTTCAGTTGCAAGCAGTACGAGGTTACTCACTTTAAAGGCGTACTTGCTGATTTGCAGACTATGACCTGTAAAGCTTCTAACCCAGAACTTCTCAGTGTTGCATTGTGTTTGTATTCCTGAGGCTCCTGGCAGACCTGCTCCCCACACTCTTACCTGTATGACATTCTACTCTACAGCTTCACTGTTTGACACCCTTGTAATTACCTGTGCAGAACCTGTTATAACATGGTGCTGGTCTAAACAAAGAAAGAGCATGTACCGTGACATGCAATAGGGTGCTGTACCCCTAACATTCTGTCCTTTTGTATAGGGAATTCTTTCTCTGTTTTTCTTTCCACTGACATTTCACTTCTTTCCTAAAAATCAACAAAATCAAACAGAACTTTTTAGGGGGAAAGTATTCATAGTAAAACGGTCGCACTGGTTAAACTTTCAATGTAAAGAGACTAGTAACAAGCTACGAACCAGGACTTTCTATCCGTGCAACATTTATCAGTAGCGCAGATTCTGTGATCACGCTGCGTGCTTGACAGTCTTTTAGCCCCAGAAATTGTGGCTGATATCAGCAGTGAAGGGAAATCTTACAGAGATGAAATTCCTATCTGTTTGGTAAAAACAGGCAGTGGGATAGAAGACGGTGATGCTGGGGTCCACGCCAAGATAAATGCTGTGAGGGTGGTTATAACTATTTGACCAGGCGCAGAGGATCTGCACACGCAGGCTGCTTGTGACCACCAGGATGGCTTTTTTCAATTATCAGCAGAAATCAATGTCTGCGGCGCCTGCGTTACGTGTCAGACTGCTCTGACAGGCAGCTCACCGGGGACCAGTGATGCTGCAGAGTCACACACAGCCCCGCTTGGCCATGGTTGTGTGAGCAAACACAGAGGGGAGGATGGGGAGGACATGGCGTGTGCATGCCAGACGTCAGCCAAGCATCCTGGCCCTTCCACCACTGCAAACACATGGCCGGGGGGGCTCAGTAGGGATGTGGGATGCAGAATGGGATTCCTGAGCACAAAAGCATCCTCGGGAGTCGGGCAGTGCGGGAAAGGCCTGGAGGCAGTGAGGGCTGAGCGTGAGGTCCCAGCGTGCCCTGGCAGGGATGGATAGCAGCAGCATCCCACCACTGTGGGCAGGCCCATGTCCTGTAGGTTGAAGGAAGGGGTTATCCTCCTCTACTCATTAGACTACGTGTGGACGCTGCATCCTCCCAGTACGCGATGGATGTCCATGAATGGCAGTGAGTCTGGGGCGGTCCCAGGGTGGCTGTGCAGGTGCCCAGGAGGTTTTGCAGCCCAGCTGAATACAGCCCTGAGCAGCCTGCCCTGAGCTATGAGCGGGAAGTCAGACCAGAGCCCCCCATGGTCCCTTCCCACCTGAACTATTCTGTCATCCCATGACTGCTGACTCATAAATCAAGTGGGCTTGGTTTATGGAGGCCTCTCCTAAATAAAAGTGTTGTTTTAGCATGAAACCACAGACACATGCACCAATTCAAAACTTTGCTGGAGACTTTGTTATGACAAGTGCTTGCATTTAATTGTTTTGCTGGGAACAAAATAACCTCCTTTACTCATACTGAACAAAAAGAAACTCTCAGCCAGTCAATGGGGGGGAGGTAGGAAAAGGAATTTGTAAGTCAAAACAGTCTGTTTTGTTTAGCACTGTGCTTTTTCAAAGTCTTATGATGATTGATGGAATATGAAAGACTGTGTTTCCAAAAGGCTTCTTTAAATTTCAGCTGTGCATTTGGAAACCCAAGGCGCCTTCCACTGGAGGGACAAGCCAAGGCATCAGCTGCCTACATGCTTGTATTTGCTCCTGTGGTACTACAGGAGAAGAAAGCCCCTTGACACCAGGTAATTATTATCCCCACAAAAGAGGAGATGAGGAAAATGTGCAGTTGAAAATTGGTCAGTAAGCAGCTGATGTTTGTGGAAGAGAAATGGTCCACGTACATCTCTGCATGGATAACTGCACACCTCAGGAGAGAATAGTTTGTGATCCACTTTGGGCAACGTCAGAAGGAAGCACAAAGACTCTGTAAGCCAAAAACTTGCAGTCACTCTGACTCATCCGAAAGCCTGCTCCCAGGCCATCCCTGCGCTCAGAGACAGCAGTGATGGGGGAATTTTGGCATGCCAATGACAGCCACTAAAATCTTCAGTAGGCCCACATCTGGGCAGAGTTAGACATCACAGAACTACCTTGACATGGTCTTCATTGCTCCAGGGCAACTCCAAACTTACAACCTATTTTTAATAATCTTAGGGTTGACTCACACACTCTTTCTTCCCATCTCATGCCTATTTCTTTCTTCACAAGAGCTTTTTGATATATGTCAAGGAACTTAATAAGTTCCTTTTCCCTTTCTTCCATCCTTCTTGCCAGCACCTATAACCATGCCTGTCTCAGGAAAAAGGTTGACAGTGGGCAAGGGTGGGGGCAGGGGGAGGCACAGGGAGAAGTCACAGGGTTGGCAAGATGGGAGACCAAACACAAGTTTCGCTGTAAGCTTCACATGTCTCAAGATCTATCCATAGGCATTCTTAATGCTAAATGTGCCATTTGGTTTCGTTCGTATCAGAAAATAGTGAATCAAATCCTTCCTGCGGCAGTTATTTGTGGTTTTTTTACAAGCAAGATGGTGGAGGAAGTGTGTGCGTGTGTGTTCGTGCGTTCAGCCTACAGCCCGTTCCTTACTGCAGTTGTACGTAGCAATCAGTGGAAGGGCCACCTGAGCAGAAAAACAAAGAAGTCCTCTTGCTTGTTTTTACCGATAGCAGCAACTCTGGCCTCAAGTGTTTTTGTGCGTGTGTCTAAAGTGTAAAGCCTTTCGATGAGGAACTGGGGTTTTCCTTACGTGTGTAAAATACCCACTATACCAAACCCCATCCCTGGTTATGGACCCTTTTTACCACAGGTTAGTTCTGCCTTTATCACCAGCCATTTACACAGCAAAGGGATTGAGCTCTTCCTCTGGCATTTGTGCCAAGAGTGACAGCTATCAACTACGGGACAGGTTTGGGACAGCTGCCCTCCTGAATCTTTCAACTGCTTGGCTGCTGCCACGGATGCAGCTGGCAGCCCTGCCAGGGTCTGTGAGCAGCACTGGTGGCTGCGTGGCCTCAAGGACGAGCCTGCGCCCCTCGGCTGGGCACAGCTCCAAAATCCCGCAGCTCACCCTGGATGAACGAGAGCGTCTGTGGGGTGAGAGTCCAGAGGTGGGGTTGTATGCACTGGCCTTGTGCAGTCTTTCATCAAAAATCACCACTGTGGGTCAAACAAGGAGAGAGACAAACCTGCTAAGAGCTCACAAAACACCCACCCGGGAGCCTCTCCTGCACCTTCCTGCCATCCTGCCACTCAGACTTATTTACACATACCCCAAAAAAGTGCAGCCGACAAACAAGTCAGTGACAAACCACAGCAAAATAGGAAGGAAATTAAGAAAAACCTGACTCAGAAAGTAAAAGCCATTTCTGTCTGCCCATAGGCAAACCTCTTCCCAGACATGGTCACCACAACAGCAGAGGCAAAGGACACTTTCTACTTCATTCTCTGCACAGCATTGCATGTCACAATCAACCAGATTTGTTCTCCAGATGTTGCAACAAAACCCATGTCATCCTACACTAGGGGATAGATAAACCCTCCAGAGAATTCATTGCCAAGGTGGGTAACTCAAGGCTTCAACAGCTGCTCTTGACCACTGCCTGCTGCTCTTCTGTCTGTGGAAGATGCAAGAAATACTTGTAAAACAGACCCAGGCCTCGTCTGGCTAGTAAAGGTCAGCTAAATTCAGATGTGCCCTATTCCAGCAGAAATTACTCACGTTTACCGCTAGGAAGGCAATCCATTAGCTTTTCTGAAGAAGTCCAATAATCTTTTCAGTGTTCAAATAGTCTACGCATGATCCAGAGACCTTAATGGTTATCATTTTATCACTAAACTTTGATTCCAAGGGAATTTGGGGTTTCTGGTGTGATTGATGGGCATGGTCAAGCCTTCGGGACAAATTAACAACTGCTGGCTCACTGCTATGTAGTAACTGCCTACCTGAGGGGTGTGTTACTGTGGCAGCAGCGTGGAGCTCAGTGCCTGCAGGGATCCAGCCTCAGGAGATGTTGTGGATGTTGTATACGGTGACTTTAGCTGGGCCTTTGGCACAATTTTCCTTAGCATCTTTGTAGTCAGATTGGTGAGACACGGCTTGGATGGGTGACAGCAAGTTGGGTGGAAAATTGGCTGGTAGCTAGGCTCAAGGGGTTGGGATCTATGTGTGAAGTTTCTCCAACAACGAGCTGCTAGCAGCGTTTCTCATCTGCCGTTGAGGCCGATACTGCTTAACATCTGTATTAACGACCGGGCTGATGAGACCAGCGCACCCTCAGCCGGTCTGAGGGTGATGCCAAATTAGGGCAGGTGACTGGTGCACTCCAGAGCAGGGATCAAGGTCATTCAGGGAGACCTGAACAAGCTGGAAAAAGAGGCTGACGGGAACCTCGTGAGAGTCAGCAAAGGCAAGTGCAAAGCCCTGCACCTGGGAGAGAATAACCCCTGAAACAGTGTGGGCTGGGCACTGCCCCTCGAGCAAACACGTTTGCAGAAAAGGAACAGGGGTACCTGGTAGAGAAGCCGAACATGAGGCCTGGCAGCCAAGAAGGCCAAGCACACTCTGGGCTGACTTACTAAAAGCACAGGCAGATCTTACCGCTCTCTCCAACTACCTCATGAGAGGCAGTAGACAAAGACGGAGATGGATGCTTCTCAGCATCACACAGCTATAGGACAAGAGGCACTGGATATAAGCTGCAGCATGGGAAATGCCAGTTAGGTGTTGGGAAAAAAATACTTTCACTATGAGGATAGGCAAACACTGGGACAAGGGCCCATGGACGATGGGATCTCCATCCTTGGAGATACCGCTGGACCAGGCACTGAGCAACCTGACGTTTGCTGGGCCTGCTTTGAGTGGCGGGTTAAACACGTGACTTCCAGAAGTCCATATCCTATATGACCCTAGGACTCTGCAAGTAGGTCAGTCCCCAAGAGACAGGGATAAAGCCACATTCCCAGGGAAAGTGCAAACTTTACTCCTCTAAGAAGCGAAGTCTCAGGGATATTTAATGCTCCATGTAAGAGCTGAGGATGAGCAGCTCCTTAAAAACTTACAGCTGCTTTTGGCTTGAGGCAGCAGTGAGGTTACTGGATTTCACAGGTGTAGTGAAAATAGTTGATTACTGCTCATGATTGATTACTGCTTCTATAATTATCCACCTCTGCGAATGGTAGCATGAACATCTGGACAATATACTGTGTGCCTACTGGACATGGCTCCATTCTCGGTCTCGTCCTGGGCACCTGGCCAGTGTTCCGGGTGGGATTGATAATGGGAGCATAACAGTCTGCACGTTAACATGATTTGTGCCAAAAAGACTCACGTAAGGTGCTTGTTACTTGCTATACAAGCGGGAGACCCCTGGGCTGACTTCTGAAGCCTCACCTATGGGTGGATTCACCACGTAGGACTTTCCCAATTACCAGGGTTCTCCAGGGGTCAGCTGTTGAGGGGCTTCCCAGCTAAGTGTGAACCTGGATGATGGTTTTGAGGTGGTAATTGGTGATGCATACTTTTCTTAATTACTGTCTTGCTTCACAGTAATGAACTGGTGCATCACTATTCTGCTTTTCTTTCCTTTCTAATTGGTGCATCGTTATTCTGCTTTCGTTTTCTTTTCAGTTGTTACTATGATATATTTATATAGTAAAGCATATTAATCTATATATTGAGCTGGGGTCTGTGTTTTTACTTGGAATCCCGCCATTCAGCAAGCCAACATGTTAATGTGAAACGTTTAGTTCTGGAAGCCTTCTGTACTGTTACTGAAAGGCAAAATACAGCTCACAGGTTAAAGCATAGGACAGCATTAGGAGAAAAGTAGTTTAATTCTGATTCAGGTGTAGGCTTTCTAAGTGACTGAAGAAAACATCTGAACTCCTGTATGCCTTACTTTCACAGCATATAATATAGGACTGGAAGGCTATTACACAGTTGAGACAAATTCTACACTGCTTTTAATTTTTGCATTTGGGTGCAGTGGAAAATATTGCTGTACTTCCTATTTGATGAAAGGTATTCCTGTATCTTTTTTACATTGAATTGGTTATAAATTTTAAACCGCAGATCACTAAAATATTACAAGAATATTTTCTAAACTCAACCAGTAATTGGAGCAACAGTTTTCTTATTAAACCCTAATAAGGGCAGGCAGACATTGCTAGGAATAGTATTATTTTTCCTTCAACTACTGGTCTTTAATCTTGTAGAATCTTAACGCAGGGATAGAACAGAACATTTAATGAGCTTTTGGATTTAAAAGTCCCCAGGCATATCCCCTTAATTTGGAAGAAAGAGAACATCCTTATTCAGAACACTTTTATTATTCATACTGAAACTCCTGGCAATGTATCTTCAAGTTTTTGAAGACAGAAGAGTTTGTCCTGCTACTCCTTGCACGGCCAGGTTTTGCAGCTGTTCTGCTGCGCCACTGAGAGAGAACAACATTCAGAAATCTAAAGTGTTGAAGGAATAGTAGAACCTTTACATGTACCTCTGCTACTCTGCCAGATTTCTGGTAGCAGGTATATAAATTGGATACAATTAAGAATATAGCCCACAGTGTACAATGAAAAGAAACTTGATAATCTCGTAACAAATCCTTGCCAAAACTTTCTTCATTTCACATGCCTTATCTTCCTCATTTGTAAAAAGACCAAGTCAATAATTTTTCATTTATGAAAAGGCTGTAGTGTACCAAAAGCACACGCAGAGCAAGCACTCACATCTCTTTGAAAGACTCTACTGCTTGATAACGAAACAGAAGCATTTCAGGCGTGCCAGAAAGCATTCAGCGTTGCAGGCTGCCCTGCTTCAGGATTACTGCATACGTTTTAGCACTGCATCATGAGGAATGTACCCACAATGGCTCTCAGATCAATTTATTCACCTCTTAGGTGGTGTCTGAGCAACCAAGCAAATGCTTCTCAGACGCTGAGTGGCCTTCGTACCACAGGACAGAAATACCTTTATATATGTATACATATACATATGTGTATATATACATATTTATACACACACACACACGTGACTATAAATATATACACACACACATATGTGACTATAAATATACACACACACACACACACACGTGACTATAAATGCATATGCCCACATGCATTTTCACTTTTAGTCCAAGTAGTCCTCTTTCTTGCAATTAGTCCTCTTTCTCTCGCCCGTAACTGCCTACAAGCAGATACATCTCGTAATAACTGGAAATATGTCGTATGTGTTGAACAGGACAATAAAAACCCCAAGCCCATCCACATCAATAGACTTGATCTGTGAGATGATAACCATCGGTCCAATCACATTTGTCAGCTCTTTGTGGTCTCTGGACGATGGGTGACCTTTCAGGAAGCAGGCAGAGCAGGGCTGCAGCTGCAGTTCCTCAGCAGCAGTCCTCTGCCAAGACGAGGAGTTGCCCAGAGCGAGGTGAGCCTCCGGCTGTGCCGCTGGAGAGTCTGCGGGTAAGTGCTGCGAAGGTCCTCGACAGGCGTACTGCGGGCAGGCATGCAGAGGGAGTATTTTGCCCCTCACGTTGGAGGGGAGGAGAGAAATAGGATTAAACTAAACAAAAAGGCTGCAGATCTGGATGGAGCTTAACAGTTCATGGTGGGAGGTAAGCAAAGCCAGGAGGAGATGTTATAGGATGGAAGTTAAAATGTGCTTCAGGTTTTTAGTCCACTGCATGGTTGTGAATGTCAGATTTTGTGAAATTAGTGGGAAAAAAGTAGAAGGCAATTAATACTGTATTTTAGGAGTCAGCGTTGCAGGAAGGGCACCTGGACTCATTTTACAATAGCATCCACACTTCCGTAACCCTTTCTGAAAATTTATTAAAAGAAAATGAAAACCAGAAAGACAAGAGTACTGTTATTGGTTTTGTCAGTCAATATTTAAACAAAGAATAAGAAGGAAATTTCAATACTGCTTCTTCTAGCTTTATCACAGACTCCTGTACTATTTCATGAAGGGTAAATTTTTCAAAATCACCTCGGATGCTGAGCATCACAAGTCCCCCTCATAGTCAGAGGGTCGCCAGCTCTGCCTTCACTTCGATGCTTCTGGACATCTTCCCTGATGCTCTCAGAGGCTTGCATAGCTCAGCTAGGATGGCTGGTTTGTGGTTTGGTGTCCACTTGTTGAGGGGCTGTGGATGGCTGGCTTAGCCACTGGTTGTCTGCTCTGATACTGAATTTTACATCCCTGTCCTCCTCAGCAGTACAGAAGGCCATTAGGAAAGCAACACAGGCACCCTGGGTGACAGGTTTTTCATTGTATCCGTGTGTCAGAGCTTTCCTTTGTTAGCCAGCAGGAGCAGCTGAGTATCTAGTGAAAAGCCTGAACTGAGGAATACAGATGAAGCAGGCAGGAGAGTGCTGTGGCTGGAGGACAGAGAAAAGTTGTCAGAAGGTACAACAGCAAAAATTACCTGTGTCACCAAATGCAGACTGGTGTATGTGTGTGTTATTCAGGCAACTGCGCAGGGATGTTCTGTTTGGACTCACTAACTTTGCTGGGTGACATATCAGGGGTGTTGGTTTTACCTCTGCAGCCACAGTGGCAGTCCCCCGCCCACGCTGCCCTTGTGAACACACAAGCTCCATGCTGAGAAGACAGGAAGTAGCAAAATTGGGGTTTCACCTTTCACTGTGAGCTCTACCATTGCAGTTCCCATCTTTGTGACAGCATTACCAGCTGAAGCACATGACTTCCAGCAGGGAAAAATGCTCCAAAATACACTTGCTGCTGTCCAGGAGCATCTCACTACATGAGAGCTTAAACCTGCCTGGTGTTCGTTGCACCCATGGAAAGGTGTTGCTCCTTTGAGTATGCTGTTGATGTTTGGCCCCAAATAACAAGGTGTCTGCTGCTCTTCAGGTGGTGAGGCAAACACAGACTCATCTAAGAGAACTGCTGCAAAAATCACACATTATTCAAAAGTGATGCTGAGGGCAGTAGGATGCAATGGCTATTTTACCTTGCTTTGCTGCATGATTATATGCTATCAGGTTGTGCTTCATTTTGACATGTGAAGGAACCAGCCTTTCAAGTACATTCTCAGAAGCAACTCGAGCCTGATTCTGCTCACCATCTCATAAGGGAAAAATCTAGCAATACCAATAACTGGATAAAATAGTTGGAGTCCTGTTACCATTATGTATAGATTCTTATAACACTGACATTGTCAAAACATCTATCTGATCTTCACAAAGTATCTGAACACCTTTCAAAGGTAAATTGAAAAAGTGACTATATTAACCAGCCGCCCCAGACTGTTTCTTAACATGTCTTCTCCTTACTTAAATGCGGAAAGTTTTGCAGCACAATATTTTATCTTGGTATGTTGTTGTGTTTTTATTAATAAATCTGCTGTTATTTATGTTTTATTAATAAATGTGCTGAATTTCCATAAGATGCAAGAGAGGCAATAGCTTGGGCAAAGAGGTTGCACCACCTTTGCAGCTTTGTGGTGGTCCTTAGTTCACGGTTCTCAGCTCCCAAGCCATCCCAGACAGGGACCATCTCAATCACTTTAAGAGTGTCGGTGAAGTTGCTCATCATGATCTTCATTCTGAAACTGGGAGTAGCTGCTTTGAAAAACAAGGCTATGGCTGTGGAGGATCATGAAGAGAAGGAATGGGGGCCTGAATTTCTATGGGAAGTTGGTGTTGAGGTAGAGGACCCTCTTGTAGCACGGGCTGCTGAACTGCAGTCACCCACATCAGCTGGAGCTGCCTAAATTTCATGTCCCAGAAGCATGAGTAGCTGCCATTCAGCCTCAGGGTGACAGAGGTGTCATGGACAGAGACCAGACCAACATCAGGTCTGCATTCCAGGCAGCCACAGCTGACTGGAGGTTTAATTTAACATCTCAATTTACATGACAAGATGACAAATACATTCGTGTAGGTAAGTAGGGGTGGCTTTATGTGGGGCTGCCCAGTTGGATCTCTCCCAGCCTTGTATCTCAGAAGCAGAGGCACCAGGCAACCCTGATTTGGTGGTGGGAACACTCACCTTCCTCCAGCATCCTGGCAGAAGAGAGTGATTGCAGGTGGGTAGTTTCTGCTGCAGGAGATGGCACGAGTCCTCCCAGCTCCAGCTGTGCATGCCTCAGAGCTTACTTCTCCTTCACTGACCTCCTACAGGGAAAGATAAATAGGTGAAGCAGTTTTTGGAAGAAGAGCAGAAAGAATTCATTCCAGATATGTGGTCTGACAATCAGGATTATTTTGAGTATTTAAGAAGGTGTTATCAGAATAGGTGGTATTGCCCAAAGGAAATTTTGAAACCAATAGCTGTTGAAGAGGTTGGTGTAAAGGTGGTTTATTTAGGAGAAAAGTACTGTCATCCTACAAAGAGCATTGCAATTACTTTATTTGCCATTCTGTGATGCCTTCCTTGATTAAACAATTTGCTCCGTGGATGAGGAGAGAGTCATGGACATCATCTACCTTGAAATTGGCAAGGCATTTCACAGGGTCATCTTAATAATCTGTGGACAAGCTAACAAGACACAAACTGGAGAGACAGATCATAGGATAGGTGGAGAACTGGCTAAAATGCCAAGCTGAAAGGGTGTGGCTAATGCCTCAAAGTTGAACCAGCAGCTAGGCACAAGTGAAGTTCCTTGCTAACTTGAGAACCAAAAGCAATGGGGTTAAAAATGTTACTATGGCCGGACTAATACGTCCTGTTGAGAAGTTAAAGGGCCTGTCCATGTCCTCTTATGGATATTTTGCTTTGGGATCAGAGTTCATACCGCACAAGGTATCTCCTGGAACACCATGCACGGTTGTACCAACTTGTGTTTATGCTATTTTGGGTTTCTCTCCACCATGCTCCACTGGTGATAGATTTTACTGATATTTTTTTTTTTCTGTAAATCTATCTTGTAAAGCTCATAATATCATATGGGAATGTCCTGCCAGTCTGTCTTCTGCTAAGAAGAATTCATAAGAGCTATAGTGAATAATGATGTGAAATATTTGTCACATGTTTTACAGTTATCAGAAAGATGTACAGAACATCAAATAACCTGAATGAAATTAAAAGAAGGAAGCTAGGCAGGGAAGCTAATTTATGGTTTATTGTTTTCAATTCTGTTTTTTATAGAGAGGTCTAAAGGCCAACCAAGAATCAGGGCCCAGTGTCATGCTGTCCTGTGCAAAACCACAGCACAGGGCACTCCAAAACCAAATAAGCACATTTGGACTGTCAAAACAGCATTAGGACCACAAGAAGCATGGCACAAGTTTTTCTGCACAGTCCTGTGACAACAAAATGGGGAGAGAGGCTGAGAGAAAGCAAGTTAGGATGAGCAAGAAAGGAAGACGGTGGGACAAAGGGCAGGTCTGGGTACTCCTCCCACAGCCCAGAACAGCAGCTCTTACCATAGGTGTTTTTACAGCTGCTCCTGGATGGACTTTCTAGCTGCATACTTAAATGCTTCAGCTGAACTTCAAGTAGGCAAAAGTCTTAAAAAATGCATTAGTAATGAGCTTATTCCTAACACAATTAGTTTCACACTTCAGCAAATTCACTGAAGATCTGAATTTAACACAAATGCTTGTCATTAGCTCAGAACAGAAACCTCCAGATTTTGCAGCAAAATGAACCATTTCAGCCCAAACAATTTGGTGTAAGAGAGCACTTGGATGCATGCAGCGCCTCATTCCGTTATGCAATCTTTAGCTATCCTGATCAGGAAAGGATCTTACAGATCAATGTACTTTATGAATGCAGTGTGGAACCATTCCCTTGTGGTAAATTCCTCATTTCTGAAAGAGGTAGAAGGAACCCTGAATTCTGTGTAACCCAACTGTAGTAGCAAAGTCGTGTATTTCATTGTACTTTGTGGTGGGAAAGCATCTTCATTATCAATCTAGTGGTACTGGTACTTAGCTTTGCTTTCTGTACTGCTCCTAGGCAGACACTCTGAGAGTAATGCAGGGAGGCTTGTTCCTCTGCCAACACAGACAACACATTTTAGCATATTAAATTTCATAAATATCAGTGTGTGTATATTCATCACGAAAGTGATCATTAGCAAAATGAATTTTTTCATGCATGTGATGATAGTTTGCATTACCTTTGCAGTCAGGAATCAAACGAAATAATCTGAGAATGATATCAGCAATTGCAGTAAACATTCTGAGGGTGAGTAGCAATAGATTTGTGCTGCAATCCTTTTTTTTTTTTTAAAAACACTCTTCCTTACAACGTGCTGCCTGCCTCAGCAGGCAATTAGTGACAGGCTAGTACAGAGTTCAAACAAGTTTTAGGATGAGCACTGTCTTCTCAGGTGAAGGGAAGAGCTTTTACTTCTCAGAAAGGCATATACGTGTATAGGATCGACATGATGCCTCATATATGATTTCGTTCCCTGTAGTCTAATGTAATCCGTATGGCAGGAGTAATGCATCTCCTTCTCAATCAGCTCCCCCATCCATTTTTTTTTATCCTGGTAAGAAGAAGCTCTGATAATGAGTGGATTGCTGTGCTGGATTCCTGGCAAAAGGCACATCTCCTGAAAAACCCTACTGGCATGTGACAGATGTGAACTGGTAATGCAGAACAAGACACTATTAAAGTTGCTGATAGGCTGCCAGAAACATGCGGTTGTTAAAAATAAGTGACACCTTCTCAGAAAGGTCCATTTAGATGAGAGTCTACACAGGTATCTTTTGTGCACAGTTCTGATGGCTTCTCCCGACCTCAGTGACAGATACTGGGGCCAATGCAGAGTGCCAGTAGAAAACAGGAGTATGTATGGGGAAAGTTGGGCAAATTTTAGTGTTAGAACAGTTTTTTCTAAATTCGTGATCCCTCCCACACACACTATTAAAGAAGCACAGCAGATTTTTATGTGCATTAAGGTTTGATGTTGTTTGCATTACTTCTCTGGGTTATGGGAACAGCTGAATAGAAATTTGAGGTGGTTTTATTGATGTTCCATACTTCAGCATGGAATGAGGTGCAATTTTCGCTCGAAAGAGGGAAAGGTAGTGAGATAGACTGCAGGGGAAACAAACTTTTTCCACACAACTCTGCCTCAGGTACTTTTAAGCAAATTTCTTTTGAGTGATAATGCCCAGGGATAGTAACTTGCAAAGTGGGTATTTTTTCCCCCTAAATTAGAAAAAGGAACTAGGAGGAGGCCACCAGATGTATTTCCACTTTTCAAAGAGGCTTGAATTCATACCTCTGCTGTGCAAAGATGCATGAGATGAGGGAATGCAAGTCACATTTCTCCGCTATACTTTTCCAAAATGTTCTTTCAGATGTGTCACAGGCATATTTCTCACTCATAGGTTGCCTTGCACTGCCAGGGTGACAGTCACAAATCACAACTGCTTCAAAACTCAGAGACATTTTAAGAAACCTATTATCTACAAAATGTTTTTAGCTGTTATTTATACCAAACATATTTTCTTTTTTAGATAATTAATGTCTTTCTATTCAGGTGCTTGAAATAGTTAGGCACATTAGAAATATGGGTAAAAAGTTACTCCCTCTAGCTGCATACCACCTTCCAGCTAGTCGTATTAGCAGATGATCTTTTACTTAATGATAAATTGCAATTAACCTGTCACGATTACAGCTTAATAACTGATACAGCCAGTCTTGCATGCTAGGACCAGGCCCACAGCTGGAACTGGGGGGACTCTGAGCAGATCTGGGTTTTGCATAAGGAGCACAAGATATACCGGACGATGCTCTCCCTGTATCTCATTCTTTGACCTAGGAAGCAGATACTGCCCTTGCTTGAGGACACTGCTCTGACCCACCCTAAGAAAAGGCCTGAGAAACAAGTGACCAACACTTGGTGTGGGTTAATGCACAGGTACATCTACTAAAACCATCCCTTTCACAGTCTAACATACATGGCAATATGTGATTTTCCCCAGTTTAGGAACAGGTGCTACAATGGCACTGTGCAAACCCACTATCATACTTCTAGATTTTGGGGTATTGATAAGACCCTCAGCAATTACTCAAAGCTTGGAAAATAGGTGCATTTCTAGCACCTGTGTTTAAATTTAGCTGATTTGTGATGCTATCAGATAATCACCAGCTCAGTACAATAATGGTGAAAATCCAAACATCTGGAATCTAATCTTTGAACGACAGTATGAGAAATATGCTCCAGCAATTATACATGTTGTTGCTAAATCTTGGGCAAAATTACATCAATTTAGTAAGGCAAATGAATTGCAGTGATATGTATTAAGCTTCCTATACCTATCTTGATCTTGACAATAACTACGTCTTAGAGACGAGCAAAGATAATGAGGCTGTCTGTCCCAAACCATACTCTCGGATTTCAGTATTTGTTTTAATCCTGAGTCAGTGCAAGGACTGAAAATTTTCAGAATGCAAATATATGGAAAGAAGTCAACCTGGAAAGCCCCATTTGTGATGACTGCTTGTGAAAACAACATTGTTGTTTATCAAGAACATTATGTAATGTACTTGTCATGTAATCATTATATGTATATGTGTAACTGCCAATATCATGCATATGAAATGTATCAACAATATTATATAACTTAACCCTACCCCCACATATTAAATGCTACCTGCAGGTCTTTAAGATATCTTGGCTTTCTTCCTACTGTTAATTGGGATGTATTTATTCTAGAACAAGACCTAGAAGAAGCCAAGACAACGTTACTTGACTAACTTGAGAAGGTACAGGACGTGATTTAAGGATATCATAGCTTTATATCTGGCTTTGCCAAAGAGATTTCAGCTTGTTAGCTGCAGCATGGGGAGAATAATACATATGCCTTGTAACAGATCTTAGAGATCAACTGAAGAGAGGTAAAAGGTAAGAGCTAAGCATTCTTGTGATCATTTTTTAAAATCATCTGAATAGTTTTCAGCTGTTAGCCACTGTTAAAATTACAAAATGCAAAAAGATGGTCTACATCACACACGTACCAGTCTGTAGTGAAGTAACACGGAACAGTACATGCCTTTTGGTTTTTTACACAAATGTGAAGCAACAGGATGTAGTCAGTTAAAATGTTCTTATGTAAGATTATATCTAAATGTTGAATGTTAACACCGTTGCTTTCAAAACTGTAATACTCAAATATAACTCTGTGTTCTGACAGTCTCCTCACAGACTCAGTCCTGCTATAAGACATCTTTTACCACCCACAGCACTCACAAACCATTGCTGCTGCTGAGCCTTTGATACTGACACAGCTAATGTTTTTTTAATAAAAACTCCTAGTTTTATTTTGCTAGCACAGTTCAGGCATAGCAATGGCACCGAGTCGCAAGGGATCTAGATGGTGAGCTACAATCTTGGCAGAAAGCAGGGCTGAGACATGGTGCTGGGTTTTAGGGTTCATTTCATCCCTCACACTTTGATGTCTATACTTTAACCATAGCCAAACCCACACTTAGTTCCAACATAGATCATATTTTGCTCCTGTCCTACCCAGTTTTCTCAAAAGACTCCTTCACATGATCCCTTCCAGTCTGGGGAATAACCTTTCCGAATCAGTGTCTTAGTGATCTGTGGGGCTTACATCCGTGTGTAGACTTGATCATTTGGGGCAGTAGAAGAATGTAACTGTTCAGAAATGGGAGGCTTTGAAGACCTTCTGTGCCTAAGAAATGGCTACAAATTAGGGGATGTGCGTTGAATCCACCAGTGGGCTGTTTTGACAGGACACCAGATAGCTGGTAGGGGATAGTAACATACAAGCCAAGGGGACGTTTCTTCTCCTTATGAACTCCTCACTGGGAATGCAACTAATCGTATCCCCGAGGTTGCGTGCTTATGGGCAGTCCTGCCCTCACGTAGCTGAGGCTGGTGGTTGCTGCTTCGTCACAGACTCAAAGGAGGAAGTAAGGCAATGATTCTTTTAAAGTATCAGGGGGTTTGCTTTTTGTTCTTGGAGTTTACATAAAATGAAGAGCCAAGTAAACACACTTGAAGCGTGGAGATAAACTCTAATCTGTAAGTACACATGGAATAAACAAAAGCCTTGGTTTGCAGTGCATTTAAAACAATGTGTCCAATTGTCTAGTTGTTTAAATTTGAACATATTTTAAAGCTTTTCTGCACAACTATTTTCAACATTGTTATTTGTAATTTCCTAGTACAGGAAAGCATTGCTTCGTCCTTTTTTGTATTGCTATCCTGTAGTTCTCCACTGCCTCCTAAAATTGTGAGGCGATTCATTTTGTTTTCATCCATTTGTGTGTGTGTGTTTGATATCATCCAGTCTCTGTAAAGACCAGAAGGGTAAGTTTGTTCTCTTTGATAAAATACAGCTAGGACAGTAAATTATTATTATTTTTAGGAAGGTTCCATGGTTTTTCTTGTGTAAAACCAGCAGAAATCTCAAACCAAAGAGGATAAGCTCAACATGTTTTTCCATCCAATTTGTTCTTCAGCAGACTGGATTTCAACAAAAAAGTATCAGAATAATGACGGCACAGCCTGCAAAACAAGAGTCAATGAGCTAGTGAATGAGTTAGGAAGCACTAGCAGTTTTTTTTAAAAAGCAATATCTAAATATAAACACATCTTTGGTATTTTAATTTTAATTTGTAATGTTTTCCTTTAAGCAGACATTTATACTTCAAACTTCAGGTATGTGCGGTTATTTTGAAATGAATTCTGCAGTTATTCTAGTGGCATAGCCTACGTTATCATAACACAGCATGGAATTAGAGCAAATCGAAAAGCAATTACAATGCCCTCTCCAGGAAGCATCTCTGCAACTAAATGAGGATGTTTGTGAAACAAATGCACATTTTAAACAGATTTTTGCTAAAAAATATTTGTATGTTGCACTGCCTCCAACCTCGTCTAGTTCAATGCAGAAATGGCAGTTCTGACAAACACTCTTTTTTCCATTTTATTACATCTGTGAAAAATGGAAATATTTCATTTAAATTAAAATTTTTTCCCCTCCAAATTAAACCGAAACTTCTCAGTTGGGTGCATGTAGGCTGCAAATGATTCTTCTGCAGAACCCAACTGTCAGAACACATGAAAATCTGTGTGAAGCCTGCCAGTCCCCCAGGAGGCATCTACGTGGAGATAAATTTTGCAAACAGTTGTTACACACAGCAGAGCTCACTGTTTGGCAGAGATGGTAAGAGTGTCATCATTTGTGACAAATGAGTTTTTTGAGTTTTTTTAATAAGCTGATATAATGTTGATGTAACATAACAGTGACTGATTTACCGCATTGGGAAAACAGTAAGCAGTAGAGGAAACAAGCCAGTGACAGGCTGATCTTGACTGCTAAGTCAGGTGCAAACTAGCAACATGCGTTTTATCACTGCCAAATGCAAAGTTTTTTATCTGTGAACCAAACAGGAGCACACTGTTGATGGGGACAGTTCAGTGATGAGCCATAAGTATGACTGGGATCAAGAGAAAATAAGCATCTTCTGTCTCTTATCTCTATCTCTACTTATCTCCAAGTATCTGTAGGGAAAACCAAAATTTGACAAAGGGTTTTTACTTCTGAAGGCAGTACCAGAAGCACATGCTATGCCTGGAAGCTGAGGTTGTACAAATTCTGTCTAGAAATATGGCTCACGCATTTCTTTTTTTTAAATAGTAGGATAACTAATAGTAAGATAAAAGAGAAACAAGTTCCTGAAGGTTGGAGTATTCTTTTACTGGGAAAATTTTGACAGAGACCAAATCATTTTGGTAAATGACATGATCTGACCTGAAGAAAGTAGTCCAGGGAAGTCCAGTGGACTGTGCTGTGCAGAAAGTCACAAGAAATAAATGAGATGGCCTTATCCACACTGATAACTGATGAATCTTGAATGCACATAAATCTTTTTGCTGATCATATTTCTCAAAGAACCCAGCATCTGGCCTCTTGGCAATCTACCTCCTTTGTCAGACCAAAACACAGCTGTTTTGGCAATTGTCCCCAAGCCCTTAGCACCAGCAGATGTCTTTAACTGCCATGGCATTCAAATGAAGTGTTTGCCCATCGTTGCCTCTTGCAGAAGGTTAGCCAAGTGATGAGGGGCTTAACACAAAGGAAGACCAAACCTTGCTCCAAAACTTGGGCAAGGTCACTGAACTGGCGGTAGCTAGAGGGGGTAGGAATGCACAGAAACAAGAACAACACCTCCTTAAGGAGAAACTCGCTGCCTTTGGATGCACAATGCAATAAGTCCTCTCCGCACTCCTTCCGTTCTTACAGCTAGTAAGAGCTAACATTACTGTGCATGAAGGGTGAGGCAAACTGTGAAGTACTGTCCTGGAGGAGCCCGTTGGTGCTTCAGGTATGTTTTGGGGCCAGGGGATGTGTGGGGAGAGGACAGAAGGGATGAGACTGAAATGTAACTCTGTGACCAGGGCAGAGCCACTCTGTAAAATACAAGGTAATACGATACTTTAAAAGCTAGATTTAAGCGAGCTGGAGTCAGTACTGAAGCAATGCTGTTACAGCTGGCAAGAGCTTACAGCAGCTGATGTTGGCAAGGGGCTAAGTGGCATGGGGGAAGACAATTTTTCAGATAGCTTGATACCTCCCTCAGTGGTCTCTTCTGTTGTTCCTCCTCTGCTCTGAGATACTTTTGGACTCTTGGAGACTTACATAACTCACGTTTCCAGCGAGGTTCAGTATATAGCTTCTAAGACCTGCATTCATTCTCATTCCACGTGCCTCCTGTTAAATTCTGGCCAAAGGACTTGATAGTTGTATTTCAGGTCAGTAGGTTTTAGCTACAGTAGAACAGGAAACCTCATTTCACCAGAAAAGAGCATTTCCTCTGTGAAACAGACCCTTTGTCATGCTTTACTCTGTATTCATCATGCAATCCAGTGGGATGCTGTAGTATTGTGGAGCTGGTAATCTCATAACATAGCTGCTGATGGCTTATTTTTTCTTTTTAAGATTAATGAAAATAAGATTTCCTGCAGGTTCTTATAATGAGGGGATTTAGCAATGACCACAAAATTCAGCAGAAACTGCATTTCAGTGTCTTGGTTTCTAATTGGCAGGCAGAAATAGGTCTCTTACTGTCCCCTTACTAGGAATGTCTGAGGGTAATATCAGTTATCTGACTTCTGCTTATCTGTTCCTTACTGCCTTCAGTTCAAATTTCACCACAGGGCCCCAAAGGGTGACCGCAAGGGGTCCTTCCTCTCCAAGCACAGCCTTGCTGCTGGGGCTGTCACACCAACCCATGTCTTCAGCGTGTTGCCTTGGGGGCTGTGGCACTTTTTAACCTTAATATGCATTTTAAATTAAAACAGTGTGATAATGCCACCTTTTAGAGACATCTTTTCGATTTAAAGCTTAACAACTTGAGGAAACTGATGAACAGCTATTGCTAATCCCTTCTGGCTTGCACGGTTGTGAGGCTGAAACGCAATGTCCCTGAAATGACCACAGACCTGGAACAAACTTGCATGGTTTCTGATGCAAGAGCTGCAGTGTGCCTATCACCAGCCCCTTTGAGAAAAAGCTCTTTCATTGCAACCCATTTTACTTCTCATAATGCACTGGAATTAATTGTCCACGTAACTCTGACATCCAGTTTCAAACAGAAAAGGTCAATTAGTGTCAACAACCAACACACCAATTTGAGATGCAGCAGTTATATTTACGTTGATTACAGTAAAATATCTGGAATCTTAGATGCCTTGGATAGATATAGAATAACTGACTTCTCAAAGTGTAAAGAGATTTTGATTACCGTAGGGGCAAACGCTTAGAAATGTGGCTAAGAAGCAACAAAAAATATCTGAGATGCATCACAGTTATTCATTTCCCGCTGAAAGCAAAACAGGTTTATAAAACAGTTATACGTATTTCCTCTTTTCCACAAAAGAGAAAACTGCTAAAGAGTTTTTTTCTCTTCCCAACTTCTGGCAGTATTTGCTACCTAAAAATAAACTAAGTTGATACACCACTCATACAAAGAGAGAGAGGAACTACTTTGTGACGTTAACAACATTGCAGTATTAAAAGGAAAACAGCAAAAACTCACTCAGGAGAAAACCCCCTCTTGTGCTGTGGGATTCACCGGTGAAATGGATGACACACCAGAACCAGTTTTCAGTTATAGTTCTGGTAGCAGTAGCAGTATAGCTGGAATAGGACAGAGCCCAGCACTGTTCAGTATTTCTCAACATCCTGTTGACACTTTCATAAATGCAAACTTGCTTGAGGACACCACCTTACCTGAACTCTTCCCCTTCTACACAATCCCACGCTTAAAAATCCTACCAGAAGTTACATTTAGAATTAGAAGAATTATATTTAATCCCTCTTTGAAACAGTAATATATTAAAAATGTATAGCATAGTTATTAAACTTGCTATTAGCTTTCATCTAGTCTCAGCTCAGGCCAGGCAGGCTTATTTGCACTAACCCAGGATGTCCTTTCCTAACATTTTCTAACAGCCAATTTTGTAACACCCGGTTACCACATATAAGATGTGAAATGGCCCTGAACGCCAGGACTTCACTGCCCACGCTAGTTGGTCTGGCAGGATCTGAGCAGGATCTCCATGGAGCCTAGGTATCCATGGTGTTTAATCCCTCACTCCGATAAACTGTCTACGGAGAAGTTGACTGTAATGTGTGCAAAACTCAGCTCTCTGTAACAAACAAAATTTGTAGCTTTGATAGAGCAACATATGGTTATTATCTGGCTCTGGGAAGGGCAGATTTGCAAATAAACAAACTGATGGGTGAGTAGCAGAATTCGTGCATTACCTCCGATCTCCTCTGAAAAAGCATGCAGATGCTCAGAAGAGAGGAGAACTAAAACAGAGAGCTCAAAACCCCCACAATCATGTAATTTCTCTAAGGATTTTTTCTTCCCACATGTTACTAACTCATGCTTCCTTTTAAGGGTATGGCTAGCAATGTCTTAAGGGCTAGAGCGGCTTCTCTGATCAACCTTCTCAGACATTTTTCTGTACCTGGAGGACATTTGTATAAAACTGCTGGTTACAGCTTGAGGCAGCTGTGATATTCCAGGATTATCCGTCGAGCAAGATCCAGGTGGAACGCTCTTCTGGCTTTTCAGATGAGCACTCTCTTTCCTATCTTATCTTACTCTTTATGTATTCTTTCATTTCTAGAACATGTACAAGGAAGATTTCAGGAACATGATTGAAGAGAACAGGAACAGCAGTGACTCCTCTTCTGCCTTCCCTCACACCAACACCACGAGTGCCGTACTGATTACTGCCTACTCAGTTGCCTTGGCTGGAGGTGGGATCGGGTCCATCACAATGTTGTTTGTGCTGGTCAAGATGAACACTCTCTCCGTGACCACTACAGCCATCATTAACCTGGTTGTTGTGCACAGCCTCCTACTCTTCACGGTGCCCTTCCGTCTGCACTACTATGTCAACAAGAAGTGGGTATTCAAGATGCCGTTGTGCAAATTGGTGAGTGCGATGGTGCACATACACATGTACCTGACCTTCCTGTTCTACGTGATCACGCTAGTGATCCGGTGGCTCATCTTCTTTCAATGGAAGGACAAGGTGGAGTTTTACAGGAAGCTGCATGCCATTGCAGCAAGCGCTGCCGTGTGGGTCTTTGTCATGGTCTTTGTGGTGCCAGTCTTGTACTTTGAGTATGGACGCTCAGGGTCGTACAACGATACAACATGCTTTATGTTCCACAAAGAACTACATCAGGAGAGCGTGAAAGCCCTGAACTACACCATAATTGTAGCTGTCGCTTGCATTAGTTGCATTCTCTTGGGTCTGCAGATTTTTGTCCTGGCAAAAGTGGCGAGAAAACTTTCCACCTCCTTCTGGTCACACCAAGAGTTCTGGGCCCAGGTGAAAAACTTGATTTTCATATGCGTCATCATAATTTGCTTCCTTCCCTATCACCTCTTCAGGGCCTACTACATACAGCATGTGAGTGATTTTGACCAGTTAGAAAGCTACAATGAAGTTTTTTTGAGCCTGACTGCCCTCAGCTGCCTGGACTTGCTGTCGTTCGTGCTGAGTGGAAGCCGCCTCTTCAAGCAAAAGGTGGGCATGCTCCGCAGCGGGTTGTCTTGCTGCTAGCATCACCCTCCTGCAGCATCCAGGGACCTGGACCTGGCAGGGCACAGTGCTGGACAGGCATGGTAAACCCCCTCCTCAGCAAATCAGGATGGGCCCTGGAAACAGTGCAACACACTTGCACAGGGCTCTGCACGCGTCCTCCCCAAAATAACAGGGCGAACCGCCTCCAGTGTCTCAGCTGGTGAACTGGAAGGTTACCCCTGGGATCTCCTCACCGTGCTGTGTAGTGAGTTGCGGGAACGCCAAGAGGAGAGGAAGGAAAGGGCATGGGCTCTTCCGTCTTACTGTTTTTACATCAAGGTTTCTGAAGCCAAAGGCACTAGGAGGACACTCAAGAAAATTTGCAAAGTATGTAGACACACAAATAGAAAAGCTGTTATTTATGAAACAAGGTGCAACTTCTTGAAACGTAAAGATTTATACAATTTTCCACATACATTTATTTATTCCCTACGAGCTCTCATAAATTATCAGTGAAGCTATTATTCCTCGTGAGTAGGTCTGTTCCCTCATTGTAAAGATAAGCGTAACTTTCTAAGTGAATTGAGCAATTAAACTAACTCTTTAAAACCAAACCAGCAATAGTTATTTCTTAAAGCATTTTCTCAAAATCACCTTTTGGAGCTGGTATCACTGCAGCAGAACAGAGTTTAGTTCTTTCTCACATTATGAAAATCAGTCTAACAAACAACAAAAATTACACATCATTACAGAAATGAACATTGTAAGTAAGTTCAAACCACAGCTGGTATTATTATTTCCAGAATTGTTCAATTAAAAAAATATATATTTAACAGTGAGGATAATTTTATTTAGATCCTTCATACAGCAGTTGTCTTCTCTTAAGAAGTCAAATATTTTAGGTCTCTAAGGTAACATTTTTTTAATCTTATGTTGATTTTGTGCAATTCCAAAGTTTATAACTAATTACTCACAGTATCTTTAGCTTGAAATCAATACTATAAATTTAGTACCTTGTACTGTAGAAGAAATTAAAATGTTACTGCTTGGATTAGAGGGATTGAAAAAGCTAATAAACCTGGTGTAGCCTATTATATCTCTGAGGCCTTGTCTGCTGCTGTCTCTGAAGGCAGAATTGAATACCACTAGAAAAGTGGAAAAATTCAGCAAAATAATTCTATTAAAGACATTGAGGTTTCCATAGCTCAGCTGGTTTACACCTATCGCAAAAAAAGAGTATAAATCCCTGCCTGCTATAACGCAGGACGGCAACAGCTAATACATCTTTCTTCTTGCCATCTGCATAAGGCCACATTTTTTCATCTAGATTCAGTGGAATAATTTGACAAATTAGAGGTTATCAGCTGATCAACTTCCAGTGACAACCTCTCCTCATGGTGCTGTTGAAGCCCACCTTTTCATGCTTCTGAATCTTTCCATTCCTTTGTACCTCACCTTCAATGTCTCTTGCACATCAGACAACAATCAAACAACAATTGGTTGATCTTCCTGTACATGTACAATCTTACTGCTATGTTGGTTGCTTTTGGTCCCACCAAAATGGTTACTTTATAGGATCCCATCTCTTCCATAGTCCTTCTTCCCTATCTTCCTTCTTGCTTCAAGTTCCTTTATATCTCTCGGGAGGCCTGATCATGAGAAAGTATTTTCATGTCAGAGTCTGAGTAAGGCTGTATAACACCAAAAGTTTGAAATCACTGAAGTTCATAACACAAGTGAGATGCAGGGTGCTCACATGGCCCACCCTTGACAAATAGCCTGGATCACAACATCTGTTAAGATGATAGAAATGTGAGTGCTTGTGGAGTGTGTGGATCTGAGAAAAAAAAAAAAACGTCCAAGAAGGTGTTTGCCCCAGAAGGATCATGGTAAAGAGAAGACAACTACCAGCCAGATTCAGCAGTAGAGGGAGAACTACAGAGACCTTCACAACATGGAAAGAGTCAACTTGAATGTGTAGCTCACTACTAATTATGTGTTATTAAGAAAGCAATAAACTGCTCTGATCCAGATCTGGTTTAAAACTAGATGAACAAATCAGTTTTTTCTTGTGGTGGGAGAGAGAAGACGGAAAATGGCACAACATTTTTGTTTCCTCCTATAGCAACATCGTTGGTGGAAGAAAATGCCTTCCATGTGTTCTTTAGGCATTGCATACTACCTTTGTAACACTATATTACAAACCTTCTGTCATAATAAAGTTGTTAACAAACAAAATGACTATGTGCTGAAAAAGTTCAGTGAGTCCTTCCTGCAAATGTGCATATAAATGAAAAGTGTTTTGTTTCTCCATTTGGCAAGACTTTCAAAAAATAAAACATATGTTTACAAACAGTACATCCTGACCACACAGCTTAACCCATCTTGTTTGTGTTAAAATCACAAGTTGTTTAATTCTTGTAAAAATGTGCACATTTGCAATACCCTGTACCATATCATCACAAAACATACCGGATCGTGGGCTTTTTTCCAAATAAAAAATTATGCTAATATGTTAATGCTAACTCAGGATGATAACGAGCAGGATTAAGATGTTGTAATTCCATGCTTTAAGTTGACAATACTATTCAGCACCAAGACATGCTTTTTATGGGACTGTCTACACAAACTTTGTGTCTGCAGCTCATCTTGCTCCATGCGTGCTAGTGCCTGGCAGAGAAAGATAGCATCCATGCTGGAAGGGTGAAGTCTCAGTTAATGCTGGCAGGAATTGTCCTGCCTGGTGGTGACAGGGATGATGCTTCCAGCAAGGGTGCTGACAGGGCTTGCAAGGAGGACCAGTTGCTGTTCCCACTCTTTGCCCCTCAACGGCTTTTTGCTCTGTTCCACCCTCGCAGTCAACCTCCCTGCTCACTTCCCCCAGGAGGGC
Organism: Rhynochetos jubatus; assembly: GCA_027574665.1. Classification (NCBI taxonomy): domain Eukaryota; kingdom Metazoa; phylum Chordata; class Aves; order Eurypygiformes; family Rhynochetidae; genus Rhynochetos; species Rhynochetos jubatus. The sequence goes on from CM050653.1 coordinate 34,219,797, forward strand.
TGAGGGGGGTGGAGGTGCTGCTGGGCAATGCCACAGAAGGAGAAGAATCTGCATAACTCCTGAAAATGAAAGGGTAGACAAGGCCACAGCAGCATCCAAAATGTAGCCAAGTGGCTCCTATGACTGGAGATGGCAGAAGCAGTGATGGGAAACTGCTGATGTGCAGGAGATGGTTTATAGAGGAAGGAAGAATTTCCAGTTACTGTCATCGGCTCAGTCAGAGGCACCACAGGCTTAAAGGAAACCCAGACTTTGCTGACTGTGCACCACAGAGGGTAGTTCTGGATTAGAAAACCACCGCATGAGAACACAAAAAGCTGTATTACAGCAGGACATAATGGAGATAGGACCTGGACAATGTGTCAGGGCATGAGTATAGGGCAGCAGAGTATCAGCATGTTTCTGCCACACAGTGGCAAGATAACATCGACTGCGTCTCTGGCCTCCAACTCAAGTTGCTTATTGAACCCTTAAAGTCGCCAAAAAGTGTCACTCTCACTGATGGGAGAAAATTGCCCTGCACTACTCCTTGTTCCCACTCCCATGTCACTCTTTCCATAGGGTCAGGATTATTTTGCTGAATGGCTTTCAGCTGCATCAGTTTCCTCTCTAGCTCACCAGGGAGTCAATGCAAGGATAAATACAGCATGACTGCTTTTTGCATCAGTGCTGATTTGGGGCATTTATCAGACTGTAAACATACTTGTCTAATTCCCCTTAGGATCCAGATCTTTTCTCTCTTGGCACTTTTCCACAGATCCACGTCACCTGACGTTTCCATTTCCATGTCCTCCCAAGGACCAGGGTGTCTTATACTAGAGGTGCTGGCAGGGAAAGGGGGGACCTCCACAGCTGCAGGCCAGGAAAGGAGTTTCAGGTACTTGATGCTCTCTCTCCAGGGATGGGGAGAGATGGGCACAGCAAGCCCTGAAGACAGCAGAGGCAGCAGTTCCTGAAGAACCTCAATAGAGTTGCAGGACTGGAGATTTCTGACCCATAAATTCACTAATTTCTGCTGTGTGTGCATGTTCCCTGTAAGTAAGGCCTATGACTAGGACTTGATTGGAGACAAGGTCTGGTTTCAAAAGTCAAGGGGTCATTAATAAAACACCAGCTTGACCTCCCAGACAGAAACCTAGAAAATCAAACTAAACTTTCTGGTACTCATTGGGGTGATCTTCCCCACTTGCAAACAGCTGCTTAATAAACCAGATTTTTGTTGAAAAGAGAAATACCAATAGAGATAATATACAGTATCCATTCTCTGAAGTGTAACTGTAAGTAATATCTAGTCTTCTTTCCTCTGGTGAGGCAGCAGGCAGACCGGCTGGCTGCTTTCACTCTCAGTGACACTTCTCTTTCTCCCAGTAATGCCTCCAGTTTGGGAGTGCCTGGCTGGTTTTGCTCTTTAGTTCTGGTATCTGTGCCCTCGATGAATTATGTGCCACACATGGGTGGCTGGGGCTCACCTGACTCTGAGATCTTGCTAATGGAAATGGTGCAAGTCCCACAGCTGGGAAGAGTAACACACAACAAACTGGGGATTGGCTATGAAATCTACAGGCAACACCATCCATAGCAGGGTCACATTTGGGAAGGGTCACATGACCAAAGCCAACAAAAGAGGCAAGGCAGATGTTAGCATAGAAATTCAATAGCATCTCCAAATGCTTCACCTGGGAAGCAAGACCCTGGCTTGTGCTCGGCAGGGGCTGCGCCCTAAGGGAAGGAGACTCACGGAAAAGAGCTCACAGCCTCTTGTCTGTTTGAGAGGTCTACAGCATAGAGAAGCGCAACTACCCACCTAGGGCTGAGGGGGTAGGCACACGCTAGTGGTGGCAGCACAATCTCCAACAGAGACGTGTAAGAATTGCAGATAGGATGCAATGTCTTCCCAAAGCTTTTCCTCAGCAGATGTGAGATCTCACAGAGATTCCACTAGTCAGGTGCTACAAAAGCCTGGAAGAAAATAAGACACTAAGAAAGGGCAGCACAGACTGTGTCTGCATTGGTGGAAAATCCTGTGGCAGACAACCTTGAATCATACCCTTGGAGAGAAGGAAAGCCTCTCCAGTCTGGGGGTTGCATGCAGACAAACACGAATGGGTGTGAATTCCACATACATGGAGATAAACCGCAGTTCCCTTCCTCTGCTACAGAAGGAGCAGCTGAATCAGGATCTGCTCAAGACATGAAATGAGTCTATACGCCAGAAATAGCATCGTGAAGTTTCACATAATGAAAAGCATACCGTAAGTTAAATTCAGCTTGCAAGAATAAAACTATCTCTACAGTAAACTGGCCTTCAGTTTAAACCTAAACAGCAGACAATCTGTATGTATTATGATGATACTCTGAAAGTGACTACTTTGAAAAAAAATTGGGAATGTGTGGTTCTTTCATGAAATAACTGTTTCAGCCACATAAAAAGACTGGATTTAGGCATGTCAGAAAATAATGGCCATTTTATTACATCACTGCACCACATTCTTTACTTGGTCATTGCCTGAAATGCCTAATGGTTTCTAGCATTTCGCAAAATGTGAACTATTGTCACTATTGTTCTGGTGGAGAAGGTCAGGTGTTTCAAATATCGATCAAGTGGAACAAAAGATTAAACAGATGCAAATTTTACGAAGTGAAGTTGACCTCCCAAGAGTCTCTATTTTAGATAATATATAGTTTGCTCTGCAATCTACTATGTGATTTTGAACAGTTTAGGAAATAAAATGAAATAAAACAGCTTTTCCTGTTGTCTTTTAAGCTGATAAATTCAAAAAGCTGTAGATTAGATATTTTGCGTAATACCCACCTACTGTTTTCTGTCACTTTGTGAAATAACTGAAAGTCATTTTGAGAAATGGCTGAAGATTTTAGTCATCATGCAAATGACTGGTCTCACAATGTGACTGTAGCATACGTCAGAAATCGGTGCAAAAGCAGTTATACATAAAAGGACAGAGTTGAATCAGAGTTCACTATTTGCTAAGTAATCATTCCAGAGATGCCTCTGGACTTTGACGTTAAATTTAGAGAGAACTATACAAAGTGTAGAAAAAATGCTCCAAGTACACAGTCCAAAAAGACAAAGTGTTGTGCAACTATTCCTGAAACAAAGGACAAAAGAGAATCACAAGTCAAAGTCAAGACACGGAAACAACCCATGTACGAAGTATGGAGAAACCACTATTTCAGGGTTTTTTAATTCTAAGGGTATACAGCTGCTTGCCTCATTTAGACAGCATTATTGCTAATAAACTTCTTGCTATTTCCCTCATTTCAGATATGGAATTCTACAATGTGGAGACACTGAGAAGCTGGTTAAGAAGAGGCAGACGAAAGAGGAACCTTCCACACATATATCATCCAAACCCGACATATGGCTACTGGCCATGGTGGCCACGACCACGTAATGAAACACTTGACATCTAAGTATGAGAAATTCACCAGAGATGCTGTTGAGCAGTTCAATCCTTCTGTGTAGTGTGCCAAGGAAAAAGAAGGCACCATTTGGGACACTTTGCTCTCTGGTCTGTTCTGGACAGGGAGCACTTAGCACAGGGTCAATATGCAGTCTGTGTGTCTGGGCAGCTTGAAGTGGATAACGGTGTACCAGGACTGCATCACTGAATGTTGTGTTCTTTGTCCACTTAACATAAAAGAAACTGCTGATGTGGCTCTGCATCTTCTTGACATCTTTGTCACTTTCAGAGCTCCTGTTGTATTGCAGGGTCGTGATGGAACAGAATTCATTACTCAGGTCACACAAGAACTAAAGTATTTCTGGCCTCAGCTCAGCTTGGTGCATGAAAACCAGGACACTCTCAAAGCCAAGAACCAGCAGAGCATCTGAACAGCAATGTTAAGGAGGTGCTCATGGGGTGGACGGCAGACACTAGTTAGTAGTACTGGTCTATGGGAATATGCTTTGTGGAGTTTGCTAGAAATTCAGTTCACAAGTTGGGAGTAAACTGTGCACTGTACTCAGCTGTGTTTGTAGCAGATCCCAGGTGTAGGCTCACCTCAACCTCTTTTCCATGGGATATCATGAACTGCCTAATGACTGAGGAGGATCTGGTCTCTGTGCTGACCACCCCTGCTGCATCAGCCATCCCGACAGCCCATGGGGCTCCAGAGGATCCCACCAGTACTGTCACTAGAGCTGATACTACAACAGACCCTGCACCTGGGTCTCCGTCAGATGAAATTCACCTCCAGCCTCAAAAGCCTCCACCCACACAGACCATACATAGCGTTTTGCCACCATGGCCAGTGGACAACCACCAGCTACCCCAGACTCCAAAGCTGACCTCTGTGTTCACCAGCAGGATGAAGGAGCATGGACAGGCCAAGCTGGCCAGATAGAATGACATGGGCTGACATCTAAGATGAGAAGGCATGGCCAAGTCAACATCCAGCTGGCAACAATGGAGATGGTGAGACTGTCCCCAGGACAATGAAGTTGACTGAAATTTTTCAGGGCATAAAGGAAGCGTCAGCAGCCCTTGTCACCATTGTCTCAATTGTGAAAATAATTGTGAGCTAAGTGGGGAAAAATGGTGCTTTTTGTCTTCTACTTAGGTTTCCATTTTGAGCTTCCATTACTTCTAAGGAATTTACAAGTGCAAGTTAATATATCAAGTTATTTTTCCAAAATTGACTTGAAAAGTGAGAAATAATAGTTCACTAATTCACTCATCTGCATGTCTGGAGGAGAGGAAGGGGAAAGGGAAGGAAGATACTGTTTTCTTCAGCGGAAACTGGAACAACCTTAGCCTATCAACACTAAGTGCCCCTTCCTGACTTAATGATTACTGTTCCGTGTTAATGTATAACCATGATATTACTTATGTCACCCTGCTATAGTGAAGGAATTAAAAACTGATATACTTTGGTTTTGTATTGACTTTTTAATAGATGTCTTTTACTGCATGAATGTAATTTCATTGGGGAGCAGAGTTAATTAGGGTACCTGTTTCTCATTACTAATGTAACCCAAATACATGCACAGTCTCGTTAACTCTTCTGTTATCTCCTCTGTATGCAATCTTGTAATAAATAGAGGCAATTTAAAGTATTACTGCTCTGATATTCAAGAATATGCTCCTTTCAGGGCTGCTGAGTGGATATTGCACACTTTGTCTCAACAATAATCAACCTGGAAACTCAGTCACAAATAAAATAACGACACAGGAAAGTGGAGTTCGCATTCTGTCCACCACTAACAGCAGACGGCAAAACCAAGCTGATACCTCTTTCACTGAGCAGTATTAATACTCTCTCAATTAGGCAATTTGAAAGCCTGAGCCTTCTCGAGTGCTTTAGGAGAGATGGAGCATTTTCTAATGCAGCAGTGGGGTGCGGAGGATAAACAAGGCTGCCAAACAACACCACAACCTTTTCACCCCAGCGAATGTGAAGTACAGGACTCAGCAAAATTACAAGAATGGATGAAAAATAGGACAAGTTAAATTAGACAGTAGGCAGTTAGTTCACAGACAAATAAATAAAGTCAAGCTGTGAGACAAAAATGAATCTGCAGGAAAAATCTCAGCTGTTCCTTGGTTTAATACCTCAAACTGGTCACTCATGGGCATATTTAACTATACAAGGGACACCAAAAAATTGTAACAGAGGCATGTGGAAAAATACAACGTGTGAAATACATCACCGTAACAACACCTTTTACAAAAGTTGGAAGGAGTGTAAAATCACTGCAGTTACTGGTGAAGTGAAAATGAAAAAAAATTATGCTGGACCATAGGGGTTTCACATATTTTAATGTCAAGGGGTACTTTTGCTATAGTAGAAAAACCCTGAGCTGATAAAGGAATAACAAGGACAAAATCTTGTGCTGGAAGTCAGAATGTGTATAGGAGCAAGCAGTAATTTAGATCTGTGTTACTAAATGTTCCACATTAATAATTCCTGCAAGTTTAGCACTATATTTAGTAACTAGATTTAGTAACTTGAACCTTCACAAAGCTGCGAACATGATGTGAAGGTGTGAAAGGAATTTTCACCTCTGTGGTATTAAGATGAGATAAAATCACAACATTGTAGGAAAAATAGATTGTAAGACATCTCTCAAGGTCATCCAGTCCTATGCCCTGATCAAAGCATGGCTAAACTCAGAGTTAGATGAGACTGCCCAGGACTGTGTCTAGTTGTGTTTTGAAAATGTTTATGGATGGAGACTCCAAACACCTTCTCTGGGCCTCTGGTCCACAGCTGCGCCACTCTCGAATTATTACTAATATCCCAGTGAGGTTCCTGCTGGCCCGTTCTCCCAATCTGCTGAGGTCCCACTGAACAGCATCCCTGCCCTCCAGCGTGTTACTGCACCCCCCCATTTGGTGTTATCCTCAAAGCTCTGTCCTGTTACACAGCTCGTGGTGAGGATGTTGACGGACCCAGCACTGAGGAGCTTTGCTCTGGACTGCCACTCACTCCTACCATCTCGTTTTCAGTCATCTTTCAATGCTGGGTTTGACCCTCGCACCTGAGGTCCTCACTCGCCTGACGTGCCCCATCTTCCAGTGGCTGGAGTCTTTATAACTCACCCCACTCTGCCCCTGCCTTCCTCTACAAACTGTAAGAGGGATTTTTGCTACTAGAGACAGACGCTTTCGGGAAAATATTAAGTATGGCCCATTCAGATGAATATTTCACCCTAGAAATATTTTTTCTGGATTACTCCATATCCCAGAAAAGCTTTCTGAACATACTTTATATATATATATAATTTTTCCCAAACAAAAGCTTTCATTTTGAAAATATTCACATTTCACAACATTTTCAGAGTATTTCAAAAGTTTGCTTCAAATTTGTATTTTTTCCCTCTCTGTACTGGCTCTGGAGTTCATTTCCTCAATAGCACCTCATATGATGCTGTGTTTTAGTAACCAAAACAGTGGTGACAACACAGCAGAGTTTTAGCTCTTGCTGAGCTGTGCTTACATAGCGCCAAGGCCTTCCTGGTTTTTCCAGTCTGTCCCTCTAGCCAGTGGGCTGGGGGTGGGCAAGAGATGGGGAGGGGATGCAGCTGGGACAGCTGACCTGAACTGGCCAAAAGGATATTCCAGACCATATAACGTCTCACTCAGCAGTAAAACTTGGAGGCAGAGGGGAATTCCCAAGTAGCTTGGAGGCTGATTGGGCATCAGTCTGCTGGTGGGGACTGATAATTGCTTTTGCACAACTTCATTTAGTGGAAGGTGTCCCTGCATATGGCAGGGGGGTTGGAACTAGATGATCTTTAAGGTCCCTTCCAACCTAAACCATTCTATGGTGGGTTTTTTTTCCACTCCCCTCCATCCCCATCGAGCTGTCTTTATCTTGACCCATGAGGTTTCTTCTCTCTCTCGCCTTTTTGGTTCTCTCCCCTACCCTTCTGGGGGAACTGAGTGAGCAATTGGGTGGAGGCTGAGTGGACAGCTAGGGTCAACCCACCAGACTTCAGAATTTAAGCCGCATTTTTAAAGAAGGAGTTAAAAGAATGTAAAATTCCTTGAATCTGTGGTTTCAATTGCACCAAAGACCTTTAGTTTAGAAAATAAAAATGGATTTTGATACAACCTTATTTTTATTCTATTTGTTAAATTTGAATATGCAAACCCAAGAATCCCCAAGGCTCAAACAGGAAAAAAACCCTATGTTATTTATTCATTTTTTAATCAGAAGGATTTTCAAGTATCATCAGGAGGGTCTAACAAGTAACTTTTAAATCAATTAATTTTTAGCTTCTCTTAGGTAACAACTGGTTGATGCTGGCTAACAATGGTTTGACAGTCATGCCTAAAAACCAAGCTTAATGAAAAAGAAGTAAGGGAATTAATTGCCTCTTCCACTGTCCTCCTTTGAACTGAGGATATAATCCCTGGATTTATTTTTGAGACTTTACATCTTCTGATGCAAAGGAACGTGACTTTGAATTTTTAGATTAATTAGGCCTTCAGCTTTACAGATGAATATATATTTTTAAGGATGCTTATTCCTACTACAATTATTTCTGCTATTTGCACATTGAAAATGTACATTTGAAACACATAAATCTATGTACCTTTGAAACATGTAGGTAACCTCCCTCCCTGATGTTCATCTGCACTTTAGATCAAATTATTATTCATATTTAAGGCAGTTTTTTCTCTCAGATTTAAATAAAATAAATCTTCAAACAGGTCATGATTTGCTTAGAGGAAAAGTATGACCTCTTGAAAAGAAAATCTTCCCCCTGAGCTCATTTCTCATAGTGAGTAAATAGCTGCTGAAGGGACGGTACATGTGCTTGGAGCTGGTAAATGAGTGTGGTACTTGGATCATGGAAAATCTCCTCAGGTGAGTGTGTGCAGCTGCAGTTACCCCATGAGCAAAACACTTTGGGTAGCAAATTTGTAGCGTGGGTCACTGGCAACCCTGGGGAAACAGCCACCTGCCCCATCATCCTTGGAAGGCAGCAGTAGGATGTTTGGGCCAGTCCCTCTCAGAAAGCTTTTGTATGAACAGGGAGTGGATGTCCAAGTGAGAAAGAAAGGGTAGATAAGGCAGAGAAACACCTGTGGTGTTTTGGGTTTTTTTTTGCTTCTGTTTATCTCAAAGGCATACAAGAAAAGTAACTAGAAGCATTGCGATTTATAAAACCTGAGTTGGCTTGAGCTAGTCCTATGATCCCCTGTGAAGTGCAATCATTTTTTCTCTCACAGGTATTTAAAACAGGAGTTGAGCAAGGACTTCAGGCACTTTCAACTATTTCACAGTCCGGATGGCTGCATTTCCCTACAGGAAAGGTCTATACCCTCTGAGATCCTGGAGGTCTGGGCAAGCAGCTGGCTGACAACCCTGTTACTGCGCAACAGGAGATTAGTCAGGCAGGTTTGCAAGGGCATTAGTAGCCCACCAGCTATGATTAAAGAAACATCAGCTTCTCCTTTTAATACTTTCCAGACTGTATATTCACTCTGTGGATGAGCCTCCATCCGAGTACTACCAGTGATGCCTTTCTAGGCTTGCAGCAGTCCAACACAGGCACTGTCAAATCCTACCTCTTGTCTGTATGTGGGTATGAAAGAAGCCAATTCTCCTTTCTTTTGCCTGTTTCGCTGAGCAACAGCAACCTTACTTTCCTAGCACTCCTATTCAACTTTATTTTCATTTCCCTGTTCCTTTTCTCAAATTGTCAAGTGTTTCTCAGAAGTCTTATCTAATTCTAAGAACTTTACTACGCCCCTTTTCTAGGCCTTTTCTCTGGGACTGAGAATTCCTCACAATCTCTAAACACCTTGGGGGTTTGATTCTTCCTTCTGGGCTCAAGAGTTAGGGTTCTTCTGGCTGTCTGTCCTCTTCATCCTCAGGCTTCGGTCTTTCCCTGTGCTCTTTGGGAAAGGACTGCATCGCTAGCAAGTGTTATATTTGTGCTGGATTGCATGGATTAAAGCCTATTCTTGGATTTGAGGATGTTCCACTTACCAAATTTTTGGATTAAGAGCAACAGGTTCTTAATCTCTGCTCCATCATATTTGCTCAGACACTTTCAAATCAGAAGCAGAGATAGGAGAAGCTTGTTGGAGCTCAGGAACACTGGCCACCCAGTAACTGCTGCACACTCCCATGCAAAGTGGAGAAAAAGCACAAGAAGAGCTGCATCTACCCCCAAAGGGAGCTAACTCCTGAATCCTAGAACCCTTCTGCTTCTAAAGGTGGCCCTCTTCTATCTCTCTGAGGCCAAGACTGATTGCCTATAGTGGGACGATGTTAGGAATGGAGGGATTTGGTCATTATTCTGGACTCCCTCTCTCCATGCCTGTCTTCAGTTGGCAACTGATGAATAAAAATACATTCAAGTTTCAAGCTTGTGACATTCTGTATTCATTTAGGTTTCAGTCATTCAAAAATGATTGGTAGTTGAGTACCAGAATTTGTAAAGTAACCTTGTGTTGCACGTACAGAAATAATTTCCTCCCTGTGTCTTCTGCATTAATAAAGGCTTTTCCCATCCTTCACTTCTAAGAACTGCTGGTGATTGAAAGAAAAGCAATTAAGTTAATCACTTCAATTTAAATGTTCCCCTCCATCCCATTCTCTTGTTCAACAACCTATTTTTGTTACAATGGAAAGATGAGTCCAACAGGACTCTGCTAAACAGTTCATTTGTAACCTATCATGTATTTCATTTTCAGAGAGTTAGCTTGAAGTATGTTAATTAGTTGCATGGGCCATCTATGCTTTAGGGTAGAAATGTTCTTACAATTACAGTAATTGCTCAAATCCTTGAGCTAAGAAAATAAAGAAACAGTGAAAGCTGTTGAGTGAATTGATGTAGACAGTTTGATGTCTTACTTAGAATTATGATCATTTTAGTAAAAGAGCATTTTGATTAGTTGTACATATTCTCCTTGCCATGTGTTGAGAGTAAGGGGTATAAACAAACATATGGCATGGCATTAATTTTATTTCATTCCTGCAAACGACATCCATAATGGAAGCACAGAGATTTCACAATTAGCAAAAAGGCAGCAGAAATTACATTGTTGTTTTATCTTCCAGAAGCTAAATCTGGCTGAATTATTTATTAATATGTACCATATATAACTTTAAAGGTATTATCTGATATGGTGAGCAAAAAGCCTTTCTGAGTTGCTTTGGGACATGGTCTCAAGTAATAGTTCCTCACATTTCAGCAAATAGTAACCTGGGTAATATCTAAATAAGCATAGAGTCTGCGCTATTGATTTAAATGTCTTTCCTCTTAAAGGCCATATTTTCTGTCCTGTAAAGAAATGTCCTTCTGTAAGAAAGCTGTGGCGAGTACTTATTATCATAGCCCTAGAAGGAGCAGAAGTGCTGGCCTGGATGTAAGTCAGAGCAGCTGGGGCAATCACTGCTGGGACAATCATTTAAGAGGGCTGCAACCTCCTCCTGAAAAGAGGAAGAACTGGGTGCTTTGGACCTAAAAGAAACCAGAAGCATAGAGTGAGATCCCAGAAGAGATTTTTTTGTTTTGTTTTGTTTTGTTGTAACTTTGGCAGTCTTTTAATAAACCACTGGTTTTTTTTTTCAGTTCTGATGATGCCAGTGGTACTTGTGATTAGGATATAAAAAGACAACTCTGTCCTGAGAAGTGTATGGGTGTGCTGGAACTGCCGGTCTTACCATGGGTGATAGACAGACTAGCACATAGGTTCATTCCTGGTTGCTACTGGCACCTCTGAAGAAGCCAACAGAACCTTTTTCCAAGGCAGGGCAGAGAAGAGGTATATTTTAAAACTGTAATGATGATCATCTCTCTTTCAAGCCCTTCAGGATATTCTTGCCTGCACAATGCTTTGCTTCCTAACTCACTTCTGTCGTTGAATGTTGCAGAACTGCTTTTTTCTCTGTTGTATTCACTCCTGCAAATGGTGGCCATGCTATGCACAAGGCACTCTGGGGGTGACAGAGTCAATTTTTGTGATTACAGGAATTAGGCCACTGCACAAATGGCCTCAGCTTTGATGTTTCCTCTGCTTGTAGTTTTGCCCCAGTGCAGGTTTTCTGAACCTGAGCCCTGTCTTTTCTTCCAGGGACTTGAAGGAAGCAGTTTCTGTGGTGGCATCCACTCTGTGTCAAACAAACATTGGTTTCAGGAATCTAATTCCTGCAGAGTCTTGTTGATTCTGCATATTAGTATCAGGAAAGAAGAATTTGTGCTCTGTGGCTGTCGCTGTATTTATCAAGCAAAAGAACCTGAGAAACAGGGTAAAGTAGCAGAATAGGAATGCAGACTTCTGAGAAAGGAGCAGAACTGAAAACAAAAGGAATTAAGTTTGACAAGGAAAATGGGTGGCAGCATGTTCAAACAGAAAGGAAAGCATTTGAGACCAGGAAAATGTTATTCTGTTAGAGTGTTGGCTCACATGTGGTTCTCTGAAGCTGTTCCCAAGTACAAGGGTGCTTTAAAGCTAGAATTATCAACTTTCTGTAATAACCTAAAGCAGCAACAGCTTTAACTGCCTCTACAGGTGTTAGAGGGCAACTAGACTGAATAGTAGGACACAACTAACTCATAAATCTCCTAACTTACTACTAAACTGGTAAGTACCAGCACAGGAGAATAATGACAAGTTCCTGAACCTGTGGTAATAAATTTAATCTCCTTGCACCAAACCCTATAGAAAACAGGATTTTTTTTCAAAAGACAAATTCCTCTACAGAAATCCATAGTAATAAATTTAATCTCCTTGCACCAAACCCTATAGAAAACAGGATTTTTTTTCAAAAGACAAATTCCTCTACAGAAATCCATAGTTCTACATATATAAAGCATGTCTGCTTTTGAGGCATATTAAATAGGTATAACTATAATATATTATTATTTCTAATAAAAAGAGAAGCGAGGTAACTTCTTCTACCCTGACAAACAAAGACTGAGAAATCTCTTAGAAAATCTGAAAACAAATCAGTAGAAGATTAGTCCAAGCATCTCAGATTTCCTACTAACCTTGTAGACTCTTTACTGCCTGAAGGCACTAAATTCTTTGTGCTGCATGGGTAGGTGGGATTGGCAAATTAAAGGGATTCACTGACCAGGGAGTATGGCTTGCTCACTTCCCAGTACCTGTGACTCATGTCTAACAAAATGGGAGTGAGACAGCAAGAATTGTAATGGAATCTGCAATCACAGAAAAAGTAGTATGTTAAAACATAAAATAGATATTCTTTTCTTACTGTTGTTTATGACTCCAGTTTATATGTAGCTCAGTTCTTAGAAGTGACTTGCAATAAAGGGTTCAATATTAATAAATAGTTGAAATTATCAGCAATTATGTTAGGTTGGAAGTAGCTAAAATTGGAAACCTAGCACAAGGTAGCACAGTTTTGTGGCTGTTCCCAGTCAGAAAGGAGCTCTCGAGTTCATATGTGAAACCTTTGTTGTTATTATACTAGCCAGTAAACATAGCATTTTCTTACAAAGTGACACTGAAAGCAGAGGAAATCATGCAGAAAGAAAATTAAATCAGGAACTGAGTCTTCTACTGCTGGTCTAGCCCCTGCTTAAAGGAACTCTGCTGTGCCCATGCATAGGCATAGTCAGGGACACTTCCACAGAGACTTATTCTGCCTCTGAGCATCCCACAGGACTTGTTCCTCTTCTCTCAACTATTACTGCTTCTTCTGTTTCATTTTCTCTTTCAACCTTCACGGTTTTTATTTGTTGTTTTGGTTTTCCCCAGTGTTAAACCAGACATGCCCAGTTCTTTCCTTCCTTTAAATATTTGTGTTGCTAGTCTCAGCCTAGGTCTCTGATGTGTATATATGCATTTCTCTCTCAACCTTTATTCTCACTACTGGTCAAGGCAAACTATATGCTGACGAGGTAACAGACAAGATCTGAACGTTCATTCAAACAGGCTCATATGACTCAATTTCCTTTTGTACTCACATGACAAACTAACCTAAAACTTAAGATATAGATTACAGAGTTGAGTGATGGTTTTTTAACAAAGAACAGGAAGATGAAAGGTTAACACTCTGAATAGTTTCAACGTACAACCTTCAAGGAACATTACAAGGACAAAGCGACTCAGAGCAGCCTGTCCTTATGTGGGATGAAGTGATGCTGGAACCACACCTGGTGAGTACCATTATTCATGTAGTTCTTTTCCTTCAGTGCTTTCTCTGCTGGAGCAATTGTACGTTTCTCTTACCCCAAGCCCACAAGCATATGCTGTCCCCAAAATGGACATCCCTCATGTTCTGAATTCTGGTCTAGATGAGATGGTGACTGCTTCCCCAAAGCTTTCAGAGAACATCTCACAGACTGCTGTCTCCACATTCTTGCTCATCCTCACAGTCCTTTCTGTTTCTCCCTGTGACTTTTAGCACCCTTGGTTTTTTGAGCCTTTGAATTTATTTGTATTGTATTCTAATAGTTCTCTTTCACATTTTGCTCTTCCTAATGACTGTACTTAATAATAGGAGAGAATCCTCTTGGGCGAACCACCCTTACGTCCACAGCAGAGGATGCATGATGGTAGGAGCAATGTTAGTTCAGCCCTGCTCAAATATTCTCTTTATGCTACTGCTCACAAAACCTTGTGTGTTGTCCTTTCATGTCTGAGCACTGATGACTCTGACTGTGGTTTAGAGCCCTAATTGAAAAATAAAGTGGGATAACATTTTTCTGTTTAGTTTCTAATCAAGAAACTGGTTTCAAACGTCTCTAGAAGAGCCCTGACTCAATGCTTTTCTCTCTTTAGTGACCTGCCTTATACTAATGATACGGTTTGGGGTCAGCATTGATGCCTGCAGTTTAGGTATAATCTTCAAGCGCTACTGGCCTCTGCATATCTTTTTTAACAGCAGGAACTCTTAAGTTGCTTTTCTTATATATCTGAAGCTTATTTTACTTAAAATATTTCACCAGTGAGTAACCTCTAAATTCTTGAAGGTCTAACAGCATGTTAGAGTGAAATCTTTTGTTAACTCTGCTAAACACTTTCTTATTTTGGCACATTTAGCTTAATTATTAAACATAAAACAAGTTCAGGGGAAAAGTGCATTTATAATGAAAAATCATCTGCTTGGCTGCATATTTCTTCACTCGATCAGTGGCACTTCTTACTTGCTTGGTAGTAAAACCCTACAACTTTAGTAGTTGTACAGCTCAGGGAATCACTGCCCATCTGAGCTTTACGACTGGCCAAATTGTGGGCAGAAGTAGTCCTGACAGGGGGATCTGTCTTACATGTCTGAGCATGATGGCTTCTGACAGGTCAGCAGCTTTTCGGTGTTTCTCTCTGCATGAACAAAGTAGTATTAGACACTGAATGTATGCAGTTGTTATCGCAACGAAGCAAGTAAAAAGCCGTGTGCCTTCCTGTATGTGGGCTGAGAAAACCAACTGTTGTGAGTCGAAGAGTAACCCCAGAGGCTCTTTTTTTTCACACCAGTTATATATGCCATATGCTATGGATGCATGAAATGGCAAAGAAGGGGGAAGTCACAAAAACAGGAGACTATAAGGCAAAATTTAAGTATTTTATTTCTATAAATAGTGAAAACACAATCTATTTCTGAGTAACATAAAATGTTCACGTTTAGGCTGTAATTATGCTGTTTATAACAACAAAAAAAATTTATCATCTTCTTAAAGCCAGTTTGAAATATTAACAATATATGTTGGAAAATGAATGTGTGTCAAGAGCAGAAAGTCATCTTCTTAAAGCTTGTAAAACTTTTCTTATAGCAAAGTTTCTGGGAAAGCAAATTTCTTATGCCTGTTTCAAGAATATTAGGTGGGTACGCAATTTTAACCATATAAAGGCTTCTAAGATTGTGCGTTTTAGAAGGGAAT
This sequence comes from Rhynochetos jubatus, assembly GCA_027574665.1. NCBI lineage: Eukaryota > Metazoa > Chordata > Aves > Eurypygiformes > Rhynochetidae > Rhynochetos > Rhynochetos jubatus. The sequence goes on from CM050653.1 coordinate 34,235,128, forward strand.
GAACAGAAAGGTTTATATCAATCTTGGACACACCACGCCAATGTCCTTCTAAAGATGATTTGCCTGATGCTTCATAAATAAGAAGCTTCTCTGAAAATGGTTTGCTGTTGCAGTCATTTTACAGACGAGTGCAAAAATTAAGATTTGCCAAGTAAAACAACCATGCTGATTTCAAATTCAAAGGAATCAGAGAGAGAAAACACTTTTTTTTTTTTTTTTTTTTTTTTTTAAGAGACCATTTTTCAGCTCTTACTTCATTCTTTTGAAAATCTTCGTAAGGTAAGGACAGATTTCATTAGCAAAGTGTGCATGTACCCTACATGCTATCCCCATATACTTGTACAAGAACTCTGTATGCAAGCCCAAACAACTGAACAGTCCACATTTTCTCTTAGGTCTACATAAGAATGCAGCTGTTTGTGGCTATGTTCAAAAGGTGCCTGTAGTATTATACCTTTCAGAAGATTGTTCCTCAATTAATTTTTTGCTTGTCTTCACTTTTCATAGTAGAGTAGCTCAGGTTAAATTCTGAAAAAAGAAAAAAAAAAAAAAAGACTTGGAGCTGAGCAAGAAGAAATTGAATTTTTGTCTGTAGATCTTTATTTTCAATATGCTCTTTGCATCTTTAAACTGAAAATGTTGCTGCCTTATCGATGTCATAGAATCATAGCATGGTTTGGGTTGGAAGGGACCTTAAAGATCACCTAGTTGCAAACTCCCTGCCATGGGCAGGGACACCCTCCACTAGACCAGGTTGCTCAAAGCCTCATCCAGCCTGACCTTGGACACTTCCAGGGATGGGGCATCCACAGCTTCTCTGGGAAACCTGTGCCAGTGCCTCACCACCCTCTCTGTGAAGAATTTCTTACTGATATCCAATCTAAATCTCCCGCTTTCAATTTAAACCCGTTACCCCTTGTCCTGTCACTACCTGTCCTTTTAAGCAGTCCCCTCCAACTTCCTTGTAGGCCCCTTCAGGCACTGGAAGGTGCTATAAGGTCTCCCCAGAGCCTTCTCTTCTCCAGGCTGAACAAGCCCAATTCTCTTAGCCTGTCCCCATAGCAGAGGTGCTCTAGCCCCCAGAGCATCTCCGTGGCCTCCTCTGGACTCACTCCAACTAGTCTGTATCCTTCTAGTGCTGAGGGCTCCACAGCTGGACACAGCATTCCAGGTGGGGTCTCACGAGAGCAGAGTAGAGGGGGAGAATCACTTCCCTCGACCTGCTGGCCACGCTTCTGATACAGCCCAGGATCCGGTTGGCTTTCTGGGCTGCCAGTGCACACTGCCGGCTCATGTTCAGCTGCTCATCCATCAGTACCCCCAGGTCCTTCTCCTCAGTCCTGCACCCATCCATCAAGATGCTGAAAAGATGATGGCTCAGGTGTCTTCATAGAGTATCCACAAACTGTAGATTCAACTTCTTCTCATTTCAGGATTTTTCCCACCTTCATTTTTAGTTTTATAACATGAATGCAGGTTAGGCTTGTACAATTTACAAAGAGACAGTATCTTGGATATTTCAAAGGGATTAATCTAGATGCTAATAATTGGAAAAAAACTCCTAGAATGCAATTTAGTAAATTAAAAACTAATTCATAATTATATAAAATGTGGTTTGAACCCTGAGAGACATGGCTTATTGCTGTCATATGCAGTATAACCGTTAAAGGTTTTATACCTCACAGGATAACACCATTTCAAACACAATTCAGTAAAATGTCCCTTCATGAATCTGTGACATTCTATAGTTAACAATAAAGGAAACAACAAAGAAAATGTTTCTATCTTAACATTTCCCATTTTTCACTTTCAGTAACCTTCAGAAGAAGAGCTTAGGAGGATGCCTAACAGCAGCGTAACCCAGCAGAACCATTCCTTCAATGAGACACTGCAGAACTCCTCAGAGAGGGTGCACACCATTCTCATAGCCCTGTACATCATCAACCTGGCTGGTGGCACCCTTGGAGTCATCATGATGTCCCATCAATTGTTTCAAAGGAGATCGCAATCTGTGATGACCGTTATCATCATCAACCTCCTGGTGCTGCACACCTTTATGCTCCTCAGCATCCCCTTCCGCCTCAGCTATTACATTTTACAGGAATGGGTATTTGGGAGGTTCGCCTGCAAGCTAGCAAGCGCCATCATCTACATCCACATGTACACCACTTTCATGTTTTACGTGGCTATCATCGTAATACGCTTCTTCCGACTTGAATTTTGGAAGTGCTACACTACAGCCTGGGTGGCTGCTGTCTGGCTGGTGGGGGCTCTAGTCATCACACCTGTTCTCCTCTCCTACTATGGCACCTCTAAGACATACAACTCCTCCGAATGCTTTCAGTTCCACAGGGAGATACAAGAGGCTCACATGGTCATCATAAACTACTGCTTGGTTGGGATTTTGGTGGCAGTTTGTGCTGTGCTTACCATAATACAGCTGTCTGTGATCTGTAGACTGGCTATGAAATACTGGCCTGACATCAACTCCCATGTGGAATTCAGGGCTCAGGCAAAGAGTTTCTTCTTCATCTTGGTAACATTAGTATGCTTTATGCCTCATCATGTATTCAGAGTGTATTACATCCGAAACTACCACCTCGATAAAGATCATAAACTACTCCCATACAACGAAATTTTTTTGGCTTTAACAACAATGTGCTGCTTGGATATGTTGTGCTTCATAGCAGGAATAGCCCACTGAACTGTGAGCTGCCAGCAAGTCCAGCTGCAGTGTGTCAACACTGGCTTTTGGCAGAAATAAGACTGTGTCAGGACTTTGCTGAGCTGGGGAGACTGCTGAGTTTTCTGCATGGCTGTACTGATCTGTAGCATTGTTTGGCTTTTGCAGACCATGAAGATCCGTCGTTCAGAGGCTACCGGGCTTTTATCTATCTATCTTCTCTCTCGAAGGCAGACACAAGTCTTACTCTAGCCTTTGACCAAAGAAGCTCACGTAAGATTTTCCTCAGCTATCCCTTTTTAACAATTACAGCACAAGTATCCATTCCTTTCTATTTTTTCAGCGAAGTATCTCAGTAACAACATCCCACTGTGACCAGTAATTTGTCCAGTCTGAAGCTCCAGCTTCTTCCTGCAATTGTGATACTGAAGGGAAGAAAGAAATTGATTTGCAGGATTTTTGTACTAGTGATTTCAGATAGCAAGGTCAGAAACTCTATTCAAATAAAAAGTATTCAAGCCATGAAACCTGGTAGGAAGGGAATAGTGTAGTAGCACATTTCAGCAGAATCCTTCTTTTCTTCACTTATACAAAGTGTATACTAAATCAAGTTATATGAAAACACATCATTCTCACAACTTCACCTTTACTTGCTTCATTCCAAAGCCACACACAGTACCCATCCAGAGTGAGTGAGAGTGGAACAGGCCATGGGTTTCAAAGCTTCTGCCTTATGTCACTCTTCTGTCAGGACTGGATCTGTGGCTGTTTTCCCTTAGGTGTATTGTAGGCAAAGAAATACAAGTTACTGTGGTCCCGTAATTGGATCTGGAATTCAAATCGAGGTGTCTGGTCCTTTACTGAAGGATCAAATGCCCTGTAGGAGAGGGAAATATTTTATTAACCTTCATAAAAAACCTTTGATGTCTGGTCACTTTCAGTTGCCTGTTGATTTATTATCAGATGCCATATTTTTTCCATTTGCACATGTAACAAAAACTAGAATAAACTAACTGAACTGTGTTTAATCAGTTCAACAAATGCTCACGTATGTGTATACAAACTTGTGCTGGAGTATATATTTTCTCCATTAGATAGATTATATATTTGGGAACCACATCCGTTATGGGAACCTCTGGTTTAAGTTCATTATGTGAAAGGGTTTTTTACGATAGCATTCTGCCTGTTCTGCTCAGTGCAGAACCCTCTAACCCTTCTGCCCAAGGCCCCACTGCCATTTGCTGCATCCCAACAGCCTGAGGCCAGATTTCTCCCACTCCAGACTCCCAGGACTCACACAACGGTATGCTACCTCGTTTTTAGTCCCATAAATTGCCATAATTTTTAGTCTGACAATTTTTGCTACAGAAGTTTTATTATACCTGGATTTAGACAGGTCAAAAGTTGATTTGGGAGGGTTAAAAAGTTACACATATAAAGTGATGCTAGTGATGCCTCGGACTGATGGCATTTCTTTGAACAAAAGAGCTTACACCTGCTTTGTCAATCCTGAATGAATGTTTTTGCCTTTATGTTTCTGTGAAAAAAATAGTTGTTGAAAACTCCCAACAGTTCCAGGATCTCTTCTGCCTCTTTTAAAATGTGAGAGGTGTCCAAGGGACCAGCAGCAAATCATGAAGTCTTCTGAAAATCCTGCCCTTACAGCTTCCACCAGGTCCACTCCTGTTTGTACAATACAAGCTGCTCAGCCCATGTTTTTCAAAGATGACATCTAGAAGTACAGTACAATACAACAGAGATGAAGTGTAAAGGGACAGATTCTAAAATGGGTGAACAGCTCCCAAAACAGTGGCTTTTCAAATGCTTCTCCAGGCAGGATACAGCAAATGTAGTTGATAAGAGAGCCAGGACCCCTCAAGCTGAAAAAGCTTAAATAAAGCTCTGGTACTTCAGGAGAATTTTGAGGAAAACAAAGCAAGAAGCAGGACCGGCAGAGAAGATGTTTGCACCTCTGACACCAGAAAGAGTTGGGGTAAGTTGGATCTACCAAAGCCTTTAGGAAAACTGGCAAAGCTGTAAGTGGGGCAACAACGACATGGTTTTCCCCTCACTGTTACTGGGCTCTGTGGCTAAACAGAAAATCTGTACATGAAGTGTCCTGTGTCACTGCTTATTCTCGCTGACCAATGTTTCCAAGATGACCTACCTGGTAAAGATCAGAATCAGCTGGTGTTGCTTGTGAGTTTGCTGACAATCTAGCAGTCCAGCCTAATGATGTACAAGCTTGGGAGAGGAAAAGGGAAATTACACGCATATTCTCAGCTATGGTAACTGTGCTGGTTTTAGTCAAGACAGAGTTAATTTTCTTCACAGTAGGTGGTATGAGGCTGTGTTTTGGATTTGAGAACAGTACTGATAACACTGGTGGTTTTTCAGTGCTTGCTAAGGGGTGTTTGCACCAATTCAAGGACTTTGACAGCTTCTGATACTGCACCCATGCTCCCAACTGTCTTGCAACAAGCAGTGTGGGGGGGGGACACAGTTCAGACAGCTGACCCAAACCAACTGAAGGAGTATTTCATTCCATAGTATGTCATGCTCAGTATATAAGCCGGGGGTGGGCTCGGGGGGCATAGTTTTTTTTATGGTGTGTGCGTTAGTCAGTGGGTAGTATTTTTAGTATTATTAGTATTGTTAATATTATTAGTTTCACTATTTTATTAATTTATATTCAATTATTATATTGTTCTTATCTCAATCCATGAGATTCCTTTATTTTTTCCTCCAATTAACCTTCTCCACAGCAGGGGGGTGTGTGCGCATGTGGTGTTAGTGAGCAGCTGAGTGATACTTAGTTGCTAGATAAGTTTAAACCATGACAGTAACAAAACGTGCCTTGGTGGCTTTACCCTTGGCTTTTGCCTGATATTTTTCACTTGTTCTTGCACAGCATCAAGGCTTTCTCTCTTTCCCACTCTGCCCTGCAGTAAGTAGGTGGGGGTGGGCAAGACATTGGGAGGGGACACGTGCGGGACAACCCACCTGAACTCCAGATTGATATTCCGTGCCATATAACATTGTGCTCAGCAATGTCACCTGAGGTAGAAGAAGAAGGGAGGGGGTTGACTTCTTTGGTGGCTGTTGCTCAGAGACTGGCTGGACATCCATGTCCTTGTGGGAGATGATAAGTGATTTCCTGCTTGTTGTTTTCTATTTTCTTCACCTGTTAAACTGTCTGTGTCTCGACTCATGAATTTTGCTTTTGTTCTTCCTGTCCTCTGCCCCATCCTCCTGGGGCTGGAGGGACTGAGAGAGCACTTATGGGGGTGATCCGGTGCTGGCCAGGGTCAGCCCACCACACACCCCTTGTCAGGGAGATCCCTGCCTGCCTATTGCCACAAAATTTGATGCAGCTGAAATTTGCACCTGTAGTGCTTCTTCCTTGCAGCCACAGCCAAACAACCTTTACTATTAACCATTGCAATGAGGGAAAGCATGGAAAGTGAAGTGAAGCTTATGCTTCAGCTTCTTCTCACAGTTAGTAAACTACAACAGTTTTTGCACCAAGGCTTCAGGTAGAATGCCATTCTAGTGCTTGCTGTACCATCCAGATAATACTTCACCCCCACCCCCTCTTCCTTCTTCCACCCAAGTTACTTTCTTTAACCCTACCCATGAACCACATGCCTTTCTGTCTCTTGGCCTTCACCACTGATGTATCCTTCCTGAATTATAACCTAAGCTCCCTTTTATTTTTTTCATGCTTCACCATTTTCTCTGTAGATTCTCTTACTATTAATTATGTAATGACACATCCCTTGGAAAACAGTTAAAAGTTATTGGATTGAATGCCATTTGCATGATCCAAGTAATTCTGGAGATAATTATACACATTAGTAATTGCTTTCAAGTTAACTGATATGTAAAATTGTAAACCATTTATTCATCCCATTCATTTTTAATGCCATCAAGTGAATACTGGGAAAATCACAGAATCATAGACTGGTTTGGGTTGGAAGGGATCTTAAAGATCATCCAGTTCCAACCCCCCTGCCATGGACAAGGACATCCTTCACTAGACCAGGTTGCTCAAAGTCTTATCCAGCCTGGCCTTGGAAACTTCCAGGGATGGGGCATCCACAGCTTCTCTGGGCAACCTGTCCCAGTGCCTCCCCACCCTCTCTGTGAAGAATTTTTCTTGATATCCAATCTAAATCTCCCCACTTTCAATTTAAACCCATTACCCCTTGTCCTGTCACTACAGGCCCTTGTAAAAAGCCTACCCCCACCCCCACCCCCCCACCCCACCCCCTGCTTCCTTGTAGCCCCTTTCAGGTACTGGAAGGTGCTATAAGGTCTCCCCAGAGCCTTCTCTTCTCCAGGCTGAACAAGCCCAACTCTCTCAGCCTGTCCCCATAGCAGAGGGGCTCCAGCCCTCTGAGCATCTTCGTGGCTTCCTCTGGACTCGTTCCAACTGGTCTATATCCTTTGTATGCTGAGGGCTCCACAGCTGGACACAGCACTCCAGGTGGGGTCTCACGAGAGCAGAGTAGAGGGGGAGAATCCCCCCCTTCAACCTGCTGGCCACACTTCTCCTGATACAGCCCAGGATACGGTTGGCTTTCTGGGCTGCCAGTGCACACTGCTGGCTCATGGCCAGCTTCTCATCCACCAGTACCCCCAGGTCCTTCTCCTCAGGGCTGCTCTCAGTCCATTCTTTGCCCAGCCTGTACCTGTGCTCGGCATTGCCCCGACCAATGTGCAGGACCTTGCCCTTGGCCTTGTTGAACTCCATGCGGTTGGCACAGGCCCACCTCTCCAGCCTGTCCAGGTCCCTCTGGATGGCATCCCTTCCCTCCAGCATGTCGACTGCACCACACAGCTTGCTGTCATCAGCAAACTTGCTGAGGGTGCACTTGATGCCATCATCCATGTCGCTGACAAAGATGTTGAACAGTACTGGTACCAATACCGATCCCTGTGGAACGCCGCTCGTCACTGGTCTCCACTCAGACATTGAGCTGCTGACCACAACTCTCTGAGTATGACCATCAAACCAGTTCTTTGGAAAGATTGAGAAAAAGAAAGGATGATCAAGTAATGCTATTTCTCTCAGATGGCTCAAGCTGCCCAACCTGTACAAAACAGGAAGATCATTACAATCTGCAAACGCTGTTCCCCTGTCTGCAATTGCTGAAGATCATCCTATAACTAACTAAAGTTCATACTTTAAAGTTCATACAGAAGTATGAACTAAAGCTATCTTTAAGAGGTCACGGGAAGAATGGTCTGTGGATGGCATACTTACAGAGTGTGCAGGCAGACCAACTTTGTCTCTATGAAGAATGAAATGGTCCACTTCCCTTCACGTACTCTGCCCAGAATTCAGGGTTAAAGCTGTAATCTGTCTTGTATTTTCACTGTTTGAGACTGAACCCCTTGTCCTGGCTATCCAGATACCCTGAGCTCTTTGCTCAGGGTGGCTATTTGCTATGGAAGGCTCAGTCACCAAGTGCAGGATTCGTGTGCATCAGGGTGTCCTTGTTCTGAACAGCAGCTTTCACAACTGTCTGGTTTTTTCCATTGAAATCCTAAATATGAAAACACACTACAGTTCCTGTCCTTCATCATATACAATCCGGTTTGGGATTTTGAGTGCCACCAAGAGTCACAGAGCAGCTATCTGGCACAGGGAGCAGAACCACATGTGGGTAAATGTATGAAAGGAGTTTTGCATTGAAAATCACTTCATCCTTAAATGCATGGATGAAAACATTGCAGAAGAACTACAGGAGGTCAGCATTTATAGCAATGATTGTTGCTTAGAGAATCAATATCAGACAAAACTAAACCCACAGAAACATAATAATTTAAAGAACCAACAAAGCTACAAATGGCCAGGAAACCTCACAGCTTCTTTATGTCTTCTTTACTACACTGTTTTCAGCTGTTGGTGAAGAGCCACATACTAAAACCATGGTAAGTCATGACCATCTGTTGTGATGCAAAGGGTGTGACATAAATCATACAGATATTTTGTTCATCAGCTGACAATTTTTTGGTGAGTCCGACAGTCAAATGGTAGGAGCCGTAGCTCAGAAGAAGGATGCTGACGTTGTATGATGAAAGAGTTGCATCACTGAAACCATGCTGCCACTGATGAGTGTAATTGCTCACAATCATCTACTCCCTGTCAATATCTTAACAGAACAACAGGCAAAGCAAGGAACTGCCAGTGAGCTGCTTCACCTGTTCCTCAGTTGTAAGATTTCTTGTGTTCAACAGATAGAGAATACAAACTCTTAGGATTTAGGGAAGAAAAAGTCTGACAGCACAAAATCAGGTGCACTCAGCAACCATATTTCTGAATCTTCAGACTCCACAGCTTCTGCCTGGAATGCTGAAAGGGTTCATGTTTTGATCCATGCAGTGTGCTCCCACCCAGCCTCAGGAACTTCTCTCCGAAAGGATCTGAAATCCTCAGCAAACACATTCATTGTGCCCTCAGTGAAATTAGCTCCTTGGTAGCCTTCTTGTTCTTCCTTGTGCTTCTTGGATTCTTAGCTGTCTCTCCCCACTTCAGACCCTCAAGTGCACCCCTCAGGTCCCCATTTCTGACCCACTTGGGAATGAGATGGCATCCCCACATGCACACGCTCTCCTGCTTCGAGTAGATGTATCTGATCATTCATGGAAAACCACACAGGAGCCCTGAGGTACATGCTGAGACGTAGAAGCCAGTGAATGTCACTCATGAAGCACCAGACTTGCACACAGCAGAAAAGGGGAAAGCTGGTCTCTAGATGAAGTAATTTTTTCTCCGCCAAGAAAAGATGTGATGGTGGTTCTCAGTGCTCTGCCTTAGTGCTAACAAGAAAGTAGCTGCCTGCTTTTAGGTCTTGGCAAGCAAGGAGGGAGATGATGAATGCTTCAGAGGAAAGAAGGCTGCAGGAGACGGACTAGAAGATATTTGCCTTGCATACCAATTCTTCCATTCATGATTTCTCTTGAATACTTGTAAAGGCTGATTTGTGTTACCCAAGGCATGCATAAAACAGTGTAAGTTCTAATATTCCATGGCAATAAATTGCATTAATCTGTCAAGCAGGAAAGTAAAAAAACCCACTGTGATAAGGTAGAGCCTTTATATGATATTAGACAATAGCATAAAAATACGTGCTGCTTTCATTTCATACTCTGCTTGGCATATGTGTTGTACGCTAAGTAAATCCACTGGCACATCTCCTGTCAGTACACCACTCGTTTAGTCAAAGATGTGATAAACAATCCTTCAGCCATAATTTTGCATATTTGCATATAGCGATTCTTCCTCTTTCCTCTTCATATCCTCTCTCTGTGGAAACCCCCTCTAAAATTTTGCAATATGAAAACCAAGAGATTCATGTGTAAAGACTAACCACTGGATAAAAACCAATTCCTCTCCCCACAATTATAAAAGCAACTGAAAATAAAGGGGAATCTTCACAAGCTCCATGCTTTATTTTCTCCCTGGCATTATCATACCAGCCTCCTTTCCCAAAGCTTAACCTAACCAGGTGACTGCCTGTGTATTGCGGATGGAGCAAATGAAGAAATGAATTCAGGAAGAGGTTTTTCCACAATGAGGAACCCCACGATGACTCATCTGCTGCTCCTGGTGTCTCTCTCACCGTCCTCTGGCTCTGCTGCGAAAGCATGACATGTCAGTGCACAGGCTGGTGGAGCCTGTCCCATAAACAGGCTGTGCAGCACAAGTCACCAGGCACTCTCCTGTTTTAGCCCTACAGCTACCCGCTACAGTTACCCTAAAACCATTTCTAGCTGTAAAAAGGCACTCTTTCCAATTACTAATAACATTTCCTCCTAATTCTCAGAACTCTTCAAAGGAGAAATATATTTTCAGACAAATTACTCTTGAAAACTGCCAGACTTTTTTACTTTCAACTTCCCCCTTCCCCCTTGAGTTAGAGGGTAAACTCTAACTCTCCCTGAGAAGAGTAACAACAGCCAAAATTACCACTGGATTGGTTACAACTTTCTAAAATTTTTGGCAACACATAAGACGATGAACAAAACATCTCTGTACAATTTACATCACACCTTTTGCATGACAACAGATGGTCACAACTTAGGACTTACCGTGGATTTAGTGTGTGGCTCCTCAGCAATAGGTGAATGAAGAGCTCTTTGTAAGTAGCTCTTACTCCCCTTTAAGGCAGGAGCAGTTTGGTATTATACAGCACATGGTTCATCTCCTCATTGTCTGTTTCCTTTTCATCTGTTTCATGAAATACTGGTTAGTGGGTGGGAAAACTAACTCACCGAGTGCCAGAAAGTTCAGTGTAATTTTTCCAGGTTTCTAGACTTGAGCTAGTCTGTTATTGACAGCTGTATTGCATGACTTGTTGCCAGTCAAGACACGAGGAGGCTGGAGAGTATAATGTTTGAGAACCACCGAGTTAAACCAAAGTTATGCTGTGACTGCAATCACTTTCCAAATGCTTTAAACAGCTTTAAAGCTTATTTAGTTAACAAAAACTCTTAAAAATCCTGGTGTATGCTCACAGATGGGGCACTTGCAGTTTAAGAAGGTTCCCACCATGCAACAACCTCACCTCGGTAGCCTCGTTAAGACCCATGTCATATACATGGAATGGGCACAGCCCTCTGACTCACGAAACAATCTTTGTGCCAAAGCAGGGGATTTTTTTGTTGAAATATCAGAGCAGTGTTGGTGGTGGCTTCCTATGACAGCACACTGTATAAATATAAGAATCATTTATGAAATAATCTCATAAAAGCAGTATCTGCATGTGAAGCATTAAAGCAAGATTAGAACCGTATAGAGGAAATGAGGGAACTCTTAGAAGCCTGCAAAACAAAGACAACAACAACAAAAAATCTTAGGTTTTATAAAAGAGAAAGAGCTCAATTGCAAAATTCAGGCCATTATAAGTCAAGACAATACAATGCAAGGGAGAATGGGAGAAGAAAGAATTGTCTAACTCATAATGATTTGCTTATTTATTATTTAAAATGTCAAAGAAGTCAAGAGAGTGTAAGAGACAACAAACAAAAAGACAAAGACATGAAAGAGACAGCTCAAAAAGATGTCTCTGAAGTAAGCTAACAAAACTTGTTGGGTCAAAGAAAAAACAGCCATTGATGGCTGATATACAGAAGTGGCTGAAATAGTCAGGAACACAGAGTAATGGTGAAGATGAAATGCTAGGGAAAAGTGAAAGACATTTTTAGGAGAGTCTTATTAAACCAAAACCATGGATTGCACTTGTGGAAATTGAATTGGTCTCTGAAGGCACCCCAGATCAGAATATCTCTATCATTAAGTGCAACAATATCCAATTCTTTTGGTTTTCTTCTAGAATTATTCTCTTACTACTGCTCACAAGGCTTGGAAAGGAGTTCAGTTTAAAAAAAAAAAAAGGATCTTCTGTCATTATCAGATGGAATAAAATCTATTTAATCAGATCCTGTCTGATCAGACAAAATAATAATTTAATAAGAAAGCAATACATCCTCTACACCTATTTCTGCAGTAGCTAGCTCCTCATGAAACAGCTCCTGGGACAAAGCTCTCAGCTTGCCTCTGTTCCTGCACACCCACACTGCATGAGCCAGCGAGAATCTGATCAAAGCATCCTGGCTTTTCTGCCAGCAGGTAACTGGCTGCCAGCCACTGAGCTGTCTCCTCATGCTGACGTTTCCCTGAGCTGCTGTCATCAGAGAAGGCCACAGCTGAAGTGTCATGGAGGCACTTCCACCCCAGAAGTGTCACTTTGTAATCCAGCCACAGAGCACAGCCATGTGCCAGGGATACCTCTGCCTAGGGATCGTGGTGCAGGAGCAATGTGAAGAACCAGGGAGGGGTAAGGGCCTTGGATGCCATCTGGCCAAAACCAGTCATCTAATACGTGCAGGTCCTGCCAGCCACCAGGCTGTAGAGCCATGATCCTTGGATTTTGGAAACACTCTTCTAGCACATAGCTAGGTAAGGTAGAGCTTGGTGTTTTCTGCTGAGTTGTCAAGTTAGAAGACAGTCCATAGGGCATCCCACCTATTAAATGTACAGAAAACTGCAATCCAGCAATTTTGGATCATCAACTCTTCCTCCCTCTGCAAAACCAGAAGAGGATATCCACCATTCCTTACTGCTGAGGGTAAACCCTGGCCTTTGTTTTCTGGTGAGTAATGTCCTTGCAGTAGAGCATTTCACGAGGTGCTGCCAGCTGGCCAGTGGAACATGGCTGGGCACTTGGTCCTGGCATGCAGGGCAGTGGGAATATGAGTTTATAGGCAGCTAGCAGAACCAACAAAACACACTTGCGGAGAGTTAAATGAGATGGATACTAGCCAACCATAAAAATAATGATGTGAATGCTTATAAAAAATATGGTAAGACTTCAAGCAGTCAAAATATGCTATTAATCCATCTGGTAACCTGAGAAACCCTTTGTACACAGATTTAGAAGTGGCACTAGGGAATATCTCAAACAGACCCGACAATGACGCAAGGACCCAGTTTTGCAATCATTAAACAACCGTTAGAGTTGCTCTGAGGTCTGCCTCTCGAAACCTGTGTATGTTTTCAGAGGAAAGAACTCATTAACCTCTGAACTGGTGTGCAATTGTGCCACACCACAATACCATGAGAATATCCTGTCACTCTGTGATTCATTACTCTGAAATGGAGTATGCTACTACATGTCCTCAGATAAATCAGTAGGCATCATGGAAATGCAAATAAAAAACAATAACTTCAGGGCACTCCATGGAATCAACAGTACATGCTTATTTACAGGATTAACATAATTTGTCCTCATATATCAGGACTGTAGAGAACTTCCCCTCTTCTCTAGCCAAATTCTCTTGTGTTGTGTATCAGCATTACAGTAGTAGTTTGGTTCAAAATGATATGGAGAAAAATTAATATTATTAGGCCTGGATATTACGGACATACGTGCGGTACTAGTATCACCCTGTTCTGCCTTGCGCAGCTCAGCACTGCCTTGGTATGAACAAAGCCTTAGTAGTTCTAGCTGCATGATCATTCTGTTTCAGCAATGGGAAGAAGGGACCGGTAACCACCCATGTCCTATTCTAATGCTCTTAATTTTTCCTCTCTAACACTTAGAACTCATCTTCCTGTCCATCAAAATGCCAGCACCCAGTAGAAATCCTCTACATGTGAAGTTGGTGAGTCTCAGAAAGACCTACATCTTGAAAGAAGTGCAACAGAATAAAGAATCACAGTATCATAGAATGGTTTGTGTTGGAAGGGACCTTAAAGATCATCCAGTTCTAACCCCCCTGCCATGGGCAGGGACACCCTCCACTAGACCAGGTTGCTCAAAGCCTCATCCAGCCTGGCCTTGGACACTTCCAGGGATGGGGCACCCACAGCTTCTCTGGGCAACCTGTGCCACTGCCTCACCACCCTCTCCGTGAAGAATTTCTTCCTGATATCCAATCTAAATCTCCCCACTTTCAATTTAAACCCATTACCCCTTGTCCTGTCACTACAGACCCTTGTAAAAAGTCCCCCCAGCTTCCTTGTAGGCCCCCTGCAGGTACTGGAGTGCCAATAAGTTACTTTGATAGTACCTGTTCTGAGGTGGAGAAGTTTTATCCATGGTATTCCAATGCACACAGCTCTGCACACTGATTGTTCAGGGAACGTAAGACTGTTTCACTATGTCTAAAACACAGAACACAGAGGACTGGTTCTCATGTCTTTTATATCAGGAAGGAAGCTATCAGCAGGTGTACCTAATAAGTGTGCTGGTGTCAGCAGTGAGTAAATGGCACAAAGTATTACCAGTGCTTATCTCACTGACTACCAAGACACTGCTATAGCTTATTGGCAAGAACAAAATCCCAATTTTTGTTGTGGAGAAAGAATGATTTCAGAACTTCCAGAGAGCTACAGCCTTCTGTGCTATGGGGTCTGTGCTGAAGAAAGTTCAGGCAACTAAAGAAACACTCAGCCAATGAACTTTGGCTGAAGATTCACTGAATCAACAAGATGCTGAAACAAACAAAAAAAGTTTGTCTAAGGAAAATATGGGCGGTTTGGTAATATTGCTGGAAATTAGAAGCTCATCATCATGTTTTAAAAAATTTAATTTCTGTCAATATGAACTCAGTTGGAACAAGTCCAGAGGAGGGCCACGAAGATGTTCAGAGGGCTGGAGGACTTCTGCAATGGGGACAGGCTGAGAGAGTTGGGCTTGTTCAGCCTGGAGAAGAGAAGGCTCCGGGGAGACCTTATAGCACCTTCCAGTACCTGAAGGGGCTACAAGGAAGCTGGGAGGGACTTTTTACAAGGGCCTGTAGTGACAGGACAAGGGGTAATGGGTTTAAATTGAAAGCAGGGAGGTTTAGATTAGATATCAGGAAGAAATTCTTCATGGAGAGGGTGGGGAGGCACTGGCACAGGTTGCCCAGAGAAGCTGTGGATGCCCCATCCCTGGAAGTGTTCAAGGCCAGGCTGGATGAGGCTTTGAGCAACCTGGTCTAGTGGAGGGTGTCCCTGTCCATGGCAGGGGGGTTGGAACTGGATGATCTTTAAGGTCCCTTCCAACCCAAACCTTTCTGTGTTTCTATGATTCATCTGGAAGTAATGCAGAAGTGGTGCAAGCACAACTTGCTTCACTGATGAGGAGGAAAACTAGCAAAAAGTCTCCCCCACCATAATAATTACGGTGGTGAAGAAATATCTTCTGTCCCCAGCAAATGTCCAGCAAGTACTGTGTAACATTTCTGGATTTATCTGTGGTCCAGCATGTAGCTTTCTCTTAAGCACCTGACAACACCTTTTCATTTATTAAAGAGGTAGCTAGGTTGAACACAACCAATGCAGCAGCTGGAAACCCAGCCACATAACCGCTTCTTTCTTCTCATTCGACCTCTGTTTTATCAAATAGTTTTTCCTGTAATGTCACGAGAAGAAAAAGTCTTCAGCTTTGTCACTCCAAGCGGCATGCTAGTTTTACTGTGCAGAACGTTGTATGTGCATAGGCAATAGCTGTGACAGCACAAAGAGCACCACATTTTGGAGCTTTCATAACAATGCAATTATTAACTCAAGTCATACAGACATAGTTTCCAATAAGCACTTTGTATGTTTGATACTGTAATCATTTACGTTAGGTGACTCAAAATGTGCCACCATTAGAAGCCTTTTTGACATAATTCTTTTCAAAGCTTTTTAACAGAACTGTGGTACTTAGTAGTATCGTGACATTTTTTATTGATTTTGGTGCCAGGAAAGACCCAAGTGGGATTTAAGTGGAATTATTCATCAACACTGTCTTCCCTTCCTTTTTCAACATGCTCAGATGTGTCTGCCCACTTGTCAGCTCCTCAGAAAGCTCAGGACATCCCATAAATTTGGAAGTTAAGGTTATTTTTCTTCCTTGGCAGTAACCTAGCCAAGTGACGTTCTCAAACTTGTCTGGATAGTTTCTGTGCTTCCTACATTTTAGTCCCTCTTAGAAGAGCACACGGGTCTGTCCGGTTCCTCACCGTGAGCTGAGCTGGCCTCTGAACAGATTGCCTCTCGCTACACCTCACAGACACCTGCAAGCTTCCTCAGACAAACACACCACTAAAAAACCACCTGGAATTGAGAATGTCCCTTATACCAGGGGAGCTATCATAAACCGGTTATGTCAGGTGGTTGACTGTGTGAAAGGCACACACTGAAAAAGAGTAGCAGTGCATAACATTTAACAGGGTGTTTTTAAAAAAGATTAGAGGAGGCTACAGAGTCTTCTTCCCGTTTAGCTGTAATGAATCACTCTGCGGTTGGTGTTATCTCTCCTTGTCTTTCCACTGTTTAAACTTCCCATTTGTCACAAAGTCGCTCACTGCTGCTGTGGCTGCACAGAAGATATCTGTATAGCTGAAGCTTGAAGGGATGGGTACTTTCAGCAGGCAGCCCATCTCTGCCAATAATAGGTGTTTAAGACAAATAGAGGAATTAACATCTGAACTCACCAATCTGTTTGTATCATTTCTCAGAGAGTCCAGCTATCTGCCTTATTCTGTCTAACTTCTGGAACACACTATGAGGAAAATACATTCACCTCTGGCAATATAAGGAAAGTATTTTGCCCATCTGATCTCCATCCATACTTGGTTGGCTCTAACAACCAAACTGGTAGGTCAGCCCTCTGACACTCCCAGATCAAACATCCAAGCCTTCTGCACTTCCCATAACACGTATGATTATAAAGTGCCTAACTGATCTGATTTCCAGTGCTTTACAATTTAGTTTTCATGGCCTTATGAGACCTCTTTACAGTGTTTTGGAAATATTTACAGTAAGTCAGTCACACTGGGCAGTACAATGTTAATAAATTTGGGGGGAATGATCTGAATTACCCAAGCTCTTTAAAAGGAGAATTCATAACTGGTATTAATCACATAACAGTGAATCTGGTGAAGAGATGTAATTTAACCTCAGGTTCTCCAATATCAATCACTAATCACAACATACAACAAGTTGCATAGCAGGTAGGGGCAGGGTATGCTTGAAACCAGTCTGTTACTGATATCACAGATTCTGTGAAATCTGTGAAATCACTATATTTAAAATAAAAGCAAACACCAAACCCAAGGAGAATCTGAGGTGAGTTGTAATTGAGCTACTTCATTGAGCTGCTTCAATAACTTATTTCTTCCCTGCCCTACTTTTCCAAAATGATAAGTTAATCAGCTAGAAAAGTACATTGTGAATTCCCATGCCTGCATCAGTCTTTCTGTCCTTCCTCGCAGAAAGGTAGCCTTCTATTCATAATTTTCGATTACTAAGTGATGTGTTTAGAGCAGTAATCTTCACCTTACATAATCCTGTCCTTTATATACTTCTGCTTTCGATTGGCAGCGAATACAAAGCTGATCATGCATAAGATACATGCATAAATGTCAACCAACTCATCTGCCTTCTTCCTCCGTTTTTCAGTATTGCTGCAGTAGACGATGTTTAAGTTCATCACTGCTGACACCCTATTAAAGCTCTGCGAATGCACATCAGTGCTACTGCACTATTATCATTCTTTACATTTTTCCCTTTTGGCTGAACAGACAATATGATGGATGCCAGAAAGCCTGGTTATACGGGACATAGTTGCTAGTAAAAGAAGCATTTCAGTGAGTCATGAATAAAGGTTTAAATGAAAACCAAAACCTAGAGTTAAAAACAGACTATAGACCAATTTTCTTTAAAAAGTTAACCCTCCTTTCAGTTAAAACTTATTCTTTGACTCGAAACCAAACTTCAGAAGACAAAAAGTATCCATACATGAACTACAACTACCCAGCCTGAAATCCAGTGAGGTGACATGGTTTCTAGAACCTGAAAGATATGGAAGGATGATAAAATTACAGTCCAAACTGTATTTTACAGTCCAAAAAAAAAAAAAGACAAAAAGAGAGAAGAAATATTTCCGCCAGAAAAACAAAAGGCTCTTCCACTCTGTAGCATATTTCTGTGACAGAAAAAGGAAGGGTGAAAAATGTATAGGTTTACACAGTAGCTACACTTTGTTATTTTATTTTGGGTTTATAGTTATTCCTGAAATTACTGCATTATCATCTGAAAGATAAATATATAGATTTCCCTAGCAGGCAGAAAAAAAATTATTATGATTTTCCTCAAGTCTTAGTATTATTACTATTACTTTTTGACCTCAGGTGTCTTTTATTTAAAGGGTAGTTTCAATCTTGCCATAGAAGGGAGTGACATCCACAAAGTATGTGTCAAACTGCTGTTGCATTATCACACAGGACCTATAAGTTTATGAAGGATACCCACTGCCAACTCCTCGAGCCTGCAAGGACAGCCTCTCCCAGTGCAGTTATTGCCACCTCCTGGATTTCTGCTTCTAGTACAGGTTTCCATACTGCACTCAGCTCTGGGCAATAAGCTCAGGACATCCCACTCAGTTCAATAAATTCAGAAGTTAAGATTAGGGGAAAACTGAGGCTCCAAAGAAACATTGCTTTTAACATAAAATTTACCAATTCTGGCAGTAGACAGCCTGGCAGTAAGGATCAACACCATGGCGTAGTGGCAACTTGCAGGCAGGCTAGTTTTGCATTAAACCACTCTAACCAGTTGTACAAGTGTTGACCTAAATGTGCCAGTACATAATTCCAACTTTTGTAGGAAAATATGAGTATGACAGAAGGTAGCATCACAGAACACAAAAATCCAAGAGAAAGTGCCACTACGGAGATTATTCCAAAGTCTATGTTAATTATATACCAAGTAATAAAGTTTTTTAACAAAATGCCTGTGGACATCTGAAGAATCCACCTAGATGGGGCAAAAAGCCCCAACCAGTTTATTCCTTCCTTCTTGCAATTGGTTTTTGTTTTAAGGATGAAACATCTCTAAAGAAAGAATCTGAGTGATTGCAGGAAGGGAGAAGCACTGACAACTGCACTGCTGCTTGGCTGTTTATGGTATCAGGTTTGTCACTTCAGAACAGTAGGAGAACGTAAGTGTGAAGTTTTAGTACAAACTCGTTACTGTTCTGTCAGCTGTCACCATTTCCTCACTCCACTCCTCCATCATTCATATTTCTCTTCAGGATGCAGTTCTGCTGAGGTACTAACACAATTTACAAGCAGCTCAGGATAGGCTATATCAATTTTTTTTGAACTTCTGAAATGATTCATAGCCATAAGACTTTGGTGTCAACCACATGACATAACTACCTGGTCTTACTGCTTCCTACTTTTACAATAACAAAAAACAAACAAACAAACAAAGAGTGCAAACATTGAGCAGGATGAATTGGAGCAGCAATAGGCAAAATAATTTATTTTATCCTATGATTTTTAAAAACTGTATTTTTATTTAGAAATTTTCTACATTCTGAATGGTGTAGGTAGAAGAAATTTCCTCATCTCCTTCTGCATGGAAGAAGAACCCAGAAAAACAGGGTGCTTGATGCTGGGGAAGGATTCGCCAGACTGTAAGTCACAATTTTAGTGACATAGCAATGGAAAGTTCACAGGTGACTTGCTGTTCCTGTCAAGGATTTGTGTTGAGATGTTCATGGGAGCCCTACATTAATTCATTTTCACAGGTCAGTTTTGCCCAAAGGAAAAATCAAATCAGGGAAGAAGCTTCATACAATGAGCATCATACAAGTGAAGTTTGAATAGCAGGAAAAGAGGCAGATAAGAGGAACAGCAACTCATTCATTTCTTTTTTGCCAGACACAGGCTGGTGTCTCCACCATCCTGTAAGTTTTGGGTGCACCATCCATATTCCACTCATGGTTACCCGTTTAAAGGATCAAGAAGTGTCTCAAGACCATTGGGTTAACATTCAGAAGGGGCTCAGGATTTGACAGCGCTTGCCTAACTGCACTCACATCCATGGCCAAAATCAGCAATTACTTCGGTTTTGGCGCAAGAGTGGCTTTTTGACATAATATAGTATTTAAAAACTCTCCACATCATGTTTCATGGACCATGAGGTAAGCTTTCCTGCTTGTGTATTGGGACCGTTTGGGTGTATAATGTATTGTTAAATCAGGGTTTAAAGCATGAGAAAATGTGTACAGTGTGAGTGTAAACATGAAACCTCACAGCATGATACAAGGATGATCACACAGAACTACAAGAAGCCATTAGTAGTTGAAAAAACAAAGATGCTGAAATGTCTGAAGTCATTCAAGTATGAATCCATGTAAAACATACTTGCACAAGCACTCTTGCTATGCAGTAAATGAAGGCAGTGGAACTGATGAAAGACCTTTTTAACGGGTAAATCAGCAGGAGTAAATTTGTCTTTCTTCCCTTCAGTAATTTTCTGCTTTATTTCTTTACTGAAAATATATTCTTGTCTTCCTATTAGTTCTCCATGGTGGAAAACACTTCCCATGCCAGTGTCACAAGGAGGCCGACACTGGACACACATGAAGATCATGGAATGTGATCATACTTTGCAGGATCTTCAAGAGATTTCTAACTTTAAGGGAATTATTGTTTTACCCCAGATTCTGGATGACAAACCAAACCTTACTACTTTTGAGCTGGTGCAGTGCCCTTACAAAAATCGCAGGGAGAAGCAGGGTATGGCACAGTAATGAAGTCTGCTTTGGTGCTGGACTCCACTACGGCTGAGAGCTAATTCCCAGAGTTGCAAGAACATCTTGAAGCAGTGTTCAAATAGTGAATAAAATCTCAGATTGGCTTGAAACTATTCTGAGGAATTCAGCCAGGTCTGAATATACACCAGAGGCAAAAATTTGCCAGTTAAAAGGTAAGAATATCAAGCAACATATCGCTAGGTATAAGAGCTTTTTTGCTGTGGATGACACATTTTTTGCTTATCCCATCAACTTCATAATCAATCTGATGCTTGTGTAACACTTCCAGGATTTCTACATGTCATTTCGGCATCAAGGATAAGAAATGTTTTCAGAGTGTTCTTCAATGGGGTTTTACTGGTGTACAGCTGAACTATGTGATGAACTTGGGTGCTAATAATGCACCATCCCCATAAAGCTGCTCTCAAAAAACACCTTTGCACATTTGAAGTGGACCTACAATTCACACATTGTTCAGCTGAATTGCTGCACGGTGCTCCAGGCAGCTGTTGTGGCAGCAGATAATCAAGACATGTCTACCTTTGTTCTAAGGTATAACAGGCTCATTTAATTAAATTACTTCATCTGTTGACAATGACATTAATGAAAATCTCAATTATCCAAAAATGATTGATAGATTCAATACAGAGAAAGGTTGCAAGTGCCATTAAACATAATGAACCTAATGGATTGCAAATGAGTCTACTTTATTTATAGAATACACCATCCCTGGAGGTGTTCAAGGAACGTGTAGACGTGGCGCATGAGGACATCGTCTAGTGGGCATGGTAGTGTTGGGTTGGTGGTTGGACTGGATGATCTTATAGGTCTTTTCCAACCTGTGTGATTCTGTGATTCTGCGATTGTTCAAAATAATTACTTTTAGCATATGGTACGGCTATAGTTTCAAATGTGAACACATGTTTTCCAGGATGTTTTTTCTTAAACGTATATGCGTATTGACCCTACATTATGAAATTACAAATTGTTCCTTTTCAGGATTTGTTAGCATTTTGTTGACAAAATTATCCTTTTCATTTGAAAGGCACAATATTGAAGTAGCTATTTAAAAGTCTAAATAATTTCAAAAACCAGAGTTGTGAAATCTGCAGGATAAATAATTTAACTAAAGCAATAATTTGTTCTTCAACTCCAGCAAAAACAAGGTGGGGGGACGGAAAGCTAGCAATCAGCAACAGAAAGGAAGTCCAGGAACATGTCATAACTGAAAAAATGTAGAAAATTCAAGGCTGATTTTCTGAATTAATCTCAAATGTTGAAAAATATTATGGCTTCCCTTCTGGAGGTTTAAATCTGACTGTGTACACATATAGGTAAATTCCATTTATAACCTTCCTCTGGATTAATATTAGAAACACTACATTTACATTATGCTGCACCTTTCACTATGTATCTTCACTCAGTTTTAACCATAGATATGCTGCTTGCCAGTGAAACAAATTAATCTGCCTTTGTGTAATGTGTGATACAGGGTTTACATCATCACCACACTGTATGAATGTCCAGTGTTGGGTATTTCCAGGTTCCCCTAAATTAAGCTGTAGTAGTACCTGTTGGCAAAGTGAATCAAAAGCAGGTCAAAGACACTGACGTCTATGCCACAAAGATGTGGCTGTCTATGCCACAAAAATGTATGTTTGCTGTGCATGCAGAGTCAGGTAAAAAAAAACCAGCATGAAAAAGTGGTGAATAACCACCCCTCTACTAAATCTTTTGAGTGTTGTACACAAAACCGTTTAGTAAAAGTATGCAACTTTCAGTGAAAAAACATAATTTGCCTCTTCTGGTACGGAATCAAAGTGCCCAGCATTAACTGGGAGCTAGTGAGCACTTCATTCACCTTTCTTAACAGTTCTTAATTTCTTCTGTTGAGATTCTTGGATTTGTCCAGACTTTAACACAAATGTTCATAGGAAAAGAAGCACAATTTTGTAAGTAGGCCCAGTCCTGAGTGTTATTCATGTTAAAGAGAATTACATGTACATCTTTCATTTCAGCAAGGATAAAATATTAGATAGGCAGCACCCTATGTTCTCGTGAAAATTGCTCACAGTTAAAGTGGCCTTCTTTTGCAGTGAGGACTTTATTTCAAATAAATCAGTGTTTTTCAAGATCTCATTCTGGGATTCACTTCCTTTCCCCAGCAGCTATGCACAGATTAAAAATGTGTATTGCCATATATTGCTATGGTTTTTTATACAGCGATTCTAGAGTCAGAAACAGCTGACCAACAAGAAAGCACAGAGCAAATAGTTACCACAGATTCTTGCTTCCAGAATAAATTGAGTAAAGATAACTTTCTTAATTTACCAAACTGGGAGTTTCAATGTTTACGACATTCAATTCTATATATTTTTAGAAGAGAACCCATTATTCATAAAGAACTTTAAAACCAAAAGCATACAGCAAGTTACCTCGGGAATGTCTCAAAATATCGTTTAACAATTGCAACAATTGGCTATGCATCACTTTTTCCACAGTTCGCTGCCCCAAGTGTCAGCTTTTACCTTGATTTTTGCAAACTCAACAAAAATGTCTTCATCTGGGGGGAAAAAATCCACAACAGCATTTTTTTAAAAAAGTAAGAAAATTAATGAAACAGAAGCATATTTTTATGTCATTTTGAAAAACAAATACCTAAGCTGAGACATGTAGTAAATCACAAACTAAAAATATAATGTAACCCTGAGTTACTTGAGTTGATAAACCATGCACAGTTTTAAAATTCATCAAAACAAACAAACCATTTATAACAAATTGTGCCAGTCAATTTAAGATGATGGAAAGCAAACCTCAAGACAAGAAATGAGTACTTCCGTTGTAATCTGTACTCTGTCTACTCATTCTTTTGTGATTGAGAAGAGGAACAAATTATGCCCTTTGAATTGTTTTGAACAGCCAGATGAATCACCAGATTATTTTTCAAGATATACAGTTGATGCAGTAAGGAAGCCTCCACCAGACATGCAGAAAGTTAGTGCCTAAACCAACCTGAAACCCATCAGTGACTCCTACAGAACGCAGGACTGTCAGATTTTTATACAGTAGTGCAATAAACTATTTTTTTACAAGGAAAAATAGAAAATCAACACATGCTAATTAATAATAATTTTCTAATTAATAACTAAGAATTGCAAAACCAGTTAACAACATGTTAGAAATAATTAATATTTTCATGATGTATAGAGGAAATAAAATTTCCTAAATGCTATTTCAAATTTCTGTAGAAATGGTGGGGTACTTTTTGTGCCTCCTGGTTAGATAAGCTCCTCTGCTGCAGTTGCTAAGGTCTCCATTGAAAGACAGCACTGTTAAGAGATGTTTCTTGCATCGTGGTGAATCAGTGAATAACTAATTTGGAGTTGCCTCCTGTTTCTGGTCAAAGATGGAAGTAAAACATTACTCCAAGCTCTACAATTACTCTCTGCCTCCTGTCTTAGCTACCTTTCAGAAGCCAAGTTTTTTCCCTGAAAAGGATTCAAGGAATACATAAAACATTTTGATATCCCATCAAAATCCACCTGACTGACAGAAAAAAGATGAAATTGTTAGTTATCAGGGGAATAAGAGACCCAGAAAAGTGGGAGGAGAGAGAGAAAGAGGCAAAGGCCTTAAGGCAAGCAGTAGTGTTCCAGGAATGTATCACTCAAGACCACACTGTCAAGGCTGACCATTCCTTTGCTCCTTGTAGCCTCTCCAAGCATGCAGTGTGATTCGTGTCCTTTTCGTGTTTGTTTTCCACAAGGAGTCTGTCAAACGTTAACTGCAAGCTTCAGGGGCCATCAGGGAAGATTCATGGACACCATCAGCAACTATACTAACCATTCTGCTGCTGCCAGAGTACAACACTCTCCAAAGGCTGAAATGGCATCCTCCTCTCACCCACAGACATCTGTTTGTAGGAGGTCCGAGAACCACTTTATAGCAGATGCTGCTTACCTTCTACAATCCTGGGCCACGTGGTCACTTGGCAGAAAGCACGGACCACATGCTACTTCAGATCACACTATGATGATATCCAGTGTCTCAGAGGAACACTTTTGGGCAAATAACTGGTACAACTGAATATAGGTATATCATTTAGGGAATTAGAGAATTATGTGGTAGGAATGCTTGGAAGATTGACAAATGGGACCAGTTTTAAACTTTGCTCTAATTCCGAGCTTAGACTGTACATCATAACATGGGACATTTGGTGCTTCACACAGCAAGTTTTCATATCTGATAACAAACCTAACAGACATGGTCTGGAGCCTTGTGCAGTTAGCATAAGGCACACTAACACCTGCTTCTAGTGATGGCAGTAGGAATTTTTACTGGGACACTGGGTACAGAAATGCTTATATATTATTACCAATTATGTTATATTACACAGAATCACACAGAATGGTCAGGGTTGGAAGGGACCTCTGGAGATCATCCAGTCCAACCCCCTTGCCAAGGCAGGTTCATCTAGAGCAGATTGCACAGGAACGCACCCAGGAGGGTTTTGAATATCTCCAGAGAAGGAGACTCCACCACCTCTCTGGGCAGCCTGTTCCAGTGCTCTGGCACCCTCAGAGTAAAGCAGTTTTTCCTCAAGCACAGATGGAACTTCCTGTGCTCCAGTTTGTGCCCGTTGCCCCTTGTCCTGTCACTGGCCACCACTGAAAAGGGTCTGGCCCCGTGCTCTTGACACCCACCCTTTAAGTATTTGTAAGCATTGATGAGATCCCCTCTCAGTCTCCTCCAGGCTAAACAGACCCACATATATATAGTTTGCCTATATTTGAGTCCAAAACAAGCGATTGTCAATTAAATCCTGCTTCATGTGAGTCTACATTTATGGGTGCAGCAGGCCACTGCCTTCGTAACAGTGAAGTGATAAGCTCTGAGGCACCAGCTTGGACAACAACTTGTGGTGAACACTGTGTGTACCACCACCACCCTTCTAGCTAAAGGACAGTGGAGAACCAGGGACCTCCAACACCTGGATAGCCACCCCAGCCCCACTGGCCTCCCAAGACCTAATGACAGAAATGTAAATGAGGGCATCTGATGTACTTGGTTCAGGGCTAGGGCTCTTTCACCACAGCACTCAAATAAACCCCTGCACCAAACCATCAAAGCCTTGCCTCCATCCTGCTCATGTGTTTGAAAATGATGAGGTTTGTCTTTCACCCTTGGCAGACCTTGTACATGCAGCCTTTCTCCGTGTGTAAACTTTTGCCTGCACCTCCTCTACCTGTGAACCGTTTTTAAGCGCTGCACATGACAGATGGGCATTCCCTAGGCAACCAGGCTTGTCTCTACAAATGAAGCCAAGTATTCCTTATTTTGTTACGCCTTGGTATGCTTATGCCTTTTTCTCTGTACCACTGAGGATGTGATCTCTGGTGGATGCCATAGAGTGTGGCAGAGTCCTGGAAGCCCCACATGAGAAGGAACAAGGGACAGGCTATGAAAGTTATTGCCTCTGGGCTATCATATACCCACACAAAGTTTATGTGCCTGCCAAAGTGAATTTCAGCTGGCAGCTGTTATCACTTTATTGTGCTTGCCACCCTCATGCCAAGCATGATTTGGAGCAGAGGTCCCAGTGGGGACCATGTCTGGATGCCAGCAGGAAAGCTCTGGCTGATGCTATTTTATCTGCTGCTGTTGCCATGGGAGACTGTCAGCTGAAGAGGAACTGCTGACTTTCCCCTCTCCCACCCTCCTGTCTGCTACAGCACATTCCCTGCCTCTGTGTGTATTGGCTCACGTCTGCAGGCATCTGTCTCTAAACCTCCCCAGTATTCAGCCCTGCTCTCTCCCATGAGAAAAATGAAGGCATAAGCCTAATTTTTCCTATTTCAGAGGAAGCTTCAGGCCAGATCCTATTGCTGAGGGGGATATTCTGAGCAGGATGTCAGCATGTGAGAGAAGATCCCCTCACCTGGCTTGTTCTTGGAGGTTGGCATGATGCTTCTGGAGAACTGCACACAGTAAACAGCAGAAATGGAGGCCACATATGGTTCCCAACCCAGGCCTCAGATCTGAAGACCTGCTTCAGATGAACACAGTGACTTTACGTATGTCAAACTGCAGCATGCTGAGGTTTCAGCCCCGTGCTGTCCTGAACATCACCATTGCCTTCTTCAGTGTCTGGAGAAAACAGGACACGATACACAGAACGCCCACTCCTGTGGTCCCTGAGGGGTCCCAGCTGGAGCTGAACTCCTCTCACTCTTGTCTCAGACCCACTTTGGCTGGAAGAAAGGCAGCCATCCTGGCAGCCCCATGCCCTTCTGCAAGTCCAGGTCAAAAAAGAAAGGAATGGGTATTTTATAGCTTGTCATTAGTATACCCAGTAGAACCTAGAGCATGGACCGAGGCTTGTTGAGATATTGTCAGAGCAAGCATGGCCATCTCCATAGTAGTAAACAGTAGTGGTCCCTAGCACCTCCCGGCAGGAGGTGCAAGACATGCTTAGGGAAAGTGCTCGCTGTCAGCGATAAATACTTTCCGGAGATCAACCCACAGATGATTTTAAGAGTTTACAGTTTCCCTAAGAAAGCCCAATGCCAGGGAATAACAGTGCATATGGTTCAGTTTAGTAGTAAAAATGCAACCAAAGTGTGATGATGGACAGACATTCTAAAGAAAATGAGAAAATCTGAGAGCTTTCCCTTGACTGAGATGACATTGTGTGTTTTCACTCAGTATGACTGTAACTTGCCAGGTTTTGTCCACATACACAGACGAAACGGTTTTAGCTACGTGGCCAAGTCACCAAGAAACCTTCAACAAAGAATTCAGATTCTTCTTCAGACATTTGTTTTTAATATCAAATATTCTCTTTCAAGCAACAGTCCAAGATTAAGGTGTGTTGAAGTCATCAGGTCACTGCCATCACTCCTGTCTGATGCCGATCATACAAGTGAAGCAACACAAGTGATGTGATAGGACAGTAGGCCTGGAGATGAAGTTAGATATCATTATTATTTTGTAATTTATATTTAAACCTGGAAATTATAAATGAGTTTGAGGCACAGAGGAAAAAAATATTCTGGATCCAGAAAGCGTGTTACTTAAAATTCTGTGTATGGGGATGGCTGTATTGTGCTATATACACTGCTTGTCTTGCATTAAAAAGGTAAAGCTATCAGAATTTTTATACAAGAGACAAACGTACTTCTGCCATCTGTAGCTGAAGTACGTCTCTGCCTCTCCGTGTGTTTCAGATGCTGAAACTTCAGACAAAGTGGTGAAAGTCAATTTGGCTGTAGATTCATATGGAAAAGTTGTGAAGTTTTGAGCTTGGGTTAATGAATACTTACATTTACGGGATATATTAATGGAATACTTGGAGATAATTCAGAGCATTGAACAATTTTAGGTGAAAAATGTGTGGAATCAGATTTTAAAACTTGTATGTGCTCAAAGTTGAAGATAAAACTAGCATTATAGCTACTTGTATAAAACAAACAGGCCAGTTTTGTTTAACATGTAATAATACAATGCTAAATTTAGACATACATGTACAATACAGAGCAAAAAGCTGTAACTAGTATGTCATCCTGGGAATACCTGGAAGACCATTTACTTATTCTTAACAGGATTACCATTTTTATAGACTATTTCATAATTTAAATAAATCAAGAACCTGTCTCATTTCAGGATCAAACAGCTGCCTGCAGCATGATAGAGATTTTGTACACATAGAAGAGGAAAGGAAATTATTAACAAAACTTTCCTGGGTAGGTATAATGACCATGTCATTGCATTTATAACAGCATATACTGATATGTTTATATATCAGTGATGTATAAATATATCAGTGTATTTATATATATACACACACACACACTGATATATCAGATATATGTCTCAGTATATATTTATATACTGTGTTACCAGCAAAACATGGAACTCTAGAAATAGAAAGTGTATTACAGAAGAAAAGGTTATAAACTTTCAATTTGGCTTCAGACTGAAATTCATCAGCTTTGGTCTTGAAGTTCATCACATTTGAACAGTGAGGGTAACTCACTGGGATCAGCAGCTGACTGTTAAAAAAAAAGAAAAAAAAGAAAAAAAAGAGGACTGGTAAATAGAAACCACAGTGCTAAAAAATTCAAGAAGTAGTTTAAATAAGCTTTCTTCAGTATATCTGAAATATAAATCCCTGGTTCCCTAATGGATCTCCAATTACTTTATTCCACTGTTGGACCATGTTCCACGAAGAAATCTTTTTTCAGCCAAAATTGTTATGCCACGTTACCATCTGTACTAGGAGCAGCCTATGGGACAGCATAGCTCTTAGCGATCTGTGAACAGGGAATTACTGTCTCTGTTTTCACATACTGAGTTTGTAGCATGCATGTGAATGCATATATACATTTCCTATCTGTCTTTGTGTTCAAGATCAGCACTAGGGAAACAATTTTGTTACCCCTCTAACCTGTGTGGTGAGCCTGTGGGACTGGCATGGTGTTTGGCGCTTTGTCTGTCTGCAGTAGCGATCCTTATAACCGGGGGCACCTCCTGTGAACATGAAGTGTACACATGCAGTGGCTGCAGCTGGAGCACAGGAAGGAAACCATGACAGTGGAGGCAAATGTAATTTTGAGATGACTCAGAGGTGATTTTTGATCCTCTAGCACATGCAATATTGGAAAACCTGTGAGAAACCCAAACTGCAGCTCACAAATAGGACGTGTCATCCAGCCATGGGCTTGCACCTTATCACCCTTTGCCAGCAGAACCCTTCATCTATAGATAAAAATACATTGCCAGCCACACAAACATTTCCTGTTTCAGCTAGCAAGTGACTCTCTCAATGACCACACTGTTTGACATAGGTTCACTCACTACATGATCAAACCCCAGATTTCCTTTTCTCACCCACAGCAACATATGACAGAAATGATCACTTGTCGTTTCTGTCATGCTTCTGTCATAACCTGGGGGAGCATGTGGCATTTATCCCTCAAAGTCCTCAGTGAAAAAAGTGTGGCCTGTGCCAGGTGAAAGGTTGGCAACTGCTGGCCTGTGCAGTACTTCTATAAGCAGATACATTCTGCATACAATGCAGAACGCATTCTGTCTTCCTGTTTATAAACTACCCACTGTCTTACTTTTTCTTTTAAATGATCACACAGTGCCAATTAGTAGGGAATTTAAATACAAAACCAAAATAAACTCTTACAGCAGCCAAATCATGCTCCAACTGCATGACTATTTTATGCATTATGGCCATAAAACCATACTTCAATTAGTCCCTGGCAAAGGTTTTGGTGGCTATTTTACTGTGCTGCTTAATTTCTGCTCCTCTCTTATCAAACAACAGTACTTCATATACTACAGAATTTTCTACCCAATACAGCTGTACAGATACTAGCCTGTCCCACGACTGGAATGTAATTTCATATTCTGCTTGGACTACATCACAATTCAAGTATCCACATAATTTTCCATCATATTTTCAGGTCTGGTGTTCTCTAAATTCCTAAACCTTTCCTTAAGCATTTTTTTGGTGCTCACCTCAACGTATCAAGAGAATGCGATTGTCTGATCCCCTATTTTTTCTGCCCTGTTGGGATTTTCTACCATGAATATGCTAAAGCTTTTCACATATACCTGTTCAAATTGTCTCTTCAGATGAAGATCTCTCAGTCAAAACAGGAATATACAAGAAGGTTTTACTAGTTGGGGTTCCATAAAATATAGAGGCCTGAGTTCAGACCAGCCATGTTACCTATTCTGGAGGTCCTTAAACTAGGCTTTGAAGATCTTCAAATTAGAAACCACCTGTGTATTTTTACCAGCTATCTTTGATCAAAGTACTTATTTGAACCTCATTCTCAGTCTGTCTTTGTTACCTGATGCTGCAGGCTTTGTTCTTCAATATACAGGAACCTTCTTCAAGTCAATGTATCTTCCCTTTCCTATGCTTTCCAGATCCCATCGCAAAGACCAGTCTCCTCTCTCTCTCATGTAAGACAGTCCTAACCAGGACACATGAATAATGGAAAACTGTGCATGGATCTGGCAAATCAATGTATTGGAGACTGCCAGAGAGCATACTACTGGTCTGTTTTCAGCTGGCCTAGATATGATCCAGATCAGTTACCAGTTTCTTTGATGAGGGTTTCTTGAGCTCTTAAAGAACAATTACTTTATACTCATGCCCATGGGTGGGCACGTTTATAGCTACAAAGGATGAACCCAACATCACACTCTAGTATTCTATGAATCAGTATGTACAATGTTGTATATGTTTCATACTCCTAAAATACAAGCCAGTATTCGAACAAGGAATGACAAATACATAGAAATATTTATACACAAATTACCAAATGCAAATAAAACTTTAACAAAGGCAGAAATTAAAAAATACATTATGTGCACTACATCCACAACTATTAACCATGCTGTCGTTCACATCATTTTGAGACGTTAGGGTAAGGTAGAATAAAACATCCCTGATTTTTCTTGCTCCAGGGGGCCAAGACCTGGATAGTCACATTACTTGGAAGGATTAATGCCAATATTTATCAAGACTTCTAAAACATTACATTCTCTCGTTTCCTTTCCATCTGCCCATTTTCTATATGTTCCACACTAGCATTCATGAACCTGTCTTTTGCGGTACAAGTTTATGAATTAGTGATATCCTTTAGGGTTATCATTCGCGTTGTCTTCAGGGAAAATTAGGGGGATGTACCTACCACTGACAGAGCCAGGTCATTCTCTGAAAGCAAATCCTGTGAAACTGTCAATTTCATTATGTTAGCTACCATTTACGGGCAAAACTAAAATTAATTACCTCTCAAACCTCCTCTACTGTAAACTGTAGTAGTCTTAGACTGCCACCTTGAAGCTAACTGCCTGGTTTTGGAGTCACCTGGTCTCTCACCTTCAGAGCACACCGGTGAGTGTGTCACAGTAAGTCCTTACAGAAAATTTCTAGATTGTTAATTTATTTTATGCTGTTTCTTTGTTTATCAATACAGTTCTACCAGTCAGAACTATTGCATCAGCAGCAGTCTGTGTGATGGAGATCTGCACTTGCAGCAGCAGCATCGTGTTCTTCAGTTTTGCAACTTTCTGAACCATAACTGCTATTTTTGTTTTCAAGAAATGAAAAGTCCACCATTTCACATAATTTCTGTTTCCCACAACAATACAAGAAATCAGAAAGCTCTTCCAACTGCTGTCACACCCATGGTCTGCTTATGATGTAGAGAAAGTCAGTATAGACACACAGAACTTTCAAGTTACACAGGCTGCTACACTGCCTGGCTAAGAACAGGTCTGCAGAAGAGCTGGGAAAGTCAGATGTTATTTTATCATGAGCATCCTGAAGTGAATCCAGGCAGAAAGGCAGGAGGAACACCAGGACACATTCAGGAAATCTACCAAGCAAAAGGCACAGATTGAACCAACTGCAGCATCGGCATACATTTGAACTGTACAGCTACAGAAGAGATCACAAGAGATTCTAAATCAAGGTGATTAAGGTCTCCACTGTGTTTACTAGCAGGTAATCATCACAGCTGCAGAGGCACTGGCATCCAAGCAGGTAGCAGGGCACAGAAAAAGACTAACTTGCAGGGAAACCCCACCTCTAGTTTTGTCTCAAGGGTTACAAGCCTCAGCTCATTACTTTGTAAAAGAACGTTAGCAATTTGTAAGTCACTCTGGGCATTAACAACTCACGACAAAGAGCAGACCTGAAATCAAGTGGTGTGCACAAATTGGAATGAAATAGCTTTAAAGTTACGCAGAAAAATTACGTAGTCATCCATCATGAAACCACTTTTTATCCATTGCATATCTTCAGTGTTCTTACAGGATCGGTTTGATTCAGGAAAAAAAGACAGTGAACTCCTAACCCTTTTTCTCTGATACCTTCTATAATGACAACTGACATTTCTGATCTGGATAAGCTAAATATGTCATCATTAAATTAATTAATTATTTTACAGAACTATACCCTCTAACTTAAAGAAACATGTTTTTACTATATTTGTTCCACTGAAAGTGCAGACTTGCAGTTTTTTGATAGTGTTTGTTACTGAAGAACATCACATAAAATCAAGTGCACTGAAACTGCCTAAGTTGGCAGCTAAAACACTGTGACAGAAGAAAGTCCTTCATTTGGCGAGGGGTGGGGGGTGGGAATTGACATGGAAATCAGGTGCAACCTCCAATCAAGGTCCTGCTTTCATGTCTCTGTAGATATGATGTCTCAAACATCATCCCAGGGACCAAGAGAAGAATTCCCCAGATAAATCCACACTAGTAAAATGTGATCAAGTATAGAGAAAGGAAGAGGTTAAAGATAAAATGCTAGAGAAGATTTTTTTCCTTATTCAAGGACGTTACTATTAAATTTCCCTTCCTTCCTGTCCCACCCCCAATCAGGTGTGTACCTTAGCAACAATTACGAGACAGTAACAGGCAGACCTAATTCCTCACTGGATGTTGACAATCAGAAAAAAAGGAATTTAGGGGAACCCAAAGGCACAGCATGAGAGCCAAGAAGAAGAGGTTCAGCTGTGGATTAGCAAACAGATGACACAACTCCAACTTCATTTACTACTTGCTTCTAAACTTTGCAAATGTGCTGATGGGGATGGGTGCAGTGAAAATCAACCTTTTCTTTTAAGTCAAATATTTTAAAATACCGAGTTTGTGAATGAGATCACTTTTAAATTAAATGTTTTGTGTTATCCAAAGCATACATATAATCCATTCTAGCAGAGCAGTTAAATAACAGGCTGTGTCAGCCTTTCATCATTTGGTACATGAGCATTACTTTGTTCTAGTGTTTCTCTTCAAGACATTTTTTGCCTAATATATAAAAAAGTGAGTCTTCATGAAGTGGTCTGGATAAAGAAATTAGCAGTTTGTGAAGGAAACCCCAAAAACATAGCCTACATTTTGGAGATTTAATTTTCACATGGCGGTTGGGTTAAATATCTCATCTTTTGTAGTTATTTCTAATTTTGTAAGCCTATTCAGGTTTCAAAAGTTGTTTTCTCACTTCATGCAGAAAGGAAAGATTATTCAAGGGCACTCCACCACTTCCAAGCAGACCAATGCAAAGTCTATGCTAGTTACAAAGCTAGAGTTTTCCAGCAAAAAAAATGTAGGAAGTGATTTAGTGTTGGCTATATAAATGCATTCTTTCTGATCTGAATGTGAAGTCTGCTTTGCCACCTAGTCGATCTAATGCAAGCTGTCAGGGCATAGCATAATCTCAGCATTGAAAAATTCTGCAGGTCTGTGGAAACGCCTCATTCACACTGATGCAGAGCGAACACCTGTCAGCTTGGGATGGTTTAACAGCGAGAAGGAACATCTATTCTAGCTCCTTTATGTGCTGTTAACCCACTTTTTTTTCTTCATACTAGTTTTTGGAAAGAAAATTAACTGTTCAGCAGGGGCTTTGCAAGTCATGCTTTGGTGAGCAGTCCCAGAAAGCTGAAGAAATGTGACAAGAAAGTGACTGAAACTAGGTTTTCTTAAGATGCAGTGGATGCAAGTAACAGCAATTAGTATGCCTGGGCAGGGCTTCAGAAGTAAATTGGAAGCATGGACAATTCATAAATCAGGAACAGCACGCCTATGTGAAATGTGAACAGTTTAGAGACGCCTACATTTTCTTTGCAACGCTTCTTAAACCTATACCTCCCCAAAGAAATTCTCACCAGCTGGGATGCCCTTAAGAGTTGTTCTAGATATGAAAACAGCCACACCATACTCTGGACCAGTCATGTTTTCTACCTGTATAAGTGAACTTTGCCTTTATATTCCCTGAAAACAGGATAATCTGTTCCGAACCGGTGCGGTCACAGACCTGCACTGATAGCAGGTGAGTATGAGCGGTCACCATTATTTGGCTTTCAAGATCCTCCTTTGGTCATGGTGACTTCCACAAAAAATTTCCTCTCTTCGTCCCCATCATCTCACAATGTGCACACAGGCTGAAGGTGGACTGCTAATTGGGTCCCAAGGTTAATTTTCTCACATTTTAAAGGCTAAGGTTGGATTCTGCCTGTGGGGGAGAGAAACAGAGGAGAAGCAGTGCAGGAAATGGCGCCGCTTCCTCCCTGCCCCCTTCTCCCCTCAGTTTGCTCCCCATTCCCCTCTTTGCATGCCTGCAGCTTGGCTCCCCATGCTACGTCAGCCCCAGATTGGTGAAAGAGGGTGATGGAGGAAAATCGGCCCTTGGATTCTGAGCAGCAAGGGGGGCTGGGGCAGCATAAGGGCCTGGGGAGTCGGTTATAGTCGTTGGGGGGTTAACGGTTGGGTGGCCACAGGGCCTCCCCAGGCGAGCAGCTGGTCCAGGACAGGGGCAAGCTGTGCACGTGGGGCTGAGGGTGCCCATCTCCTCCCAGGTGGACCCCCATCTCAGGGGTGAGAAGGCATGTTGTGCAATGGTGTGCTTGTCATGGAGGATGCGTGTCAAAGCACTGGGTGCACGAGCACCTGAGGGTTCTGGTTGAGGGAACATGACCCTGAGCTGCTGTGCATCCATGCATTTGTTCACTTATCCGTGTTTCTGTGTGCCTGTGTGAGCATGCAGAGGGGAGATTTATGCACAAGAGTGCGTGCATGCGTGCACACCCCGCTGCGCTCATGGCGAGGGCCTGAACAGGTGAGCGTGCAGCTGTGCAAGGGAGGTGCGTGCTTGCACGCTCAGGTGCCTGCAGAATGATGTAAGTCTTTGCATGTTCTAGGGGAAGCATGCAGGCGTGCGTGTGTGTGCAAGCTGAAGTGTCGTGTACCACAGTGAGTGTTTTTCCACCCATGATTTTTCAGTTCTTACACGGTTACACAGAATGCAAGGGTAGGGAGCAGATGGTCCTTCAGGGTGCTACCTACGAGCATGCAGGGACCCACTCTCATTCACAAGTGCCTGTGCACTACGTATATACAGATATACACACAGGTGCATGTAAAAATCTCACAAGCACTTGGATATTTTCACGTGTTACACGTGTGTGAATGTTTGTGTTTACATATTCAATGTTTATCTGCAAAGAATGTGCGTATTTGAATGTCAGTTTGACGGTGTATCTGAGGCTGCACCCAGGTCTATTTTTCATATGTGAATAGTCTGAGAAAGGAGTTTTGGTTGTAAAGCGTGTGGTAGGTAAGAGGTTTACAGCGTGTATACCAGAACAGCTTGTGTCAAGGTTACAGAATCATGTTGCCTGTGTCACAGACAATGGAGAAAATGTGCTTGTCCATGTTTCATCAGTGCAATATTGCACAGAAATATAGATGTCGCATTTATCGTTACATCTGTCTCGTACAGCTACTACGCCAGATTAATAGCTATAGTTGTGTATTTGCATACATATCTTCCATCTGCTCTGCAATGCTTTCATTTGCCATCTGAGAATGCATGACTTGCACCTTTTTAACTGGGGAGTGTGTGTAGACCTGTTGGGAAGTATAGCCCATTGTGATGTATGTGGTGTATGTTTCGTAGCTCTAGTCTCTAGTAGCTCTAGTACATTGATTCTTATTGGTCAGTGACAGTAGGTAACAATGAAAGACAAGTTCTTTAGCTGAAGATTTCCTAATACTTTGCCATGTTTCCATCAGTAAGTTTCCTATAGTTTCAAATAGCTATCATAATCTCCTCAGAGTTTTTAAAGGACTGAATTTAATGCCCTCTTAACGACTCTGCCTTGTGACCTGGCTTAATGATTTGAAGAAAGTCCATATTTAAAATTTTATTCCTTAACAATATTTTTAGACAAAAGGTGAAACAAGCATCAGGGCAAGAGCTCTCACAATGGCCGCTATGCCTCAGTCTGTGATCTAAAGGAAGCAGATCCAGTGGAAATGCCAGGACAGTTCAAACTCTGGACATATTTGCTGGTTGACTTGACAGATATCAGTGTCAGTGGAGGTGACGTGCATGCTGGCACTTTCATTTTCCTCAAGACAAAGACTATCAAGACTTTTATAAACCTCCACTCAAGCTGCTGATCCAGTGATAACATTTATTATTCAGTCAGGCTCCATTTGGAAGCTGAGGTCAAACTTCATCCAAGTATGTAACTTAGTTAAGACAGTTTTCCTGCCCAGTTTGTAGTTACCTATCTATTAAAAAAAGCAAAAAAAGGGCAAAAAAACATGAAACAGAATGATGAATGCACCAGGATTCAGTCTAGGAGTTTAGTTATGGGACATTCATAAGTCATTGCTTTTCATGTATCCCAGAAGACAAGAAGCCTGATTTGATGTCATTAGAGATGAAGCTCTTTAAACACTATTTTTTTTCAAATGGTCCCCTGTTACAAGAGCTGTCGTCCCATCCAAGGTCCCTGTGTCCATTCTGAACAGACTAACTATAAGCTTGAAAAATTGTTGAGGCCAAAAATTTTTGAAGACCCTTACAGATTAAGAAACTAAATATTATTCTGTTTCCTATGTTATGTGGATTTTGCACATAAGTTTTATATTGCTCGAAAGAATTCTGATGTGGGGTGTTAACTGACATTGTTGTAGGGGCTTCAGTTGAGTTAATTTTTAAGGGAATCAGAAGGCAGTGCTGTGTTGAAAACTGTATAAATAAGTTCTGCACATTGCATGTCCTTTAAAAAACTGTTAACTGTGCTCTGTATTTTGATATTTTTCCTATAATCACAGGAAAATGGCAGGCAAGAAGAAAGAAACCCAGCTCCAGGTATAAATCCTAATTATTTGAACAATGCTGGAGATGAATAGGGGTTTTTTTCATGCCTTTTTAAGATGTTAAAATGTCAATTCATTTTATTTCAGGCAATAATAACCAATCAAAACCAGTGGGATGAAATGTTGCTGACAAAAGGTGTAGTAGGTACTACCTGTTACTATTTTCTGTTTAATATCTCATTAAGATATTTACAGTTTTTCATACTTGTATATCATAACATCTTTACTAGATACTTGTTATAAAACTAGAAGACAAGTGCCATATTATCTTTCAAAGAAGTGTTATATTAACATAATTATAAATGTATGCATTGTGTTGTGGACATATACTGGCTTCTCTGATAAATAAGAACTTGTCACAAATCATATTCCATTATTTTATGCACTGCTATAGACTGATGTTTAGAAAATACCTTTCCAGTATGACAATCTGTATGGTAGAAGGTACGACACTTCTAGGGAAATTTGTCCCTAAAATCTTGTACAGACTAAATAAATATTGTACACTTGTACTTAGCAGTTAATCAGTCAGGATTCTTGAGGGTGCATGTTCTACGATGTCTATTACCCCCAGTTTTCAGTTCGCTCAGTCCAACAACATCCAGTACACTCATAAATATATCTCATTTTATAAGTTCCACAAGCCAGCTCTTTGTAATTTCAAACTATCACATTCTAGTAATAGATGTGTATCAAGCTTGGTGTGGTCCTTGCAAAGCTGTGGTGAATTTATTCAGAAAACTGAAGAATGAGCTTGGTGAAGAGGATGTGTTACATTTTGCAGTGGTAAGGATTTAAATTCTGTATGGAACTTTGTTTATGTTTTATTTAAAATATATCTTTTTTTCTGTCCACAGATTCAGAGCTTTCATTTTATTGTCCTTATAACACGTGGTCATAATTTTGGCCTTGCTGCCTCTTCTGCATATCTCCTCATAAGACTTTGTTTAGAGACAGAGTAGAAATGGTAATAAATACGGGAAGAGCCATAATAGAAAGGGAACTGATATCCCACAACTCTTTTTTTCCTTGTTGAGATTGCAGAAACATTAAAAAGCTGGACTATACAATATTTAGTTTTAAGCCTGTATATTATTGATTTACACATTTAAAATACTTACATCCCTGAAAAATGTTGTCCCTCCTTTTTCCCAAATATTCCTTTGTATTTCATTAAGAGAACAGAAAGAGGGAATTGAAAAATGAATTAGCACAAAACTATAGTAGTAAAAATATTCCTCTACATTATCATATAAAATAGGAAGTATATATCATATCTAAAGTAGATAAATTTTTTTCACAGATTCAGTTCCTCCCAGATGTTGACCAAGTTCATCTTTTCATGTTACTGAAAACTTGCAATTGCCTTATCAAAGCATTTTTGCAGAAAATACATGCATTGTTTATGCACAAAAAAGTGGGCAGTTGTGTTCAGAGACTATCTATCTCAAGTGCTTTCATAGATTTGACCACGTTGCAAAGGACATATATATAGTGAACTGAACTATGTATATGTATAGTTATATATGTATATATAGTACAGTGAATAATCTCTTTTGTCAGACCTCATGGGCTACTTTCTCATTTTTATGCAAGGTATTATAACCTACATGGGAAAACGGTATTAGGATAAAGTATTTTTCCATGATTAGCGGCTGTAATATGAAGGGAGGCCAATCCCATGTTACCAAACCAGTTCTTTCTTCATCACCAGCAAGTGTCATAAAGGCTGCTAGTTGTATTTAAGACTGCAGTTTGAGTGTGTAACACCACAGTGTGTAATACTACAGTTTTCTTGCAGGCAAAAAGGTTTATGCATGTATATATACATATACACGCACGCATGCATATAAACACGTAATTAAATGACCTTTTTCATCTGACTTCAGGCAGAGGCTGACAGCATATCGACTCTGCGACCATTTAGGAATAAATGTGAGCCTGTGTTTCTCTTTTGTGTTGTAAGTACATCACATGCATTTATTTTAATGTTCTGCCTACTTTCGTGTGAATTTTTCAGCAGATGAAGAAATGTGAAGCTGTATAAACCATATCCTTACGTTTTACAGTATGTAGGATCATATCATCAGATGTTGTTTACTTGAAGGTGTTTCCCATGCCTAAATCCATGGCTCTTGGGCACATTTTTGTTGTGGCCGCTGCACGTACAGCCACAGAATATTTGTGATAGCCACAGAATTGGTAGTTACTTAGTGAGAAATCAGTGTAAGTTTTCCAGGGTTACCTCGCATAAAGCGTCTACATGTGGCTACAGTGAAATGATTATTTTATACACACCTTCCTCAGGGAAAAAGAGTTTGCATTTCCTGCCTCTTCAAGTTTTTTAAGATAAACAATTGAAATTGCATTCTTCACATCTGAGCAGTTGTAACAATGAATCCTCTTTGTTATCTCTCCTTGATGGATACAGAAAGACTGTTCTGCTAGGACTGCACTGTAGAACACTGCTCGCTTGTGAGGCAGTGGGTTTTCTTGACTTGAGGGTGCTAGGAATTGAATTCCAGCAACTAAGGGCCAAGAACAACAATAATTTCAGGACACGTTCAGGTTTGAATCTGAATGCTGCCAAGTGAAGTTGGCAGTATCTTTGATCACCTATAGTTAACTTCTGGTGCTCCTGAGTGTGGCAGAGCACACACTGAAAGTTAATGCAAATCAAAAGATAGAAAACTCCATGTGACAGAAATGAAGAGCTAGTAAATTCCATATTTCCACTTACTTCTGACTGTCCTATTAATGGTAAGCCTAGAAATAAACAGCCAAAATGAGGCAGAAAAGGAAGGGAGGAAGTAAAAATAAGGAAGTTTCATTCTGAACTAGTAGAGGCAGTAGTAGATTTGATATTCGCTTCAGTGGGCACAGGAAGCAGTCCTGTTGCTGGAAAATATAGAAAGACTATGTTTCAAAACTCAAGTTAATTTGTAAACTGACAAAAACTCACTGTGGGTGTTATTTTTTCTTGCACAGAATGGCAAAATTATTGCCATAGTGAGAGGTGTGAATGCTCCTCTTTTAACTAAGAAAATAACAGAGCTAGTGCAAGAAGAAAGAAGTGCAGCTGGACAGAAAGAACGCACCGAGGTACTCACAAACCAGATACTTCAACATAAATGAGTATCTTTATTACATTTACATGGTTTCTTTCAATGCCTGTGATAGTGTTGTCCTTAATGTAATGTTTAATGTTTTGTATTTTTTTCTTGACAGTATAGTGACATATGTGAGGGTTTTTTTTAGAAATTTCCATTAAATGGTAATTTCTAAAAAATTAATAAATTTACAGGTTAGCTGATTAATGCAATAAATGGAGAGATGGACAAAATGTCACTAGCACATAAAGTTTTTATTCATCTTAATTAATTCTTTCAGGACTAAGTATTTTTCATATATAACTTAGTAAGAAGGCAACACACAAAACAAATGAAGACATCAGAAATAGTCATGTCACTGCTTGTTTTGAGTGAAAATGGAGATCAAAGAATTCTTACAGTAAGAGGAAACCTTTAACAAACTGTAGCTCAGAAAAGGAAAATCAGGCTAGTCCAATGTCTTTCCTACATTTACTCTCTTTCCTGGTTAGAAGATATATTATTGCATTAAGATGAAAGTGTTGTAAAGATCTGACAGCCGTGTTTTGTGACCTTAGCCTCACACTGGTGGTGTAATGTATTTGTAATTACCTTAGGTAGATGAACTTGTTTTCCTAGAAGAGAAATCATCAGAAGAGGATGTAGTGGAGAATGCACCTGAGGGTAAATATATTTAATTTATTTCAGGTATGCTAATGGAAAGAAAAAGAACAAATGTCTTTTTAGTTATTTGGATAAGAATTGTGTATGTCCAGCACCAATAGACCTTCCCTTGTGTTAATAACATAAGAGGTTATGATTGAGGATATCAGGCTGAGGGGAAGCTTTCTTCTTCAAGGAATTAAAATATTGGACTGTCACCATCAGTGTTTTCATCCCCATTTGGGAACCTTCAGAATTCAGGTCCCCAGCACATAGTAGCAATGCTACATGCCAGGAATTTTCCTGTGTAAAACTAGTGCCTGAAAGTCAGTTCTACATGGTCCCTGTGTTAGCTCTGTGCATTTGTTGGGATGGTGCTTGTTAACCCTTGGATGTTCTACAGAAACACCAAGAGGGGGCAACCTGTGAGGATTGGAAGAGTTAATCTCTGAAGGAATAGCATGCCTTGTATTTCAGATTGTTTTTAATTAACTCTTTCAGCAGACTAGATTTAAGCACTAAAGAACAGGCTTACACAAGAGCATAAATCCACACTTGTAGGGTAAGATTCCAAAAAGATTGAAAACTATGCACCATCCTGCTTGTGAGTCTCATGTCTGTGATTTATCTCAGGCTTGTCATGCGCTGGGACCTACACCTCTTCTATTCTTGTTGTTGTCTGTGTCTATTGAAGCTTCCTGCTGCTTCATATATGCACAAAACGTAACTTGGCAATGTTCAGATAGAATAAACTCCTCCGTTCTCTCTCCTTCTTTATATTGGCTTTTTTCCCCTGTGATCAGGCATTCAATCACTGTCACAGATTGTGTCCATTCTCCTTCCTCTTCATGTCTTCTTTCTTGTATGGTTCAAGTGACATGTTCCTGA
Source organism: Rhynochetos jubatus (assembly GCA_027574665.1). Classification (NCBI taxonomy): domain Eukaryota; kingdom Metazoa; phylum Chordata; class Aves; order Eurypygiformes; family Rhynochetidae; genus Rhynochetos; species Rhynochetos jubatus. Next base: position 34,277,250 of record CM050653.1, read on the forward strand.
CCTCAGCTTTAAACCCTCTGAGACCAAGTAGTAGTGTTACAAATCCTTTAGCAATTATATACAGTTTGCACTAATCCATGGATCTTAAACTTGTAACAAAATGATGGAATAGTGTTTTCAGCTTGGGCTCAGCTTCATGTTAGGGCATCCCTCAGGAGCCATAATACACCAACCCTTTGTGGTAATATTTCCCTTACTGCATGCAGGTGCCTATGAGCGTGTTCAATATTAGAAACAAGTAGTACTCTGGTGTTTCTGTTAAAGCTATCAAATTCTTCTACAGTGTTTGGGATCTGATTGAATTATGTGCTAACGCTTAACGGTAGACCTCAGATTCTGCAAAGAAAGATGCAGTTTATATTCTCTTCTGACCACTTCCTTTCATTTTGCAAGTATCTATATGCTATGGATGTTGTAACTGTATGTCTACAACCAGGAACACCTCTTGTATTATACATTAGATTGTGTTAGCAAGCATGAGTTACTTCAACAGTTATTTATTGCAAATGACTTCAGCATCCACAGTGCTAAGGAAACAAACCTCTACTATGACAAGAAATGTATATTTTACTGAAAATATCCAATATTCATACAGATTTTCCCTTAGTGAATTTTTCTTAGTGATATTAATTCCTTTCACATTTCTAGTCTTGCACATACAGAGCTCCCTAGACAAAGCAACCATCTTAAATAGTAGTGTTTCCACCACAACTAGTTGCATGTAAACCATTTCTCCACCGTATGACCCAAAACACTAGTGGTTCATCAGGAATGTGGATTCCAGGGATGGCCAAGCACAGTGCCACACTCCAAAATGTGCTTTAAGTTTTGGAGTAATTTATTTTTTGGAACCACTGTTTGGCCATCTCCATGTTAAAATGGATAATTATTTCAAGAAACCCACTTGTAAGTAATGGAAAATTCAGTTGTGTATTTATTTTGATAAATGTATTCATTGACACATGTTTTTTCCCTTTCCCAGAAGAAGTAGTCAGATATTCCGTTGGAATTATAAAACCTGATGATGTTTTAGAGGGACGTGTAGAGGAAATTAAACAAAAGGTAAACAAAATTGGAAGACTCATTCATCCTATTTAGCATAGGCATAGTAGCAAGATGTAAGATTAAGTAGATCCAAATTTATGCCTGGGCTTTGGAACAAGACCTGTTAATGCTTCTCTGATAAGGATGACAAAAGCAAGATAATGTTGACCTGAAATAATACGGTATTTAGATGACACTATTGCTTTAATATTTCATGTCACTAGGGGACGTATGACATTGATTCATACTGTGCTGATCAGTGACATATGAAATCTACACACAGGAGAGTAGTTTTTTCCTCATATTGCATTAGAAATGCAAACTAGAAACGGTGGTGGTGAAGTTGTTCACCCAGCATCTCTAAGAACTGTAGGCACACGTAAATCAAAAAGCCAGTTCCTTATGGAAGACAGTGTGTCCGCAGAAACATATGAAAATACAGGTGGGTAGATGGTGATGCTGATTCATGTGCACTACTGATTGTACTCTAGTCACTGTTGGTAGTGCAGTATTTGATCCTGCAGGGAAGGATGTGATTCCAGCAAGTATGCAAAGGTGTATCCAAGGATTCAATATTTGTTTAAGCCATCACACAGTGAAAGAAAAATTCTTTTCTTTCCAGAAGATAATACCACAGTACTGCTCACTTCAGTTATAGGAATTTCTCACTGTTTCTGAAAAATGCCTCATAACACTACGTATCAAGATAAAACTATGATCATTTAAAAAAGTTTTATGACAAGGGCCAGTGACCTTTGCAGGAAAGAAAATCAGAGTGTTGTATAGGTTGTTTCTACCTTGACCAGAAAGGTAGGAAGCTCAGCAATGGAAAATAAACCAGCAGGCAGTGCTTGAAAGCTGGAGCTGAGCAGCTGGTAGTTGGCTCTGCCTTTGCACTGCCTTATGAGGTGTGTATCCATGCTGTCTCCACACTTGGACTTGTCACAGCAGTCTGGAAACCCGTAACAGCATTACAGGGGCCTTTAAGGAGCAGAGTGCTAGTAAAGAGATGAATATTGGCATGTGATCAGTACTGGGGCTGGGTAGTGCCTTTTTTGTTTAAATATCAGTATATTGTGTAAACCTCATGCTAGTGGAATATGAATTTTGATGTAGGTCATGTAAGTACGCATCTCTTACACATACTTGAATTTAGTGCAGTAATGTAACTTAAAATAGAAAATAATAGAATTGATTTTATTTTCATTTATTTTCTGTTTCTAAAGCCAAGTCATTTAGCCAAAAACAATTGCTGAAAAGTGCATGTTTATATGACTACTATGATTATAATATAGTTAATAATAACATTTTTAGAAGTGGTTACATGTTAATCATTCACAATGGTTAAAATGAGTTTATTCAATGTTAAATAGAACGGATTATTAACTACTGAATGAATACATACATGGAACTGGACTTGAATACATACATTGAACTGCACTGTTTTTTTCACAAACCTTAACTTAGTGGGCACTGTAATCCTGGATTTAGTCAAGTGCTTAGAAAAGCTGAAACTTTAGTTTAGGTAAAGGTTGCAGTTATATTTGAAATATGTCAGAGAATTCTAAACTTGATACCTTCCAAAGTATATCAATCTTTAGATTTACAATAGCACATGATTTTGTACATATCCATTTTCAAATGCCTCTGAATAATTGCAGATTAGAGATGCAGGATTTGGTATTGAAGCAGCAGAGGAGAAAATGCTAACTGAAGAGCAAATCAGAGTATTCTATGCCCAGAATAAAGAACAGGTAAAAACAAACTGAAAACCTAAACCAAAGGAACAGGTAAAATAGGCCATTATAGCTGTATGTGTTTGCAAATCTCTGTCTTGTAAATTTTTAGTGTGTCAAAGAACTGAATTAATGTAGATCTAGTTCATAGGAAAAAGGAGGTATCTTTCTTTTTCACTTAGCGACTCATACAAATATGGCTCGGTAGGACTTCAACATTCCAACAAAGGTCAATTGAACTCAGATTGAATACCAAAAGATTCTGTCATTCTTTCTGCTGTGACCCTAAATCATGGCCCTAAACATAGGCTGCTAGGTGCTGAAATGTAGCACAAAACCAAAATCCAGTGTTATCCATGTGACAGTAAGTATCTATTTGACACATGCTCTTCCAGCCTGAATATAAGTGACAGTATATATTATAATTTTCTTCTTTACAGCTTTTATCGTGGGACAGTACTGGGAATAAGCAAATGTACAGGCAGAAAGAGAAAGCATCTCCAGTGAACTTTATTTTTCAGGCCCTATCCTATATTAGGGGACAACAAATAGCTAAGGACAGACAGAAAGTTCAAGAAAACAATGAAATTATGCTGGTCACCATTAAATGGCAGTGGTCTAGCAAAGTAGCATCCAGGTATTGTCAAGTGCTTTGACAGTATGATAGCTAAAGTTAACTCTACAGAAGGATCTAAATCACAAAAATGAAGCTGCTTTGCAAATATTTATACTTTCTCCTATTTAAGAACTGCATAGGATAAACAAGAGTCTGGAATTATATGCAGACAACTGGTTTGTGTGTTATCATCAGAGGGGCCAACAGATGGGACCAATGAAAGGGTTGGTATAATCAAAAGAAGAAGCTGGGAAAGTGCCCCTTTAGCATTCCAAACGAACGAGAGTGAGACAAGAGGGTTCCTACTGAAACCAGAGGGAAAAAGAAATCTGATAGTAATCACCACGTGGCTGCACTATGGTTTAGAAAGGAAGTAACAGGAAGAACATGGAAAGAATCGTGAAGAGCTTGGTTTTGGCAAAGCTGGGATTCTAGTTTAGACAGAGAGTTTTGAAGTAAAGGCAAAAACAAGTTATCTTCACAGGAACAGCAACCAAATTTGAGATCAGTTAAGTGTAGCGGGAGACATGGGAGGAACAAAGACAGGGCAAAAGCATGCGGTGTTTGATATGGGACAGCACTATTACACCACAGCAGATCCTAGCCAACATTAGGACAGGGAGAATAAGAAAACTACTATGAACTCTCAGAAGCAGCTCAGAGGGCCCTATGCATATTGAGAAGCCAATTATTTGCCATTCTTTAAGTGTATTTCTGAGCTGAAATATAATTATGTTGAGGTGGCAATATGGAATATAGATTCTTTTGTGCTCAGTGGGCAAAATTCTTCCTATTTTAATACTCTGCAAGCTTGTAGAAGGTCCAGAGGCTGCCTGATATAACAGAATGGAGACTCAAGGAAATTATATATATTTCCTTCCAGATATAACAGGATGCAGAAATGATTTATTTTTAATGATGAAGCTGGGTGAGCTGGGAAAGCCAAATTTAACAGCCACATCTATGTCTTTTAATGTGAGCAAGTGTACTTTTGAAGCCACAACAGTATAGCTACTTACGCATTGTACTAAATGTTTTTGTATTGTCATTCATTATGCCTCTTTTGAGTTTGTTCATCTTGTGAAATGGGTTAAGTTTAAGCATAGATATGTAGATAATTGAAAGAGAAAACCAATTATTTGAAATCACACATATGAATATTTCATCCTCATATTATTAAAGAAAAAATTTATCATACATAATCAGATGAGGGTGACTCATAAAGAAAGATTTAGTTAAATATTTAAAACGAGATGAAATCTTCATGGAAATTCACAATATTGAAGAAAAAGGTGACATACAAGAAAAAAAGATTAAAAACTCACAACAGCTTCGAAAGTCATTTATTGATGAAAAATCTACATTTACAAGATTGAAAGATGAAACTGAAGTAGTGCAAAGAATGAAAGAAAAGCCTACAATATCTTGCAGATAGATTTCTATATTGGCAGCCAACTACATTATCCTTAGTTTCAAAAACGATTCCTGGAACCGTATTGCAGTTTGTTGTGCCCCACTACATGTGCTACTGCAAGCACAGCATCTGATCACATCCAGTTTCTAGATCATCATCTTCACTCTTGTAATTTGCATTTTAACGTGGAAAAACATGTGGTACTTGCTTAATGTAATTTTATGACTTTATTTACCCCAATTAATTGTGTTTGAGACATTTTCTAGTGGTGTTGTCTGCAATGATTGATCAAAAAACTTCCCAACCAATCTGACAGGGTTTGAGAAATGTACGTGAATGCCATTTTAGACCAGAAATTATGAGTTACTTTGGAAAGTATGGTCTTCTCATTTCTGATGATAAACTCAGAGTTCTTGTAACTTCTAAGGAGGAAATTATGTCTTTTAGCCTGATTTTGACGATTTTGTTCAATTCATGATGAACGGACCATGCCACGTTTTGGTTATCACAAAAAAAGAAGAAACTGATGCTATTCCTCACTGGAAAGAACTACGTAAAGCGAGTGAGAGTGTGCCTGAGGAGCCTGAGGCTGGGAAGCCAGACAGGTACCTAACAGTGAAAATGGGTGTGTGTGATTCTGTTACAGTACTCGGAGCACACCACAAGCCAAGGCACATTCTTGCCAATGCTCACATGCCCGTGTGCACAGAGTCTAGGGAACAGGCAGACTTCTTCACCTGGTCTTTCACAAGACCATCATTAGAGGTACAATCACAGTTCCTGTGGGAACATAGAAACTCCTCACTTCCTAGGTAAAGACAACAAGCAAAGGGCACTGATGTCTTGCCATTGCTGACGTAGCCTTGAACGGGTTGTCAGACTAATGGGAGCAGTGCTATCTTTCCAAGCTGATGTACTCCATGCAGGTCCACTTCATAGTAGTCACTGTCCATTGAGGGTTGTCCTCTTGTCCATGTTTACTCCTATGTACCTGGGAAGCTGCAGATGTGGCCCAAGAGTGACTATGGGACACCTGACGCATGCTGCGCTCCCTGGGACGGCCATCAAGTGGGAGGATTTGGGGTTTTGTTCTCCTACACACACTCCAAGGTGCATAAAAGCATTGTAAGGATTAGCTGTTCACAATCGTGGTATCTTGAAACATCTGGTTTTCTCCTATGCCAAATATTTGTAGAGAATTTTAAAAGACGATGATAGTTGTACGCACAGGATAAGACAATAAAGAGAGTGTTCATAAAAATTCAAATATTGGATCAAGTTTTATATTTAGGCATGAGATCTACTTAAAGCAACGTGATTTTAAATACTTTGTTCCAAAAAAGAACTTGTCATAATAATTGATATTTTTGTTGATGCCTGCTGTACCCCTTTCTGCATTAATTTAGTACAACTGGGGAATATTGCATTTTCTGTAAGTGGCCAAGACTGTATTTACATAGCAAAATAAACCTCAGAAATACAGGCAAACAACGATGAGAAGTATGTCTGTTAGACAATTCTGTAGTGCTATCATTTCTTTGATCACGCTGCGCATGAATTAAGCACAGTCCTTATACCGATCATTGTGCATTACACACTGCACACTTGTCAGTGTTAATTCTGCCTAGTCAAACAGAGAAACTATTTTGAATAAGCTGGAATTAGAAAAGCCGCATGTCTCAGATTTCTCTTTCATAGCACGACAACGCTTTTTGAGATTAATAATTCTCTTCTCAGTAACATTACTTCGGATGTTAATCTGAATTTAATAAAAACTTAGTTTGGCATTCTAGTCTTATGTTTCACTAAATTTTAAGGAAGTACATTCTCAAGAACTCAGCTGTTAACACAATGCATGCAGTGACTTAAATACTGTATTACTTTGTGATTCATTAGGTTGGAAAGAACTGTGAAAACCGAGAGTATATTAAATATATGCGATGTGCAAGACAGTGTAGAAGATGCCAGCAGGCAGCTTGCCTTCTTCTTCCCAAATTTTGACAAAAAGAAGACAGACCAAAAGGTTGAAAAGGCTTTGGCCTTAATTAGACCTTCTCTCTTAAAGGAAAGACGGCGTAAGCGTTATTAACTACATTTTCCATCTAGGACATATAAAAAGTCTCATATTTTGAACCTGAAAAATTCCAATTCTACTAAAGAAATGTTCTTACGTTATATTGTCGTCCCAGCATTAAGCTGACAGTAATCTGTCAGAAGAAAAGTTACATGGTTAATGTTTCTGATATATTGAGAATGTAAATGTCAATGTTATTTTGATCCTTTGCCTGATTTTTAAAGAATGTAGACTGTATATTTGATGAAATGTTTCTCGACCTCTGAGAGAAGCTAGCAATTTCAAAGTACAATGTAGGGGATCATACTTCCTGCCATAATAAAGCAGCCAATATTATCCTTGAATGGCAGGTCAAAGTAGATCAATGGCAAGGTGAAAAAATTCTGACCCACAATGTTTTATGCTGATAAGGCAGTGCTGCACAAAGACAGGTCTACACAGACAATGTTTTTACAGGGTCAGTCAGAAAATCTACCCCGTGAGCATGAAGCTCCATCCAAACGAGTTTACTTGCCTTCTCAGACGTATGTTTTCATTTTTTCCCAGATTCTAGACAGCAGCTTTATCTCTAACTTGAGAATCTCCATACTGGAAATAACCTATATGCAGACATCTGAAACACTACGATTTTGACCCCTCCTTTTTTATTTATTTTCTTGATTGTTATCATAGAATCATGTAATAGAATGGTTTGGGTTGGAAGGGACCTTACCTAGTCCCTTATCTAGTCCCCCTACTGGTTATCAAGTATGTGGATTAGAGCAGCAGTTTTGCAGGCCATATATAAGCAATTATAAAGTCATTTTGACTTCTACCAAACACTGCTCACTCATGCATGTGGTCTTGTTAGACTTAGCCAAATTAATGTTCACCTATTCAAAATCCTTAGACCGCCTGTTGCTGATAGTGACACATGTATTTCTCAGTCAGAATTCTCTCAGGTTTCTGAAGTGAAAGAAAGCTTTCAGAAGGTGACCATCAGCTTTGTGAGTGTCCAGGCAATTACTGAAGCCCTCTAGCAGTTGCTTTAAATTAGTTTTCTGTTTTTCAGTTAAGAAATTAATTTACCTATAAAAAATTAACATTATGATTGGAAAGTCCATGCCATTACTTTGCAAGTGTGCAAATTAATGAAGGGGTGGCAATTTTCAATATTTTAAACAGATTCTATCATGCAAAGAATAAAAGATGATGGCTTCAAAATAGCAATGCAGAAAGAAATAATCCTATCTGAAGAACAAATATGTGAATTTTACAAAGAGCATAAAAATCAAGACTACTTCCCAGTCCTTCTACAGCAAATGACCAGGTACGTTGAATGAAAAATGAGTATGTGGATCTACAAATAAGACTGAAATTTTCACAATGAATTATTATCCTGAATAATACGTGGCTACAAGATACTCATGTATCTGAGAGTTGAGTAAAACTCCAAAACAGGACCACACAACTGCAGATAAGATAATTACCAAGTTCTGTAGATAAATGAATCAGCTTTTTAAATTACTAGCTACTCCATATCTCTGCATATAGGATGCTGAAGTCAGCGTCCAGTTCCATTGATTTGGGTGCAAAGAGCTGAGTTCTGCTCTGGAAGGCTGCATTTAGATTGTCTGTAGGAGAGTTCTGAAATCTTCATCCACGCTTTGTGCTGATTTCCTTGGGGAGGAAAAATAAATCATATTTGCGTATTGCCTTCATAGGAAGTTGAGACATGGCTGGGACAAATACAAAACTTAGGAGCTGATCAGCATTTTTATGGCCAGTAATAGCCCAATAGCTCAATTCTACAACATTCTTCCTCTTGTGTTAATATTCAGTAACTTTGAAATTTGAATTTGCGTTTCAGCACCACAAGTTTTTATCAGACTGCAGGTGTTTTAATGGAGATCAGGTTTTAAATCCTTCAATACTAGGGCCCATTTTCCTGGCCTGAACTGTATTTCATCAAATTCATTTTACAAATTACAGTGAGTTTAATATTTGATATTTTTAATGCCAGTTTTCCCATTTTACAGTGGTCCAACTCTTGTACTTGCTCTAACACAAGAAAATGCTATAGCACACTGGAGAGATTTATTAGGCCCAAAGACTGTTGAAGGTGCTGAGAAGGAAAATCCGAACAGGTACTACTTACATTAGTAACCTACAATTCACAGCTTCCAATTTACTTTCACATTCCTCATATAAATGAAAACTACATTCCAACAAGTGTAACTATAGTGCCATCATCTGGAAACTGATATATATATTTCTGGAGTTAAGCTTTTCTTGGAAAAAGTGTTGTACTACACACAGTGACTATAACATCTTTTGAGAAATAATGGCTAAAGAACATAATGAAAAGCAGAGTTTAAAAAAGGATATTAAAGTGAAAGATCATCTTTGAAGTCAGAGAAAAATCCTTGACTGCTAGAAGCACGTTCCACAGGGAGAATCCACCTGTGATAATCTTCTTATAATCCTGCTCTGACAGTTGTATGAACAGGTCACTTGGCCATCCAGTTGAATCTTTGTGACCTTGGATGGTAATTTTTAGGCTTTGAGTTCTACAGAAGTATCGCTATTGATTTTCTATGTGAAAAAAATATTGGTAATATTTCATGTTTATTGATTTTTTTTAAAATAGCACCATTATTTTTCAAAACAGACACTTATTTTCTTATCTTTATGAAAACTTGCCAACAGTAGCATATTTTATTTGTGATTAAGTTTCTTCTACACATTTTATGAATGAACATCTTAGTTTTACCTGTTTATTTCATTGTTCTAAGAAACTGCTGTGGTATCATCTAATCTGTTGTGTTTCATTAGGCAAGAATTATTATGTTGGAAACATAACAAGATGACAATTAGGAGTGAAGATGTTCATATTTCAGGTGGTTAATTAAAAATGCCATTGTTCTTTCTGTAAACAATGAAGGCATCTTACTCCTACAGGAAATAAGCACTTAAGTCACCAGATCAACATTAATTTAAATTTATTGGGTTAGTCAGAGTTGAAGCTCAAAATGGCTATTCCTATAAGTAACTTACTCCTTTAATGACTCCTAGTTTACGTGCAAAGAATGCAGTCAGCAACATACCTATTGATCAGCTGCATGGTAGTTCTACACCTGATAATGCTCAGAAGGAATTACAGTTCTCCCCTCAGGAGTGCACACTGGCATTAATCAAACCTGCTACTGCTAAGGAACATAAAGGTAAGTGATCTAAAAAGTATGGGCTATGTCTGCAGCTGAAATTTCTACAAAATATTAGCCATGTAAGCTGCAGAAAATCATATCATCAGATGCATTCTTTTTACTTGCAGATGCATGGGTTTTCTGTACAGAGAAATGCAGGGCTTGCATAATTCAGGTTGAGGTCTCAAATGTCACATTTCCTCTGCTTAAGCTCCCTATAGCTCTTTCTTCACAAGAATGGTGGTGAATTGAAGTAAAAGAGTTCTTAGCTAAGTTAAACAGTTTAAAAATCCGGCACTTGTGCAAACTAACCATCCAGCATCATTCTAAGTCAAAGCAGAGGAAGGTTTTCAAATGAATGTTACTTATTTCAGGCAGCTATCTCCACAGACTCAAAAGGGGTCATTTCTCAATTAGACGCATTCCCATCCTTGGTTTAACTCGCTATTCGGCAATGGGAATACTTGTGATTTCGTGAAGGGACTGAGGAGGAAAGGTTAAAGTAAACAGTACACTATGTACAATTAGGAATCTTACCCTAAAGATTTTTCTACCCCTTTTTTTAGCCTCTTCTTGGCGTTCTTATTTTCTGTCCTAACAAATTTTAGTAGTCTTTCTAATGTTAATTCGTCATTGGCTTTTGTGATTCTTTCTTTCCCTTTTGTAACAATCCGGATTGATTTTAGCAGGCCAACTGGCGTGTGACGTAGCATTACAACTACAGCCCACGTCCCATCCAGTGGGAGGAACAGCAGTGAATGCTGCTGGCATAGTTTGTAACACTGTGGGTTTGTCACCTGCATAGGAATGGATTAGGGCAGTGACAGTATTTCTGCATATTTTAGAGACCTATTAAAATGTTTGTCATACTGTCCATGATTGCATGATACTGTAAGTAGAATTTTACTAGGTATTGGTTATTTTTTAAAAGCATCTAGTATTTTCTCAAACTTTTAAATTTTGTGGGCTTTTTGCATCTAAACTATTTCAATCAAGAATGAATTTGCTTGTTGTTCTAGACGACATTATGCAAAATGTTAAAGGTGCTGGATTTACCATCTCAAAGATTAAAGAAGAAGCTTTAACTCGTGAAATGGCTACACAGTTTTATAAGGATCACGAAGGAAAACCTTTTTTTGAACAGTTAGTGACTTGTATGACTGAGTAAGTGGTTTGTTACACAATACTGAGGTACGTAAGTGCACATCAAACTTTGAATTTACAGTGCCAACAAAACATGCTACACCCAAAGCGGACTAAGGATTTTAAATCTGTCACACTTTCTGGAAAGTTTAGTTTGGCTTCTAGCACGGACTGCTCTTTCCTTAAAAGGAAGATTTAAAATTCTTTCCAAACATGGATAGTGACAATTATTTTGGATTTTTTCCTCAAAAAAAGAACAAATTTCTAACGGAATCCTTGTTCTTCCCACGCAGAGCAAACATCTTCCTCATAATATTGTTAGGATAGATGTTGATAAAACATTATGTATTGTCTCGCTTCAGAAATTATTAGGTGAGAATCTTTTTAGGACAAAAAGTCCAAATCCAAATAGCTGATCATCATAATCTTTTTGACTTTTGTCATAGTTTAAGCCCAGCCAGCAGCTAAGTACCACACAGCCGCTCGCTCACCTACCCTCCCTCCTCCAGTGGAGGATGAGAAGTGGAGGAAAAGACAAGAAAACTAGTGGGTTGAGATAAGAACAATTTAAGAATTGAAAGTAAATGAAATAAAATAATTATACCAATAATACTAACAATATTAATAATATGTAATGAAAATAATAGAATAGAAAAGAAAACAAATGATACAACCACTCACCACCCACCGATCGACCAAGAGCCAGAACCGCAGAGAGAGAACCCACCCCTAGCCCAAGCTCCAACTTAGACACTGAGTATGACATTTTATGGAATGAAATACCCGCCTGGTCACTCCAGGCCAGCCATCCTGACTGTGTCCCCTCGCAGCTGCTTGTAACGAAGAAGCTGGGAACACAGGCCCAGTATCAGAAACTGAGAAAGTCCTTGACTTGGTACAAACACTCCTTAGCAACAACTAAAAACATCAGTGTTTTCTGTACTCTTCTCAGCACAAATCCAAAACACAGCCTCACGCTAGCTACTGTGAAGAAAATGAACTCTGTCCCAACTAAAACCAGCACATTCAAATACAGGATATTGTCTTAAACAAAATACTCAGAAACAAATTTTAAACAGTTTGACAAAATGCAGATAGCATAATGCTTACCATAACCCTTTATGATACCTCTGAAGTCAAAGTTAAGTCTGCATGTCAGAATAGTGTAACAGCTTCCTTTTACATTTATTTCACAGGGACCTGTCGGTGATAATGATCTTAACGAAAGAAAATGCTGTGAAAGAGTGGAGGCAACTAATGGGTCCAACCAATCCAGAAGTAGCAAAAGAGACATCTCCCGAATCAGTACAAGATCAGTTTGCACAAGATATTTTGTCTAATGCTGTTCACGGATCATCTAACAGGGAACACGCGCTGAAAAGGATTGAGTGTGTATTTGGAGAGATTGATACAGATTGAACAATTAAGATGCGATTTCTGAAAATCGATATTCATGTCATTAGATGCATTTGCCTACCCAGCCACCTATATTTAAGCTATGCATACACACGTATTTTCCTTCATACTCCATTTTTTTATCAGCCAGTTTTTTGTTATCAACTTTGCCATATTACAAAACATAACAACGTAACAAGCAATACCTGCTAGAAGTTTGATGTTAGTAATGATTTCTTTATGTATGCTTACAAGATAGTTTTTCTTTTATCACTTTTAACAGATTTATGCCTTTCCAATAGTTCCAGGAGTCTAAGGTGTTTTATATATAACTACTTTTAAAAAAAACAGGGTCAATTCAAACACTATTTATGACACATCCACTGTGATGTGGATCAAGTCTTCCAGTTCAGACAGCCTACGAAGGAGAAATGCTGAAAGGTAGTGGATGCGCTGCTGCGACATTGGCAGGGAGCGCAGCAAGTGTGGGAATGCTCCACAAGGGAGGAGCCAGGAGCCAAGCATGACCACAGCACAAGCTCTGCCCTCACTGAGCAGAACTGGGTGGATGTGTCAATTAACAATTCCAGACAAAGTAGGTAATTAACCAAGTCCAGGACTCCTACAAGGGTGCAGTCAGGAACAACGGGCGAGGGGGCCAGCGAGGTACTCCTGCAACACAGCTGAGGCAAGGAATAAGCCTAAGTGTGAGCTTAAATGGGGCCCCTGGGCCAGTTGGCTAATGGTATGGGTGTGCATCCTAGGTGACACTGCTCAAGGTTTGGTTCCCTAGAGGCTCTGAAAAACATTTGCATTGTTTATTTATCCTTTCCCTAAACATATTCTAACGATTACTGTCATAGGTAGGATAATAAGCTAGAAGGTCCTTTCTAGTCCATCTACTCAATTCAAATATATCAGTTAAAGTAAAATATAAAATCAACTCTTATGTAACAGCTATTCTTGACATATTCTTGCCAAACTAGTGAATTTGTATCCTGTCTCGGTCTAACTTGGCTCGCCTTCACGGAGAACACAAGTAGTATTCTCACATTTGCTGTCCAAGTCTGTTGAAGGTTGAGATACTAAAGAACGGCATTCAATTAAAGCAATTTACTTACAGCACTGATTATGTGTGAAGTCCAGAAAGAATGAAGACTTTCCCAAGCTTTCTTTATTGTTCCTATTGTATTTAACATAACTAGCTGTTTTAAAGAGCTTCCTGACAAATATTTCTGTTGTGATGGGGCATTTGTTATTATAGACATTCCTCCAGCAGAAGTTGGACTGAGTATTCTTGTGGTGGCCCATTTTCACCTACAGCTGCTTTACTGCCATAAACCCAAATTGAGGCTAGTTAGCCTGTAGGAAGCTGTGATTAGTGCAGAATTTATGTCACTCTGTGAGATGAGTTCTGAGAAACCTATTTCAGAATTGCTGTATGTATTTTGGCTTGTTTTTTTCCTTAAAAAACCTATTAAAACTGTTCTTCCTGGCATTATTTCAGCACTCTGTGTCTTTGGGTGCTGGCATGTTGTACTTTGAACCAAGAAGCATAGAATCATAGAATCATAGACTCATAGAATGGTTTGGGTTGGAAGGGACCTGAAAGATCATCTAGTTCCAAACCCCTGCCATGGGCAGGGACACCCTCCACTAGACCAGGTTGCTCAAAGCCTCATCCAGCCTGGCCTTGGACACAGCCAGGGATGGGGCACCCACAGCTTCTCTGGGCAACCTGTCCCAGTGCCTCACCACCCTCTCTGGGAAGAACTTCACCCTGATATCCAATCTAAATCTCCCACTTTCAATTTAAAGCCGTTACCCCTTGTCCTGTCACTACCTGTCCTTTTAAACAGTCCCCCCCAGCTTCCTTGTAGCCCCTTTCAGGTACTGGAAGGTGCTATAAGGTCTCCCCAGAGCCTTCTCTTCTCCAGGCTGAACAAGCCCAACTCTCTCAGCCTGTCCCCATGGCAGAGGGGCTCCAGCCCTCTGAGCATCTTCGTGGCCTCCTCTGGACACGCTCCAACTGGTCAACATCCTTCTTACGTTGAGGGTCCCAGGGCAGAAACAGTACTCCAGGTGGGGTCTCACGACAGCAGAGGGGGAGAATCCCCTCCTTTGACCTGCTGGCCACACTTCTCCTGATACAGCCCAGGATCCGGTTGACTTTCTGGGCTGCCAGCACACACTGCCGACTCATGTTCAGGTTTTCACCCACCAGTACCCTCAAGTCCTCCTCTGGGCTGCTCTTGATCCACTCTCTGCCCAGCCTGTACTTGTATTTGGGATTGCCCCGACACAGGTGCTGGACCTTGCACTTGGCCTTGTTGAACTCCATGAGGTTGGCACAGGCCCACCTCCCCAGCCTGTCCAGGTCCCTCTGGATGGCATCCCTTCCCTCCACCGTGTCAGTGTACCATACAGCTTGGTGTCATTGGCAAACTTCCTGAGGGTGCACTCGATCCCATCGTCCATGTCACCAACAAAAACATTAAACAGCACCTGTCCCAACACTGGCCCCTGAGGAACGCCGCTCATCACTGGTCTCCACTCAGACGTTGATCACCACTCTCTGAGTGCAGCCATAAAATCAGTTCTTTATCCACTGAGAGGTCCATCTGTCAAATCCAAGTGTCTCCAGTTTAGAGACAAGGATGTCGTGTGCAACAGTGTCAAACGCTTCGCACAAGTCCAGGTAGATGACATTGGTCGGCCATCCCTTATCCACCAAGGTCGTACCCCATCGTAGAAGGCCACCATATTAGTCAGGCATGATCTGCCCTTGGTGAAGCCATGTTGGCTGACACCAATCACCTCCCCGTTTTCCATGTGCCTTAGCATGGTTTCCAGGAGGATCTGCTCCATGATCTTGCCAGGCACAGAGGTGAGACTGACTGGCCTGTAGTTCCCCGGATCCTCCTTTTCTCCCTTTCTAAAGATGGCAGTTATGTTTCCCCTTTTCCAGTCAGTGGGAACTTCACCAGACTGCCACGACTTCTCCAATATGATGGGTAGAGGTTTTGCAACCTCATCCACTAGTTCTTTCAGGACCCACGGATGTATTCCATCAGGTCCCATGGAGTTGTGCACCTTCAGGTTCCTTAGGTGTTCCTGAACCTGATCCTCTCTAACCATGGGCAGCTCTCCATTCTCCCAGGCCCTGCCCTTGCCTTCCATGACTCGGGGGGTATGGCTCATGTCCTTGCCAGTGAGGAACAAGGCAAAAAAGTCATTGAGCACCTCAGCCTTCTCTGTATCCTGGGAAACCAGCCCTCCCATTCTCTTCCGTGGAGGGCCCACATTTTCCCTGATCCTCCTTTTTTCCCCTGTGTACCTATAGAAGCCCTTTGTCTTGCCTTTGATGTCCCTGGCCAGGTTTAATTCTGTCAGGGCCTTAGCTTTCCTAACCTGATCCCTGACTTGCTGGACAAGTTCCCTGTAATCCTCCCAGGCTGCCTATCCATGTTTCCACCCACTATAGGCTTCCTTTTTGTGCCTCAGTTTGTCCAGGAGCTGCTTGTTCATCCACGCAGGACTCCTGGCATTTTTACCTGACTTCCTCTTCAGTGGGATGCACAGCTCCTGAGCTTGGAGGAGAAGGCCCCTGAAAAGTCTCAGAAAAGAACTGAGTAGGACAATTTCAGGCACATCAGTCCATTCCCCTAGATCCTTCCTAGAGTTAATGGCTTCTCTACCAATGGGGCAAATACAATGTTGAAGGTTTAGGTGGGATTATTTTTTTGATAGGAGCAGAAATGCTGAAACAGTAAAATATGTTTATGTCTGAAGAGTTCATTAATCTTCCAATGGAAGTTCACAACCAAAGATTAAATGTTGGAAAGGTATCATGCACAGGGTTTGAATACTGTGGACTATTTACTGCACCAATCTTGGAAATTTCAGTCAGCTGTAGGGGTACATGAACTCTGCCTGGTTAAGTGTAATATAATTTTATGTATGAAGTTACTGCTTGTTTAATTATCATCCTTCATCCTCCGTTACATCACTCTCAAGCTATATAGAATTTTTTTCTGTTCGGTTTAACTGTCAGCTGTTGAAGGACTGCGTTTATTTGGGTCCATATATTCATGTGTGTCGCTTATGACCCCTGCTTGAGGGATCATAAGTGCTTAGTCAAATGATCCAGTACATTACATTGAAATAGTATACAAAGATCTATGACAGTTTTTCTTCCCCTTGCTAAGTATGCAAACCCAAATTGAAATGTGGGAACATATAATTTATTAATGCTTATTTGCTTGTCCTAAATACGTTCTTGATCTTAATGTCTTGTAGCAGCTTTGAAAAGGAGGAATTTAAGAGATAAATTTCAAAACTATAAAAATGTTTCAGTCAGCTGACAGATGGATTCAGATTCATGAAGGCTGTGTATCAGAGCTGAGTTACAGACTTTTGTGGAATTATCAAAATATCATGTATTCAAAAGCACGCCAATTGAAATATTGACAGTATTTTGACAGATTATTTTGTCTCCTTAAAACTTTAACTCAAGAGGTACTGTACACATAATTTAGACTGCCATCCACTCTTTGAATTTTATATTACTGTGACATAGACATGGATGTAATGTTTAAGAGACTGAGCACTTGGGATGGGCAAACTGTTGCATTTACAGAATCAGGAGGGATGTGTTCCAATATAAACTCTATTGAGTCTCACAGATGAAAATCTTCTGGCAATTCAATTTACACAGCTCCTCTGCCTTCAAATCTTACAGAAAGTCTGACTCTGTCCTTTTATCTCATATCTAAATGCCAGACCAAAAGAGAATGTGACCTTTACAACCGTTTATTTAGAAAATATCTCGTGGTTCAGTGTAGAATTAGGTGGTGCAGAGATGTGATGAAAATTCTTCCAGCACTAACAAAAGATAACATAATTATTCTTCTGATTTTTGTCCCAGCAGCAGAGAAATGGAACCACAGGACATGTTTATTTGTACAACAGACCACATATTTCCTTGTTTAGGAACTTTAATGAAATCATAATCTAACACTAAGACTATATTAAAAATCTGTTTCAGTTTAGAATTTTAAACAAGCTGGTTCTAAATCTCAAAATACTGTTTAAGAAGAATTAGTATGTCTAATTGTAGTGAGCATTTGTACCAAATTACTGCATAATGAAGTAAGAGAAATGGGGAAAAAACCTTTATCCCCGCCAAGAAGATGGAGTCAATCAGCTTGCGGCTGTGTACTGCTGCATTGCTTTTCCTTTGCTCTGACCGCTGAATGAGCTACACTGGCAGGTCAGACCTCGCGATTGCCCGCTCGCTTTATCCACCGTTCTTTATGAGCAGATGATTAGCTTTCCGATTACCTTGTTCAGAAGGTAAATGCTGATGTGTTCTGAGTATCTACAAACTAAAGTTTTCATCACAATGTAACCAGAAGGAATCAAAATACTTGGGGTGTTGGTCTGCTTGGGGCATCTCTTGGTCAGTCTCCTGCATCCATTAACCTTCTATCCGGAACACAGACTATCTAACGTATTTAAGGTTTTGACCTTAGTATTCCCATAGAGAGAAAAGGAGCGTGTCCTCTCTTCCAGGTGCTTTCCTTTATGCTTATTGCCATACCGGTTTATCTGCGAGCCTTTTGGCAGCAGAAACAGGAGGCAGTCTGATATTAATAAATTACCTGGAACCCCCTGAATTTACTGCCATCTCTAAGAAGCAAGTCTGAAATCCTGTTTTGCCTTCCAACAAGGCTGGTGTTTGATTTCAGAGATGTTACAAGAAATATAGTATCAGCAGTTGATATTAAGTGTAGAGCCTTGACTAGGTCTGATTAGTAGCAATGTACCCCTATAGAAATTAAATACTTATTTGTAGGTCCTTTCCAGTTATTGGTTTTTGCCATAAATGGAAACATAATTTTGAATCTTTGTTGACCCATATTGACGGATTTATATCTATTTACAAAATTAATCGGAGCTGATGTGGTTTACCAGAAGAATCTGGTTGAGGAAACGTTTTCAAATGTGCATTTACGCTCAAACTACTAAGCGCAACCAAAAAGTGTGTGTCGGTTGTGGATAATTGGAGTAAATATTTTTTCAGGTTTCATTCATTTGGAATCTAGGTTAAAATAATTTAAAAGCTGTTTGACTATTTTGGACTGGAATATCTTCTTTTTATTTGCACAGGAAGTGTTTCTCCATTATATGCAATGACTGGAGAAAAGTAACAAAGCTGCAACGCAGAGCTGAATTAAAGTGACCGGGTCATTCGGGTCCTCTTGGAGGGGGGTTTATGATGGTTTTTTAAATGTGGTTCATAAAAGAGTTCTGATTTGCATTTACAGTGAGCTTCTAAACCGGTGCCAATTATTCACAATTAGAGTAAATATTTTTTCAGGTTTCATTCTTTTGGAATTGAGGTTAGAACATTCAGTGAAAATAATATTCAATGGCACTTCTTACTAAACCGGGTACGTCTGTGTGGGAGGTAGTAACAAACACACTAGAAACATCTGTTCAGTGTTCCAGGCAATTTTAATTTTATATGAAAAGGATGCCAAGCCCCTCAGCTGTAACACTGAGAAAAAAAAAAACAACAAACATTTGGCACCTCAGGTTTTGGCCTGTTAATTTTTTCAGCTGTAAATAGGTACAGTAATTACCTTCATCCATCAGCAGATTATGTGCCCATTCTGCTAAACCAAGGTTACATGACTGAGGTGCTGGAGTGCACCAGCATGGCAATGACGACACCTGGCCATGGATGTGCACAAGGAGAGATGAGTATGACAATTTGCCACACGCTGGGGAGCAGAAGTGGTGAGTGGGGTATGTGGGGACGCAGGAGGGTGCATTTGCTGGCTGGAAAAGCCTTTGCTGCTCCACCATTTGTTTCACGGCTTTGCAGGGGAAGGGCAGCGGGATGGAGGGTGGGGATGTTCTGGGTCTGCATTCAGCTGGCATTCGATGTCGCAGTGAGTTAATAATTGTAAGGGATTTTCGCCGTGGAGTGAGTTATATTAGTGTTGAACTGGGTTGACTCATGGCCTCTTAAAAAGTAGAAAAACATGGAATTGGACAACCAAAAGGGAAGAGTAAGAGAAACTTTGCCAATTCATTCCCCCCATCTGCACAGCTGTTCTTTGTGTTATGATATCCCCTGCTTTTTGTTGCTTTGCCTTTCCTTCCATATTTTTACCATAGCAGAATGAAAGTTAGTCAGCATTAAACACACATAAAAATGTCAAGGAGTTTGGAAACACTGGGCTTGGTGCACTAAAGTTTATTCCAACATACTGGAATCCTCAGTCCAGTGATGGTAACTTACAGAAGGAATGATGACAATTCTCTGTAGAAAGTAATTTTTACATTTTTCAATCTGCTATCACAAAAAGAAAAAGATTTGATTTTAACAGTTGTAAAATAATATGCAATTTTGTTATGAAGTCTAGCTATCTGTTCCGAAGGCTTCATTCAACAAACACCGCATCTGATGATGTTCACAATAAAACTTGCTAAAGTGGAATATAACACCTTTGGTATTTGTTATTTCAACATCATATTAATAGGATTGTCATTCATTTTTAATAGCTAAGCTCATACGTATTTCTTGGGGTACTTTAAATTGAGATGGATAGGTAATCAAAGCTTAAGAACTCCTGCTACACCGTAGGTAAAACTATTTGAGCTTTCCAATCATACTGACCTTTCAGGTCATGCTTAAGTCAGCATTTTCAAACTCGCGTAACTTAGTTACCTGCAGTGAAATTTTGCCTCCTCTGATTTCAACTTCAGTTTTTCCATTTCATTGTACAATATTAAGATTTCACCTATAGTCTGTATTTAGGCACCTAAGTTTGTGTTTTGGACACGATAAATGCACACAATTCCCACTAAAGGCAATAGATGCAATCTACGCTCAGCATTCCTGGCAACTGGGTTGAATTTTGGATTCTGCAGATGATCAAGGAGGTAAGTTCTGCATATGACCAGAATTAGCAGGAGCAGCTACACTCAAATGCTGACCTTTGCATATTTTAACCAACTGCTCAGAACTCAACCAGTGATCATGTAGGGTTGGTTGTGCTTTTTGTTTTTTCCTCCTAAACTACCCTATATCCTATTTTTTAATTTTTCTGTAACACCTTTGTCTCTCTGTTTTAATCATTCTCACCTGGTATCCATGTCTTCAGCTGGTGTTAGCATGTTACCAAGTATATTACTGTTGCTACCAAAATCACTCCAGCATATTCTGCCTTAGTTTTAATTGGAATTCTTGTAATAACATAGATCAATATACTGATCTGACCAGTTGTAATTCATTATGTTAACCTATGCACGGCTCTTTTTTCCCTGATATAGACTCTCTATTTTAGAAATACTCATTTTGTTTTATTGTAATCAATTAGAATTGCGAAGTCTAGACATTATTTTTGCTGCAGGAATTCTTCAGGATCTTTAAGACGGTTCTCATGAGCTCTCACAATGTTAATGCAGGTGATCTTCTTAGATGTAAACAGAAATCAGACTGTGCTAGCCATACTGCCTTATCCAGGTAGAACTTGGGCAGAAATAGGATAAATGCCATCTGGAAGTTATGCCAATTCGATTTATATCTATTTTGCTATTTTAATACCTCTCATGGCAAAAGTCAGTAAAACTCAGTACATAAATAAAATCTGCTTTGCCTGTGATTCTTTGCAGGGTAAATGTTACCTTCTGAACAGCAAAACTTCAATTAGACAGTTGTTTTGAGAAGTTCAGGAATAGGGACAAGCCTTCTTTCTTTCTTTCTTTATTTATTTATTTATTTATTTATTTGGTATCAGAGAAAGATTTAGAAATATGGTGTCAAATGATAAAAAATTAGCCAAAGGAACACCGAGCCACGTGAAGCCCTATCTTCTCTTTAATACTGTACAGTACCTGTCAGTAATGTTTAGAATAATGTTTCTATTCCAGTTTTCATAATGAAGCTATTTTACAGCAAACAGAAATGTTATTTTTAAGAATTCTACAGAACTGCTTCACTTTAATCTGTCCTTTTAAAAATACTGATTTTTCAATTAGTTGCTTAAATATATTTGAAATTATAACAACAGAAGCCAGCCTGAAGTACAATAAAAAAATTAAATGTCTGCTTTCAATGCATTTTTGCTACACAAACCCACAAGATCAAATACTAACATTGTAAGCATATTTCTGGCACACACATTAAAATAATCACATAATGCATACCCAGATGCTTATGGTAAACTACGCTTCTGAATACTCTGAACAAGGGCTGTGATTCCAAATAGCAGATAGATTCAGCAGCTGCAGTGGTTGCTGCCCCAGATGTCTGCCAGAGGTTCCCATCCCTCTGCTGCTCCTCAGCTGCCACAGATCTCAGCTCCTCACACTAACTCATAGGCTAACTCACAGATTAACCTGCCAACTACCAAACCACTGCACTCTTTGAGGAAAGAAGAGATGCCCCATGCAGCTCACCAACCTTTGGCAGGGAAGCAGGGCAGGCACCCAGCATAAGGAGACAAACCTCTGGCAGCCAAAGCTAGATTTATCTAGAATTACAAATCGGAGCCCTAAGATACAGCTCGGTCAGCTCGAATACGCCTACCACATATTAGTGCAAACCTACCCCCTATGGCTCGCAGTGGCTTGAAAGGAAAAGCAAACCTTTTAAAAGTAAAGTGCAGCAAAAAAGTCTATGTAGAAACTGTCGTGAGTTTTTAAGTCGATGAGTTCTGAATTAATAAAACATGCCGACCAAGACAGATTGCGACCCTCGTTGTGCAGGAAAAGTCTTTTCTTTTGGAAATGTCACGCTCATACTTTTTTAGGGTTGATTTCTTTCTGGCCATTTCTTATTTTCATGGCCTTTTTGGGGCCACTGACCAGTGGGTTGGTGTTCCTGGCTGATGTTTTTGGGGGTCCGCTCCGACCACTGCGTCCTGCATTCTGGTTCTTACTGCGGGCCGTTCGCAGCTTTTGTTCTTGCAGTCTCTGTTCCCACCTCTGTGAAAAGAAGACAAACAAGCTCAGTTAGGGAAGGACATAATAATGAAAAATTATCTTATCAAAGCTATCCTGAACCACTGATACCAGTGCTGCTTTTAACAGTTCTGTGCTTCATCTTGCAGGGCCGTTGAGGCACCTGTCATGCCTTTTCAGAAATCCAAGGGTGCTGGCACCATGCCATCCCAAAAAGGCAGGATCTGCACACGGGGACTCCTTTGCAAACCCTTTCTTTGCTGTCTTACTGAATGTGCTACTTGACTTTTCCTCAGGTAAGTCTACAGAAGCAGACTATCCTTTCACATTATGTATTTAAACACACAGATACCACAGATAAGGTGGTATTCACTTCCTGGTTCTACTTTTCCCTGGGGTAGAGAGGACTGGGCATGTAATTGCATACGTTACAGACAGACAACAGAGATGACCATTGAAATCACAGTGTTCAGAGTTGCAATGGGATGGTTGTGACTAGTGCACCTGCAGCTTTATTCAGCAGCATCCCTCAGGTGTTTTGAAAAGCGGTTATATCAAAGAGCCCACCAAAGAGAATAGCTGTCAGACTTCCAAACCCAAAAGTGCAGTGGTTAGAAAACAGGCTTTTACAGTGAGGTTAAGTGGTTAGGTGGTCCAAAATATGGAGAGATCCACAACACTGCAGCAGAAACTGCAGTGTTTCACCTGTAGGAACAGAAACACTTATTTTAAGGAAAGCAAGGAAGATAGTAGGAGCTGGAAAGAGTTTCACCTCTCTCCCTCATCAATAAACTTTCTCTTGTGAAACTCCCAAAGGCAGAGGTTTTGCACAGTGATCAGAGAAAGAGAAGTGTTCTCCAGCTTTCCTATTACCTCTGCACTGATCCTGTTGCAACTCAGACTCTTGTACTGGCTAGAGAACAGACCAGCCATGTAGTGGTTATGTTAACAGCTGTCTTCTGTGGTCCACAGACAGCTCAAAACATTCATTTTAAGTGGTAACTCAAGATAAAAGTTGGTACGAGCCTTCACAGGGGAACGATGGGCATTAAAATGAAGCCCCTGTGCCCTGTGGTACCTAGCTCCATATTGGCTATCTTTGTGTAGACAGGGTCATTATATGCATCTTCATAAAATAAGAACAGCAGGCACTTAGGCGTGTCACACTCAAACATTGTTGAAGTGAAAACAATAATACCCGGAAGGGTTATGGATATCTGAAAGTCAAGCAAGTTATTCAATGAAGTAGAACAAAGGTGTTTAACTTTTAATCAAGAACACCAGCATTCTTTTCTTTGGTGGTATTTACCTTAAATCTTTTGTTTAGTTGATCCTTCCATTTTTCAACTAGACATCCATCAAGAAGCATCAACCTGAAAATTAAGAAACAAATACAAGTTATAGATATTTCTGATTTTGATTCCTGAGATGTCACTCCAGATGATTTAACACAGACTGAGGTTGAAATGGACTAGCAGGTACTGGTACTGACAGTTTTTGTGTATGGGACAATAGGCAGATAAATATTTTTCTCCATCCCCAAATGCTAATGGATTTATAAATGTTTGTACAGATCCTTCTGAACTTCTCTTTTAAACTCTGTAAAAACAGAAAAGTATTTTCAAAAGAAATCAAATTTTACAGCCAGAACTGCAGCACAGGATCCAGTACTGAAAAAAACATTTAGAGCCTTTTGTTCTCACCTGCAGCTACTCTGCAGGGGAAAACTCTTCTGTCTTAATTGCTGTTAACAGAAAGTGATGGGTTGGGTAACATCCCACGAAAATGTTTAAGTATCTTTATCACATATATATTTTCTTATGTCCACTGTACGTTTTTGCAAGTGTGTGTGTAGAAGAGCAGTTTAAATTAATGTATTTTGCCTCTGAATTGGAAAAGAAGCTAGGTTTTACATTCACCAGTTAATAAAGCTCAGCTGATGAATGGCAACATGTTATTAGACCACTTACTATTGTCTCCATTGCTATGTATAAATACATTAGGACATTATTATGTACTTCCTACATGTAACTACTTAATGAGTGCTTGGTAATTGGTAACTTAAGTACATTGGTAATTTGTATGGGCAGTGATATTTATGTACCAATGAAATCTGCCTGGCTCCTGCATGAAAATACTCAGTCTAGGTGTCATGAAACGAACAAGAGTATAACTATGTAATGTATATGCCTTAAGCAGCTCCTAAATCAGTTTATTCCAAACCAGTCTGATGTCACACCTTCTAAGTCTCACCCTAGAAACAGCTATTTTTATAACACAGGGATGCTGGAATGTCTGTATCTCCTCTACTGCTAACTATTTAACTATTTTAACTTTTATTCTTTTTTTTTTTTTTTAGATACTGGGCCTTAATTTGCCCTAATATAATTTCCCTAATTCTGGAAGGCTTTAGGTAAGTATCAGCATTGTCTGAAGACATCAAAATATTATTATAAATGCACACCATTTCATACAGCACTTCACTGGCAGGTGAAGTTTACACAGCGCAGCAGGGCCTGACTGTCCAGTTCCCATGAACAGCACTGTTGCTTAAACAACAACAATTTTGCTTGTTCAAAAAGCGTACAAAATGCTGCCACTCGTAGATGTTAGCCACTGTTCATCTACATTGCCCAAGCATGAAAGTACTAGAGTGAGTGCAAGCCCTGGAAAATGAAGACCAACGTGATACACATCTCCTTTGCTTTCCGAGGAGAGATTAGAGAATTAGCACATCGGATTGACGCTAAGGCCACATCGTGATGAATGAAACCGTAACACGGTGTGCATCTGATACAGCTTCTGTTCAGGTCAAATTATTGTGTGAGATCCTAACCCTGTTGATAGGCAGCGGGTGTTTTGCCATTGACTTCAGTGGAGATACAGATTCCACTCATTTTGCTTCTGGCATTTTAAAAAGCTACTGTAACTCAAAACCTTCTGTTTGCGTGCCACTGAGTTCAACAGGAAACACATATAATAGTTTATGTTTCTTTTTCAAATCTGTCTTAGTACACTATATGAAATTAAAAACCTCAGTGACCTTTAAAAACCATCACAAAATATTTAGTGAATGGTGTGTTTTTCCGTAGTAATGGAGAAGCAGATTGCAATCTTTCACTTTTGAAATCTCCTCTCCCTGGCAGCCTCCAGAGGGTCCTCTCCAACAAAGCTCTGCAGCTCAGACCTCCTCATTTGCAATCTTGGTCACGGTCCTTCTGCATAACTCAGAGTGTGTATCCCTAAAACAGTTAACGTGACTAGAGGCCTCTAAATTAACCTTTGTGAAATACTTCCAGACCTGGAGAGGCAACGTGCTGTGGAATAGTAAAATACTGTGCCTGTTAGCTGACCAAAAAAAGTTAAGGCAATAAGGTATCAGAGGGCAACTTTTAGAAACACCTACAGAGCACACTTAAAATATCAACATAAAACTCATTGAAAACATGGAGATGTTCTGCACCAAGTTCTGCACATAGATGTCCTAAGGTCCTCACAAGTGGGCATGTTCAATTAGCAGTCACATCGCTGTATGCAAAACCAGTCTGCACAATGTACAAACAGCCTCTCTGCCCCACAGCACAGAGCCACGCGTACCTACCACACCACAACCTGTTTTGTTGGCATCTGTGGCTGGTGGTGCACCCGGTCTGCTAACGGGGGGTGGGATGTCTCGTTCTGTCTCCAGGACCCAGAGAGAAAAGGGAGCTGTGATTCATCACTCCCTCCCCTCCAGACCAGCATGCTGGATTTCCTTCCACGCCTGGGGCTAGGCTGACTGCCAGATGAAAGGTCTGGTAAAGTTAGTTTTGTTTTGTCTTTTAATCATACAGCAGGACTGGCAAGGTGCTCTGAGAGTATTTACTTTTCATCCGCCATCCGGGAGCCGGAGTGCCAATGGCTGCAGCTTTGGCCGGTCCCGGTACAGCTGTGGGATCAGAAACATCTCACTGATGGCACTGGTCCGAAGTACGGACAGGCCAGCAGAGAAAGCCTGGCTCTGTCTCCAGCAGCTCTGCAGGCAGGAGATGTGCACCATCTCCTGTCCCCTCCCCTGAGGTTGGTGAGGCAGAACTATGCCTTCCTTGTGGTCCTGCTGACATGGACCACCATCTACAGCTACCGTCAGGCTTGTAGTATATGAAGCAGTTCATACCTATGGCAAGCAGTCCTGGAAAAACACTCAAACAGCTGGAGATGGCTGAACTGCTGCACTATGTATTAAGCCATATGCTGTCAGCACTTCATGCCCCAGGGATGACGCTCCATGTGTGAGCCAGGTTTTGAGCACACCACATTGTGGCTCAGAGCCGAGGCTGATCAAGTGGAAAAAGCTAATTGCAAAGGTAATTGAAACAAGAAGGTGTATGTGTGAGTTACCCTATCAGCAAAACATGCTCATGATGAGGAAGGGATTTTTGCTGGTCCTCCTTCCCATCCATCCCAGCTAGCTATAATGCTTCTCTCCACCACATCGCCAGGGCTCACCTCGAGCGCCATTCATAGCACATGATGAGAACATCCTGCTTCGGTTGAAGGGGTGGACACTGGCAGGAGGAATTTGTAAGAAGAGGCACTTGAGACAGAGGAATTTGTGTCGAAGACTTGAGTATGTCTTTAACTTCAACCACAGTCGTTATCTCGTTGCAGTTCCCTCTTTCTACGCTTTTTACTTTAGCATGAATGACTGCAATTAGAAAAAAATAGAGGTGTGAGAACAACAAATGGCCCTAGGAACGTAAACACATCTCAAAATTAAATGAAACATGCTAAATTGAAAGCTGTTGTTTCGGCGGTGAAACTAGAACTACTTCTTCATGTGTGGGCATGTACAGTGGCTTAGAATAACAGAGGTTTGATCCCAATTTGGTTTTCAGTAGGACTGTTGACAACTGTGAAATTAAATATGTGCTTCAATCTTTGCCAGATCAGGCCAAGCAATCTCGCCTGGAATCGCACACACAAACAGCTCCTTTGACTCAGGCTTCTACAACCCTTTGCGTAAATCGGAACCGTTCTGTAGCCACATCTGGCTCTTTCCAATTAAGTAATGAGTAGTTTACCTCACAGACAGTTCGCAAATCCTTTCCCTCTCGTTTGCATCCATGAACTAATGTCTTCTCTTAAATATAAGAAAGAAGGAAAGGTTTGAAACAAGTAGCCAAAAACTAAGAGGCTTAGGGTTTTTGTGATTTATCCAGTCTATACTTTCATCTTTTGCCTCTGGATTATGAATCGGTAGTAAGATACTCATATGAAACAGACTCTGAAAAGCATTCTTCTCACTCTGAATGCGCAAACATTTATATTTTTACCTTTTATTAAGGAAAACTGCATGGCTGTAAGAAGGTGAAACTGTGCAAATTGCTCTGCGGATGATCCCTGGCTAACTTTATACCTGCAAACCCTGGCAGTACCCAGCACTTCAGCATTTATCCGCTCTCTCTTGTGAGAAGTACCAACTCAGAGGAAGAAACCCGTTTTACATGAAGGGCTTTGTCTCTAGGAAAGGTCAAAAAAGGAAGGGTCCAATTATCAAACGATCAAAATTCTTATGCAAAAGAAGCGCCAACAGTCCTACCACAGGGTGACCAGCCTGCAGCAACACTGTCCCAGATTTTCAAGTCTCATTGAAACCATATTTTGACCAGCTAGAAATACAATATGGCTGTAAATATTATTTTAAAAAGATTATGATTTTATTTGCAATTTGTTCCTCCTTGTCTTGTCTCTCAATTCATTTTCCATATGAATATATCTATTTATTTCAGAGGAGACTGAATAAAAATCTACCTCCCAAAACCAAAATCTTGATTTCACAAATTCAGTGGAGTTAAATTTTGGACCCCAACCTGCAGTTTTCATTCAAGCAACACTCCCGCTGAAGTCACTGGAATCAGACTTTGTGTGGCTAACACCTGTATTTCATTTCAGAATAGTCATTTTACATCACTGCTTTTTCATATATTTCAGACAACCGTGGAAGCTCATTGTCCCTCCTGAACGTACCACTGTGTCGTACTGAGATGGATTAAGGGTTTATATAAAAAGAATATATGACATATATGAAGTAAAAGGCCACGACAAAAAAAGTGTACAGTTGCCTAAGTTCAGCTTGAATATTCCCACCAAACTGGCGTTTAGATATATTTTTTCCCTATAGTAACAAATAAGCAAATAACTACAAACACTTTCATTTGACATCAAACAAATAGGAATCGACTGGGTATAATAACCCTATTGTATAAGAACTGAACACAACCCTTCAAGAAACAACTTTTATGTGAGAAAAAGCCCACAAAGTACAAAAGACCATGATTTTGCATGTTAAATTCATAGTTAAAAGGGGGGTTCTATTGACATTAGATATTTAATCTGGTATTTATCTAATCACAGAATCATAGAATCATGGAATGGTTTTGGTTGGAAGGGACCTTAAAGATCATCCAGTTCCAACCCCCCTGCCATGGTCAGGGACACCCTCCACTAGGCCAGGTTGCTCAAAGCCTCATCCAGCCTGGCCATCGGGCATCCCCAGCTTCTCTGTGCAACCTGTTCCAGTGCCTCACCACCCTCCTGACTCCCAGCATGAGACAACCAGAGAGCAGGGCAGAGCCAGGAGGGAAGAGGGATGAATACTTAACTTACATTGCCAATATGTCATGCAACATATAAAACCATCAGCCAGCTCCTCGGCTGGCTGGTGCAGATTGCCTCTGAATTCAATAACTCTGCAACAATTTCGCACCAGATGAACCCCTGGCTAGTAAGTAAAAGAACATATGCGTTTGTAAGTAGTAAATTTTTACCTTGCTCCAGCTTCGTTCACATTTACAAGCTTAATTTAGGTGATAAAACTCTGTTGAGATAAAAACAGAGGCTGGCCAAGCAGCACATGGTCACACCTTCATTAGACGTTAATTGCACTTAGACTCTATAAGCCTTTACACTAGCAAGCGCCGTTTCAGCAGAGCGACCTGCCGATCCCTGCGCACGCTACCGACATTTCACCGCTTCTATCAGAAACACACCATCATCTGCCCAACGCCTGCTCCTGCCTGCACGAGCTGCGCACAAGTGGAGGGTTTCAGAAGAGGACAGCTAGGTGCCCTTGGGCAAAAACCCACTTGGAGGGCAAAAACCCACTTGGAAGGCGAAAACCCACTTGGAAAGGCTGCGGTGGAGCGGTGTCCTCATGCCGCGCTTGCTGGACGGGGTCTGGTGTGGGTGCAGAGTGGGGTGGGACCAGCAAAGCGAAGCATTTCCCCCCACGCCACTTACTGTAGCTGTAGTTCTTGGCCAGGTAGGTCGACAGCGTAGGCTTTGTCTTTTTGCACCTGCATCGGTCTTCAAGGGAAGAGAAGGGGAGACGGTTGAGGGGTGTCAGAGGGGGTTCCCCCGGGCCTGGCTCCGGGGAGGGGGGGGTCGGGGGTGGGAGCGGGAGCGCCCGAGGCTCACCCTGGCCGCGACTCCTGCACTCGGGCTCCCGGGCTCTCTCCGGCACCAGCACGCCCTGCGTGAAGTCCGTCCACTTCACATCTGCAAACAGAGACGCGGCGGGGGAGGAAAGCTGTCGGGGAGAGGCTCCCGGGGCAGCGGCTTGGGGGTCCCGCAGACCCCGGCCCGGGGCGCTCCCCGGTGGGGGAGGGGGGGGGGAGATGGGGTCCGCCCGCCGCCCCCGGGGCGCTCACCCTCCGGCAGGTCGGTGACGATGGCCTCGGGGGAGATGCAGACGCCGCGGTCGTAGACGGGGAGGTCGTCGCAGGCGAGGCTCTCCGGCCAGCTGTGGTTGTAGCGGCGCATGATGGGCTCGCAGCCGTCGCGGGCGCGCTGGCAGACGGAGCGGCACGGCTTGATGGGGTCGTAGAGGAACTCCAGGGTGCAGATGGGAGCGTACATGGCGCAGAGGAAGAAGGGCAGGACCGGGCTGCAGCCGGTGCCCACCAGCTCCTCGTACTGCTCGATGGCGAGGACGGCGTTTTCCTGGGTGCTGTGATGGAGGTGGTTGGGCATGCGGGTGATGTTCCAGGGCATGGGGCGGCACATGGGGATGCGCACCGCCTCGCACGGCGCGCCCTGCGCCCGCGGGCTCACCCGCAGCCACAGGGACACCGCCACCAAAGCGCGCAGCATCCTCCTCCCTCCTTCGCCGCCGCCGCCCGCCGCCGCTCCGCGGGTCGCGGCGGCCGAAGGGCGCGGAGCGGCGCTGCCTCCCGGCGCCGGGCTGCTGTCAAGAAGTGGGAGCCGCCGCGCCGACAGCCATGGACATCGCGGGACCGCATTTATACCGGTGGCACGAGTGACGTGGGGCCGATCGCGCTCCCTTGGCAGAACCGCTCCTCCCGGGAGGGGGGGGGGGGGGGGGGGGCGGGGGGGTTGGGGGGGGGGGGGGCGTATGCGTGTGTGCGCGCCCGTGTGTGTGTTTTGCTGTGCAGGCACGGTGACATCATCCCCACCCCATGTAATCCCCCGGCGACATCACTGCGTCTCTCGTCCGCGGCTCCAGCTCCCCGTCAGTTTTCATCTGTGTCATAAATTCCTTCAGGTGGAAGCGGGGATGGGGGGGGGGGGGGGGGGGAGCAAACCCGAACCACGCGCATCTGCCGCGGGGATGCGTGTCCCGACGCGGGGAGAGGGGAAGAGGGGAGCAGGAGGCGCGGGGGCGGGGGGGACACGCGGGAGCCACGGCCGGTGCCCCCTTCCTGCGGGGCTGAACTTTTCGCTGCATTTTCCCAAGGGACACGGAGCGGAAACTTGTTGCGGGCTTGGGGAGAAGCTCCGGTGGCTCTTCCAGGGGGCTGCGGAGCTGCCTCCATGAGCAAAGTTGCTCTTTGCCCGCTTCGCTCGGGACGAGGGAAGCGGCGGGGAGAGGGCGGCGGGGCCGGTGCGGGGCTGCTCTGCGGGCAGAGTCGCCCCCTGCGCCCCGCCGTCCCCCCTCCCTCCGCCTCGTCTGCAAATGGGTGGGTGGGAGAAGGGATTTCAGGCTTTATCCAAGCTGGGGTTTATTTTTTTTTTCCGTGGCCGCGCGCCCTTGACGCAGCGGAGTAAGGGGCTCCCTCGCACGGGGCTCCCTCCCATCCCAGCCCCTGTACACGGAAAAGACCTACGGGACCTTCCTCCGCTGCGGGCACATGCTGCACCCGCCTTTGAGGGTCTCTCTGAGGAAACGCGATTGACTCGGTGCCAGGTTATGGCAGTGGCCTGGGGAAGCCCCAACGTGAGCAGCTCCGGAGCCTGCCCTGGCCGCGTACCGTGGTGCCACCGGTGTTTCCCCTCGCGGGTGCAGGGCCCCCAGGGTGGGAGATGGAGGCGTGCATGCGCCTGCTGACCGCGGCTGTGCGGAGCCACTGCCAAGGAAAAAGTAAATTCCACCCTCGACAGCAACGTTAAAGCAGCGTCACCCCGGAGGTCCCCTCCTGCTCGTGTATCCCCCTCCCTTCCAAAGCCCACACAGAGCGCCCCAAGGCTTGAGCCTTGCAGGTGCCCCTCTGGCATCACCCCTCGCGGGCACAGCCAGGGCGAGCAAACCCTCCCGGCCACCCCGGCCGCAAGGAGGGGGGGGGCGCGGGGGTCGGGGGGCAGGGTCCCCGTCGCCTGTCGCCCCACTGCCTCCGGCTCTCCCATCCCGCTGACACATTGCAGCTCGTACTGAAACCGCCTCTCCCCGCTGAGCTGATGCGGGTTTGGAGGCGGGTCGCCCCCGCCCCCTCTCCGCCACCGGCGCAGGCCTGCCCGCCCGCCTGCGCGCCGTGCGGAGCCGGCCGTGCGCGGAGCGGGGTGCGGAGCATGGCGCGGGCCGCGGGCGGGCTGCGGCGGTCGCTGCTGGGGCCGGGGCCGGGGCCGGGGCCGGGGCTGCGGCTGCTGCTGCTGGGCGGCCTCCTCCTGCGGGCCGGCGGGGCGGCGGCGGGGGCCGAGCCGTGCCAGGCGCCGCGGCAGTGGGAAGGGCGCATCGTGTCCTACGAGCACGGCACTGGCCGCAACACGCGGGCCGCCGTCTCCTACGACGGCCCCAACCAGCGCCTCCGCATCCTGGAGGAGAGGAAGGCCCTCATCCCCTGCAAGAAGTAGGTGTCCGCGGCGGGACCTTGCGGCGGGGCCGGGCCGGGGCGGGGCGGGGCGGTGATGGCCGGCGCAGGCCCCGGGGGCGCCTCCCGACGGGGGTCTGGGACTATGAGGAGGTGGAGGGGGATGCTGGGGGTGGGGGGGGCGTCCCTCGGTCCCCGGTGCGGCCCCTCCACAGCGTGAGACGGGGCAGCGCGGGGGGCGGCCGGGCACGGCTGCCGGGAGGCACCTGTCACCGGCACGACTTACATCCACGCCCCGTATACATACATTTATATGTATTGAGAGAGAGAGTTGTATCGACAGTGTCAGCTTTTTACCTTCGGAGATACTCCTCTCTCCCAACTGTTCTGGCACTTTTTTTAATGGAATGGGAACCGAGTCCAAAAACACAGCCCAAAATGCGAGATACAACATGTGTAATGAGGTATAATGAAGACATTACACTCAGACGCGGGAATAGTGTTCTGCGTGAGGATTTCTACCCCAGTAATTTGCTAACAAGTTTGGGTCACGTTTTATGTTCTCTGCTCATCCCCGGTCCCTCCAAGCGCCCAGTCACACAAGCTGTCAGGAGGCATCTGTTACCTGTGGTGTGGTGTGCTCACTCACATTGCACAGGCTGCCCAGCCCCGGAGGACCTCCCTGTTCTTAATTTATACAGTATGTGTCTATTAAGCCTGTAACTAACTAAACAAAATCCCTGCATCATGGTGTGCTTGCTGAAAAATAAGTGTAGATAAAACCTGGCTGAAGAAGGACCCCTGTTTTTTCTCCTCAACCTGCTAGGCTCAGGCCCTGACAGGCTGAGTGGAAGAAGCAGTCAGCCCAGAGGGGCCTTCTCAAGTGAGATGTTTCTGGGTACCGAGCATCAGTAACTCGGATAACGTGTCAAGACGTATCTGCCGGTGTGAGGGTAGCCACTCTGCCCGTACCTCTGCCTCTCCCACCTAAAAATTATTCAAATAATAGTGTGTCACTCCCTGGGGATGTGTAAGCCAAGGTGAAGACCAATCTAAAAATGCTGTATCATCCAAACTAAATGGTCCCTGCTACTGAAAGATCAATGTTCTTTTTTGCTCCTGGCTTTTTTCCTGACGATCAATTTCTTACCAGCATCACGCAGTGACTGTTTGAATCTTTCCAAAGTACATGCTCTTCCTCCATCCTTAAGCTGACATTGCCAAAGAACTTTTAAAACTGGTTTATGCGTCTCATTTTAAAGCTTAACTTTCCCTCATTGTGACCTTTTTCTTTATTACTGTTTTCATATAGGAGCCATATGAAGAATGTTAACAACATACAGCTGTTTGTTGGTGGTCTGCTAACATACAACAGAGTCCGACACTGGCTGTGCTCATACACCCCTTCATTTATAAGTCCTAGGCTGACCTTCATGTTTGACAAGCATAAAACGGCACTACAAAGTCTGATGCAAGTCTTTTCTAACTTCTAAGTTGCACTGAGCTCATCCCTTCAAGCTTATGCTTATTTTATTTGAAAACTTTATTTTAAGATTGAATAATTATTCGACATTTTCCACCGTGGGCCAGATTTTGGCTTTTGCCAAGATCTGCGCTTTTTACAGTTTTGATAAATATTTGCTCTGGATGCAGCTTCGTCTGGGCTGATAGTGCTAGAAAGAGGCAGAGTGCAGAACGTGCACTTGAA
Organism: Rhynochetos jubatus; assembly: GCA_027574665.1. Lineage (NCBI taxonomy): Eukaryota > Metazoa > Chordata > Aves > Eurypygiformes > Rhynochetidae > Rhynochetos > Rhynochetos jubatus. The sequence continues at coordinate 34,311,568 of CM050653.1, forward strand.
GCATCTCTCTCTTGGTTTTTCCAGTACTATGTTTTTTGTTGTAGACAATCTCTGACCTCAGGGATCCCCGCTGTTTCCAGGCTGACCGTGTTTTCTGCCATCCAAAACTGGAGGGTGGTTTTGTTATGTGCACAGCTAGTGTCTGCTAAGGGCGTGACCCAGCTTCCATTGAAGTCAACGGAAAGACTCCCATTGATTTCAATGTGTGTTGGATCGGGTCTGGAGTTGTGATCACAACTTCAGTTCACTGTGGACACAGTGAGTCATAAACTGAAGTCTTCAGATGTTAGAGGCGAGGGGACTTACCCTGCCTTTTGCAAAATAACCTCTCCCCCTCTCCGCTTTGACGTTGGCAAGAAAAGGGCGATTATACCAAGGCAGTGACTACAAAAGCAACAAGAAAAGCAGAGCTGTCCTGGCCTCTAAGGAAACTTCAGTCTGAATTCTCACGAACTGACGCATTTTTGCTCCTATCACATGTAACTTACATCCAGCAATCAGGATTGGCCAAGGACCAAATTTTTATACAAAGCATTTTCTGAAGCTTGCAAATGCGGACCTTAATCAGACACAGCCCTGATGAAAATTAGTGACTGAGGGTTAATCAGGGACACCCAAGATTGGCCTGTGTGGCATGGCTTGAGGGTTCATAACCACAGGAAAACCTAAAACTTTAATTTTTTTATTGTAGGTGTGTGTTTCAAACTCATGTAATTTGCTATGTGGCATTTTCCAACCTACATCAACGCAGCATTTTAAGCAAACTCCTGAAAAGTAGCCATAAGGTGACTATCCCGTAGCTGCTTCATTAGCATCACCTGTTTGCTCACCAGTCATCGCAGGAGCACCTGAGATGCCGTGACCGTGATTGTAAAGGCTGCCTGCTCCCCATTGGCCAGCTGCAGCCTTGTCAGGGCCACCTGAGCACACGCCTGGCTCGCTGTGCAGCCACCTGAAACCGGTTCGTTAGAGCACTCATTGACACTTGTTCCAACTAGCTCGTTGGGTGTGTGTTTCTGTGGGTCATACTGTTGACTGCCTGTACTGCTTAGAGTGTAAAAACTACCATTGGTGGTCTTAGGCTGAGCTTTTTAGAGGAGAAGGTTTTCCAGTTGGATTCATTACTAAACTTTCTTTTTCACTTCTTTTGCAGCTCCAGTCTTAGCTACACTCTACATCTTATGTTTTCTCCAGTGTCCCTTGCCCCGTTGCTTCTTTGCCCTTCAAGATCAAAGTTTTGCAGATAGACAAGGAGGGCAGGCACAGTCTTCTCTTGGTTTCGTGTAGCACTCAGCAGATACCAGGAGAAGAGAAAAGACAACAAACAGCGGTTTTTATTGCATAGATTGTGCCATTTCCCACTTGGAAGAGGTCGTGCCAGTGGTGGTGTTATATAATGTGAAAGGAGATGTGAAACGGTTCCCTAGAGCTCTTGAGGCATAGCTGTGTCATGTTTCCTGAGAAACACGGGACGTGTTTTTTAATCCTATATTGCCTATTGCATGGAGTCACTTCTTGTGTTCTCTCTGTATTATTCCTTCTTCGCTCTGGTTCAACCCTCTGTTGGCCACCATCTCAGGACACTTCACAAAATAGGTAACAGTCATCAGCATGGTTTTGCTGTTGGGGCAAAACTGTTTCATTTTAAGGTAATGTCTACCAGTTCAGATTTGAATATGACATTACTGCAGATCGGTGAGAAATCCTGGCACTACAGAGGTCTGAACCGAAAACCCTACTGACTGCACTGTGGGCAGAACTTGACGTGTTCTACATCGCCTTTCATTGTTTTTTTGAGAAACACAGCAAGAAGCATACTACCTGGCACTGCTGAAGCCACTCAACAGGCAGTAGTGCTCAGGTATGGAGGAAGAAAAGCACAAAGTGGGGAGCAGAGCAGAAATCAACACTGGTGGTGTTTGAGGGCTGGGGTGTTACTTATCGCATGCTGTAGAGTTTCACCCTTCCCTACTATTTTTTAGAGTAATTTTCAGAGGAGACCCAGTAACGATTTGTCCTATGAGAAAGAGAGTGATGGGGAGAAAAAAATTTCCAGGTGGTCAGGAAAGCCATGAGGAGGAAGAAAATTAATTTCTCTCTTCTGTGAGTGTGTTTTAACAGCAGTTTCAGTGGGCCATTGTACAGTGTGCAGTACAGTGGGATGCCTGTGTATTTGAGACTGATAGGGTTATTGTCTTAGCAACCATAACTGCAGAGCAGAGATATATCAGTGTTCATTTAAAAGCAGAACTGCATGTTGGTAATTTCTTATGTTTCAATTGTATTGGCAAAAGGCAGGCACGGTTATGGGCAGGATTAACTCCTTTACTTGGCAACAAAAACTGGTAGAAGAGCAACAAAGCTGTGCTTAGAGAAACGCGTCTGTTATTCCCTCAGGCTGTTTGCATGCATGTTTCAATCCCTGTCCTTGACTGAAGAGAAGCAGCGTCTGGTCAGGTGCAAATATAACAGCATTCATCTGGAGAAGAGGTGATGACTTTTCAAAATAAGCGGCGTGGGCACGCGTGTCTGACTTATCTCAACTACTTCTTAGTTGTTTTAGGATGTGTGATTGTAAAGGAAAAAACAGTGGTGTCTGACCTATTAAAATCATACAATCCATCCGTTCTGTGGTCATTATGGTGACTCAACAGGCTAAGTATTGAGCTACCCTGAGCAACTGCAAATTTGTTTCCCAGACTTGGTTTTGGGAGTGGTTTTTGCAGCTTAATGTTTAGGGGAATGAACGACGGTCATGGGTACAGTTTTCAGAAGTGGCCAAGTTCCTTCGGAACCCAAGCCCCATTTTTTAAGATTATGTAGAGTGTGCAGACTTCTGAGAACCTTAATTTGCAGTGAAACACAGAATTGAATTTTCAGCAGTTTCTCTAACTCTAATGCAAGTTCTTGGGATCTAAAATGCTTCATAAGCTGCTGTGTATGTAAGTCACGTTTGAGAACAAGAACTAGGGGAAGGTACTCAAGCCTCCTGCATTTACTTTCCTCCCATAGGTGCCAAGTCCTTTCAGGTGCTTGCTGCTGGTGACAACTTCGAGTTTGGAGAAGGCAGAACTGGAAACCTGCTGTGACGGATGCAGGCAGGCAGTCAGATCCTAGGCAATAGCCTGAAGCGTGCAGCAGTAGTTCTGTGCCGCTGGGGTATGGGCGGTTGGCTGTAAAAGCTTCAACTCTTGCACTCCCATCACAAGCCGATTTATGAGTTGGTTTACGGAGTACCTTAGTGATGCTTCCTGCCAAGGCAGCTAGTTCCTTGGGGAAGAGCACTGTACAAGGAGGGAGCCGTGGTCCAGGAGGGCTGCGTGGAAGAGCACCTCGTCTCACCCAGACTGTTCCTGCTGTTTGTTTCTGCCGATGAGAGGCAACAGCCATTTCCCTTTCCAAGTTCTTGATCTTGTTGGAGGTCAGCCAGGCTATACAGTTCAGGGAGGCAGTGAAGCTCATTGCCTTTGTTGTTCCCAGGTGGGCTGGGTGGGAAGAAATTAAACCACTTCTCAGGGAAGGTGGTTGAAAGTCTTCAGCCATCGAGCTACAGCACTAACAAGCAAGTGGATTTTCTCAGAGGAAGCTGGGAACTGTTGACTTACCAGTGCTTTTGCTGTCTTGCGTTGTATGCTGTTGATAACTTCCTTGGAGAGCATCATCTTTGGTAGAGTTGTGGAACAAAAACCTGAAAGCAAAAAACGGTAGTTGAGTATGGGTAAAGCGGATCCATTGCTTTGAGGTGCCATACTCTATGTAGCGTAGTGTTCTCAAACCCCTTGTTTATGCTGACTACTCTGGAGCAGTTTCATGCACTACTGAAACACAGCACCGACACAAACTGCAAAAAATAAACTGTGTCTCTTAAGTTTGAAAGAGCAGGATCCACAAAATGCTTTAAAGCTGGAGAGAAAATGAAGATAAGCAGTGTTCAGTGACCTCAATTTGATAATTTGCTGAAGTGCTGGTAGGTGTGCTTAGAAACAGTTGTCAGACATTCAGTGGGGTTATTACTGTCACATCAGTTATAAAGTTGCTGACTGGATATTCTTAAAAATCCCAGAAGTTCTCATCAAGAAGCTTTGTTTTTCTAAAAAACACTGTTAAATGATAGCCATTGGCATCATATTCTTGTTGATACTAGTGGATATTGGTTTAAGCCCTTTATCTGTCTGAACCCTTTAAAGTTAGGGGAATACTTCCTTTTATCATCTCATCCTTGTCTGTCTGAACTCTTCGGGATAATGTGTGTTTGTATGCTGGCTTTGGTTGGGATAGAGGCTAGAGTTGTTTTTCTTCATAGTAGCTAGTATATGTTTTGGATTTGTGTTGAGAAGAATGTTGATAACACACCAATGTTTTTAGTATTAGGCTATGTTTTGCATTTGTGCCGAGAACAATATTGACCAATACTGATGTTTTTAGTTGTTGCCAAGCGATGTTTACATTGAGCCAAGGATTTTTCCAGTTTCTCATACTGCTTCTGTGTTCCCAGCTTCTTCTCCACAAGAAACTGGAGGGGGACACAGCCCAGACAGCTGACCCAAACTGACCAAAGGGACATTTCATGGCATAAAATGTCACGCTCAGTATATAAGCTGGGGGGAGTTGGCTGGGGGAGGCTCGCTCTCTGTCACTGCTTGGGGATGGCCTGGGCATCAGTTGGCAAGTGGTAAGTGGTTGTATCGCTGGGGTTTGTTTTCCTTTTCATTGCATATTATTATCATTGGTATTAGTATTAGTATTTTCATTACTTACATTATGAGTACTACTAGTAGTATTAGTATCATTATTTCATTTATTTTCAATTATTAAACTGTTCTTATCTCAACCCATGAGTTTTCTTACCTTTTCCTCCGATTCTCTCCCCCCTCCCACTGGGGAAGGGAGGAGGTGAATGAGTGGCTGTGCGGTGCTTTGTTGCTGACTGGGACTAAACTATGACAGTTTGCACTGAAACTTAGGGTGTCATTTGTATTGTTGGACGTTGCAGTGAAACCTTCAAGCAACACCAGGACTGCACTGAAGATACAGTATGCCTACATTTCTATAACTCAGAAGAGAGGACCAGTGTTTTCACAAGATAAGTCACTGTCATTTTTAATCAGGAATTTGTAATTTTTTTTTTGGTAGATACTTAGAGTGGAGATGAATATAAATATAGAAAGATTCAAGTTCATAATTTGTTCTCTGCTCACAGACAGCACACAGACAGTCGATCACTGCATAGCTAAACAGACGTGATGAAAGAAATCTTTATATTCATGATCTTAACTTGGTCTCCATTCAGTTTGAGGCCTGATGTAATTCAAATGGCATGACTGGCAACATCACACCTATTCTCACAGGACCAAATGCCATTTGTTTGAAAAAGTATCATCTCCTCTGAAGCATAAACCATAATCTTTTAATTTAGGGCCAATCTTGCACTGCCGTGAGCTGAGAAAAAAACCTGACCGTAAGTTGCTTTTAGAGAAATCTGAGGGCTAAAAGCATCTAAAGTACACTTTACCGGTTGATACATTACTCCTTCAGCTGTAATCTGTTTAAGTTAAGGATCCAGGTCTCCTTAATGTAAAAGGGCAAGTAACACAAAACCTTTAACGGTATTCATTTTCCTTGGTATGCCAGAAAGAGAAGGGGGTTGGGTAGCTGTTACAGTTGAGAGCATATTGAAAAGCTGAAGAGTTTGGGTTGAGAAGCAAAAGATTTTTTCATCACTTTTTCCTTACTCTTCTAACTCAGGGCTGCAAACTTAGTGAAGTCTATGAGAATTTTGCCTTTGGCACAAGGATCTAATCCCAGGACTTTATGTTAAATGCACATTCGTAACATATGTGGGAGGTATATACAAGAAATAGATTTCTCTGTTTCCAGTTCAAATTCAGCCTCAATTCCTGAGGTTGATCCACACTGCCAAAACTGAAACCATCATTCAGCCTTTAGCCCTTATTGATGACAGCAATGGTGTAACTGTGGTGGACAGCTTTCAATATTGTGTCATGTGAGTGGAATTGGAAGATGTGGTGATAAAACCTGTGCCTCTGAATCCAGTCCACACCCTGCCTCTGCCAGCACTTCCAGAGATGAATTTTGCTAGGCGACTGCCAGTTAGAGGAGAGGAAGTGTTCAGGGAAGGAGGCAGGATGTTTTAATTATAAGAACAGAAGACATTTATCTTTTTTTAGCCTTCCCTGCGTTTCATTTTGCAGTCCATTTGTTCACTGGCATACTTCATTTTCATGCTATTGCTGTTCACTGGTTAGTATCATTATTTATTTGTTCATGTGACAAAATGATTTCTGTATAAGTTCCTTATTTTGTAGGCCAGAGGATGCTCCTGTCAAAGGTCATCCTGCTCTGAAAGTTTTCTTCTCCAGCTAGAGAACTGATACGTTTTACATATCAACAGGCTTGTCCATTTATTAACTGCATGGGACAGGTTTTCAACTGGGTGACATTTTCCATAAAGAAGTGAAGTCAGTGAAAAGGTAGTAATATATGCTTTTGTCTGTACTCCAGGTGCTTAGCTGATGCAAAATTGAAAGATAGGGTTCAAATACCCTTCCATTCTCTTGATTTTGGTGTGAGCTCATGGCTAAACTTCACATGATTAGAGATATCAATTCAGGAAAGGAAAGTGGTGTAGCAAATAATGCTGAGTTATTCAGAAAAAGTATAAATACACTCATTTGTCACATAATATGGGAGAAGGTTCAATTTAAAGGTGCTTTGGGAAAGAAGAATGCTTGCCACAGTGGCCAGGTGTAGGTAAATGGCCAGGTAAGGGTAGAAATAAATGTGTAAACACAATTAGAAACTGATGCAGTTTTAGAAGTGGACTGCTGACAATTCAGGGGTGAACACAGTAGGAAATAGGAAAGGGCTTTCTTCTCAAGATGGGTTTCTAGGTATCAGGTCTGTGTAAGGACTGGAGGAAAGAGTATTTTCCCATGCCTGTCATACTGGGGCTGCTTTCTGGAGAAATGGACTTGTGGCCATCTGGCCAGTGATGTTTGGTCTGTGGATCTTTGTCACTGCAGCAGTAGCAATCCAACTCCTTACCCTCACACTGGTCAACTTCATGGCCATCTTCAGATGACCTTCATCTTTGCCTTCCCTGTATATTTGCAAGGAATTACATGCACAGCAACTTGCTGAGTTCTCTCAAAGTATTTTTACCTGTTGCTCTTCTTAACTCAAAGGGGAAATTACTTTCTTCTCCAAAGTGTTTTTAAGGCATGGTATAGTGTCTGGTGTGCTGGGGAGGGAGTGATGTCTGGGTGGAACAGGGCCACCTTGTGCAATATTTTGGCTCTCCTAGAATGAGGAGCATTATGCCCGGGATGGCATTGCATAACCTGAAGGTAACACTGGCCAGTGAAACTTCTCCTCATCTCTGCCAAGCAGACCTGTTTCTTTCAGCTGTTTTTGTTTACTGCCTCACTTTTATGGCCCTGGGGGAGATGCATGTATGTTGACAAGAGATCTTAGATTCCACAGGGAAACTGTGTGTCCTCCCGAGGCTCCAGAGGACCACATTTGGCCTGCATCATGGTCACTCTCTGATACCTGAGAGTCACAGGTCAAGGACAGGATTTTCTGCCAAGAGTTTGTTCCCATGTGTGAAAGTACAGAAGGCTCAACGTGTGAGACAGTCCTTGTTTTCAGTAGTGTGTTAATTTCCATAGTTGGTACCTTTTATACTTTCATACCCAGCAGTAAGTTAGGGATTTCCAACAGCAGCATAACTGTCCTTGTTCAAAACCTAATTTATGACAGGTGGTAGTAAGAAAGAAAGAATCCCTTGTTTTCATCTGGACTTGTGCTTTTTTTTTCCTCTTTCATAAATACAGATCCTCGACAAACATGTATTTGAGAATCAGTTTAATCATTTTTTGAAGGTTATGTGCATGCATTTGGCTTTATGTCCCACTTGATTATTAAAAGATGCTCACCTTCTACCACATTAAGTGAATAAGGTAAGAGTAATTTTTGCAAGTCTTGCTTTTGCTCTGAGAATTTTATTAGCAACGTTCCTGCAGTCAGTAGGGCTGTTACCATAACTTAGCAATGATCATATTTTTGCTTTCTTCAGATTTTGTTTTCGGATTTTCATCATTTTCAGAATTTCTGGCATCAGAACATGAATTTGGCAGGCACTTTCTTCTTGTACAGTGCTCACACTGTAGTTATTACAATTTTTCAGTCTTTGGCTACTAAGATTTCATATGTCTCAGGAGCTACTTAGCTATTCATTCCATGAAAGCCTATTTTATCCCTTTCATTCCTTAAGAAATTTACCCTTTCATTCTGGCATCATCCAGACTATATTCTGTGGGCCAAATTCAGCCCAGAGGGAACTTCCATCCAAGCTTCTACCTTTCCCTGCTGAATAGCTCCTTGTTGCTTTAATAATTGTCTGGCACTTGGATCCCCATGTGTTTCTGCCTCTGCGTCCATGTCTGAGGAGCAGAAGGGACTGGATGCATAGGCTGGAAATTACCTCAGTCACCCCTGTGGGTGAGGGTCAGTGGTCTGCACTGTCATATTGGAAGTGTAATGGAAAACTCACCACTAATATGTGTGAATGCCCTACCGCATGTGGATAGCTTATTTCTTTTGCATATGAAACAAGTCAGGGTTGAGTGACCCGGGGACTTTAGTAATTTCTTGTCTGAGAAATATAAACTGTAAGGTTTTGGCAAATAAGAAGATTTGGATTATCAGATATCATTGATAGATACCAAATTATTCTAAATCTGGAGCTCTGTGTGCAGGGGTTTTGTTGTTGTTTGTTTGGGTTTGTTTTTGTTTGGGATTGCTTGGGGGTTTTTTTATAAAAAAAGAACATGTTTCAAAACTTAATCAAAATATGTGTAGAACTGCATGACTGTCTGATTCAACTCAAATAACCCCAAAGAGCCGTCTGAAAGCTACAGGTGCAAAAGCACAGAAAGTTTCTAGAATTCTGGAAGAGTAGTAAAAACCTCAAATTGGTGCTTTCTTTTGGATCTTAGAAGGCTGAAACTGGTTTGCCCTAGCTCCTCCCTAAACTATAAACAAAAGCAATCTCTTCATTGCAGTTGAAGTTGTCTTTTAATATGAAATATCCAAGAAGTACATATCCTTAAGTTCATTAAACTCGTTTGCCCTTCTCAAATGGAAGGTAATATTGCATACTTACTGCGTATCTTCATTTCTACATGCATTATTTTTCCTGAGACAGTTCATCATGAAATGTGATATTGTGACTGATAGGAAAACAACGCAGCAGACCAAAATTACCACATGTATTGCAACATCCCATGTTAAGGTTACTTATGATGAACCTTGTTTCTTTGCTCTGTTTAAAAAATAAGATTGCAATAACGTCCTACATATTTACTTTTTGGTCAGTTGAATAGTTCATAAGTAATTCATTCAGAAAATGGCTTCACTGACCCTTGTTGATTGACTTCTTGGGCAGTAACATGCTCTTCAGAATCTGCTCATTTATAGCTATTGGCAAATATTATTTCATATTTTTGAGCCTATGTTCAAAACACACTGTTAACTGCTTTACTGGAGTTAGCAATGAAGCAGGAAAAGCTTTATGACATCAGTAATGAATATCCCAAGTTGTCGATTGAGAACAAACAGTTTTCTAATAGTATTTTTTTCTTTTTAAGAACTAACTTAGTTTTTCTTAAGGTTTTAATGGGGTGAGAAAAAAAAAAACCCTTAGAACACCTCAACAGAATGGTATCAGTTACCAACAGGTTAAAGAACAAAACTGTCTGCCTTTGTTCTGCTCTATTCTTATTCTGAGCTTGGGAAGGGTTATAGAGAAAAAACACTGTAAGGTAGCAATGACGACAACAGCTAACAAGACTTTCCACCCAGGTTTCAGTCTCTGTTGCCCACCTGTTTCTCTATCCGTTCTGGTACTTTCTTACTTAGCAATCCCTATCTGCTGTCCTGCTGTCAGCTCTTTGTGGGATTTCACAGTGAGGTTGCTGCTTCATCTGACTATCAGATGGCTCAGTAGATGGGAAGGTTCCTAAAGATGTGGTGTGCTTGGCATTTGCCGTTTATTTTGCTGAAAACCTACACAAGAAGGCTGGTGTGAGACCTTTACCGTGTTGAGTTCCTGAACAGCTGGGAATTACTCCATAAGTAGTCTCTTTGCATGGAACCCTGTTGTTTGTGTGGATACCTGTTATTTCAGAAATGAATGTTTCTGAGGGGAAATGGCCAGATTTCCCCAAAAGTTTTCCAAGAGCAGTTTTGTGCATGGCGGCGCTAACAGCTTTTAAACACTCATATGGGGCACAGAGTCAATGCAGTGAACGCAGAAAAGAAAGATCTAATTTTTCATTCTTTCAGTGTCTCCTAATACCATTTGCAACTGTGGTTTTATCATATTCAGATATTTTTCTTGCCAGGAAACTCATGATCCTGCCATACTTTTAGGCAGTCAGCACTGGAAAGTTTACGCATGCTATGCAGTTATGGTAATTCTCAGAGGATGTTTATTATTTGGAAAGCAGAGTTCCATACAGGATGAGGAATTCTTACTACAATTAGTTCCCAAATTAATGTATCACTATTTGATTAGATCCAGATATGTTGGCCTGCGTCTTCTGTATATGAATCACATTTCTTTTTGCTTATCTGTGGTGGCATCTGGGGATTTGGACGCCTCCTTGTATCAGTTTAAATACCTGTGCCCAAAACCACACATGGATTTGTGAAGTCAGGCTAGTTTTTTACCCTGCCTGTCCCAGAAAAGAATGAAGAGGAACAAATCTGGATAATGTGCCTGATAAAGTGTGAAGGTGTGACATCTTCTGCATGTTTTTATAGAGGGGGAGAAGAATTAGGGAGAGTAAAAGGAGATGAGGGTGTGAGAGTGAAGACACCCCTTGCATTTTGTTTATCCCCCTTGTTAGTGAAGAGCGAAAACGTAAGGGACCATCTAACTGCCTCAACATAACAGAAGATGAAAGGCTTGCTATTTTTTAACTGATCTTCTGGGCTGCCCATCCCCAGAACCATATGTAATCATGTAGATATTGATTCTCAATAAATTGGTATGCATTCTTTGTTTATTGACATATTCATCTTAATTTTTGGTTAGTTACATTGCCTTTAAGTGTAGGTGATCTCACAATATACATACCTCATCGGCAGATTATTTTAAGTTCCTAAATCCTTAATGTAAGTAATTTAGTCTTCTGAAGTGGGAAACAGTTGGCCATCGGAGGTGGAGGCAGAGTTGGGTGTAATTCAGGTACATTCGGGGTACCCAGCCTGTCGCATCGGTTGTGCTAATACAGTCAGGCCAGGTCAGAGCGATGTACAGGCTGGCGTGAAGGCACGAGCTACTGACTGAGGCACTGCCAAATGTAGGTAACACAGCTGCTTAGCTGGAGCCCGATAGGGGATCCTTGGTGGATCAAGTGGGATCTCCTCTCACGGTGTTTTGAAACACAGTTTGGTTCTCTGATTTCCTTCCTCTGAAAGAATGGAAAAATTCACTTACAAAGCTTGTGTTACGTCTCTGCAGGATACGTATTGCAACTGAGATGCTTATATACTGTAGCAATAGTGGCTATAAACATTGTTCAATGGCCTTTGGATTATGGGGTTTTTTTTAACCATGAAAGTGTTCTCTAAATATCCAGTATTCTCTTCCATCTTGGCCTAATGAATTATCTGCTGTTTGCAGTTGCTGTGCACCCATTGATAATCAGCCTGGCCTTGACAATTCATCTCCCCTAAACATTTGCATGCAGTTTCACGCTGTAAAAATCCCAAGTTCATTTTTGTATTTTTGAAAATGTCACTTCAAATGTTATGAAAAGAGGGAGAACATCTCATCATTACAATATGCATATGTTATTTTCTCAGAAATTAATATAGTGTATGAACAAGCATCAAATATAAAGACTGCTTAAATCTTTAGCCCAAACTGTTTATACTGAAGCAGCATATGTAGAAGTTAAGCTTTGTGAGAGCCGATCATAGCAGCCTCCAGCTACTATGCCTTTGCAACACACCTGCTGTGTGGAGGGCTGGGGCAGGGGTGACGACATGGGGCTTCTTCTCAGGCACAGAAAGCCTTTTCTATCCTCTGTTCCTCTGGTTGCTTCAGCAACAAGCCCACTGATCCTGATGGAGGGTGGCAGGTTCTGCTGGGAAGGGCTGACCCGTGCCGCAGAGGACACCGTCGGGAAGGGGACCTGCAGGACCACGGCATTGCATCTCTGGCCAGAGAGCCTCCTGCCCAAAGCGTGACCAAGCTGATATGCAGTTTGCTGGCAGAGGTGGGCTGTATTTTTGCAACCAGAGTGTTAGAAACTAGTCTTTGCTTGCTGACTGGTAAAATTTTAAGGATAAGGTGGATTTCCAGAATGAAAAAAGTGATATGTCACACAGGTTTCCTCTTAGCACTTGCTCAAGGCTTTGGACATAGCTCCACACAGCTCCACACATAGAAGAAGTGAGCAGCAACCCAATCACAGTCTTGACAAGAGAGTTTCCTCTGTAATTTTTGCTCCTTACCCACTCCCTCCCTCCCTCAGGCATCGCTTTCCTGTTCCCTGAATAAGTCCAACTGCAGGGTTAATGCAATGCAGAGGACCTGGAAGAGCAAGTACTCCAAGAGATACAGCAGACCAGAGAAAAAAATGGATAAATGAAAATGCTGCAAAGAATTCTCATCAGCATTCATTTTTCTGAGTTTCCATACTCTCAGAGCTGTAGGATTTTTGTCAAGTTAGCTGTAGCAAATGACCACACAAAAAAGGTCCCAAAGAGGGTTTTTTATGACAAAAAGATGTTTCAAATAATTTAAGTGTTTGTAGTTAAGGGTATGAAGATATTAAATATTTTGCCTAAAAACAAAGCTCAGAATGCTATAAAGATGAGAACAAGAAATATCACGAAAGCCAGAATGTTCAAAGTCGGCTTAAACTTGTGTAAGTACATTTTGGGGAGTTGAGAGTGTATAAAACATATTTGCCTTCCAGCATCTCCTCAGATTGCCCATTTGAGATAAGTTGATAGTTGTGTTTGGCTTTACATTTTTCAGCTTCTTTTTTCTTCTAAACAGATGGCTAATAAACACCTGATCTAACATCTGTAAAAATCAGTGAAACTAGCTACTTTCACAGGGCTTTGGGTCAGGTTAATGTATAATTTTGGAGAAGGAGGTATACAGCCAGATTTATCTCTAATTGCGTAGCTGGTAGATGGAAATTGCAAACAGCAGCAGTTACATGAGGATTTGCTGTTACGCTGTGGAAAGAACAATTGTCTCTTGACAGCCAGGGGAAACATGAGAGATGGGAGGGAAAATCTGATGGACAGAAACGTGATTTCTGCGGGTGCACTTCTCTGGGAAGAGAATTCAGGAGTTTCTTATGCAGTCTTTGAATAGAAAAAAAAATGTGGCTACTAATTTTGGGCACCTTGATTTTTGCAGTGGTTACACTGACACACTAAGTTTTAGAAAATGCTCAATACTGCCCCTCTGAAAATTCGCCCTTTTCAACTATCTTCATGCTGAACATCCAAAACACAAAGCTGTTGAAAATCACTGGTCAGTTTTGAAAATCTTGTCCATTAAATGTGTAAAATAATGTAATTAGAAACAGCAAAAAATTGGACTATGCAACTGTAAGACACTGTATAAATAATAAATAGCTATAAAGGGATTAATTTTACTTTGGAAACTAGTTGTTTTAATGATAGGATTTGTTATGGTTATAGGAATGGTAAAGGCAAATAATTCTGGCATGTACAAAAGTTCTGAATTCATATTAATTAAGAAAAGCTTAAAGAAGACTGGCTCACTGGCAGTAGATGTATGACACCAGGCTCTGCATCAGGAAAACACCCCAAAATTAGGTAGGCATACCTGTTTGCTAAAGACTTCAGTTTGTATTTGTGTGAGATGCTAAATGGTAAAGCTATTTCTGTCATGTTTTAAGCAGCATGGGTAGTCTAAACATGTTCAATAGGTCTAGTGACCTTTTCCTGAGTAATGGAAAACCTTCAGCTGTGCCAGTGCAGTATATTTATACCAATATTATTTACAGGTCTTGCCCTCATTGCTACTGCTTAGTTCCACTTCTTAGAACTGTCCTTGAATGAAAAATAAATGTGCCAGTTTTTTAATACAATTAAAATGGCTATCAACATTCTTAAAAATAGAAATGTATTCTTAGCCATTATTACTTTAGCTGATTGCTGTGTCTTCAGCAACCGTTGTTTCTGAGATGGACTACCAGATAATCTGTGAAATGGTTCTGCATCAAATACACCGATATGTACCCTAAATCAAGTACTCAATATTTTGAAAAGAAATGTTTTGAAATTCATATTTGTCTCTTAATTATTTGTCTGTTTGCATTCCTGCTGCTTTTTAAGAACATACTGAGGTCTGCCAGTTCCTTGCGATGCATCACAGATAGGGCTTACAGAGGATTCCTACAAGCAGCATATGTGTGGTGACTGCTGAAAGTCCCCCACAAAAGGCAGAGTTGTGGCTTGCTGGACAGTTATAATAACAAAAAGCACAATAACTCAACAGAGGACCAAAATCACCAGTTTTGTGAAGAGCAATGTTAACAGTTCTACCTTTTAATTATTCCCTTTGAATGCTGAGCATGTATCATTTGAATCCTATCTCCCCAGTTCTGATTTTAGCCAGTATTTGTCTTTAACTCATTGAGGCACTGGAAACAATGTGATGGTGTAGTTAGGGTTAACTGTAAAAGCGAACAGAGCTGAGGATCATCACTGTGGAGGAGATGGCACTACCCCTCAAATACCCAGGCACCCCATGTGAAATGAGGTGGAGGCTCAGCCCTCTGCTGACACTCCTCTGAGAGGTTGCACGGGTGCCACCATTGCTTTGGAGAGGTCTCAGAAAGTGATCCCCGAAGGCTGTTCCGCACCTTTGGGCAGGTAGCAGTGTCAAGGATCCAAGTCACAGAACTGATAATGCCAGGACTAATCGACGAAGCTTGTCTGTTACCAGAAGAGGCGAGCAGCCATTGGTATTCTCTAATGACCTACAGGTAAGGCTGGGGCGGTCTCTAGCTGCCGTATAACCTGTTCCTCCATCCCGGAGAAGCAAAGTTGTATTTGGGATGTCTCTGGCCCTTGATTTTCGTACCAGTTCTTGTAAAAGCAGGAGCTTAAGAAGGTTGCATGGGAACCTGCAACACTTGCATATTCACGCGTTTTCCAAGGATCTCACATAAAGCCTCCCTACTGAAAGTGATGCCGCTCTCTTCCAGTGCTAACTTCAGGTAACAGAGAACAATTGATCAGTATTCTTTTTTTTAGCTTTTTATATACTGGATAGCTTATTATGTGTCCTACATCAGTCTTCCTTTTGCAGACTAAACACGTCCAGTGTCTTCATAGGTCCTGTTTCTTAAACATCACACCATTCTCTGGACTATACCTAGCCTGTTTTTCCATTCCCTTAAGGGTGTCATCCAAAACCAGGAAGAGCACTGCCACTCTGACCTCATCAGGGCTAAGCAGAACAGGATAAATGACCTCCCTAATTGACCTGGAACTATAAACTTGCCTTTCTGAGTCATTACTGTGTACAGTACCACATCTCAATGGAGATGTGTTCAAAATGCTGTTTGCTTTATAACCATGGAACAATTAGTATTTGTCCCTAATGATATGTTTTCTCTCAGACAGTCATTCCCTTCTTTCCTGTAATTCTTTTATTTTTCACACTTAAAGTCAGGTCCACCTGGACCTTTAACTCACCAACTCTTTGTATTTGAATCCAGTCACTAGTTTTTGCACTCAAACAATACTACTTCTGACTGATAGGTGCTGAAGGAAAGGAGAAAAGGACCAGCAGAAAGACTTCTGGATGAAATTAAGAAAGTTATTTTTACATTGGAGGCGGGGAGTGTCGATGAAGCGCAGTGCCAGGACTTCAGGTTGCATTTATTTCCAGTGAAGTGAATCTCCATCTTTCACAAAGTTTATTTAAAAGCAAGCTATGCTTAGGTCTTTGGATAAAGATGTTAGAAAGTTAAAATGTACTTAGCTTTCAAACTGTGTTGTCTGATTATCCTAGCTGGCCTGACTTCCAAACTCCTTTGAAAACAGACCTCATGTTTTTTATTTTTTACATTGGACAGATATCTGAAAGACCTGAATCATCCCTCTTAAGAAAATCATTGCAGATGGAAGGTGGAAATGATTACATCTTGGGGAAGTAATCTGTTACAAGCGCATATCCTCACAATTTTTTCCAGGGAATATTCCATCGTGAAAGAAAAATTTGCTCTATCGGAACAGGGACCTGCTCCCCATGTGTTCCAAAGGGCAATCTGTTCCTCGGGCTTCTTTGTGATTACTTTTTACACAAGAATGCATACCGAAGAACAACCCGCTGGCCCAGTAGAGGCATTACGGGGTTTACAGTCTCAAGGAAGAGTAATACAGGTCTCCTGAATTTCATGTAGTCTCTGTTCACGGTATCTTAAGATCCTTCTCTGTTTCCATACAGAAGTAAGATGCATGTGAAGCTGCAGTGCCTAGTCCTAGCTGCAAAAGTGGTATTTATTTTTTATTATTCTTTTATTCCAAATTAAGTGTCTGGGAAAAGGAGTTTCTTTAAGTTTAGTTATTTGCCATTAGGAACTTCATTCTGCTGTGCCTTTCTCGTGTAAAAGAATGATCATATTGGGGCAGAGCTAAGATCCAATGTAATATGTTGTCTCTGAGACAGATTCAGAGAACGGCATCTTTCTCCAGATAAATCTGCAGTAAAATGAAATACAGGAACACAGGTATGTCTTTTGTGGGTTTGTTTTTGGTTTATTTTTTGTGGTGTTTTGGGGTTTTTTGAGATAATCTCAGTCATTGTAACCATGTTTTTTTCTGGCTCTCTCTACATGTTAAATTTTTGCTTCCTTTGTCTTACATTTTTCCAAGATCATAGATTGCTTTAATTTAACTGTACACTGAAAAGAGCATTTCCATGTCTCAGTTTTGAGCGTCCACTTTTCATTTACTTTCCTTCTATATATAGCACAAGGAGGATATAATGTACCTCTGTCATTTCCCTCCTTATTATTCTGTCCTCCCTCCGGTCTCGAGTATATATTGAGAGGCGAGTCCTGGCCTTTCTGACTCTTTTCGGTGTCCTCTAAGCCCAGCTGTGATTTTCCAGTAACCTTTATTATTATTACTAACCTACTCAGGGCAGCAAGACCTCACTATACTAGACTTTTTTACATACCCAGAACAGGAAAATAATCTCTGACCTCAAGTATATTTTGATACCATGTGGCTCTACTAGTATATATGATATTCCCTAGGAGGCAATTCCACTGATTCATTGGAAAGCATTATGGTATTCTGGCCACATCTTCCATTCCTTTTCTTTTGAGCTGTGCCATTGTCTGCCGAGGGCTCTGATTCACGAACATACCTTTACTTAGGGAAACACACAGATGCTGTCTATCAAGGACAGTGCATCTTTTAGCCCCTTGCAAAACACAAGTCCCTTAAACACAATGCTTTACTGTTGTAGTGAATTGCAACTTGTATTAGAATGCGTTGTTCTCAGGGGTGCAGTTTGGTGGATCGGGCTGTTTATTATGGAGTGTCAAATAGCCAGAAAAGGACAGCAAGGGAAACAGCATTTTTGCTGAAGAACTTGATTTCCCTCAGTATTTGCCAAAGTAGCTAATCTAATTTATGAGAAAGCAATTAAAAGAATAAGTCATTGCATAATATTTTTATTGAGTTTCATAATTAAAGTCACAAAAATGTGTCATCCTTTAGCTGTTGTGGCTTTGACTTTCCAGCTTTTGATTCTTACATTTAAGGTTTTCTTCCTACATGAACTTCATAATTAACAGGATTTAAACTTCCTAATTGTCTCTGCTTCGGAAACTGGTAGCGCTGTCAAAGTTCCTCATGTATCTTTCTAATTAGGTACCTGATACAGGGAGGTTGGTCACCTTGAAAATAAAAAAAGGCCTTTACAATCTGTGAGTGATTTAAGTCAGACTAAAAAATATTGCTTTCACACAATATCAGATGACATTTGCTGTCACATGTATTTGCACAATACTGTATTTGTACAATATACCATAGTCCAACACTGCTGCCAAACATGTGAGATCAAATATGGTAAATTACTGTTGTTGTTGAGGTCTGATACACCAGAAGAAAAACACAAGTCTGAAATTACCGAAAACTTTATGGGAAAGAGGAAAAGAGTTCCCAGAAATATACTGCAAAACGAATGCTTCTCAGTTTTGAACTGAGCTCGCCAGAGCTTTCCAAAAGCGGATGAGTGTTCTTGACCTGATGAGTGTTGTCTGCGTGTCTGCTCGGCAGCTTTGCTCCCTTGAAAATGAGCTTAATCTGAAGAGCTGAGTAGATGAGTTTTGTAGTCAGCCGTCTAGTAAAGGTTCCCATTCTCCCAGTACATCTTTCTTCAATAAGAAATGTGTAAAAAATGGTGGTATTGTTATAAAAATTTTGTGGGGTATGGTATCAAGAGGATACAGGATAACTCAGGAATTACATACTTGGATGTACCTGTCAGCGTACACGAGAACAGAGAATTTCTTTGGGATATTTTTAGTGAAATTTCTTCTAGTCAGAGGTGTTTCTGGCTTCTTTCACAGTGTTTAAAAATGCCTTTTTACAAACTGAACTGGCAAAGAATTAATAATACCACAGAGGCAGACAGATGCTTCAAGCTTTCCGTTAATATCAAAAGAGAAAGCAAAGTTAGCTTTGGAATAATTGTAGCAACCTCAACTTGATATCTTAAATATCAAATACTCTTCCCCGCTGAGCAATACAGTACCTCTGGTACAAATCATACATTAAATTTTGCTTTCATTTTTCAATTGCTTTATAATAATTACTAGGTAATATAAGTCCAGGCTAACATGAGTGGGAGTTTTAAGGATATGGTAGCTGCAGATGGGAAAACTGGTTAAAGTCCTGGACACATGAAACCCCATATGTGTTTGCAGGAAAGCAAAGTCTGTTTTACAAGAACCATTGTTCTATTGTTTTCTTGGGGCAGGAATGGTGGTTTTATTCTGTGTTAATACAATGCCTCGCACAACTGGTTCGTGATCCCTGATTAGCGTCTCTACAGAGCTACAGCAATCAAAATATAAATAACAAGAATGGCATTTTAAGGCTCCAATACTGTAAGTTACTTGTCCAAAGCCACAGAGTGAAATGATGCAGAGCCAGATTTAGCACACAAGGAATTTCTTTTGCCCAGTCTCAGCCTCAGACCATTATTTTGCTTCTCTCTAGCAACTGACCTTGTCTGATGTGCTTTGATACATCTTGGCATGCTACTGCCAGCACCTCTGCTCCTCTGGGTCACTACAAAGGCAGCTGGACAGCCAGCGGCTCCTTCCTTCAAGGTTTGATGCTCGTGAGGAAGCCTTTGGAAGGGCAGAAATAAACCCTGGGAGTCATGTGGATGTGTTGGGTGATGGGCCATCTAGCACGCTTCAGGACTGGCAGCTGTAAAGGGCCTCAGCACAGGGCACTTCTTGGCAGGTCTTGGTGCAGACCAAGTCCCTGAAACAGAGCTGGTAGCATGGTCTCAAATCTAATGACTTTTTTTCTGACAAATATTAAAAAAGAATTCATTTGTTTGAATCGCATTCATAACATGCGGAATTAACATTGAAAAAAGTCATTAGAGAAGTTTATTGGTTTCAGGTCATTTATGTGGATCCAAGAGGATGTCTCTCCATTATCTGGGCTGTCTCCTGGGAGGCACCTCTAACTATCTCCCCAAACTTCAGGAGGAATCTCAGAGGTAGGACAGTGTTTGGATGCACACCTGCTCCTCACAGCTTGTCCTCAACGCAAGTGCTTCACCTTGTGAATGTGTAGGCACAGTGTTCTGCCCTTGCATTGAATTCAGACGGTCTTTTATTTGGAAAAATACTTTCCTCAGATGGGGAGAAGAGAGTACTGAACACAGCGTGTATCCCACCTGTTGGACATGAGTACTTCCAGAAAAAGCAGTGCAATTATTTGTGCGGGATATGGTCCAGTGTTAAGAAATTCTTTAAAGCATAGGACCAAAAAACATGCGTATGTCTTAATGTACTGGAATTTATCCATTTTCAGGCACAGACAAAGGGAGTATTAAGGACGATGAGAGTTCTGTTAAGGCTGTAGTGTACAAAGGGTGTGAGGCATAGAACAGGGCAGGATGGAATAGGCTAGGAAAAGAAGGGAAATAGTCTTAGTCAGGCAAATAGGGTAACTTGTCCAAATAACTTCTCCAAATCTGTTTGAAGGCGCCCAGTGAACGGGTTGGGGCCTTGTTGAATTTACAGTTTGAGGAGTGGAATTATTATAAAAATAATATTAGGGATGGGCACAGGTTGCAAATATGTTACCATTTTCTGAAAAACTAATAAAAGTAATTCTCTTCAGTTTTTTTGCAAAGGCTTATTTTCCGAAGTCTGTGCTTCGCCTCAAGCAGCCAATGAAATCTCAAGCATCTAAAACAAATAGAGGCAGTATACTTAGGACTTGGCCAGTAGGGGAAAAAAAGGAGGAAATTATTTTTAAATATTTTGTTTTAAAATATGCTAGATTGTAGTTTTTATATTCATGCATATTTTGTTACTAAT
Source organism: Rhynochetos jubatus (assembly GCA_027574665.1). Lineage (NCBI taxonomy): Eukaryota > Metazoa > Chordata > Aves > Eurypygiformes > Rhynochetidae > Rhynochetos > Rhynochetos jubatus. Next base: position 34,332,243 of record CM050653.1, read on the forward strand.
TTTGGTGATAAATAGTTTTCATTATAAAACACCAACTTAACCGTTTGCCTTTCATATGCAGTTAAACTCAGATCCTGTGTGTTCTTAGGTTTCTGTGTTTGCTATTTCCAGGACACACACAGGAGCAATTCTCTTTAAAACTTGAATATGAGGTACATCCGTGTTGAGTAGTGACAGTGTAAATCATGTTCATGGCTTACCCAGAGCACAGTGAGTAGAGCTGCGCTCTCTGCCGTTCTCATCTTGTGTCCGTGCCACCGTAGCTGCCGAGTTCATCCCAGCAGCACGTCAAATCGTGTGGCTGGTCTCTGTTCCGCATATGTAAACTCTGCCTCTCCCAGAAACACAAATGTAGGTGGTGGAGCCTCTTGTGCTGCAGAATGGATAGTAGACAGACGCTTGTTGATGAGTTTCATTTGTATGGATTTTTCAAATCCTTCTTTTCATTGTTGTTTTATAATGCACATCTTGCTGTCTGCATGGAAGACGGCAAAGTCAAGAAAGTAGGCTTCTTTGGGTGGTGGCCCTGCTTCTGCAAGTGTTCTGGCTGTCTCTTGAAGTCACAGTGAGTGTCCATGTGCTGGAAGCTAAATACATGCATTTGTCACGTTGCAGTTTGAACTGCTGTTTCACTTGAGTAAAGGTGGCACATGTCCCTCATGCAATGATACCAATTCATGGGCTACAAAATTCAGAACAAAAGACATTTATTCCATGAAATAATTTATAGAGAAAGGGATAAGGAAAAAGAAAACACACACACACAAAAAGTTTAAAATGTGAATAAAATTTCCATGCAAAATAACTTTTAAATAAGGATTTAAAATTAAAAGAATGTGATTGTTTAAATTTTATTCCCAGTAGTTTGTAATGCTTGGCTAACACATTGGGTTTTAGTTCTTTCAGAAGATGACTGTATTATCACTCAGATATCTCAAACACGTGATAGACTCATCTGTAAGGCATTCTGCATCTCACTTTATGGGAGGTGCTGGGCGGCCAGCTGAGCTGTAGTTGAGTCATTAAAGCTTGGTTGCAAACACATAAATAAGTGTACTTTAGTGTTCTTGTGAGTAAGTTCTCTGGACTGAATGTGATATAAAAGTCATGTATGTCCTTACGTGGTCACAGGCTTGGGTTTACTTAAGGAAACAGTTTATATAAGCTGAATTCTTCAGTAGTGTTTCACAACTGTGGAAATTTGCCTTTGACTAAGAAAATGGCAGGTGAGTTTACGTTGGTACGAGTCATCGCCGAAGCAGGAATATTTTAAGATATGGGCAGGAGAAGGACTTACCACGTGGAAGCTAATACATAATCTTGTGGCTTGTCATCCTCTCTGTGCGAGTCTTGTTCATGTTTGGGGAGCTGCTGGTCTCTGACTCCCCCTTGGAAAGCGGGACAAGCTACCTCCCATGTTGTGCCAAGTCATGCGTGAGAGGTATGTTCCAGCTTCCCTCGTGTCAGCCTCCTTTGTCCCCTTTTACATTCTTCATCACCGTTCAGTCTGGCTAATGCCATTTAGCCTGCCTGTGTTTCCACACATGCTGGATAAGTGATCCTCTCAAGAAGTCATGGGAATGTTGCTCAGATGCTTTTAACCACGTTTAGATGCTTCTCCTAGTACAACCTTCAATTGCTTCTGTGTCAGTGGTGGGTGAAGCGATTCCTGTTTGATGCAACCGTATAGTGCAACAATTAAAATGGTAAATTGTTTTGTTGTCAGCCCTATTTTATGTAAACTTTACATCCTCCCCAAAAGGATGTGAAGACTGCAAAGAGAAACATGCAGGAGTTGGGAAATACTACAGAGCAGGTCCCCTCTTGCTTTTGTGCATCGTCTCTCTGATTACATGAAATATGCATTGTTTTCCCCCATCCTCCCGTCTTGCTGACGGCACAGGATGAATACTGTTAGGGCTAGCAGCAGGTTTGTGAAGTGGAAGATGCCACTGTCTGATGCCAAGAACCCAGGAGAAGTTAGGCCTCTGGTGTTTCTGGTTGCATATTCAAAATCAGGTGATACTTCTGGTCATTTTGAATTTAGTTTCTCTCTGTTTCTGTCTCAGGTTATATGGGAAGGATCATACCACCTCCTTTTTATAGGTGTGGAAGCAAAGTCACAGTGTTTGCGGTGGACCCAACTACTATAACTAATAACTAGATGAAAATGTCCATGAAGAGATTTGTGTCTCGTCAGAACAGGCTTGGTCACTTCATGCTCTATAGAAGATTGTTTTTAAATCGTTATTAACTGTCCATTTTGTTGACCTCACCATCTGGCCTCTCAAGCTCATTGATCTCTACACCTCTCTTTATCTCTGACTTACTATTTTTCTCCTTTCTCCTTTCACTACTTCCTTGAGTCTGGTGGCTTCCAGAGAGAAACTTTGCATTAGGAGGGAGACCCTCTCAGTTCTGCACTTGGGACCATGTACTTCCCCCTTCACCGGCATGTCCCACTAAGCTACGTGGGTTGCCTTGGAGGATCATCGGTGAGGATGGCGGATACCACATCTAACCAGCACAGAGAACGACTCTACCACATTCATGGGAATTAAATCTTTCCATCTTATGCAAACAGATTTTTTCAAAGGCTATAACTTAGCCAAATCAGGGCAACTTTTATTAAAAACTTTTCCCCTGACAGATTTCAGGTCCTCTCTCCAAAACATGAAGGCACTAGAGCTTTTTAATGAAACAGTTATTAAAAAATAAAACAAAATAAAACAAAACTGGAAATAATAACATGTTTTTCTCTCAGTTGTTCTCCAAAAAGTTGTTCTGTTGTTCTCAGAACTGGCTGCACCAGTTCAGCCTGATTTATTTATTTTGGAAAGAGTCAGCTGAGGCAGACTTTCAGCATGGGAAATTTCAGCCCAACTGGTTAGCCTTTCTCAAATTTTGGCAAAGTTTAATGCAAGTGAAAATTGTCTTATACTGAGAAGTCAAAGACGAGCTTACTTATCAGCAGTGCTCCTTGCTTAGTATAGAAAAATACTAGGTATATTAACGCTCTTGTTTTGGTTTTTTTTTAATGTTTCAGATTCTTTGAGTATATATTGCTCTATAAAGATGCAGTGATGTTTCAGATCGAACAAGTTACAAAGCTTTGCTCGAAGATTGCTCTGACAGAGCCATGGGATCCCTATGATATTCCTGCCAATTCAACTTATGAAGATCAGTACTACATCGGGGGACCTGGAGATGAAATTATGGTACAGGAATGGTCTGACAGAAAACCAGCCAGGAAATGTACGTGCATGCTTTTTTTTCGTCTTCATAATGATCATTGTCTCTGCTACCCAGGGAAAAACAAAATTGTTCATGTTTCGCCCCAGCCTTCCATATTTCTATAAAGTTTGCTGGAAGAAATAATAAATACACCCCATGCACAGCATATGATTTTATTATCAGTGCATTTTATTAAGAAAACATTTCATATCTCAGCAGGTTCAAATATGCTCAAGGGACTTGATTGCGTTTAAGTCTATGTCCTACAGATTTTGGCATGGAACAGCATCCGTTTGCATCTGAATCCAGCAGCCTGTATCCCAAATTTACCTAGAGAAGAATTGGCAATGTAATTAGGGGCATATTCAAACTAGTGTGTATCGTATTTCTCTTAAAAGGCGTAAAAGAAACAAAGCAGGTGTCAGCGTGTGTCTGCACAGTACTATTGATTGTTATCACGGAATTCATCCAATGCATGGTTCTTCAGCAATGGACATCATTAATGTGCAGCTAAGCTTTGTGTTCGGTGCAGTAGTAAGACACGTCTGCTCACGAGGCTTAGTTCTGCACTTGGCAGCTGAACACCTGCATCATAAAAGAAAGCAGGCTGAATTTTCCAAGGTACGGTATGTTAGGTTTTGGATGCATAGCAATTGATAGCACATTGGCTTCAATTTTGTCTATGGTTTACTGAAGACCCAGACAACTGTAAACATAATTGTAAAACCCCCATGAAATTCATGGCATTATTCAGCTAATGCAATACTTACGGCTATAGACACCTAATATAGAGGCTGGTTATGAACCTGAGCATTTATCCAGGGGAAACCAGTTCTTTCTTGAATAAAAGTAGAAAGAATGAAGTAGAAAATGAAGGAGATTGTTAGACCTCTGTAACTAGGTTGATAGGGCCTCTCATATTCTACAAGAGGCAAATTATCACTCACTCCAAGAATTTTGTTTTTCAGATCCAGTATTTTTGGAACTTTTATGGAACTAAATATCCAGATACCTTCAGTTAATGATGTGTGATCCTTAGCCTGTAGTATTTTGTATCTCTGGTGCTTTTCTATATGTTCATTCAGAAAAATAATGTCTTAATGTTGTCCACCCATCTACCTTTCAGCTCATTTTCAATTGGATTCTAGAAGTTGTAATTCTGTTAAAACTATGAAGGTTTCACTGGACATACAGACTACCCTGGTAGCATTATATTTTACCTGATTTTTTAATTCAAAATTCTGATAAAAGATGTGTTGAGGAAAAGCATTCCTCATTTCTGGATACTCAAACCCAAACTCATTGAGGTCAGACTAGTTTGGGTATACTAGGATGCCTTGCAGTGATATGTTCAAATATTGCTCAGCTGGCCGCCCTTTTTTTTATATACTGTAATGTGCATTTCCTGTCACAGCTTACCTGTTTCCAATAATGTGATTGTGGTGCAGCATATCACACAATACTGGAAAGACGGAAAGCAGGTATGTTTGATAGCTGCCAAGTGGGAGAAAATAAGCCTCCTTGAGACTGGAAAAAATCCATAATAGGCATTACTCAGAGGAACTGATTTTTTATAATCACAGTAAGTAATTTTGTATTTTAACCTCAGGAGTTTCTACTACCAAGAGGTCTGAAATACATGAAGCAACCGGATGAAGTGGTGTTACGATGGAAGGGATAAATAAAGATGACAGAAGAGAGGTGTGGGTTAAATAAAAAAAATTTAAAACTGAGGTTTTAAAAGTGAAGGGTGTTCAAAGGAAACCACCTCGATGGTATTGACTGAAGAAATAGATTAGCGGTGAAAGTAGAAGTGATGCAGAGGATAAGGTGGGAAGAGAATGAGAGAACACCTCAGAGAGAAGCACATCATGGAATTTAACTGAAAGTAAACAAAGGGACAGACTTGCTACATCACATACGTGGAGATGAACATTGACTGTAGTCTTGAAATAATTGATGAACCAGTAGGGCCACTGGAGTTGTATTTGGGAATGTGCCTCTTTTTCCAAGACAAATCCTCTGTGCCTGAGACAGTAAGATGGAAAAAGATTAAGCAAGGTCATGGTTTTTTGGATTAAAACTGTGGTGAGTATCATCAGTCTAAGAATGGCAGTTAAGATTTTAGAGGTCTAAAACCTATGGAAGCAAGATGCTGTGGCTGTCCGTTGTGGTGCAGAGGAGTCCCCACCACAGCAGAGGACAAGTGCTTCCTTGGGTAGGTGAGCACAGAACTTCTTGTGCACAGGAAGGAATCGGACATCCCACATAGTTGGGGGGACTAAGTGTTTTAGAGTATCAAAGGCAGCGTTGAGGGCCAGCATTGTGAAATGGACCGCAGGTTTTCACTAATCGCGTCTTTCAAGTTGTCAGGAACAAAGTGTAAGGTGAAATGTCCCTGTGCTACCCAAGCTCATGGCATCAGTATTCGCCTTCTGGGAAAACAGAGCATTTTACTGCTTTACCGGTGAAGTGAGGAAGTGCTGACATGAAAGTGGTGTGAGAGATGAGAGAAGTCAGACTTGTACAGAACATCAACTAAATTTGGGACTATGACCAAAAATGTCAGTCCTTCAGTAAAAATACACTTGAAAGACATACCGGTGCCAAGATGGTATCATGATTTGAAATGTGCTTGGCACCAACATGTTCAGGTTTAAGATCATTGTGTCCAAATTATACCAGTTTTATGGCCTTGCTTGTTGCCGTGCATATGGACAGAACTATGGACAGTTCCAGCCTATAGGCTTCGCTTGTGGAATGGCCATTTTTTTGACCGACATCATCATGACACATTCACTCATTCTTGCCATCTGCTTGGTTACAGTGGAATCCTGGGTCGGCATTTACACGGTCAAAGACTGTTACCCAGTACAGGAAACCTATACGAAGAACTACAGCGTGACAACCTCCACTCGCTTTTTTGATCTACAGCTTGGCATCGCTGACCCCTCCGTGTTTACCCCACCCAGCACCTGCCAGACAGCCCAGATGAGGAAGATGAAAGATGAATGCTGATTATGGACACTGGCTGCCCCGGGCAAACAAATATTAGCCGAGAGGATGGTTATTAATAGTCAGCTGCTGACGTCTAACCTGATTTTTTCAAGCTGATAGTTGCTCTTTTGGGAATTCTAAGTTTTCACTTGAAAGAGAACATAAACATTTAACTGAGTAAAATATGTAACACAAAAGATCTCTCTCATCACATTAACCTGTTCAGTGATACACTTGCAGTATTATGGAGTTACCACTGAGATAATATTTATAGATACAATTTATTTAAGCTGTGGCTCATTTTCCTTTTGCAAAGGTTGCTTTATTTTTCCAAGAAGACAAAGCATAGAGAGATTGTAATAATGGCAACATCAAGAAGGAAAAGCTAGATTTTGTTGTTGTGTTACTTCTGGGGACTTGACGGAAGGGAAAATATGTCCTGGGTAAGACCTCATCCATAACTGAAAAATACCCTATTTTAAACCATGTACATCAAAAGTATGGAAACTCACTCACTTGGTTTTGGTTTTCTTTGTGTTTGTTTTTATTTTCCTTTCTGCCCTTCAGGAAGCTGGTAATCTAATATTTGAGCTGATGTTTTTCCTTTGGAAAAGAAACTGGAGTAGCACTATCCATGTGAGGCTAGCTGACATGCAAACAATACTTTTTTGTTTCTTGAGAGAACGATGTGAAAGAAAGGGAAGGGGGGAGAGAGATATCCCCAGAAAAATAAGACAAAGTTTTCTTTCATTTACTACACTTTGAAGTGTTCCAATAGGGTGTGATGAGATTTTTTGCAATGATATTTTACTTTAGCACCCACTTTTCGAGGCAATACTAGTTTTAACCTGTGGATAGATATTAAGAAGTACTACACTCTGAATGGCTTTAACACTTTGTAACTATTTAAAAGTCTTCCCTTACTAAGAGTATGAAACCACCTTTATAATTCCAGGTCGAAGTGAAAAGAAGCTGTTCTTGGTGTGTAATTAGGAGAGGCTAAATCAGCATTTGCACAGTGCCTGGCAATCTGGACAGAGTGAAAGACAGAGCTGTGTGACTGGTATGGAGAGGTGGGAGGAGGAATCAGTTGGAGAGGTTTTAGATGTCTTCTGTCTGGTGTGACTGCAAGGCACTGCAGTCTAAGCAGAAATGACAATCTTGCTTTCTTTTGCACCCACTGCGTTGATGCCTGACATATTTGCTGTTCAGCCAGCATTTCAAACCTTAGCATCTCCACATTCTCTTCTGGTGGGCAGAGCGAAAGTTTCCTTAAGGGAAATAAATAACTAACCAAAACAATCATGGGAAGTGCACATATTTTGCTTTAGCAAATTCAAACCGCTCTTCATGCATCTTCAGGCCCTCAGAAGGGTGCGATGGTGATGGGTTTTGCACTTTTACCAAGTGAAATGTTTTTGGTGCTTTTGGTGTTTTGTATGCTCATAGCTTTTTGTGCATAAGCAAGTGGTACAAGTGGTTATTTTGCTTTCACAGTTGTGGTCAGAACGGCATCTTACTTTGCCTTGTGCCTTATGAAAGCATATACACATACCTGCTAAAATTTAGGTAGCTCATTAAAAATTTTCTCTTGGACATGACCGTTTCACTGAAACGTGCTACTGGAAAGAAGAATTTGGTTTTCTTGAATTTAGAGTGCATTAGCCTGTACTCGCCTTGTGTATTTTTTGTGACAACCTAAATGCTAAGTGCATATTGTTCTCATTAGGGCAATGATTAGCATGCATTTCTTAATATCTGTGTCTTGTTAGAATCTGGAAAACATAATAAATCTGGCCAGCAAACATGAAGCTGTGGTGCTGTATCGTTTGGGATGACTTTGTTGTGGTAGAGCAGATAGCTGAGTAATCAGGGTGTTTGTATTATGTTTTGCTGACGATGATATCGGTTCTAGCAATAACATTAAATGTTCCTTTGAATATGAATTTGGAAAAGCCTGGTACACAGGAGTGCTTTAAAAATGTTGCAGTGACATACAGGGCGATTTGACATGGCTAAATATGTACCTCTAAAACAATGCTCCTATCTTCGTACCTGTGTTCTGCAAATTCAATGGAGTTGTCAAAGAGATACCAAACAACACATTTTTTTGATTGCTTGTTTTAAATTAGCCACGACCCAAATATGAAGCAGAAAATGCGTATGCCTGGTTGGTTATCTTTGTTATCATTTGCTGTGGCTTGTTACCATGTACCACAAGAGACATTTTGTCTTTATACAACTATGCCAATGACTCAATAAGAATGAGCATAAAAGGACTTTAAAGTAGCCACATCGTCTGCTGCCACAGCAAACTTGAAATAGGGCTTTCATATGTCTGACAGTCTGGGGAATGTGTTTATCACAATCATAGGGTGGAAAATTAATAATAAATCGGTATGTCCATGAATGACATTGTATTCCACTGGGTAGCAGTGACAGAACCTGGGAGCTGGATATCCTGTGAGACAAAGCTAGTTTTGTGAGATTTCCAGTGTTTCCTGATTTCATCTGGGCCAGAAATAGTGCAAACATAGATCTGCCTGCCATATTTTTGTATTTCTACTTGGAGCCTTCGCCGAAAGCAGGATGTGTAGAAGCAGAACATTGTTTTATTTAAAGTTAACCAAACATTCCTGAGCCTCAAAACAGGTTTAGTTTGAGTTTGGGGAGGAGATCTGGGCATTTGGTGGAGCTGCTATTTTAACAGTTTGCTAAACTCTAGTATTAGGGCCAGATTTTGCTGCCTCAAGCCATGCTGCACACTGTGGAAGTGCTGCCATTTACCAGGGCATGCCAACTTTCAAGAAGAATGAAGGAAGAAATACAGTCAGACATGGTCGAAGTGAATTTTAGTTAAGAAATTTCTAAACAATACCATAGTCTTATTTTGGGGCACTTTAATGAAATTAGGGTGTTTTCCACCTTGAAGTTCATTTCATTCTAGTGCTCACACTCCTTGCAACCTCGCGTCTCTTTTCCCACCACCCTTTACTTCCTAATGTCAGTGGAGTCCACATCCAAAATGGTGTTTAGAGCCATCCCTTGCATTTATTTCAGTAGGAGTTCAGCACCTAAATAAATATCTGACGCGGACCTAACTTCTGACTTTGCCAGCAGTCTTAGCTCCAGTGCAAGAGCGGTGCCAGCCGTAACCAAATGTGAACAGCATATGCTGAACTACATGTAGGTGACCAACGGTCAGAGCAGTGTTGGCTGAGGTGCAATTTCTGGTGCCCTAAAAACCCAATCAATAACAGGTCTCAGCACAGCTCCTTCATCACATCCTGCATCTCCTGCATCCTTGGCTACAAACTGGCGCTGGGGGCAAGCTGCAGGACGTTTCCGCGTGCCAGAAAGTCACGTCAGGAGCTCATCTGCTAGTTGCCTGCTCCCTTACCATAAGGAATAAAGATTTCAACAGAGCACCCACACAAAAAGACAGATGTCCCTGACTATAAAGATCCCGAGGTTTCCCTCAGCTACCTTTCCAGGAGTCTGCGTGTACAGCATGGACTGGGGCACACACAGATATAATCTCCACAAGTCCTCTTAGGCATAGAAACAAATGAAGCAAGCCTGGAAGGCTCTTTAAACACTTGTGAGCATTTACTGCTTTGCAAAGTGGGGAGGGAGAAAAGCTTATGATCCCATGGCTAGTCTCAGAAAACAGTGACAGACATGTAGGGTAGGAATGATGGGATGCTGCTATGAAGCTGCTAGGGTAAATTTCCAAACATTACCTTGAGCGCATAGTGATTTAGCGTGCTCCAGGATAAAGATCTGTGTGGTTTGATATGGCTGTTTCAGCACAGACCCCGAAACCATGTATTGAATGAAATGGTGCACATAATTACAGTACGATATTTAGTTTGCCGTAAGGAGAAACAGCCCAGCAGTGGATATTCTGCAGGCATGGGTGACCTGCCTGTTTAGCTACAGCAGTACCTGTGCCTTTCAGGAGGGGTGCTGCCTGCTGCCTCTGAGCAGAGGCTGAACACATCGGAGGACAGAAGAACTGTTCTTCTCACAACCCATCCATGGGAACCGGCTTCAGGGTCCTTCATTTCCCACTCTGTAAAGTGTGAACAATAATTCTGCTTCCCAACTGCTCTTGTCCTCCTGACTGGGATAGCTCTAGGCCCACACCACTGCCCCAGCCAGCAGGGCCCATGGGGGCATTGCTGCAGTAGCGTGAACGTCACGGAGGGTTCCCAGCCTCTGCCTTACTACGTGTAATAAAATTATGCGTGTGTTGTACGTGTGGGCTTACCGTTTGCACCCCTGCGTGCTCACTCAGTGCATGGGGTTGTTGCTTATGCGCTCAGCACCTGGCTGTCACTGTTAATTGGGCTCAGCTTGGGTTCCGTTGACGCCAGGCAAAGGGGCGGGCAAGCAAAAGGAAAGGGGGGAAAGGAGAGGAAGGGAAAGCCTGCTGGGCCCGTCCCGCTCACCGCCAGGGTTTTTCCCACACTTGCCCAGCACTGATAAACAGTTCTGACGTTCCCGAAACAGCAGCAGCTGAGTTGCCAGCTCTGCGTGTCACGCTGAAGGAGAGGGTCAGGTTTCACCCTCTGCACTAAAATTATCCTTCAGGCCAGGCCAGGGACTTAGTTTTGGTTTTGGTGGAGAAAGCGTGCTGGCTCCCATAACCCTCTCCACTGCTGTCCCAGCTGGGCTGGCAGAGGTTTGTGTCTGCGCCAATTGCCCCCATCCACCAGACTGTGACAGCCCAACAGGTGGCTGGACGGTGATCCTCACCCTGTCCCCACCATCCCCACTCCATCACCCACTCCTCAGGACAAGCAAGGATCTAGCAGGGACCTTGCTGTCCCCATACACGGAGCTGGCAGGTCTTCTCCACTTCCCTGTGGAGAAGGCTTGCAAAGGTGTGAGAAAAGCCGTTCCTCTCTTCCCATCCCCATGCCATTTCAAAATTCATTTTTGGTGTGGTTGCTTCAGCTGGTTCCTTTCATCTTTATATGAGAGCTGCTTCTGTTAATTTGATGGGGCAGTTTGTCACAGGGATGCTGAGCTTGGGGTTTTTACCATCTTCCTTGTACCAGGTAGTGGCCCTTCTTTCTTGCTACAATATCTCACAGTCAGCGACTTGTACAGCAATAGATGTTCTGGCAGCAGATTGCACTGGTAAGAGCATAGGTGGTGGAAATACTGAAGGGAATGGTGAGTGAGAGCAGAGATCCTCTTACTGGTGGCCCAAGAGACTACCAAGTACCACAACAGTGTTTAACCTCTGCAGAGGGCACTCTGGAGAGGCTGTAGAAGCTTCATCCCAAGAAATACCTCACACCCTTCCAAAGGAGAATCAGGAGCTATGCTGGGCAGCCCACATTTCATTTACTTTATTAAAGAAATATCTTGTACTAAATCCTGTATGCCTGACCATAGCTCACTCTTGAGCAGTTCCTTCATAGAAAAATGGAAAAACAGATGTTATCTCCCAGCACACTTCTGCGGAAATTATGTAAAACTTAGTTATCAGCAGAAAATGTTGACTTTCAATTAAAAAAATAGTATGTAGAAAGTACCGAAGACTTGCAGTGAAACAAAAGCTGTATCTATAAAGCAATCTGTAGCTTTAAGCTAAAGTTTTTCAGTCTTGGAACTTCTACTTGAAAGTAAATAAAATAATGCAACTTGTCAAAAGAACTGAACCCTGACTAAGTTCTCTCAGCTGGCATTCAGCTTTGAAAGATGCTGCATCTGTTGGGGGCTTGCAGAGGGGCTCTTTCTTTGCGTGAAGTTTACAACTTCTTCCAACCATACCACTACAGCTAAGGAAAGACATTGCCTCTTCCTACAAACCCTGTCCTGTCAAAGGGATGGGGTTTCTTTACTTGTGTGTTCGCTCACTACTACACACATTTCCAAAGGAAGGAAGCTCCGGGTGGGCCTCCACCTCCTCCTTGGGAAGGAGGCTTTGGGTGGATTTGACCCGTCAGGCTCACTTCAAGGAAGTACCAGACATCTGCACCTCCCGGACAGAGTGAATGCAAAATCACCTCTAGCCAGTGGAAATTAACAGTCAGCACTTAGGACCCTGTTCTTCCCTATCCAAGGAAAATTTCTTAACTGACCAGCTGAGTTTGGACATTGCAGGCACCTAACTGCCTTCCCCTTAATTTCCAGCTTGTGCTGGCTCACACTGCCAAAATGATGCTGCCCTTAGGATTGTTTGCTCCAACAGTCTCACCCTTACAGATGTGGATGCAAAGATGGTCCCCGTGGGAAACATTAGGAGGAACCATCAGAGGGCGAAGTCCAGAACAAAGCAGGGCAGGACACGTTCCCGTGCACCTGCTGCCTTTCCCATCACACGAGCCAGCCAGGCCGGACATGCGAAACGGGCACCCGCGAAAGCTAAGCCATAGGAAGCAAAGCGCTGCCGCGCTTCAAAGGCTGGGGCTAATATTGTCTGTATCAGAGCAGCGCTCACATGATGCCAGACGTGCTGCTCGCCAGCAAAACAGCCCTCTCTGGAGGATCTTTAAGAGCAGAAGGAAGTGCTGGAGGTTGCCTCCACGGCGAGTCGTGTCCCAGCCTGCCAAAAGCACCAGGCAAGGGTGGCCAAGCACAATACGTCTTTAAAGCTTCCTCCGTTATTTTTGCAGCAGCTGCCTGAACACGGCTGTCGAGGGCTTCCGAGGAGGAAGACGTATGTGGCATGTGTTTGGTCAGGTGTCTCATGGGCTACAATGAACTTGGGGCCACCTGAACCCAGGGTGTGAGCAGAATCACTGCACTCGAGTGCTGTAAACAGCACTTGCTTTGTACGGAAAACCGTCGCACCGAAGCGCCCTGCGGTGTAACAGGAGTTCACAGGGAAATGTTTGGGATGAGATACAAACCCGAGATCTGGCTGTCAATGGCCACAGCTAAAAAATGAAAGAAAAGGCAAGAAAAAAGCCAAGTAACACCCACGCTTCCAAAAAAAATATTTCCACCTGCACTGGCTAAAAGCTATGACCTTTTTTTTCTGGTGTGTTAGTCAGTGCCAATTGCATAGGAGATTGTTGCTTCCAGTCTGGATTGTTGCTAGATACAGCACAGAACGGGAATGCAATTAGTACAGCTAGAGCTAATTGTTTCAGGATGTGCCAGCATTCGTTTGCCATGTAGGGCCCTTTGCATGGAAACATGGTCTCAACGTGCACTGGCTACCAGTTTGGTTTCAAGAGTAACTCAAACATAGGTAAATTCCATATAGTCTGAAGTCCTTGCTCCTGACAGACTCTCTTTTTCCTAACAGCCTCTGGACAGGGGACACTGCTGGCAAGGGAATTCCTCTCTAGCCTCACTCTACCTGCTGATCCATCAGAGCCGCGTGTGGACATGTGCGAGGGCCTGTCTCTTCACAGAGCTGGTATCACAATGTTGAGATTCTTTAACTGAATAGTAATAGCTTGGCAGCTTTCTGCACTCATCGCACCCATTTTGCAAACTGATTAATCACCAACTGTGTGCTCGAAGATTGCTTTCCATAGTTTCTTTCAGTAATAAAAAAAAAAAAGAAGTTCCTTTCTATCTGAATAACCTCACGGGTAATTTCATCCAACCGCCATTCTCAGCTGGTTTCAGGAGGTTGTATAAAACGCAAAATCTTCAGTCCTCCTTTGCAGCTACCTTGCAGGCAGGAAGGGACTCTCTTTAAGAGCGGCAATTGCCTTTTATTGTACTCTTCAGTTTAGCTTGAAAAAACATCCCATGCAGCCTAGCAAAGGAAAGCATGGAGCTACAGTAAGTAGCAGCAGGAGTACAGGCCAAACAGTCCCTGTTTACTGAAGAGAAAGAACATGAAGAATGAGCATCAGGACTGACAACACACAAAAGAGGAAGAGGTCTGTGGTACCATGACGTGTTTTCCAGAGTATGACATGTATCGATGACAATCACACTTTTTGCCTTCCAAAACTTGCTCCGCTGTGCTTCTTGGCCAGTGATGCATGAAAACCTCCCTCGTGCCTGCCCAGCACTGGTATTGCACCCAGGGAGAGCTGGAAGGTGGCAGCTCTGGATGGTACAGCAAGCGTGGAGCCCTCCCAAGCACAGGCTGGTTGGCACAAGCAAGAAGCCCTGGGAAATGGAGCCACAGGAGGAGCAGAGCTCGCTCCCGCTACAAGCTTGCACTGCGCAAGAGAGCCAGAGAGAGTCGGGGCACGAGTGATGCCTTGGGGGTGTGAGAGCAGCCAGCAGGAACTGAGCCGAAAGGGCCCGAGGAGCCCTGGCAAGGGGCTGTGCTCAGTGCTGCAGAGGACAAGAAGCAACGCCCAGGGGCCACCCTTTGGGGCCCCGCTGGGGCTCTAGAAAGTTTCATTCCCCCCCAGATGCAGGGCACGATGGCCACCTAGAGCATCACGATGGCCATCATGAGCAGCCGACACCTGGCCAAAATGGATCAGAGGAGTCCTGGCAAGGGGCTGTGCTCAATGCTGCAGAGGCAAAAAACCCCCGGGGACCAGTGCCAGCCTGGCCCAGGGGAAAATTCCTTCCTAACCCCAGGGCTATTCCCTGAGGATGTGAGCAAGACCTGCCTCCTCCGCTCACAGGCTGATCGCACCTCCCAGGAGATGCCCAAGCCCTGTTCACTCTCAACCTGGAGCCATGTCAGGGCCTTGAGAGTGGCCACATGCCTCCAGCCTGATTGACCTTGGGGCAAGAATCCTTCCCATGCCTGGCAGGACACTACCAGCTTCTCCAAAGCACTGGGACCCCTGGCAACATCTCAGCATCCCATTTCTTACAGCTGATGCCCCTGGCTCACAGGAGGCCCAGGGGACTGTCCTGGCCCTTGGAGGCCATGGACTGGGCAAAGCTGCTGAGCATCTCTGATGTCTCTTTGCTGCTCAGCTCTCAAGGACTAAGATGGTGCTGGCTGGCAGGGCTGCACATGCAGGGCTCTGTCATCTACATGTCACAGCACCATCATCCTGCACTGCAGCAGTCACAGTGCCCCCAGACAGGATAAAAGGGAGCATCCTCCACATCCTACTGCCAGAGCTGATCCAGGAGCAATCTTAACATATTTGTGAAGAAATCCTTGAGAAGTCAGTGGAATTATGTGGAAGGGGCTGAGGGAGGAAGAGCAGAGGCTGGATGAAGCTCACGGTGGTACTCCACTGCAAAGCCAGGTCCTACACGACCACCTTCAAAGCTCATCTGATGGACGAAAATCCTTTTCAGCTGCACAGCAGTGGCAAGACCAAGGGAATGCCTTCTTGAGGAGCATGGAGAAGCTCCCCATCTTCATCCCCTGCAGAGCTGGGACAGCAGCCATAAGAAGTGGGATACAGAGATGTTGCCAGAGGTCCCAATGTGTTGGAGCACCCACTGGTTTCCTGACAGGCACAGGAAGGATTCTTTCCCCCAAGGTCAATCAGGCATCTGCATTTGGACACTCTCAGAAGCCCCTGACATGTCTCCACGTTGCGGAGGAATAGGCTTGGGCATCTTCTGAGAAGCGTGACCATCCTATGGGATGAGGAGGCAGGTCTTTCTCAGATGCTCAGGCAGAAAGTGTGCTTGTCATCTTTATGTGTCATACTTTGGAAAATGCCGTGCACATCATCTTCTTTTTTGTGTGGTTCTTACTGATTCTCATCTGTCTCTGCAGGAGGCAGGGGCTGCTTGGTCTCTATTCCTGCTGCCATATTATTTGAGATTTTGCATTCTGTTATACATGACATTGCTTATAGTCCTTCCCAAAGGCTAGAAGAAAAACATTTAGAAACAAAAGGGAAAAAGTAATTATAAATGAGGTGTGGGAATATTTGAGATTGAGGGCTTTTTTAATGCCCAAATACAAATTCATATGAAAAAAAAATCCATTATTCAAATAAAGAGTCAGTCTCAAAGCTTTTGTTTGTTCTAGAAAGAGACTTCTCTGTGCATCAGTCAGTTATCTGCCTTCCTGTTTCTGGCAAAGGTTACTATTTCATAGTTAACTTGGAGGTTTTTGATACCAGTTACAAATTTTCAGGATAGTTTTATCATCTGTGGGTTGACCCAGTGTCTCACTCTGATCTGACAGAGGCTGGGTTCAGCTGGCACCCTTTCTTTCGGCTCCAGGCAGCCCCATTGTTTGGGCTATTCTACATGGCTGGCTTGAGGAAGGACGTGTGGTCAAAATAAAGTATGTCCAATGAAGGACTGATGTTTACAGACCGGCATGTTCATTCCCTGCTGTGCCTGGGTGAAGGACCTTCACCAGAAAGATAAACGGCCTGTAATTCATGATATCGCAAGAAACGCTATGGGCAAACTTGTCTGAAGAGAAGGAGTTCATAGCAACCGTGCTGGATGCTAACTGTGCCTTTACCTCCTTGTCACAAGAGACATGTGAGGGAGCCAGAAATCAGTGGTCCCCGTGCAGCCTCAGCAGCAGATGGCTCTGCACAGTAGGCAGGGCATTGGTGACTTGCTGTAGCTTTCTGACTTCCCTTTGCCAGACTTCAAGGAATAGTTTCTCAAGCTGAACTGAGGATTGCATCAGCCTGCTCCTGGCTACGCTTGTGCATTGTGCTAATGCTTGTGAGCATCTGCCCTGAAACAGTCAGAAAAATAAATCATAGAAACATAGAATCATAAAAAGGTTTGGGTTGGAAGGGACCTTAAAGATCATCCAGTTCCAACCCCCTGCCGTGGGCAGGGACACCCTTCACTAGACCAGGTTGCTCAAAGCCTCATCCAGCCTGGCCTTGGACGCTTCCAGGGATGGGGCATCTACAGCTTCTCTGGGCAGTCTGTGCCAGGGCCTCACCACCCTCTCCGGGAAGAATTTCTTCCTGATATCTAATCTAAATCTCCCTGCTTTCAATTTAAACCCATTACCCCTTGTCCTGTCACTACAGGCCCTTGTAAAAAGTCCCTCCCAGCTTCCTTGTAGGCCCCTTCAGGTACTGGAAGGTGCTATAAGGTCTCCCCAGAGCCTTCTCTTCTCCAGGCTGAACAAGCCCAATTCTCTCAGCCCGTCCCCATAGCAGAGGGGCTTCAGCCCTCTGACCATCCTCGTGGCCTCCTCTGGACTCGCTCCAACTGGTCTATATCCTTCTTATGCTGAGGGCTCCACAGCTGGACACAGCACTCCAGCTGGGGTCTCACAAGAGCAGAGTAGAGGGGGAGAATCACCTCTCTCAACCTGCTGGCCACATTTCTCCTGATACAGCCCAGGATACGGTTGGCTTTCTGGGCTGCCAGCGCACACTGCCGGCTCGTGTTCAGCTTTTCGTCCACCAGTACCCCCAGGTCCTTCTCCTCAGAGCTGCTCTCAAACCATTCTCCACCCAGCCTGTACTTGTGCTTGGGATTGCCCCGACCCATGTGCAGGACCTTGCACTTGGCCTTGTTGAACTCCATGAGGTTGGCACAGGCCCCCCTCTCCAGCCTGTCCAGGTCCCTCTGGATGGCATCCCTTCCCACCAGCGTGTCAGTGAACCACACAGCTTGGTGTCATTGGCAAACCTGCTGAGGGTGCACTCACTGCCATCATCCATGTCACTGATGAAGATGTTAAACAGTACCGGTCCCAACACTGACCCCTGAGGGATGCCACTTGTTACCGACCTCCACTCAGACATTGAGCCATTGACCACCACTTTGAGTGCGACCATCCAGCCAGTTCTTTATCCATTGAGCGGTCCATCCATCAAATCCATGTCTCTCCAGTTTAGAGACAAGGATGTCATGCGGGACAGTATCAACATTCCATTTCCACTTGTATCCTTTGTGCTATGTGTCCCTGAATGTGTTTTTGGAGCTGGAAATCCCCTGGCATTTCAGGCAAATAACAGTCTCATCATTATTTGACTTACCATGAGTGAAGAATAGAAGAGAAAAGAGAAAAGAGGAAAAGAGAAAAAGAGAAAAGAGAAAAGAGAAAAGAGAAAAGAGAAAGAGAAAAGAGAAAAGAGAAGAGAAGAGAAGAGAAGAGAAGAGAAGAGAAGAGAAGAGAAGAGAAGAGAAGAGAAGAGAAGAGAAGAGAAGAGAAGAGAAGAGAAGAGAAGAGAAGAGAAAAGAGAAGAGAAAAGAGAAGAGAAGAGAAGAGAAGAGAAGAGAAGAGAAGAGAAGAGAAGAGAAGAGAAGAGAAGAGAAGAGAAGAGAAGAGAAGAGAAGAGAAGAGAAGAGAAGAGAAGAGAAGAGAAAGAGAAGAGAAGAGAAGAGAAGAGAAGAGAAGAGAAGAGAAGAAGAGTATGGTTCAGCTGGATGGGACCCACAGCGATCACCTACTTCAAATGCCTGACCATTTCAGGGCTGACCAAACATTCAAGGATGAACTTTTTTTTTTTAAATTAAAGGTGTTGCTCAAATACCTCTTCAACACTGACAGGCTTGGGGCACTGACCATCTCTCCAGGAAGCCTGTTCCAGGGTTTGATCACCCTCTCATTATAGAAATGTTTCCTCACGTCAAGCCCTAACCTCCCCTGACAGACACACCTTTGAGCCATTCCCACACATCCTGGCACTGGATCCCAGGGAGAAGAGACCAGCACTTCCCTCTCCACTTCCTCTCCCCAGGAAGCTGTAGGGAGCAATGACGTTCCCCCCTCAGCCTCTTTCTCTCCAAACTAGACAAACCCCATGTCCTCAGCTGCTCCTCAGGACATGCCTGCCAGCCCCTTCCCAGCTTTCGTGCCTTCCTCAGGATGAGTCCAAGTACTTTAACATCCTTTTTAAATGGTGGGGCCCAGAACTGCACATGATACTCAAGCCGAGGCCACTCCAGCATTAAATACAGCAGGAAAATCACCTCTTTTGACCAGCTGGTTTTGCTGTGTTTGATGCACCCCTGTCACCAGCACCCCCAGATCCCTTTCTGCAGGACTGCTTTCCAACTACTCCTCTCCCAGTTTATACTTGTGTCTGGCATTACTCCATCCCAGCTGCAGAATTGGGCAGTTGTTCTTGTTCAGTGCCACGCCACTGATGATTGCCCATGGCTCCAATCTATCCAGATCCATCTGCAAGGCCTCTTGTCCCTCGAGGAAGTCAACAGCATTTCCCAGTGCCTTTAAATGCACCCAGATGATGTTCTCTGTAACTTTTTCAGGTACTGAGATTAGACTAACAGTTCTGTAAATTCTGGGGTCTTTTCCCATGCCTTTCTTGTAAACTGGTATAACGTTGGATGGGTTCCAGTCAGAGGGGACCTCTATTCCATCACCACACTTGCTGGAGTAGCATAATTTGCTAACTGGGCCACAAAAAGGGGAGTTTGAGAATGTATTCAATCATATGTATCTTGTTCATAGGTTGTAATGGTAATACACTTGTAATACAGCCTCCTTCTGTGAAGAGCACATAGTCTAATTTTTTTTATAAAACTAAAAGCCTAAACTTTCTGTGAGTTTATGTAAGTTTGGAGCCAAGAACAATGTACTTGAACTTTCAAATCTTCCTCATACTAGACAGATCTTGGAAGCTTAATCCATGGGAAGTCACTTCTTTTATTGTGTTGGAAGATGAATCCAGGGAGTCCATTTTTTTTTATTTATTTGACAGACAGTGAGAAGTTGATCTCACCCATTGCGTAGCATCAGATAAGAGAAATAAAGTATTCAGCTTCAGACTAGACTTTTAGCCACGTTTTCCTGGCAAGTGTGACAGGAAAGCAGACATCCCAGCAGACAATTCAAGCTTGACAACATGATGCTCAGTAGCAGGAGCCTCAAGGGCTCTGTAATCTGCAGATGGACATGAAGGAGCATCACGAAAGAGTCTATCCAATATCTTTGGTTCCAGGTCCAATATGGCAATGATCTGGACTCCTTATTTGTTCATTGTTCATTGCGGTTTTTGATTTTCCCTTGTGAAATATGTTTCTGGAAGAATGGAAAACTCTAAGAAAATAACTGGTGTCCTAAATTTATGCAATTCTCGGAAGAGCACAGGCGTGTTGGCTCTACGCTTCCTAGTGTTTTATTTCAAGTTATCTGTAGTAGCTGCAGAGCTCAGCGGCCACCCATTGAGGTTTAAGCTTATATTTTCCTGTCAAAAGTCCTTCCTTCTCCACTCACCCTATGCCTGGCCTCTGCTCCAAGATCTCTCATACCACTTTGTTTTTCCAGTTACCCCACCCCACTGCTTCCATTTTTTCAGTACTGTAAAACACACACAAGCATATGGTAAACATTCCTTTTATGGTACTAAAATACTTGATACCTTTCCAGATGGCAGTTGAGAACACCTCACCCCTCACACTTAACAGCGTATTATATTACAGATGGGTGTTCTGCATATAGGTGCAGTACAAGGATGACATGTAATTGCCACGTATGAAAGCACTAATCACTATTACTGTGGTTATTTACATAGAAATTGTTGTTAAGAAGACTGTTCCTCTTACAGCCAATGGTTGTAACACCATGTTTGGAAGTTTCCACCACTGCCAAAATCATTAAGTTTTTCCAATCTTATTCCTTTATTTTCTTTTTCCTCTAAAGCTTAGTTTCAGTCTAACATTATAAAAGGTTGGCATCTGCTCATGAAAAACGTTTCTATTTTGATGTTCCTTTGCAGCAAATCCTGGCAAGGATATCAGTGAGTGTGATGCCCTGTATCACTGTATACACCCTCAAAATACATTTATTACAGAAAGCTTTTCATTTGAACTCCTGCTGCCCTGGTAGGAGTCTTCCTAAGTTAAACACGACACCTCCAGGAGAGAAGTCTGCAGATGGTGTGAGCTCATTCTCATTCTGCGTTTAGCTTTAGTGTTGTTTCCACTGGATCTAAAGGTGGACTGAAGTTAAAAAGCAAGTGGAAGGCTAAATCACCAGGGATGTGGACAAGAGTGTTTTCATGAGATCTATAAATCTTCTCAAGACGTTCTAAAATTGCAGATAGCTGCCTTGGCTGGGCTTGATGCTAGCAGTCAAGAAACTAAGCACTAATTTTACATTTTTAAACTGTCTTAAAATGGGTTTATTTTTCAGTTGGAATGTGGATGACTCACAGCAATCAGGAGGCCCAAAAGATCATGTGCCAGATCCTCACATGGCACAAACCAGTGTCAGTCCACTGCATCCAGTGGAGCTACACAGGCTGGCGCTGAGCGAGCCGCTGACTCTTACCTACCATTTGCTATCCGTGAAGTCCAGGCAAACAACCCTTTTTGGTCTGGGGACACTGGGGAGCTCCGAGGGCCATACTGGGGAGCTGCCCGTGACACAGCCTAGCTCAGTTTTGTCTCTGTTCTCACTGACCTCGGCAGTGGCGTGCTGGGCAACTGCCTCTGAGACAAAACATGAATCCCCTCAACTTTGCTGGTCTGTCCGTGCAACTACGCCAGGAAACATGTGACATGACACCAGTGAAGTGACATCATAAGACTGAGTGCTGACATTGGCCCCTCTCTGGCATGATGAAAGCAGGATGTTTCTACGTAAGCAGTGGACAAGAGCACCCTTGGATTTACTGTTATTTCCTTGTCACCTCGTAAGGCACAGCAGACGCCAGTGCTGTCTGCAGTTGCACAAACACACGTCATCAAAGACCTGGAAGCCACATGCTGGCACACTGCACAGGCGGCGGTTCTGTTCTTGTAATTAATGAGCTCAGCATCCCCTAATGA
Source organism: Rhynochetos jubatus (assembly GCA_027574665.1). NCBI lineage: Eukaryota > Metazoa > Chordata > Aves > Eurypygiformes > Rhynochetidae > Rhynochetos > Rhynochetos jubatus. Next base: position 34,354,062 of record CM050653.1, read on the forward strand.
GCGCATGCCAGACCGCGCAGGGGTGGCACTCACTGCGATTAAAGCCATGGCTCCAGCAAAAAAGAAAGTGGAAGCAAACAGCAGCCGTCTGCCAATAAGTGCATTTCATGAGGTCAAGGTTCAGGAGCTGTGGGAGCTGGTGCTCTGCACAAACTGGATTTTCTTTACTCGTGCTCAGCTCAGTGCTGGTCAACATCATCCACAGGCACCATGACATTGCCCTGGGTGTCCTGTTTGGTGCACAGACCACACAGGTCTACCCTCCATGAACCTGAAGCACCACAAAAGGTAGTCCTAACCCAACAAACAGAAAAGGTAATGTTTGGCCTCCCAAGTTGTAGTGCATATACAGGCATGTGTGCAAATCCAAGAGGTCCCTGTTGCTCGAGGTTTCCATACAATGTAGTTTGTGGCATCCTCTATTAATAGTCTGAATAATCAGCTCCATTTGGATGAAATGCCTTGAGAGCACCCACACTTACACCACAGGGATGTTTGTAAGAATGTCAGGAGAACACCTGAACCAGAACAGCAAAACTGAGATAACCTACTGAAATATTGAGTGTGTAACACTGTGCTAACACCAGGACACCATGATACTGAGCTATATGTCTGTTCAAGGTGGGTGAGCTCAAACAAGACCCAAACCCTAACCAGAGGACCACAAATGGGCACCTTCAAAGTCAAGATCAAAGGTTAATCCAAGGCCATCAAGGTAATTCCAGAGCGAGCTTTACCTTCCTGGGCAAGGACTGTCAAAAAGACAGTTTTGCCATTGTGACACTCAGTATGCAACATCTCAGTCTGAACTGGAGGTCTGAAACGCGGAGTGTTTGCTCTTACTCTGTGCTCAGCACCAGATTGCACAGGGTGAGCAGGAAATGTCCCACTGAGACGCCTTTCCTTCATGAAAACTCTGGCACATAGACAAGGTACAGTGGATTTCATGGAATGATTTGTTCAAATGAGAACTTCTCTGGCATAAACTCAGTGTGTCTTGCTCCTAACCCTTACTTCTTCAGAGCCAGCACAGCTTTGGCCTGCATTATACCCCCATTTCTAACATCTAGTTATTTCTATTTCAATGAGAGAAATGCATAGTGCAGATGTGCCTATGAGAGGGCAAAGCAGCTGCAGGGAGCAGACATACATAACCGATTAGAAATTCTTTTTACATTTAATTTTGAAAGTAACAAATACTTTGAAAAATAACCTAAAGCACAGTTATATTTAGTTCTGTCTTCTGGAGAAAACCTATGTAAACAATTAGGTATTTAGGTCAAAGACTTTCTGACTCATTTCATGTATCTTTAATGAAAAGAAAATATTTTGGTTCAGCAGGAATCAGCTTAGTATCTGAAAAAAGAAAAGGTCACAGATTTAGGTTTCTCAACTAAAAATCACTCCGATATTTTCAAAGCTACAATCTAAACTGCTTTGGTTGGATTCATTGTACCCAACCTTAGACACTGGCAAGGGAAGCTCTACACGTGGCTGAGCAATCTCACTTCCCCCTAAAGGCGATGAATAAAAAGAGGTACTTCATGGGGTGAGCTATATGGGACCTGAGTGAGAAGTCTGCTTTAGGAAAAGACAAATCAATGTCTCAAAATGTTCTTTTATAACCTGCATTGACTAAGAAGTAAATCTCTCCAATCCAACTGCAACACAGGTGACTTTGTTGACACCTGCCATGGGCCACATGAAGCTTGTCTCCACTGTTGTTAAAGGAACTTGCACAAAGTTCCCAGATTTAGGCACCCAAACTTGATTTTTTTGTGTGTGTGCAAATATTATTGCCTCAAATTGCATATTTTAACAAGAATCACTATGATTTTCCCTTTGGATACTGATACAAACCTTACATTCTGAAGTGATTAATTTTTAATATCTTTTTTTCATCCTTGTTTATCATATAAATATTTTCTCAGGGTATTATTTCATATTAATCTGAACTGAAATTAAAACATTTTAGTCTGTAGCCAAGCTTTTCATTTGTTTAAACATGGAGCAAATATTTCTACAACTGAAGATAAAATGAGTCTTTTTTTTACTTCAATGAGAAAGCAACTCTTTTCTCTTATACCAAAACCTGAGGAGGTAAATATCATGTATTTGCTAATCTCTGCAGTGCGTTTTCATTAAATGAGAGGGGAAAATACCTCTGTTTGTACAAAATCACTTTATGAAATTATACCTTGTCAGTTTATAGGTATCTTAAGGGTAATTTACAGACAACAATCTTTTTAAAAACTGTTAAATGAAGCCAAAGAGATATCACCCAACTTTAAAAACTCAGTTTCATAAATTCTTACTTAAGCACTTATAAAGTCTGTGATTTCTTAAATGTTCAGCCCTGAAAAATCACAAAACATTAATGATTCAAATGCCAGCAAATTCACTTGGAACCTGGCTTCTGACATTCACTTTCAAAAGTTAGAGTCAAGACACTGGTAACATTAAAACTAGGAAACACGGTCCTTTCTGCAGAGGATCCTGGGGGATTCAGCTTCAATGCTGTAATATTCTATATCTAAAAGTTCATAATTTGTTTTATGGTTGGAGCAAGTCCAGAGGAGGCCACGAAGATGCTCAGAGGGCTGGAGCTCCTCTGCCATGGGGACAGGCTGAGAAAATTGGGCTTGTTCAGCCTGGAGAAGAGAAGGCTGCAGGGAGACCTTATAGCACCTTCCAGTACCTGAAGGGGCCTACAAGGAAGCTGGAGGGGGGCTTTTTATAAGGGCCTGTAGTGACAGGACAAGGGGTAATGGGTTTAAACTGAAAGCAGGGAGATTTAGATTGGATATCAGGAAGAAATTCTTCACAGAGAGGGTGGTGAGGCACTGGGACAGGTTGCCCAGAGAAGCTGTGGATGCCCCATCCCTGGAAGTGTTCAAGGCCAGGCTGGATGAGGCTTGGAGCAACCTGGTCTAGTGAAGGGTGTCCCTGCCCACGGCAGGGGGGTTGGAACTGGATGGTCTTTAAGGTCCCTTCCAACCCAAACCATTCTGTGATTCTGTGGTTTTAGACCCTTTAAACTACATATTTTATTCTTCAGAAATGTAAACGGATCGTATTGAGAAAAAATATTTCTAAGTTCTACTTATAGATACAGACGATTACAATTTTTATTAAATTATACGATTCCTTAAGTTAATGAATAGGTGGTTCTCTCTACTGAAATATGTGTTGCAAACGGAACTTGCACTATTTGCCTGTGCCTTATAATCCTTTATTTCACACTACAATACCATATATCTTAACTTATAAGACACTGGAAAGAGCTGAAATGCTAAAAAAATGGAGAAAGATCAAATCTGAGTTGCGTTAAAGCTGTGTTACCAAAAAATTCACCTTGGAGTCCATATTCTACACACTGAGCATTGGCTCACTGAAATAAAAACCTTAGGATAAAATTAAAAAAAAGAGATGTTGTGCAGGCTAAGGAAATGAAGAACAAGAAAAAAAAGAAGAAACAGAAGGGTCTATTGGAAGCAACACCTTATGCACAGCAGATGCCAGTTTACATTTCTCCTCTCTTTGGGACGTCCAGTTTTATGGAGTCATCCAAAATCACACACCTCCCAGTTCTCCTAGAGAGTTATTAAACAATATATAAGCCTTCACATAAGAGTTATGTCTCTCTCACACTAAAAATTACTGTGAATCAAAGGTGATGGAAGATTTATCTGCCTGTATAATAATGCCAGTTTGTCCTGCTACAATCAGGATATCTGCTGAAACCTAATGAAAGCACTGGAAAGATGCCTGTTGATTTTAAAGACATTTGCATCTGGTCCTGAGGTGGTGAAGAAAAACAGCTATTCCTCCTGTCCCCCTTCTAAAATAAATCATGGGTGTGGTTTCCACTGTCAGACTGTAAGATAGATATTGTAGTGACAGGATAACAAAGAGGCATCTTTGTGTCTCAGTGCTCATCCTGTACCTCAGCGCTCTTAGCACTTATCACAACCTAACAAACACACATATAGAGCAGTATTCTTGATCACCTGAAAGATTTAATTACTCCTCTGTGTCTCACGGTTGGCTCACTGTTCACTGCACTACTCAGTGTCACCATCCTGCCGCATCTCTGCCCGAGAGCCCTATGGTTTGATCCACTCTTTGCTCTGTGCTGCTGCATTTCTCTGAGGACTTTGTCAGCTATTCCATGTCACACTTTCAGACACTGGCAGAAGCCTCAAATATGGAGCCTCAAGCACCGACAGCTCTTTGCCGGCAGTTGCTTTGTCACACAAGCAGGTGTGATGCTACTTCAGGGTTTTGCCCACTGATGGTGCACCAGGGACTGGCCTGGAGCTTGCCCTGCACTGAGGGTGGTCTGGGGGGAGGGAAGAGGGTCTGTGGGAGCCCTGTTTAGCCACATCCTGCTGGCAACATGGCAGAAATAAGCTTTACTGCAGCATGTATATATGCTGCTCTTTGTAATTTGTCTGAAACAGGTGAGTTCATAGAGGTATAACTGAAAAAACAGCATGATACTCTTTTCCATCCTGCTGGTCAGTGCAGGTCACAGAGTGGGCTACACTTACACTGCAGAGTTGAAGGAAAATTTTCTCTGCGTGCTTGAAACCATTTTTATCTCACCCACACAACAATAACTTGTCCCTGTCCGAAGGGACTGCAGGGGCTGCACAGGCTTCCTGCATTGTGCTCCCAATGTCTCCTGGCTTGGGAAGTGACAACATCTTGAACTAATCTTTTTAAATGGGGGTTGATTTTAAGCAACATATTTTCCAAACTGCTTTTTTAAATGTAAGTCTAATTATATATTTTTTTCTATTTCTTTTTTTTTTTTAACCTTTTGGCAGAGGAGAGAACTCTGTGCAGGGCCTTGAACAAGGGACACTTGGGGCAGCCAAAGACATCAGCAACATCTGCCAGCCACCTCTGGAAGGCGGGAGCATCGCTGAGGGCTGGACGTAGGCTCACCCATCGGCAGAGCGTTCAGCCGCAGACAGGGTCAGTAACCACAGCCCAGTCCGCTGCTCTTTCTGAAGCAGACAGTTGTCCTTTCCACGCCGTCAGGTACACTGCTTCTGGGACAAATTTGGGGGTTTTCATCACCAGCGGTGAGGGAGTGGGAGAGAAGCTGCATCCAAATAAAGGACCATCGCGTGTTGTGCTGGAGTAGAAAGGTCTCCTGTTAGCCAGGCTGCAGATGCAGGGAGAGGTTTTCACTGTAGTTTCTCCTCCTGGGTGTTAGGATCCATTTGAGGAGTGGTGAAAAGGGCAGCCAAGGTTTCCTCTCCCCCCCACTGCCTTCCCACCTTCATGCAGCCACTCGTGGGGCTTCCTTGGCACATCATGAGTCTGCACAACAGGGAGGAGGACTTGGCCAGCCCCAGCCGCCTCGGGCTTGTTGGCTCACCTTGCATGGAAAATATATAAAGTGCCAACTATCATCCACTGAGGCTGTTTTGCCAGCCCCAAGCATTCAAACGTCAAGAAAAATGGTCGCAGATATAATGAGAGTGGCTTAAACCTCCTAAAATTGATGTGTGTGAGCTTGCCAGTGGATGTGCAACTGTTTCTTTGCAATTCATGGTCAGACACTCCTGCGTGCCAATGGGGACAAAGTTTCCCGAAGGAACTTCGCTTTCCCTAGGCTTGCCTGGTGCAGTGAGGTGGTGGAGATTATGCAAGATGCGCCATGGTTCCCACCAGCAGGACAAGATGAGGCCCCACTCCCTGGGCAGGGTTATTGCCAGTCATGGTGCTCAGGAGGACGAACCCAGATTCTTTGCATAGATTCAAGCTTTTCTCACTTTGTGAAATTTTCCACCTCCTTTGCAGACAGGCTTCTGCAGCTCTAGGCTGGTTTCCATGAGGAACGCTTTGCAGCAGCAGGATGTTTTATTGCCGCCCTTTGTATTTTGCCCAGACAGCATTCCTCTGTCCGTCTGCCCAGTGTTGATGATTGTAGATTTTTCTTTGGTGCGTAGAGTGCTTTTATCTTCCTGGAAAGCCAGCTGCAGAGACTATGACTGTGAGGTAGCTGATACCGAAGCAAGGAAGCGCTGTCGAGGACCAGTCTCTGTGCAGCGAGGTCTGGATCCTGCTCTGCAGAAGAAGGGCATTTGCCATGTGGCTCCCTTGAGCAGCATGAGCAGCTGGGAGTAGGTCCTGACACCCAGCCTAACCTCTGTGGGGAAACAAGCAGGCTTCCTGCAGCAAGGAGGAGCCTTCTATCTAGGATTGGTGTTTTAGCCAAGGACAGGAACTTGGTAAGAGGTATTTGCCCAGAGAGCATCTTGGTTATGGCCAGGTTTTCAGTCTCAGTAAAGTTACAGCCCCACATTAGTCTCATGTCTGGCTCATGCCTTAACCCTTCATATTAGGCAAAACTAGGCTGTATCTAGTTTTAGCACCTCCACCTCTTTAGCAGCTAAGATAGAAAAGAGTTATTTGAAACAACATATTTCTAATTTCACTCTGTAAGGTATAATTTTGCCCTGTATTTTTCATTGTACATGTTGCTCTACACTCAGACAGCTTTTGTCCAGGTCTGCCCACAAGCATTAGTCTGTACAGGTCTGGGCTTTTTAAGGAGTGGATAAGTTTTAGGGCTGGGGAAGGGAATTTTACCATAAATATTTATTGAATTGCCGCTGAGGTACTAGGCTCAGGTTTCCTAGAATAAAATGCTAACTACGGTAACAAAACTAAAGACCTCAGAATGAGTTAGGACTCACATTTAGTATTTAGAGATTACGGATACAAATCAGATGGTACTACACCAAAATCCTACTCTGGGTGAGTGTGCACGGTGAGGACCTCAACAGGATTGCACCCAGTCCTTGGTTTAAACTTAAGAACAAAGTGGGGAAAAGGAGCCAAATCAGCAGTTTTGCATTAAGAAGGAGGGGAGAAGGTTGTCATGTGAGGCAAGCAGCAATTAGCTCAGCATCGGACAGAGGGAGGGCTCAGGTTTTGGCTGTGCAAGCATTTCTAATGAAAGAAGCACGATCAGGCAGTGTGTTTTGGTGCCTGGCTAACCATTTCACAGCAGACCTTTTCATCAATTATTTGACTACATCAGAGCATCCATTGCCAAGATTGTCACTGAACTTCATCTCAATCCCCAGAAATCTGTTGGGAAACACTCTCATTGTTACAGGTTTGTGCATCATTACTTGGAGCTAGAGCAGACAGGAGCACAGTTTTAAACTTGCATTTATAGGATGCAGATGTCCAGCATTTCAGAACTCTTTTTTTTTTTTTTTTTTTTTTGAAATGCTTGGGATGTGGTAGCCTCTAGCCCTAGGAAAAACATTTAAGAATATAATGCATTTTTAAGCACCATGGGGCTGTAATGATTAGCGGTCACAGCAGTTTTGGCAGGAAACAATGCAAATTCTTCCTCAAATTCAGCCCCTGCCACCTAACACACTCACAGCCCTGCTCCATGCAGATGTACAATGCTGTGTAAATACAAAGGGCTGAGCAGGAAGCAAGGGTTGCTGTGCCTGGGCTGTGGATGGGGGTGATGCCTCCCCATAGCCATAGACCCCATTTCTGCCTCTCTCCCCTGCTCTCAGCAGCGGCAGGATGTGTAAACTGGCTTCTCTAGAGCTTATGCTTTAGGATTTTACCTGCAGAAAGTTGATTTGTGTTGATGCAAAAAGAAAAGAATTGCAAAACTGGCTGATTGCCCTGTATACCTGTACCTGTGAGACAGGTGACCATCAAAAATGTCTTAGAATTTCCGGTAGCTTCTGGACTTCAAAGCACATCACAGGTCACTGAATGAGATGGAGCTAAGAATCTCATGCTCCGTGGTAAGATGTAAGACTGTATTTTATGCACTTGGAAATACTGAGTTCAGGCTTAGCAGTGGGCTCATGCCAAGCAAAGAGCCCAAACTCAGTACATGGACACCTAGAGCTACCAGTAAGAGGAGCTAAACCCTGGGTGCATCGCAGATGTCTCCTTAAGGTATGTCTATCAGGGGGGTGAGGGGGTTGCAGGAGCCTTGGGGCAGACCCAAGGAAGGACTTTGCTCTTGCGGAGAATGACCCAATGCCCCTGTAAGATCTGCAACCTGAAATGGTGGACCGTGGATCCAGTAACAGAGGTGGTGGTCAGTGCTTGGGGATTGTGGAATGTGTATCAAGGCTGTGTGAACTATTTGCCACAGCACTGAAATGGGATATTTAGCATGTGTCACTACTGCACCTTAGACCCAACACTCAGAGGCTTTTATCCACTCACTGGTTTCCCCTTTCTTTGCATATCCTGCATGGAAGCAAAAGGGGATCAAAAAGACGTAAGCACTAACATATTGTTTATCTTCCAAAGTCCAAAGTGAATTCACTGGAAAGATTCCAGTTAGCTTCAACTGGCTTCAGACCAGTCTTTCAAGGAAAAGATGCAAACTTTGGTTTGCAATCTACTGTACCATCTACTTGAATTAGTCTGGGAAGCTAACTTGTAATTTAGCACTTAAAACATTTTAACCACTGTTACTGAGGAATTTTAAACCTAAGCAGTATAAAAAGTCATTACTCATAGACTTCTTCATAAAGTCAGGTTTTTAATTTGCATTTAAACCATTGTTTTACCAAGCACAATCTTCTTTTCTAGGTGGGACTTCAAATTCAGAAAACTGATTATTTATGCTTGCATATGTAGTAGAGGACTAAAAAGCCTCAACTGATGTTGATAAAGACTTATGTTAATATGACCTTTCAAGACTGAGGTAGTTTTGTTTACATGACAGTTTAGGAAGGGATTTACCTGTCTCCTTTTTGGAGTATTTTCAGCTTAAGAAGATAATCACTTGGCTTATGAATGGCTTTATTTCCTCCAGTCTCACAACAATTATTTTTTTTCTCAGAGAGAGAACGTGCAAAGGTAGTAAAGGCAGAGCTGCTTTTGGAAAAAGTCTGCACAGAAAAAAGATGGTAGAACATTTTTCGGATTTTAGAGAATTGCACTCACTTAAACTTATTATAATATCATCATTACAGACATGGTGAATGTTTTCTAGCAAGAACTTTCTCTTAAATAAAAATGAAAGCTGCAATACCATAAGCAATTGGAAGAGTAGTCGGCTTCCAGAATCTGTATTGCCCTAGATAACAACAGCTTTCAGCTGTTTAACATTGACTATTGCCAAGCTTGCTGCTGACTTAAGGATTTGAAGTAAGTCGTTTCAGAAAGCAACTGATTTCTGCACATTGCAGAAAGTGCATTTATGAGAGAAATTTACAGATTATTATCTATAACCTAAGAATATGAACAAGATCTAAACCTTTCTTTTAGAGCCATTTCTCCTCTTTCATCTTATCCCTCTGAAGGGTGTGAGAAGGTTTTACTCGGTCTTTACACCTCTATCCTATCTGGATATCTTACGTGAGAATCATTTACCCATGGGATAGCTGAGGCTAGAAGTGACTGCTGGTGGCCCTCAGGTCCAACCCTGCTCAATGCAGGAATATCTCCAAGGAGAAGCCTGGTTGCTCAGGACCATGCCCAGCTGTGTCTTGAGCTTCTCCAAAGAATGCATCTCCAAGAATGGAGCTTTCCCTCTTCCAGGGCTGCACCACTCCTCCAATGGAGATTTTTTTCCCCTTATGTCCAACCAGTGTTTCCCTTGCTGCAAATCTCAGCTGTTGCCTCCTGGCCTTTCCCTGGGCACCTCAGAGATACTGGCTCCATCCACCCTCTAGCCAGACCTCAGGGTGTAAAGGGCAGCAACGCTTTGCCTGCTCTGCATGCACAGATAAGGCATGATATCACCACTTTGGTGGGTCTGTGGCACTAATTGCCACACACCCCACCCCACCCCCTCCCAGGTTGCTCTCCATCTGGTTCTGGTATGCACCAAAATCTCCCAGGGCTCAAGATCCTAGGAATCACTTTCTTATTCCTGACTCCAGGAGTATCTGGGTACCAAAATGTTGGTCTCTGCCACCCTTGCTGAGTGGCAGAGGTTTACACAGTCTGGGTTATAGAGCTCTGCACTTCAGTTGCTTTTGACTGTTTCCCTTAAGTGTGTATAACCAGGTAGTAGGACAAATGGAGAAGATGGCAAAATAATTCCAGAAAATATCAAGTGTTGAAGACTTTCAATATTTTCATCAGTATTTTACAACGTATGCCATTTTCCCTGTGAAATCAAGCTTTCTAATTTTCAAGTGAATTTAGGAATGAAATACTGATCTTTTACCGAAGGGAACCTGTATTTTGATACATGAGAATGAGGAGACGTCTGCAATAGGTGAAGTCCCCAGACACGGCATGCTAAGCCACATATGTAGACAGACTTATTTTGTAAATTGAAGAGTAATTTATGGTCTCTATATTAGAGTATCTTTATTAATAATACTATCCTGGAAACAACTTTCAATTGCCTCAGCTACATTTTTAGAAAGCATTGCTAAAAAGCCAGGTCTTCTAAAGTCAAATGACATTTTCAAAGTGTCACAAAACACAAATGCACTCATAAGAGTTGATCACATTCAGATCGCAGAGGAAAATTTAATTTACTTGACTTGTTTTCACTGCCATTTAGACTGAGCAACATCCTCTGGAACTGAAATTTCAACTTTCTGTGGCAAATACTCCAATTTCCGATGCAGCGAGGCAGAAAAGTTTGTGGCTTAGACTGGAGAAAGCAATTTACTTATTTAACGACAATAGCAGTTACAGAAAAAATAATACCGAGGCTGATGATACACAGGCACGAACTGCTTTAGTTCTTAGTGCCTCTGTAGATTTTCCTCAGTCAAATGAGGGCATTGATTAAACCAAAGCTGTAAAAGCTGCTGCTAGGTTATTATTCAAACATTCAAAATTAATGGATAACAATAAAAAAGAAAAAAGTGTAATGTATAAATCCCAGTAGTATAGAGAACAGAGACTTGGAAAAGTCAGGCGAATTTTAGTTTTAAACCTAAGCGGTTTCTCCAAACATAACCTCAGTGGCTGATGTAAATTCACGTTCTGAATTCATAACCAATAATTTAATATGGAAGTATTTTGCTCTAGCTGAAGTGGAGCATTCACCCACCTCTGAACTAAGTAAAGCACCTGGGTATATAATTAGGGAGACCAAGCATTCTCCTCAAATTTATTTTTCACTTCCTCCAACGGCCTAAGAAGTTTCCAGACACAAATTGCCATACGGTACAATACAAGGCAATAAACTCTAGCCCTAACTTTCCAGTCCAGGGTAGCTCAACCATCCCCAGGCAGGCAAGAAAACAAGAGCTACTCATCAGCACGTTAAGGCTTGTGCTTAGGGTCCCTCTGAATCTTTGTGCTTGTGTTTAAAATAAATAGTGCTGTTTTCTTAACAAGCACTTAAACCTTTCAGTGCAATGACAGTATTTATGCAGCTTTGTGCTATGGCTGCAGATGGTTATTTACAGATCTGCAATAATACCTTTGGGTATTTAGCATCCTTTTAGAAGAACTAGATGGAGAAAGTCCATACCAGATGGGAAGAATGATAGTGATCCTTGCAGAAAGTGTCTACCCCACCAGTACCACTGCTATTCCATTAACACACCGTTTTGAAAGAAAAGGGAGGTGCTGAGCGACCCTGATGACGTGCGCTTTCTAATGACCCTGTGAAGGATTGCTCTTTCCTCTCCTCTGCTGGCCTGTGCCCTGGCCACAAAGTGCTGGCAGTGACGTGCGTGCCCTCAACCCTCTGGAGATGCCTTCGAGGACTGTACCTGTCAACAGAATTAAAAGGAGATATACCAGCTGATAAAACACAAGTCCTTTTGCTGGCCCACTCTGTAGGGGAAAATAGTTGCAGGACAGCTGTCAGCAAAAGTTAGGTGTAGCTGAATGTCCTTTCCTAAAACCAACTTCTTCTGTGCTGAACATAGAGCACTTACTGTATTATTATCATTGCCCCAGAAGGAAGCCTAGACAGATATTGGACTGCATGGATGAGAACTAAAAAAAACGATTATTTACCAAAAGGCTTCCAACCCAAACCACGACAGAGACAAAGCCACTACATTTCACAAGACCAATCTGCAGGGAAATCCTTGTGCGTCATTTAAAAGGCCATTTATTTTTAAAATACAGGACCCTCTAATGGAATAAATGTTTCACCTCCAGCTCACTTATATAATTTTTGACAAATTAAAATTTTGCCTTCCTTCATGAAAACTTATGCCCATTCTTCAGAGTTATGAGAGACAAAATCCTGCAGCAGGACTGTCCGAATGGATGTCTAATGACAGGGTATCTTTGTTTGCACTGAAAAGACTTTTTCAAGGAACTTAAAGAATAAAAACTTCAAATATTGACCTTGTCATCAGGTTCCAGAAGTATTTTTCTTGGCAGAAATATTTTTAAATTCCTCCCAAATAACCCTTTGATAATATTTTAACTTTATTTTTACATAGTCTTTGAAAACAAAACAGTTTGTTGAATCTTTTTTTCCCGTAAATGTAACAATTATATGAGGTCTTTTGTTGTGACAAACCCAATATTTTAACATGGACATATCCAAAACTTCCTGCAAATAAAGTAGCACATAGTGCAACCTTCAAGATCAGTAATTACATCACTGGCAAAGTTACCTTAAAGGTTAAAAAACTTTATCCCAAAATGTGCTCCAATCTTTTCCTCTTGAAGTTGTACAGGAGTAGAGAGATGCGTGGCCAGGATTGATGAGGTCTGAATATGCCAGACTGCAGTACAGGCACTATTTTGCTGAATTTGACATCAGTTTTTCCTGTAAGACCATGCTTTGATAAAGATATAACCTTTTAAAGTTAGAATTCTGAGGGGCTTGTAACAGAATTTAAGCTGAGTGTTACATCTACAAGTGGTGAGCAGACAAGATGGGAATCATTCCTGTAGATATGTTTTATAATTAACAATGTATTTGTCATTTAAATTGTTTGTTTGTTTGTTCGAGTTGTTGAATGAAAGAGAGCATGACAGGAACCGATGTACTTTTCCCTCATTTTTGAACACATGACGGAAGTTCAAGGGCAGTGTAAGCTCAGGCAGGATGTGCTCAATGTCAGGCTTTGCGATTGCAAACTTTGAAGCCAATTGAAAGAAAAAAAAAAAAGACAAATATAAAGTTTTTAAGCAAGCATTTAAAAACATTCTTTTTTCCTGCTGATTTTTTTTAAATAAATAATCCATTCTAGAAACTCTGGTTTTGTCCAATCAATAATAAATCAAAGAAACAACAGCTACAAAATTAGTGCTTAGCCTGAAGTCAGATATGACAGAATTAGTCTGTACCTTCGGGAAAGTCAGAAACCCAAATGCCAGTGGATTTTTTACCTATCTCCAAAAGAAAACTGTATCATCTGTCAGTGAACAGGAATCCAGCTCTGACCATGACTGTAAACCGCATGGCACAGGAAGAGACAGAGACCAAGATAAATAATTACAACCCTGTTAAAGGCTTTATGAACAAAATCCAATATTACAGAACTCTACTCAGCATTCAACACGAGTGTTTTGGTTCCCAGCAGATGGGCATGATGTACCATGGAAAGACATAGCCTTTGGTGCCAAAAACTGCGACCTGAATTGTGTGCTGCCTTCCTCAGGTGTAAACAAAGCCCATCGCAGTAATTCAGTCCAAAACTAAAAGATGAGAAACACAACAATTCCTCTACACCAGAAACCTGTGATCACCAACAGCCATGATGACTTTATATGATTGATGCGGATGCTAACTAACCCACTAAGCATTGCTTTTCCAGGTGATACCACTGAGGAGATTGCTTACTCAGACTGACATGGAAAACTACTCACCACCTTTTGCAAAGTGAAAAAATTTAACAGATAATCTTCCCTCTGAAGAGCTTTACAGAGTTGTTTCAGCAACTGCCAAATGCCTCCCAAGCTCCATACTCTGTATTCCCAAAGCTGGTCTTAGTCTAGGTATCAATTTGTTACAATCAGTATGTGCAGAGCAAGCACTCAGACATGAGGGTTTATTTGGAAACTTGTTGTTTTTCTCATCTGGACTGTCCATTAACACTGTGCCATAGTTCACATTGCAGTGGAGACTTTGAAGTGAGATCTGGAAGACGCATCTGCACTTGCTTAAATGTAAAATCTGTCTTCTGTTCCAGACCTGTTGCTGACTTGCTGTGACTATTGGCAAATAGCTTAAACTGATCTTTCTTCCACATTTATTGAAGTATTTGTTAATATTGCTTGCTAATGTTTATCTTTTAAGAAGGAGCCTATGTGCTGTGTATATAAAATATTTTTTGATGGGAGGTAGTGGCTGATACTTAAATTTGGAGAAAAATGGCTCTCAGAAATTATTTCATTTTGCAGAACAGCCAGCAGTACATCCTACCACAGTATAGATAAGACTGTTTAGTAAGACATTTATTAACTACACCACCTCACCACCCACCACCCCACCCCCACCCCCCCCAAAAAAACCCAACAAATAACTACATTTAGGTATAGAACTAAAAGAAATCATGAGAACTACTGCAAAATCTTCTAATTCTGGATAAATGTAGCAAGCACATCAATCAAATGCGCTTCCAAGTATTCCCATTAACATTTGCTCATCACATTTTTTGGAAAATGGCTCCAGAAGATAGAAGTCTGTTCATTAGCCAAAAATTTAAATGCTGTAGCAGTTGTCTAGGGAGTTGTAGGCCAAGTCAAGATAGAATGCTAAAGCAGCGCAGAGGCTGAGCAATCTTGGAACTGAACGAGACACATTGTAAGACGTGAAAATCATGGCATCATATATGGAAGAGCTGCCTTATTTTCTACTTAGTCCAATCCCAAAATTACATCATATCTTTTTAGAAGCAGAATTGTTTTCTAAACCTAAGCCCAGAGCACATGAAAATTCAAGGAAAGTAAAGGTTCTTCAAGCATGACACGCAAACCCTTCCCATGTCTTGGCTGCTATTTATGACAGCCGTCCTATTTTGGGCTATATTGACCAGTCCAGATGTTCATCTTCAACATCATGTCACCAAGTCCCTATGGGAACATCTGTGATCTTGGCTACAGAGAGATGATAAACATATGTATTGAGGTCCTGGACATAAACAGTAAAGTATAGACTCCTACAGCTGTATTGTAGAGATCATGGGATGTAGTAATAGATCCCTGCTCTTAGTGGAGGCTGGTGGTATTTGATAGTGGGTAGGAAAAACTGACACAGGCAATGCTGGAAGCCAATTTCCAGCCTTGGGTAAAGATCCTACTGTAACAGGCTCAAAACAGGGCAGGCAAAGCCCATCCCAAGGAGCCTCCGCTGAGTCATAGGTGTTAGTGGTGTCAAACTTAACTGGGATCAAGGAACAGTTGCAGACATGCAGTGAATCATTCTTCCAGTTTTATTCTAGGCAAAAACTCCCCACTCCCCCAGCCATATTATTAAAGCATAAAACATTTCAAAAACTGCTTCAAACCAACTTCAAGACAACAAAATGTTTCCTCCCTTGACCCTTCTCTTCCCAGTTACTTAGAGAAACTTGTGTCTTTCTATCATCCTGTCTCAGTCTCTTTCTATTTGTTTCTGTTACATGTAAGGATTTCACCTTCGCATACCTATTAAGAAATGTAGCATAGTCAAGGGAGGCATTAAAAATGTTCCCCAGAACATTTCTTTCTTTTGAACAGTACATTTGCATTGGTTGGGAGAGGGGGGCTATTTTAACCGAGATTTTGACAAAGGATCTGTTGTCTGATAGTGCTACAGCTATCCAAATAATTAGTAGCAGGCTACCTACAGATGGTTTTACATGTTAATATAAAAGAATGTTTTTGTAATCCTATCATTATCTAGAATGTGGTTGTTAAAAAGCCTGGAGATTTTACCAAAAAAATTAGGAACAATTATTTAGGCAACTGATTGCCTATTGAGCTCAGCACGAAGTCAGGAAATTAAACACAACATGTGACCCCAGAGATCTGGCTGACTCAGGCTCCTCTTGGCTTTCCAAATCTACCATGAGAGATTAGGTGAGGGATCTCTGGTTCAGCATCACATTTGTCTAAAAGACAATATTCCTTACAAAGATATTTTTTTTATTATTTATTTCAAGATAAAGGGGGGGGGGGGGGGGGGGGGGAAGGTATGTCTTACATACACAGAGAGCTCCCCAGAGGAACTGCACTGCAGCAAGTTCAAAAAGTTACATGAAATAGAAGTGTGCCAGATGTGCCTGGAAGACTACACACTTCTGACCATCACATTTCCAGGTTTTGTTGGTGTGACACTCAGTCTAATCACTGTAACTCTTCAAGCTGATTGAATAATTTTTATTATGCCTTGATGTTAGGAGATTAAAGTCAGCAACAATTGCCATGTAATACATGAAAATGTTCCCCAGTTCCAAGCACTGAGTGAGGGCTGTCAAGGTTTTATTAGTCAGCAGCAATGTAAGCTGGGGCAAATGGACAACCAGAATCATTCACCTTACCTCATATTTGTGATCACAGAAACCCATGAAATAAGGTTTCTTTCCATTAGCATTTATAAATTCAATAAACTTGGGTCTGGCACTACTGCAAAGAGTTTTCTGCTTTCCCTGCTCTAAAAGGAAGCACAGGAAAAAGAAGAGATCACCACAGTAAGAACTAGGAGATACAATGTGTTATGGAGCTGAAAGACAGATTTGTCAGTCTCACTCTGTTAATCATCAAACAGATGGAAAATTTCAACACTCGAACGCAGAAGGTGCTGATCATTACAAGAACTGTTATTCAGACAACAAAAACTTGCTTGATTTCCCAGTATAAGAAGTGAAGGAGTTTTCCCATCATCTATGCACTTCTTTAACTTGAAAATTAAGCACTCCCTCTAAGAGACATCTGAATTTCTTCTTACATGGACTTACTAAACATCCAGATGTTACCAACTCAGTGGCTGATATTTGACCTCCTTCTCTTAATGGTTTCCCACTTGACATTTCCCCTGTCTTCTGTACCATCTGGTTGCAATGAAAGCATTCCAGGGGTTTGCATGCCTTCCCAGCCTAGAAATCTTATGTAAAAACTTGCTTATGCAGCTCTATAAATCTGTTAGATCTTTAGTACCTTGACCACTTCGTCATACATCCCTCTGCAAGATTTGGTTCACTGATGTGGCTGAGACTTAAACTAGTACCAGGTAGAAAATCTCCTTCATCCATGTTGCAGCAGCCTGCTGTGTTGTAATAGGTGAAAAAGACCCTGAGGCAATATAATTCTGCAATTAACCTCCACCACTCTATGTTGCTGTATCTTTGTGCAACTTTTGATGACACTCAGATCTGGTTCTGTCTGTTCAGGACTTTCCATAGTCATTATGGACGTTAAACTTCAGAGCTACTCTTTGCAAAACCTTGATAAGTAAATGCTCACAGTAAATTTTCAACAAAATCACAATTCCAGTCCTCAGTGAAACATTTTATATGTACCAAACATTCAAAATAGTATAAAAAGTAGCAGGTGTTTGTAGCACCAGAGTGCTTTTAACCAAAAGTTATTAGACATGTTATTCTTCGCATCAGCTCTCCACAGTTTTTGGACACTGCCTTTTATCCCAAGACAGACATTATCAAAAGCTGTTTCACCATAAGCACTGGCACCGTTACATGCTTGTGCACATTTGCTTGATTGAGAGACAGTGTTTCACTGTGTGTCACGTATCACATATTGCATAAACATGGCCTAGAAGATGTATTCCTGGGGCTTACTCATAAAAACATCCCACTCTCACTCCTTTCACACCATGAGAGAGCCCTGTCTAAATAAACCTTTGGGAACAACAGCTCTTCAGTTCTGAAAGTGGTGCCGGGACCAGCTCTAGCTATGGGTACCTGGATCAGTTGACCAGATGATCCACAGGACTGGTTTTGATCCTACTGTTTTTTCTCTGTAATCCCCAGACGGTTGCAGTTTTTCAGAGAGGCCTGAATGGCACCTGAAAGGAGATCAAGCACACTGAATGTATTCAGTGTGGTTGTAATGCTTGATGTCAACCACTGAAGCTATCTAAGGACCTGATTCCAGGTAGTTCAGGACCTTTTTGGCACAGATACCTTATTCTGCATGTACTCTGAGACATAAACCAGCCCAAACTAAACTCCATATCTCCTTTTCACCACTTCTCTCTTTATCACATGCTGCAACATAAGACATGGAATAAAGGCTTTCCTGGTTATGTTGCAATGGTGAGAAGAGAGAGACTAAACCAGACACTAAAGCAGAAAATTTTTATTGCTGCCATTGGGTGGTACACATTAAACCTTTGCTTTCTGGCAATTTCTTTCAAGTGGTATTGTGCAGCCCCATCTCCCCACAGCACAACTGCCCAGCGTTTCCAGGCAGGCCTGAAAAAGAGCTGTGAAGCTGTAGTTTCTTTGAAGTGGTATGGGCTCTTTTTTAAAATAGCTTCAAGCCCTCATGCATATTTCCCAGTGTTGTTTTACCAGGTCAGTGATTTCCAGATCGCAGGACTGGATGGTACCTTGGCAGGCTGTCCAACCCCTCTCTGCTGCCCCACAGCTGGGTCAGCTCCATCTGCATCATTCCTGATCAGCATTTAACCAGTCTGCTCCTAGCAGCCTCCAAAACTGAAGATATCACTGTGTCCTCTGATCATTTATCCAATGCTTTGCTTTCCATGCTCCTAGGAGCATCCTAGCTGATGCTTAGCTCAGATTCATGTCTCTTACCATTTGGGTATTGAAAAATGATTGTTCCCTTCACCACTGCAGCAGCCTTTCATGATTTAGAAAACGGTGATGTCCCTGCTTACCCATCCCTTCTTCAGAAGAAACACACCTTGATTCAATCTTCCTTCAAAGACAGTGTTTCCTAGGCTTCTGCTCTTTGGCATTACTCTTCTCTGGATTCTTTCCAACTAGTTATGTCCGTCTTAATGTGCAGCCCCCCAGCTAGACACAGAGCTTCAGCTGTGGCTGTGCTGTAACACAATGTTTGAGTTTTTCCATCCGTGTGTCTTATAAGTCATCCTCTTGTTTATACAGCCCAGTTTTTGCTTTTCTTGTAGCTCTGCAACTTTGTTGACTCACGTTCAGCTTGTAGTTCCTTTCCTACTGATGTGCTGCCTAGCCAGTTGTTACTCCTCAGTGTCTGCACACACCACACTTGTCCCTGTTGAAAAGTGTTGTGTTTCATTTTGTTTCTATAATATATTTCCAATTTGGCAAGATTTCTTTGAGTTATAACCTTGCCCTCCTACCCAGCTCGTTGTCATTTGTAAATTTAATACAACACTTTATTGTGTCATCAGGTCATTCATGAAAATGTTGCATAGTGTCAGACCCATCTGCAGATGATGGGGTTTTCTAGAAGCTTTGCTCTCCCCCGGAATATTAATTTAATCTTGCCCATGCTTCCCTAGCTTATTTATGAATGTTGTGTGAAACATGGTTAAGATACATCGCACCTACTGCTTTCCACTTTGCCCACAAAGTCTGGGACAGAAGGAAGTTAAATTAGCCTGACAGACAGCTAATGGGAGAAAGGTAACCGCTGTGCTGAGCAGTAACCAGTTAGACCTTCTGCAGAAGGCCCATCTGGACCTTTTGTCTTTCCAGACTGGAAATAAACTGAATTCCCAACAGTTTACCCTGACAGTATGTAGCATATCACTGATTTTTAGCTCAGCGGCTGCAGAAGACCACTCTCAGTGGAAGGTCAGCCAGACATGAAGGAGTTTTTGTTGAACATGCACAGAAATACAGGGAGGTTATTTAGGTACATCTTAAAGTGGGCCAGGGCTGCCAGTGAGAGGAGGGGGTAACTGTTCTGGCAGTCACATTTTTAACATTTGTAGATTTCATACATGTGCCAAATTGAAACCATCTGATGTGTCTTAATTGCTGGTGGCTGTTGTGACACAAACAGGTCATGAAATCCCAAACTCCAAAATCCAAGACTAGTTTACCCAATAGTAGATAAGGGCAACACATCTACTTTTGAAAGGTTTTGTTGTTGGGGTGTTTTGTAAAAAACAAAGAACCCAGAAACATGACACTTATTGTCAAACATTTGATTGTAACTGTGCTTAATTGGGCAAGGAAAATGTTCCTAGGGCTCTATTAACCACAAGTCAAATTAGAAAACAAGGGGGCTGCATTCCTTGTTTTGATGGAGTACTCTGCATTTGAAGCTGTGAGTATTTACTCACTCACTCAGATTTCAGGAGTCCATTATAACACATCTCCAGAATATAGAAAGATTAATTTGTTTTGCCCTATATGAATAAGCAGCTTTCTTAAACTCACCCTTCCTACAGAACAAGGAAGCACTAGGAATTCTTGGAGTGCCAAGGCCAGGCCCTTTTATTAACCACACCATTTCACAAGGATAGGGTTGCTCCATCTTAAAAATAATCATGTTGTTTTGCCTCCTGCTGCTCCTATGAACAGGGTGTTGCAAGTTCTCCCTACTCTAGCAGTTAGACACCTTCTACTTTCCAGCTTGAATGTATTCATGCCTACTTTATACTCCTTTGCTGTATTTTGTCACAGACCACTATCTCAGTTGTGGGAGCCCATATTACTTGCTTCTGTCAGTGCATGCCTGTCTTCTTTTGCTTCCACTTTGGCCCTACCAGGAACTGATATTTGGTGAAGTAAACTAATGGGTAAAGCCACAAGGGTTGTGCTGGGATCTTGCAAGTGCTGGATGTAACATTAACTGAGCAATGTCTGAGTCAGTGAAGCAAAGCATTCACCCTAGCACTGATTATCTTTCCCATCAATGTCAGCCACTTAAGCTCTCTCCCAGAAATTCATCCAGCTTGGTTAAAATTTCTGGGAAGGGAAGGTTTTCTCCGTTGCCCGTCCAAGTCCACAGCTCTAAGAGTGGAAAACATAAGGACAAGTCACTTTCAGCAGATGGATGATAGAAGTTGTGTTTATTTTTTGCTCTGTGAAATCTTTTCTTCTCCCACAGAGGGTTCACAAGTGCTATGCCCCTATCATGACCATGGTGTGTTAGCACCCTCCTACACCTTTCCCATCTTAAATACAACTCCTTAGGTCAATAGGGAAAATCTGTAGTCTCCGCTACCCCTACACAAGACACCTTTCCCCAAGTTAGTGAATAATAATGATGATATGAAACCAGGAGAAGGCATCATCCAAAGGTAGGGGAAGTCTTTGGATGCTTTTGCTCTAATGCTGCCCAAGCATTCAGTTGTATGGCACCGTCTAGCTTGGCTCTTCAGGCCAAACTAAGCTGGCAGGGTCACCTGGTGTGGGACCTCAATGTAGCCTCCTGGGCTGCAGGAGCAAGTTACCAAGAGGACATCACCTTAGAGGCTTTCAAGACCCAAGTGGACACAACCTTGTGCAACATGTTCTGAACTCAGCTCTGACCCTTCTTGGATCAGAGACCACCTGAGATCCCTTCACACCTGAGAGACTCTGTAAGTCTGTGGACATAGAAGACACAAGTGGGTGATCTAATCGATGACTGATTAACATCCGAGAGGGTGGTGTGGCACTCGAACAGGTTTCCTGGAGAAGTTGTGGATGCCCCATCCCTGGAAGTGTTCAAGGCCAGGCTGAATGAGGCCTTGAGCAACCTGGTCTAGCGGAAGGTGTCCCTGCCCATGGCAGGGGGGTTGAAAGTAACTGGACTTTCAGGTCCAGTTATTCTATGTGAATAGAATCACATAGAATTCTGTGATTCTATGAAATTGTCAAGTGTCAGCCACTAACAAGCCCTGCAACTGAGAGCTGGAGATGAAGGAAGGCAAATAATCCAACACTGGTAATACAGAAAGCAAGATGAAGCAACTATGATTACTTCCAAGTCGTACCAGGCATCAGAAAACTTAATCATGCTGAGGAACTGTGTGAAATAAGTTGGCCTCTGCCTTCAGAGCCTCCCACTGAGATTCTGGAAGGCAACATTCCTGGACATCTTCTATTGGAAAGCAATGGATTCTTCTTTGACATAGCATCAGAGCATCTTTGGAATTGAAGTTTCCTTATGTTTGGTGAGCACTTTGAATTCTTACGAAACGGAAACATCACAATGCAAATGTTCAATAATCAATTTTATGACAACATTGCCCAAGTGACAGATCTGTGCAAGATTAGAGACCTGTTAACATTGGCTATTTTTAAGCCTGGGAAAGTATTTTTTTCCCTTGCAGTATTATTGTTCTCTGCCAAATTACTCAATAGAATATTTCTATATTCCAGGACTTCTCCAGAAGTTCTTTGCACTCATAATATTGCAGACAGGAAAGTGGAAAAATTATTAAAGATCACAGAGAAAAAAATGAACCCAGTGTTGCCATCACTGACCTTACAGGCTACATGGTCAGTTCTGGAGTTGACAATCTATTTAACCATTTTGACGTGGCAACATTTAAAATTAATTCCTCCAGAATTACTCCTTCATTGTATTCAGTCTTGCTAAGCCTAACAGGGTGCATGTACAGTGGCCCTTGCTTAAATACACAGCGTACTAGTGAAAGACAATGAATGTCACTACAATACAGTGCATTTACAACTCTACTTCAGTTTGTTCCAAAACTCTCATGCTAATGCCTCTTCCAAGCAGAATGGGTGATTTCTTGTTCTGTATTGTTTTCATACAATTCACCTGGGTAAATTCATGAGACATAAATGTTTAATGATACTAGACCATTTGTCTCAAACAAAATATGAATAGAAATAAAAAATATCCAGAAGATGTGGTCCCTTCCCAAATTAAACATCATACTATTCCGTGTCTTTGCTGCCTCCAGTAAAGGCTGTATGCTATAATACTATGAAGCTTTTAAGCCTCTCACATTCCTGTGAATGCATATTCATTTCTGACTGCAATAACTTACTTCAGCTTCTTCAATAAGTGATATTGAAATATTTGGTTCAAAGGTCTTGTTTGAGGGAAATTATATTTCCATTGTCTTTCAGTCTTCCTTTGACAGGTCTCAGTTTCTGCTCTTCCTCTTCTAAATGTCATTTGCATCCCTCTATCTGAGCTCAGTCCTAGCTCAGACAACTGCTGTTTTCTGCTCAGTTCCTCCAAGCTGTCATGCTAGAGCACCATGCATCATGCAGGGGATAGGGAGTCTCTTTTAAGGAGGATCTGGGAGCACATGGTTGCAAAGATGGAAGGATATTTTCCAGTTTGAGGTATTGGCCAAGGAGACCCAATATTGCCAGCTCTTTCCTGGGTATCCAGGCTGAGCAGGCCTCTCAAAGCACCTCAAGGCTGTACCTAGGTCAGGCTCAGCCTTTACACATCAGCTGCTCTACGTCATGCTGGAGGAGAAAGGACTGAGCGTGAAACCCAGCAGCAGGCCAAGGGTACAAATGGTGGCAGTGCAGGTCTTTTGCAAGGCTTCCTGAAGCTTTTTTGAATATTTCGTTCTGGGGAAACTTGAACACCTTGGGAAGGTGTTGTCCTGTGAAAAGCTATGGTTTTGTCACGGTTTCCCTCACCAGCCGTCAGTCCTTAAACACACTTCACCATCAGCCTGTTGCAACTTAGGCTTCCTCAACCACACCTCCACTGAAGACCTGCCACAACTCTGTTTCCCTATTTCCCTTACTCAGACCAAACACTATATTGCCCCAATCTCAACTTCTCCAAGTATTTAACTCCAACTGTCACTGCTGGATTTTACTCCAGGCCTTTTCCAACCTAAGTCCCAAGCCCTTCTCCTGGGAGAAGGCCCAGGCCTTCAAAATGTCTTGCATTCTTGAATTGTTTCCCACAAACCACACGATGGCTTCATTGGATGCTGGAGGGCACAGAGCTGTTTCACAGTAAGCTTCGGATGTCTCAGCCTCACAGGGTCATTGTCACTGCCCACAGCAAAAAGAATATCAATCTACTCAAGCACTTAGGGTGCTGGGTCTATTCGGCTCTGCCACAGCTGTGTATTGAACTCAGTTGATTTCTCTGGTGTGTACATGCTATGGTGGCTGAGCAAACTTCTGGTGTTAATAGCAACATACCTTTCCGGAGCTTTATTTAGGAAGGCACCTATTGACCCTGGTTGTGTCTCCTATGGGTACATTGGCCAGTTCTGATCAGCAGCAAGCCAACGGTAATGGGCTCTTTGCCCAGTTGTGCTTGCCATGTGGCCTCCCATTGCATCCTGTCTTTTCACTACAGCTGAGTTTGTATTTTGAAAACCCTGCCTTTCATTCTTCAGGCACTAATTACACAATGAAATTAAACTCTGGTACCACTTATTTAGCTATAAAAAGCATGTCTACAAATTTTAGAAGTCCAATTGGAGATGGAGCACATTTTCCCACTAGGAAAAATCCCATTAGGGTTTACATATATATCCACAGCAGCTTCAGAAGTTTTTTAGAGAACTTTATTTATAAGGTAGAAAGCTCAGCCATGACTTGGCAGGACATCTATCTCAAGAAAGTTTTTAAAGGGAGATGATAGTGTTGCTGTAGATTTGTTGTTGGCAGATGGAGAATAAAGAAAAGTTTCAGTCATAAATAACTTCCAGTCTTCGTGTTCTAGCAGAAATACTGACCCTTTTTCAAGTAAAACCAGATTCAACATAGAAATCATACCTTCTCACTTATTCAGACAGTCTGATTTATAGGGACTGCTGTGCTTGGCTCTAGTCGTCCTGATTGCATCCTTGTACTTCTTCATACGTTGCTAACACTATCTCATTTTGTGGCAATAAAATCTGGGGGTGTAACACCTTTATTGAGCTTTCCCTCATTTATTGTCCAAGAGCTGATTATAACCAGTCCTGTGAAGCCACATTCTCGGTCATGGAGGGCTACTTAATAGAAATGTGTTTAAATAAATTAGCTATTAATTGTGACAGTACAGCACATATTACCTTTCCTTTCTATGTATCCACATATCAGTTAGATGAGAAATACACAAAACCGCAACAGATTTAATACCACTTTGTCATCACCCTTCTTCCCTTGGGTAAAAACTTCTGGGGATAATACAGTGCCTTGGAAGGACTGAGTGGGTTGATCCTGTCTCAGTAGGCGATTTTACATACAGTACTGATTGCCAGACAGTGTAGATTGCCAGATGGTAATCAATTTATGGAAATGGCATTTTTTCCCACCTCTTCTTCCAAGAAGGTGGAGTACCCCCCTGAACACAAGGAGGATTTCAACCCAGCTGTATTCCCAGTAGTCTGGGACTCATTCTTGTCATGTGCAGCTGAAAAATAAATGATCATGTATTTAGTTTGTCTGGGAAGACAGAGAGTAATAAACACAGGGCCTGGAAGAGATGTGAAGTTTTGGAATTTCTAGAAAAGGACAGTGGTTTGATTTGCATAGCTTTGCTGCTGACTGGTGGCACGAAAATCGGACAGCATCTGTTCTATTGCATCACCATTACTGGACATCACGTGATATGATAAGACTGACCCACCCTGGAATGACGAATTGAGTGGGATGCTTGAAAGGTTTTTTCGTTTTTACAACCCTCAATTAGAGAAACCACATTTTCCAGGGAAAAAACAGTAACTTTTAAGCGTGTGTGAATGCGTATGTGTGTTGTGCTTTTTGTTTTGAGTTTTTTTATTTTTTAACAAAGAAAGCTTTCCTGCCCACTAAAGAATTTGGTCAGAGAGGCTTTTTGTTTTTAAACCTGTAGTGAATCAACATGAATCATCTAATTTTAACCAGCATCTTTATAGTTTGAAGCAAAAAGTAAGACTTACTCCCTAGCCAAAGCAAAAATGGATTTCCTGGCTCATGCAACTTGTCGCCCCATTTGTTGTGAGATATACAACCGCGTTACTTTCCCCGCTTTCAGCTATGCCTATTGGAATTGCAGCTACACCATTTCCCAAGAATATACTTGTGCGTCAGCTAACCTTTAAATATTAAAAATGGAGAGTGGCTTTGCAAACTTATGCCAAAATGGAAAGGTGTAAGGAAACCGCAGTCTGGAACACGAGAACTTCACGTTCTTCATGCTGAGGCCCCTCTGCATCTTTCAGCACTGAGGCCACGGGTGGTTTCTAGAAATAATATTGTGTTTGTATCTGTGCACTGCAAGAAAATGGTTTTCAGACCTACCTGTTTATGATAAAACCCCAAGCAATAAGCAACTGAGCAATTTCTTCTCCTGCTGAAACTGACATGCTTAATCCCCCAGTAAGGGCTATGTCACATTTTGTCCCTCTGTACCCTTACGGGATATATGTTCTACTGACCTTGGCAGGGTTTAACTGTAACATGCAGCAGACGGAGTATGGGACACCCACCATTCATTTGAGATGTTCAGCTGTGTTTAGATCTTTTCAGTAGTTTTGTAAGAGTTTTGGAGTAAAAGGCACCATGCTCCACGGTTGAGGGGCGGCTCATCCATTCCCTATGTAAATTTATCATGGAGCAGATCAAAAAGACATCCTACTGGCCACCACAGTGCAATAATAACTCTCCTTCCAGTCTGGTTGTGTAGGCTAAGTAGAGCCTTTAGTAGAGCAGGCAAAGAGCTGCTGACCCAGGTCTTAGACTGCTGAGTTTGGGGGAGATTACTGACGACCAGGCAGCCTACAGAAAACTCCCAATCTTCCACAAAGACTGGGAGGTCAGACATCAGATGTGGCACAATCCGTGGTGTCTGGCCATATCCATAAATAAGTGTGAGACTTTAAAAAACACCTCCATATGAGGCACATACGACTGGGGGGTATTAATTATTATTTCTTTGTGCTCTTCAACAAGGTTTGAATCTACCCAAAACTGGGGAATAGAGGAGACAGGGTCCTTCATTTACAACATCTATCTACTATCACTGCAAGAACACATCTTCATAATGGTTATCTGCCTCTTGTAGGAACTTCAAGACTTTTCCTGAAGGTTTTTGGAAAAAGAAGGCGTTTTTAGCAGTAGTGTGGTAATAGCACACACTGTGCTAGCAACCTGCTCAGCCTTATTCTGGTTGAACCTACTGGAAAGCTGCATGGCAGAAAAGGACCTGGGGGTGTTGGTCAACAGCCAACTGAATATGAGCCGGCAGTGTGCCCAGGCGGCCAAGAAGGCAAATGGCTTCCTGGCCTGCATCAGGAACAGTGCGGTCAGGACGAGGGAAGTGTTTGTCTACCTGTACTCAGCACTGGTGAGGCTGCACCTCGAATAACGCGTTCAGTTTTGGGTCCCTCACTACAAGAAAGACATAGAGATGCTGGACCGTGTCCAGAGACGGGCAAGGGTCTAGAGAACAAGTCCTGTGAGGAGCAGCTGAGGGAACCGGAGTTGTTTAGTCTGGAGAAGAGGAGACTGAGGGGAGCACTCTACAACTACCTGAAAGGAGGTTGCAGAAAGGTGGGTATCAGTCTCTTCTCCCAAGTAACAAGTGATAGAACAAGAGGAAACAACCTCAAGTTGCACCAGTGGAGGTTTACATCGGATGTTAGGAAAAATTTCTTCACCAGAAGGATTGTCAAGCATTGGAACAGACTGCCCAGGGAAGTGGTTGAGTCACCATCCCTGGAGGTATTTAAAAGATGTGTAGATGTGGTGCTTAGGGGCATGGTTTAGTGGTGGTATTAGCAGTGTTAGGTTAACAGTTGGACTTGATGATCTTAAAGGTGCTTTCCAACCTAAATGATTCTATGATTTTACTGGGATGACAGAACAGGCCATTGGGGCCTAGTATTTTTCACTGAATGAACTGAAGCCGTGGTCTTCTTTCGGGTCAAATTTATCTAAAATTCCTTGCAGCCTTGCTGTTTAGGAAGTGCTCTTGGATGCGAAAACAGCAGTCACACAGACAGCTTCAGGGATGAAACATCCTTTATATAATTTCCTATCCTGGTTCATCTACTCTTTCTTGACATTTGTAGGGTGGGACAAGATATTTTCTGCAGGCCTCTTATGGTAACCAAGTTACTTTAAAGAAGTATGAAAGACCTCCAACCCTTCTGAAAACCTCTCCCTCTAGGTACCCCCAGAGGGGAAAACTGCAGATGGAGCTACTGCCATCACCTCTAGGGATGCCAAAATACAAGTAAGCTCCTTCAGGCAAATCCTGGGTAAAGAAAAAACCTGTAAAATACAAGAGAAATTTTGGGAAAGAAAGGGCTTATATTCCCGTCAGGTACATGCTCTAAAACAGTGGAGAGGGGTTGTGGTTTGTAGCTTGTAGTCAACTGGTCGATTTGAGCTGCCTTCAGGGCCCCCACAGGCTGTCAAAAGAAAACAAATGGTTGCTGCTGCGGCTGCAGTCCGGGGAATCCCTTGGGCCTCTGGTCACGATCTTCACGCCCTGAGTTTAAAACTCCCAGTAATAAAACAAAACACTGCGAGGAGCTTCATGAGACATCAACTTCCAGCCAGAGAGCTAAAGGAAGACAGGTCCTATAAAAGCACCCTAATATGTTATGGGAAGGATCCTAGTCTGCTGTAAAGGTAACAGTCTGTCCGCAAAAACCACTGGTATTTTAGGGAGTTTTCCTGCTCACTACAACAGCTCCTTTTGGATCCACACAGCCAGGGCTGTCAGGGAGCAGAGCAAGTGCTGGTCACCCTTCACCACCTCCCACTCCAGCTGCACCTTATTCCCAAGGTTCATCTTCTGAAACAACAGCTCCTGCATCAAGTTAGGGGTTTTAAGAAAGCTGTCGTAAATATGTCCCAGGCCTTGGCTGATTTATTGGAAAGGACTGACTTCTAGGCAAATGGCCAAAGATTACCCCCAAACAGTCTACAGACAAAGCCCAAGTTATTTAGCAAAATCTTTACCCTCCCTTCTTCCCTTTCTCCCTAGAAACCATGCAGTAGCTGAAAGGTTATAAAGAATTCAAGGAACACTACATAACTCCTCTGCTTGCTTTCTAAACCTGCAAAATGGTCTAACTTCAGGAACTTTGGAGGATGAGTCAAGGTTTCAGGACAACTCAAAGACCATGATATGCCTTAACAACCCTGCCTTGATGGGCCAAGCAGAAGCCCAGCTTCCAGGGCTACCTACAGGACTTGCAGCTGCTGCCCTCTCCCTCTGCTCCTGCCGATACTGATGCTTTTCAAGTCCTGGCGGGGCTCACAGGGAGTCCCCTGGGCTGCACTTTCAGGGACTATTTTGTCCCTAATAGCAGTTCAGACAACAGATCCCCATTCCTCTCAGCATAAGGCAACGTGGATTGCATCTTAGGGGCTGCTCATAAACTTATCAACTACAGCTTTTGGCCTTTCTATTTTTTAGGACACCAAAGTAGATAAAAGAAGAGGTTTGAAAAAATTACTTCTTTATGCTCTTGTCAAAATCTGACACTCTTTTGGAGATACTGATGGTGTTTTTGTGCTGGCTTTTCAGTTTGTGCTTTACCACAGATTTCCTATGGCTGTAAAGGCAAATACAACCATGTAATTATCATGGTTTTCATCGTTCAGTGGCATTAACTGGTTGGTTACAGTGGCTTTTATACCCCAGTTCCTAGCCATAGTAACATTCACTCATAAATTTGGTCCCTGAGTCAGAGCCCTAGTTCATGTTTTATCTTGGTAATGTTTCCTCTGGCTGTATTGTATCTTGCCAAACTCTGTGCCTGCTCACAGTAACAGTATACCTACCCCCAGAAAAATAAAGCAAAACTTTGGATAAGCACAGAGAAAACTCTGCATGAATACTGGTGAATGACTGATCTGAAAGAAATAAGTGCTTTGATTAAGAATGTTATTTGATAAGCTTTGAAGGTGTTGGATAGAGTACAACAAAATAACCGTTCTGCAGGGAAATCACAGGAGGCCAGTGGGACAGTTTGTTAAATATCCACACGTTTATTTCTTAGCAGAGGTGGTCTGGCCATGGAGGTGGTAGTGGAGCTCCATAGCTGTACCTCCTCACTGGGGAGAGGTGATGGTGATGGTAAAGGGGAATGCAAAACCTTCCCTGCTGTCTTGAGCATCCACACATAAATCTGTGCTTTACTACATTCAGAGGAAATAGAGATTGGATTATTTTTTCTATCACTCATTTGATATAATTGCCATTTTCATCTAAGGAACAATAAATTGAGACATTTTAATGGGGATACTTAAATTTTGATCAGTGGACAATCCCACGGTACAGAAACTTTTAAATCATTCACTAACCCATAAGCAAATTAAATGCACATAGCAAATAGAATCAGTGGAACATGATTTAAAGTGCCGCTTGAAACGACATGACTAGAGCTCTTCAGTGGTAAGTGAACAACATGAATGGAGTCTGATATCAGAGCAAGCAAACTTCACATGGTTGGACCAGCCATAACAAAAGCCTTGCCATCTATTCATTTGGAGCACGATGGAAGCCTGTAAGCAGCACAAAACTTGAACTGCATCAGGCAGCGGCTCTTTTAAGAGTCCCAGACAGCAGCAAATCTTTTGCTGCAAGGAGAGTTTTACTGTGAGCTGGAGGGTGAAGGAAGGTGCAGCAACAGAAAGGAGAAAGGTTCTCATCTCCATAAACAGTTCCTGCTCAGAAACTGTAGATTATCCATGTATAGACAATACAGGTGAAGGGGGATTTTTTCAATATATCATTAGCTGTGCTCTTCTTGCAAGACACGCTTTTCTACAGTGCCCTGATATTAGAGACCATCACACTAATGAGCTGAGTAACACAACTGGCTCTGCCACACTGCCCAGCTTCCTTCCTGAACTGAAATCTGCTCCTTAAACAAGGCTAGAAGACAGAATTTTACAGACTAAAACATGAAAGCACTATATAGCTTGATGAAGAGAAACATGAACCAATGGCATAGCGTAAGGGTCTTTATATATTCTCAGATGAGAGAATCCTGCCTTATCCTCCAAACTCTGACATAGTGCTACGGGATGATTCATACTAACTAGAATAAAAATGCTGGGTAATATATGACTACCAGGTGAGTGGTATTTCCTCTTCCCTCCCCATCCCTGCCTTTCTTCCTTCCCAGGTCCAAGAGGTTAGCTGATTAGAGACCCATAGCATCAAGTATATAATTTCAACTATTCCTACAAGAAGATAAAAGATTTACAGATGGTGGTGTAAGCCAGCAATGCTCATTTGATTTCTCATTATTTGCAGTGAACAATAACTCAGCACCAGGGTCACACAGCTCCTTTTGTCCATAAATCTGCTTAAATTTGGCATTGGAAGCCTTGTCATCCCTCTGAATATCTTTTAATATGTTTTTGGTTTTTAATACGTTAAGGTGGTACCTCTGAGTTCCGGTGTGAAGACTATGGAAATATTAATAAAAAACCAGAATCACAAAAGGGTACTGCAAGTACCAAAGGCACCTGTGAACAACCCACGCCTGTTGTTTTTAAACTCTGCTTTCTGCCAAAGCATTATACGACACTAGAAAGCTGTAGAGTCTAACTTTGACTCGGGTCCGGCAGGTGGAAACGTTATAAAAAGAAAAGCTGCAGTGCCTGGAGGTTTCATTTTCTTGTACAAACACAAGGGTACATTAGAGCATGTGGTGTTGATGATACTGTGGGGACAAAGCACAAACTACTTGGGTCATTAAAAACCCACATCCCAGACTATGCCACATGGCAGCACAGAAGAAAAACCAAGTGTTTCTTGCTAACACAAACCAATTAAATTATTTTTAGCTTCTACAAAAACAAAAAACACACAAAAAAAGCAGCCACACTGGTCACTAAGACAATAAGCATTTCTAAGATTAGTCTCAAAATTCTCTAAATACATGCACCCCCTCCCCCACCTCCCAAAAGGAAAATCATAGTAACCATTAGGGTGTCTGCATTTATGACTAAAGCCCATAAAACAAAGATTTAGATTAAAGGTTGAAGTTTTTACTGCTCATTCTGCTGTGCAAATGGAATGGGTTTTCTCTTCTTTACTCCCATTACAATGATACATATGGCTATTTTCTGTGACTGCGTATTTAGCAGAGTGAGCTGATGGATCCTCTGATTTCCCTGTCCCCATGGGTTTTTTTTCACGAAATGCAGTAAATTGGGATATTAAGTCTTCTGCAGTCTTTGCACATTGTTGCTGGCTTCACAAGAGCAATTTCTGTAGCTCAGACAGTTGCCCAAAGTGTGTGTTGCTCTCCCCTTTCCTCTGCCTTTACCATAAAGTGGTTATGCCTTCAGACTTATATCATAAAAAATTAAGCAAGAAAAAAAGTAGAGAATAATAAAACCAAGTATATCCTGCATGTGCTTTATTTTCTTAGGAAACAAGTTTCTCTGTGTGTCTCTGTGTGTCTGCATATGGATGTGTGTGTGTGTGTGTTTGCACATGTGTATGTCAGGGTCCTGCATATGAACAGCAAGAACAGGAGACTAGAGAAATATTATTTCCTAACCTGTGAATATGCTTAAAAGCAGCCCTGAGGTTTGGGGGGGGGAGGGAGGGGACGGGGATTGCAAAGCACTGTGCAGGTTCATAAAGTGAAAATACCTACTAAAGGTGCCATGATAATACTCATTAAAAAAATATTACTTGTGGAAGACTTTACGGATGGTTATCATATGAATCCCAGAAACATCAGAAGAAAAAATATTGTGACTTAGGTATTGTGTGTTGGTATTCTTGGGAAATTTTCCCTAATATTGTAAAAAGGTGAAACTGCCATTTCCTTAACTAACATGTACTGACATGAGCTGTTACCTTTATTACCTGAAATTAAGCTTGATAATGATTGTTGTCAATTTTGAAAAAAAAAAAAAATATATATATATATATATATATTTATATATTTAAACTCTTTGCATCTGGCACCAGCATGTAATTCTCAGAGCTGGTTTAAGCGATATCCTTCTAGAGGTCTGGCTGATGTCTTGGGACATGAGCAGCTCCTCCCTGAGAGCCCAGGGTGGCTGGTGGCTGCCTCCATCCAAGCCCTGGCTAGCTCCTGGGTGAGCCTTCAAAGAGCTGATGCAAAGGGATGGGTGGGCAGCCCTACATAGATCTAATTCATGTCCCTTGATAGTTTGATTACCCTTGATATGGTCCCCTGCCATATTTTGAGGTATTTCAGCGAAAAATGTTTGAGTCCCTAAAGGTGAGGAAGCATACATTTACTACCCTGAGGGGAAAACCATAGGCAACTCCACTGTAACTCGACATGCCTGGAGGGAATGGCCAGCCCAACTAGAGGCTGAAGCCGTAGACTAGCAAAACCTTGGGCAAAGAGGGTTTTATAAGAAAGGAAAGGATTCCTTTTAGGAAGATGTCATTTTTTATG
The DNA here is from genome assembly GCA_027574665.1 of Rhynochetos jubatus. NCBI lineage: Eukaryota > Metazoa > Chordata > Aves > Eurypygiformes > Rhynochetidae > Rhynochetos > Rhynochetos jubatus. Next base: position 34,387,198 of record CM050653.1, read on the forward strand.
TGGCAAGGACTTTGTGTGGATCCTGCACACCACTGCACCCTCTTTAAAGACATCTGTTTCTGAAATAGTCTGCTACAAGGTCTGACCTAGCCAGCACGCCTGAAGGAAACAACTAGAGGAGGGCAGAGCAAGACAGACAGTTGCAAAGGTGTTCAGTGGACAAAATAGGCATTCCTGGCCTCACAATTCGTGTTGCTGACTCCAGGGAAAATGGAACTGCCTATTTTAATTAAAACAAATTATTCTATGGTCTGGGTTAAGAATTGTTTCTGAAGACCAGCAATTTCGCAGATTTTATCTGCCTTTTGGTTAAAATTTAATGATGACTCTGCTGTCTGTCTTCCCACCTCGTCCTTCAACACCCTGCTCTCACAATGAATCATTTCAGAAAATTCCCCTGCAATTGTCTGGTGTGCTGATTTATGTCTAACTAAGGGAGCAGCTGCCCGGGCACTGCTGGCTATCAAACAAAAACAGCACATATTTTAATGGACCAATTGTCCAGCTACAATCTATACCCATTAAAGATACTTGTTATTTCTGCATTTCATTATACAAAAATTTCTATTGTACAAGTTTTAACTTAATGCAATGATTCTTATTGGTTTTGTAATGTTGAAGAACCCTTTTATAATAATCCCATAATGTTGCATTTCATTGTTGGCACACATTTTAGTAGGGAAAAAAGTACTAAAAAAGTCATTATATGCCATTTAACAAGAAAATGGCCATATAATTTTTAGTTACATTTAATTTTTTTAATTTTATGAAGTTAAAAAATATTAACACATTTTATGCATAAGAATTTTTAATAAGCTAAGGAAAACCTTACATGGCACACACTATTGTATATGCAGGCCATACCAACCTTGTGAGTACATAGTCTTCCTTTATGACCAAAAGTCCTCTCAGAAATCTTTTTTGGCCACAAGTAATATAAAGTTTCAAACCCCACTTTGACCACTGAAAACCAAATACATTTATTTTATGCCTAATCATTGTAAAAAGACCCTGTGTCCCCACTGTGACATTTTGTTCTGGTTTCCTCCACAGCAAATGATGGGATGAAGCACAGTTAATCTAGAAAGAGTTAAAGCTTACAAGAGGCTGGTTAATTAGATTTCATGGAAGTTATAAACATATAGTCCAGATACATAACCCCAAAACCCTCATTAAAAAACCTAAAGGAAAAACCCTGTTGTTCTCACTGCAACCTTTCCCCTGTTTATAGTCCCTGACTTTATCACATGTTTACATAAATTTGTGCATTACATTCTCCTGAATGAAAGGATTTGAGGTTCTTTAGTATATGCCTTAAAGACAGGGAAAAAATAATTTGGAATTAAAATATTTTCGTATACAAAACTGGTGAAGTCCTTTTCAGCCAGGACACGTCTCAAAGGAGTACCAACAAGCTTCAGCTGTGTCCTTACACTATGGGTTTCTTGAGCAAAGAGGAAGACCCAATTTCCTTGCCCAAACCACGAAGATGTAAGACATTCGAGAGAGCAAATAAATTGTGGAGGCAGTGGACAACTCCAGCGCCCTTCAGCTGGAAGGGGCCAGAAAACTAGGTCTGGAGAACTGTCTTAAAAGCTTCAGCACTGAAAGAGTTGGGCAGGATTTAGTGAGAAACTCCACATCAGAATTCAGATCTTGTGTATCTGAGTCCTGCCAAAATTTATTTGGGCATCTGAAGCACAGAAGACCCTGAAAAAAATGATACGGTTTGATCAACTTCTATCAAATGGATGGGTGCCAGGAGAACTTCCTAAAGACAATATGCCATCAAAATATTGATGTATCTGAACTGGGGTGTTTCTAAAGGCTAGTCAGAAGTGGCTTCTAGAAATAAATAATTCAGTTTCTTCAGGCCCAGAGATGTAATAAGAAGAAAAAGGCTTGGAAGGATTGAAGTCCTCAGTACTCATCACCAATGGGCACTCTTTGATCCAGTTGCTTGTGTTAGGGACAAACATCCTTGAGTTGGGCTTGAAGGGTCAAAATAAAGTCACCTAGTCATGGGCTTGCTCCATTCAATGAGCGGTGGTCCTGTGAAACCCACAATGCAACCTTACAACAATCAAGGACATCTGATGCTACAGATCTTGACTGCTGAAATACAAATGCTGCAGTTCTTAGTCTCCTTTTATGTTCCTAATCCAAAATCTTGCTGTGCCCCCTAGTCCCTTCACTGAACGGCAGCAGGAGTTATTTGCCAGACTTCAGACAGATCTGGAAGACCTCGGGACTTGAGGAGGCACAAAATTGTTGTTGCAGGTCTGTCCTCTTTCTATGCAACCGAGGAGCCTGTGCAGAGATAAAGCCATGGGGCACAGATGTCTGCTCCACACAGGGGGTGGTCAGCACTGGAGTGCTTCAAATATGTTTGTGAACATAAACCCACACCATTCAATCCAGATTTACCAAACCTTCACCAGATTCACTGAGCTGTAGATATAATTTCCATCTGGAATTCAGTACATCAACCAAAACTTTGCCAGTGAAAAATAGCAAATAATCTGACAGGTGACACTTCAATAAATGTTATCCTTCAGTGCAAATGAACATAAACGGGTCTCTGTAATAGTGTTGATTCTTAAAGAACAGCTGAATTTCCTGTTGATAAATAAGGGTAATCACTACGAGAGGTTCAGTTTCCCAACATATTATTTCAAACTCAAATGCACCAGCAGACCCTGAAAAATACATTTTGCCGGTGCTCATAAAATAGAAACAAAGTAAGTACTGCATTCAGTGGCAATCACTTGGTGCACACCTAATGTGGAATATGTACTGCTCATGGGTTTGTGCTTTTTTTGTCTGGTGTGGTTCAGCTATGCGTGTCAATAGGTCTTTCCGCGTGGGAAAAAAACCCTACCTTGCTCTTAGAGTGTTACTGCAATGACATTGTTATTCTTTGGTTCAGGGTCTTACAAGACATAGTTTTGTGATCACGGAGGTTGTCACAGTGGAAACCAAGCTGCTGTAAGTTTGAACAGCCTATTAAATTTCCCCAGATATAATTTCTTTTTTCTAGTGGTCACAAATGTTGCCTCACTAGTCGCATTCCATTTACTTTCAGAGTAGGGCACAATAATGCTACAGGATGCAAGTGTCTATAGATTGCTAGTGCATGCTGTTCTGGTCATTTGACTGCGTGCATCAAAGCTGGTTAGCATTTCTCTTCCTACTAAGCAGACTTACAGACGGTATCATACATAAAGTTTGGTTTGCAGTCTTCTTTTCTAGGCATTTCTTTTTTAGCCATCACACACACATCAAGAAACATATGTTTCAACCCATTCAGCACCCACAGATTTCACAAGCAGTGTGCCCAGGTGGCCAAGAAAGCCAACTGCACCCTGGACTGTATCAGGAACAGTGTGGTCAGCAGGAGTAGGGAAGGGATTGTGCCCCTGTACTGGGCACTGGTGAGGCCACACCTCGAGTGCTGTGTTCAGTTTTGGGCCCCTCACTGCAAGAAGGACATAGAGATGCTGGAGCGTGTCCAGAGAAGGGTGACAAAGCTGGTGAAGGGTCTGGAGAACAAGCCTTATGAGGAGCGACTGAGGGAGCTGGGGGTGTTTAGTCTGGAATAAAGGAGACTGAGGGGAAAACTGATCGCTCTCTACAGCTACCTGAAAGGAGGATGTAGGGAAGCAGGTGCTGGTCTGTTCTTCTGGGTAACTGGACAAGAGGAACTGGCCTCAAGTTGCACCAGAGGAGGTTTATATTGGATATTTAGAAAAATTTCTTCACAAAAAGGATTGTCAAACATTGAAACAGGTTACCCACGGAAGTGGTGGAGTCACCATCCCTGGAGGTATTTAAAAGATGTGCTTAGGGGCATAGTTTAGTGGTGGACTTAGAAGGTTATGTTTACAGTTCGACTTGATGACCTGGAAGGTCTTTTCCAACCTAAAAGATGTGGATGCCCCATCCCTGGCTGTCTTCAAGGCCAGGCTGGATGAGGCTTTGAGAAACCTGGTCTAGTGGGGGGTGTCCCTGCCCATAGCAGGGGGTTGGAACTAGATGATCTTTAAGGTCCCAGCCCAAACCATTCTATGATTCTATGACTCTGTGTTCCTAAATTCTACCAACCACCCTTATGGACATGCCAGAAGGACAAATATATAAGGATTAGGAAATGCATTAGGAAATTCCACTAGCATGTTCCCAGACTGTCACAAAAAGAAGAAAAGCCTTATTTTGGTTGCTACATTGTCCAAGAAAAGCAGTTCTATCACCATCAGTTTCAGCAATAAGCATCTCAAACCCACAGCAATGTATTAACAACACTGTGCACTTCATTTCTTCAGAGCGGCTGGTGGCAGCAATCTCCAGTCCTCATCTATCCATCTGGGCTTCTCAAGCCAAGAGAGGAGATGTCTGCTTTTCTTACCAGCCAACACATGAGCAAATAAAGCTTTCCTCTTCATTTCCTTCCCTCCACATCTGATTATTCAGAGTTCAATTGGGTGGAGTGAACTCAGCAGCCCAAGAGCTGTTTTTTGGGCCTCGATTCTCCTTGCACACTTTCTGGGAATGACATGTCACCCTCCACTCTATGTGATGCTGCACTTAATGCTGTGATTAGCATGACTGGCAAAAGATGATGGCTGCTGGTATTTCTTTGGTAACTAATGCATTGATAACAGCCTGTTCCTCTGTGGTGATAGTCTAACTACCTGCAGTTTGGCTTAACTTTACTTTCCGATGTTTTTTTAGTTTTTCCGTGGGTGCTGAGGCTTGTGTAAGCATAACATAAACGCAGCTGGAAGCATATCTGTCCTTTGAACTCCTTGCTTGCTCTTCCCAGAAGGTCTGTCTTATTATTTCTGTTCAAGGATACATGAAGCTGGCTGCATGCCTGGATTTGCATCTGGTGACTAGAAAGAAAAATAACAATTTGCTTCAACACTATATTCGGAGATGACAGAGGACAAGCAGAAGCGGAGGGTGAGAAACTGAGCCATTGTCACGGAACTGAGCAGCCGCACACAACCTACCCTTAGCTTGAAGATGTTCATCCTAAGCCCTTAGGAGCAAGGGCCAGGGAATGAAACTTTTTCCTCCTATACATATCCTTGTAAAAGCAAACTACGATATAGACTAGAATGTGATCTTTTTTCAAGATCCTGACAGCTAGTTATATTTTATGATTGCTTTGCTTGTAGAAGTCCTTCAGACAGGTGAAGCTCTGTTCATCCTCTGTAAACTAAGGAAGATTTGTGCCAACTTGCCATTCCTATTCTGAAAATTTCTTGAGGGTATGGAGATAGTCTCTTGGCATGACAGCTCTGCAGAAGCTTCAGCTGGAACATGGGAACACTAAGGTTCTTTAAGACTTCAGGAATAGCCAGGAGGAAAAAATCATCTCTCTCTTCAGCAGTGAACAAATGCCCTTAATAATGAAAAAAAAAAAACAGGGAGGGGGTGGGGGGGTGGAGGGGTGGTGGGGGGTGGAAGCTACAAGTCCCTCCACTTTCCCTTCTGTGATGGCAACTTACCAGTAGCATCCGAACAAACAAAACAAACAAACAAAAAAATAATTTCTTCAGTGTTGTCAGCTGTCTCTACATTTCACTCCTTCACCACTTGCTCACAAGGTAATGTCCTGCTGATGAGGCTACAGCACTTTAGAGACTGTATGAATTCTCAGCCTGCTGTAAAGTTTTTGTCAATGGGGTTATCTGCTTGCAAAATTCAGTGCCTAACATACAAGAGCTGTTACAGAAAGAGGCCTGCTGTTTCCCCTTAAAGATGACATCTTTGATTGCAACCTCAGTGTCTCGCACTCCTACTGCCCAAACCATGACTTGGAGCCCCGGTCCACTGGGGAATTTTTTTTTCATCAGCAACTTGAACCACTACATCTCACTAACATATGAGTATTATAAGCGCTTCTATCCTGAAAAGCAGATGAAGAAAAGATCTGGTGTGCCTGATCCCTCAGATAACCAAGTCAAGCATGCATTTCACTGGTTCACAGCCGAAGACTTACTGCAGTGAGAGTGTTTTGCATAGTGTCAGCATCTTGGCTAACTAATACCTAACCTGTAATAACTATCCTGTTCTTACCACAGGATGTGCAGCCTCCTAATGTTTGTGGGATAGATGATCAGTTTTCGCAGGATGGGTATTTCCGTAGATTGGATCCTGTTTTGCTGAAGTATGCCTGTGTGAAGAAAAACCCAGTCCTTTCCCAGGCTTGAGATATGCATTGAACAGGAAGACAACGTTCACTCTTCTGAGACTAACAACCAAGTGAGTTTTTCTTTCCTCAGACTATTATTTAGCCAAGACTATCAGTCTGAGTGTTCAGCCACTCCCAGTCCTAGCATTACTTTGGATGCCTCTTCAGGGAAATCAGTGTTCATATTACTTTAAACATAGCTTTATAGTGAAAATGCATATTTCAAATATTATCTATGTATTGCGGCCACGATATATTGTGGATGTATTTCTATAAGTGCACCCTAAAATAACTCAGAGAAAGAACAGATGGAAAAGATTTTAAAGCCTTCATAACAAATCCTAAGCCATTTCCAGAAACTATGTCAGTTAGCATAACAACAACTGCACCCACAGTTCTTCCTTCTCAAAAGATTTTATATTGTATGTATAGGACTGCATAATCCTCTATTGCATTTCTACAGCTTTTGAAGTCTCATTTAAAGTTTGGAAAGTGAAGCTATTGGAAACTTGGCTATTCACTTGTATTTGATGGCCAACCAAAACACTGGATATGTCTTGTCAGATGTAAATGATAGGATAGTATGTTGTGATGTGTGTATTTTAGAGACCAAATCCTTGTTTGTAGAGGTTTTATGTTGACATGGGAATCATGCGCCACTTCATCAGTAATTTCACTCTCAAACCAGTGTAATTATAATAAAATACAATAGAGTAGAACCAAGCCACAACTGAAACATCAGCTTTCTATCCCATCCCATCACTTGTGAATGAGATGTGAAAAGTTCAGACTTACCGTAACTCTGCGCTAGTGCCCAATACACAGGATTTCAATCAGTTAAACCAAATTTTTTAAAGTCCTTACTGCTTTTTTTTTTTTTTTTAGGTTGTAGGGAGAACAGTCTATAAAAACACTACCATAATTCTACCAACACATGGCTTGCTTAGCTTAGTCTGCTTTGTTCTTATACACTACTAATAGTACCAGTAGAACACACTTTTCTGACTTGCCCATCTCTTGTGGAGCTTCCTTTTCTGATTGTCTTTTTGTATGGCACCTGTCTGATGAAACATGCTTAGCTGAATTCCTCTTTACTAAGGTACCTATTAAATAGAAATGTTTCTTAAACATTTCCATTTACCCATACTGTAATTTTTTCTCCACTTCTCCACTTTTCTCCACTTTCTTCATTATCTGTCCTTCTGGCAACCTTGCTATCCATAAACAGTCCCTCAGCTGTATTTGTTAACCTTGCGAATTAAGGGCACAGATAACAAATTTACTGTAATGTTTTCATTTTTATTATCAGAATGATCCCAGCAATAATCTCTGAGAGATCTGCACACAGGTCATAAGTCAATAAGTCAGTTATGAGCTGATTTTGTGGTATTGGTTTAGTATCTTGCTCTTGCAGTAACAGCAGTCCTTGGAGACTCATCTTGCTTTCTGCACTTCGAACCTCACCTGCATTTTTGTAGTTACCATTCTCCTCTTCCAAGTGTGTTGCCACACACCTGATGCAGTCTGATCCCTCTTCAAAAAGCGGCAGCATTACTGCGTTCACGATATTAGCTGTTGTTACTGACTTCCAGAATTAACTAACATAAGTCAAAATGCAAGGGAACTAGTTCATATTTCACCACCAGTTCAAGAAATTAAAATGTTTCTGTAATTAGCCCTAAATGTATCAGAAGTTATGCCGTCAAAAATTACGAAGAGGAAAGGTTCTGGTTACATTTATGGCTAGGGTCACAGGAAGATTAAGCAAGCTTGCTTTCGCCCTGATACATCCCCCTGTTTTAGTGTTTGTTAGTTTGCTTCATTTGAAATCTCTTTCAAAGGGCAAACACTATCTTTAACCAGAGCTGAACAGCTCCCATTCCCTCTACCATGCTAAAAAAAAATCTAGGCTTAGATCCCAAAGGCTGGAAGGAAAACAAACCACCCCTAGTTCTTCTTCATAGATACTCAGGCAGATAATACTTTTAAAATAAACATTAGTCTGAGAAAGACTTTCTCCTTTGGAAGACGAGATCTTGCCTTTGAAGGCAGTAAGCTGGAGTTCAGGACACAGCCTGCTGCTTCTGACTGCAGCCTTGAGCCCTTGGACACCCTTGGAATGGGAGCATGTCCACAGATACTTACGAAAGCATTTTTGATAGAGGAGTATGTACCTCTGCACATCTCCACTCATAGAGTATGTTCATCTCTACACTTCTCCATTCCCAGATCCTTATGTCTCCTCACTATAAAAATCTGTAAGATACAGTACCATTTATTGCAAATAGATTGCAGCTGAATGCAACTTCTGCATAAAAGGGAATAAAGTTTGGTCTATATGTATTACTTATTTCATATTTTTATACAGACCTGTGGTCTATTAATTTGTCTGATCCTCTTTGTGCATTAATCTCCTTGAACCTGCCCATCAGTTCTGTCCCAGAACTGCCTAAAGTGTGGCCTATTAACTTTGCAGCCTTCATATGTAGCCTTCAAATTGAGTATTTTATTTGGTACCAGAGCAAGTTGATTATTCTGTTCTTCATCTGATGCCTCACTTGCCAACTGGTTGTTCCAGCACAAATCCACCTTTGGGAGCCCCTATTCCAGCCCCCCTGAAATCTAGCTATTAACATCCTCAAACACAGTAACTTTGTCTGCACCTTTAACAGCTCAACAGAAGGACTTTTAAGTCCTGTATCCCTGAAGAAGGACCTACAAGTGATTCCTGCCAACACAGTGATTAACAAAACAGAGGTGCAGACAGTTTACAAAGCTTCCCAAGGTCTGAAATGAGCCCAGGATGAATGACCCTCTGCATGCCTTCGCTAGCCAGTGCATCCGCAGAAACCTGAGGGTTTGGTGGTAACACGCCCGGGTGCCCACCACCCATTTACAGGCAGCATCTGCTGCCACGTGTGATCAGAAACCAGCTTTTGGCAGAGCTGCTGCCTGGTGTCGGAAAGGCCTAAGTTGTCAATGCCACTGTGCAGCAACGGGTGCCAGCTTGGAGCTGAATAACCACCCATTAATTGCGTGCACGTTCCTCTCCCTCGAGAGCAATTACCTAACGAGAGGAATAATAAGAGACATAATTTCCCAGCAAGGAAGCAACAATGCATAACTGCAAACGCACTTGGGAAATGTGTGATAATTGCAGCATGGTCCTGCTGTAAACATGAGGAAAGAAGACAACGTAGCCAGGAGGAAGGGACCGCTTCCACCAGCCCTCGCCCCGAGAGCGACGCACCCACCAGATCACCCCCGGACGCCTGGCATGCGGCAAGACGTAATGCTGCCCAGGGCAGGGGAAGTGCCATGAGGTATTCTGGAACAAACGAAGCTTGTGTGAATGAAGTCACAACCCTGGCAACAACACCAATCATTAGTAAGGTGCAAGTTCAAAATCAAAGCATGTCCCCACAGTTTTGTGGGCTCAGTGCCACAAGATGACGATTCAAGAGTTTCTCCTGTGTGCTGGAAAGGGAATTGGCTGTGTTACCTAAACGAACGAGCAGTCAAAACATATCTCAAAAATGAAATTCAGCTCCCGCAGAGCCAGTGACAGAGGTTGCAGCCCACAGCTGCTTGCACTGCTCTGTTCTCTCTGCCTGACGGATGGGATTTCCCACCAAAAGGAGGGATGGGTTTAGGCTCCTGTAAGTCACAGACTTAAAAAAATGAGCATTTCCTTCCCCATTTCTGTAGCACAAGGCAGAGTTCAACACAGCATCAGAACAGCAGCCTCTCTTCCTTTTTAAGCAGCTATACACAGCACATCATTCTGCAACTGAAATAATTAACCCTAACGTCAAGTGTCTCAAACTATCAACTCTTTATGTTTACAGACTCTTTGAGCTCAAAATAGTTTCTGTTAGGAATTTTATTCATCAGGTTCAAGAATTCTTAATTAAAAATACAAATTATTATCAACATTTGCTTAATCTATAGAAAAGCTTCACATTCTAAAGCTGAGGTTAGATTTTTGAAGCTGATTATTTGATTACCTCTTCTTTCACTGGTATTCTCGTAGGCATATACTGTCTACATAAACGGTGTTCTCTTGCTTCTATCAACATATACCAGTATAAGATTATACAAAATGCATCACTATAAAAATCTATATGATTTTAAAGATGCAGAACCATTTATTGCAAACAAATCACAGCTGAATGCAAACAACAAAAAAGGGAACAAAATGCGGTCTCTATTCTTACATATGAACAATCTTTCTGTAACAAATATGTGAAGGAAGATGCCCGCTGAATTAATTTCTTTATCCAAATATATCTACACGGGTACAAATTATTCTGAAATGCAATATGATTCATATCTACATTTCGTTAACTAAAAAATGCTTGAATGTCTGCAACGCACATGAACTTGACCTGTTGCATCCAGCCCTGTTTTTAGAAAGTGCAACACGGATGAAGAAACTCTTTTCTCTGATAAAAAGATCGCTGCACAAAACCAGGAATTTTTCCCCTGCAGCGTGTTATTTCCTGGAATGAAGGAAACACTCCTGGACAAAAACCTGGAAATAATGTTTCTTTTTCTTTTGTAAAGCCTCTGCAAGAGGGAGCTGAAGTACAGCAGTACAGCTGCAGTGGGTCAGGCGCTATGTTTTGACTTCGACAGACGCCTTTTTCCTTCTCTCCGTAGTGCGATGGTGCAGGATTGCTAGGCTGAACTAAGGAGCGAGAACAGCGCGGTGGTTTAGCTTGCCTGACAACCAAGTGGCAAGGTATTTCATGCACCTGAAGGCTTTCCGTCAGCGTACCGTGTTCTTATGTACCTTCACCTCCTCTCCAGCATCCAGCTTCTACATTTTCAGGGCCAAATGGATTTCTGACTTTCATCCTTTCCTGCATCTCTTTCGCTTGAAGAGACAGGCTGTACTTTCTTGCAAGTTAGCGTCTATTGCCGCGCTGAGCCACAGACGGCTGCCACGGCAACCGCGTACCGTCTCCCCGGACCGGAGACGAGCCGCCCCCCTCGCGTTGAGCTCGGTTTGGCGGCGGCAGCCCGGGGCACCGGGCCCCGCCGAAGCACCGAGACCCGTTGCCCGGCTCCGCCCGCAGGAGCAGGAGGTGCAGCGTGCGGGCTGCCCAGAAGAGGGGGCTGGCTTCCCGCCCCCCAACAGCGCTCCGGGCGCCTTTCCCTGGGAGAGGCGGCGCACCGCCGCGGGGGGTGACCGACCCCGCCCGCCCCGCCCGCCACCCAGCCTCTGGTCTCCGGTGTGCACTCGCCGGTAAGCGGCCGATGGCCAGGGAAAAAGCATGTCCCTAGGTTTGTGGGTGGGACAGGTGCAAGGGACCAGGGTCCCGGTTGTACCCACCCAGAGGCCGTTACTTTTCTGAGCAGCTGGAAGGGTCCTTGCTGCGCAGCTGGAGTGCGGCTCTGCTGCGCTTGAGGGCACCCGCGCGCCAAGAGGGGCTTTGCAGGGGACCCGTCCCATGATGTGGGTGCCATCCCCGCACAGGTCCTGAAGAGCAGCTTCAAAGAAGAGCATCTCCGGTGAGAGTGACTCACCTAACAGCTGGATTCAACCGAAAATGCATCCAGCACCTCGCACGAGGTCCATGTATATACTGTTTTAGAAAGCAAAGCTAAACTGCATGAGAAACTGTGATAAAAGAGATGGAAAGGCATACAGGACATCTTTCAGATAGGAGTGAGTCAAAAGAACAGAATGGACAAGCTTCATTAAATTTGATCGCAGAAAACTAAAAGGTGGATTCTGCAGTTTCTTCTGCTGGTTTTCTGTGTACTCTTTTGGGAGAAAGGAGTGTAGATATTTTAAAATGTGATACCCACTTACGTGGTCATGTGCTCAGCCATGGAGAAAAAAAATTACAAGGTTAAGTCATTTGAATTTTTCGGGTTTCCTTGCCACCTGCATAATTCTGCTTGTCTCATTTTTTATTTGGATGCTTTAGTAATTTTTCATCCAGTTACTCGGAATTCTCTACAAATGTTTTGGTCAGAAAAATATTTGTCGCTGAGACAAGCACAGTATCTTTGACATTAGCGGTGTTCCTATCAGAACATCCTTAAAGCAAAACAGAGGAGTAAGAGATGGGAGGAAACAAGGGCTAGGGGTCCTACCCACTCTATGGGCATTTCAGATGAAGAAAAATAATGGGCAGCAGCTATTTCAGCACCCATTTCAAGTAGTTTTGACAGCTTTTGTCAAAACACCCTTTTAAGTAACCCTTTTGCTGAAGCAACATGTCAGCATCTTCAACCTTTCTCAACTACCAGTGCTGTAAATATACATTTCCTTAGAGTTCAGTGTATTTACGTTCCGAAAATGTTACTGAACATAACTGGGGACAAAGGACCTTGCACATAGGCAAATTATCCAGGAAACAGTTACTCGCTTGTTAGTACTACATTGTTAATCACCTAAGTCTAAAATCTGAGGGGTTTGACCGTCTATGGATATGATGATAGTCATACTGATAATACCGTAACTGTACATTTGTTCATTGAAGGCTGCAACTGTACTTAACTCTGCTGGTGTGCTGGCTCAGGCTCTGCAGAATGAGCATCATAAATAATTCTTTGGTAAAGTCTAGTTTGGTGAAAAGCACTGCTTACAGGGCAGTTTCTGTAGAGAAATCTGGATGTATTTCCTTTTTTAGCAGAATAAAGCATACCGAAGTGTCATACTTAAAAATGCCATCCTAGGGTGATTTTGTAACTTGTACTTCTCCTTTTTCATTTAAACAGTTTTGGTTTATTAAGTCTGGTCACAAGAGTTACAAAAATAATCTTCCTTTTTAAGCTTCATGAAACTACCAGATGTTTATTTGGCCCTACAAGCGTGTACACATATTCCTACGGTTAACATCACTTGATATATTTCTATGCATAAAGGAACTTATTTAGGATGAATCCATGAAGAGCTAAACCCAGAAATACATAAAAACAAACGAAAGAGAATAAAGCAGATTGAGAGTAGTTTATGCATAAAAACATAGCTAAAAATAGAGTAATTATTGGTGCCTATAAGGTTTGCAGGTTTGAAGGTTTTTGATAAAGATAGCAAGATAGTTTTAAGTACAGGTGGAGGGTTTATCATCACTTTCTGGTTTATCTTTGCTCTCATTATACTCGTAAACTCCAACTGTGGGTGAGAGCTTTTCCTGGGGCAGAGGGCCGATACAAAAGAAAAATGAAGCACAATATGAAAAAGTCATATACAGAAACAGGGCCTCTGTAGGAGGAAGGGAGAAGAATTGATGAGAAAAAATTAATGGAAAAATAATATTATGCGTTAGAACGATAAGGCTGTTGAAGTGGAAAAGAAAAAGCATTTGTGAAGAGACAGAACATGGGTGTGCACAGGCAAAAAAAAAAAATAAAAAAACAGCTGTGAAATGGTTCGGCATCATTCTGCGTGCTCAAAGCACAACAGCCAACAGAAATTCAAAGTGGGCTTTTGTTTAAAACTGAAGTACAAACATTTCTTTCTTCCACCCAGGTGAATAAACTCTAATCTTTAAGACAGGATTTGTCTTGCCTTGATGGTGGTCAGTGGCTCAGAGAAGATTTCTGTCACTGGGCTGACTAGCAAACTGCTGTGGGCTTCAGCCAAATAAAGCTCCCATTAACATGAGAAAGAGTGGGATTTGGGGGTGGTTTATTTCCAGGGAAGGAGATGTTCTCTTTAAAGCACAGGATTATAAGGTTTGATTCATGTGCACGTTAGAAATTTGGGGACTTTTAGCATTTGAGAAAACAAGTGTAGGTGGGAGATACCTAATTTCACAGCGTGCGGAAGGTGCCTGCAGAAGCAGCATGTCAGCCTTTTACTATGGTATTGTTATGAAATACGCTGAACAGTGCTGCTCAGTTACTGCGCTGAATGTTAAGCAGCAATTACTGCTTGCACTTATGCCATCACATCATCCTGAAAAAAGATCTAAACTAAAATGTGTTTTATTTTGATGCCTGATGAATGGTTGGAGTTTGGCTCTTGGTTTTCTTGTTTTCCCTTAGTCATATGATTGCCACAGGGTGAGCTTACAGTTCCTACTCTGGGTGGTTCGTTCACTTAAATTGAACCAGATCATGGAAGAAAGCATTAACACCAGCTTTAATACTGAAGTGCAATAGATAAGTTATGTGAGAATCCTAACTCTATACTCACTTCATAATTTCTTAGTCGGGAGATTTTTTTTTCTTCCTTCTCTACGGTAGAAACAATCACATCCTACCCATAGTATTTATCTGGGAGGAAGTCTGACAACCCCCAGTGTAACCTACTTCACTTTTTTGGAAGAAAATGGAGAGCTTACCACCCAGAGAAGCAGAGGTGTTAACTCCCAGCCAGCTAGGGATGTCTTTCGCCGTGGTTTTGCAGCTCGAGGTTTGAGAACCAGTCATGCACAGGAATATGAATCTCCCATCACACCCTTGAATGTATTTCAGCAGATCAGTCCCTTCAGTCTCAAAGGACGTCTGGGGGGATGTAATGACTTTGTGCATCTTAGTGTCTTTAGACACTCTGTTTAACTGCAGGCTTATGTTCTGTTGCAGGAACCAACCGACTCATTTTGGCTGTATACCACAGCATGAAAGAGCAGGAAAAAATACTAGAGACTCTTACATCAGAAAGGTACTCATCTTACATCCATCTACTTGATGTGATGAGGCATATTACAGATAACTGTTGCAGTGCCCAGCCTTCACCTTAGAGCATTATCTGCTGTGAGAACAATGAAACGATGTCCCAAAGCCAGCGTGGATGTCAAAGAGCAGTGCCCTGCCTCAACCGAGACACACTGCCTTTAGACCTGCTAATTGCCCTGGGTGAGGGATCATGCTGAAAAGATGACACATATTCCAGTTCCAGCACAGGCTAGGAAGCTCTGTACCACAGCCCATCCTTTCGTCAAGCCAAGTGACAGGAAGGCCTTCTTGCTCCTTCCCAAACTCCCCTCCACCATTGCTGCAGACAGATACATCCTCTTTCCAAAGAGCAGCGTTAGGAAGAACTCAGGTGTATTTGCCTCCACTTGGTATCCCTCTTGCCTATCCTTCACACTGCTTAAGGCTGGGGAATCTTTAGAGAGCAACTTATATTCAGTGGCTTTAATTGGATTTCACTTACTATCAGTCAAGCAGCAACAGCACTTTTGAATATGAATTAGGATTTATTCAGCTCTCAGACAAGTGCTGAACCCCAATGGTCTTTCCCCAGAAAGAAAGAATAAAAAGCTGAGATTAAGCATGTTAAGAACAACACACAAATATTAAGCTGTCCTGATTGCTGGCTACTTGTTCTGTCAAGGAACCCTTTTATTGCCACATACTTTTTATGGTGGAAGCAAACCTAAAGACTGAAAATAGGAACTTAAATACAAGCAGAGGAAAGCTAAATGAGGAAGGCTTTAGGATGTAAATTATGAGTCCTGACCCTGTGCTTCTTTTTCCATTTCTCTTGCTCCAGAAGATTACAGACACTCTTTCCTTAATGCCTTGTAATAGGCACACATGAACATAGTCCAAGGTAACAATTTAAGTGGAATGTTGTCCAAGACCTACGTGCAACCTGCTCCACTCCTTTGGAAGGTGAGGCACGACCACAATTACCTGCACAAAAGACTCAGTTATTCACACTCAAACTTCAGCATCAGGACAGTGAGACATGTCTCACTTCGTAAAGCACTACTGAAGAAACTGTAGAGTCCTTCCTTAAATGATCTAACTTCTGTCCTTCCCTGCATTCAGATCCACTGAAGGTAAGGAATATAGCTCTACATTGTCTGGAAAAACTAGTCCATCAGCTCATTTTTTCCAAGTCTGCATTGCTACATGTCGTCTCTTTGGACAGTATTGCAATCCCAAGATTGCTTGGCTAAATTTATTCATATATAAGGACTTTCAAAGCCAGCTTCTATATAATCTAACCTGTCTAAAGTTACCTGAGTGGTTACTGAATGTAAATCCATAAATCTCTCAATTTCTTATCCAAAAGCAGAAGTTGATTATCAGCTCCCAAAATTAAGGTGTCAGCACACTAAGATAACCTGAAATTAATGCATCCAGTAATAACACTGTGTGTGATACACAAGAAGATATTTTGGGTCTCAGAATTTCACTAGATTTGAAAACATAGCCTTAGCATATTGTGCTAAGCACTTTAATTACTAACTATTTTTAGTAAAGCTTGGTAAAGTCTTCTCAACAAACCTTACTTGAATTTCCTTGAATAATGCAAGACGTGATGTCTTTGACTCCTTGCAGTAAGCACTGGAACAGCTCTTCATCCATCAGGATCGCCTCCATGCACGCTGAAGAACAGGAAAAACGGAACAAACACTGTTTTGTCCCCAGTGAGGTTCTGTAAGGTAGTATTTTGGCAAAGCTAGCAAAAGAAAGGAGATGGGCCACCTAGAAGGAGGAAGAGACTCAAACATTAATCCAACAGGTCTTCAGGCATCAATTTGCTATCTTAACACAGAGGTTTTTCCTCCCTCCTAGATCTGATCCAGGATCCTTTTTCCCCCTCCCTTCCACAGTTGCCTCATTCCTGTTTCTTAAAGCCCACCCCCCCCTTTCTCAGGCTCTCCACCTCTCTATAGCTTAACCTCTCCCAGTTCTCGCCAGTACTCTAGAAGAGCTGTCAACAGGACAAGAAGCTTGAGGAGAGAATTGTTGCACTACCGATAGGTGCTTTCTCTATTGACATTAATGCTACGTGACATTACTCCTACCTTTTCAGGAATTCCGGTTTGAGGTTTTTGGAGGGCCGGGTTTGGGTGGGTTTGTTTTTTCTTTGCTATTCTTCTAATACTACATCTAGCATAACTACCAAATAGAAGAGCCATCTTGGAGCTACAAATTAATCATCTTCTACTAAGCCCTTTCCTTGCAGCTGCTTGGTTCTGTGAATATGTATGGCTAGCAGGCCTGAGTCTCAGCTGGTTATAACTATCATATTTCTTCATTGGTTTATACCAATGTATTCCACCAAGAATGTGCAGGAATATTGAGAGTACTGCTTTATTTGTAATGTTAATAGTTACGCACAGCCTGCATAGGTTTTACTATCTGAAAGCTAGCCTCTATATGTTGAGTTTGCCTATATTTTCAAGACGTAACACTGGGGGTTTTTTAGTTTGGTAACACTCATGTGACTTGAATAAATGTGTTTTCACAAATTATGGTCCTGATCTGATCATCTAAATGTCAACCACGCTTTATTTCAAGATAAATTTATTTCAATCTATGCAGTGACAGAAGGCTGCTGGTTTTGCTCTGCAATGTATTAAACAACTTGTATCTAATATTTTGGAGACAGGTAATTCAAATACAGGCTGCCACTGAGATTCCAAAGTCTTTCTCATTGCATTTGTATGAAAAGTATCAATATTTCCTAAATACAGCTACCTGCCTGAAAGCCTGAGGTGATCTTTAGTACAATAACTCAGGAAAAAACACAGGTAATCGAAGTACGCTAACATGGGTCAAAAGCATAGAAGCACATAAAGGGATGGTGTGTTTACCAGCTTTGATTAAGAAAAAATTATGAGCAAAAGAAAAAGATCTTGCAGGATTTTCCTGACAGCTCAAGGAATATCCTCTCCCTTCCCATTAATGAGAGGCAGCAGAGGACAGGGCATTTTATTGCAGGTTCCTGGTTTACAGAAGAAAGGTGAAGTGATTCACCTTTGCTATCATTAACCATAATGTTTTTAGTTATGTTAATTGCTTAGGGTACTTGTTTTCAGCTGTGTTCTGACTCCAGGTTGAACACCCCAGCAGCCAGCACCACTGAGGAGCCAGGCAGGGTGGGGTGGGTGACCGTCAGCTGCACGCTGGCGGCCTTTTTCCTTCAGTCCTTCATCCTCCATCTCCATGCTCAAACGCAGTAGCTGTGATTAATTTTATTTTGCTCTTCTTTTCTCTGTGTAACTGACTAAGTACAGCAGAGCAGATCGCCGCTCTACGTTTGTCGTTGGAAGAGCCGTAGCGTGGCACCAGCCCGCACCGCTGAGCTGCGTATGTAGGCCCTTGACAAGCTTTGGGCTTCAGTAAGGACGGAGACTGTGCTCCGTCATATTTTCCTAGTGATGTCAATCACGCTTGGATTTGCTGGCGCAACTCCGGTGCGTGGCGCAGTCCGAGCCGGCAGCCGGCGGGGACAGCGGCGGGGAGGTACCGGGAGGTCCCTTCGTTAACATCAAAGCCACACGCCGGCGCGCTACCGAAGGGGGGTGGGGCGGTAGAGTTAGCCCCGCCCCCTCCGGCGCCGGCCCCGCCCCTCCCGCCCGTCCCCGAGGCCTGCGGCGGGACACGGCTGCGGCGCGGGTGTGCTCCGTGGGGCCGCAGTGGCGCGTCTGAGGTAAGCCCGCATCCCCGCGCCCGGCGGCAGGGAGCCAGGGGAAGGGACGAGGGGAGGGAAAACGCCGAGGGGGGTGTGGGGCGCGTTGCTGGCGGAGGGGAGGCCTGGCCGCGCCTCCGGCACCAGCCGCCGCCCCTACGAGGAGGCCGCGGCTGAGGAGAGCGGCGCGAGGGCGGCCGGTGCAGGTGTGGGGGGGGGGGCAGCGCGTTGCGCTGCCGCCGCCGTTCGGCCGTGTCCTCCCGCCTTTCCTGGCGGTGGAGAAGGGGGGAGCGGCGGGCGGCCCGCTTCCTCTGAAGGGCTTCGTGCCCCCGGTACGGCGCCCGCTGTTCTGCTGGGGCCGGGGGGAGAGAAACGGCGCTTGGCAGGAGTGGGAGAGAAGGAGGAAGGTGCCGGGAGGCGGCGGGGCGGGGGTCCCCTCTCCGGGACGAGTGTGTGGGGGGTGTGCGGGGTGTGCTCGGCGGCAGAGCTGCGTGTGCTGCCCCCCCTGCGGCCCGGCCTCCCGCGCGCCCGGCACCCCTCCTCCTGCTGGCGGACCTGCAGGCTGGGGGCGGGTTGTCTTTCCCCTTCCCGAGATCCTAGTTCAGCCGATGCATCTTCAGGGAGGTCCAGTGACCTGTTGGTGCTGCTGCTAACGGTGCGAACAAAGCAGGGCGTGCAGGCCTCCCTTTTCCGTCGTGGGCAAACGCGCTGAGGTTTAATGTTAGCATCGGGCTGCATGTAGGCATCTTTGGAGAGACACTGGCCGGCTTCAGCTTCGGAATTGAAAATGGGTCATTCGTTCTTAAAATGTAACGTTTTGCGTATATCGTAAGGCTGCACTGGTGTGCAGAGTGAGCTGGTTAAGCGAACAGCAGCTTGACCCCGCTAGCAGTTAAAGTTACTCATTGATGAAGCGCGAACTTTGAGGTTCCCGATTTCGTGGTAGTCAGGTGTAAGCAGATGAAGTGATTGACTTTAACATGGCAAATATTCACCACAAATACTAAACTTTGAGTTGGTGGTGTTTGGGTGGTGTTTTTTTGTTCTTTGTAAATCACGTTAGTGTGCTTAGAGGCATGAGGCCATGACAGTATTTCCGCAGAGCACTGCCAGTAGGATTTATTATGTCATCTTGACTTTTATAATGTGCTGTGGGGTTGTATTGAGCGTTAATTAGTATGACAGCTGTCACTTGGTTCTAGAAATCCTAGTGTTTCGGGGGATTGTTAGTCAGTCCAAGGTTGTGAGGAGGCTCATTTCTATTTACAAGCCAATAGGGTGGTTATTATTTTTAGTAGATGTTTTTCATCAGCTTTGCAGTTTTAAGTAGGCCAGATGCAGAGTGATTGGGGTTTTGTTTGTCCGTTCATAGTGTTCAGGGCCACATACTTTGGGTAAATAGCATCAGTGATCCTCGTGTTTGAGACGGATCCTTAAGTATTTTTCTGTTGTTTGCGTGTTATACTTTTTCAGGATAAATGTTGCTCTTTATAGACTTGGTATGTCAAGAAAGAAATATTTGACCTTTTTAACAATGCTGAAACTTATGAATTACTAAACTCTTTGTTCAGATGGATTAGGCATTCTTTTTATTGCATTTGGGCTAGAATATGGAAAACTTTTTTATGTGATGCCTTCTAATTTTCATCAATTCTCAAGTGCTTAGCTGTGAGTGAAAGAAGCGAAGAACCAAACCAATATCTTGTAATGACATCATGCTTTTCATGTTAAGATCACCTACTCAGTCACCAGCTGAAGCCCTTAAACAGCATCACTTCAGACATCAGGAGTTAATGTCTGTCTAGCATTGACAGAAAAACTACTGTGAATTATGTGGAGCTGTGTTAGAGTAAATATTTTATGCTGAAGGTTCAGATGCAGATCTTTGCTAGAAAATGCTGCTGCTTGGACAGGGTAATTATTTCCTTACAATGTCCTATAAGCCTTGTAAGGAGAAAAATTAAGGTAATTTGTGAAGCCTGATACTTCTGTTTGTAGCATTTTCAAGAGCTATAAAATAGGAGTTGAGTAAAAGATCTGACAAAAGTTTATCTTGTATTCTGAAATGGATGCCAGTTTCATAAATGCTGTATTTCTTAAGAGCTCTGAAGTATTTCCAGGGCTTGAGTTTGCCTGGAGAAATGATTTGCACCGTTTTGTTGAATAGTTTTTGAGAGGGTTACAGAATCCTAAGTGTTTCCCACTAACACGTAAAATGACTGACATATTTCAAGAAGAGTCCCACAGTTCTGTGCTAGCAAAAGAAGAGCTTTTCTTGTCCAAATAGTATCTGGCTAGCAGCCCTGGGGCATATGTGTGGTGTTGAATTGAAGAAAACAAACAAGCAATGTGTATGAGGATCCTATGTAATAAACCAGTATTGTGCTTGATGTTAGAGGCAATCAGTAAGATGTTTGGTCTGTTCTTTAAAGAATTATTTTATATTTAGAGAAATGCTGACAGGATAAAATAGATAAGCTTTTGATACCTAAAAGGTTTATTTGGTCTGTTTTTTTTTTTTTAATTCTAGGAAACTGAATTGATTATAAGCTGTTGTTGCTTAGTAGAGTAAAATTTGCAGCGAAATCTTTATTTTGGTGGGCTGTAAAGTTGAGAGCAGGTAATAGATGTGAAGAAGAGTTAAGATCAGATTTGGCAGAGGTTTTTTAATTCTTTTCTCTCTTTGTACCACTTCCCCTTTATGCCCACTTCTCCTCTCTTCCTGCTTTTGCCAGAAATCCGTTGCTTTTTTCTTTTTTTACATTTTTTTAATTGCATGCAGTTATTGCATGTTACTGATGTGTGTTTGTATACACGAAACATACAACAATGTCGTATACATATGTTAATATAACTGTAGGGAGCTGATTGCATTTAAACATAAAATATTGATGTAGTTTCAGATCTTTGGCAAGACTAGTCTCAAATGTCTAAACCTAAAAAGAGGTGATGTTTTGTTTTTAAGAAAGCAATAACTTAGTTTTGGTAATTAAGTGAATACTATCAGTCAGAATGTCTTGGTCTCAAATGGGATGATGTGTTGTTGATTCTCTGACAGAGATACTTGTTCTAACAATGGTAACGTGCACACTTCAGTTATGTAGTCTGTAGGGGTTAAATATCTTGTGCCTCAGTTCTCAGCTGCACTCATCACATCTTTGGAATATGTTACTGTGCATCCTGTTATTATGTTAGTTTTTAGTATTTTTCTTAAAATAGATTATAGCTTCATATTTAAGATCACACTTTTGACTAAACAATAGCTGAATTCCACACATCTTGCGTTCTAGCAAGTGTGTTTTCCAGTGTGTCATGAATTCAGTGTGGAGTGTATTTTCAAAGTCACTTCAGTTGAAGTGTATGGCAGTTTTTCAGCACGTTTCCCGTGTCTGGTTTGAGCATACACGTAGGCACAAAGTCTTACGTGTTTGTTTTAGATGTAAAAAGTCTGGGAAATGCTGTTAATAAGGAACCCAGAGGGGAAAGCGGCACTGGAGATAAAAGTAAGTCAGTGCTGACACCGAATTTATAAGCTGTTTACTCTGCCATTTTCTCTGCGGTGGTAGAAGAAGTGAAGTGATTGTGAAAGGACAGCAGTATTCTGCAGGACACTGCTCAGCAGCAGGGCTTCTTCAGCGGCAGGGAAAAATTAGCCCAAGGTTGGGGCACTTTGATTTGACTTTCTGAATCTTGTGAGTCTCTCTCTTGGGATGGGGGAAGGTGATGTTGCTCTTCCCTCGGATGTCCTACTGACCCAAAAGGCTGACTACTTTCTCCTTTTAGCTTGCCAACTGTGTCCTCTACTCTTGAGCGCTTTCTTCCAACATTCTGAGAACAATATTGTTCAGTAGGAATGTGGGATGTGTGTAACTGCCCTGTTACTTTTGTTAGGTCACCATTAGAGCACAGGAAATTGGGGAAACATCTTTCTCAAGGTAACTTGAAAGAACCCAACCTGGTGGGTTGTTTTTTTGTACAGGGAGAAGTTATCTAAATATTTTTCGAATACAGTTCTTGCTCAAGCAAACAGCATGACTTTAGAATTAAGTTGTGTAATCGTTTTGTAGAAAATAGAACTTAAGACCCATGTGAAAAAAATAATAGGAAGTAGGCAAACCAAAATAACATTAATTTGCTAGCGAAAGCACAAATACTTGTTTCCACTCAGCAATTAACTTGCCTTGGTTAAAATGTCTTTTTGCTTTGTTTTTGTCTGACATCTAGCCGTCTGCTTGATGGTGGATCTTTCAGTATCTTGGTGATAAGTTACTTCAGGGCTCATTGGTATGAAACCAGATGTGCATTATAAATACAAGAGTAATTTGTATGCTGTCCAAGCTGTGCTCAAGTAAATTTTGTGTATTCATCTTGCATGTTGGATGAGAAATGGGCCTGCTTAGGCCTGAGGGAGAGGTAAGAGCAGCTACTTCAGGGTCAGGCAGGGCTACTCTAGTTCTGATCACTGAGATGAAGCCAAACCCTTTGTAAGGTGATCTCTCCTGTATCCTGATAAGTCTTGCCTTGCCTCTCTGCCAGGAAGTTTTCCCAATCTGTGTTGCATATTTGTAATGTGTGATTCCTGCTATGTTGCTTAATTGAAAATCTAGAGTGTTGCCAAAAAGTTACTTGTGTAACTTAGGCTTATGTTTGGGGAATTTTGTGGGCGTGCATCAGTTGGAATTTCAGTCTTATTTTGATTAAAGTTTCTAGTGCTTGTCAGATGCAACACTGTCTAAATGCTGTTTTCCCCCAATAAATACCAGCTGGAAATGAAGTCTAGACTATAGACTGTAAGATAAGGTATGTCTTCAACTAATTTCATCTAGTTACATAGTTAAGGTGAACATTGGAGTAGGCATTGCGGACCTGATTTTCCATATCTTGCAGACAGAACAGGAAGGTGTGCTTTACTAGTTTGCAGGAATTTAATAAGAAGAAATAGGAAAGGAAGGGGCCACAGAAGACAATGTGAAGGAAATACAATCCTGTGCAAGTTGGAAGGAACAAAGGACAGAGCTCTTGGTCGAGGGAAAAGTTTCTTTGGACTTTAGACTGAAGACTTAGTAGAATTGGTATCTGTGGTACTTTTGTTTATTTTTTTTTAGCATTATGTGGTCTTTGGTACCTTCATGTTGATTCATACTAATTAGTCACATTGTTCGGAGCCTGGGCCTCTTGGTGCAGTGCGAAGCCATGAATTTTAGGTTGTGCCTGCTCTGCAGATACAACCCACTTAATGATTTGAATCAACTGTCTTTAATTCTGTAAATGGTGATTCCATGTTTGGGCCCTTTGATATAATGTGACCTGAATGTTAACTAGAATGTCACATGTCAATGAAAATGACATATCTTTCCTATTTTAGTCTCCTTTCCAAAGTTAACTGCTGTTCTTTTAGCTTGTATTTGGTTATTTTATAGTCCTCTTATTTGGTAGATTTTAGTTTTCAGTAGGCATGTCCAGTACCATGGCGTACTCCACCTCCCTATTTTAAAACTAGAGATTATAAAAACAAAGTATTTTTGTGGATTTTGTGCTTTAACTGGAACAAGAACTCCTGCAGAGAAAGATGCAGGTAGTCTTAAAATTTTCAAATATGCTGTGAAGTAATTAATAGGAAAACAGATAAGTTGGGTCGGTTTGAATAAGTACAGCATCAAATATTTTTGCTTCATCTGATTCAAGATTCAGATGCTGTGTCCCTGATCTAACATGCTAAGGAGTAAACAGGATTATAAACTACATGATGCATCACTCATTAGGCAGCTTCTCATGGCCAAAAGACTACTACTCTCTGTAGGGCAGCTGTCTCTGGTGGTCCTATAAATTTCTGAGTATTGTTGGTTATCAGAGTTATGCCGGTAAGGTCTCCCAGCAAGTCTTGGCTAGTTTTCTGAAGCTGAAAGTTCAGGAAAGGCTGGTCTGGCCTTAAAATAGTTGCAGGTTATTTTTTCCTATGGCAGGGTTTTTTGTGGCTTCTTTTCATGCCTGAATTTTGGCTAACCAATATATGCAGCTGAGGTTGAGTCTTAAAGCAGGGACTGATGGAGCCAAACTCGTCTCAGTAGCAGCAGATGGTATAACAAGGGGCAGCTTGGGAGGCTTGGGTTGAACTGTAGGAAAACTCTCTGAAGGAGTCAGTGCAATACTAGTGTGTGGTACCCACGAAATTGTGTGAGGTTTTCAAGCCTCAACTGGTCAAGTGTTAGCACTGGTCAAGCCCAGTGCTGGTCCTTCTTTCAGGAGGAGCTTGGACTAGATGACCTCCAAAGGTCCCTTCCAACCAACATGTCTGTGATTCTGTGGCTACACAAATTACTGAGGTTTTATTCTCTCCACTTTCTGTAACTGTGTGCCGGGTTCATGTTGTTTAGATTTCATATGAATTTGTCTTTTTCTGCTTATGCTCTTCATGTCAATGCGCACGAGGTGGTAGACTGCTGACCAGTCTCTAGACTGACGTTTTGTGGTAGTGAAATTCCAGGGCATTATAATATTGGTTCTTGTTTAGCTAAAAACCAGATTTGCAGGATGGAAGTGCATCTGGAGATATTTCCATTTTCCACATTAGGTGCTTTGACGATCAGGCTATAATATCAAGTAGCTGAGTCAGCTTTGAAATTAAGATGGTGTATTTCCCCAAATGTACACTCTGTTTATTTTTTTAAATATTCCCTCATGTGTACTAAGGAACACTTGTTTTGAACAGAACATTACTTCTCATCAGTCTGAAGTATTTTTAAAGGCATTGAAACCTTAAAATGCTTCTGAGGCAATGATGTGTTACAGCTTGAGACAGAATGAGTGCAGCTTGGAAAGGATTTAAGTGCCCTTCAGGAAGGGGAGCAGTGGCCACCAGGAGGTCATTACTAATGTGTTCACTAGAGGTGGATTTAATGAGAATTAGTTCTTTGAGCTGTATAAACAGAAGAGGGAGCGAGCATGTCAGCAGAATGGGCTTGGTTCATTTATAGTGGAGAATGGTATTAAAAATGTGTCCAGGTAAGCTTTGGAGGCAGTCTCCAGTTCTTTGGGATTCCTCCCCCCTCCAGCCCTCTAATTTACAGTCAGCATTACCTCATCTTCAGAGGAGTTGGGTTTGTCTGTTTTGGCTCTTAATCTGGGTTTGTGCTGAGACTGTCAGAAAACACACGGGGAGAATTCTGCTAATTCTCCTGCAGGTTGATACAGGTTTATACCAGATATTCTCAGTTTATTAGACTTTGTATATGCAATGTACCAAAGCAGTCTTTACTGTTAACTGTATGTTCTGTCCAGCGTGTTGGCTAGAGCAATTTGTGTCTATTGATAAAGAATTAAGTTGGCATTTGTGATGGTGGGAGAGCAAACGGGTGTGACACTTAGTTTCCAGACCCTGAGGTCTTTTTACTGCTTCCACAGAATGTGTTTAGTTAACTCAGCTCCAGCATAGTATACTATGCTGGCTGGGTAAATCCCAGAGTACCTGCGAGGGGCTGTTTATTGTGTGGTGGATACTGTCCACGCTGGGTCTGAGGTGGGATGCTGCCCAGTGTCCTCACTTGAAAAGTTGCCAACTCACAACTTGCTAACTTGGAGACCAGTTTCCTGTAGGTTTTATATTGCCTGTGATGCATATACATCACTTAGGTTTATGGTACACGGGTGTATGTTAAAATGATCTGAAATTGTCTTCAAGTATAACTTCAATGCTTTAATGTTAGGATTATAATACAAGTTCCTGTACTAAGTAAGGTTGTTTCAATCAAGTAATTTAAGTAGTCTTGTAAGGAACTGTGGTTTTACTATGCCACGTAGTGTGTTCTTTCAGATTAATGGGTAGTGTAATCAGTAATGCAGTCCTTTTATCAGAAAATAACTCATTTGGTAAGGAGAGGGGAGAGGTAAAGAAGTGGCATGTTTTATTTATCTCTTTACGAGGAAACTTTTTGGCAAGGAAATGCTTTAGTTTTTGTTTTGTTATGAATGGATATTGCTACTGTTTCAGTGTCAGCTTTCTCATCAGGAAGGGCTTTAGTACTGAAAGCCTTGTAGCTTTCACCAGTACTTAAGCGTATTGGCTGTGTCATCCTGTTTTACTAATTGAAAAGAAAAAAGTATTCTCAAGTTACTTTTTTAACCTTCACAGAAAAGCCATTTATGGTGGGAATTCTTGGGCGATATTTAGTGTTGTCAGAGACATGTGTAAAAAGCATCCTAGGCTTTCAGTAGGCTTCAACGGCAGTTGTGACAGTGTTACTCTGTGTGTATTACTTTGATAAACATGGTTTCTCTGATATTTTAAACTAAAACAGTGTTGCCTTTTCCTAAAAGGGCCTCCATGTAGCACTTTCACTTTTGATTTTGCTGATCTGTTGATAGCCCTTTGAGTAAGCTTTTTTTTTTTTTTTTCACTTCTGTTATCACTTCTCAGTTAAATTCTGTGTGTTTTTTCCTTGGAAGGAAATAAGTAGCAAGTTTTGCTGGTGCCTAATGTGTGATACATTAACATAGTGAACACATAATTTAAACCAAGGACAGTAGACTGGAAGAATAGGGATACTGTAATGATGGAAAAGAGAAATACCATTCTGATCCTGTATCTCTAAGATATATGTCTAGCTGACAGATGCAATGTGTGCCACATGCATCTGTCAGTTTGAGTGAAAATAACGGTGTTAATTGTAAATATAGGCTGAAGTCCATGGGCTAGCTCTCACCATTTATTCCTAAAGTCTCCATTAGACTTGGAGGGAACAGAAGGAGCATAGTTCTCACCTTGCTATTTTTAGTAAATTCCTTTACTTTTCATTTATTGTATTAGTTGAAACTACTAATAAGAGTAAAATCTTTAGTTTGCCAATGTTAAATACTAGACATTTAGCTTAAATGAGTAAGTTTTAAATAGGATGAATCGCTCAGTTGATCATTTAGCATTAGGATGCCAGGTTACAGCATAATATTGAGTGGTTTAGTATACAGCTCCTTCGTTACTAATTTGCCTTAGGCTGCAAGCTGTGGTCTTTCACCTAGATAAGCTTTCAGCTGGGATAGAGTTAATTTTCTTCTTAGTACCTGGTGCAGTGCTGTGTTTTGGATTTAGGGTGAGAATATTGTTGATAGCACGCTGATGTCTTAGTTATTGCTAAATCTAATCTGACAGAGGGAGCAGGTACACAAGAAGCACAAACCAGAGGATGAGTAGGCTACAGCCATCAGCAGAAGCTGCAACTCGGCAAGATAAAAAGTTGATGACCTGCCTGGAAACAGGGAGAATCCAATGAGGTGTTAGAAGACCCCAAACCAGAAATCACCATTGGACCAAAGTGGTGTGTGGATGGTGGAATTAAAGAGTGCATGGTGGTGGGTGCATGGATTGTCAGGGTGTTCCTTTATTCAGGTTCCCTCTTGGGAGGTGCCCAGCTGGTTTGTTTGTCTTCTGTATCATCTGAGTAAACTGGGTTATTTTATATAACACTTGATACCTGCGACTCTGCTATGCGAAACCTAGGGCTGAACCTGAGGAAAAAGAGCACTTGAGCGAGAATGTGTGTGTGAAAGGATTCAAAAAGGGGCACCTATTGGAGTCACCCACTGCAAAGGAACTCTGGTTCTACCAGGGAAGACTTGGGTAGTGACTGTGTGACTCCTAGGATGGTGTATGTGTGCTTGGATTGTCTCTCCCTTCACAACTAGGATAAGTTTTGGAATTTCATTCTCTGTTTAGAAGCCTGAATTATGGCCATAACAATTCTTAAAAAAACAACAACAACAACACAAAACCAAAAAACAAAATGCATTTAAATTAAATAGATACAAACTTAGCTTCTTTCCAGGAAAAAAACAAACAAACAAACAAACATGCTGCCTATCACTTTTAGTAGGTCAGTATAGAACAAGCTAAATATTTTAGTGGTAGTTCAGTGAAAGTGAACGTATGCAGTTATGATATAACTGCATATCATCAGTGGAGAGTTATGAAGAAAAGATAAAAATGTACTTCTCGAAGTCAGGAGGAGTGAGGGAAGTATATCGTAAATACACTAATGCAGATACTTAGTTCATTTCCCTCTTACATGTTTTGACAAGTTCAGTAAGCTTATAAATTTTGTCATTTCACTTCTGTAGTGGAAGAAGGGAAGGCAGTGAATGTAGTTTTTCTGGATTTTAGTAAGACTGTTGATCCTGTCCCTCACGGCATCCTTCTGGACAAGTTGTCTGACTGTGAAATGAGCAGGTAGGCAGTGCACTGGGTGAAGAACTGGCTGATCTGCAGGGCTTAATGGGTTGTAGTGAATGGGGCTGCATCTGGCTGGTGACCAGTTACCGCTGGTGTTCCTCAGGGCTCGTTCTAGGGCCAGTTCTGTTGAATATTTTTATCAATGATCTGGAGGCGGAGTTGATTGCACCATTAACAAGTTTACTGACACTACTACACTGGGAAATGCTGTTGAATTCCTCAAGGGTCAAGAGGCCTTGCAGATGGATCTGGATAGATTGGAGCCATGGGCAATCATCAGTGGCATGGCACTGAACAAGAATAACTGCCCAATTCTGCAGCTGGGATGGAGTAATGCCAGACACAAGTATAAACTGGGAGAGGAGTAGTTGGAAAGCAGTCCTGCAGAAAGGGATCTGGGGGTGCTGGTGACAGGGGTGCATCAAACACAGCAAAACCAGCTGGTCAAAAGAGGTGATTTTCCTGCTGTATTTAATGCTGGAGTGGCCTCGGCTTGAGTATCATGTGCAGTTCTGGACCCCACCATTTAAAAAGGATGTTAAAGTACTTGGACTCATCCTGAGGAAGGCACGAAAGCTGGGAAGGGGCTGGCAGGCATGTCCTGAGGAGCAGCTGAGGACATGGGGTTTGTCTAGTTTGGAGAGAAAGAGGCTGAGGGGGGAACGTCATTGCTCCCTACAGCTTCCTGGGGAGAGGAAGTGGAGAGGGAAGTGCTGGTCTCTTCTCCCTGGGATCCAGTGCCAGGATGTGTGGGAATGGCTCAAAGGTGTGTCTGTCAGGGGAGGTTAGGGCTTGACGTGAGGAAACATTTCTTTAATGAGAGGGTGATCAAACCCTGGAACAGGCTTCCTGGAGTGGTATGCTGTGCCACACTGCTTTGGAAGAGAAAGTTTTGGAGCATTCATCTTCAAAAACACATTCAAGGACACGTAACACAAAGGATACAAGTGGAAATGGGACTTTATTTTTCTGACTGTTTCAGGGCAGATGCTCACAAGCATTAGCACAATGCACAAGCGTAGCCAGGAGCAGGCTGATGCAATCCTCAGTTCAGCTTGAGAAACTATTCCTTGAAGTCTGGCAAAGGGAAGTCAGAAAGCTACAGCAAGTCACCAATGCCCTGCCTACTGTGCAGAGCCATCTGCTGCTGAGGCTGCACGGGGACCACTGATTTCTGGCTCCCTCACATGTCTCTTGTGACAAGGAGGTAAAGGCACAGTTAGCATCCAGCACGGTTGCTATGAACTCCTTCTCTTCAGACAAGTTTGCCCATAGCGTTTCTTGCGATATCATGAATTACAGGCCGTTTATCTTTCTGGTGAAGGTCCTTCACCCAGGCACAGCAGGGAATGAACATGCCGGTCTGTGATTTTGACCACACGTCCTTCCTCAAGCCAGCCATATAGAATAACCGAAACATTGGGGCTGCCTGGAGCCGAAAGAAAGGGTGCCAGCTGAACCCAGCCTCTGTCAGATCAGAGGGAGACACTGGGTCAACCCACAGATGATAAAACTATCCTGAAAATTTGTAACTGGTATCAAAAACCCCCAAGTTAACTATGAAACAGTAACCTTTGCCAGAAACAGGAAGGCAGATAACTGACTGATGCCCAGAGAAGTCTCTTTCTGGAACAAACAAAAGCTTTGAGACTGACTTTTTGAGTAATGTCATATGAATTTGTATTTTGACAATAAAAAAATCAACACCCAAATATTCCCACACCTAGTTCATAACTTCGTCCTTTGCTCCAGAATTATTTTCTTCTAGCCTTTGAGAAGGGCTGTAAGTAATGTCACGTATCACTTAGGATGCAAAACCTCAAAGAATATTGCAGCAGGAATACAGGCCAAGCAGTCCCTGTTTTCTGAAGAGCCAAAATGGGTGTCAGACCAATCACACACAAAAGAAGTACGTGATATTTGAAACGTATCTATGACATGCACACTTTTTTCCTTCCAAAACTTGCTCCACTGCTGTCCTTAGACAGTGATGAGGGAGAATCTCCCCTGTGCCTGCCCGGCGCTTGTATTGCACCCAGGGAGAGCTGGAAGGTGGCAGCCTCGGATGGTACAGCAAGCCTGGAGCCCTCCCAAGCACAGGCTGGTTGGCACGAACAAGAACCCCTGGGAAATGGAGCCACGGGAGGAGCAGAGCTCGCTCCCGCTACAAGCTTGCAGTGCGCAAGAGAGCCAGAGAGAGCTGGGGCACGAGTGATGCCTTGGGGGTGTGAGAGCAGCCAGCAGGAACCGAGCCGAAAGGGCCTGAGGAGCCCTGGAAGGGGCTGTGCTCAGTGCTGCAGAGGACAAGAAGCAACCCCCGGGGAACACCCTTGGGACCCCCACTGGGACTCTAGAAAGATTCATCCTCCTAGATGCAGTGCAAGAGGGCCACGTTCGTGTAGCATGAGCAGCTGGCATCTGGCCAAAATGGCCCAAAGGAGGCCTGGCAAGTGATCGTGCTCAGTGCAGCAGAGGAAGGCAAAAAACCTCTGGGGACCAGTGCCAATCTGGCCTGAGGGAAAATTCCTTCCTGGCCTCAAGCCTGGTGATCCTTATTCCCTGAGCATGTGAGCAAGACCTGCCTCCTTGGCCTGTAGGAGATGCCCAAGCCTTGTGCTCTCTCCACCTGTAGCCATCTCACAGGCATCTGAGAGTGTCCAATTGCCTAGTCTTGATTGACCTGGGGGGCCCAGGAGCAACCTGAAGATATCTAAGAAGAAATCCTTGAGGAAGCAGTGGAATTACTTGTAGGGGGCTGAGGGAGGAAGACCCACAAGGGTCACCTGATAGATGGAAAACCTTTTCAGCTGCACAGCAGTGGCAGGACTAAGGGAATGCATTCTAGAGGAACACTGCAGAGCTCATGTTCTTCATTCACTGTGGAGCCAGGGGCAGTAGCCATAAGAAATGGGATGCTGAGATGCGGCCAGGGTCCCAGTGCTTTGGAGCACCCACTGGTGTCCTGCCAGACACAGGAAGGATTCTTGCCCCAAGGTCAATCAGACTGAAGGCATGTGGCCACTCTCAAGGCCCTGACATGGCTCCAGGTTGAGAGTGAATAGGACTTGGGCATCTCCTGGAAGGCATGACCAGCCTGGGAGCTGAGGAGGCAGGTCTTGCTCACATGATCCATGTGATGGATTGGCAAGCAGGGCGAGGCTAGAGAGGAATTCTCTTGCCAAGAGTGCTCCCTGTCCAGAGGCTGTTAGGAAAAAGAGAGTCTGTCAGGAGCAAGGACTTCAGACTATATGGAATTTACCTATGTTTGAGTTACTCTTGAAACCAAACTGGTAGCCAGTGCATGTTGAGACCATGTTTCCATGCAAAGGGCCCTACATGGCAAACGAATGCTGGCACATCCTGAAACAATTAGCTCTAGCTGTACTAATTGCATTCCCGTTCTGTGCTGTATCTAGCAACAATCCAGACTGGAAGCAACAATCTCCTATGCAATTGGCACTGACTAACACACCAGAAAAAAAAGGTCATAGCTTTCAGCCAATGCAGGTGGAAATATTTTTTTTGGAAGCGTGGGTGTTACTTGGCTTTTTTCTTGCCTTTTCTTTCATTTTTTAGCTGTGGCCATTGACAGCCAGATCTCGGGTTTGTATCTCACCCCAAACATTTCCCTGTGAACTCCTGTTACACCGCAGGGCGCTTCGGTGCGACGGTTTTCCGTACAAAGCAAGTGCTGTTTACAGCACTCGAGTGCAGCGATTCTGCTCACACCCTGGGTTCAGGTGGCCCCAAGTTCATTGTAGCCCATGAGACACCTGACCAAACACATGCCACATACGTCTTCCTCCTCGGAAGCCCTCGACAGCCGTGTTCAGGCAGCTGCTGCAAAAATAACGGAGGAAGCTTTAAAGACGTATTGTGCTTGGCCACCCTTGCCTGGTGCTTTTGGCAGGCTGGGACACGACTCGCCGTGGAGGCAACCTCCAGCACTTCCTTCTGCTCTTAAAGATCCTCCAGAGAGGGCTGTTTTGCTGGCGAGCAGCACGTCTGGCATCATGTGAGCGCTGCTCCGATACAGACAATATTAGCCCCAGCCTTTGAAGCGCGGCAGCGCTTTGCTTCCTATGGCTTAGCTTTCGCGGGTGCCCGTTTCGCATGTCCGGCCTGGCTGGCTCGTGTGATGGGAAAGGCAGCAGGTGCACGGGAACGTGTCCTGCCCTGCTTTGTTCTGGACTTCGCCCTCTGATGGTTCCTCCTGATGTTTCCCACGGGGACCATCTTTGCATCCACATCTGTAAGGGTGAGACTGTTGGAGCAAACAATGCTAAGGGCAGCATCATTTTGGCAGTGTGAGCCAGCACAAGCTGGAAATTAAGGGGAAGGCAGTTAGGTGCCTGCAATGTCCAAACTCAGCTGGTCAGTTAAGAAATTTTCCTTGGTTAGGGAAGAACAGGGTCCTAAGTGCTGACTGTTAATTTCCACTGGCTAGAGGTGATTTTGCATTCACTCTGTCCGGGAGGTGCAGATGTCTGGTACTTCCTTGAAGTGAGCCTGACGGGTCAAATCCACCCAAAGCCTCCTTCCCAAGGAGGAGGTGGAGGCCCACCCGGAGCTTCCTTCCTTTGGAAATGTGTGTAGTAGTGAGCGAACACACAAGTAAAGAAACCCCATCCCTTTGACAGGACAGGGTTTGTAGGAAGAGGCAATGTCTTTCCTTAGCTGTAGTGGTATGGTTGGAAGAAGTTGTAAACTTCACGCAAAGAGCCCCTCTGCAAGCCCCCAACAGATGCAGCATCTTTCAAAGGTGAATGGCAGCTGAAGTTCAGCCTTTCTGGCAAGCTGCATTATATATCAGTGATTTAAGACAACCTTTTTAGTGTCAAATGTTGCTGATACAGACTTAGCAATTTGCTATCCTGAGAAAGTTCACCTGTAAGTCAGAGAATTGTTCAGCAAATAAACATACATTTTATTCTATGGGATGGAGATTCAGCTGGGTAAAAATGGTTATATCAGTGAGGAGTACAACGCTGGTACTGGTCTACATTTTTGTAGGCATCTGGTGGCCTGCAGCTGCTCAGAGTTAGGATGCATAGTAACACAAACCTAAACCATACTCCAAAATTAGTACCTCTCCTTTCATTCAGGATTTGCCTCTTCTGCTGAAATTGTAAAGCTAAACAGCATTTGTGGACAGAAAGCAAAATGTTGGCTCCATGTTGAGACCTGTGAGGGTCTGGTGGCAGGCACAGCACCATCACCTTTTCTGGTGTGCGGAGCCGTGTGGACTTCACTTGGAGATCTTTTAAGAAAGTGTCAATTATTTCTAACTATTTTCTTTTTGGTACTATACCTGTACAAGTATGGGGTGGGTTTTTGTTTGGTTTGTTGTGGGTTTTTTTGTTTGGGTTTTTTTTGTTTAAGATAGAAACTTGATGCAACTTCTGTTTGACTTCAAAATTTGTCCACTTGCCTAACAGTGTATATAAATTCTGATTTGTTGTGAGACTGAGAGGAAGGGAGGGGGCATGTGTTAGGGTGGAGACTAGTATTTACTGGGAAAAGTCATTGCATAAATCCCAACACCTCTTACCAGAAGTTGGGTAAAAAAGAGGTTGAGAATGAGAAGTAATGAAGATGCTCGGTTGTAAATCTGTTTGAAAAGATCTCAGAACAGGAGTGAGTGCAGTACAACAATTTCTGTCTTGGTTTTGTTGTGATTAGTGATGAAAGTGATTATCTCAATCTGAGATTCCCACTTCTTAATTTCTTTGGTCATGTGTGCTCTGGTAACACCTCTTTAAAGGAGATTAGGCACAGCAAAGGCCTGTCAGCTTTCCTGGTCCCATGGTTTATGGCCGAGAACCATTAGGCACATACCTTGGGGTGGCTTTGGAAAGCCATGGGCAGGAGCACCCTGGGGTTGATTGCCAAGCAGGAGCAGGGTGGCAGTACCCTGCCTGTGCTTGTGCTTGGCCTTGTACTTGGTTTGGCCCACAGCCAGATTCCAGAATGAGGTGCTGGTTGATACTGGCTTGGTTTGCTTCTGGATGCTTGTTCCTTTCAGGCAGAGACTCAGAGGGCAAGGTAGTTTCTGTTTCAATGCAGGTCTGTTACCATCTCATGACATTGCCCAAGAAAAGCAGCGTTTGAACTGCCTGAAGGCTGTATGTGTGACTTGACCTAGACATTGGCCATCCCTGGCTGGCCTCCATCTGCCTCTGTGGTATGTGCGCACTGACAACTCCCTGCACCACCTTTCCTTTTCTCCTGTGTCCTTGTAAGTCGTGTTTGCTGAGCGGCATGCTACAGATCCCCTGCCTGCGTTTCCAGTTGTGCTTACAGATTTGAGAGCTGAAACACTCTTGAAATAGAAGAGTGGGAAGGGTTTCTCTTTTGGTTTTGCGCTTTCCTGAAACAGCCTGCTCAGGAAGAGATAAAAGTTTTGTTCTTGAATTTCAAAAACGTATTCCCCCAGCATTACAGAAGCTGGGCTGATGAGGTTTGTGTTGCAGGACATGTAACTTAATCTTCTGAGTATTTTGCATAAAATTCAGTTTTCTGTGCGTTTCTTTGTAACTTTCATGACCTTCTTAGTCACCTCTTTCTAGAAGCTTTAATTGGAAAAAGGTTCTCATAGAGTAATTTAGTGAATCATACATCAAGCTGCTCCAGTTTTGTAAGAAATTTAACCTGATTTTTTTTTAAAGCCTTATAGTCAGAAGAGACTTGGGGTCATTGTAACCTAAATCACTGAGTTGCACGCAGTTTTTTCAGCTCTGTCTACCAATGTGTAAGTTGTAGCAGCGTTTATCTATAGAGCAAATAGCAGTGTATTTGCTTTATAGAATGATTACTGCAGTATTCAGGTTTTTTTAATGGCCTTTTTATCTTTTGGTTGTGTTAGCTCTGGATGTGCTGGTAGCTAACGCTGCCATTTTTCAGGAATGGCTTCCTATTGGTAGCCTTTAAATTAGAATCAAGAACTTAAAAGATGCACAGCATCATGCTTTTTATTCATCCCCATTTAGCGATCTCACTCTAATGACGTGCAGAATGGAGCCTTCTAAATCAAGACAGTGTTCCCTTACTCTCACCGATCTACTTGAACATAAATTCTGTTGTTTCACAAATCCTCTGAGAGATGAAGAGAGCCTAGATATATCCTACTTTAGAAACCATTCTCAGAGCCTACTTGCCAAATTTTCTTAGTTGTCAGTTTAGCAAAAAGCTGACCTGGTAAGATGAAATTACCTACTGGGATTCTGGGGTTTTGGTGACTAATGTGTTCTTGTTTCCTTTGTTCAGAAATTCTTCCTGCATGGATCAGCCCTCTAGTGATGGTGAAACTGGAAGAAGACCACTCTAAGCAAACCCAGGATGAATCGGGTGCCAGGTGATGCAGAAAATGCTCACAGTAGCAGTGTGGAATCCTGTCCGTCTTTGCGGGATGTCCACTCCATCAACCCAGCGCAGCTGATGGCAAGGATTGAGTCATATGAAGGCAGAGAGAAGAAAGGCATATCCGATGTCAGAAGGACGTTCTGTTTGTTTGTTACATTTGATCTCTTATTCATAACCTTGCTCTGGATAATAGAATTAAATGTGAGTTGTCTTTTCAGTAGCATTAGACTTTATTTATTTATTCATTTCAGGAGTGGTTAATAAGTTGCTCTTTTCTATCCCAAATTATATGATATTTTTATCTGTTTAATTTAAAGCAGTTTCTTACTTGAAAGCTTTCATGAACACAGTATCTGCTCAACTGCATCTACTTCTAGTCATTAGGATACATGGTTTATTATCTTCTTACCTTATCTAAACCTTTTGATGTTCCTGTACTCTACGAACCACGCTGAAGAAGCCCTTGGGAATCCAGTGAACTTTGCAGGCAGCAAGTAAACAAAATGTTACTGTATGTCTTTTAATTTGACAAGAAGTGCGAACTTTGACAGGATTCGAGAGTTTGCTTTCTGAGTAACTCAAAGTCAGTGAGTGATACTTCACTGAGATGTTAGTCCCTGGAAAGACTTCCAATGGCCAAAACCTTTCTTTTGCTGTGGTGTGTTTTCATCGAGACAAACTTAGTATGATACTATACGTTGTGTATGGCAGGGTGCATTTAAACAACATAAAAGGTGGTGACTGTGGGAGTTCAACTCCAGCATTTGTATTTTGGAAAATAAAGCCGTTCTCCTGGAATTTTCAGAAAGCAATAGAATAGCTGATTTGTTGTTATTTCATAAGTAGCATCCTGGTTCTTGAACTGGGTTTCAAGCTATAATATAAAGTATGCACTTAAGAAAGGACACACAGGAAAAATGGGAGGAATCCCTTTTCTAAACAAGAAAGATCTTGAGTAAACATTTTTTTTGTCAGCATTCCTTGACAAAATAAATAGCCTTGGTTACTGATCAAGCTGACTGTTCAAGTAGTTCATTGATATAGTGAAAAATACGTTCTGATTTAGTTTGAGAAAGCAGACTTTGCTTGCCTGAATGCTGTAATTTTGGGACTAGACTTCTCTTGTCTCTCTGGGTGGAAAGACTGTTGTATTCGGTACGTAAAGTTAGCTTGTCTCAGAAAAGCAGCGCAGTGTTCTGATGTATCTATTTTTTTAGGCCAGTTTCTCAGCAGCTTTTTTGACTAAGAGGAGCAGAGTCTGGGTTTCTATCTCTTGTCGGGGATTTGGAGTACAGATTTTCATATTAGTGCTCTCAGAATACTTCTCTGTGTAAAAAATGTCTCCAACTGATGGTGTTTCACTTTGAAGGATTCCAAAAGTTTTCTTTGTGAAAAGCTTTGTTTTAAGGAGAACATATTATGCACCAGAGTCCTCTACTGCCAAATGTCAGCAAGAATGAAACACAGTTTATTGTTTTCAGAAGTCATAATATTAGAAGCCATCATTTGATATTTGGGATCTGATGCGTGGTTAGGTGTTTTGTTCTGTTTTTTAAATTTTGTTCATTGGGAAGTCAAACAGCACTGCATTAGGACTGTCCGTCACTGGCACGTAAGTAGTGGGACTTCAGAATTGCTGCCAGAGTTCTGTAAGTACTGTTTTCCCTTTGTCACAGCTATCCAGTGTGCTTAGGCGTAATTTATTTTTAAACACTTCAAGGAGTAGCTCCATGGCAGTTTGAGCAAGAGGGGGTGGAAGTTCTTCCTCGTTTATGCTGGAAACATGATCACACCTGCAGCAGAGCAACCAAGAGGAAGCTGTATTTAGAAAGTTATTTGTCAGGTAGCCATAGGGGGGAGGGAGAGGAGAAGAAATTTGAGGATGGGGTGGATAGTCTCAGGAAAATACTGTCCAGCAGTATAGTTGGGAAACGTTTGGAAGTGTCCAGACGGTATTGCTTTGAGATAGTGAGCGTATGTTTTGGTGTGCTTTGGTGTTGCTTCCCAGTGCTTTATGTAACTCTTTCATGCAGTACATAATTATTGAATTTAATATTAGAAACAATAAGACATGGACACTGAGGATTTTTTGATCCCAAATAAGAGAGGTGCTCCTCACTCTCTGACCCAATACATCCTAAATTATTTTCTTACCCAGTTTGAACAGGAAAGAGACAAGTCCTTCCACTGGAAGGAAAGGAAGATGTAATTTTGAATCCTCTCAGGCAAATGAAAGAATTAAACTTGTGTGATAGCTGTTTGTGGGACAACAGTCTAATAGTTGCAGCTTCTGTGTTTTTTACAGTAGGGTGTTTTGCTCACCTCTCTTAAAACAAGTAGTGTGTATGTTGATAAGGAAAAGATCTGGAGTATGAATTCAGTTACTGTATTGTTTCCTGTTTGCTAACATGACTAACTATAAGTAGTTTCTGAGGGGCTTTTTGATCAGCTGCTTTGATCCTCCTTATGAGACATAAAATGCTCTGTGAATTTGGGTAAGAGACCTTACATTTAATTGTTTTTTCTTAGTCTGACATGTAGCTTGCGTAGCCCAGGTGATAATCCTACATGTTTTCTCTTTGGAAATTGTATGTAATCATGAAAAACAAATAAGGACGCTAATCTTGAAATGGGCATTCTTAGCATATATGTCCTCTGTATTTAGTTTAATGATCTTTTGTACGTCAGTGGGGAACTGTTGATTTCACCCCTCAGATCTGTGTGTATCTTGGGTTCAATAACTTCTGTTCTAAAGCTGTGTGTGTTGTTGGTTTTTTGTAGGTAAAAGGAGGCATTGAGACTACTTTAGAGAAAGAAGTCCTACAGTATGACTACTCTTCCTCATATTTTGATATATTTGTAAGTGTTCTTTAAAAAAAAAAAAGGCTGCAAAAGTTTAGTTTTTCCACATTCCTCCTTCCACAGTTGTTTCCTTGTTTGAGTCCTGTGAAAGGGTTGATCTTCTGATAATTTAAACCAGAAGAACTTGTGCCAATTTTCACCCGTTTAAGGGTTGCCTGGTCCTGCTCGCGCAGCAGGCTTATGGAGCCTGGGAGATAGAGATGCTTAGACACACTTAAACTGCATCTTCTGCTTTGGGGAAGAGCAGATGAAAAACTCAGTCAAGAATATGAGACTCATTTAACATAAAGATAATTCATTAAGAGGAGAAGACCAATGGCACTGCAGCTGTAAAATCATTTTGTTTAAAATGATGCTTTTGTCCTCTGGGAGAAATGTCAGTTGCAGTGAGGAGAGACTTGTTCCCAGGTTAGCCTGTACAGGGCAGGGTTTTTTCAGATTTTTGTGTTTTAACTCAAACAGGGTTTTTTTAACATGGTACTAAAAACAAATGACGTGAAGTAAGATTCTCCTTTAATATGTATAGCCCCTTAGGTACACGAGCAGACTCTATTGCATGAGGAAATTTGTCTTTCTGTAAGGCATCTTGCACTGCGTGGACCGAGTTGCTGATGTCTAAGTAAAAGCTGTTCCTTCACAGTTTTTCTAAAGGGCTCCATGTTTTTGCAAGATCATTAACTCTGCCAGATCTTATTTCCTTGGCAGAGGTGAATTGGGTTGGTATCAGTCATTTCTTACTGATGACTGTGTCCAGAATCTGTCTTTGAAACTGGTGTAAAAACCTGCCCTTGCTTCTTTGTTGGACCATTTGCTGTTTCAAATTCCATAAGCTAGCAAACTATGCTACTTCCCCCCTTCTCTCTCATCATTATTTTGCTGGGAGGTTCTCTAAGATACCCCTTGCTGCAGACAGCAAAAACTTAAGTGTAAATGTTGATGCTCTGGAAATTATTTTGCCCTCTAGTACAAAATAATAGACTTCTATTCCCTGTGAAGGGACTGGGCTGCTGAATTCTGCAAAATTATTTGTGAGCCTATACAGGAATTCTTCTGTTTCTACTGCACGTCACTGAAACATATATTTGCATAAGATTAAATGGGTTCATTGTACCTCTGGCCATGTCTGTCCTTGATTTCTCTTTATTTTCAAGTGTTTGTTTCACATTTCTTAGATTCTGAATATATCTTTTGAAACAAGTTGGGGAGACAATCTGATATCAAATAATAAACAGGGATATTGAGGGTTATGGTCCCTGATTCAGAAATCTCATGTTTGCTATTGATTTAATTTTCTGACCTAGAAATACTGTAACTTACCTTTCTTTACTGCAAAATATTTGAAACTTTGCTTCCGCAGGCATCTCCGTAAAGAATAATTGATTGTTGCCACATTGACATTTCAATAAATACTAAAACCGTAGTAAGTAGAAAATTGTTTAAACGAATTCTTCACGTTTTCCGATTGCATTTGTGAAGTCTTTACAGTTTTTAATGATGCTCTTGCGCAGTAACGCACCACTCAGTTTAGCGAGATGCACGGTGTTGCTCAAGGTATTTCTGGATTAACTGTGTCTAGATTTAAGTTGTTTTTGTAAGCAGTTAGTATTTTCAGTGAGCTGAGAATCTTGTGGTTCTTCTGTGTTCTGAATTAACCAACAAATATTTTTTTCCTTTCTCTGTAGCTACTGGCAGTCTTTCGATTTAAGGTGTTAATACTTGCATATGCAATGTGCAGACTGCGCCATTGGTGGGCAATAGCTGTGAGTAGTAGCCAAGCATAATGGAGTTTTAACTAGAATGGGTCAAACAGACAAAATTTTTAGATGCCTCTTAACGCTTGTATGTTAAGAATCATCTTGATGCTATATATAAAAATTCGCTGTACAGTAACAGATTAAAAACTTCTCTGGAAGATTTTAAGCCTAAAGACAAGAATTTAATAGCACAGTGAGTGTGGTCCTTGCTAGGTATCATGTTAATATAAATTGAAGGCTTAGTTTGAATCCCGTATGGATGGCTAGTCGTAACTGCTTGTTACGTCCGAGTTGTTAATTAATGTTTGAAATATATTTGCACATGAAACAGTGAACTGTATTTCAAAAAGAAGAATTGGCATTATTGTACCCGAGATCCAGCTGTCCCTTAACTCCCACATTCTTAGCTTTTTAGAGATTTAGGTGCCACCTATTGAGCACTAGCACCTGTATTGCTTCATGCTCCAATACAAAATGTTGAATATGCGTCCCTTCTTAGAAAGGAAACTGTTGAGAACGGTAGGCAATGATAATTTTTCAGTCCATTGGAGCAAAGATCTTTAATGCAGCTGTGTGGGTGAGAAAGGATGCAAAACTTGATGACAAATTTCTACCTGCACAAGTTAATACTATAGATTTTAATATAATAGGCACATTTCTGACCTTGTAAATCTTAGACTTTTTTTCCCTTACACTGTGGCAGGTGCATGTAGAATGTTCATTTATAACGTTCTTCAAGTGAGTAGCATGCAGTTTTAGTACTCTGAGATTACACATCATGATTTCTTTGAAATTGTGTTATTAGTGTGACACAAACACATGCAAAAATAACTGCTGCTCTGATTGTGTTTATTTTTAAGTGTGTGTCTCTCAGAATGCCTTACTCTTAGTTGTGTAGCTTTAGAGTATTTCTTCCAATGACATCCTCCAACTTGACGCAGTTGGTTGTGAGGTGGGGAGAGTGAACCCATCATGGTGGTAAGCAATAGATATGTAAAACTCCATTGAAGGTTTTGCAGAAGCCATTAATCTTAAAATCCTAGCTGTGCTTACCAGAAGCTACTTAGAGAATTGCTCATGCACTAATAGAGTTAGAAGCCTTAGAAGTGAACAGCACTTGTCCCTTGCTTTATTTGGGTTTTATCCTGATGTTTTATGCAGCCTGACATTTTTTAAATGTCAGGAAATATCAAGTGTTCCAACTGATTCATTTTTCATAACATCATTACATCAATTAAAATATGAATTCAAATTCACTCATGCAAAGATGTTTTGCTACTTGAA
Organism: Rhynochetos jubatus; assembly: GCA_027574665.1. Classification (NCBI taxonomy): domain Eukaryota; kingdom Metazoa; phylum Chordata; class Aves; order Eurypygiformes; family Rhynochetidae; genus Rhynochetos; species Rhynochetos jubatus. The sequence continues at coordinate 34,429,215 of CM050653.1, forward strand.
ATGGATCTTTTGATTTGGATGGCAGTGAAAAGCATTTGGAACAATTGCTGTTTGCTTTTTCCCTAATAAATAGATAGGAATTTTTTAAGGGACTTGGTGAATAAAGTATTGCATCTTCATTATGCAGTAAGATCGCAGTTTATGTAACTTGGCATCTGTGTAGCATCTAAATTGCCTATCTGCTATCAGGAAATCAACATTTGGAGATGTCTGTATTGAAAGTTGTCTATATTAAGAAGGCTATTTTAACAGCACTTTAACTGTATCATGTATTATATGTTCTATTAATCTATCATCTTGCTGTTGTTGGTAAATATTGAAAGTTGCAACTGATAGATGATGGGATGAAATGAGAAAGTCGATCAAATCATTAGTCATAACTGTTTTTACCCTGTCTCTTTCAGTTTACAACAGCAGTGACCAGTGCCTTTTTATTAGCAAAAGTAATTATTTCACAGGTATATATTCTAATTGAATGTTTGTTTTACTTTGTTGTTTTCTTGAAAGCAAGATTCTTTGGGGTAATTTCTGTGATGTTGTATGTTTTTGTTTCCTTCAAGCTGTTCTCACAGGGTGCTTTTGGCTACGTGCTGCCCATCATATCCTTCATACTTGCCTGGATTGAAACCTGGTTTTTGGACTTCAAAGTGTTACCGCAAGAAGCTGAGGAGGAAAACAGTAAGCTCGTGATAGTTCCTTTAATCACTGCAGCTGGCAACATTTGATCCCATGTTATCTGACGAAAGAATGTTCCTTTCAGCTTCTCAAAATTTGAAGAGCTGTGGGAAAAATTAAATCATATGGGATAATTTTTCTGGATAGGAACTTATGCCTTCAATGAAATAGGTTTTGAATTAATTTAGAGAGGCAAAGTTAAAAATTACAAGGGCCAGATCAGTAATTTGTCAAGCACTTAGGAACATATATAATTTTGTATACTTATGACATGCAAATTTAACTGACTTGGGCTTCTAAATTTTTCGTTTGTTGGGTAATGCATAGAATGAGGTGCTGGTTCCTCTTCTAGGAAGAGTAGGCACAATAACTAACTTGGTGTTACTAACTTTGCTTGTGAGGTGGAAAAGGGAAAACAAAGAAGTATTGTGGAGAGTCTGCTTCACGCACAGACAGAGCGAGCCAAGACCAAGTATGAATTTCAGGCTCTTCAAGATGAGGCAGCAGGTTGTCTGATGCTCAGTGTATTCAACTAAGTGGATGAAACCCACTGATTTTGTTGAAAGAAAATATTGCTTAAATGATGAGGAAAAGAACGCATACATTTGTGCTACAGATGTTTTGTTAGTTTCAACAGCAGGGCAGTAATTATACAGCAAACCTGTTATTTGTACACTACTTTGAAATATTGTCTGAAACTCTCAGGAAGGGTATGTTTATGTAAAACAGAAAATTTTACAGGGGCATGGATACCTCTGTTTATTTAGTGCTCTGAAATTCAGTCTTTCTACTTTGATCCCTTCTCTCCTCTTTTCCGCCATGCCAAGAAGGAAGTTGGTTCAGCGAGCATTGGGTTTTGCCTAGAGAAAGTGAAACTCAGAGTACTCTTTTTTTTTTTTTTTAGAGGGGATGAGGCAATACAGCTGCATCACACTTTTATCTCAGTAGATAAGGAATCTAACCAGTTCAGAGACTTTTGCGTGTTTTATACTGAATATTTATAGTATATAATACATACACATGTGAATATTTCATGATAATATTCATAAAAATGAGATTATATTGGTAACTCCCCATGGGTTTCAATGATACTTTCTTTTTCTGAATTCCTTGAAATAGGTGGTATTTATTTAGAGGTATGTGCTTTTTATTTAACTCTGCATATTTCCCAAAAAGATGGGCTTTCACTGGAAAATGCTGGGTTTAAGCAATTAGGACAGACGAATTATAGGCATGTTGTATTGCATTTTTGATGGTTCTTTTATAGTGCCTTATTTGCTCTTAAATCTAGGCAGATAATTAAACCAGATTTTAATAGTTTTTGCTTTTTGACTGCATATTTTTCTCCCCTGTGTTTAGTGGGGGTGGAAACTGATCTTTTTCCACCTTCCTGTTCTGTTTAAAAAAAAAAAAAAAAAGGCAATCAAACAAGCAAAAAAAAAAAAAACCCCACACCGATTTTATGCCTAATGCAACAATGCTTATAGTTTGAGACGTTTTGTCTGTAACTAAAAAAAATAATCTCAAATCCACTCGTGTGGCTTCTAGTATTGTGTGACTCCTTAAGTATGGAGAGTGACCTTCCTCTTTTGAACAGAGTGGAAATATTTGTAAAACAGTTGTCTCCTTTGGAGACTTCATAGAATAGTAGAATCATTAAGGTTGGGAAAGACCATTACGATCATCTAGTCCAACTTTGAAGTAGCTAATAAGATAAATTGATATGAAGAAATAGTAGTTTGAGTTGGAAGGATTTATTTTTTCATATATATATATATATATAAATATATAGCTGCTGGCCACATCAGGTAGCTCTTCTGATTCAGTAAAACATCAAGGTTTTCTTATTTTTCCCATCAGTCTTCATGTGCAGAGAGTAAAGGGTGGAAGTTCAATACCCTTATGTTGACCTAAAATGCCATCTTTGTCCCGTTACCATCTGAAGACCTGTTGATGTCAGTAAGGATGAGATGAATTAGCTTCTCTCCCAACCCCGTTCGGTTTTTGTCCTGTAGGAAGCACACCAGAATAGCCCCATGTAATCAATCTCTTGATTTTTAGATGAAATTGAGCCAAAAGGAATTGAAGGTTGGAGTAACTAGATATGTTGGGACAGATTAAGTGAAAGCCAGCCATTAATGAAGAGTCATGTAGTGGCAAAGTGAGAAAATCATTCATTTGGTTATGTGTGGCAGCTCGGTGATCATTAAAAATATATTTCAGAGTTTTCGTTAGCCAGTGGATATTGATGGATTTACATACGGCATCCTAATCATGCAGTTGCACATAGTAGAAGGAAGGATTCCTTAATCAGTGTGTACAGTGTCTCTGTTTTTCTGGGGTGTCTCTTTAGCTGCGTGAAGTTATATAGAAGGCATTTATGTTAAATTAATATTTTCTTTTTCCTGAGGTATTTCTTCATAGAAGGAACTTGTTAGGAATGCTAATGCAATACATCAGTCTTTAAGATTCTTCATCAGTACTTGACCTTTAAGATGCTTAAGATAGCATTAAGGATATTTTGTTTCTTTCTTTCTAGGATTTTTGATAGCACAGGATGCTTCTGAACGAGCAGCTCTTCTTCACCCAGGAGTCCTCTCTGATGGGCAGTTCTATTCTCCTCCTGAATCTGTAGCAGGTAGTTATGTTCGCATAGTGAATGATTTTTTTGTATTGACAGTAAACTCCTGCATCTTTCCATCCCTTCAGAAAGTAAGGTGGGAGAAGAGTGAAGGGAAAAAAAATATTTTCCTTTTCATTAAAAAAGTGTACTTTACAGTCCTAAAATGAAAGAGATTTTTTTTAAATTCAGTTGACTTACTGTCACATAAATTACATTACATGTAGTTAGTGAGCTTTGGGCGTGCCTTGAAGGTGTTAAAAACAAGGTAACTCGGAAAGAAAATGGTACTACAACTGAAACAAGGTATTTACTCCAGGTGAGGTATCACGAGAGCAGAGTAGAGAAGGAGAGTCCCCTCCCTCAACCTGCTGGCCACACTTCTCCTGATACAGCCCAGGATACGGTTGGCTTTCTGGGCTGCCAGCGCACTCTACCGGCTCATGTTCAGCTTTTCACCCACCAGTACCCCCAAGTCCTTCTCCTCAGGGCTGCTCTCGATCCATTCTCCACCCAGCCTGTACTTGTGCTTGGGATTGCCCCGACCCATGTGCAGGGCCTTGCACTTGGCCTTGTTGAACTCCATGAGGTTGGCACAGGCCCACCTCCCCAGGCTGTCCAGGTCCCTCTGGATGCCATCCTTTCCCTCCAGCGTGTCGACCGTACCACACAGCTTGCTGTCGTCAGCAAACGTGCTGAGGGTGCACTCAATCCCACCATCCATGTCGCTGACAAAAATGTTAAACAGCACCTGTCCCAATCCCGACCCCTGAGGAACACCGCTCGTCACTGGTCTCCACTCAGACACTGAGCCATTGATCATCACTGTGGAGCCCCCAACATAAGAAGGATGTTGACCAGTTGGAACGAGTCCACAGGAGGCCATGAAGATGCTCAGAGGGCTGGAGCCCCTCTGCTATGGGGACAGGCTGAGAGAGTTGGGCTTGTTCAGCCTGGAGAAGAGAAGGCTCTGGGGAGACCTTATAGCACCTTCCAGTGCCTGAAGGGGCCTACAAGGAAGCTGGGGGGGGGCTTTTTACAAGGGTCTGTAGTGACAGGACAAGGGGTAACGGGTTTAAACTGAATGCGGGGAGATTTAGATTGGATATCAGGGTGAAGTTCTTCCCAGAGAGGGTGGTGAGGCACTGGGACAGGTTGCCCAGAGAAGCTGTGGATGCCCCATCCCTGGAAGTGTCCAAGGCCAGGCTGGATGAGGCTTTGAGCAACCTGGTCTAGTGGAGGGTGTCCCTGCCCATGGCAGGGGGTTGGAACTGGATGAGCTCTAAGGTCCCTTCCCACCCAAACCGCTCTATGGTTCTGTGATTGTTTGTTTCTGCCATCAATGATCCTTATGGGTCCCTCCAACTTGAGACATTCTGTGATGCTGTGATCTCTTACCTGCTAGCCATAGTGTTTATGCAGCAATGCACTATTTAATCCTGCCTAAACATGGAGCTTTGCAGTATCTTAGGAGAGACAGTGAACCTGAAGCTGCTGTAAAGTGAAGTGAAATTTTGATCAAGGGCTCTTCTCCTTTCCCATAACAAAAAGATAAGCCCTCTGTATGAAAAGGTTAGATGTGTGGGTGTGTCAAACTGAGGGCAAATGTTGATTACATCTTAACTCTGCACATGCACGTGCTTTGTTCCAGTCGAGGTGTGAACCAAATAAGCCAAAAAACACATGGAAATACTGCAAGATTCAAGAATGTTTGCAGGCACTTCAAGAAAATGAGTAATTTCCTTATTGGCTGAGTGGGTTTGAGTTATTTGAGGACTTAGTGCAAACCTTCAAATCCTGTTTCAGTCTTTTTACCCTAAAATGTAAATCTCTTCTGTAAAGCTGTGCTGTATTGTGCAATATATTTAAATTGCTAATATCTGTTAGTTGCTGCAGGTATGTTTGCCTATCCTGCACTGTGTTGGTGACGTTTTTCAGTTTAATGGCTCTATGTGGTTGCTGACCATCTTGGCAAAAAGGATGACTTAGAGCTCCACCTAGGGATGACAAAGCATTAAGACAATGTTGGGTATGACTAGGGATTCAAAGTGAAAACGTATTTTAGATAGAGCTGTGAGTCTGTCATGAGGAATAGTGATTGGAATTATTATACTGGATTCAGGCTGGGATTTTTCTGGCATATACAGTGTGAGAGGAAGCCTAAGTGGAGCTAAAATAAATTGTCCTTAGCCGTTTGGCTGAGTACACACGTGGTGACTGCGGGTGTATGACATGCCATTGCTACTTGTCACCTGGGTTTCAGTAACAGCTCGCTGTTACTGAATAAACCCCTCTGCTGATATGGAAACATGTCTAAAACCAAATCTTTTTGTCAGGAGGTGACATTTAAAACACACTCTGCTGGAATTTTGCAGCATGTTTATCTTTTTATGTCGTCTTGAAGATGCACGTGCCCAGAGCCATACCCTTTTTCAACCACTTTTTAATACGAGTTGACCCTTCATCTTCAACATTACACTTGATTGCCAAGTACTCATTCTGGAGGCAGCGAATGGAAAATCAGCCTGGAAAGAGTAAATTTCTAGAGTTTCTGTAACATTTGAGGTTCAGAATGAAAGGCAGGTATGCTGTACCAAGAAAGGAAAGGACTTTAGAGTAGTTTGGCCAAAAAAATACACTTAAGACCTTCTTCGTTCTTCACTTCTTTGTGAGAGGGAATGTGGGTCCATAGTTCAGCTTTACATTGATGGCAAATGCCCAAGTAAGTCTCCCAGGCATTTGATCAAAGACAGTTCTTTACTCAGCCTTGAGACTGTGGAAGTCTCTTTTAAACTTTTGATAAGCCATTCCCAGTGGTTGTTTGCTTTTTCCTTTGTCTTTTTCCCTTTCTCTGTCAGCTGGTCTAATGTCATTCCTGTTTTCCTTTCCAGGGTCTGATGAAGACTCTGAAGAAAAACAAGACAGTGAAAAACCAGTTGTATAGCAAATATGAAGAAGCAGGTAAATTCCTTTGCATAGACCCTGAATATTCTTAAAATTTTTTTTATCTTAGTTCCTTCCCAAATATTTGAGTTCTAACTCTTAGGAGTTCTTCATCTGTGAACCCAGTCTGTCTGTCTTGGCAGCTTTTAAGCAGGAAATCCTGCCGGTCTCTTGAGAGCCTGTAGCTGGGCTCCTCTGCTGTCAAGTTCGGGTTAACCCAGGCCCAGGGGTCCGATAGAGCTCTTCTGGAGCAGAGTGTAAAAGGCTGCAGGCTTGGGATGGAACACCTCCAGCATTTATTTGTTGGCTGTCCTGGAAAGGACAGCGGTAGACCAGATGTGTGAAAGCCTCTTTTTTTGGAAGTGGGGAAGAGAGAATTCTTTGGAGATGGCAATGTGAATGTGCTAGGAAGAGATTTTCTTTTAGTTTAGGTCTAGGACAAGTCTGCTCATCTTGAGGATTGCATGGGCAAAGCTACTTCGGTGTTTTTCCTCCTCAGTCTGTTTAATACTACAACTGGGTTACACTGGAGCAACTGCGCCCTAAAGACTTTTGTGGTGTACTTTGGTTAAATATGAAAGATTATCTCTGTATTTTGGAAATTACTTCATTTACCTTTGGAATTCTCTCGCCCCGTGCTTTCACTGCACCACACATGGCAACGCTCAAGCTAGGGGAGGCGTTAAATGTTCTTGAGAAGCTGGACCTTCTGGTTTGAAATCTTCTAGTGCTCGTCTGGAAGAGTGGCTGACCCTTTCTTTTCGACTTCCCCATTTTCAATATCTGTTTTCTGAACTCGCATCTTCGTTCATCCTTACTTGTGTAATCTGTTACAGAAAGAAAATCTCTGAGGGAAGTTGTTGGGGTTTGGAAACTGGCAACAGAGCCTGTGGCTGACTTGCTGGTGGAGCTGCTGATGGGAGAATTTATTCATTAGAAAGCAAAGGGAACGGTTCCCGTGTACTGTAATACCTCACAAAGATGTACCTTGTTGACATATGTATATTAGGTTGCCTCCTCCCAGGTGGTATGAAAATATTTGTCCATGATGTATTTTATTATTCAGTGATTCCTGAAGTTGATCTTCTAATGACTAGGTAATTACTGGAAAGTGTTGTCTTGTGTACCTAATCAAGAGACTGGTAATATAATGAAGTAAAACTTCACTGTGGTGGAAGTATATTTAATGCTTGTTGGGCCTCACTAGGTAAAATTATTTTACGTTATTGCAAATTTGTCATTAGTTTTACGTTTACTTTTTTTAACTCCATGCATTTTCTTTTTTAATGGATATGTGTTCACTTTCTAAAATAAAAATGTGAAAATGTGGATAATGCATTATGATATTTTGTTGCTTTATCAACTGAAAATCTGCAGGCACTGTTCCTTTTTCTCTTGTGGGGTTTCCAGTTTGCCTGGATTTGTGAAAAAAGCGCTGTAGTGTTGTTTGGTTGCCTGTAGGGCTGCAGAGGTATGGGAACATCATTTCTTTGCTGCTTATGTGGTATCAAAAGGATGCAGGGACTCTTCCATCACGGCTTTTCCTCGAAGCACTGCCGACTGTTTCAGTTTGCGGGGTTTTCCCGCAAAAAAAGCACAAACCGAATGCCAGTCCCCAGAGCATTGAAGCATGCGTTGGCTTCCCCTTGCGCAGCCTTAACAAATCTACGAGCTAACAGCAGGGGCTTGTAGGCCACGGCCGGTCAGCCTCGCAGCTGTGAGCTGGCTGAGCCCAGGAACTGCTGAGGGATGCCCGTGTTCCACCCTGCTCGGGGCTGTGGGGATGCAGGATCTCCCTCCTCTTTTCAGCTTTGGGTGTGAGGCTTTGCTGGTGGGCTGGGAGAGCACTAATTAAAAGTGGGCTTGAGCCAGTAAGGTGACCACTTGCTTTGTTGTGCTGCTGGAGCTGAGGCTGTGGCGTGAAGACCGTTCTGGGGGCAGTACGAGAGGAAAGGAGAGGAGGAGAGAGACCAAGGTGCTGCTGTTGAAGTCTGCAAGAGCTACATCTAAGCAGATGTTTGAGAATACCATCACAGCCATTTTATTTCACTTCAGTTGCTGTGAAGCTTTCACAGTAAAGCTGTCGCCTGCCTTTTCGCTCCAAGGAACAGTTTGTAAATAAGTGTATGGCCAAAAGAGTAGGCAGCCTGTCTTCCTCCACACTGAAGATCAACACACGTCGAAGGCAGTCGGCATTTACCTTGGCTTCACCACGCTAGTTCTAAAATTCTTTCCTCTGAGTGCTGGATGGAATAAATAAGCCAGGATCAGTTCTATCGCTGATGTCACTTCAGAATGTCCAAGATCTGATTCAGAGGATGCAGGTAAGAATAACATAGAACAAAATCTGTCACTTAACAATGCTGGAATTTTCCTAACCAAATGCTAAACTCCAGGAGAAAAATGCATGTGGATACAAGGTCAAAAATTCCATAAAACCTATGAACTTAATCTAGGTGCATTACTATCTGAACACCTTCCTTAATCCACAATATGGAATTCCTCTGGAAATCTAAGCCCCCTACAGTGCAGTACTCGGAAAAAGTAGGGAAGGGAGATGAATACAAAATCATGAGCTGTAGAGCAGAACAAGCCATATGCACTACTGACAGAAAATCCCGGGAAGGGGAGCAGGGGGCGGTGTGTGTGTGTGTTTTGTTACACCAAACATTAAGAACTGGCAAACTTGAGGTAAAGATTTTGCAGACCTTTTGTCAACCACCGTGTTTTCTTCCCATGGTGTGTGGTGGAGGTTCTGGATCTGTATATTGAGTTAAATGAAATGCCGTTTTCATGCGTGGGTAGTTTGCCAAGGGAAGTACTCCCGTTAGTGAGACAAACTAACCTCTCTGGTTGCTGTGAGAGGTTGTATCCTGGAAATCTGAAACGCATCAGTTATGGTATAGGGAGGAGTTAAAACATTCAACCTGAAATAATCTTTTTTTTTCCTTTTGGTGTCACCTGAAGAGGTGCCCTGGCAGCAGGTAGATGATTTCTGAAATAAAGTGCTGTGACTGAACCCTGCTGAAGTTTAGTAATTTGAAGCAACGAGATTAAGACAAATGACCTTAAATCTGGCTTGCTGAGATTCAGGGACAGTACGATGCTGGCTGTGATGACAGGTTTCTTGATCTTGGCGATGCGAATTCTGCTCAGACAAACAACAAAGGAACAGCAGAGGCGGGAGTTGAGTGTGTTGAGCATTTTAACTCTGCTTGACTAACGCATGTCAGGCCTGGAGAACTGTCCCCATGTAATTCTTCCGTTTGCCTGTGACTCATGAGCAATTGAGTTGATCTGAGCAGTTTAACGAGCGGGCAAGCAAGCAGCTCACCCTGGGGTTTTCCAGTTCTGAAAAGCTGAATCTCTGAACTGTTGTGAACAGAGCAGCTGTGGCTGTGTGCTGTTTGTGTTTGTTGGGTTTGCTTTTTATTGGGCTTGAAAACAGGATCTGAAATGAGTCTTGTTTCATGAAGCAGGTTTCAGTGAACAATCTAAAAAGGAAAAAGCCCCAAACCCCAGGAAGCTGTTGACCACGTTGATACCATTAGCTGGTTGTCATTTTGCAACTCGTTACAGGCTTAGGAGTGGTTTGATTGATGATTTACTGCAATCGTGACTTCAGAATGCATCTTTCAAGAAAGTTTCCTTATTTTTTTCCCATTAGGAAGACAGTTAACCTCTATCAGGTTGCTTAAAGCTCTGAACTAACATATGTATTTTAAAAAAAGCTGTTTCAGCCTTATGAATATTTTTCACTCACTGTCAGAAACTTGGCGCTATATAATCGGGTTTCCGTTAAATACCAAAAAGGAGAAAAAATTAACCTAACAGCTTAAAATATCCTTACGATTTTCTGGGTTGTTTTGTGTGGGATCAGGACCTGGCACTTGTTGCACGGCCGTGAGAGTGCACCCCACCGATCTGCTCCCACACGTAACGTATAGTTAAGCGTGTTTGTGCACATCTATAGGCCTCGTTCACACGTGCATATGCCAGAGTATTATGTCTAATACTCTCCAAAGCGGGTTTTTCACATGTTCCGCAGAGGGAGCCTCTCCTCTTTAACATCAGATTTACCTAATTGCTCAATTAGGTGTTACATACAGTTTGGATTTAGAAGAGCGATGCAGCAGTACGTGGCAATCACAAGACAGGGGGGCTATAGCCCTGGCAATATACAGCAGAATCACAATCCAGACGTGATTCCCGTGACCATCCCTCTGTGCCGAGTGTCCCCGGTCATCACACAGTAATACATGGGGCGAAGCCAGCTCACGCCAGTTCACTTCCGAGTTCATTTTATTGGTTGCTCAGTTGTTCCATGTGTGCAGGGTGAGCCCCGCACATGTCCCCGTCCCCGCTGCGGGTCTGGCTCAGGAGGATGTGATGCTCCTGTAGTTCTCACTGACAGCACTGTCATCAAAGAGGGCCAGTACAAGGAAGAAGGGGCCTTCTGGAACCACGTCGGTTTTGTCTGTACCCCACTCTCAACAACGAATGCCATCAAGAACTTCCATTCTTTTCCAGCTGGCACATCACGAGTGGGAAATGAGTGGCACCTGCAGCAGCAGTCCGGGAATACTTGAAGTGACACTGCATGTGTTAAGGCTTCTCTTGAGGCCAGTAAAAGCGGCAATGTTTGATCTGAATCAGACTTTTGGACTTGTATCTGGTGCTTTCCAGTTGCAAACTGGTGCCCTTCAGGAATATTTCTCAAAGCAAGGCAGGTTTTGGGATCTCTGCAATCCAGAGTGTTAGTGCTTCTGCTTATACCAGACCCTTTTTCCAATGGAACAGACAGGTCTGTAATGCAAAACTGAAGCTTGCTTTCTTTTTCAGTTTGGATGCTGGATGCTAGATGCCTCTTGGACTTAGAAAACGCTTTCCCTGTTGAGAAAGATCCTGGTGTGGACCAGATCTCCCTGGGCCTACTTATTAAATTGGAGACAGGTGCAGTTCAGCGATCACAGCTCCTTGTCTCTGCTGCTGACTCTCTGCATTCAGTTTGTTTGTTCAGAAGAAACCCCCGGGGTCTCGATGCGTTGTTCTTATAGCGCACATTCGAGAGAGAAACAATACTTTGGGGGTTTGGAGAGCATTTGCACGTATAAACTGTCTGCTAAAGACCCTTTGGCATATGGTGGGGAGCATGTCTGCTTCCACTTCACTTCCTCTGAGCCACGCCCCTGAAGCTGTGGAGTGGCACCAAGGGCCTCCTTGTGCCAATTCAGGTTTGTGATGGTCTGAGGGAAGGCCAGGGGTTAAATTAAAGCTCAAGCATGGGGGGGTTTCCTGCCTGAGCAAGACTAATGGTGGCTTCTCACACCGAGACCTGTGGTCAGATTGTCAGCTGCAACTCCTCTTTGAAACGAGTGCCTTGTGCATGTTCGCTATCTGTCAGGGGATTCCTGTTTCCATTTTCAGACTCCTTGGGTAAAAGGGAAGGGATTGGCCTTATTTCAGCAGGGGGTCTGAAATACTACAAGACTAGCGGTTGCAGTAACAGATGATGTTAAGTGCTTTGCGTGTACATTCACATTGTGGGTACTGTCACAACAGTTGTTCTTAAAAGGAGGTAGGTAGCCCATGCTGCTTTCAAGAAGCAAGTTAAGGTAAAGCACTCCCATTTCAATTAAATTAGGCTCCATCTCCTTTCACAATTGCTTAACCCAAGGAATGTTCTTCAGGAGAAGTTACGTTCTTAATAGTGAGACTCAAACTTTAAGTGAAGATTTTATTTTAGGAACTTCAGTTGGGTTTAAACTTAGTTAAAACAGTTCTTGTTATTCTCTGATCCACAGAAGGAAAATAGACCACTTGCTATCACTGCAGTATGACATTCAATCCCCTCCTTCCTTAACTGCGACCCCAGCTTTATCCTCTACTCAGTAAGACAGACAGTTCACGTGAATGGTGCGTGTCTCAGAACCAGTCTGTAGGAGTAACTATGTGCTCAACACCTCTCAAAAACTTTATACAGGTCAGGCAGGTTAGCAAGCTGCAGAATGTTGCCATCTTCTGTGAAGTGCTTGGGAGGTAAAAGGTGACTCCTAAAAGCTTTGTAAAGTACGTGTTCCACAGTCCATTTCCACGTTGTCGAACCGGAGTCAGAATCTTCATTCTGAAATACACAAGAAAAAGCACAAACAATTAAACTGAAATTCTCTTTTAGTAGAGAACACTCATTAAGAAATTATGTGAGACTACAGGGAGTGTAAAAGTCTGCTACTAATAGAGAGGAAGTTCATCCTAGACAGTCGTTAATGTTGAGCTCTGAAGTCTGTTTGAGTGGTGTCCCTTGCAGAATGGGCTGGCCTGACTGAATGATTAAGCAGATACTTAGATACAAGGAGACGATATTTTTAATTTATGTACATCCCTGTTCTTCTGCACAAGTTTATCCTAGCTCAGCAGGTTAAAAGCACATCCTGGACTCCGAGGCTGTAGTATTAAGTAGACTGCAATACCCCGTGTTACATGCTTCTCTCACTACAGATAACACTTCAGAAAATGTAAGCCACGGTCTGTCAGAATTTTGCCACACTGCTGCTTGATTCACTTCACTGAAAGCAGAGTCAGGACTAGAAGTCTGTAGTTAAAGTGTTTCCTGTGCGGTGGTGGTTGTTCATGTGACAAGTTACATATTCGTGTACCTGAGAGCTTGTCAGGCTGGCTTCATCTATTATATACTGCTTTCTGATGGAGTAGAACATAGCCAGTTCTTTACTCAGGCTTTCAAAGCACTCCTTCTCTTCATCCCAGTTTACCTGTTGGAAGAAAGAGCAGTCAGTTAATAGAATCGGGGTAGCAGCCACAAGCTTGACAGAGGTTCTTAACATAGGGAAGTCATAGTAATGTACTGGCAGTTTTTCTGCTGGTAAAGTAAAACTGTAGAACAAAAAGGGTAGAAATGCAGGGTTTCAAATCAAAAGATACTCAGTCAGTAGTTAAGAATGTAGAGGCAAAGCACAACCAAACAGTAACCACAGCAAAAGTGTCTTTGAGCATGTAGTAGTACACGTAGCCAACTCCAGCCCTTCCTCTGCAGCTTCCGACACATTAATTTGATCCATTTCATTCTTTCCTACAAAGTCATTTGTGAATTAACAAGATCATTAAAGGGAACATACCTCTGTGGCCAAGCGAAGGATAAAGATAGGCAGTCCTTCCAGCGGCGGAACGTAGTTGTCTATCAGAAGCGGCAACCCAATAAGGTTTCCTTCCTGCAAGGCAACGCTGCTGCTTCAGTACAAAAAAGAGACGTTTCTTTTTTGCACTAAAACTGTTACCTACTGTGAGGCTGATTCCTACCAGACGTAGTGAGCCTTAGGCGTATCTGAAGTTACACGTATGTAAAGCCTGACGCCAGGCAGGCATTGCAGGAAGAGGGTTAGTGGTGGTGGTGACCTTCAAGGCCTGGATTTAAGCTACTTGGCTCAGGGAGACATGAAGTCAGCCTCCTCCTCCACCTCTAGCCACTGACTATGCAGACCCAGCTTCCTAGGAGAATATCTGAGCGAGGAGCCTGTGTTACATGACCCCTGACGAGGCTGTTCAGGTCTGTGTAGCGCAAGGGATGCATTAGGCCGCAGAAACGAAGACGCATTGAGAGCAACGGTGACGCAGTAGCCCTGCCTGCCTAGCACACTGGTTAAGCTGCACACCTTGCTGGACAGGAGATCTGCATTCTAGCTATGGAAACGACGACTGCATTATTTTATTTCGTAGCTAATTAAATACAGACTTTTGTGTGGCACCCTTCTAAAAGCAGTGTAAGTCCTGAACACTTTTAGTGAAAGGGGAGAGCCACCTAAATCTTGCTGGAGCTAGTTGTTAGTAAGTACTGCGAGCAAACTACTGCTGTTATTGGTTACCAAGATGTAAGATCAGCGTCATTTAGGTTGCAAAAGACCTTTAAGATTGTCAAGTCCAACTGTTAACCTAGCATTGCCAAGTCCACGGGTTCATTTAATGCCAGAAGTAATAGCAGCAGTCACCTCATCAATTTCAAGAGAGAAATAATCTTTCAACATTTCAGTCTTCTTTTTCAGAAACTCCACAATGTACTCAGCAAGCCCTTCTTTGGGGCCATCTTCTTCTGTCCAGCCACTTTCAGGATCCTCTAAAGCAAGCATTGCAAGCTCGTATACAGGAGCTGGCTCCTAAAATAGAAAAGGCAAAACGGTTGTCCATGGTCAGCATGCTGTACTGGAAACCTACAGCTTCTTCCTTCACCTACAGAAACTAACTGTAACATACCGTTAGTGGCCTGCAGTGCACACGGTTCTGCTTATAACCACTCTAAAAAGTATGCATTTCTTTCTGATTAATCCTGTGCAAAGCGATATTTACAGGACAAATGCTAGCAGTCAACTGTGTTTCTGATAGATTGTGTATTCAAATGCATTGTTGGTCCCCGTGTAGTGGGCAACAGCAAGAACTGGTGAATATCTACCAGTGACACTAATACCAAGCAGCCAGGATGACAGCTTACAGTACTAGCTACAAAATTACTAACAGTTTTCTGCATTCTAGTCTTACTGTAAAAGAAACAAAACACCACTTGTATAATTTTACAGGTTGGTTTTGTCCACTACGTTTGTCTGAAAGAACAGGTTTAGTGTAAATAAAATTTTTTAAAATCTTTTTATATAGGATATAATGTAAAGTTATACTTACAGACAGCCTTAAGACCCCAAAGTTTGCAAAGTCATAAATAAGTATCTGGTAGAAGAGTTCTTGGCTGAATTGAAATAAAAAAAAATAGTTACATGGACAGGATCACCGATCTCCAGGTTATCATAATTAAGAGGGGGAAGTAAGGGTCATCTTGGGAGCATCAGATGCACATACCCATTCCTATCAACAAGGAGCTTACTTTAAGCACTGTAAAATTCACGTGCGCTGTCTGGGTGTTTACTGTTCAATCTGTTTTTTGGTTCATGACATCAGCCACATTGGTGCCGAAACGTTACCTACTCAAGCATGCAGCTGCTATCAAGTTATTCCAGATACCTAACCTTTCAACCTCTTCGCTCCTTCGCAGCACTGCAAGAACTGCAGAGGAGCTTGGAAATTGTCAGACACGTCTATCTTCCGTATATTCTCTTGCTTGTTACAGAGCTTACGTAGCTGGCCCTGTAAGGCTGCACGTGCAAAACACAGACTGTGTGTTGTCATCGTGTCCTGCAGCATCTCTTAACCCAACCAGATAGTGTTCTACATGACTTTTCCAAAGCCTTTGCTTGCTTGCCTTTATACAGTGTGCTGCAGACGATGACGGAGCAAATAAAACGTCTTTCCCTTCCCCCAGTCTGGGAGCACACAACACACTAGCTGGCATTTTAATTACACCGATTCCCTGCAAGTTTTTCCAAGAAAAAGTGGGAAGAACAAGCCCTGCAAGTGCCAGGTTTGTTAGCACTGTCCCAAACTGACTGCTTAGTCTTTAGCCTCATGACTCTTTAGCCTCTGCCTTTGCAGATAGGCAACCAGAAAACAATGTTGGCTTTCCTGTCATTTCCTTCCTTCCCCTCGTTAGCTTGGTAGTTGTTGGTTACTTCCACCGCCAGCAGGTCTAACAGCTTCTTTACCTGAGCCTTGTTGTATTGAGAAGGTACAGTTTTGTCTGGTACTGGGCCAGAGCCCACTGAGGACTGACACAGCCGACAAACGAGTGATCATGTAGCATCTCCTGCAGATCTGAAACAGTTGAGGGGGTGGGGAAGAAACAAAAGGATACAGTTTCATATTTGCAACCCTGTGCTGATGTATTTAGTTGAGCGGTTTGTGTCTTTTTAAAGCCTCAGATGACTGTTCAGTCACTACTACACCCCTGCTGCTTCTTGCAGGCTTGTATGACCCATTATTCACATGTTTTGAAATATTAATCATTCGTGTGCATACACATAGACTTATGTATTTTATATATATATATATATAAAATAGCCTTATATATATTTTTTTAATATGTGTATATATATATGTAAGCAGCCTTCCAGTACCTGAAGGGGCCTGCAAGGAAGCTGGGGGGGACTTTTTACAAGGGCCCGTAGTGACAGGACAAGGGGTAATGGGTTTAAATTGAAAGTGTGAGATTTAGATTGGATATCAGGAAGAAATTCTTCCCGGAGAGGGTGGTGAGGCACTGGGACAGGTTGCCCAGAGAAGCTGTGGATGCCCCATCCCTGGAAGTGTTCAAGGCCAGGCTGGATGAGGCTTTGAGCAACCTGGTCTAGTGGAGGGTGTCCCTGCCCATGGCAGGGGGTTGGAACTGGATGGTCTTTCAGGTCCCTTCCAACCCAAACCAATCTGTGATATTAAAGCACAGGTGGGAATAGTTACGTAACAGTTAAACTACAAATGCAGATTAAAAAAAGAAGACTCTGTGTTTGACTTGAATAGCCTTCCAAACTTTGTTTCCAGCCGCTGGAAAGAAAACTTCAGATGTAAAACAATTTTACAACAGCAGCTAATACTGTCCGACTAAATTCTGAAAAGTGTGATAGAATAGGTTCATAACTTATTTTTCTCTCCCAAAATAAGTTTCTGGCCTTTTCATTTTTATATTGAGGGGAAAAAAACGTATGACAAGTCAGATTTCATAAAAAGAATCCATTTTAGGCACTCCACAAGAAAAGTGACTAGCTTGGTCCCTGGGGGCAGCTGCATTACAGGAGCTTGGCACTGCAGTCACAGCACATACAAAGCACTACGCTACCCAGATTCTGTTGTTACCGGTTCCAACGCAATACAGCGTTGTGAGAAGAGTATTTCTTACAAAGGTCTCCTTAGGTATTTCTTACGCAAGTGAAGCCAGGACACAACCTCAAACAGCTGTGCAAGTTCTACCACATATTTTGGCAGATTTTTGGACATTTTATGGCTCGGACAACTGTTTAACTTAAGTATTTAAATGGTGACAGTCAGCTATACAGTTACCAGCTCGGAATTCCCAGCCTAATGCAAAAGCCTTCCTGGACCACAGGTGTAAGTACATGCTTTGTAAAGATGAAGAAGTTGCTTCTTACAGATGTCTGTTAGTCCAGCCACTTTAGCTGTGGGGCTTCCCCAGTTCTTCCTACCAGAAAAATCACACTAAATTCAACAAAAAACCCAGAACGCAAGATAACCCGTTACTCAGTTTGTCTGAGTGCTGTGTATAGGACGCAGTAGGAGTCGGAAGGCAGCCAGAAGAGCTAAGAGGGGAAAAAACCCTAGGAGGAATTACAAACCCTTTACCTTTTTCCAAAGTAACTCTTACCAGGAGAATAATATTTCAGCAGTCTCGTCATTTCATATGAGTGGGACAGATACCCATGAAAATGAAAAGCAAAAGCAGTAAATAAAACCATTTATCAAGCCTTTCCCAGTCTACTTCATAATCATGCAACTAAGGAAAATTTTTGTAATGACCACATTGTAGCTGTTTGAAAATTACAGCAGAACGTGGCTTTTCAAGCTGTGATTCTATAGCATCATTAGTTACGATGCAAGTGAAGATTTGTAAGTTGTTTAGAACGCGTAAAACCTCTACCAACTAAGAGGGTACACAGAAGCGTACCTCCAGCGTGGCTCAGTGTGGCAGCTGCCTGCTCAAAGTCTGGCCCTTGGCGTTTAGCAAAGGTTTTTGTCGCACAGTGAGCCCAGCGGGCCGCCTTTTCAATATCTTTTTCCTCAGCAGTTCAGAGGATCACACTTAGTTGGTGGAATAACGATACTCTGGGGAGCAAGGGGCTTGCTTACTTGCATGCGCCTGGTTACTGATTTCCTCCTGGAGAGTCAATACACTCGTCAAATTGATAATTCTTCTTCTAGGGGTGCAGGCAGCAGTCATGTCCTTTCTCGTGTCATCCTCCATTTCTACGTCCGTGTCTTCCCGGGGTCTCTTTCTGCCATACCGAAACAGGAATTATGTTCAATTCTCCCGTCACTTAGGCAGAACACACCAACAGATGGGATGCTCAGTTCACATGCTGTATATTAACACAGGGAATGCAGGAAGTTTCCCAGTGGTTTCCAGAAAAAAGTGACTTTTATGTTACTTCCACGACCAATCACATCAAACAGCTTATGTAAGCACCAAGGGAATTGAGCTCTGAAGAAGAAATCATTTCTTGATGTTGGTATTTCTAATGATTTCTTTTTCCCATAATACTTTCTGTAGTACTGGGTGTGGGGATGGAAAAATCAGATTCCCTCAGAAGACTTGGGCCTCTCACAACAGCTCCTGCAGGAGCTACGGAAAGATTACAGCACTCGTAACGTTACTAGGGTAACGTCTGCAGAATTCAGTGATGCAGTTGCTGTGCCCCCACAGCAGGTGGGCTTGCAAAGCAAGACGGACCCGTATGAACTCCCCACGCTGAAGTTAACGTCACTATTTATACTGCTTTCTGCCTTTCAGTATGCATGAAAATCCAGTAACAAAATTTATCTCAAGTTAGGTAATTTACAGTTCATGGATGAAGTACAAGTTCTCAATAAATGTCATGGAAAATTATTCTAGGAAAATTTTTCATTCAGAAAAGGCAGAATTCCAAAGAGATCAGAAAAAACTTCAGTTTCAGGGCCATGCCACGAAATAAACAGGCAGCCTTGCGTGACCTCAGGGAAGACGAGACTTACCGAGAAGGCACTGTCTCAGGAGACACACGTCCACTCTCACGCAGCCCCCCGGGCCGCACTGCATCCTCCCGAACATCGGCCATTTCAGTGATGTCAGCCAGGTCACTGACATCTTCCATTTCAGCATCCTGTGGCCTGGCCACACGCTCGGAAGGTCCTGCGTTAACCTCTGCCGTCGCTTCAGCGGGGCCTGAACTCAGCGGGTTGTTTACTGGCTGAAGAAAAGCATCTAGTTTCTGCTCTCGGGAATCAGTGCGGACCATCTGGTGCGCGTAAACCTTGTCACTGGTTCCTTTGGCAGCCGCGGAAGGGTTCGCTGCTGCTTTTACAACCTCGCTGGAAGAGCAGTCGGCGCCTGGAAGCAACGTCTTCGTTCGGATATGGGGAAGTAAGGAGAAGAGATTCAACAATAAAGAACCCAGAAAGATCAGCCACGCTTCTCACAACATGTCACTGCTTAGAGACAAGTGACTTTCAAGCCCCGCAAAGAGTGTCAGCTGCTTAAACAGGCTGCCAGCTTTGCCCTGGCTAGCCCTGTACCATGTATGGCCTCATCTTGGCAGTTCACAACATCGAAACTAAAGTTAACATTCATAGCATCACAGGATGGTTTGGGTTGGAAGGGACCTGAAAGATCATCTATCTCCAAATCCCCTGCCATGGGCAGGGACACCCTCCACTACACCAAGTTGCTCCAAGCCTCTAATTCCTTTGTCTCAAAGGGAAATTATAAAATCTCACAAAGAAACTAATTTTTAAAATATTAGGAAGTCTTCCTGTTCTTTTTGTCTGGTTAGATTAAATCCAGAGCGGTGTCAGATACATGGGGCAGTTTCCTCAGTCACGTCTTTCAAATAAACTGGGGCAGACAGAATAAAAAACAATTTACCACGCCTGAAGGCTAATGTACACTTAATATCAAAAAGACTCATCAGATACTTGACAAAAAGGTATTTAAAAGGTTTTTGTACACCGCTTCTCTCTTCTGCCACGTTGTTAACGTTGGTATATTAAAGCAGTTTCACCCCTGAAACGTACAGCAAAGATCCCAAGCTGTCAGCGTAACAGTGATGACTACCAATCCCTGATAGACGCACGGAGTAAACATACCCGCAGCAGCTAAAACAGTGCCGAGCTGTGGTCACGTCGAACGTGTTCTCACCTGAGTGAAGTACATCCTTGAAGAATTAGAGCCCAACAACTTGCTCTCTACGTATTGTTGCACACGTTCCAGAATAGTATCTTCATGAAGGAAATGCACCTCATGTTTCGTAGGGTGCACATTCACATCTACATTCTGGGGGGCTATTTCCAGGCTGGAAAACATTTTAGAAGAAGTTAACCTAAATTTTCCCGTGGATGGCAGAGAGGGCACAAATGGGTTCAGTATAAAATATGTCAAATTTGGGGCCATTACTCCATGCAGAGAAGCCAAACTAGGCCCGAAACCTGCTCAAGGTATACCAAATAAATGTGGCTGTAGTATATTAAAAATATTATTTTGATTACTGTGAAGAACTCTATTCCAGGTTCACCAAAATCATCTTTCATAAGCTTACATACTTTAAGCCAAACCCTCCATTGTACTACTACAAAAAGCAGGTTTTTGAAATGTCTTTTTACTTATGGTGCCTCAAGAGTTAATGACTTCCGATGCCCTGTCGCTTAGCAATAATCCCAAGAATTAACACAGTTAAATGCTGCAATGCGAGAACTTTATGGTTGGAAAGCGCAGGATATCAGTAAGTTTCACTGGTGAATGGCAAGATGCAATTGCTTAGCAATTACAGAGCCAGGTTATCCCTTCTATGTTGTGTTCTCCCGTTTTTAAAGGACAGTTTCTGTTCGATTTTAGGTATTACTTAACTTTTTTTTAAAGTATTTATTTCCTGTAAGCAGTATGAAATTCACTTGGTATGCTAATGCAACAACAAAGAACAGGAATTGTTAAAAATACAGATACAAATATAAATCCCAGCAAGGTGAAACGTTAGCGAGTATGGAATAAGTGATGTGACTGCTCTTAAGCGCTCCGCCGTATTGCTGGTGTATTCGTTTTCCCAAGTGAAAAGCATCCATAATATGAAAGGACCTAAGCTGAAATTACAGACACTTGCTACTTCTGAAAATAAGGCTCGTCTTAAGATTCCTTTGACGTGATTTAATTATCTCCTGTCTGGCAATTAAGCACCTCAGTGCAATGCTTAACACTACTGTCAGACACACAAACGTCCTTCTGAACCTACTCACCCTAGCTGTATCCTACAAGGGAGCACTAAAAGGCTACTTCTTCCTATTACTTTACCTTAAGTATAGGAACGGATGTGTACTTTTGGGCAAGTAAGCAGCATACACAGTTTCTATGGCTTTGCGCAACGCGGCAGACTCTACCAATCGATCTGAAACACAGAACAACATGCTGTTTTCAGAGAGGCCCACTGAAATCCACTGCACAGCGCCCAACTACTCCTTCAGACCGACATCCTTTCTGTCTTCAAAGAGCGCACGTTACACCCGTTTTTCCCAACACCTATTTATTCTACATACAAAACCAGGAAAAGGGAATATCTTCTTACTGTGTTTTATACTTAGAAGTATTTTTCCCACAAATGTTGAAATAATCAGAGTACCTGTTGATCACTTCATACAGTCAAGGTTCTGTTGCCAACGCGGCTACAGAACGGAGACACCACTCTAAGTTGGCAGGACACAATCACAGCCTTGATACTCCACGGGCTTAAGTCTCTAGGTTCAGTCTTAGCTGCTTTCCGCTATTTACAGTGCAAAGCACAGTTCACGTTACAAACAGAAAAACACCTTAAGATCTACAATTAGTGGCTATGCTTACTCGTCAAGTGTTTTTAAGAATGCTCACACATTTTGTAGTTCTTGTGATTATTACGTACGCGACATATGACTGTACAAAATGCTGCCTTTTTTTTTTAAACTTACGGTTTATGAAGAGTAAAAATATACATTTCTTCACAGAGTAGTTTGCATTTGTGATGTAGCCTTTCATTTTAAAGGCCAGGCTTGCATCTTCACAGCCCACTTCTATCAGTTCTCTGTTGACAGAAACAAAAAAACCAGTTCTTCTCTTGATGCAAATGCCAAACAGTACTCACTAGTAGCGCTATACTGGTCTAAATTCTACTTGTATCATAGTTAATGAACACGTTAGAATTGTTTGAGAGTTCAAACACTCATTGCTGAGCCACAAAAATTACTGAACTGTGTCGTTTCTTCCTTCTAGTAAGCGTAAGGTAATAACATGGTATGATTGCGGTCTGTAAGACTATCAATATATCTTTAGTACCTGAACGTATCACAGTATCCGTAATATTATAAACATCCATTGATAAATATCTAATACACATTTACGTCTTTAACAGTGACAGACAAGGGCTAGGGAAGAACATTTCCTTGAACTCATCTGTCCACTTTTGCCGGTCTAGTATTTATTGGTGGGCTGTTAAGTAGTCATAAAAATGTAAGGTTTTTTCTTCCTCATGCATATAGATCCTAACATTAACAGTTTTTGTAATAGTTCTTATCACTTTCATGATTCATTGGTCCAGAAAACCCACTTCCGTAGTTTGTGAGCGTGGCTCTCTTGCAAGGCACTACGCCAGCTTCTAAAGTTAGCACAGAAGGGGCTTATGGGCTGCTTGTTCCCAGTTCAATATGTACTGAGGGCCATTTTCATTTGTGTTTGTTTTTTAAGTCAAAATGACAAGCTAGACCATCTGAAACTGGGTAAAATAAAAGTTTCACTTGGACACATATGATCAAAACATTTACATTGAAATGTACAGTTCATTCAGAATTGTACAAAGGAAAAACCGTATCAAACAAGCATCAGTAGCGGACAAAAACAAACGCAGAACAAGGAAACAACGCTGCAAACCTCATCACTAAACAGCCTCTCTATTTTGCTGCATTTCCTAAGGGTGTTTCCAGGCGTTAAAAGTTATGTTCCTTACACCCAAAGTGTGACTTTAGTAACTGAATCGAACAGATTCATGGGACAAATCCATTCCACAAGTGTGTCTGAGATCTTCACAACTGAATGTTGTTATAAAGACAGAATTCCTCCTGAAGTGGCAGATACATTTTCAAAAGATGATCGCCTTTATTTGTTTTCAGCTTCTCTTGCTGGTTTACTCAGCCTCAGATAATGTAGCTTTTATTAAAATATTCAACTATAAGATTTCAGAGAAACAATTTTGAGAAGACCTAGAAATTTATCAAATAGACTGTGGCAGGAAGTGGTATCGATAGTGTAGAAAGAGGCTAGAATCTTGTAGAGAATACAGGTAGAGCTTTTAAAATAAGCAGACAGCAGGTTACAAGCAGATGGTTCCCTTCTAGTGCATCAGAACAGCTTTGCAACTTTTACACCTTTGCGACACCAACATACCTGCTAACAGCATTTCCAAAGATGGACCTGATGTTGTCCACTGTCGAGGCATTTGATAAGGTTCTAACGTCTGACACGGTATCCCCTTGCTGAAGGGAGCAGAAAGGAGAATCACTCAATTCACAGCTCCGGCCGAGGTTTCAGAAACCATAACATTTCTAATGAAAAGGCGTGCGGCATCACATCGTTATGATGTTTTGCATTATTGTTTCCTTATTTGCGTTCAGAAAAGCAACAGATGGTAAACGGCACAATATTAAGAGATTTGCTGATCACATCAGACCCGTTCAGGCTAACAACTCCATCTCTGAGAGCGAGGAACGTAAGCAGTTCCGTGAAGAGGTATCTAGAACGACACAGAATGAAGGTACCCGATCCCAGGAAAGAGCCCAAAGCTCTACACACTATTCCCACTGCGAAACATGCAGTGCGGTATCTCTGGCGCTTTCATGTATGTGTATACACATGCACGCGCACACGGTGAAGTTAAACACTGCATCTACATACCTTTTTAACTGAAAAGCTGATGCCCGAGTTATGGATGGCATACCTGGAAAAAAGGCAAACATAAGACTGCGGTATGTGAAAGAAAAGGTTACTTCCCTTGCATGCTGGAAAGCAGCTAGTAACAGGGGCTATTTTATTTCCTGCTACGCAGTAATGTGATTTAAGCCAAATCGAGCTGTGGTAGGCTAAACAGCTACAAAAGTAAGTGTTTTCTATTTACCAATTCACCTGAAACCATAATGAAACTCAAGGATCAGCTTAGATTATTTCTCAAAAAAAGATCAACTCCTAAAGACCTGGATAGTCCAGTTTTGCTGCAAAGGCTTAACCAGAATCTGTACCCCCTGGGTATAACAAAATCAAATCTCAACTGCTTTGGAGAAGGGTCTGAAAAATGTCCGGCTCACCCTTCTAACCGCCCCTACCCCAGTGGCTCAGCTGTCTGTGATCCCAAGTTCTCAAACACTACAGTTGCAGAGCCCTGGCTCAAACTTCTAGGGAAGCTGCTAAGTTTTGAGAAAGAACACACAGTAGAGCCGTGCAAGGTGAGAAATGTAAACATGCAAGCAGCGGTTAGACTGTTGCGGCCAGGACAGTTAGTAACTCAAAAATTCAAGAGGGAAAAAATAAATATATTAAAAGATGCAAAATTTTAATGGAAAAAAAACCCCAATGAGTTGGAAGTCTGTAACTCAGCAAGATTTCAATTCAGCCTATTCCCTGAGGCAGCAGGGCCTGACCCTTCCTTCACCTCCTGGCTGAAGTCTGCCTGGACAGTAAAGGTGCCAAATGCTGGCTCATTCAGGGAGCCAGCTAATGCTTAGCCTATGGTCTCGCTACTCTTTGCTAGCTTTTGTGTTCACAGAAAGTGTAAAGCAGTTATTTCCTTAGGGGTCCCCAACATAAGAAGGATATTGACCAGATATGCCCCATCCCTGGAAGTGTCCAAGGCCAGGCTGGATGAGGCTTGGAGCAACCTGGTCTAGTGGAGGGTGTCCCTGCCCATGGCAGGGGGCTTGGAACTGGATGGTCTTGAAGGTCCCTTTTAACCCAAACCATTCTGTGATTCTATTCTATTCTGGTTAAATTGTGTAGATCCTGCTCACAAAGCCTCTGCACATGGCAAAAGATGCCCCGAGGGGACCCAGGAAGGGAACATCTGCTAGCTAAAGTGAGATTTTTATATATATATATATTTTTTTTAGGACATGAAACTGCTGTTCAGCTTTTTCACATTCTGCCAAATCTCAAAGCTCTTGCAGAGTTTTCACTTGGATTCTGTTCAGCCCAAGTTCATTGAGCGTTGACTCATTCACGTTTATCACCATTTGTGTGCTGGAATTCTTACTAATAACAGTCAGACTGAATACGCTGTGACTCCTCTGGATTTTCTGTATCCAACTGGACTGGTGTCTGACACCATATACTAACAAAGAGTTTCAAAACCTCAAAAACAACAAAAAAATGACACCACGCACACATACGCCAGTCCCTCTGAAAATCCCCAGTACTCGCGATGGCAGGAGAAAAAAATTCGAGCTTCCTATTTCGGTTTACCTGCTAACAACTTCCAGTATTTTTGCATATTCTTCATTTGGATTTTTTAAAGCTTTCCTCCTTGTATTTACATTGTAAAAAAGATCTTCAACCTACAGAGAAAAAGATCACAATTAAAAACAGTTTTAAAAATAATTAAATTAATTCTTTTACTTTATAAATTCATCTAAATCCATCCCCTTAAGAGACGCTAAGAGATCTTCTGAAAACTTTTTCATTTATGAAGGATCGATGTTCAATTTCTTCCTTACCAGCTCAAGTCCACCTAACAAAACGCAACTCCAGGGAAACGTACGTTTTCAAGCATTTTGGTATATCAGTATTTTCACCAGTAACAACAACTCTACAACTCACTTTTCAGTGAAAGTTGCGTGCTTTCCATTGCAGATGACAATGCGTTTCGCGATTGCGCCGTGTTTTAATGAAACTCAAATCCACGTTACAACAGTTGCTGCAATCAAGACTGTTAATGTCAGTACAACAGCAGCTTAGAGCCTTCATTTTCACTGTTTATTTAACAACATGCAAATTCTTTTTCTGCTAGAGCGAGAAAGGCAGGAATTTAAAGTTCAGCTTCTTTCTTAACAGACATTATCCTAAGCACTGATGCGTGAAGCTTGCCGGGCGTATGCTCCCACCTGCAGGCTCCCTGGCCAGGCTTCCACTTTCCACCCTGCAGCGTGCAAACTCCTTCCCATGCCGAGCTCCTTACCCTTAACAATCCTAATGCCAACCCACATTCTAGCCTGGTGTGACCTATGAATGATCTAGCTGAAAGACGGGCAGCAGGTCAGAGTTTCCTGTGCCAGCTCTCATCTTCCCACGCTGGCTCGTACAACACAGACCGCCCTTCCATATTCTGAGCTGCTTTCTTCCTGTAGCCCTAACTGCCCGTTGAGGCTTTCAGCCCTCCAGGATCGTGACATGTTTCTGATAGACCATGCTATCCTCGGAAGAAAAAGAGAGGATCGTCTGAAATTTACCTTACTGTCTTTGGGGAAGACAAAAAATAAACCCCAACTAAACCACACAACATCATCACTTGGACAATAATTCTACAAGGTGATACGGTCACGTACCTTACGATGTGACAGAGCGAGTGGTGCAGGCGTAATGACCGGGAAAGGGAAGAGAGAAAAGGCACAGAAACCTACCGTGATCTGAGTCCCTTGGTTTCCAGCACAGGGTTTTGGAGGGGCTTTAATTTTTCCATCACTGTAACTAGCTCTAGGCAGAAAATAAAAAGCTGTCAGACATCTAGATTTATTGGGGGGGAGGGGCAGACACAGGCAGATGACGGCAAAAGGGAGAAGACAAAGGAAATCTCACTCCTCCCAGCAAAGAATCTGGGACATTGACAAGTGGCTGCAACCCCCTCTTTCTGCTAGAGGAAAACTGCCTTCATGGACCTTAGGACCCAGAGGGCAGTGGGAGAGTGGGAATATCATCAGGGAAAAAGGGGCGGATAACAGAATATGTTTTGAAATTGTATTACTGACGCTTTTCCTGTAAAAGCAGAATTACTGTGTTTTATCTTTGAGCATGAGAGATTTCTGACCCACTCAGGCCTTTCAGCAAGTTACACAGACGCATGATTTCATATTTGCATACTATTCTTCCCCTCTCACATACCCTACATACTCAGTGCAAGAAAGAGCACAGCCATGCAATATTCTGAAAAACCAAGATGCAAAGCTTCCTTTTTTTTCCCTTCTATTTCTTAAAAGTAGTTGGGAAATCAATGGATCGGCTTGCTTCTACTTAGTTTTCAGAAGAATATCCAAAGCCTTTTTTGGATGGACTAGGAACCATTCAAGAGCAAACTAAACTGTAAGTTCCCACGCTCAGAGATGTATGAAGTTTGCAAGATACGCTGACTGCGTATAAATACAGTTTTATCCTGAAACGGAGAAAGAGACAAAGAATTACACTACACTGGCTACTGAAGTAGATATCCCTTTGAGATTTACCCACACTCACACACTTTTAAAATACATTGCTTAGCTAAAGCTTACCTTTTACAATCTTGAATAAAAACCACTCAAACTGTGTTTTCTCATGTTCTAAGTCTTTCATGTACCTACCCTAGAAACACTTCATTCCTTACCCCGCCATCCTCCTTAATAGGAGCACTGAAAAGAGAATTAAATGCATCTGCTCATTATGACACACAAGAGAAGTCACTTGGGTAACAGGCAGCATACCTGTACGCACACTTTGCGTCCGCTGTTTTAGTTGTTACCGTGACATGGGCAACGTGACTGATGCTCGCCAATGCCTAGAGAAAGGGAAAGCACCTTTGTAAGCCTCGGTCTGGAGACCACTGAAGAGTCTCCTCACCTTAAACAGCATCAGTAAAGTCAAGCAAATAACCATGTAACATAAGTAAAAGAAATTTGCAAAGTTATTACAGTTGTGCCCTTTTCTTTCTTTCGTAGAATCACAGAACGGTTTGAGTTGGAAGGGACCTTAAAGATCACCCAGTTCCAACCCCCTGCCATGGGCAGGGACACCCTCCACTAGACCAGGTTGCTCAAAGCCTCATCCAGCCTGGCCTTGAACACTTCCCAGGATGGGGCATCCACAGCTCTCTGGGCAACCTGTCCCAGTGCCTCACCACCCTCTCTGGGAAGAATTTCTTCCTGATGTCCAATCTAACTCTCGCCGCTTTCAATTTAAACCCATTACCCCTTGTCCTGTCGCTACAGGCCCTTGTAAAAAGTCCCCCCCAGCTTCCTTGTAGGCCCCTTCAGGTACTGGAAGGTGCTATAAGGTCTCACCGGAGCCTTCTCTTCTCCAGGCTGAACAAGCCCAACTCTCTCAGCCTGTCCCCATAGCAGAGGGGCTCCAGCCCTCGGAGCATCTTCATGGCCTCCTCTGGACTCGTTCCAACTGGTCTATGTCTTTCTTATGCTGAGGGCTCCACAGCTGGACACAGCACTCCAGGTGGGGAGTACTTTCATGTTAAAAAAAACAACTGGAAGATTTTAGCCTTCCTCATCCCTGCCCAAGCTGTTCTCCTGAATTTAGGCAATATTACAAAGTTAGGTTACAATGGTTTTCTGGAAAACTCAATGGACTTTTCTACACAACTTGCTGGAACCAGCCTCAGGACCGGACTCCACTGGCTGTGGAGTTGGTTACGTTGAAAGTGCATGAGGAGAGAACTCAAGCAGCCTACCCTCTGGAGCATGCAAGGATCTATATATCTGAGCACATGCAACATACTTCTCTATCTTGCTGTCCACCTGGAAGGGAAAGCAGGACTAGACTGAACATCCTGGACTGTTCAGAAACAGCCTATGAGAATCTGGAGAACTAGTCCATCTGAGCAGCAGAGATACTAGATTTGACTTAACAGCAAAAGCAAAGGAAGACAAATGTACATTTCAGACATTTATTTTTAAATATTACAGTTAGACAAGTGTCTGACATCACAGATCCACCTTCCACTCAAATCTTCCATTGTCTTTAACCTGTAGGTTCTTGGAGCAACATCTGAGATGACAGCCCTTGTTTTACTTTAAAAATTAAATCCTACTCCAGAAAGCAAAAAGAATATATACCCCTCTCTAGGCATCCACCTAATCTTGAAAGACCCAGGAATGTATTTTGAACTACAGTCACATGACAGACTCCCTCAGAAAACAGAACCTTCTGTAAAGAGCATTGGGAACCAGACAGCACACAAACCCCACTGCAACAGGAGAACAACAAACGATGAACAGTTTCAAACCGTTGAGGAAGAGCTTACCTCGCCTCTAAAACCGTATGTAGAAATACTAGCCAAGTCTTCAAATTTTTGCAGTTTACTCGTAGTAAATCTCTCACATACAATGTCCAGATCTTCTTTCTATGTGAAAGGGACAAGTAATAGTCACTTTCCATGTTTTTTTTTCAGGATCAGAAACATGTATAAATTGAAATAAATTTTAAAATGTAGTATTAAACGTCATCATACAGCTGTCAACTTGGTTTACTCACTCTGATACCGCAGCCGTTGTCTTGGACCTGGATAAGCTTCAGACCACCTTCTTTAACTACTACCTGGATACTCGTAGATTTAGCATCCAGACTGCAGAAATCAAGAAAGCTTTCTTGAGAAGAGGAATTCTAGAGAACAAAGGACTACATGACCCAAGTTGAATTCTAATTCATTCTCACACAAGTGAGAGTTTGTTTCCGCTCATACTGGAATTTATTCTGTTTCAAGTAAACCTTTCCTGTCTCCTTACTCGGTTTTTTCCCCTCTTTTAGCAGCGATACATTATTCTCAACCACCAGCTACAGCAATTACGAGGAAACGTTCACAAGTTTCAGAACTTCAGGAAGGTGCCTAGTCCCAGGCCTAGCGCAGACTCAGCCACTTGCTCTCACGCGGCTGACACAGCTCCCTGCGTTTCCTAGCGAAAAGGCAGCGATTTGTAACCCGCACAGACTTTATCTCCCAGACAAATAACCGAATTATTAACCTGACACCGACAGCACACGATTCGTAAGCCCACCGAACAACAACCAAACGAACCCGACGCCGCATTTCGACAGCCCTTTCGAGCGGAGCTGCCCTGCGGTCAGCCAACACCGCCGGTACCCGCCGGCGGCCCCCTCCCGCTGCCCCAGGGCCGCAGCGCGCCGGGCTGCCCCGGAGCAGCACCCCCCCCCCCCCCCGGCCCCGAGCACGGCCGGGATGCGGCCCAGCCCCCGCGGCAGCCCCCTGCCCCTCTTCCAGCCGGGGGGAGGGGCAGTCCCCGCGTTACCAGTTCTCGATCATCTCCTTGATGGCGTTCGCCGGCCTCTGGATGACCTCGCCGGCCGCGATGCGGTTCACCACGGCTTCATCCAGCCGCCGGATCACGCCGGCCATCAGTGCCGTGACAGCGCCTCCCCGAGGGAGGGAGCCCGGCTACCCGGGCAGCCCCAGCAAACGGGGCTCGGAGGGCTGGGGCTGCTGCCCACAGAGCGAGCACTGGGACCAGCGGGAGCCCCGAGGGAGCCCGGGGCGGAGGAAGGGTACGGGGTGCCCACGATAAGGGACAGGAACCGGCGGGGAGCGAGAAAGGACCACCCCGACCCGCTCCGGCCGCTCGCGCCACACCGCGCCTCAGCACCTCCCACCCCCGCCTCCTTCGAGCGGGCGGCCTTCCGATTGGGCCACGCAAGTGCCCATCACACGGCCGCTTTCCTTCCCGTGGCACATACAAACACGGCGGAGGGGCCGGAAAGCCGTAGGACTGCGGGGTCCCGCTGCGATTGGCTGAGCGCCGTGGGGGGGCGGAGCGCTGCGGTGACGTGTGTCAGGGCGCCACCTGGCTGCGGGAGGTTGCATCACGCCGTGCGTTTCCGACGTAGGCGCGGAGCTACGTCATCGCGGCGCGCTTCGTGATGGGGGGAGCCGGTAAACGCGGTACGAAAGCGGCGGAGGTTACGCGTTTCTTTAGGTGCCTGCGGCCACAGGCCGTACCGCGATGTGTGTCTGTCACCGCAGCGCGCACTGTGCGCGTTTACGGTGTCACCCCGGGCTGTGGCGCGCGCCTGTGACAGCAGCGCGTGCCGCGCCACATGGCTGACCACAGCACGTGTTCCGCTGTGTGTCGCCGAGCGTAACAGGCTTTCCGGGGTGCGTCTGATCCCTGGATGCAGTGCGGTCCAGGTCAGTACAGGGACAGCACCCATCGCTCAGGCTCGGGGGTTGCTCAGGGCGGGTAACCCTGTGGCAGGGCTACAGCTTGGGAGCGGGCCCCGAGCTTTGGGGCCTCCTGGGCTTTGGAGACTTGTCACTCAGAGCTCTGGCTTTCCTCGGCAGCGCCTGCAGCACTGGGTGGTGTGCTGGGCCTTGTGTCTGGGGTACGGGCACTGCACGGGCGGCGGGAAGCCTCTTCCCGTGACTGCAGCAGGGGAGGGGACCGTAGCCCCGATGCGAGGCAACCTGTTGGCTCTTGCAGGTCTCCCGGCCCGGCGATCGCTGCGCCTGGATGAGTTAGTGGACCACGTAAGGGTTAAACGGCTGCAGGCCCTGTGTGGCCCTTGGGCCTGTGTTGTGCTGCACAAGTCCCTTGTCTGCAGGACAACCTCAGCTCGTGGGCAGCCCCCCCCTCCTTACCAGCAATTACGCCACCTGCGTGGCCTTGCCCTTATGTAGAAATGCAGCAAGAAGTTCCCATGTGAACTTCCTTTCAGTTTGACACTGGAAATGATGAATCTCCAGAGCTGTTCTCATGCAAGAAAATCCTCCAATAGCTTGAATGAACAAAATGTGGTAACCCTTTCGACGGACAGGGTCTGCATGGTGTGCTGTGCGTGCATTGGTCTCGTTCAACTTGAGGTTCCCAGCATCAAAAGGCACATAGGATTTTCTGGACTATTCTCTCTTTGTTTATACTGGGATCGTAACCGACCAGCACCTCCTGGCGCAAAGCAGCTCTCCACAGCGTTTCCCTAAGCACAGCAAGCGCCGCTTCTCTGGGGCGAGCTGCAAACGGAGCTTCAGGAAAGCAAAAGCTTCTCCAGGAGGGCAGTGTCACTGCAGTGCCTTGTCAGGGCGGTGTAGTGGGTGCGTCACGGTGTAAATTAACACAGTATGTTCAGGTCGTTTATGAGTGGCTTGTAGCTGTAGTACCAAGAAATGGAGATCGTTCCAGTTGAAGATGCTCTACTGCTAGCACCTCTTCACCTAATGTAATGTAACTTCCCACTCTCTCCATAAACACCTGCCTTCATGTTTGGGATCAGACATTAATTGCAAAATGTTGACAGCAATCAATAAAGCAGTGTTCACTTTGCAGGAGGGAAAAAGAAAAGAACGAACTGAGAAGTGTACCTTCACGGGTACCACTTTAAAGAAGAGGCTCGTGGCTGTGCCCGTGGCTGTGCCCTGGCCAAGGTCATAAAGAAGGTACAGGCCCTCCAAGGAGTGTGTGAAACACGAAGCAAAACCCTTTTTTTTTTGTGAGTGTTAAGGATTAAGTGTGTGAAACATGGATTGGGGGTACCTCGCTATAAGGTGCTTTGCCTTGGGAGGACATTTTTGTCCTCAACACTGTCCAGGATGGTTGCTATAAAGTGTCACGCTGTCTAATTCCTGTCCATATGGACAGGTGCCTGCAGTGCACCTAGGCAGGAAAGATGCCCGCAAAACCTACTTTTAAGGCTGACTTCAGGTTCCCCACTTGTCCTTGGCGAAACTATCTGGGTGGAGGCCAGCAGTCCTGCCCTGCCACCTCCTTGGCTGTGGCTTCCTGGAGGTTGTGACTGCAGTAGCTGCTGCTACCCGGGCCATGGTGCATTTTTGCTTTGACTCACAGGAAAAGGTTGGGACCTAGGTACAAGCCCACCCCTGGTTAGCATGAGCGGAGCAGGTGGCAAGGGGTTAATAGGCACGAAGAGAGGGCGAGCAGCTGTGCACCAGCCTTGACTTTGAGCTGGCCTGGGAAGCATCAGGAGCCGGGGAGCACTGAGCTTCAGAGCCGACTAATCTGTCTGCTCCAGCATCTGAACCTAGGGGAGGAATCTGGTTTCTGTAGCCTTGGGCAGTCTGCCACAAGCCCTAACCAGAGCGGCTGATAATGGGAGTGGGAGAGCAGAAGGCGGATCTCGGCGCACAATCTGGGACAGAAGGCCTTTACTCAACTCTTCCTTGTCCGTGTTGCTGCCGACAGCTGTTTGTGCTGGCAGTGTCTGCCCTAGACCAGCCAGCACGAAGATTTCCCCCTTTTGTTACTTAGACCTGTGTCAGTGGCATACAGATGCAGTTCACTTTACTGGATGTTGCTTGCATGGAGCTTTAAAATCTTGTGTGGGCTGTGCCAAACTCCCGATTTTCATGTGGAAGCTGATATAAGTCTGTTTCTCTGGTGGTGAGTAGCCATCAAAAGACTTTCATATTTGCATCACAGCTGCTCCACCTGGAGGTTCATACCCCACCAGCTTTGCTCTGACACACTCAGGTGTAAGCTGCTGTTTTGTGTGGCCATTGGTTCAAGGAGGGAAACATCAGTCACAATCACTAAGGTTAATTCGCCAGAGAAGCCTGGTAGAGACACGTGTGTCATGGTAAAGTACTTCTTTCATTTTTAGATATATTTTCTGTCTACTAAGAGGATAAAGAATGCATGAATTTGGTTTTATTAAAGCAAATCGAAACCAAATTATCTAGATTTCATTTTTAATCATTTAGAAAGATATAAGCAGTGTATTGTGAAGCCAGGGCTCAGTAATGGTGTCAGGGCAACTGATGTGGTGAAGAGTGAATGAAAAAAGCCTGTTGGAATCTTAATGCTTTTTAGGATCCCAAAGAGGAAAGTTGATATATTTAGCAATCGATGCTCAGAAATTTCAGAAGGCAAGAATTAGTTTCTTGAAAACACCCAGAACTGAAACAGCCCCACAGGCACTAGAGAAAGGTACTGAGTTTTTTCCTTGGAGACACAGATGACCACTGTATTAAAAAGAAAAAGATAATGCAGTGGAAGAACTGCAGTCTTACCAAAATCTTTCTCACTGCTGAGACAAGATGGCCCAAGTGCCAATATACAATATGGATTTTTAATTATTTGATTTTTATTATAAAATCTGTATTTTTTAAAATGCAGAGATCTGTGTAGCTTTGGGTCTAATAATCTGCTACAGTGTATACCATTTTTAGCTCTTACCCACTAATT
Organism: Rhynochetos jubatus; assembly: GCA_027574665.1. NCBI lineage: Eukaryota > Metazoa > Chordata > Aves > Eurypygiformes > Rhynochetidae > Rhynochetos > Rhynochetos jubatus. The sequence continues at coordinate 34,463,224 of CM050653.1, forward strand.
ATCTTGTAAAGGTATCTCATAGTCTCTAGTGCAGGTTTAGAGCTGAGGTCTGGGGTCTTGTAAAGTGCAGAAATACTGCTCAGCAGGCCCAGAATGTTTGTTCTCAACCTGCTCCTTCTACAGACCCACCCAAGGCTGGTTTCAAACCCAGTCAAGCTAATCATGTAGAGACAGTTTCAACAAAGAGTGATTAATTCATTAAGCACAGGTGCTTTGCTAGACAAAAGGTAAACCCTTAATAGTAAGTACATCTCCAGGTCTGTCTCAGAATTGTGCAAGACAGAAATGGCAGAAAAGTGATTACGGAGACGGCGACCCGAAGAGACCCTGAAACTGAACCAAGGGTTGGAACCAGAACAGAAGAATGCAGCTGAGACAGGGCATTGGGATGGTCTGTGATAAACTTTGGAGACTGAAAGGCTGAGTGGAAATACACAAAGACTTCGGACCTTATGTAATGGGTATTGATTGAATGATTTAAAAACTGCGAGAGCTTGGGCCATTGGCCACTCACTGGGGGGGGGTGGCCCAACTCTGAGCGGTGATTAAATAAATGGCATACCTAGAGCAACCCGCTTTGTCTGGTGAAAAAAATTTTCAACAGTCTGCAGCATGTACTCACTATTCCAACTCAGATGTATTAAGAGGCACAGAAAATAGTTTTTTAACTTACACATAACTCGCTAGTGACACATTCAAAATCAACATTGCTTTATTTGGCTTAAGCCATTAAAAGGGTATATTAAGAAATAGTAGGTTTAAGAAAGAATTGGAGTATGGGTTTGCAGCATAGGGGAAACAAGTAAATCCTGCACAACGCTATCTTCTTTACAAAATGAGAACCCAAGGCTACACCCTGTAATGTGAGACAAGGCTATGAAAAGGCTGAGACCTGCTACACTGCAAAAAGGACCAGAGGGTGATGAAATCAATTTAAAAGGTTGAAAGTTCTAGGGATTTAGACTGCAGCTCAAGCGGAATAGGAGGTTGAAAGACGAGGGTTGCTTGAGCAAAAACAGCCTGTTGGTTTTTTGGGTTTTTTTTGAAGCAAGTTGAGCAGCATTCCAGTAAGTACGAGGGTTTTTTCCTATGCTAGTACTTTTGTAAAATTCCTTGCAGAAAACGGCTTTTTTCATGGGTGATATTAGGGTCTCTGAAAATGTCTTCTCATTTGCCCTTAAATCATTTTCCTCGATGTGCATGTTAATGGGAAATGGTATCTTTCACCCTCCTTCCATTTTTTACTGCCAAAGAGCAGCAAAGTTTACGGCAGTTTCTTAGAAGTGTCTCCAGTTGGCTAGAAAGAGATAACGGAAAGAATGCAAACCGAAGAACCTTGATTCGCAGACCTCTGCTTCTCTTCAGCTTGTCTTGACAAGCACCCGGAGCGTCCAGGCGGTTCTTTTAACCCTCACCATTGCGGAACCTACTCATCTCTCAGTGAAATTTTGTTGCAGCTTTAGGATACAGAATAAAACATTAACACAGCATTTGGGCTGTATATCAATACCAGAATCAATACCGTGGTTGTCTGTATATCAGTACTGAAAGCAATAGCACTGCCGCTACGGATGTATTACTAAACCTATTTACAGAGAAGGAGCTGCTCCGAGCTAAGGCACTGACTACCTGAACCCCTCGACCACACAATAGCCCCCATTCCAAGATGGAGAAAAGCATCAGACTCACATTCCAGTGAAATCAAATTATCTGGTATATACTTCAAGACAGTTGCCATTGCTCAGCTGACACAGGATCACTTGTTAAGCTGCGGTAATTATGTTGTGAGTCAGTACCTCATGGTTCAGGTCTGGGTGAAAATGTGCTTCTAGAGTGGAAGAGTTGCTCAAGACTAGGCGTTGCATGCCTTTATACACAGCTTCAGGCATTTACATTTCGCAAGAGGCGTTTTTGCTAGAAAATACTGCCCCGAGTAAGATTTGTCACCCTAATTTATAGTGCATTTTTATGAATTCTGAAGGAAAGCAGGTTCTGGAAGCTCATGATAAGAAAATAACTTTGAAGCCTGTACGCTGTGTATTTCTATACCCTCATCATACCCTGTAACATGCACTCCTGTCAGGTAAGGAATTACTATTAAGTCTACTGTATAGGACCCCAGAGCACTCAGATGACCAGGATGGTTTGTGCAAGGCCCTATAGGACAGGCCTGATAGAATTTGGAATCAAAGTTCATTCTTTTTGTCAGTTTGTTAACCATAATATCACTTCTCTACCTAGAATGCAAACATTATATGGACCTTAAAACATCCATAGTTGCGTTTCCTAGAAAAAATTAAGCTGAAGACTTGTACAAACTGAAGACTTGTTACACTCCAGGTCTTACAGGTGAAGTGGAACACACCTGAGCTGGTTTTCGCTGGGATAGAGTTAATTTGTTTTTCACAGTAGCTAGTACGAAGCTGTGTTTTGGATTTGTGTTGAAAAATGTTGATAACGCACTCATGTTTTCAGTTGTTGCCAAACGATTCAGCTGAAGCTGAAGACTTTCAGTTTCTCACATTGCCCCTGTCCTCCCAGCTTCTTCTCTACAAGAAACTGAGGGGGCATAGCCAGGACAGCTGACCTGAACTGACCAAAGGGACATTTCATGGCATAAAACGTCGTGCTCAGTATATAAGTTGCAGGGGAAGTTGGCTGGGAGACATGACCACTGTTCAGGGACTGGCTGGGCATTGGTCAGCGGGTGATTAGAAGTTGTATCACTATTTTTTTCTGTTGTTGCTGGATTTTTTTCCTTGTGGTTTTGTTGGTTTTTTTGGTGTTTTTTTTTTTTCCTTTTAATTACATATTAGTAGTAGTAGTATATTCACTACATATTATCATTACTAGTATTCTTAGTATAATTATTTATTTTAAATTATTAAACTGTTCTTATCTCAACCCACTGTTCTTATCTTTTTCCTCTGATTTTCTTCCCCACACCCTATAGTGAAGTATTTGACATTCTAACCCACGTGCAGCAACGCATTAGTGTTAGCCCAGTTGCAATACTGCTACTGTTCACAGTCCACATTAATGCAGGCAAGGCTCACTAGTACAGTTAAAATAATTAGACAGAAAAATCTCCCTCGTACCTACCCCCTTTCTCTGCTGCCATGCTCCCTCATCTGTCTGAGTGCCCACAAGGACAGGCAGGGAGACTGCTGGGGTGTCACTGACAGACCAGCATCCCAGGCTCTTCCCTGGGAGGAGGCTGATGCCCGTGTGGAGGTCCTTTCCTCCTCGGTCTTGCGCAATGCCTGGGTTTATTTCTGTATATTGTTTTAATGCAATCTGTGTATGTGAACTTGCTCGTCATTGGTTCTCAATTGTTCAGTTATATGTTCTTTCTTCTGTATCTGCAGTGGTTAAGATTATCCTCCAGTGATGACCACTGTGGTTTGTGTTCAGAGCCTGGCACCTCTGGTACCATCCCATTTTTGGTTCTTGTACCTGCCATTTTGATCTAGGATAACAGACAACACAGTCAACAAAAAAGAACTACAAGTTGTCACAGTAAACAAGCTAACCTCCACCAAATCTGACCACAGATAATTGCTATTACCGCTAAAAATAAGGACAAATCAGCTTATGCTGACATAACCCAGAGAAGGCTAAGACCCTGCCCCTGTCAAGCCGGTGTGGATCCTTCAGCCTTTCACCTGTAATGGCAAAAAATGGTGTTTACTTGGCTGCAGACTATGCCCTGATTCGTAGGGAGGGAACTGCTGTAGGCAAGGCATTCTGTAATTGTCCTTTGCAAATGTACCAGAACATTACTTGTTACCTCTTCTCTTCATCTGACATTAAAAACTGTCACAGGCAGAATGCTTGTGTAAATTAATCACACATTGATAGGAAGGCAGCATTGTCCGTGTTCCTAAAATGGTATGAACGTGGAATTGATGAGACCAAATTTGTGCCAACTTCCCCCCTCCACCCCCTCTTCCCTTTAGAGTAACTGCATCGTTCCACAGTGGTTAGATTTTTCCAAGCTACTCTTGACGATGATGCTAGTTTTTCTGATATTCTACTTATCTGTTCCTTTGAAACAAGAAGTCTTCTGGGTCAGTCAGGAAGGATGAAACAAAAGCCCTAGCTCTTTCCTTCATTTCTGTAGCTTTTCTGTACATTTCTGTGTGACTGTGTATTCTGCAGAATTTTGTGAGCTCTGGATGGTCATTTCTGTACGATGGTGCAATACCACTGCATAACACTGCATGTATTCTGTCACCCGTTTTCTTTTCCTCTGGGATTTAGCATGTTCTGAAAGATCAGTTCTTTTGGCATAGTCTTAGTTAGGGGAAGCTTGAGATGAACTTAAAAGTATATTAACTATATATTTACTACATTAACTATATAGAATTATTATATATTTATGAAAATAAATTGAAGAATAAACATCTTTTAAGTTCTATACAGGTGTCTTCATCTTGAGTTACAAGAAACAAGTTTTTCACGGTGAGAACAGTCAATCACTGGAACAACCTCCCCAGGGATGCGGTAGAGCCCCCACCGCTGGAGGTTCTCAAGATGCGAGTGGACATGGTGCTAGGCAATGATGTCATCTAGGCTCCCCTTCCCACGGAAGGTTGGACCAGATCATCTGTGGAGGCCCCTTCTTCTGTGATTCTGTGATTATTGCACGATTGGCCTGCAGGGGAAAAGAATTGTTTTCTAATATTTTCTTTGGCAGTAAATGCTGATAGTTGTTTAACCTGATTTTTATAGAGATTACTAGATTATAGTGATTACTAGAGAATGAAAAAGTCCCATTTTGATTTTGCTCAAACACTGTACAAGAATGGACAAGATACATACGCTGCAGATTCAATACCTTAGCTGTTCCTTTAAGTGGTTGAACTAGCTCTTGAGGGACATCTGACTCTTGGGCCCAGAGCTCTCTAATGACTTCTACATTCCTGAACTTTCTAAGGTAAAATAAATAAATAAGTAAATCAAAATGCTTAATTTCCGGAAAGAAGTGCAACGGGATAAACCATACTCTCGCACCTGCAGTCGGTGACCTGCATGCTCTAAAATTTAGAAGTTACATTTGGGCAAATACCTAACTATTCAGTCACTGGGCAGGGGCTGGGGCACTTATACCACCGCTGTTCTCAGGGTATTTGATTTCTCTTCAATGTATATCAAGAGTAGCAAAAGCACCTCGGAGCTCAGTCAGCGGAGAGCTCGTGCAGGGGTTTGGCTGCGCTGAGGTCGGCACCACGGTGGCCGCCACACCGACATCTGTGACTGAATAAAAATGACCTGTTTGCGTGTGATTCATCCTCTTACTGCGCTGTAACTGGGAGGGGCGAAAAGAGAGGAAGGAGGGGGAGACCGTAAGAGGTAAAAAGAGGCTTTTATGTTGTTGGAGGGCAAACGGGCTGCTGAAGCTCTGCCATTTTCACTTTTGAGTTTCACTTCTGCGGAGAGACCTTGCTCTCGTTGACAAATGAAATCTAAAGCAAATAGCTACGTGCCCAGTCAGGGGGACACCCCGTGCTGCAATATGTGGCTGTTGCTCAGAGGAGCCACGTAACCAGAAGAGCACAGTGACCCACAGCATTGCATGAAATTTGCGGAAACTTCTGAGTCTTTTAGATAATAGTATCTGCAGTATGAAACTCAGAATTTGTTGCCTGCTGGTGCTACGGTTAAATAGGTTTGTAAGCCTGTGAGAGTTAAGAGTGCTGTGGGAAACTTGGTGAGACATTGGAATAAGTAGTATTCAGACATCAGCTAAAGAGATCCCTGCCACTTTTGGAGGTAATTAGCGTATATCACAGCTGTATTGTCGTCTTGTAGTATGACAGTAAATGTGTAAACAAGATGTGCCGTTCTGCAGGATATGGAATGGCATGGGCACAAAAGCAACCTGTTTTTTACCGCTTTTTTAACTTAACATAGCGGACATTTAGGGGAGGGGATGTATGTGAGCAAGAGGGTTGGGTTTGCTTGGTAAGGAGTAAGTGATTCAGGAAGGGAAATCCTGCCAGCAACTCCAGAGCCAGGCAAAGGTGTAGATACTGACCCACCAAGACGTCCTGCAGCTGGAGGAAATGTCCTGCATGGACAGAACTGAAACAGGTGCGGTGGCTGGAGGCTCAGTTTTGTACAGGGGTGGCCGTGTCAGCCACACTCAGGAATGTGGCCATGTCAGCCACATATCACAAAGAAGTTCTTCCCAGAGAGGGTGGTGAGGCACTGGGACAGGTTGCCCAGAGAAGCTGTGGATGCCCCATCCCTGGAAGTGTCCAAGGCCAGGCTGGATGAGGCTTGGAGCAACCTGGTCTAGTGGAAGGTGTCCCTGCCCATGGCAGGGGGGTTGGAACTAGAGGGGCTTTAAGGTCCCTTCCAACCCAAACCGTTCTGTGATTCTGTGACACTGTGCCCCTGGGATGGAGGGGATCACACTGCCTCAGTTGGAAAGTCCTGCAGGATGGGTGGCAGAGTGTGTCATGTAGTCACTGTCATGAGCTGGTTTTGAGAGGTTGAATCACATAAGGGGAGAAAAGGAATTTGGAAAAGCTGTTTTCTCCTTTGCCCCCATCGTGGCGGTGCCCGCTGTTCGCAGTAAAAACAACTCCCACTTAAAACTTGGCACAGACTTGTTACGAAAACAAACACAGAAAATCCTGCCCATCTCTTCTGGTGTGCAGCTAGGAGAGTGCTGGTGCCGAGACCTGGGTGGGAACACTTTTGACTTAGTTGTCTTGGTTAGCCTGTGCAGATTCTTGACTGGTTTCTTGATGCACAAACATCTCTTGGCCTTTGGGCACCTCTTCGTAGGAGCATTCCTCTTTCTGTCACCAAGCCTGTCACCTCTGTTTCTCATGAAGCCAGGCTCGATGCCACTCTCTTGCTAAAATCCCATCCAGTCCTTGCTGCTGTAGATGGACATGTTCTTTGCTGATAAAAGCTTTGTCTTCATGCTCCAAAGCAGCCGATGGCCCACCGCTACTGTTACTGTCGTGACTGGCTGCATGCAATCTTAGTTGTCTTGGGGCTTTTGGCATTGCCCTTTCACACCATCACAGCTACACCCCATTAGATCATACTGGTATGGAAGCACAGGGACATAGATCTGAAGTTATTTGCTCTAAATTACCTGAACTGGAACAGGGGCAAATGTATGGATTTATTGCAAAGCAAAAGAGCACAAAAGTATGTGTCTTTATTATTATTATGGGTTTCTCCCAGGATGACTCACCTCTGACAACAAGCCCCATGTTTCTGCAAGCTGTGGTTGTTGCTGCCAGCTTGTTCTCCAGATTCCTTCAGGCGCTGCTGCTGGGGAGACTCACCGGCCCCAGCCTAAACCAGGGAGCCTCAGGGAGTGGCTTTCCCAAAACCTTCATCCTCTTCTCCATTCTCCACCTTTCTCTCTCTCTCCTCCTTTGCCCCCACTCTCCCTTGCTCAGCTACTTTGCCTCCAAAGCAAATAGGTTGAGATGACAGGTGCAGAAGGATCACGTTTCTTTACCCTGGTCACACCTATTGCTCTCCCTACCTGTCCTTCACCACTCACTTGGCTCTGTTTCTGCCTCTTCTGAGACTATTTGAACTGCTCTCCCAGGAGTGAGTACACTTCATGTAAACAGTCTTCAGCTGGCGGGGTTATTCCAAATTGTTTAGCAGCCATAAAAGGAGATCGTAAAGAAGGTATTTCTGTGATACTAAATGAGTTTTATGCTTATAGCCAGGTTAAAGTCTAACTAAGAGGCATCCCTAGAGCAGTCCTTCCATGCACAACAGGCCGTGTAGTGTAAAGGATTATATTGCTTTCCTAACAAGATACACAGCGCTTGCTGTCACAGGACTGCCACGGGTGTATAAAGAATAACACAGGAGGATGGCTGTGGACTGTGCTGGTGGCAAACGCAGGAGGAACAAAACCCTTTGGCTTGCAAAGAGCACCAATAGTTGTGTGTGCATCACTGACAACTGCTTGTACAATGATACAGAGCTCTTCTTGGAGGGCTATAAAGTGCTTTAATAGACATTCAGACAAGTATACTAGCCTGTATGATGCTGACACAGGCAAGGTTAAGCAGTCAGGCTTTAAAGAGAAGGAGTAACAGGAAAGGGTAATAGGCAAGATATGTTAGGCAGGAGAAGAGATTTTTCAGCATTAGGGCAACTAGAAGCCAAATAATAAAATAGGCATGTATTTGCCATTAGTTGTGTATCCTTATTATGTGCTTAAGACTCCACTGACAGTTCTTCTTTTAAAGCTATTATTCTGATGTAGCTGTTTTGTCTGGGACAAGTTTCTTGACCTCAGGAATAGGGTAATCGAAAGTTCATCACCAGTATCGCTACAACAGTTTGGAGATATGCTTTTAAAGTCAAGCAAACATCCTGAAATAATCGCCCTGATAGAAGCTGCAGCTTGGATACCTCCACAAAACCACACCTACACCACAAACTTTTGCCCTCATAGCTCTAATAGCTGGAGACATCATTTATGGCCAGTTGACTAACACTCTCGTGTGGGGCAGTTATACCAAGAAAAGTAAGTTTCTCCAGGTACATTGTCAGAGAGCAGAAAGGGCCAGCTGCTTCCCAAGGGATGGGGAGACATGGGGGTCTCCATGGGACCGGCTGGGCAGGGGCTTCCCCAGCCAGGGTCCATCCCACCACCCGCAGTGAGCCAGCTGGGAAGGCTGGTGGGCAACTGGGTGCAGCCCCCAACCCAGGGCACAAGGCATCTCCATGGGGACAGGAAGGGACTGAGGCCAGGTTGGGATGTCAGCCTGCGGGTGGGGGTCAGGATGGTGAGAGGAGCCAGGGTCAGACACAGCCCCACGATCGCCAGGCCCATGGACTGGGGGGAGACCTTGGTGAGGTTGGTTGGGGCCCTTAAGGCTGATTGGTGTCCCCCTGTCCCTGACGTAGGGTGTAGTTTGCTTGGGTCCTTGAGGTGGAGAGAACAAAGTCACTTGTGTCAGCGTTGGGAGCATGTTGTCACTACAATAGACGCAATGCCTTCAGCTGGGAGCCGAGTCGGCATCCCAGCAGGTGCAGGTCTCTGGTGAAACGTAGCAGCTTCTGACCCGGGCTCGACGCTGTGCTCAGCAGCCACGACATGCTGGCTGCTCAAGAAAGCAAGAGCTGTCAGTGGAGTAGCTTCCTCAAGCCCAGCACGGCTGAGGGCTTGTGACACGCGCTGCAACTCTCTTCCCTGGATGTGTTCCACAAGGTGTTCTTCCCTTCCAAGTTAGGTTTTCCCATCACTACAAAAGGAACAGACCTAAAAAGCATGATTTCTAGCATCAGCCGTGCAATGGATGTACCTCCATCATGACCTCCGACATGTGGGTTCACGTGTGGAGTGACAAGTGGAGGGATCTGTTGCTCACTCTCCCATCCAGAAGTGTCCTGCCTTGGAAACGTACCCATACCAACACCTCTACCCTACAGTTGCAACAGAAGGGTTGCAGGAGCCGTGTAGAAGGGGCTTTATACACCATGTCATGCTGCCTTGCTGGAGCACCTCCTCCCAGTGCGTCGGAGCACCCTGCATCAGCCAGCACACCTAAGTGCTTGCCTGCGCACTCAGACATGCCCTACTGCCTCCCTGCGCAGGAGTTCCCCCCCCAGCTTCCGTGTCCTCTCCAGACCCACCCTTTCCAGTTTCTGTTCCTTCTCCGCTCGCTTGAAATCAGGAAACGCAACAATTTGCAGACTCAGTGGTTCTCCGGCAGCGTGGGTGCGTGGCAGGGACGCAGCCTTTGGAAGCATTCCGCTCTGCACGAGAAGGAAACGCCCCGGCTGCACGCCGGGGAAGGGCTTACAAGCTGCCAAGTTTCATTTTTACAGCTGAGTTAAAAAAACCAAAACAAACCAACCAAGTTTCGTTTTCTGACTCGTGGCTGGGTTGACAAACAGCCGCACACAGATGTAGCGAAGGCTCTTCTTGTACCCGTGTTAAGGCCAGAGTCCCTTCTGAGCCAAAAAGGCTTGTTTTTCACTCCGCACCAGAACTGAGGTGGGTTTTGTCCTGGGTTTCTCAGCGCTGAAGTGAAACACCCCAAAATAAGAATGACAGGGAGTTCCAAGGTTACACGAAGTGCCGGATATGGTCGTCCCCATCGGCCGCTCATCTCTCTCGACGTTCGTGTGCTGCTGATTCACACAAGCACTTTTGCCTGAATAAGAACTGCAAAACCCCACCCACAGATTTTGATTTCTTTAGGTCATTCAGCAACCAAGATTACTCTGGGGAACGTGCAGTTTTCCCCCCTGGTATCGATACAGCTCCCGAACATGGATTGTGGCTGGACTGTTGACCACTTTTCTGAAAAGCAGCTTTTCCCCATTATTTTGTTGCACTGCACTTGCAGGAAATGATTAAAGTACGCAGGCTAAGGTTGGCCTTACTTTGTTTCTCCTGTCCCTAAACGGGTGGCAGGATAATTCATGTGAAAACTTGGAAGACAGCTGATTCGCAGAAATTCATTGTTACATGAGAAAGATGTACAGACGGCAGTACTTGGTGACAGAAAAAAAAAAAAAGAAAACTATTAAGAATGTGTTTTGCAGTCCTGTGTCCATTCCTGGGCTCCTCGGTTCCAGAAGGACAAGGAGCTACTGGAGAGGGTCCAGGCGGGGCCACTGGGATGCTGAAGGGCCTGGAGCACCTTCCGTATGAGGAAAGGCTGAGAGAGCTGGGTCTGTTCAGCTGGGAGCAGAGGAGGCTGAGGGGGATCTTATCAATGCTTATCAATATCTCAAGGGTGGGTGTCAGGAGGATGGGGCCAGGCTCTTCCCAGTGGTACCCAGTGACAGGACGAGGGGCAGTGGCCATAAACTGGAAAACAGAAGGTTCAGCCTGAACATGAGGAAACCCTTCTTCCCTGTGAGGGTGACAGGGCACTGGGACAGGCTGCCCAGAGAGAGGGCAGTCTCCTTCCCTGGAGACTTTCCAAAGCCACCTGGAGTTGTTCCTGTGTGATCTGCTCCAGGTGATCCTGCTCTGGCAGGGGGGTTGGACTAGTTGATCTCTGGAGATCCCTTCCAACCCCTGACACTCTGTGACTCTGTGTGACTCGCGGCACCATCTCTTGTGAAGTATTAACCTGTGGCTCATTGATCCCCTTTTCCCAGTGGAAAAGACGGTGAGAAAGGAGGGAACAATTGCGCTGGCGCGGGAGGAGCCTTCACTCCCTGCGCGCCCCTCGCCCTGGAAGACCAAAGCAGCAGGGCAATCACCGGTGGCCGTAACCCGCCTCGGGATGAAGGGGGGGCCGAGCCGCGGACGAACGCTGGTTTTGCGCGTTTGCTGAAAACACTGCTACGTCATTACAAAAAAAAGGCATTTACACCCCTGTCGCGGCGGCGGCGGGTTTCTAGACGTGCCCGGTAGGAGAAGGCTGTCTACTACCCGCACCCCCACCCCGACGCCGCCGGGGCGCGCGGCCCGGGTGGTGGTGGGACCACGCCGGGAGCGGGGCGGTCTCGGTTTCGATTCCTCACGCGCGCCCCCCTCCCCCGGGGTGACGCGTGCGGCGGGGGCGGGGCGAGGGGCGGGCCCGGCGGGGCGCCCGTGTTTAGGGGCGGCGGCCGGCTCGTGCCCCGGGGGTTTCGCGGGTCGGCGGCGGCCGCGGGGCAGGTACGTACGTGCGCGGCGGGGTATGTGCGGGAGGGAGCCGGGGCATCGAGTGCGCCCGCCTGCGCTGCGCGGTTCCTCACGCACGGTACGGCACGGCACGGCTCGGCTCTGCCTCGGCTCTGCCTGCAGCGCGGTGGGGGGTGGTCTCCCGCCTCGGTCGAGCTGGCGTGGGCTTCCCGCGCAGCAAAGCGGGCTGTTCCCGCAGTGCGGGAGGAGGGGGCCGTGCTCCCCCGCTAAGGAGCGCGGGTGCGGGGTGGCGGTGGTGGTTGGGAAAGCTGCCAGGGAATGTGTGGGATGGCTGCAGGGGGAAGGGGAAGAGAGCGTTCCTGCTGCTGCCCAGCATCGGGGGGTGCGGGGGGGCCTGGTACGGGCCGCGCGGAGGGGCCGGGGGCGGGGGGAGGTGGGGATTGTGACCGAGCGGGAGGAGCGGCGAGAGAGCTCCTTTGGCACAGCGCTGCGGTGAGCGTTGGCTTCGTGGGGTTGGATCCTTGCCACGAGAAGCGCAACTCTGGTGCGAGGTCGTGGAGTGGGCACTGAGCAAACCTGGCTTTTCCGTGTGGAAAGGAGGTCGGGCACGGCGAGCGCTTCGGCAGGAGGAGGAGTGGAAAGGTCTCCCATCGATCCCTGTGGGGTGTGAACTTCAGGGTCCATAGCGTGGCTTTATGGCAAACTGGAAGGGGCTTTTCCGTGAAAACGTGCAAAAGGGGGTGTTTCCTAACAGTGTTTTTTTACCAGCGTGCCATCAGGCTTGCCAGGCGTTGGCTGAGAGCTGCACAAGCTCGAAATCCTTGCTGTTAGGGCAATCTGGGTTTGGTTTGTTGGGGTTGTTTTTGCTGCTGTTGTTTCTTCTTCCTCCCAGATGCAATACCGGCTCGAGCTAATGCACACAAAGGAAATACCGAGGCTGTTTGTTGCCATTGATCTCTTCCCGGGTCAGCTCTGGTTGATGACAGGACCGTTGCTGGGCTGAGCAAACAACTGCAGCAGTGCAAACACCTCCCTCTTGGGCTGAGAGAGGTGCTGTGGCTGAGCTGGAGCGGGGAGCTCCAGAGGATAGGAAGCAGCGTTAACGTTTTCCACTGTTTTGTGAGGGTTTGGGGTTTCGTTGTTTTGTAAGACAGTAATGACACTGCGTAGATAGAATATTGAACATGTTTTTGAATCGTTTTTTCTGTATATAAAATGGGAGATGCGAGTCCTTTCATAGTTTACTGGAAGGAGTAAGTATGTATACACAGTTTTTCTTGAAAGTGTAACTCCCCGATTGCCTTAACCATATGTTCTCTTAGTTGTAACTTGTTAGCGGTAGGTTGCAAAGAGGGGAGAATCATTTGAAACTGGAAGCAAAATGCCTGTTTTGTTTCACTTAGCAAAACAGGATGTGCTGGGGAACAAGGCCAGACCTGTCACTGATGCAGGCTGTGAGGCAGCCGTCGACAAGAGCTGGTCCACACGTGCTTGGTGTGAGCTCAGCTGCGAGGAGAGGAGAAGGGATGTTCTGGGCTGCCACCTTAAATCCAGAATGATGTGTGGTGGCCTTGTGTGAGGACTTTTGTCGCCAGACAACACGTTGAGGTCTTGCCTGTAAAGCGAGAGAGCATGACAGTGTCATGACGATACCTTATGGACAGGCTCAGGACATGCCAGGTGGTCGGTAGGAGCCAGTCTGTCAGGTTTGTGTTGCTCTGATCATGGATGTAAAACTCCAGTTTCACAGGGAGTGCTCTCAGTACGGAGCTGGTGTCCTGGGGTGTATGCACCCATCTCGTGTGGAAAGTGTTGTTCTTAGTGATGTGCTTTTGATTTCTGTTGCCTTGCCATGTTGCTTCCTAGGCTAGTGTGTGCAAGTCAACCACAAATCCTGCTCTAATCCTAGCTGTAACGTTGTAGCATCCTTGTCTTGAGGTTTTTGCTTGAATTACTGTGAGTAAGCAGGGCTGGTCAGGTGCTTCTGGCTATTATGGCCTCAGCTTAAGAAGGATATAGACCAGTTGGAATGAGCCCAGAGGAGGCCACGAAGATGATCAGAGGGCTGGAGCCCCTCTCCTACAAAGAAAGGCTGAGAGAATTGGGCTTGTTCAGCCTGGAGAAGAGAAGGCTCCGGGGAGACCTTACAGCAGCCTTCCAGTACCTGAAGGGGCTACAAGGAAGCTGGGGGGGACTTTTTACAAGGGCCTGTAGTGACAGGACAAGGGGTAACAGGTTTAAATTGAAAGCGGGGAGATTTAGATTGGATACGAGGAAGAAATTCTTCCCGGAGAGGGTGGTGAGGCACTGGGACAGGTTGCCCAGAGAAGCTGTGGATGCCCCATCCCTGGAAGTGTTCAAGGCCAGGCTGGATGAGGCTTTGAGCAACCTGGTCTAGTGGGAGGTGTCCCTGCCCAGGGCAGGGGGGTTGGAACCGGATGAGCTTTAAGGCCCCTTCCAACCCAAACCGTTCTGTGATTCTATGTTTGGGTCCTGATTCTGTGGTTTTGTTGGCCTGTCAAGCGTCTGAGGAGGAGCTGAGCTGCTAAGCGGTGTCAGGTATGTGAGTTTGTTATATAGCAATTATTACTAATAACTAAGCCCAGCTGCCTGACATCTGTATCTAGCCACGTAACAATTTGCATAAATAGAAACCAGTGTAGTACAGTGGTGATCTGGAGAAGAAGGACCTCGGAGGTCATTCAGGCCAGCCCTGCCCAGAGCAGGGTCCTAGGCTAGAGCTTGAGTTTTCTTGTGTTTGTGTTCCACTTGTTTCCCCTGGACCTTGCACACATCTCTTCCATATCTGGTTTGTGCATAGCATTTGAGATGTTAACAGGACATTGAGATGTCTGTGCTAATCATATCCTAGGATGCATTTCCCAAATGTTGATAAGGATGTATGTCTGGTTTCTGCCTGTGCCTGTCATGGTTTAACCCCAGCTGGCAACTAAACACCACACAGCTGCTTGCTCATCTCTCCCCTCCATTCTGGGATGAGGGAGAGAATTGGAAGGGTAAAAGTGAAAGAACTTGTGGGTTGGGATAAAGATAGTTTAATAGGTAAAGCAAAGCAAGGAATTAATTCTCCACTTCCCATCAGCAGGCAGGTGTTCAGTCACCTTCAGGAAAGCAGGGCTCCACCATGCATAATGGTTACTTGGGAAGACAAATGCCATTACTCCAAATGTTCCCCCGCACTTCCTTCTTCCCACAACTTTAAATGCAGATCATGACATCATATGGTGTGGAATATCCCTTTGGTTAGCTGGGGTCAGCTCTCCTGGTTCTGTCCCCTTCCAACTTCTTGTGCACCCTCAGTCTACTTGCAGTTGGGGTGAGGAGCAGAAAAGGCCTTGGCTGTGTGTAAGCACTGCTCAGCAGTAACGAAAACATCCCTGTGTTATCAACACTCTTTTCAGCACGGATCCAAAACACAGCCCCAGAACAGCTACTGTGAAGAAAGTTAACTCTACCCCAGTGTGCTGGTTATAGTCAAGAAAGCGTTAACTTTCTTTAGAGTGGCTGGTGTGAAGCTAGTTTTCTGAATTTACCCTGAGAAAAGTACGGAGGAGGTGTCCTTTTAGCTGGTGCTGGGGAGTGCTTGTACCAAATTCAAGGTCTCTCTCAGCTTCTGATAATCCAGCTGTGTTCCCAACTTTCTCAGGACAAGCAGTGGTGGGGGACGCACAGTTCAGACAGCGGACCCAAACTGACCGAAGGAGTGTTTTGTTTCATAGCACGTCATGCTCAGTACTTAAGTGGGGAGTGGGCTCAGGGGCCATAACTTTTTTACTCTCTACTTAACTCTTTTGCTGGCTCCTCAACTCTTCTGTTAGCTCCCTTAACGCCTCCACTAACTCCTTTGTTAGCTGCCTTGCTAATTCCTTTGCTGGCTCGTTCATGAGCTGGGGGGTCAGTTGGCTTTCCCTGTCATGCTGTTGCTTGTGGGGCTTGCTAGGACTCTGCTGCGATCGCGTTCTGGCTCTCTGACTCTCTCTTCTCAGGATCTGGCTGTTCATCGGTTGGTGGGTGGTGAGCAATTGCATAATTTGTTTAATTTTCCATTATTTTAATTATTACTAGTAGTATTTTTATATATATAATTCATTTCTATTCAATTGGTAAATAATTCTTATTTCAATTTTATGAGCTTCCTTGTCTTTTTCCTCTGATTCTCCCCCTTCTGCTGGAGGAGAGAGGGAGGAGGTGTGAGAGTGGCTTCGTGGTATTTTGCTGGCAGGAGTGAAACCACGACACCCAGACAAAACCAACACGGTGCCCTACAATCATTAGTTTACTAACAGAGCGTGTCTCCAGGGGAAAGCTTCGTACAAAATGAAGAGCAACCTGGGATGTTCTGTCTCGCTCGGCGCACCAGCAGTCATTTAGTATCTCTTGAAAGCACAGCCAGAACTGAGAAGTCTCACACCGGCTTTCAAAATACAGACGTAGCGCTTGCACGCTAGACCTGGTGCAAGTATGAATCTCACCTCAAGAGTGAGAAGTGCTGTGCAAGATGCTCTGATTCAGTGTGGTGCTGCACTGATGGAGCTGTGAGAAGGTAGGCCAAGTTCCCCTAGAACTAGTTCTGGCTGGACATTTAGGAGGGAAGGGTATCTGGAGAAGCAAAACTCTTAAGTGGTGTTTAGCGTTGTTTGTTTCCACTACGGAAATTGTGTTTCAGGTCTCCAGTTTGGACTGAAACAACCTCGTGAAGTTTTCTCTCTATTCACTTACCTAGGAAATTGTTTTCTTTCTCCTTTTAGAGGCAAGCACAGCTACAGAGATACATGCTGTCTTTGCCCCTGGAGGAGTGCGATGCGTAGAATGGTGGCTGGCCATAGGGCCCAGAAGCAATAAAGAAGCTTCATTTGGTCCAATTTATGTGACGTTCAGGGCAACATACGCCAATAAGAAGCCATCACTATGCTGCTCTGCTTGCCCTAGTCTGTTTCAAATTTGCTCTAGAATCTCATACTTCGTTTTCAGAGTGATGCTGGCTTTTACTGGGAGCATGGGGTCTTTTGGTACCAATCTGACCAGGTGACTTGTTACAGAAATGGGTGTTTTTTTGTTGCATAGGACAGAGTGAGAACCGGTCTAATGACAGGCAATCCCTATCTATCTGAATTTATCCCTAACAATAGGATGTTTAATGAGAAGCGATCTAAGTGACAGCCTTTTCATTTGAGTTGACCAGCTTCTCCCAGATAAACTGACATTAATTTTACAAATTTCAACTTCTTTCCCTTCTTCTGCATGAGATTTCCTAATGTGTCTGCTTATGGCATGGTCAGTTAGAACCTGCTCATCCTGATGGCAGAACTTGTAATTTTTGTCTCTGCTGTTTCTCCAAGGCCTGCTCTGAAAGTACAGGCAATTCAAAGATTTTTTTTTTTTTTCATTGACCAAAGCTCCTGAAAAAAGTAAATTTTTTTTCTGCTTTTCACTGTCATGGTTATGCTTACGTGCATTCAAAGGAGGCCGTGTTCCGTAAATGTGTCTTTGGTAGCTGTTGTTGTTGTCAGGAAAGCAAGTAAAACTGGCTAGCACAAGTTGTGGCCTGCTAGACCCTTCTCATCCTATAGTTTTCCTCTCTTTTCTTTGACCTGCCCTGACATTCATATGCAGCTATACCAGGACGCAGTGAATGTATGGATTGGAAGACCTACGTGCAGCGTGACTGCAGGACTGCCTGCTTGGACAGTGCCAGCGCTGGGCATGTGGCTGGATGGGGTCCCTCTGATGGACCAGCCAGGGGTGACACGGCAATTCCTTCTTGGTGGCACCATGCTCTCAGAGCCGGCTTGCTTTTGTTGGGCAAGAGCTAGTGAGAGCCTGGAGGTTTCCTCAGGAGAGAACAGGAATTCTTTGAATGCTGATGTAATGTATTTAGTTGTCACTCAACCACAGTTTGGATGCCTTGGGCATTACTTGTTGCCAGCTGGTAACGTCTGCCTGTTAGGTTGAAAGGGAATAAGGGAAGATTATTTATTCCTCTGCTTAATAGGAGTGAGGAATACACAGTCTTCAGAAGTCAGATTTCCTGGAAAGAGCAGGATGCTCATTCTTTACCACTATTTTAATTCAGATGCAGAACTCCCCAGATTGTGATAGTTCATTTGTTGGTTGCCTTTGGAAAGCTACTGTGCCTCAAGAATAAAACGTTATTCTACCACCGAGTAGTGCCATAAGGAGAGAACCTCAAAGCTTAACTTTCGGTATGAACAATAAGGAAAAGCTTGACTGTATAGACCTTCCACTTTTTCCCCGTAAAAAAAAGCAGTGTCACACAGTTTCTTTTTTAACACATGTAAACCAGATGCAGACAGAACAAACCAACTGCTTGGGTTCACCGTCAGGTTTAGTATTGCCAACTTCAGATGTTCAGAAAGCACACGCTGGCCTCTTGAGGCTGATCGCTGGGGTAAAGAACACAACATTTTTCAAGAATGACAAATAGGTTTTCTGGGTAATCTCTGTTTGTGTTGTCCAAGTTCACCCGCTCAGGCAGGAGGAATCAGAACTTAGCCTTTCAAACCCCTCAAACTGCCCTGCTTCTGAGGACAGTCTGACTGAAGCAGTTCAGTGGGACACCAACTATCACAATAACATGAGAGTTGGCAACATGTGAAGTGAATGGGAATTTTGCCCGCTGGCAGCAGTAAGAGTTGGAGCCAATTGTTTCTGACTTAACTGTATAATATTTTAATTCCTTGAGTGGAAATTAGTATGCTTCATTTTGCTGTCATGGTCATGCTGGTGGCCTCTGGAGTCATTAAAAAAGTGAACCGAGTAGTCCGTCTTGCCTGGTTTGGTTTTGTTTGTTTCTCTTTCTTTGAAGGAGAATGTCTCAACAATACACTGGGAAGGATCTCCCAGACCTTAGGGTGTCCCTGCACATTTATATATTTCATGGACTCCATAGCTTAGGGTCTGGAGCACAAGTCCTGTGAGGAGCGGCTGAGAGAGCTGGGTGTGTTCAGCCTGGAGTAGAGGAGGCTGAGGGGAGACCTGATAGTGCTCTACAACTACCTGGAAGAAGGTTGTATAGAGGTGGGCATTGGTCTCTTCTCCCGAGTGACAAGCGATAGGACAAGAGGAAATGGCCTCAAGTTGTGCCAGGGGAGGTTTAGATGGGATATGAGGAAAAACTTCTTTACTGAAAGAGTGGTCAGACATTGGAACAGGCTGCCCAGGGAAGTGGTGGAGTCATCATCCTGGGAGGTATTTAAAAGACATGTAGATGTGGTGCTGGACTTGGCAGCGCTGGGTTAATGGTTTGACTCGATCTTAAAGGTCTTTTCCAACCTCAAAGATTCTATGAAATCCCCGCTTTGAGCAGAACCTGCCTTAGTCTACGGTGGCTGGTTGGGATGGAGTTAATTTTCTTCATTACAGTGCTTTGTTTTAAATTTGTGGCCAAAACAACGCTGCTAACACACTAATGTTTCAGCTGTTGCTGAGCAGTGTTTGCGCAGCGTTGGGGCCTTCTCTGTTTCCCACTCTGCCAACACCCCACCCTTCCACCCCCCCAGTGCATAGACTTGGGGTGTGCAACAGGTTGGGAGGAGACACAACCGGGCAGGTGACCCAAACTGTCCGGAGGGATAGTCCGTGCTGTGTAATGTCACGGTCAGCAATGAAAGGGGAGAGGAGGGGGCTTAGGGACATTAGCCATCCCTAGGTTGGGAAGTGGCTGGTCTGTGTGTGGGCACTGGTGAATGATTGCCTTTGCATCACTTGTTTTGTTTTCTTTCCTTTCCTTTCTCTCTTCTTCCACTTCTCTTTTGCTTATTCAACATTTTTTGTCTCTACCACCAAGTTTTCTGGCTTCTACTTTTCCTTTCCTCTCACTCTATCCCATGGGGGGTAGGGAGGAAGCGAGTGTTTAGCTGCCCACCGGGGGTTAACCCACAGCACTTGCCAGGAGAATATCTTTCCTTAATTACATTCAGATGCAGTTGTGACCTTGACCTGTGCTGGTTGAGCCAGACAACGTTTTTGTTTAATGCTTGCCACGCTCAGGAGACTTTATATATAGGTTTTCAGTTAGCCCGCTGGTTTTGAGTTAAAAGTGGTTTATGCTTCCAGAAGATGTTGGGCAATAGCGAGACATGCTGTGCTAGTCAGTGTGGCAGTTCTTTCAGATCTTGGACTTAGATGTCATATTTGCATGCCTGTGTATCTCCCTTGGGTCTGCAAACTTGGGTGTGTTGCTAAAGCCTGCAGCAGACATCCCGGTTATTTAAATGACCTAAAGCTTAGAGTTTTGGCTGGGAAACTCCAGCGCTGGAAAAGGATGGGAACTTGTGTTCTGCTGGAAACCCTGCTACCCAGAGTGGGGAGGGGATGCCGCCTCCTGGTCTGAAACAGGGAGCTCAGTGCCAAAATTTCTCAGCACAAGACACATTTGAAGGTCTCTTTAAAATGTATGTTGCAATTTCGTGTGTTTTGCTATATTGTGGGGAAAGATAATCCTTTAAACATCTTGTAAATACCTTTTACTTGGAATTTTACTTTAAGTAGATTCCAAGGATAAGTAAGGTAAATAAGATTTTAGGTAAAAATTTCACCCTAAGTAGAAGCATAACTTTAAAAAAAAAAAAAAAAAAAAAAAATTAAGGCTTGAAATTCAACTATGATTTAGAAAGCTTCAGCTTCATGTGTATTCCTGTGTGAAGAAGCTCCTGTGTATTTGAAGTGTTTTGGTATTGGTGAAAATAATTTATCAAACCTTCTGATGCTGAAAAGTTGAAAGCTGAAATAATTACGAAAATAGGAGGTAGAACTGTATTTTAGCTTTTTATTCATTGCACTGTTGCTCTATTTTTCCCGATTTTCTTCACCTCAGTAGTTCTCATACTGTGCAATGCAAAAAAAAAAAAAGGTCCCGCTTATGCTATGTGTACACTTGGTTTGCTGTCTGCATAAGTGGCATTTTAAAAATACGTACTGTATGCACATTGTTCCATGAAGTGATGATTTAATTTGCCTAAGGTAAATGTCATAACTGTTCCTCTAGCATGACTGGTCGTCCTACCTCCCCCTGTAGATGGGACCTATTTTTCTTCACTTCATAGCCAGGAATTTAATCTGTTCTTAGTGCTTCCCTGGAATTAGGTGATGTTTGGATTGCAGATACCATCACCAAGTGTTTATTTGCTTAATTAAGACATGACTTCTGACAGGCCTTTTCCCAGCCAGCCTGGAGCAGTTTGGATCTGAGCTTTGTGGTTGCACCTGGTTCTTCTGCTGTTGCTGCTTTTAATCATAAAAATCCATCTGTGAAGAATGATTCTATGCGAGGCTCTAGCACTGGATTTTCCTCATTTGTGATTTTGATGTGCTGTTTCTTAACATACATGTATCTGGTTTTCCTCTTGTGTTTGTTTCCTTTATCTAGCTGCTTGGCCGTGTGATTAGTTTTATGTAATGAACCCAGATTTACAATTTTAATGATGCAGTATTTTTCCAGTCAATTGCAGCTGATGCCTGTTTCAGCCTTTGCTTTCTTTGGGCACCTGCTATATTAATTTTAGTAACTGTTTTAAATCTGCTTTGAGGTCCTCATGCACTATTAGTATACGTGTGTTACAGTATTTTCATGCAGTAGTGAAGTTTCAGTGCAGTTTTGTGTACATTGGATTATTGAATGTCTAGCCAGAGAGGCTGGACAAAACCATCATGAAGATAAAAAGCAAGTAAATGAGCTTTGTGTTTCGTTCATTGGCATGTATAGCTTCCTGTGTTTCTTAAGCATATGAACTCTGTCCTCTCGAGTGTTTCCTCCCACATGTAGCGTGTGTGCACATGTTTAGATAACTTGTAATCTTCATTTTAAAATCATGTCCTCAGATTTGAGGAGAAAAACTGAAAAAAAAATGCATACCAGTGGTAGTTCTGGTTAGCTGAAGTTGATTCAAAAATAGATGGGAGGTTGAGGCATTGACAGTAAAGGTGAGGCTATCACCTCACTGTTGTGGTTCAATCCCAGCCAGCAACTAAGCACCACACAGCCACTAACTCACTGCCCCCTCCTCCAGTGAGTAGGAGAATCGGAAGAAAAGACAAAGGAACTCCGGGGTTGAGATAAGAACTCTTTGTTAATTGAATATAAATTAATAAAATAGTATTACTAGTATTGTTAGCACTGTTGATATTACTAACACTACTAATAATATGTAATGAAAATAGAACAAGTGATACAATAGCTCACCACCCGCTGACCGATGCCCAGCCAGGTCCTGAGTCGTGAGAGAGCCTGAGAGAGCGATTGCACCAGGGTCAGTGATCCCCATGAGCAAGAGCACAAATGAGAAAACCAACCAACCAACATGGCCCTCCAGCCCAACCCCAACTTATATACTGAGCATGATGTTTTATGGCATAAAATGTCCCTTTGGTCTGCTTGGGTCAGGTGTCCTGGCTACATCCCCTCCCGGCTTCTTGTAGCAAAAGAGCTGGGCACACAGGCGCAGTGTCAGAAACTGAGAAAGTCCTTGACTTGGTGCAAACGCTCCTTAGCAACAACTAAAACCACCAGTGTTATCAATACTCTTCTCAGAGCAAATCCGAAACACAGCCTCACACTAGCTACTGTGTAGAAAATGAACTCTGTCCTGACTGAAACCAATACACTGAGTTATATTTTACTGTTCCAACTGCAGTAAACAAAAAAGATGTGCTCATTTTTCCTCCTTTTCAGATATGCAAAAACAAAGGTGAAAATTGAAGTGGGTTTTAAGGAAAGAAGTGTCTCATAAATCAATGCTGTTGTTTGATTTCCCCCTCCCCTCTTCTCTTAATTAGCATGGATGCCATGGAACATGCACAGCTTATGAGACAAGCTGGGAACCAGGATTTTAAAAATGGAAATTACTCTTTGGCCATCAGAAAGTACGATCAAGCTCTACATATGCTTGGTTATTTAATGCAGTGGGTCCCGTAAGTATTCTTGAATTACAACGTGTAAACCATAAGACACATCTGAAACTTGTACAGTACTACAGTTAACTGAGAACTGTATTTCTTGCCCTGACACCTGATTTTCTCGTATCTTCTCTCACACTCTTTAGTGTACCAGTTTTGTAATTAAAGAGAAGTTGCTCTTTCTGAGATGTATGTGGGAGGTTAGTTGGTGACTGTAATATGAATATTTGTATAGAAGGATCAATTGTAAATCAGTGTAATCCATAAACTGTGTTGGTTTCTGTTAATTTACTTCTGTTTCTTAGCTGACATGCTGTGGATTAATCGTGCTGTGATTCTGCCGTGTACTGGTCATGTCTGTGACCTGTTACATGGGTCATCTGATTAACTTTGAAATGATTCATGCAAGTTACTTTGTTATTTAGTTTTACTGGGTGTTCTCAGGTTTGTGAAAAAATAATTTTTCAGCTTCAGAGTTCTTTGGGTATTTCTTTCCAAATGTTAAGTGCTTGTTTTCATCAGTTAACGTCAGTTGCTGATGTTGTTAATGATTAAATAGTTGAGTATGATGTTAACTAATGAATATTCATTACTACTGTGTATTAACGTTACTGTTAACCTCATTTAACACCAGCCATTAATTTGACTATTAGACTTAGTAATAAACAGGATGCTTTGTATACTTCATTGTATTCTGTTCTCTAAAATACATTTCTTTATTTCTTAGCTGGTGTAAATGTGGCTAATTCTGTTGACTTAATCAGGTGGTGATACAGTAAAATGCATTTAGATTGTGTTTTGGTGACCAAGGTGTATGTAGCATTCTTTCCATCTAGCAGCTTCCATCTGTGTGTCTGTTTTCTCCCGTTCTTGGTTCAGTAAAGGAAACGGCCATACCTAGGTGTGTTGGTGGTCTAAACGCTTTCTAAATCCTCGCAGTGCATTTATTCCAGTGGCTTGGCATTCTGCTTCAGAGGAGACCAGGATACCACTGAGGTATCATTTAGGATGTCGCTAAGAGATTTTATAGCTGGTGTTCAAACGATCTTTATTTTCCACAACTCCATTTTTGCCTCTAATTTTGGTAGGTGGGTGATACATAGACTTCTTCCTTTTTTTCTTGTTGCTGACTGTCAAGTATGATGTGCCCTTTTCTAAGCAAATAAACAGTTACACTAAAAACATATTTTTCAGGTGTTCCAGGGACATAGCGGTGTTACAGTGCAACAAATCGACTGCCTTGTACAATCTGGGTAAATGGAGAGAAGCAGTGTTTTCAGCCTACCAGAGCTTACACTGGGATCCGGAATACGTTAAGGTATTCAGATGTTTAAGCTGGCAGGTTTTGCATGCCTTACGCTTTAAACCAAGTGTCAGTATCTGCTTTTTATTGGGTCTTTGTTTTGAGGTGTGATAAACAAATACAGCATAAAATTGCAGGATTGGTGTCTGACTCTGAGCAGCAGAATTACTGCTGTAATAGTGCGTTTAATAAAATGAAGCAGCTCTCTTTTTGCACCAGGCGATGCTGGTTCTTTCTGGGTACCAACAAGAGAGGCACTAATCATTTAAAGAAAGATAACTCTTTTATTAATATCCCAGACAAGGTGATATTAAGCAATAAAATCTTACGTGCCCTTGTGTTGCTGGAGACCTGGGGATGGCGCGGCGCCGGCCAGGTCTCTGGTCAGGCCATGGCGTGCCATGCAGATCCCATCCATGGTGAGGTTCACCAGCTCTCTGTGTGTTTGCAGTCTTACAGAGGCTGGCTCGGGGTACGGGTTCATCAGCCTCTGACAGCTGTCAGGTCTGGGATGGGGACTTGGCTTTGAAGGCCTTCTTGGGCACTGTGCCCTGGTATTCCTTCCATGTTAATAAGCCTGCAGCTCCTGGGAACAGGTCATGGTGATCGAGGTCATACTGTATTTCCAGTGGGTAGAACAATACACTGCACATGGGCTTGTGATTTAAGTACACATTGACTCAAACACTCATCTGTTAGGAATAAGTAGTGTTTGTACAGTATTTATGGTATGGAGGCACACACTTGAATTGGCTTTTATGTACAATAGTCTTCTGGACTAATCAATACAGGCTCCTAGAACCTTCAGTAGAAGGTATTTAAAGTAGATGCAATAAAGTTGCATGTGAACATCAATTTAACTTGTGCTGTATTGCAGCATGCTGGTTATCTGGTTTAAAATATAGTTGTTAACAGTATGTCTTTCATCCTATAGTTATTTTCCGACTTCTATATTTCAGGATTTGTCACTCTTAGTATCTGTGGTGAGATCAGTAGTATATTGTGAATTTCAAAGCATGTTTATTGTACTTGGGTTTGGATCTGTGTGTAAGAAGCTGTAAAAATAGTACAACATGTCAGTTTAACAGCATAATTGGAGAATTTAGGAAAAAATGATAACATTTTGTAGTAAAGACTTTTGAATATTTTCCCAACAATGACATTTTTTGTTCTTTTTTTTCCTCCTCAGGCTTATTACAGAGCTGGCCACTCGTTGATCATGTTATCAGACACTTATGAGGCGATTTCTATGTTTCATAAAGGTTTGGTTCTCCTGAATGCTTCTGCGGATCGAACTCAAATTGCTGATTTTGTAGCAGGAATCTTCATAAGTGTCAACGGTAAACTCAAATTGAGAGCTTAATCTTTCTAAGAACCTTTCAGTAGTGATGATAATGGAAATCCTTGGTAGGATGTCCTTCGTGAAATCATTCATTTGGTCCTTAGTCTCTCAGGTCTGTTTGAGGTGATGAGTATGTTGAGTGACCTAATCAAAAGGATGTGGTGAACTCGGCCCTGTTTGTATATAGCAGACACCAACAGTCCCAAAACACTGTGCAGGGGAGTGTGTTGCCTCACATGAACGTGTCTATTGTGGAATAGTCAGAAAATGATGAAATTCAGAGTCACAGAGACAGGGTTGGAGATTTGGAGCTCTAGACCCCTAAGGCTTTAGTGAGTTTTGTCCAAACCACTCTGGTTTTTTTTCTGCCTAGGTAGATTTGAAGATAATTAGTAGATACTCAGCTTAAACTTGAGTTTACAATGCAGTGTCAACTCTTTCCCTCAGCTGGTAATGAGTTGCAGTGAAAAGAGGGAATTTGACCTTTCCATGGCATTCTGTGGGGTTTTCTTGAGCAGTGTCCACCCTGTGTTTCCCTGCCCTCTTCTCAGTCTTTCCTCTTTCTTCTCAGTCTTTCCTCTTCTGCTTGTTTGGGGTTTTTTTTGTCCAGTTCGAAGGCTTTGTCTGATGGGGCCTGCAGGTGTGCCAGGAGATTTCGGGTTGTGCCCCGCTGCATTTACTTGCACTCATAGCCCCGTGTTGAGGACCTTGATTACCTTCGGCAGTGTCCGAAGCTGGGCTCACCCACACGTGGAAGAACCACCACAAGGTTCACAATATATTCACAGACTCACAGAGTGTCAGGGGTTGGAAGGGACCTCTAGAGGTCAACTAGGCCAACCCCCCTGCCAGAGCAGGATCCCCTAGAGCAGATCACACAGGAACAAGTCCAGGGGCTTTGGAAAGTCTCCAGGGAAGGCAACCCCCCCCTACCTCTCTGGGCAGCCTGTCCCAGTGCTCTGGCACCCTCACAGTGAAGAAGTGTTTTCTCTTGGGGCTTAGAGTTTTTTCTTGAAGGCAGGGATTAATTTCTTTTCCCCCCTTGCTTAATGAAGGCTGGCCACTGATAACAAGGTGCCGTATCAGTTGGGTGGCTGGAGATATTTAAGCCCCCATTTGGCATTCTCCTGTGTGTTAATCAGTGCTAAAGTCGTCACTGTGTAATGAAGTATTTTAGTTGGAGACCCCAACTTTAAAAGTGTTGTGTATACTAAATAGTTTTCTCAATTTCTTATTCTTGCAGATGAACGAGTCTTTCCACCAACTTTCCCCCCTGCATATGATTATATTTTCAGTGCAAGGTTTGATGCCCTAGTTTGGCAAGCGGTGATAGAAAGGTTGGCGCAAAAAGGGAAGTGGCGGGTAAGTCTGTTGTTACGTTACCTACTGCTGCGTGGTAAGTGCTTGTGTCACCTTTAAAATCCAAAACATTGATATTTATTGTTCCCTGTTTCAAAAGTCTTGATTTTTAAGACTTGAAAAATACTTTTAGTGATAAATAATTCCTGAAATTAGTTTCTTGAAAGGATACAATGAACTTGAAATCCCACTTGTCTCTGGCTGTTGTCTCTCTTATAATTATGGTGCTATCTGGTGTCATTATTCTTGAAAGAAATTAGAAGGGGAAAAAATTACATGTTTATTTCTGGTCCCTTTAACTTTTCTGTGTGATAAGCTGGACTTTTGAAGCTGTCTGTGAAAGACCTACAAATAAGGGAGCACCTCAGTGGAAGCACATGGTTGTTAAACAAAACCAGATAATTTAGAAAAATCAGAACTTGAATAACCGGAAATTATTTTAATCCTCTTTTCTGTGGTGACTAAATAATTGGTTGTTGTCATGATGACTTGGGTGTTGGTGTCAAGGAGTTTGTGGTCAGGCAAGCTGCAGGAGACTGTCAGGGTCCTTCTCGATGGCATCCCATGCCTTTAGATGGCGTCCTGTCCCTCAAGTGTATCAACTGCATCAGTCAGCTTGGTGCCTTCTGCAAACTTGAGGGCACCGTGCAATCCCCCTGTCTGTGTCATTGATAGTACTGATCCCAGTATGGACCCTTGATGGACACCATTCTGGTTTCTGCTTGGACACTGAGCCATTGACTGTAACCCTTTGGATGCAGCCATCCAGCCAATTCCTTATCCATCCATCAAACGCATATGTCTCCAGTTTAGAGCTAAGAATGTTTTGGAGGACTGTATCAAAGGCCTTACATAAGTCCAGGTAGATGACACCTGTAATTCTTCTCGTACCCTCTGGTGAAGCTAGGAGGGATTTCAAGGAACACGGTAAAGTTTTAGGGAAACGGAGAAATGGGGAAAAAAAAAAAAAGGTACAGTATGCATTTCTTGCTGTCTGCTCAGGATGTTGGTGTAGATAGTCTCATCCCTGTAAATGTAAAGGTCCATTTCTAAAGCTAAGGGTCACTTCCAAGGAGTATTGGAGAGACTTCTAGGGCCCGACCTTCTGCATGGTTTTTGTTTCTGAGAAGACTTTCATCAGTCATAACTTCCCACAATTCACTGTATATTGCATTAATTCAGTTTATAAATGGGAAGGGAGATTCAATAAACTGTTATGATCTTCAACAAAAGATCTGAAATGTTGTTAGCTTGTTTGCTTTCCAACAAGTTCTGATGAGACAGTGAAAAACAGTTTCTAAGCGTGCTTATAAAATCACTAATTTTTTTTTCCTCTAGTCTTGTCTCTTGTTGTTGTCAGAGAAGAAAGAGTTGCCTGCCAATCTCAGAGTCAATCAGTTATCACTGAAGAATCTCTTTGAGGTAAAGTAGCATCCTTTTTTTTTTTCATTTGTGTCTATTTCTTTTCTTCCTGTTCACTTTTGTGAGAGACTTTGCATCTTGTGTGCAAGGCTGAAGTAGATCAGAGAAAAACAAAATCAAAATAATACGTGGACCTTGTATGATTATATTAAAACATCTGTTGTATTCTTTTGCATTTGAAATGTTAAAAAATCCTTAATTTGCATAACTTCTGTATGTAATTTAGTATTTAATTTGATCAAAAGAAGTCATCTTCTTCTGGAGTACAGCAAGCTACTCATGTCATGCTTGGAACCTGAGAATTTAATGTAGAAAAATGCCTGACATCAGTTAAGCTGGATATGTTTTTCCAACCAGGACAATTTATGATATGCCTGGGATGGGTTATTTTTATACTTTGTTAGCCTGTCTCTGGACTGCTTCATGGTGCTGAGCATGGTTACAGGGATTTGAGCTTGGTGCAGTGTTGGAATTGTCCCTTCCTTCAATGCCCCAAATTTTTGATAGGTTGCTTTACAGCTAGGCAGCAAGGGCTAAACGTTCTTCCTAAAGGCTTTGACACTTTCCAAATGACTTAGAGGATTTTTGGCAAGATGGAGACATGTAGTCATAGACCGGGTAGCCCCAGTTCCTAATGCCTTTCGCTGAGATGATGGCATCTGCAGACAGCAGAATTTGATGTTTATGTTGCTTTTCTGAAACTTGCTCTTTTCTTTATCTTGCGATTCCTCATGTTCTGCAGCAGTTGGGAACCCTCCAGAGCTTTCTGAGCTGGCAGGATAAAATAAAACCCTCCAGCTGTTGGAAAGTGCTGTGCTCCCATATACTTGAACTGCTGCTGGTTGGCTGTGCTGGCCCGGTGCACGTACACCCCAGAGGTTCAGCCCACGTCGCTCTGTGAGCCCCATTGCCTTGTCAGGCTTGCTGCTGCTTGCCCCTGCTTTTCTGCATGGCTGTCCCACCAAAACGCTTGGAATGCATGGAGAGGGGCAGGCCATGGCTTCTGGACCCTGGGGAGCTGGGGTGTAGCCAGAAGCTGGCTGGGAGTTCACCAGCACTGCCACTCAGGAACAGCCCCTGTCCATAGTGGTAACACACTGATTTTTGGAAGGCTTCTCGCAGTGTGTGTCTGTTGCCACACAGTGGATGCCCAACCCCTTTCAACTGCAGTTAAAACATTTCTTATGGGCCATTAAAAAAGTTATTCTCTGTCTGTGCATCTTTTGGGCTTTGTTCTTCCATTTATTTGTGTGTATAGGTCAGTTAACTATAGTTCTGCTGTATGTAACCTACTTCTTTTAAAAGATGGTTACACATTGTTGTGGGTTAGTCCCAGTCAGCAACTAAGCACCACAGCTCTTCGCCCACCCTCCTCCCCCTCCCCGTGTGGGATGGGGGAGAGAATTGGTGGAAGAAGGTAAGAGACCTCATGGGTTGTGATAAGAACAGTTTAATAAGTGAAAATAAATGAAATAAAATCATTATACTAATAATACTGCTGCTACTACTACTACTGTGTAATGAAAAAAAAATACTAATTATAATAATAAGCAATGAAAAAGGAGTAAAAAAGATACAACTGCTCACCACCTGCTGATTGATCGATGCCCAGCCAGTCCCCTCACACCAACTGTGTCTCCCAGCCAACTCCCCCAACTTATTTCATGCCATAAAATATCAGGTTTGGTATATATCCCTTTGGTCAGTTTTCCTTAGCTGTCACAGCTGTGTCTCCTCCCAGCTGCTTCTTGTAGAGAAGAAGCTGGTAACAAAGGTGCAGTATCACAGAATGAAAAGGTCCTTTGCTTAACGTAAACATCGCCTGGCAACAACTAAAAACATCAGTATGTTGTCAACATTATGTTAAAAATGGTTAAAAGTGGGTTGCCTTCGCAGAATAGTATGTCCTTCGTCATAGAATTGGCCCCGCCAGTCTTGACTATTTAAGTGGGTTTGTTATGTATGTGGATTACTGAAGAATCAAGATGAAAGATTCCTAAGCACTGCTGCTTTGTTCTGCAAAAATTAGAAAATGTGGCTTTCTGACAACTTGAACTTCCCCTGCTGCTGCTACGTTCTCCCTGTAATTTGCTATATTTTGGTTTTGTAACTGTGCACAAACAGTAGTTCTTGCCAGTCAAAATTTGGCATGAGGTGTTAGAAAAGAACGTTTATTTGTGGATGTTGGAAGCATGTGTGAAGACTGCTATTTAGAAAGATGACTGGCACAAATGGAGAAATTATGTCTGAACGCTGTTTCCGACCACCCCCTGATGTCCTGATCCCTCTGGCATATTGTCTCAATTTCTGTCTGAGCTTCCTCTGCTCACCTCCAGAGTTCTCCATCTTGATGTACCCCTTGTAGACTGTACTTCATGTTCGTTATCCTTGCTAGAACATCTTCCAGTTCAGCTGCCTTCTGCTTAGGCTGAGTGCTTTCAGTCTTGGTCTGTAAAATTCCCTGTAAATTCCATACTTTTATCAGATCACCTTCTAGGAACTGATCTAGCCAAAAGCCTGTCTCCTAAGGTTTAACACCTTTCCTTTGTGTGAGCAGTCATATTATCATTGTTGTCTTAATAATGCCAGGTGCTTCCTGAGCTGGGTGTGAGTCGGGCTTTGCCCTGCTCTCCATCCATGGGTTTCCTGTGCTCTAGGACTAGTTACTTCAGTTCCCTAAACCTCCTTCCCCCAGTCTCTAACTCCTTTTTCCCGGTTTGAAGTATTTCTCCAGCCTTAGCTTGCTTTGGGGTAACTGCCTGCATAAGTTGCCTCATCCAAGCATAAAAGGCACAGCAATGTGTGCACTGAGATACACTAGCGTTTATATGTATAATAAATATTTCATTTTACAGTGAATATGGCTTGGTTGTTATTGTTCCACCGATTCTTGCCATAAACCCCATGGAAATAGGATTTAAAAAAAGCCTTTTGCATGTGTAAAAATAATGTGTTGTAATTGTTCTCTTTGTTACCAGACTTCTGAACTGTATGGGCATGGTGAGAAGATGCAGGAAATAGCAGAGTTAGTCCAGTGGCTGATTTCCATTGGGGCGAAAGTTGAAACCATTGGAGTGTATCTGCTTCATGCTGTTATCAGACTGTGTATCAAAGCAAGTGAGTGACGTCCACAGCTGAAATAACACAACGGTGGCCTCTGTCACAGAACTGACAGCTCAAGCTTTTTAAATTAAAAAAAACCCAAAGAAACTAATGAGATCACGTCATTTAGGTATAACCTTGCATGTGTCAATAAGGCACTATTTTAAAAATAATGTAAGCACTATCTTTGATCATCTGTGCCCGATAGTGGTACAGACCTAATATGGTGGTTCTCTTCAGTGGTTTGAAGCAGAAGTGTGATTGATGTGGCTCTTTCATAATCAGATTATACTGGCTTTGACGGAAATACGGTATCTCTTCCTGCCACCTCAGCGTGGAGCAACATTTTCTGTACGTGCTGAAGAGCTGTGAGTCAACCTCAGCCTTGCACTTGCTGCGAGTCAGCGGGAAGGTAGCATCATGTCTGCCATGATGCCGCTGGCTCCAGCCATGATTTCTTCCCTCACATGTTTCTTCCCTCTCCTATTCCCTGTCTTTGAGAAAAGGTTTCATACAGATGCATCTTGCCACTCCATAGGGGAAGAAAACAGGATCTGTTTTTGCTGTATCTCTGCTTACCGTGCATAGCAAGTGGGTTTATTGATCATTTCAGGAAAGAACCACCTCTTCAGGTGGTTGTTGACTCAGAGGCCGGACTTGAAGGATAGGATCAACCAGCAAGACAGAGACGGATGCACGCTCCTGCATATTGTGGCATCTTCCAGTGAATATTCCCAGAAACGCAGTAAATACAATTCTTTTTTTGTGTGTGTGTGTGTGTGTGTGTGCTTTGCTTTCGTATGGAAAATGGATAGTGGAAGAAAATCTCAGAGCCTGGAGTTTTCTATTTCATGCTGCGGAAGAAAATGAAAAAGTCCTTTTATCTGAATGTAGACTTTGTAATGGCAACTAATATTTAAACATTTCAACAATTCCCTTTTAAAATTGTATACCTGATTTGTGACTGTTTTCTCTGCTCCCTGGTTTGACCAGTTATGATTTTCCCACAAGTATGCTGCAGGTTTTTAGAATCGCAGAAGTTACCTTTTAAAATTTGATGTGCCCTTAAAATCCTTTTAGACCACCTGAAGACCTATCCTGTTCTTTTAAATAGGTGAAGATTTAAAACCTGAGTAGCAGTGTACTTGTCTGAGGAGGAAAAGGAAATGCTTTCTTTCACCTGTTCTTTGGGATTTCTTTTGTTAACTTTGCCTGGATTTTTTTCCTTGCATTTCTGACTCTGCCCACTAGGTGGCAACGGGAAATAAGCATCAATGCCAAGGTACACCGGACTTTTAGGTCATCAGTTGCAATGACGTTCTGGTGGTACTCATACAATAGTATGAGCGAAATGCACACAACCTATATCTAAATAATTTAATTTTTTTTGAAAGGTGTAACAGGTCTTTTTCAGAAGTTCCACCTTTTGCTAAATGACTCTTGCATTTCCAGAAGAGACGATATATAGACACATATATAAAATGTGATTTATTTATTAAAGCTTATTTATGTTTATGTAATATATATTATACAGAGCATATATTCTACATATATTTATTAAAACTTATTTACATTTATATAGCTTTTATAATCTATAGAGTATCTATTTTTACATATTTATTAAAGCTTATTTTTTTATGCTTATATAGTATATATTTTATAGAGAGAGTATATTTACAAATATATATAAATATACATATAAAAATAAACCCTTGCCCCCATCAGTTACCAAAAAATAATCCCTAAAATAGGCTTAGACAAACAAAGCCAGACATGTGCCTGCAGTTCTGAGGGCATGGCTGATAGCAAGTGGGCCTCTTTGAGGCAAGAGGAGTACAGGCAGCTGCTTGCAGGGCTGTAAAGTTTCCCCTGGCAGTGCAGCATGGCATACTAAGAAGTGGGCATGTCATCTTCCAGAATGTTAGATACTGCATCAAGGCTTTAAATCACCATTATATGTATTGTGTTTAAGTGTGATCTGTAATACTCATGAAATGCGATAGAGTAGATTCTGTTGAAAGCAGTGGTACCTACTGTTAGTCAAATTAGACATCTTTCCTATAAGGGTTATTACCAAGAAGGTCATGTGTCACATTGCATGGGAGAGAAGCTCAGTGCCTAGCTGTGTATATTCATGCCAAACAGTAGAAAAAATCCCTTCTGTTGTTTTTATTTTATTTTATGTACAAAGCAGTTTGCCTGGAGAAAAGGTAGGGCATGAGGGAGGAGGTGAATTCCACATACTGCCTCTGGCCAGTGAGATGGTCACGAGGCACCGAGTCACTTTGTATTTCTGTTCTTCCATTTTCCAGTAATAATAGCGAAAATGGATTTTTAATTTTTTTGAAGGGCTTTCTTTTGGGGGAAAAATACCTAACAATACCTCATTTTTATGTCACTGGAAAAAATTGTCTATATATTTTTTAAAATTGAAATTATGCTAGAAATTGTGCCAGCAAGTTAAAAATGCAAAGGAAACCAGAACAAAGCCCCTGAACAATGAGAACTATTCTTCCTCTAATGTTCATTCACGTTATGTTTTAGGCCAAACAGAAGATGTGATCATGCTCCTGAATTTTGGGGTTGACCCCACTGTTCCAGATGCACGGTCAAGATACGTCATCGATATCTTGAAAAAGAACAAAAACTTCAGTGCTGTCAAAGCAGTCAGCAGCCACATTGAGAAACACGCCGCTTCTGAGAAACGGGCAGGTACTATATGGACTGTATGCTTTTCCGGTTTTAAAATTAGACCCTTTAGATGCAAAATTGTTTTATTTGTAGCTAGTAATACTAGATGGGGTTTATGTAACT
This sequence comes from Rhynochetos jubatus, assembly GCA_027574665.1. Lineage (NCBI taxonomy): Eukaryota > Metazoa > Chordata > Aves > Eurypygiformes > Rhynochetidae > Rhynochetos > Rhynochetos jubatus. Next base: position 34,497,091 of record CM050653.1, read on the forward strand.
TTCCCTGTAGGTTGTCATCCTGATGTCCTATCAGTGTTGGACGGTTTGTCCTTACCTGAAGGTAAATTGAACGTGAATGCTGTCTGACTGATGTGCTTGGTAGATCACGCAATAAGTAGCTGCAAGTTGCTCTAAATTACTATAAACCACTGTCTGGGTTTTTTTCTCACCCTTAACATGAGGCTTCTGCCCCGCCATGGAAACTGCTTCTTTATGATACTTTCTCAGTTTTAATCTTTTACCTTCAATTTCCTTTTTTGGAACATGAAGCATTTTGCTTAAGTATAAAGGTGGCATATTTAAAATGCTTTTAATAACAAAAAATACTGACATAAAAAGAGAAGCTCTGAAACGATGAACATGTGAGTGAAAAGTTGCTGACATTCTTTAAAGCAAAATAACGTTCTAGTAAGAGCTCTTTACTCACAAATTTTTAGCCACCTGTGATCTGTGTACGTGATATACAGCTTGAACTTAAACTGTATTGCTTGGAAAATTTTGATACCTGCACATGTTAAGGGAAAAGAGTAGCAGAGCAGATTATCAGTCTAAGACTATGAGAGCCTCTCATTACCAACACAGGGGAGCTAAAATATAATATTTCTAGGCAGTTTGCAAAGAACCTCTTGTCATACAGAAAGACACAAGTCTTAATTGTCCCAGTGCTAATATGAAATTTCATGAACTGAGGTGATGATTTGTTATAATAGCCTGTCACTTCTGAAAAGGATTCTGACTTGTCTGGATTTTATAATTTTCCATTTTGGAAACTAATGTATCAAGTGTGATTGCCCAAATAACGGGCATTTCCTCTTCCACACCAATAAATGAGAATGAAAAAATACACCAGTTGTACAATACAACCCCAATGGGACAGCATCGAGACTGGCTAACCCTTACATAGTTTTGTCTGCCCTGACAAACAGACCAGACCTGAGCTGCCTGTACTGCAGTATGGCCAGAGAGATGCTGGCTGGGGCAGGAGATGGGGAGCTGTTTGCCTTCGGGACTGGAGGGTCCCTGCCGGATGGGCTTTCTTGGCAGCATGGCACTACAGCGTGGTTGCTATTTACATCCTAGCTCTAAGGAAGGCTGTAGCGGGCCACAGACATTTCAAGCAGAGGATCCAGTCATAGGAGGCCATTCAGAGAAGCTCTTATCCACGTGAGAACTGACGGACTGGCCCATTAGGCAAGATGCTGTTAGGAGGTAGATCCTGCAGCTGATTTTTTTTCAAGCCATGGTTTAGACTGCTGTTTAAAAAAAAAAAGTCCCAAGCATGGACCTTGTTCATCTTGAAAGCATTTCTGCAGTACGGTCTTTCTGAGACATCTTGATGCCCAATCTGGTTGTTTTCCTTGGTGCTAACTTACTGGAACTTTAAGGTAATACCTGTATTAGCGTTATTACTGTATTAGCCCAAAGCATAACCTGTTCAAACCGGAACTTGCTCGTGTCATGGAGATCTCAAAGCACAGATGGAGCAAAAGACTGCACAGGCAAATCAAACTTGGCAAAAAACAGTGGTTTTTAGGATACATCCTTGGTTTCATTTGTGTATTGCATGTTTTCTGGAAAGCACTGGGTTTCACTGCACTTCCGTCTGCCTCACAGTCTGAGGTTTATCCTGGTTGCTAAAAGGATGACTAGCCTTGTCTGTCTCTTTTTCCTAAGGGATAAAGCTACTGTTTTGTTTGGTCTTTGTACTTGAATTCCTCAAAGGAAAGTCAGGTCAAGTCTTTCAGTTTTTATTTAAGGTCATTTATTAGGACATAATTTAAAATCTGCCATTCCCTGTTACTTAAGTATCTTTTAAACTTGTAGGTATGATTTTGGTGTGGTGGATTTTTTTTGGCACTTGTTTTGTTTACTTTTAAGAGAACAAATAATTCTGTAGCTGTATTTTTTAAATGCCACTGAGAATCAGTCAAGCTCAGGACACCTGATTAAAACACTGCTGAAAACATTACTGGTTTTAGTCACCTACTCTAAAAAGCCTGAACAGTGATATCACTGCAGGGCAGCAGTGCAGATCAACTTGTCAACTGTTAGCATTTTCATCTTGGTGTATTTGATGGATGTGTCAAATATCCTTTGTGATATGAAGTGCCTCACAGGACTGGCTTTGGCAGTAGGAGTTTCAGCCATCTGATTTTAAGGTGCCACTGCACATTTCTGAGAGCCCTGAGATGTTATGTATTGCAGCACTGCTGTGAAAACATGCCAGCGAGGAACTGGGTTTGCAACTTCTGTTATGTTTTGCAGGGGAAAATGAAAGCAGAGCCGTAGCTGATACAGATTCGTTCCTGGATGCTCTTGAACAGTTCATCCAGTTCTGCAAGTCTGAAAATGGAGCAAATAATAAAAATGTATTGAAGGAAGATGCAGTTAAGCAATTTCTGAAACTGCTGTCTTCTGTGAAAGGTACAGTGAGTTCCCATTTCTGCCCTTCACAAAATCACTGTGAAAAATGTGTTTGCTGCTCACATCCCATTTTTGCTCTCTTACCCTTCCTTCCATGTTTGTGCAAGTGGTGTTACTGAAACAATGTGCTTTTACTTATTCTTACTGTGGTGTTTTGCACTCAGAACCGCCAGAATATACGCCGAAGTTCAGTGTGATGAATCAAAATGTTCAGACTTACTTGACTGTCAGCATCAGGACAAAAAGATGCAAGTGTTGCATTTTGCTGTTCTGTACTTTCAATTTAATGAGTTAATTATTCTGAAATCAGTTGACAGTGAGATTGATTTTTATTATGCGGTTTGAGTGAGTTATGTTCTCCTGACTGTCTTGCAGAAATCCCTGAGGGGGTGGTTTGCGACATCTCCAGTGCCTGTGCTAACAGCTTCATAAAACTGTTGCTGGAGAAGCAAGTGTGGCATAAAGTTTTGCTGCTGCTGACAGGGAAAGCCAGTGGGGAAGAGCCGTCAGGTGGAGGTCTCTTCAAAAACTGCAGTCTTTCAGATGTTGACATTGGCAACGTTATCCAACGGTGTGACAGATCGGATAAGCAAATGCACCTCATAAGATGCTTGATTGAACGAGGAGGTGAAAAATTATGCAATATTAATGTATTATAATAGACCTGATACTGTATTTGGCATGTTTGGAGCAACACAGTTTCAGAAATGCAAACACATGTTTTTTGTGGCTCTGGGTAAGTGTAGCAGCTTGTTGGAGTGCAGTCCATTGGCTGCATCCACTGCCTGTGACATGGGAAAACTAGTAAGGTTACATGGGGTGGAAGATATTTTACAAATTAAATTTGACTTTCAGGGTTGGTAAAAGGCCAAAGTTTGTTATTTCTCCTTTGCTTGTAATTTCTTTGGTTTTTAATTTCTCTGTCTTTGATCACAATGTTATCCTGATTGATGGAAACTGTAAGCCAGAGTCTTTGGATTCTGTGTGTTACAAGTAATTGACTACTTCAGTGATTTCAAAGGCGTGACCAAATGTCTGTCTTTTTTAGCTAGTGTGAACATCATATTTTTTCTTGTTTTGCATGAGTTTCGTTCCTAGTATTACTCTGGCATTTTTCATTTCATCTCATAATTTGATGTTGGCTATATATAAATTATGTACACACAGTCCTGCTGCAGTCTTGCGAGCGCCAGAGGTGCAAGGAGGCTTCTTGTTTCGGTCAGTGACTGACTTGAAGATACGTTCTGGCCTTTCTGTCTTCCTATTACAACAGGAAGACTTGTTGCTCATCTTAATGGGAGAAGATTTTCATAGTTAATAATTCTTTAACAGATACGTGTACAAAGCTTGCCAAAAAAAAGTCTCCTGCTCAGCAATCAGCATGTACCTTCATCTATTTAGAACTTTCTGTAGTTTTCAGATCTGGCATGTTGGATTTAACCCTCGATATTTTCATGTCCTTCACACCAGCTCTGCCAGATGGGATTGGAACCAACTCTGAAACACCGCTGCAAATATGCCTCAAAAACAATTACTTTGAACTGGTATATTTGCTGCTGACCAAAGGTGCAGATCCTCAGAACATCTCCATTGCACAAGGAGATACTCCTTTGCATGCTGCCGTTTCCATCTACTTAAATAACAGAGGTAAGGCTTTTGTGTGCCCAAGCCCAGGGGTCACGAAGGGCTCTAGCATGTGAGACGCTCACTTTCACAGCCGCTGTTGAAAACGTGCCCCATTTCTTACCTGCCCTGCACGCTGCCCCTCCTGCGGCGGTTGGTGGATGCGGTAGCAGCGGATCGGGATGTTTGGCTGTGTCTCAGTGCCCGGAGTTTCCAGGACTGTGAGGGGAGTCACTGGCAGCGCTGGGGGCATCAAGCAGCTGTAATGTCTCCATCAGTCGCTGTTTTGAGAACGTATTCTTGTTTAATCAAGCTGATTTAGAAAGGAAGGTTCCTCTTTGACACCCTGGAGAAAGTGTAGTAGGTGGGAATGAAGCAAACAGAAAGGGTCTAGGGAGAAACAAAGGTAAAGGCAGAGCAGTGGCAGCAGACTTTGAAGGAAATCCTACAGTGACATCTGAATCTGTTTCCCAGTTTTTGTTCAGTTGCAGATTGAACAGAGTTTTGTTCAGAGGAGGAGTGAGTAAGAGAACTGTAGGGCTTACATAAAAATGTAGGAAATGAAGATAAACTACCAAATAAAGCCCCAAAGTCAAGTTTGATTTTTAAATTAGGAAAAAATGCACTTTGGAGTTGAAGGATTAAAATAATGAAAAATACTGAATTTATTCATTTTTAAAGCACATTTCATTTAACAGCTTTAGAGAGATTAAAAACATAGATACTGCCAGTTGTAAATTTTAAATCAAATTATTAAGAAATCCAATGACAATATCTCAACTATTTTTCACCTTGTGAAGTTATTGAGGTGGAATTTCTTTGCAATTATTTTGGAGTATCGCTGTTTCACAATTAGGAAAGAAATGTTTCACATATATTGTCTGGTTTAAATCACATAGATTATCTGGATTAAATCCAGAAAGCTGTAGAATATTTCTTCTCTTCCTTTCCCCGGGCAGGTATTGGACTGATTTTGTCTTGTAGGAAATTGCTTTAGGGACCTCAGCTATCAGGAAATAATTGGGATTTGCCACAGGTTATTTTAGTAAACCAAAGTTATCTGCAGCAGATTACTTCTGGATGGCATATTAAAGTGAACTAAATGACCCCAGAGCAGTACCCAGAGCTGCTGCTTGTCCAGATGACCAGAATCACCAGCCTGCCTTGGGGGGCTTTCAGGGCTGATGTTGGAAGATGAGTGATCTGCATCCAGAGGTTAAAAAAGGAATGAAATTGACTGATGCTACAGGAACAGTTGCAGCACTAGGGATTTCAAAAGCTTTGCTGCCCCTGTATTGTTTTCCCTGTATTTTAGAAAAGCTCAGTTTTGAGCCATTTCAAATAAGTGTGTCTTACAAACATGAAATGTAGATTTCTTTTTTCTTCTGAAAGCAAATTGATTTTCATTTAATAGCTACAGAAAAAAGTGCTCAGAAGTGTTGGCCTACAAAGTAACTTGTAAAGCAAGTGATTTTTTTTGTTTGTTTGTTCTCTTGCTTTCAGATGGCACTGGTTTAAACATCCTGAACTATCTACTTGATCTCTTTTCTTCAAGACCTTCTGACTTCCCATATCTTAATCCAAACATCCAAGATGAGAATGGAAATACAGTGATGCATGTTGTTTTTCAAAGGGGATTTTCAAAACAGGCTAAGAAAATAATGGAGTCATTGGCAAAATTTGATATTAACTTTAATATTAAAAACAAATTAGGAAGAGATGTGAGGCATAGAATTAAAAAAAATGACCCACTGCTACTTGCGTGGAATAGTGCTGCACTGGAGAAAAAGAAGTACCGGCAGGAGATAGCAGGGCCGCCGGTTAAAGCATCTAAGCCCATTCCAGCCTCTGAGATTTCTGAGCCAAAGAGCACAGGGCGTTCTTCTTCTGGGTCCTCATTAAAGGCACTCTCTGGCAATTCAGTGCATAATGATTTAAAGACCCCGTGTTCTGTAAAGACAAAAAAAGATCAGTTGGCAAAGCAGGAAACAGAAGGAATAAATAGCCCCTTAACGCTGCAGGAAAGTCTAGTGCAGGAAATCACGGCTTTAATTCAACAATTGAAATTGAGTGACACCCTGAAAAAGGATCATCTTCCGGTACGAAAGCCATCTTCAGCCCAGACTAATTTGCAAGAGAGAAGTGAGTCCTCGCAACCTTGTGGAAGCATAGCTTATCCTGAAGGAAAAGGGGATGGTTTGGAGAAAAAGAAGGGATCAGAAGAATTTAGTATGGCCCTGCCTAATGGAGAGAAGGAAGAACCAGAGGAAGAGAAGGGGAAGATCGTGGATATTGAGACTTATGTGCAGGAGTTTGATAACATGACCTGGGAAATAGAGTGCACTCCTGAAATGCTGAAGACGTTGAGCAGCAAAGCTGTGCCTCATTATCTGAAAACTAAAACTATAATGACAATTAAGCAGCTCGGCAACGGGGAATGGACGAGGAGCCTTCAGAAGCCACTGAAACACTTGAAAGCTGATATCCAGCTGTATGAAACCAAGTTGGGCAAAGGTGCAAGAATGCTTTGGGAACTTGCGATTGACTTTTCTCCTCGTTGCAGTGAGAGTGCGGAAAAGATTATGGAGACAGAACAGACAAAAAGCTGTGCAGAAAAATCAGGTAGAGTTTACACGGAAATAATCAGAATTTGGGCCATTGTTCTCGACCACTGCAAGCTGAACCGTGTCTTAGATAATATCTGTATTTCCTACAATCGTGGTTTGTCCTGCATCTTGAGGAAAAAGCTCAAGGGCATAAACAAAAGACATGAAAACCACAATGTGACAACACAGAAGCGCATTCCTCGTTGTTATGTTGAAGACCCAGAGGCAGAAAAATCAAAAGAACATACCATACCTGAGTATTTCCCTCCAGCCAGCGCAGCAGAATTGGAATACAATATAATGAAATTTCACAGCTTCAGTACTAACATGGCGCTTAACATTATGAATGATGTACACTCTTCTGTTGAATACCCATTCCGAGTTGGGGAGCTGGAGTATGCGGTAATTGATCTCAATCCAAAGCCCATGGAACCAATCATTTTAATTGGGCGAAGTGGGACAGGGAAGACAACTTGCTGCTTGTATAGGCTTTGGAAGAAATTCTATTCATACTGGGAAAAATCCACCCTGGCAAATGGTCCTCTGCTGGAGCGGCAAACGTGGCAGCAAAGACAGTGCAGTGAGGTTGAAAAAGCTGGGTTGGAGAAGGAAGAGAGTGAACTAAATCAGGACAGTGATGATTCGAGTGGGGAGCAGGTGAGCGACGAGCAAGACCAGGACAGGGAGGATGAAAAGGTTGCTATGGGCACAGATGGTGTGGAAGTGGATTCATGTGATGACCATGAAGAAGACCAAATGCGTAGCACGGAAACATCAAACAGGTTGGAACACCTGCACCAGATCTTTGTGACAAAAAATCCTGTCTTGTGCCAAGAAGTTCAGAAGAATTTCATTGAACTTAGCAAGTCTTCCAAGGTAACCAGTCACTTCAAGCCTCTGGAGCCAAATGTTCACAAGCTACAAGACATTAAAGATGAAAATTTTCCACTGTTTGTCACCTCCAAGCAGTTGTTGCTGTTACTGGATGCATCCATGCCTGACCCATTTTTTCCGAGAGACGAAGATGGAAGCCTTAAAAGAACTATTGTTGGTTGGAGTCCTCAGGAAGACTTGGTTGTACCAAATTGGCAAGATGAGGATGAAGAAGGTACCATCGAAGCAGAGCATGGTGATGATGAAGGAGCTGCAGATGCATACTCTAGGGAAAGTGACCCTCGGACTTTTGTGACTTACGATGTGTTTGTAAATGAAATATGGCCAAAAATGATAAAAGGCAAAAGCTTGTACAATCCAGCACTGGTTTGGAAAGAAATAAAGTCATTTCTGAAAGGCTCTTTTGAGGCACTGAGTTGCTTTGGCGGTAAACTTACTGAGGAGCAGTACAAAAAGTTAGGCCGAAAGAGGTCACCGAACTTCACAGAAGACAGGAGTGAAATCTATCACCTCTTTTGTCTTTATCAGCAGATACGATCGCAGAGAGGTTACTTCGATGAAGAAGATTTGCTGTATAATTTATCTCAAAGACTCTCAAAGCTCAGGGAGCTGCCGTGGTCCATCCACGAGTTTTATGGTGACGAGATACAGGATTTCACCCAAGCTGAGCTAGCACTGCTAATGAAATGCATCAATGACCCTAATGCTATGTTTCTAACTGGTGACACTGCCCAGAGCATAATGAAAGGAGTTGCTTTTCGTTTTAGTGATCTGAGGTCGCTGTTTCATTACGCAAGCAAGAACTCGGTGAACAAGAAGCAGCGTGTTAGAAAACCAAAAAGGATATATCAGTTGTACCAGAACTACAGGTCCCATTCAGGTAGAGTAACATATTTATTTACGATCTGAGCCTGTGCTCTTCAGATGTCACTAATGACTGAAGTTTTCTACTGGCCAATTTAAAGCATAGCTAAGCGGCCTGTTTGTTTAAGAGGTCAGATGATCAGCTTTTTCTGACATGCAAGTTCTTTCTTTTGACATTTCAACTGGAAAACCCAAGCATAAACATTTTTCAAATTGTCATTTTTTTGGAACACTCATGATTACTGCGTGTCTTGACTGCATTTGTTTGAAGGAAAACTTAACAAATAATCATACCCACTTCTGTTGTCCCATCCCCAAATTGCTAGACTTTGCAGCATGGGTGTACTACTGTTTCTCTTATTTGTTTCTTGTTAATGACCTTCATTTTGTGAGGAGGCTGCGAGGCCTTTGTAGCATGCTTTCTGGTCTTCATGGGCCCAGGAGTGAGGTCCACTGAAAACGGAGAAACTTCAAGTGGACCTTACAGCTTCTCTACTCTGACTGATGTTTTTTGTCATGATATTTCTTAATTTCAAAATTCTAACAGTCTTAAAAGTGTGTTTGCAAGAGAGTATGAGACCAGTCAGGGTGAAGTGTGAAGTCTGTGTTCTGCTTATTGCAGGTATTCTCCATTTGGCATCTGGAGTGGTTGATTTGCTTCAGCATTATTTCCCAGAATCTTTTGATCGGCTTCCTAAGGACTGTGGTCTCTTTGATGGACCAAAACCTACAGTCTTGGAGTCCTGCAGTATTAGTGACCTAGCAATTCTGCTGAGAGGCAACAAAAGGAAAACACAGCCCATTGAATTTGGAGCACATCAGGTTTGCTTTTCTTAGGTATACGGCTTTTTGCAGATTCTTCCAGCTCTGTTGCTAAATCATCGTGTTTTTATGGACTGCCCACAATTCTTTTTTTAAGACCTGATATCTCACTGATAAATTAGGCTTTTTAAACTTATAAACCTTTATTGTGTTGATTTCTGTGTCTTCTTAATACACATCTGGCTCTTTGTGTTCCTTTTTGCATCAGGTGTTTCCTGTCCTGTCCTTTCTAACTCCAAATTTTCTTACACCAGATCTATGGTTGTCTTCTCATACCATGCATTTGTAAGTCTTCTTGTGGCAGCTTTGTAAACTTTTTTTGGTGGAATGTGCTGGAATGATTGTGTTAAATGCTTGTCTGGTTATGAGAAAGCTCTTGCCTTATCGTGACATTTGTGTGCTTTCTCTATGAGGCCGTTACCTTTTCTTGCTTCCTAATATGTTCTTTTCATGAACGTGTTTTGTGACAGGTGGTGTTAGTGGCAAATGATACTGCAAAGGAGAAGATACCCGAGGAACTCAGTTTAGCGCTTGTACTGACAGTTTATGAAGCAAAGGGCTTGGAATTTGATGATGTACTCCTTTACAACTTTTTCACAGACTCAGAGGTATTTAATTCTTATCCCTTTTCTGTGATTTTTTTGTTAATATTTTGATTTTACAAGTGGTGTAATTGGCTTCCCAGCTGGGGAAGGATTAATTGTTTTCTCTGAAGATGGTTGGTTTCATCACAATAGAAAACAGAGCTCATAGGTTTATGAATTAATACCTCTTCCCTTAGTGATGCATTTTCCTTCAGTATGGCTGTTGTAATTTAAGGGAGAACTTGGGGTCCACACAACAGTGCACCCTCTGCCCACACACACACACACTTCTGCTACATGCCAGGACTACTTACAGCGTGTCCCTATCAGCTGCTCGCTTTCGGGTCAGAACAGTTGGTGGAGGGACACTCCATCACCTTGGCATACCCTTTATCTTATACTGGGGTTCTGGGTCCCAAAAAAGCACCCTAGACCCGCTGCTTTGCATCACCACTCTGTTCACTGTGAGTTGTTTTGGTGTGCTAGCTCATACACTTGAAATCATTTGTCAGAGACACAATGATTATTTTTTACATTAAAAGCTTAGCGAAACAGATATATTTAGAATCAAAGAGTGTCTGTATCTGTTTGGGGGGAGGAGCTGTGCTCTGTAGCAGTCCAAAATGTAGCTCCAGAAAGCTCGATCTGGTCTAGCTCAGGAGTCGTCAGAAAACAGGATGGTCCCAGTAGCTGAGATCATCACCCATAGAATGGCCTTGCATAAAGAAGGCTTCTTTTCTGGAGGTGTTTTGTGTTTTTTATTGCCTTCCTTTTCTCACTTAGTGGTTCTCCACAGAACTCAGACCCTGCCCCTCCAAGGTTTTCTCGTAACTCCAGACCTGGCAGGAGCGCAGTCCTTAAGGCTCCTCGCAAATAGCTGTGGACTGCAGAAGCCTCGCTGTTGTTGCTGGGATGTCACCAAGCCCCCCAGTCCCTGCCCCAGCAGGCAGCATTCTTACTGAACATACCTGCAGAGACTCGAGAAAGCTTGCAACTGAGTTGCTCTGCAATTGAACAGTCCATGTGAACATCTCTGTTGCAGGTGCCCTCTGCCTCTAGCCCTTGAGTGTCTCAGGTGTGGTTTTCAGCAGATGAAAAACACAGATCCATGAAGGAAAACAGGGCAGCTTACACATGACGCTTCATAGAGGCTAGTAGACATTATGTGGTGAAGGCAGAAGGATGGAACTTGAGGTGAATGACCTTGAAATCTTACTGAGATTTGGGGACAGTATTATAGTGGCTGTCATGATAGATTTCTCAAAGTAGATATCTTTGTGGTGATGCGAGTTGTGCTCAGAAAAACAATGAACTAATAGCAGAATCCGGACTTGAGTGTGTTGAACATTTTAACTCTGCTCGACTGATGCATGTCAGGCCTGGAGAACTGTCCCCATGTAATTCTTCCGTTTGCCTGTGACTCATGAGCAATTGAGTTGATCTGAGCAGTTTAACGAGCGGGCAAGCAAGCAGCTCACCCTGGGGTTTGCCAGTTCTGAAAAGCTGAATCTCTGAACTGTTGTGAACAGAGCAGCTGTGGCTGTGTGCTGTTTGTGTTTGTTGGGTTTGCTTTTTATTGGGCTTGAAAACAAGATCTGAAATGAGTCTTGTTTCATGAAGCAGGTTTCAGTGAACAATCTAAAAAGGAAAAAGCCCCCTTGGTGCTACAGGTTTGGTGGGTTGTGGCCAGCTGGCCGACAACTCACGGAGCTTGGAGGCTGCCTGTCCTGACCCTACAGGCTCGGATCTACCCAACACGTCTCAGACAGCAGATTTTAGCACAACAGTTTGCAGCTCATGAGCATTAGCCCACCACCATTTACCTTTCCCCCTGCCCTGTGCTGGCAGGGAGCTGCCTGGCCCAGCAGACAGCACACCCCCACAGTGGGTCTGCCTGTTGCGGTATTGGGCTCTGTAGGAGAATCCTCAGCCTAAACCTTAAGCCTCGTCCATGGTGAGGGCAACCTTGATGTGTTCCTTTTCCCCATAGATGGGTTATCCATTGTAGGGACGTATCTCCAGGTTTAGCTGAAAATTTATAGTCCACCCAAGGAGGTTTTCATGTTGAATACCAAATTTACTTACATTAGGCATTACACGTGATCTGGATTTAGATGAGTAATACAGCAGTACCCTGAAATCACAAGACAAGCGTAATATAACAACGGCAGTATACAGCAAAATTACAATACAACCATGATTCCCGTTAGCAGTCCCTATATACTCCACCATCATGATGCTGGCCATCCTCAGTGCCTGGGAAGTAATACATAGCGTGAAGCCAGCTCAAGCCAATTGCACTCTTCCAGTTTTGGTTTGTTTGTTGCTCGTTTTTTACACAGTCTGGGCCGAGCCACGTATTCACCTCCCCCATGTTGGTCTGGCTGGCTCAGGAGGATGTTACTAGCTATTTCAGAGAAAGGTCTTTATTCAGTCTGATCACTGCCTGGTACAGCTGTGTACCTCAAACAAGGGTTACCTTCCAGTACCACTTGTATTGAGATGAAGTTCACCTTTCTTGATAAAAATTGGTGGTCATTCTTCCCTGAAACACTGTTTTTTCCCACCTGTGGTAAAATAGTGGAAGATTGGCAAGGTAGATTGTAAACATGTTCCAGTGACTTGCAGCTGGGGTGTAGTAAAACACATATACTAATTGTTGTTTAGCCTTTTGTGTTGGACAAGTAGAACATCTGTGTTTTGATAACATAGGCCTGTGATAGACTTAGCGACACCTTATCGAACATGGCTGAGACTCCTGCCCTGCTGTGGGAAAGATCACAGCACAGTGGAAGACTTTGCCTGCATGAATCCTTGAAATAGGGAACAGCAGGTTCTGTGATCCTGTAGCATGGACCATCTCCGTGGTGCCTGTATCCCTGCTTGTGTATCTCCAGCTGGGTGCTGCTTCAGGGATACCCCGGTTGGCGAGGTTAACGAAAATAAATGCGCTCCTTGTATTTTATCCATGGCTTTGGGCTTGTTCCTGTGTCCTGCCTGTGCCGGCTCACACATGGCCTATCTCCTCTGAGTGTTCTTCGGTGGGGGGGGGGCGTGTGGGTCGCTCACAACATAAGACCTTATTTGAACGTGTGGGCAGCAGTGATTGTCGCATACAAGTAACCTCGTTCTCTTGATGTTTTAGGCTAGCAAAGAGTGGAAGATAATTTCTTCTTATACTCCTGATTCAGAGGTGCAAGTAGGAAACAAGTTGCTAATTGAAATGCCTTTAGAGGATGCTACTGGTATGCAGAAAAGAACTCCTTTTAATGTGGAAATGTACAAGGTGAGTTTTTCCTAACATTGGGGATAGGACGAATAAACTAAATTCTTAAATCTTACGAGTCGGGAACTTTATCCAAGAAATATGTTCATCCTGTAGTTCTGTGTTTATCAAGGTTGCTTTATCTTTTCAGTGATTGTTCACATTTGTATAATATAATCTTGATTTTGAAAGATAAGAGGTTTTTTTGCAAATGTAACTTGATAAGCAAGTGAAAACTGCATTTAATAGACTTTCAGGTATGTTTATAGAACAGCTGTGGTTAAAGCAAACAGCAAATTGGCTTGTCAGTATGTATTACTACTTTAATCTGGTTTCAGATTGGTGTCACTACCTTAAAATTAAGGAAACTTCTGATATATCTAGATGCTAAGGTATTTTCAGGATTTTATGGTAAAAAATCTGCAGCTGCTAGAGCTGATGTAGCCATAGTTGCATGCAAATTAGCTGGACAATGGCTTATGTAATTGAAAAATCACCTATTTAATATTTAGAATTGCTATCTTAGATAAGATACACAGAATGAATAACAAATAAGAGAGTATATTTGCTGTGTTTAACTGCAGATTACGTTTCTTTCTAACAATTTAGCCCATCTGGCATTTCATTTATTTTATTTTATTTTGGTATGTTGCTTTTTTCTTTTATCTTTTTTTTTTTTTTTTCCCCCCCGTTCTGCTTCAGATGCTGAATGGAGAACTAAAGCAATTGTATACTGCCATTACAAGAGCCAGGGTCAATCTTTGGATCTTTGATGAAGACAGTGATAAACGAGCTCCAGCTTTTAAGTATTTCATCAAAAGAGAATTTGTTCAGGTTGTCAAAGCAGATGAAAAGAAAGGTAAAGCTATCCTAAAACTGCCTTAAAAGACTGTCGGATGGGACAGCCTACTCATGCTTTCTTGCTTTTAGGCTGTGTAATTAAGAAAGTTAAATTCCTTGGTCCCTCTAATGGTATCCATTGATCAGTGCCCTTCCACTGATTTCAGTGGGTCTTCTTTTGGCTCTAAAGATCAGTTGTATATGTTAATACATAGTTTCATTGCTAATTCATTAGTATAATGTCTCCTGCACAGTAGTGAAGGCTGTTCACAGAAAACCATCCCAGCTGAAAAAGGTTTATCAAATGAAGGATTTTGGTTTCTGTAAAGACAGAGGATTTACTGAAAGTTTTGTCCAGAAACCAAGCATGATTTTTAAAGGTCTTTCGAAGCCAAACCCAACTTGTTGATTTTTCAGTGCTGACTGAAAGGGATAAAATGTATTTAACTCATAGTTGCCATTACTCGTAACCAAATCATAAAGAGTTTGGAACATGCAGAGATGTTAATGTTTAGTTCTGGTATATAAAAAGTTATTTCTGTTCTTTATACATTTCAACATAAAACGTTTACCCCTAACCTTCTAGACTTAGATGACAGCATGTTCGTTAAAACTTCAACTCCAGAAGAATGGATTGCACAAGGAGACTACTATGCTAAACATCAGTTCTGGGAGGTAGGGGCCTATGCTCATCTGAAATAAGGATTGTCTGTTCTGAAACCTTTTGTTTGTTTGCATCTATAAAATTATCTGTAAACATTCAGTTGCTCTGTAGCAGTGTATCTTAGTTTGTGGTTTGTAGTTGTGTAGGTGTCTACAGACTGCTTGTAAATGACTTGCGAGAAGGGAGAACAAGTCTATTGTCTGTAATCTTAAATTCACTACCCAGACATTTGCAGTCCAGTGAGGAGAAAAACATTTTAATGCACACAAATGAAAGATCGTTGGAAAAAACAATTACTAGCAACAGCTGGAATTGACTGGAATTTGTGAATCTAAACCACATGCTCGACAACATCATTACACATTACTGTAGGAAAACAAAAACATTTCTTGGAAGTATATTGCTTTGGGTGATGATCTCAGAGGCCTTTTATGGTTTTTTTGGACAGTAATTAGGGATGGATACAAAACACACATTAAGGAACAGTCTGTAAGAACCAAAGAGAGCACTAAGAAGACTGCAGAAGGTGGCAAAATTATGGTTTTATTCCCTTACTATTTAAAGAACATGGAGTTTTTACAGTCTTTTATTTCCTAAATCGGTAGTTAATACAATCCAGATATGGCGTGACAACAGAATGGAAACAAAATCCAGTCAGGACACCACCACCAAAGAATTATTCTACAAGAAATTAAGGGATATGTAGTTCAACTGCCCTTGTCCTTATGGGTGACTCTAACTTCCCAGACATCAACTGGGAATATCATACAGCAGTCATAAAGAGGTCTAGGAAATTTCTGGAGCACACTGGAGATAACTTCGTGGTACAAGTACTAAGGGAGCCAACTAGCAAAGGTGCCCTTCTAGATGTGGTGTTTGTGAACAGAGAGGGACACATGAGCGTGAAGTGACTGGTGGCTGGCTTGGTCACAGTGACCACCAAGTAATTGAGTTTGAAATAGGTGTCAATAGAAGAACAGCTGCCAGCAAAACCTCAGCCCTGAATAGGGGAAGAGAAGACTTTGGGCCACTGAAGGAGTTAAGGATTGGGGTCCATCAGTGTCACTTTTTAAGAGCTATCTATTAAGCGCGCAGGAGCAGGAAATTCTGAAGTGTCAGAAGGCAAGCAAGCAGGGCAGAAGGCTGGCTTGTCTGAGCAGAGATCTTCTAGAACTTAGGCAGAAAAGGAAAGTGTATGGACATTGGAAGCAAGGGCAGGTGACACAGGAGTAGTACAGAGATACTCTTCACCATGTTTGTGCAGCCAAAGCTCGATTAGAGTTCAAGCTGGCCAGCACTGTGAAGGACAACAAAAAGGGCTTTTTAAAATACATTAACAGCATAAGGAGGATCAGATTTAACACTGGTTACTTGATGGGGTCAGTCACCTCACGCACAGACATCTAGACGCAGCTGAGATGTTTAATGCCTTTTGCCTCTGTCTTTAACACCAGTCATGGGCCCTGGGATCCCCAAAGCCCTGTGTTGGTAGACCATGGCTCGAGGGGGATGGTGAACTCTCAGCTATCTCTGAACTTGTTTGAGCCTTGCTGCTCCAGCTGGAGGCACATTAATCTATGGGGCCTGATGGGATTCATCCCAGGGTACTGAAAGAGCTGGCTGATTTTATTGCGGGACCTTTCTCCACTATTTTTCAATGGTCTGGGGAGTCTGGAGAGGTCCCAGTCAACTGGAAACTGGCAAATGTTGTCCCAGTTTTCAGGAAGGATAAGAAGGAAGACCCTGGTAATTACAGGCCTGTCAGTCTTTATTTATAACAAGGCAAAAATTAAAATAATCAGCTGTCACTGTACAGACAGTCTTTATCTCCCCTGGGGAAAAAAAAAAGGCAATTTCCTAAATGGACTGAAAAGTGTTTAGATAAAATCCACGCAACTGAGAAAATTTCATCTTGAAATCTGAAATGCATTAGCTATTCTGTTTTCTTTATAACTCTGATCTTTGCTTATCATTGCTACATTAAGAAGAAATTATCTGGTGAATTTGGCAGTTCTGGGAGTGGCTTGCAATGTGCAATTTTCAAACAGAAGCAAATATTAAATGAATGGATAGAATAAAGAAATAACGGTGTTGCAGAATGAGCAAGGTGGGTAGTGAAGGAAGCTGTGCTAGGAGCGTGGTAACTCCCAGTGCTTCTCTTGAGCTTGTCAGGTGTGGTAAAAGCATGAATAAGTGTTCCATGTTTTTCAATTTAACTTTGCACACATTGGTTTTCCTAATTTTTATTAATAGGATTTATGTGGCAGATGCCTGGTGACTTACCAGTTAATGGCTTAGGCCATCATTCAAATTGCATGTGCTGTTTGTTGTATCAGCCTACCAGGAATTTTGCTTTTGCTACTTCCATGTAAAACAACGTAATTAAAATTCTAATTGTGATAGTCACATGTGGACTGACTTTAAAGCTTTTCTTTTTGTCCTGAAAATATACTGCAGTGTTTTACCTTTTCCTTCTTCTGGGCACCCTGCCAGTCTTTCTGTTTTCCCTTACAGTGACTGTAAAATTCAGTATTGCTTTTATGTGATAAGCTGGATGCACCTGTGTGAATGCTGTGTATGATTTCACCCCAGGTGGCAGCCAAATGTTACCAAAAGGGAGGAGCAGCTGAGAAGTCAAAGCTGGCCCTGGCTCATGATGCCGTTCTCAAAGTGCACTCAAAGAAAAGCAGCCCCAGGTAAGTGTGACGGCAGGTGAGCGATTGTCAGTCTGCAGTGCCAGACCTCGTGCCTGTGTGCAGGGCGAGATTCCCAGCACAGCCATGGGACCAGACTGGAGATGTGGGAGAACCACGCAGGCAAGGTGTCTTCACATCTTTGTCTGTGGTTGGCAAAGGAGATTTAAGAAATTGGCAAGTCTAGCACAGCTCCATCAGGATGTGGGAGCATCCTGATGTACAGGATTCTACACATCCTACTGTATGCCGTAGGCTGTCCAAACCAAATGTGGCCACTGAAAGGGCTTACTGGTTATGTGAAAGGAAAACAACTGGTTTCCAGTACCTGAAGAGGCTGTATATTCTTAGCTATAGGTAGAAGAGGATATGCCATCAGCAGTGCTCAGCTCCAGTTGATCCCACTGCGTGTTCACTTGACAAAGAGGAAGGAATGGTGTTGTCCATTGGGAAAGAAAAGCTGCTGAGAAGTGAGCTTTGACATAAAATGAAGTGTTAGAGTCAATCTGAACAAGCAGAACTAGGTGTGAACCAAAGGGCAGTTTTAAAGGGGTATATTTTGAGGTTAATCAGTTAGTTCATTCTGTTAAGTGGGAAAAATAGCTTAAGGGTTTAACGGAAGAAAGTTCACAGTTTCCTGAAGAGGCTGAAAAACTGTTTGGGAGTTGTCTCAAATGTCAGGAAAAAACTTCATGGGGAGGACTCTAGAGCTGAGTGAATTAATTCCTGATCATGCTGGGAAGGCTGAAAACTAGCAGTGATAGCTGAGTGGGTAAGGAATGACTGGAGCGGAGGAAGCTGGTATTGAAGGGAGAAGGGGAAAGGTCTTGACAAATGTTACAACTGGAGTTAATCAAGATTTTGCCTTTTTTAATTACCTGTTTTATATTAGTGGCCCTGACAAGAGGTACAAGGATACTCATAAAATTTCATTATCATAGATGATTTGTTGATGGGACTGAAAAACATTTTTTTCAGTTGACTGTAAGCTGGGGTGCTTGTCAACTGGATAAAATTTGGGGAGAAGAAATTGGGTATATTAGGATATGTTAAATTGACAGAGCATACGTAATAATAAAGCTGTGAAGTGGCTTTTTTTTTTAGTAGAGGTATTAATACTGGTGTACAAAGCATACGTAAGAGATGAAATTGTACAGTTCTGGTCCTCCAGGCTCAAGAGTTATGAATTCAGACTAGGTCTGGGAAGAAAATAGACTTGCTATGATGATACCAGAAAGGCTGGCCTTGTTTAGTTATACAGAACGAAGGCTGAACAGCAGAAGGGAATAAGGAGCAGGTTAAGCTAGAAAAGAAGAGCAGCACAAAACCACACTAGGATACTTAGTTTTAGAATTTAAAAAGTAAAAAAAAAAAAAAAAGCTTTTTACTGGCAGAGCAGTGAGGTTTGGGAACAGCCTTCTGGACAGAACAGTGTCAGCACAAAATATAACTGCTTGTAAGGTAATACCTCATCAGGTTATGTATGAGGAAGAACACATGATGTCAGTGTTGGTTGGATTCAGTGACAGGTCATGTGATCCTAAACCTAATTTGGATGTAAGCGGTCATTTTCTCTTACTTTCTACAGGGAAAAACAGATGGAATATATGACGTTGGCTAAAACTTACCTGGAATGTGGGGAACCAAAACTGTCACTGAAATGTCTGTTTCAGTCAAAGGAGTTTCGGCTTTGTGCAGAATTGTGCAAAAAGTTAGGAAAGGTATTAAATCCTCGAAACTATCCTCTCCTAATCACTTCCCTTTTCTTACAGCTTTTCCCCTCCCCCCCTCATATTACGCACAAGGTAATAGTATTTTTCTGTGCCATGGTAGTAGCTGAACTAAACCAGCTCTTTAAGCTGGGCTGTTCAAGTGGAAGCATTTGTCACAGAACAGCCAGAAGAGGAATGAGGAGGACAAGGATGCAGTTAGGCAGTTTAGGTTTATTTCTTTGGCTTTCCTCCAGTGCTGCCATCAGTCATTTCTGCTTTGCAGTCTAAAGTTAATTAATGAAGCTTAAGCTGTTACTTCATTCAATACTCTAATTATATTGAAACTTCACTGATTACAGTCATCTAACTGGAACCTTGAAACTTGCAAGGATCCAGTAAAGTACTAACAATAATTTTCTATAGTGCATACGGATATTTAACATTTTTTATTTGCAATTCATTTCCACTAAAAGAATGTACCCAAATATTTAAAGTTTAAGATACAAGGTTAGGGTTCCCATTCTGCATCCATTACTGTTTCAATTTAAACCTGTTGATTCTGAGAAATTTGCAAGTCAACAGAAGTGTGTGTGGTGTTTTTTAGTAATAGGCAGAGCTGAGTGAATAAAAAGTACTTTGGAAGTCCTGTATAATACCTTTAATTTTACAGTTTAGTTACTTGGACACCAGTATTTTGAAGGTTTTTTAAAAATCTGTTGAGTTTTAATGATGGTTACTTTAATTTGATTACATTCAGATACTTTAAATGCATTTAATCAAAGTGTGCTTCTCTATGAGACACCTACATGATGGAATTACTAAATTTATTCATGTAGTTTTGACTGTTCAGAGCGCTTCAGTTTCATTACTGACTTCTGGATTGCAGATGAAGGATGCGGCGGTTTACTATCAGAAAACCCAGTGCTACAAAGAAGCATGTGAATGTTATGAACAAATTGAGGAGTTTGATCTGGCGGTTAAAATGTATTGTCAGGAAGAACTCTATGAAGAAGCAGCAAAGGCAGTTGAAAGGTATGTCTTCCAAGATGGTATTGGAAAGTAACTATCTTTTCCATGTCTAAATTCAACATAATACAGCTGGCTCACCATAAAATTTTCACAGGAGTTTTGGCTGGTGACTTTGTTTTATATGAATTTAAATTAACTTTGTCAGAATTCTCGCTTGGGTAATCATAACACGGTGAAAGCATTCTACTGCATTCACAGCTGGAGCAGTGACTAGTTTCATTTTGCTGGGAATTTTTTCCAGTCTGTATTAATCACACAAGTTTGCCTTCAGCCAGTCCTCTGAACTACGTTCTTATGGTAAATAAGACAAAAACATTTAATAGAAGTATTAAATACTTCTCTTTTAAGAGTGAAATAGTAATGGATTTAGCCACTTAGTCACTGGCTTCCGTAGGAGCATAACTGTTACATGTGTGGTATATAATGCAGCAGCCATTGTGGCAAATGAACTATTTTTCTCCCAAAATTTCTACCTTAGTGCAGAGAACATTAATTTAAATGACCAGCGTTTGCTGCCTCTCTGACAGTTTCTTGATCCCAATCCCTGAGATGAACTTTTCCATCTCCCCTGTGCTGGCTCAAGGCAGTTAAGAACTGCCTTGCACTGTGCTTGGTAAACTGATTTTATTAGTATCTTTTGGACAGAACTTTACACCTGGCACCATCCCCATGTCCTCGTTAGCACATTCTTGCACAAACAATTTATTGTCCACGCCTTCCATTGCACATAAATTGATGTATGACTTCAGAGAACATACACACCAATTAAAATTCTCGCAGTGCCTACAGTTACACACCTTCACTGAAATCCTTTGTGGTGTACCTTTAATAACAGCAACAGTTTTTTGAAGGACTAAGATTATTTTAATATGTAGAGGTAGTTTGATCCAAAAGTTCAAGCAGTAAAGTCACCTTACCACCTAATGATTTTTTTTGTCAGCTTCCCCAAGTCATTCATGCAAATGCATCCACATGTGTCCAAGAATCTACACTCCCACGTTTATCATGAAGGAGATGATGATAAAAGGCTAATGGTAATTTACTCACCTGTCAGGAAAAAATTACTCATTCTCAGCATGCAGGAGAGAATACTTTTGCAAGACTGGCTTAGGGGATATCTTAACAATTTCACATCAGCCAATAATAAGTAATAACTGAGTGGTTTAAAGCGCATGTTTTGAAAGATGCAACCAGGTACTTTGCTCAGGCACTCAATAAGGAGCAAAGTATATGTAGGTATGTATGACAGAATGGAAAGAGTTCTCTGAACTGCGTGATTTATGTACATTTTACAGAATATTATCAATGTTGGCCTGTGGAGAATTCATTGAAATTCTGATTTATTTCCTTCTGGCTTCTGTTCATGTAAACAACCATTCTATATTGAGGCTTACTTTAATAAATGGAAGATTATCACTGGCAAAATGTGATTAAAACAATTTGTACGGTGATTTGACAGCACGGAGAGAGATTCATTAAAGCTGTAAACCTTGTGATCTTGTTTGTACCAGAAGTTTTTAATGATCTTGCTTCAAACAGCCTTATGTTGTAACTAAATTCTTTCTGTAGATCTTTTAAGGTGATGTGGTGTTTTTTCGCATGGCATACATACCACTTGAAATAGTTGGCCTTTTTGAAGAGCTCCTGGGGGCAGCCATGTGTTTAGTGTTTTGGAGGCTTTTTAAAAATGCAGTATTTTTTGGTCTAGGTTAGTCATCTATGGTGTAAATTGATGTATCTATTATTTCAGGTATGAAGAGATGTTAAATACAAAAGGACAAATGGTTTCCAAACTCTCATGTACAGCAAATCAGTTGTATTTGGAAGCAGCTGCCAAGTACCTAAGTATGAACAGAACTGAGGAAATGATGCAAGTCCTCTCAAAACTTGATATAGAGGATCAGCTTGAGTTTCTGAAGTCTCGTGGATGCTTGCGCCAAACAGCAGACTTGTTGAAAAGGGAAGGTCGGGAGGAAGAAGCTGCGAAGTTAATGAAACAACACGGGTTTGCTTTGGAAGCAGCCAAACTCACAGCTGTAAAAGAGTTTCGTGCCTCGTGTTTGCTTGCTGCAGCACGTGCCAGAGTGAGTCGCTGCTCAGAATCAGACGTGGCGGACATGGAGCGCATCCTAAGAGAAGCCCTTGAACTTTGTGAACAAACTGGGCAGAAGTCTGGCATTGCTGAGGCTGTGTTTCTGCAGGGAGCTCTGACGGGAGACTTCGCAAAGCTGAGCAATGCGTACTGTCAGTTCCTGTCTCTGAATCATTCTGCTGGTGCCGTTGAAGCTCTCTCTGCATTATCTCGCTGCAGCGCCCCTAGCCAGAACATCCTCTTTATGGCAACGCGCGGCTTAATGGCTCTGCTGAGTCTGGTTAGGGGTTTGAAGAAAGCAGCCACCAACGCAGAGAAAGATATGGTGAAGTCATGCTTTGCCTATTTTGGGATTGTCCCAACAGGTGACAGTTGCCAGGTGTCTCAAAATGAAGCGGAACCCATTCTCAAGTTTCTGTCAGACAAGCCAAGTCTGAAAGAGAGGAAGACAAAGGGTGATTTCTCAGTAAGCACAGAGGAGGTAAAATCGGCTTTGAAGCAGCACCTGCTAAGCAGGTTATGCTCTATCACCCACGAGTTACTGAACAAGCATTACCCTGATATTTGTATGAAGTTCATTGTTGGCTTGAACTGTGCAGATAAAACCTGTGAGGATCACCATAAGCCCTTGTTGCGCCACGAAGCAAGAACAATATTTCAGTGTAAAATGCACCTGGTGGCAATAAATGGGCTGCTGTTGGAAGCCACGCGCACTTTCCCTAAAGAGCTGCTGAATCAGTGCAAAAGCCTTGATGATATTTTGACTGCTGACAAATACGCATTCTGTAAAGCTCTCCTAGAAATCTTTTTCCCTAATCATTTTCATTTGAGAATACTGTCTGAGAACCCAAAGGCGTGCAAAGAAATACTGGAATTCAGTAACATTATTTCCAAACCCTGTAGAGCGGTGTTGAAGGAGTACATCACATTTAAGTTTAAAAATGAAGGGACTGCAGCCAGAAGAGAATCAACTGACTTGTGGCTACATGCCATGCAAGTTTTCATCTTATCTTCGGGATATCCTGAAGAATTTGAGAAACTTCTTTTTAAGGAAGAGGATGATTATAAGAAAGAACTAGCTTTTGCTTTGTCAAAGGCAAAAAACTCCCCGAAGAGTAAAGGCCAAGGAGGGAAGGTCAAAGGAATAGAAGGCAGACATGGTATGTTGCTACCTGACAAAAATGCCGAAAATGCAGGGAGAACTCACTTGTGCTTCATTCGGCTTCTTGAAAATTCACTCGAGCAATTGTACGTTCATAAGAACCCGGAAAACTGTAAAAGGTTTTTTTTCCGTTTTATGAATGTCCTGGTCAAGAAATGCACGAGGTACCTGATTCCAAGCATAGGAAATACGGTGATGTTGTTGGAATTTCAGTATATTCTCTGTTGTGCTGTCCTGATGCGTCTCTCCAAGAACATTACTCTCTGCTTTCCAAAGAGTTACATTGCTCTCATTCATTACTGGGAATATTTGTTCAGAAGCAAGGACCGTAACAGAGAACTTAGAGACACGTTTTCTATCATACAGGAGTACAGACCAAAGGATACATACATAGCTGTGCAGAATTTCAGATTTCATCTCTGTTATCTAGCAGAAGTGTTGTGTGGAGTTCATGGAAGGTTCAATGTCCTTCTGGATGCTTTTGAGGATCCTGATTGTGTAACTTCAGGGGAGGCTGAGCGGACTGTAGTGCTGTGCTTAGTGATGTTACTGAATGCTGACCAGGTGCAGAATTCTAAATATAGATCCCTCTTGTGCCACCACTTCCCTGGAATCAAGGCAATTCTGAAATCAATGAAAAATGACTCTCCCTCTAAAGTGCCTGAAAGATTGCTAAGGGTTGTGGAACAAGTGAGCGATGCTACACATGTGAGAGAAATTGCTGCAGGCCTGCAAGAGCTCCTGACAGAGCGAGATGCAGAGTACTTGGTTGACTGCCGATGGCAGTGGGACTCTGTGTACACTCAGGGACATCCGCCCATACGGGGCATCCTGTACGAAACCATAAGCCTTGACAGGTTTGTGACCTTTTTGGATAAGACAGAATACGCTGGTGAGCTAGAAGAAGAGCTGGAAAGGGTTCATTGCTTAGAGGACCAGAAGGATCCCCTGGAAGTCATTGCACTCAGCAAGCAACAGAAGCAAGAGCAGAAAGCAACTGCTCAACGCCAGCTGCGTCGTGTCTTCCATTTCGTTGCTCTGTGCATGAGGTGGAAAAGGAGGACCTGCTCCAAAGCTGACCCTGTTGCAGTGGAAGGAGAAGAATTTCTATCAGAGATCTTCAAAAAAGCAGACATTGACCAAACCCAGTGTGACCTCTGTGGAGTCAGATTTATTCAGAGCGCTGAGAACTATTTCAGCCGGTCAGAAAACATGGAGGCGGACACTTTGGAAGCTGTGACGCCACCAGAGATCAGTGGGGAAGAGAAGCTGCATGCGGAAGGAAATGCAGTTTCTGTGGCCAGCGAGGCTTACCTAGAGCACAGAAACACAGATGAACACAAAAATAATACTGCTGCCTACAGATGCTACGCCGACTTTTTCAGAAGAAAGATAGATCCAATAATACACGATGGACTGGAAGTAGTGGAGGCCATTATGGAAAAGACTTACACCCGCGATCATTTAGCGTATAAAGAAGGTTCCAACTTACGCCAGAGAAAAATCAAAGAGAATATTAAGAAGATTTCAGATGCGGTAGAGGAAATCTATGAGAGAAAAGCCTGGGCTAAAGGTAGGACCTCTCCAGTATTCTTTTGAACGATACAATGTCATTTGTGGCCAAACTTCCAGACCTGTCACAGCTCTGTTTGAAAATCTCAATGTGGTCAAGAGAAAGGTATTTCCAGGTATTTCAGGTAGCTGAGGAAAAGAGGAATTGAGACTGTTGGAAATACTGAAAAATACATTCTCACCTGTTCCAGACACAAAGTAATACATCAGATAGTACAGGTAAAGATTGGTGAATTTTAGTGAAGTGAACTTTCACTACATGATCAGATGTGTTCTCTGAATTTATACAGTCTTAGAACAGCCTGTTACCTTAGACCAGGTACTGATTTTTCTACTATTTCCTACTTACTTAATTCTGCCAGCCATAGTAATTTGGATATGGAGGCGTAGAGTGTTAGGAGTACTTCGGAGTCTTTAGTTAAGGATGTCTCTGACTAGTCTGCCCTTCAATTTGTGATTTTGCTAGGGCTGAACAAAAGTGGATTCTTAACTACGAATCTGTGGAGTGTCAGGCACTCAAAGGCAACCCTGGTATTATAAAGTATGTAAATTATGGTACTTAAGAGATACATGTTTTGATATTTGATTCCCCCCCCCCCCCCATCTGCTTAAAGCATTATTCTGATTTTTGCAAGCACTGAATGAGTAGTCTAGGAGCAAAATTGTTTGGGGTACTTGCTGTGGGAAAGTGACATCTCACATCAAAACATTGTTACTGGCTTCAGTTGTAGAAATCCACCAACCCTGTCAAATTGTCACTTTGCCTGTGATGCCTGACAGTAATGAAAAACTGTAATATTTGATGTGTTCATCAGCTCTGATGAGTGAAACACGTTAAATTTGTAACTAAAAGTTAGGTTGTGGTCTTCATGTGTAAGCTTTATCTTTACACTTAGTGGAAAGCTTTTATGTATGGATGAAGTCCATAAAGTTTTGCTTATTATTTAGTTGATTTTCTGCTCAGTGAACCATCATAGTGATGAATATATATGTAATAGGCTTAATTAGGTAATAGTTGGTTTTGTTATGACAATTGCTTGATGAATGTTACCTTGTTCTTCCGCTCACTGAAAATATATTTACAGAAATTATTTGCCTTTGAGATTAATTTTCCCTCACTTTATATCAAGCCTTTTTCAAGTCCTTAATGGTGCAATTAAGTGAGGGCTTCAACACCTTAGGTCCATGTTCTCCTTTAACTTATGTAATTTCAGAGGGATAATGAAAGCTAGGAACTTTAATACCCAAAAATAGATAAACCAGAATGTTTTCAGGAGTTTCAGGTATACCTTAAAAGGGACAGCACAGGGGTGGAAAACTCATCTGGTAGTGCTAGTAATGTGATTGGAATGGGGGGCAGTACATACAGCATCTTCATCCCCAGTAGTGAATTTGCCTGTACGTGAGATCACTGGCGACTAGGACTTCTTGGTTTGCAGCATCATCATCATCCAGCACAGCTCTCTTTAACTGTATTTTGTGCTTGGCTTTTAGCTGCTGTCTTTTTCTCAGCTAGCGTTCTTACAGCATGTTAATTGTGCTTGATTTCAGCTGAAGAAATAATAACCAAACATGCCAACAAATTGGTTGCTACCATTGACGAGGCTCGTAAGTGGCTGAAGAAGATGGACTCTGGTAGGATGAAAGAGGAAGGTATGTTTTCAAATTACACAGGTTTCTGTGCTCCCTAGAGGATGCTGTTCCTTAACAGTCTCTTAGCATCACTTCAGTCTCCAAGCCAGCAGTGCTGTGGATATTGCCTTACCCTCTAGGCAACAAGAAGCGGGCACCTCCATAGGGGCACGCTGGCAAACATGAGTTCACCAGTCTTTCCTCAGTGGCTCTTTAAAACAGAGTGTGAAACTTGCAGATGGTTACAGGGTGGCCAGAACGGAGCAAGCCTGGCCCTCAGTGGATCCCAGCCTGCATAAAGTATGTATTTGTGCACACAAGCAGATGCGGATGCACACGTAAGTGTGGTTCAGGTGCAGTCTTCAGGTTGTAAATTTTGGCAGGGGGGACAGAAGTGAAGCTATCTTCACAGGACAAGAGGAAACAGCCTCATGTTGCGCCAGGGGAGTTTCAGATTGTACATTAGGAAAAATTTCTTGACCCAGAGGGTCGTCAAGTATTGTACTGGGCTGCCCAGGGAAGTGGTGGAGTCACCATCCTTGGAGGTATTTAAGAGATGAGTTGATGTAATGCTTAGGGATGTGCTTTTGGGTAGACTTGACAGCGCTAGGTTGACAGTTGGACTCCATGATCTTAAAGGTCTTTTCCAACCAAAACAATTCTGATTCATCTACACCAATAAGACAGTGCTGTTCCTTAGCTCACGCTGCCACTTACGGGCAGTATGGATCCAAGTTCTTGGAAACCAGCTTCCTGACAAAACTAATCTTTAGCTGGCGTTGAAGAGTTCTGTGGAAAAATACTATACGCTGTTGGTTTTCTTTTGGTTTTACTTCCTTTTTGCTTAGTTTCATACCAAAAGTAACCCACAGTGATGCAGTCTGTTGCATCACAGACCTCTGAGGACAAGTTCAAGACTTCATTGTGCCTACCTGTATGTTTACGTTAAAGCATATATTTAGGTGGTGGGATTGCAACAATTGCATACAAAGGCAGCAACAAAGTGATCTGGCTTACAAACTGCACTATGTGTAAAGCATTAAAGTAGCTTTGCTTTAGAAAATTTGATGGTGATAAAGCCTTGTGCTATATCTTCCTATTCCAAGAAAGATACAGTTAATAAAAATGCATGGGAGTGCTGTCATAGTCTCACAGGCAACATTATAGTCTGTCTTTGAAGTCAGTAAGAAAATGTATTGTCTACTGAAACTGAACCTTGAGAGAGGAGAGACAAGCTGCTTAAAGTCAAAAGCAGTAACAATAGAAACAGAATTTCAGTGTTAAAATTAATTACTAGTGCAGCAGGTGGCTTAGCAGTCTCTGCTTCCTAAGCAGAGCTCTTAACCACTTTATCATGTTGTTGTGGTTTAACTCTGTCTAGTAAAATACCATGAAGCTGCTCTCACACATTCCCTCTCCCCTTCTCCAGTGGAGGGAAAGAATTAGAGGGAAAAGGACAAGGAAGCTCATAAAACTGAGATAAGAACTATTTACCTAATTGAATCTAAATGAATATATACAAATACTACTAATAATAAGTAATTAAAATAATAGAAAATAAAACATATGATACAATGTGATACAATTATGATACAGTTGCTCACCACCCACTGATCGATGCACAACCTGGTGCTGAGTAGTGAGACTCAGACCCAGAGAGCCTGAGAGCCACAGTTCAACGGTCGCAGCCCGAGAGCTGTCGCAGCCCGAGAGCTGTCGCAGCAGATTCCGAGCGAACCCTGTCAGCGACAGCACAGCTGGGAAAACTAAACAGACCCACCAGCTCCCTCACAAACGAGCCAGCACAGGAGTCAGCAAAGCAGCTAACACAGGAGTCAGGGGGAGCGTTAGCAAGTGCCAGGAAGTAAACGAGCAGGAGAGTAAGAGAGGGAGTGATGGCTCCCAGCCCCCCTCTTCACCTCTGCCCCCAGCATGACGTACTATGGGATGAAACACTCCCTTGGCCAGGTTGGGTCAGCTGCCTGGACTGTGTGTCCCCTGCACTGCCTGCAGCGAGACAGCGAGAGCTGGGAACGCAGCTGCGGGGCCAGAAGAGGAGAAAGACCCTGAATTCAGTGCAGGCATTGCCCAGCGCCAGCTGAGACCTTATCAGTGCTGCTCTCTGCATCCAGGGACACAGCTCCCTAGCAGCCATGGTAAAGAGAGTTAACTCTTTCCTGACTGAACCCAGCGCACATATTAAGCCCAATACTTCTTAAACATTATTATAAACATATGAAGGTATATTGCTGACACACAGTATATCTGACATAGCCTGTCATACTCTTGAAAGAAAAAGGTTATGGGGTTTTCCATTCTGCATTAATTTCTTGTTTTCAATGTAGGCTTTGCGCATGATAGAGACTTGGATAATGAAGTGGAAGATGAAAGCATGGCTTTTGAAGAACTTGTCTATAAAAAACCTTCAAGAAAAAAAGGAAGGTGTGGGAAATGGTAATTAGAAAAACATATGCAGGTGACTGTCCTCTTAACGATTTAATTTTAGAATTAAAAAAATATTGTTAAAAAGAAAAGCAGGAGTGGGGTCAGAAATGGGAAGAGTCTGAAGAAAAAGAGCAACTTATGCTATTAAGGTTTTTTTATCACTTTTATTGTGTCAGAATAAGTACCTATGTGGTGATGATGTAATTGTTAAAATCCGATGGGACAAATTTCCTTTCAAACCTATGTGGTAGCTTGAAAGTAATGAGAAGCCAAAGAAATGAACAAGTTTCTGCCTTATCTCAGGGGTATTTCTCTACTCAGTCTTTGTTTTCTTCTTCTCTGTTAATTTGCATCATCATTCTGAGCTGGAATACTCAGAAAAATAGAAGAATAGTTTCTCTGATTTTAAGAGGTTTTAATCAGTGTTTTTAGGTTACCATTGTAAACCTGCTGTGTTCTGAGTCTTGTTTCATTTGGAATTTTTTCAGTCTTCAGGTGAGGGATTTAAATTATCTCTCTCTTCTATTTTTGTAGGCAAGAACAGTGATTTCTAAACACATTCATATTTTTGACACTGTATATACTTCAAATTAGATAAGTATCAAAGTTATGGATTATCTTTGATTAAGGTTTGATACAAAGTGCTACCTGTACATACTGAAAGATAATATTTCTTCAAAAGAGTACACATTTTAAATGTTTTAATTGTTAAAGGCTTTTTATAATGTATAATAATGTTTTTATAAAACCTGTAAGATTTTTAAACTGACTTGACCTTGTCTTATTTTTTGAATGCTTTCTGAGAGCCTCATGTTACTGACTGACTTCATGAGTGACACTTACAAGTTGGGGCCAGGATATCAGTTCATACTAACACTGTTCTGAAAAGGAAACCACTTTGTATACATAACAAATTGGCCAAAAACTTAATAACTTGTTATTATGCTCCATGTCGTGGAGGTGGGAGCGTGGGTAAAAATGAAGTGCTGCTGTAGAATGGAGCACTGTGGGCAGCAGCAATAGTTATCTATTGCATAGTAATGGCTGTTGTCTGCCAGAAGACTCTTCACTGAGCGCTTGGTCTTAAAGAAGCCTTGTTGCTTTAGCAAGCATCTAGAAGGTAATTTAAAAACATACATTGATACAGTGTAATTCTAGTCACTTGCAGTGCGTAGAAATCAAGAATTAAGTTGGATCATTAATGTAACTTCCTTGGTTTTGTTTTCTATAATGATATGTATTTTGCTTTTGAGATGACTCCAAAAAACTCTCCTGATGAGGTTCTCAGCTTGGGTGTTTACATTTGTGGCAGAAAATGCTACCTAAGCTTTTTAAGGACAATTACAATTTAAAAATCCTTGCTGGCCACAGTTTAAAGACTGAGTGGTCACATACTTTATGAGAAAAATGAGGCTTTAAAAACATTAAAAGCAAAGAGAAAATGAAGGCAAAGAAAGAACAGAAGGTCTATTGCATCAAGAACTTAACCTCGGGTACATTTCCTTGGTGCAGGGACCGCATCCTTGGTGTGGTTCAGTACAAAGCACGGGTCATTCTCTGACTTGAATCAGCACTCCCAGATGGAATTTATTTCAGTAGCATGTTCAGTAGTGACAGCTAGTGAAAATTAATGGCAACTCAAATTTCAGGGCTCATGGTTTCGGAGCTATATTAGCCCAAGATTTCAGTAAAGTTCAGGTGGGAAATCTGGTTATATCTCCAGTCCGGTATCAGTGCTTCAAGGGTGTTTTTTCCCTGTAATGGTATGCATAAATAAACACAAACCGTACTTTTTGATGGCAGGCTCTTCAGATAATAATGTTCAGCGTGCATTAATCCTATTTGAATGTTTAATTAGCAAAAAGAGGCTGTCCAGATATACCCTTGGAGGTTTTTTTTTGTTTGTTTATTTTGAAGTCTTTCTCACTGCTGGTGGGAAGCTCCAGTGTTCTGGCACCAGCTAATGCCTTTGACTCAAAGGGCTTAAGGGCCATGACAGGTGCCTTGTTACGTGCGAGATGCATATTGCACTGAAATCCTTGGAGCTGTGTAGTGGATGCAGTCTGTCAAGCTAATCCACCCACTTCTGCCTGTCGAAGCCATGTTGAGTTGAAAAGGATTTAGAAAAGACTTCAAAATCACACAAACTGGAGACTTGAAATCTCTCTCCCTGGTGACACAAAAATGACACCTAAATGGAAAAGAAGAACAAACTATTTGCTGTAGTTGGAAGACAGGCATGTGGTCTAAAAGATGACAATTCTCCGAATTCCAAACTCCTCAAGAAAAACATGCCTGGCTTGCTTGAACCTGGTATTAATACAAAGGACTGTGCGGTAAGTGATGGGTACTTTCCATCTTTTTCCTTTATTCCTCTTAAAAGCATTGTTTCATAGTATTGCACACAGTTTTATTCCAAAACACTTCCCTGACAACTAGCTGTTACAAACTCTGGCTCAGAAAAATACTTAAACACTTATTGTTTTTCAACTATTTCCTTTCATTTCTAAAGGGAAGCCTTTTGCCTTTATGCTCACTGAAAACGTAGGAGGGAAGAAACAGTCTTACCTCAGTGTCAATAAAATAAAAGATTTTCCTGCCAGCAATCCCTGTGACATTATTTGCTACAAACCAGGAGAGACCCCTTTCTCTGGTAAGTGACTGCTGACTTCATTGCACAGTGAAACAGCTTCCACAGGAGAGGTGGAAAAGGCAGCAGCCTGGTAGCCAGGTGCATCCTCTGCTAAGCTGTGGGTGATGTGGAGTTAAACCTAGGTCTGTTCCCTGGCAGAGCGCTCTGGTTCAGAGGCTAGTCAGTAGTGACCATTCCGTGTTATATGGAAATGCCCACGGTGAGCAAGAACCCTGGGGAGTACTTTACTGCACTAAGGTAGAAGATGAGGAAGAGCTCCCTATTTTCTGGATCCTGGTTGGACTTACAGGTAGGTAACACGCTGAGCTGCTCAACCCTGTCAAAACATGGCAGTTCTGGGTGCATAGTGGAGGGTCACGGTATCTTGGGTTTGATATTGGCCAATTGTTAATCCCACCCATTTTCTTCCAAAGCCCTTTCCCTTCCCCCCCGTCAGTTTCCTCCTTTACAGAGTCAGGTTCAAAGTGGCATCACCTTCAAGGCAAGGAATGCTGTTTCACTGGCCATCCCCATGGTGATGAGGGTATTCCTGCCCGTGTGCCCATGCAGATATTAATAGTGCTTACATAGCTCCATCGGTTTTCAGAGTTGGGAGATTTTAGGACAACTGGTGCTTTGCAATCTGACGTGATAATTTTTCACTGAAAAGTGCTGGAGTAAGTTAGCAGTGCTATTCTATTTATCTGAACCATGATTGTCAGGCAGATATAAAGCATTTAAATACTTTGTTTTGATAAATCATGCAGAACCGTATTTTCCACAGTTCCTAGGTGAAACATGGTCAAGTTTCCTTAAAGATGCACTTGAAGCAGTTAACAAGGAACTCTTGGCCAGAGAGCTGCATAAAGAGCAGAGGACTTGAGCTGAAGTGAATAAGTAATGAAAACCACTGTCAGCCTCCAAGTCACTCTGTTTGTAAATAATGTGCCTGGCCAACTCTCACGTTTTCTTGACCCTGTTGCTTCAGATGTGTCCGCTGTTCAATCTGATGCTGTTCCGACAAGATTAAACACCAGATAATAGTAAGGAATTTCCCAGTGTTACATTCACAGTTTCTCGCCACTCTTTACTTTGGCTGGAGGAGTCATTGGTGTTTGAAAAAGGAATAAACATAGCACAATGAACTGTACCTGTGAGCTGAGGTATTTATAGCTCTGTGCTGTGCAGCAGTCTTGTTGAGGGGGAAAGAAAAGACTTCTGTTGTTGTATGGAATAGTTTTTATGTTGGGAATTCAAACTAGCCTGCTGTTTGTTACAGTACTGTGAATAAGGGTGAGGAGAGAGGAGATTTTTGCTTATTTCCACCACCACCAGCTCTAAGGAAGTACGTCCTTCTCGTCCCTTCACCTTGACTATTTCATGTTGTGTAGTTCAGAAATAGCTATCTCCACCTATTTTTGCTGCAAGATCTTTTTGAAGCTCTTGTGGCTTGTGAGTCACCAAGATAAAAGATGCCAGGTCTTCAGTAAGTGTTTTGGAGACATAGGTTAGACAACCACCTTTAGCCAACAGGAGCTGTAACTCTCTTGAGCAGCTTGTCCAAGGCTGAAGCTGCCACTTGGGAGTGGCTGCCATTCCCCAAATGGAAAACATTCCCTTCGGAGTGTAACAAGCTTTTAATATGAACTGTAATCGCCTGGGCCTTTAACTGGCATCAGTGATGCACCTGCTTTTCTGGTTGAAGCCTTTTTATAGGAATTGCTAGAGCACAATCTGAAGAAATTGTGTGCTTATGGAAGAAGGGACACAATCTTTCCTGGTTCAAAGCTGTAGTATGGACCTCCATCTCCATATTTCTGCTAACCAGAATTGGGGTGAGAGATGCTCATCTTCCAGCCACCCCCATTTTTTACTCATTCTGCAGAGATTACTAAAAAAATAGCTGAAAATTTAGAATAATTTATCTACCTAGTTCAATTGATAAACCATAAAACACACTTGGGAGACTCCCTTTGACCATTCAAACTTCAAGTTGAAGTCCCAAACTGTACAAACCTTTCTCTTTATGAATGCTGCAATATTCAGAATAAGAATGAAGTTGGAAGGTTTTACCTCGATAAATGTGTCAACAGGTCCCTTTTTCATCTAATTACTCTTGTCTTTTCTATTTAAGCAGTGTCTCAAACCCAGACCTTGAGATCTGGACTACAATACTGTCTTCAATTACACAGGGTAGACAATCTTGTATTCATGACCACAAGCTTTCCCCACCCCTCCTAGTGCCAATTCCATGGATTTAGAAGCATTGCACCTTGGCTTAAAACCGAAGGATTACTTTGTGTGTTTAATGAATTTTGATGCTGCCTTTTAAGAGTGTCTTCAGCCAAACCTCATTTTCCTCCCCAGCCGGGATGCTTGACTAGCTGCTTTCTTTTAAGGAAACAGGAACTCTGACATGAGTACTTCCTTCCAGGAGCCACCTGTTAAAGAGAAATACCAGCTGGTCACAAGACTCAAGATTAAAACACAAAATTTGGAAATTGTGAGGCATGTGACTGAATAGAACTTTTTGTGACAGAGAAAAGAGAAAGTACAAAAGGCTTTATTGTCGGATATCCTCTGTTCCTTTCTGTTCCCGAGAGGTAGGGTGGAGATGATCAGCAGTGAACACCATGTGGGATTTCATAGCAGCTTTTTAGTCAGCATGTAATAAAATGTGCTGTAGAAACCTCTTCTTACACAGGGTGTTAGCTAAGAAGCGATGTCATATTTCAAAATGAAGCACTTGGGCAGTGGGTGTGTGTGGAGGAGAGAATGGGATCATGCTGTAAAAAGTGCTCACATTTTTAGCCAGACAGCACTTCTGCAGCAAATAAAATCTCTCTCTCCGACATATGGAGGAGAGGTGAGTGGGAGGGAAGTTTGGAAGCGCACTTTGTCATTTCTGTTCCCTCACTGCTTTGGCTGTAAGGGAGGGTGCATGAAATGCCAGTCGATAAAAGGTGGATTAGAAAGTGCAGCAGCATCGAGAAGGTAGAGGCAACTCTCCATGAGGATGGAGCAGCTTCCATCTGGGACTGTCAAAATGCTTTACAAACATTAGGCAACTGGCCTTTATGATATCCCAGTGGATGTAGATCTATCCTTCCTATTTAGAGATGGAAACATTCAGGAATAGAGAGTATGTGACAAGCTTTACCTGCACAAGGATACTGATTTGTAGGGGTCTCGTCCTACTGGCGTGTTCTGCTCCCAGTCCCTATACATGCTGTTCAGGCTCAGATAGCTGCCTGGCATTAACACGGGCAGTTCTGTACATGCCTGACCCAGTCTTCCCTGGGAATACACTGTCATTTACTTTCCTTGATCAGTCTTAATTTACCTGTCGCTTTCATTAGAACTGATGACTTTAAAGCTCTCCTGGATAATGAATTTTCACATCTGAGAATGGCAGGGAGAGAATCACTAATTGAGAGTATCTGAACTGTTTCCACCTGCAAAATCTTATTTTTTCCCCCCTCAAAATTTTGTTTAAAAGGGGAAAAAAGCACCTCTGATAATTTGTTGCAATATAAATTAGTTAGCTCTCCATGCTTCCTCAAATAAAAAGGGTTGCTGTCTTAAAGCAAGGTCAAAATCACAGTTAAATGAAGATACGTATTTGGGTAAAATGCTTGAACACGAGCTCAGAGAGATCTGTTGTCCATGCACTGGAAGTCACTATGTGAACGTACTTGCACCCAGCATGAACTCTTCCAAGCACGTTTTAATCATATTTGTACTAGCGGGAAAGTGGAGCAAATCTGCTGAAAATCAGATTAATTTTATTGGTGTAAAAGGAAAACAAACAAATTCAGTCAGATTCTTCAGGTCCTGCTGCAGTGCAGTCAGGGCTCAGTGTACAAGCTGAGGTGGACCTTCTAAACTACTCTGACCTGTTCATCCACTCGGAAATTGAAAAAGGGATGTTCTCTTGGCTATTTGACTGCGTGTCGATAGCATTGAACCACTGGTAAGGGCTACAGGGCAATGAACCTCTTCTCTCGGGTTCTGGAAAGTGTTTATTTCTGTGGCTAGGAGAGTGAGTCTCTGTGCACATGAGGATTTCTTAAGGTAAGCTTGTGAAGCATTAGGCTTCCTGGCTGTTTGCCTTGGTGAGGTGGCTCTGGCTCTGTTGCACAAGGACCTGGTGTTCTGGCTGCTTGATTAGATATCCAAAACACGGATTCAGCCCTTGGGTTTATGTGTTTTATCTGTAATATCTCAGACCAATCAGTCCTGTCCCTGCCTTGCTAAACTGGCGTAGCAAAATACATTCTGCGTATGTCTGGCGTTCATCATTGTACTATTTTTATAATTGCAAACTATTTGTGTCTTCAGTGCTGACTCATAAAGCAAGGTATTTCACTGAAGCTGAAAGGGAAATGACCTTGCATCTTTTCCAGCTTATTTGTAATTTCATTTTTCTGTCTGTCTTTGGGGATCTCTGCCCTACTTTCTGTCACACATATTAGTCTTGGCTGATTGATATGAAGAGATAAAGAGCCTTGAGCAAAAACTGTTATATAAACAACTTTGTTTATAAAAAACCCAAACACCTTAAGCAGAATGAAAGAGCATTAACTGACCTGTTTCCAGACCAACCGAGGAGTAAATTAACAAACTAAAATCAAAGTTTGATGGTTTATTTTTCTGCCTTATTGTAAAAAGAATAAAACAGTGGTGGCTTCAAAAAAGGCAGGCAGCTGGGCTCACTGTCATGAATATTTTCTACTAAAAATGTGTTTACAGCATATGACCTGAACATTGCCATTAAAATGTATATTGTAGTTCAGATTTATTTATGAAATCCTTGTAAATTATACCTAGGGAAAAGGTCTGTCTTTGTGGTCAGTCACAAAGATCCAGTCAATGAAATAGGTGAAATCACCTCTGATGATTTTGTGTGTAGGAGCTGCTGAAATAATAAATTATATGTAGATGGCCCCTGCTTTTTGCTGCATGAAAATTTAAATTCAATAAAAGGACCATTAGAACTCGACAAGTGAATGGGGAGCTGAAACCTGGGTGAAGAAAATTTACAACCTAATGACAAAACCTTGAAGAGTAGGAGTTAACCTCCACTGCTTCTAGGTATCTTGAAGGACAGATGGCCACAAAGAATTCCTTATCTAAATAGTTTTAACTTCAAAATATAGTTCAATAAATGTTTTGTTATTATTCATAGTGTTCCATGTAATTATATTTAATTGATTAAAGCATATAAAGTTTTTGCCTTTCATATGTAATTGAAATTTCCATTCAAATTAACTCAAATCACAAATAAAAAGGAATCACCTTAGAAATAAGAAGCATTATCTGCCTTTTCCTAATTGAATACAGTCTAAAAATTAAGTTACCTCATTACACATTCTTCTAGTTACCAAAGAAAAAGTACCAGATTTAGTAAAAACACCTCACTTACTTGCAAAACAGCGTGTCTCAATAATTGCTAAAAGTGAGAATCAATCTTCAGAAAAATAACTAAGTATAACAAATGTGAGATAAGAATAAAGCCACATTTTGAATCAGGATGTGTTCTTTGCTGAACTAAATCATGTTAAAATTAGCTTTTTCAGCCTTACCCATATGCTACCTTTCTCTGTAGCTCTTGTAGACTTTGTGTGCATTTTATGATAGCTGCGTTTGCAAATTTAATTTTTTTAGGTTTCTTTCTGATATCAGTTGCGTAATGAACGCTTAATAGATGACCTCAAATGATGTGGTGACCTCAAACGTACGTCTTTCTCTTCTATTCAGTGAAAGCACAGTAAACCCGATGTGTCCAGTGAATGTGTTGGGACTCATACTAGGTGCATGGCTCCACAATGAAATCCTAAGTCCCCTGCTCAGAAATATATGCAGTTCATGTAGAGAATAAAACTCTTCAGGGTGCAGTGCAGTGCAGCCATTACACTGTTCTGTGAGATGAGCTAAAAGATACAGCTGCCTCAAGCTAAGCTGAGAAGGATGAACTCTGTTTGAGGTGCCGTGGTGTCTGTATGCGATCCATCTCTCTAAAGCGTCTTCTGAAGCTCCGTCCTGAAGACAACACTGAAAGGGTGGGAGCATTTGGACACAAAATGGGAGCGCAGTCAGCCCCTTCCTCACCCAGGATATTCAGACCTCACCTCGAGACCGTGACACAAAGCCAACCTGGAGGCAAGGTTCCCTCTTGGACTTGGCCCTTACTGTGTGAAAGGGAGGGGTACAGGGACCAAGACCTTGCGGCCTAGTGCTAGGGTCCCTTGGTTATGCAGCCTGCACGTCTCAACGGTTCTGCACTTTACACTGAACAGCTTCTGGTTAACACGTAGGGGCTGACAGCATTTAAAGGTGGCTGAGGGGAAGGGGAGATGCTCAAGAATGTGATTTTGGTTTGGTGAACTTAAGTCTCACTTCTGTGGCTTTTAGTTCTCTTAAATCTAGCTCGGAGAGTTTAGGAGTAAACAAAACTGGCACTGCTTTGTGTCTCAGCACATGGATACTAATTGTTTCCCTTTGGATTTATGCCATGTCATTTAAAGAAATACGCAGTGAATAAACAAAGCTGTTAATTCATGTACAACCATCCCCAACCTACTGGAGTTATTAACAGCACTCGCACATTGACTTTATAACGGAGAGATCCCTCTAAAACCTCACCTCAAACAGTGGCTGTAGAAGACTCCAGGCTCAGATATTCCTAGAGAATTCCTAGAATCCTAACCACTCTAGGAATATAACTATGTCCGAGAGAATTCTTATTGAAAACTTTCAGTATTTGCCACAGTGTGATTGCTCTAAATTGTCCTCCTTCGGAGCACTCACTGAACACTCAAAACTGCTGAACTGCAATCTTGCCTCCAGATATTTTCTGTGCTCTTGCAGTGTAGGTGCACGTGTAAGACAGAAAATTAAAACATTAATTTTTCTAAATGTCTAAAACAAATGAATTTTCATTCCTGCCTTAAAAAGAAAAAAAGATGTTTAAAACATAAAAGAAGAATTTGTTCACCTGGTGCTGCTCTTTACCTTATCGACTTGCTGTAGAGGCAATTCTGTTAGGCTTGATTTTCACGTGCGTTTCACCACTCACCACAGGGCATGAAGCACTGAGCACAGTGAAACGATGGATGTAGCCTCCTTAAATCTTCTAGTGGAAAGGGCAGGGGAACAGCTAGTCTGCACTGGTTTCAGAATATAATGTTAAAGGTAGTTCTGCACAGGCTGAATTCATTTCCTCAGCTCTGATTCTTGGGAATTTGTCACACACTGGACAGTATTGTCATATGACCAATGCATGCACTGACACATGGATGACCTATGTATTTAAGACGTTCCATATTTAAAAATGCTGAAACCTCAGGTAGCCTCAATCAATTACTTGAAGTGGGTAGAATTTATGCAGGAAACGCCATTTTTGTTCTTAAAGAGTAGAGTCTCTGGGTTTTTCCCTAACTCGCTCTTTTATTCACCTTTGATGGCAAAACTCAACAGGTAATTCTAATTGCTCCTGGATGGAAAGACGGTGTTTTCAATCACATCTTCCACTTCACACAAAGGTCTAAGTGATGCCACATTTCAACACCAAGTTTCACATAAGAGAAATGCAGCCTTGGAGTGTGTTTGACAGTCTTACGGTGACATTCAGCACCAGCATGGGATGATAAAGCACTGGCTAACGACTCTGATCAAGTTTTCACTGTATGCTTCGCCCCTTTCTTCACAAAAAACATCAGGCAGATGCCGTAGTTGTATCCTGTTCAGTAAATAAAAGACATAGCTGGTGAGATGCAGGATTTTTCCTTCAGATTAGTTTGCAGACACCATCCACAGGGCTTTATTGATGATGTGAAAGTTGCCCAGGCAGCAAAATACCATCCCCAGGCTCCCAGGCTGCAAGCAAATACTCCACCGCAGGCCTGTTCTTAACAAGCGTAGAGGGATTAGAAACTGTTTGCTTACTTCAAACTGTTTCCTTCTGCTTCGTTATTTGAGAGACATGGATCATTTAAGGGAGGCAAAAGTGGTGCTTGCAGGGGACGTTTTCTGAAGTTGAACTTAAATTTTTGGGTGACATAGCATGTTTTCCAGGCAAACCATTGCTTGATTGGATGAAATGACACAGGCAGCTGGCTCTCACTGCTTTGTGGTGCTTTTGTGTGAAATGAAGTGCCACACGGGGTTTTGTGAAGTGATCCACAATGGATTTAAGATGGCTTTGAAGAGACTACCTGAATTTTCTCAGAGGGAAGGAAATTGCCACCTGTTTTTCTTTTCTCACCTTTTCGCCATTGAAAGGTCAGGTCTAGCTTTGTGTGGTATCAACAGAGACTGTGTGGAACTGGCAAATGAGAAGAGTATAAATAAAAGGTGGTAGCCATTGTTAAGACTATAGTTTTAACAAGAAATAGCATTATCTGTAAACTTAATACTTCATCTGTGTCTTCTGCCTGAGGAGACTGAAAAAGCATTCACATCAATGCACTATTCCTCATTATTCATTATGTGCAGCCTCTTGGCTGACTAGCCATGGTTTGGGAGGCCCCTTAACTTTTTCTCCACTTTCTTTCACCGCACCACGAGGAGAAGGGCACACCCAGAAAAAAATTGGCTTGCTGCCATGTGACTGTGTGCTAA
Organism: Rhynochetos jubatus; assembly: GCA_027574665.1. NCBI lineage: Eukaryota > Metazoa > Chordata > Aves > Eurypygiformes > Rhynochetidae > Rhynochetos > Rhynochetos jubatus. Next base: position 34,537,268 of record CM050653.1, read on the forward strand.
AACACAATCTCGATCAAAAGCCTAATAAAGCACTTAACTGCCTGCTGTTGGCCTTTTACATCTTTCTCCCTTACTTGGGTATGGGTAGATTGGCAGCGATATAGAAGCACTTGCACTACTTCAGCTTCCCCTGTGTTCTCTGGGGTTGAGCGCAGTTCATCAGGGCCAGTGAAAAACCACACGCTTTCTCATCATTTTTCACCTTGTCCAGTTATGTGTGTCTCTTGCATTCTTTTTTTGCAAGGCTAAGCCAGGAAGGCAATGAAATTAATGCATAAAGAGCTCGAAAGCTTGTAAATAATGTAATGCTGCATATTGGCAGAGGAAGTAAAGTGCTATCGAAAAAGGTGGCAAGACTTTCAAAGTGCTTCTCTGAGGGGGTCAAAATTAATGTCATGTTCTCATTTTACTGTATTCTTCTAAAACTGACAGTGTGTCTGTGCTGTGGTGTGGCCTCTATCTTTAATTCGGCGGGATTTAAGCAAGTTGTTCTGTGAGCAGTGGGACTAAGTAATCCTGGTTTCCTATGAATTGTCCTTTGCCTTCAGAGTTGTATCTCCCCGCTCTTATTCTTCCTCGAGTCAGCTCTCCACCCTGTACTGGTGATACAGCAGCTGTTGACGCTCGCCCTGAAAAACAGGGTCAGAGCTAATGTGAAGCTACCCAGGGATGATTATCCGTGTTCAACCGTCAGTTGGTTGTCAACAGTTGCATGTGTGAACAGCAGCTACATCCTAGTTGCTTTGCCCTCAGGAGAGAAAATAATTTAGCTTGTTGTGTGCTAGCCAGCTTTTAAGTTTTCACAAAATGTATACAAGACAGTTATATTTTGAATGTCTACCCTCTTGTCAGTTTTGGTAGAAATTAGCCAGTATTTTCAAAATTACTGGGCAAGGAGAGGGAAAGTGACAAATAAGAAATTGGGGAGGAAATCACAGCTTCAAAAGTCTTTCTTCCTCCAGAATTCAGGCTTGAAACAGTTGATGCCAGTATTGTGAATTTGTCTGCTCCTTCTTCAACCTGTAAGGTTGATATTTTCAAGATATGCTGTCAATCAGGAAGGCTGAGCATTTTTTTATAGTAATACAGATTCTCATATAACTGTAGCTGAGGCTTCAAAAATCATGGTTATATTGTGAGCTTAATCTGAAAAAAAAGAAAAGTGGCCAGAACAGCTTCTCCTGTTTTGGTTTTCTTGCTGATTTGTCTTGTCCATCTAAGTCCAGTATAAATAGTTAGTTCTAACTGGGGCTCCTGAAAGTTATGGGGTGGCACCAGCAGTCGTCCTAAGCATGCAGATAAGGGACAGCTGGTGGCTGTTTTTACACAGCATCTTCCTTGAAATATTGGAGGGTGCTTTGCAATGTAATACTGTTAATTATACTTGAGGTCCTAGCTGAAAGTGGAGCCCGAAGGTACTATTTTTTGCATCTGCATGCTGTAGGAGATAATCCCGTCCTCAGTTCCCCTCTATCCCTTTCCACCAAAATATCAGAACAGCTAATTAGGCAAAGAGCGGAAGAGGAAAGACAGGCGCCATGAAATGAGGTGACTTGTGCTTGGCTCCAGAGCAGATCACTGTTGTCTGTGCTGAGAACAGAGCTCTGTCTCCTGCCTCCCCATTGGAATCCTTTCCCTGGACTCCCCTGCTGCACTGCAAGGTCCCACATGAAATGTTGCATTTTTAATATGGTGTTACAAAACTCAAAGTTTTAAGGAAACATTATAAATATTTAATAAATATTGAAAACTTCAAAAAACCTTGAAATACATTGTGCCTTGGGATGCGGCTGAGCAGTAGTCATTCACTTCTTATGCGAGGTTGTTAAAATCTTTATTGAGACAAGGGGAAAAAAAAGGAGGGGGAAGTAATTTGATTTCAAGGATTCTGCTTCATCACATGCTTTTCGAGACTCATAAATTGTTATGCTGCTGTGACCTCTCATGAGAATTATATTCCCATTAAGTATATTTGTATTTACATTATCATTAGCATAATGCGTGAGCATTACCATGCAGAGGCTGGGCTTGTCTCTTGGCGTTGTCACAGTGATACAGTTTTTTCCCCACCACATTCCTTACTTTTATTCCGTTGTTACTGACTTGGACCACAAGTGGTCTTTATTTCCCTATTCGTCTGAACTAAATAGCTAAACGCAGGTTCCTGTGGATATGAAAGGGGTTATGAGTCATACAAACAACAAGATGTTAACTTCTCCTTCAGTAGGTTGTAGTCCATTAGAAACAATGTCATTCCATGTGGTTAACCTTGTGCTTTCCCCCTCCCCATTATAACTATTCCATGATTAATTAAAGTGTAATTTTAGAATTAATTAATTCCAAATTAATTTAGTAATAATGTAATTAATTAACATTCCACAATTAATTAAAGTGTAATCTTGGACCCAGCCCATCAGACTGTTAGACCTATGTGTTGCAATGCATTTGTGTAATTCCAGGTGCAAAGGTATGTCAGTTTACATCGTCGCATCTCAGTATTACTGTGCTGTGACAATAAAGGATTGAGTAATTGGGATTGCAAGGCAATCTTTTGGGGTTAGGGTGGTACGAGTGAAGGCAAATTACATGCTCTGAATTCTCCTTCCTGTTGGGCACAAACCAACAGATTACCTCCTGTTGCAAGGGAGGTCTGGCTCTTTTCCTCTCTCATGTGGATACAGTAAGAGCAGGCTGGCCCCATAGCCTGTCTTCCCAGCTGGATTGCCCTGCCTGACATGATTGCCGAGGAGTCCCGCTGGGGTCTGTGTCCATGAGATCACTGCCTGTGTAGGCTTTCCCCACGAATTCTTCTTGGGGAGGGGTGGCGAAATGCTGAATCCCTGTGTGCCTGAGGTCCCTCCATGCTGTACGTCTTATGGGGAGGCTGAGAAGGCCACCAGGAACTCTGCCATGGTCAGCAGTGCAAAAAGCATGGGGAAGCAACAAGTTCTGTCCTGGGGAAGAAAGGGAAAAGTGATATTGCAAGCAAGCAGAAGGCAATGGCGATAGGGCCCTGTTTGTTGTTTGAATTTTAACTGCAGTGGAATGTATTCAAGAGTGAGCAGGAAAATATGGGTTCCTTATCCATCTTTCCTAAGAATCAGAAGCATTATTAGTTAGACCGGACCTTGCGCAAGGAACAGTTTTCAGGTGTTCTTAATGAAGGCACAGAAGATGGGATGTTTCTTACGATGATGCAAAATCCCACATTTTGAATTAATCATAGAATCCTAGAATGGTTTGGGTTGGAAGGGACATTAAAGACCATCCAGTTCCAACCCCCCTGCAATGGGCAGGGACACCCTCCACTAGAATAGGTTGTTCAAAGCCTCGTTATTTGGGAGGTTTCTCAGATCAAATCTGCAGTTTTCAAATTCCTGCTTTTCTCACCAACCATAAGCCAGGGCATTGTTTATGTACTGCTTTCCTGTGGTGGCACTCAGAAGTCAGACATCTTCATCAGTACCGACCTGCATTAGATTAAACGACCTTGAGGTAAAAGACGGTGTCAGAGTGGCGCTATCTGGTTTACTGATCTGGTCTCCCCATCCTTCTTTATTTTTCTGGTAGTATTCAGTTTCTACAGTAGGAACATAGACATGATTAGTAAGCAGAAATTGGCTTCTTCCAAACACTATGTAGAATAAACTACTATTTATAAATGTATCTGTACAAACACTGTCTCACACTGTTTGCAGCTAAATTCTTTGTTGCCTGAGCCATTAGTGGCAATGAAAATTGTGGCTCCCATAAGCTGAGGCTCCTCTTACTTTACATGAGAGTATGAAATGAGCTGATATGTAGCAAGTACAGGTATTCACATCAGAGAGAACATTCAAAAATTCTGAGAAAGGAAGAGAGCGTATTTTCAAAGCTATGCTGTCTACCAGGGAATTTGGCTTCTTAAAAATCCGCGATGAGATGATGTGTGTGCGTAGGTGTCTAAATGCCTAGGGTACTTTCAAGAAATGCATCCAGCATCAAATAATGTAATAATAATGGTAAATATTGAGGCACAGAAAGTCAGGCAGTTTGGGCTCCATTTCTATTTCTGTGACCCTCGTTGGGTCTCCTTGTGCCTCAATCATCTCACTTCTAATACTCATTTAACATCATAAAATAACGTTTATGCACCTTAACCGTTTTTCTCCAGCTCTAGGCTTTGGTCAGGTCACCTATTAATGAAGTTCCCACATGCCTTACGTCGTGGTGTGAGATTTCACTGCATGTTGATGAGCTTTGAGGTACTTGAAGGCATGATTAGTATATAAAATGTCTCCCTTGAAAAGTGTCTTAATGACAAACATGCCATTTGGTGAGTTCCTAGAAAGCAAGAGCCATAATCCTATACGTATTAGCTTAGCACAGTTAAAGCACAAATTCAGACTGCCAGGGGAAGGCAGGCGGTCACGATTTCTACTCATTTGATACCAATGAGTCTCTCTTAAAATAATACATTAACAGTTTTTAAAACAAGTCATTGAGAATTATCCCACATCATCAAAATTTTGCTGTTTATAATTCACCTATTATCCCTGCCCTTTTCCATTGCAGCTTCTAATTATCTGCATTTAACACTAATTAAGTATATTCATGACTTAGAAACTGAAATAAGGCAGTATGTTAGAGGAAGATAACACGACTTCCTTTGGTGAAACTACAGCACGTTTTTTTCTAAATATGCCCTTTAAACAAACAGTTAATTCTGGAAAGAAGTACAGAATTATGTCCATGATCATTATTCTCAGTTGGGTAGTCAGAAGCTGCCAAAGTCTGGTTTTTGCTTTGAGTAGCTGCTGGCCTGCTGACTGAGTCAGAGGAAGTTTTGGATCCTGATCTTTTTTCTTGATCCTGTGCATTTGTTCAGTGCTGCTGTCGTGTAAAGGTAGTATCACGGTTCTGCCAAAATGGTATGTCATTTTGGCTCCTCTCCCGTGTTAGGACTTTGTTTCTATTGGGAGCTATTTTCTGCATTACATTTAGCATACGTCTAAGGAGTAGTATGGATGGAAAGGCTTTGATTTTTATATTTTTGTAATTAATTTTTGAAGAGGGAGCCTAAAACCTGCATTGTTCACATATAATTCGGCATTTGTTTTTTGGTGTTTGAATAATGCCCATCATTTTTGTTAACGTACTGATGGCTTTTGATTTCGTATTGAGGAGGCCTGAGAAATTTGCTTCTGGAGTTCTAACAGCAGCTGTTAGCTACTATCTCCTTTACTCAGATAAATTCCTTCATCTTTTGCCCCTCATATTTCCTATACTCAAGCACATAGAACATGAGATAGAAACGTGGTTTGGAGAGAACTCAGTTTTATTTTCAGTCCTGTGTAAAGGTCAGGTTTTTGGTCTTTATTTTTGTATGAAATGCATTGGTTTCTTTTTTTAAAGGGAGACATATTGACTGCTGTCTTATTTACAATAGATATTTTTGAAAATATGAAATCATCCCTGTTAGTTCTGCCAGTAGCAGCAGTGTCAGGATGCCTGTTGTGTCTGTATTTCAAGGTCTGTGTTGGCGAGAGCTACTCTATGCCACATGATGTGACAGAGTTTGATGTCCCCAAAGCAGCCATCGGCTCCTGGGCGTTTGCAATATCCCAGCACTGCGGGGTATTCAGATTCATCCAAAAAGGGTACGCACACTTTTCTTTGTAGACTGAGGACAGATAACGTAATAGCACTGGGCTTTGAGACTTCAAACCTAATTTGCCTCCTCAAGGACTATTAGCAAGCTGGAAAACCACTGTGTGTGGATGACTTTCACAGACAATGACAAGTTAACGTTTTTATTACTGAAACCACAATATGAAACTGCTACTTTTATGCTGATTTCTTCAGTGTTCTAGATTAGAGTTCTGGACATTAGCAAGACATCTCTCATCAGACTTTGAGAATAAACTGACCTTAAAGTAGCTGGTTTTTTCTTGTCAGCGGGATATCAGGAGGATGTTCTTGCTGGAGAGGGTGGTGAGGCACTGGGACAGGTTGCCCAGAGAAGCTGTGGATGCCCCATCCCTGGAAGTGTTCAAGGCCAGGCTGGATGAGGCTTTGAGCAACCTGGTCTAGTGGAGGGTGTCCCTGCCCATGGCAGGGGAGTTGGAACTAGATGGGCTTTTAGGTCCCTTCCAACCCAAATCATACTATGATTCTATGTCTTTTAACTTATGTAAAACAAATAGAGGCAAATAAATGTGTTTAGTTCAGTTGTTCCGTTGCTCTTGCTACTTTTTCCTCACTTGATATGGTGTGTATAGGTGATTTATCTTTTTTGAAACAATGAGTTGTGATATTGGAAAGGACAATCATATCTGGGGTACACCTTAATAGATCCACCACAAAAAAATGTGGATTTTATTTTAATTATATTTTCCTAAGAACGTGATGAGAAACACAAAATAAGCATGATCATCTGGAGAGAGTAATTCCAGAAGAGGATCAGCAGGATCTTTTGTTTTACAGGTTTCATTTAATTTACATACAGCCCTTGAAACAGCACCAGTGCCAGCAGAATCCCAGGTCTCAATGGAGGAGAAAAGGGAGGGAAAGGACAGGTGATCTCTAAGACTGAAGGAAATGACAAGGTCAAAAGAAAGCTGAATTTTGTCCTAAAAGAGACTGAACATCCCTTTCTAAGGGTGTACCAACATATTTGTTGACAGTCATAGACATATGTAGACACTGTATATGACCTGGGTGTGCAACACACAGAGATGTGTATTTGATGACTTTCCGGTAGTCATTAACCTATAATGTCAGTCCATGAAGTGAAGCATTCCTTACAGGCTAAAAGGTTATTATTGAGAAGCAAATCTTGTGGTTCTTGTTTGTGCTTATTAACAAACAGTTAGGAAGTTGCAGATGGTTTAGTAGAGGAATGGGGTGGTTGAGATCACCAGCTGGTTTAAAAGTGGATTAAAGGGAAATCAGCTTCACTGACTGTGGAAGAGAGAGGTGACAAATTTCTGGAGGCAAGTAGGAATGATGTCTTCAGAAGTGTGTATTCCTCCTTCAACGGTTTTTCATTCTGCGTAAGAGACGTGAGTACTAACGATGATTGTTGACTTTTAAGGCCTGTTACATTCTTAATTCGGAAACCAACTGCAGGGAGTAATACCAGATAATTAGGATTGATATTTAGCTCTTCTAAAGATTTTGCATCTACAGACAGCAAATCCCTTTTACTGGTGTCATTATCCGCATTTTACAGGTGGAAAAGGTCATAAACCGTCACATGGAATAACCTGACCGTGGAGTCCCAGAGCCAAGAACTGAACACAGTCCCTGAATTCTTAAGACAGCGTTAAGTCATTGAGATGCAAGAACTGCAGAAATGAGTTGTAGCATCGTTTACAGAACCATCTGAAGGATGGGGACAGGCAGAAGACACCTCCCATCGACTTTAGTGAAGCCAAGATTTCACGTGGGCGTTGAGCGAGTTAAAAGAGGTAACCTGTCACACCATGCAAGCTGCGTGTGTAAAAAATGACCGAGAGGCAGCACTTCAGTTACGCTCCTCCAGGCAGTCCTAATCCTGAAGACTTACCATTTGAAAATAAGTTCGATATTCAGGGCAAACTGGTGGGTTAGCAAGCTCTAGACAATGGGGTAAGGCAAAAATAAGAAAATAAATATGGAACTACAGGTTGTTTGAGATTTTAAACCAATGGGAAGATTTCAAATGGAAGTGAAATTATGCTAATCTTTCAGATAGCCACTTGCTCACTTGGTATTAGAATATGTTGCAGGTTTGGGCAACCTGGGTTTTGACTAGCTGACGTGACAGGTTTTGTCTACACTTTCCATGGCTTCATTCATCAGACAGCCTAGCAAAATACCAGTGCTCCGCGTCAAAGAGCCATTTGAGCTTTCTGCCCGCGTCTTTACGCTCAGCTCTTCTAAAGCACAGCGAAACACATTTCAGCAGAAATAGCGATCAACGGCTACACTTACAAAGGTGTTTGTGTCGGGCTGTGTTGCCTCAGGAAGGAGGACATACTCTGGAAGTAGAATCGTAGATGACAAGTTTGTTAAATGGGGCAGCTGGACAGAACTTTGGGTAGAGGACAGAAATCAGAGTGCAGGGGGTATGTGTTTAGCATGTCCTGCTCTGTCCTGCAGGTACCATTTGAGGCCAGAACGATGGCTCACGAGGTGTTTTCTACTGACCTGGCCACTGGATTTTATCCACTTCCACCTGTGGTGTGTCCAGTCACTTCCGTTGGGATACAGCGTATTCGCATGAGGGGGTAACGGGGACTTCTCGGTGCCTGGGGCTGACAGAAGGGCGACCCGGGGGAAGGCGGGAAGCGGCGCCGGGGGGGCGGGAGAAGAGCAGGGCCGGGGGCGGGCGACCGCCTGAGACGACGGCGGCGGGGAGGCGCCGCGCCGCGGGGCTGCCCCGGGAGGGCGGGCCGCTGCCTGCCCGCCCGCCCGCCCGCGCCGGGAGGGGTGCGGAGGTGCGACCGTCGGTGTGACCGTTACGCGGCGCCGCCTCCCCGCCGGGTCCCCTCCCTCTCGCTGCCCTCGCAGCCGGGAGGCGGCACGGAGAGACAGCGCCTGCGGTGCGGGCAGCACCCCGGCCCGAGCCGAACCGAGCCTCCGCGCCATGCCGGCCGCCGCGCCGCCCCCGCTGCACCCCGCCGCGGGCTCCTGCTGCCCCTACGGCCACTGCGCGGGTGAGTGCGCCCTTCCCTCGACCCCCCCACCCCCCATTTCCCGGTGGGCAGCCCCAGCGCCCCATCCCCGGCCCCCGTGGCTGGCAGGTCGCCGGGTGGGGCGATCCGTTTGGGAGGAGGCGGGTGAGCTGGGGGCACCGCGAGGGAGGCGCCCATGAAACTTCCTCCGTGGGTCCTTGCGGGTCTGTGGGGTTGCGGTGAGCGGGGGGAGCCTTGGGTGGCGTTTGGGCTTGAACTGAGCTCTGGAGAGGCACGGAGGAAGGAGCGATTCCCGCTTGACGATGGGATCGAGGAGAGGGCTTTGGGAGAGAAGGAAGGCTTTTGAAAAAGGGGTTTCCCAAAGGTGCGAATTTGCCTGGTTATTCCAGCGTGCTCCTTCAACTACTTTTATTTTTGATCACAGAGAAGCCCCCCCCCGCGTTGTGTTGTAATGGAAATCAATTAAGTAGGTGCGTTGCACAGCCTTTGGGAAGGGGAACAAGGGGCTGCTACTACATGGAGAGCGGGTCTGCCGCTTCCCACAGGGTGATGGGGAGGGGTCAGGCTACCTGTCCTCCCTTTTCCCAGGCTGAGGGACCCCCTCAGCAGCGTGTGAGATACCAGAGCCAGCTTTATGAAGTCTGAATGTGAACTCAGCGTTTACTGTTCAGAAAGGCACACGCTGTGTCATCTGTACTGCAATAAAAATTGAAGATTAGAAGTAACTTGCACACTTTATAAGTCAGCGTGAGCGTAGTTCACTCGGAATGAATGCTCGTGGGCTGCTCGGGGCATGCTGATGCTCTGCGAAGAAGTAAATAGCACTCGATATGTGGATTTTAAGCTGTCGCGCAACTGTGTGTTAAAACAGGCTTAAGGGTTGTGAATTTTCCTTCACCTGGGAGATGAGTACAGCTGGAGTTACGTGGGTACAGGACCAGGGTGGGGAAGGCTGTTGTGTCAGATGTTGATGCTGTGGCATGTGGTAGCCAAACCTTTGAGGAAGAATGCTGGGTGCCCCCTTGTATCCCCTGACTTCTGTAGTTGTATCGGTCCTGCTTTCTCCTATTTAATAACGGAACAGGTATTTGTAGGAAAGGTATTCCGTAACTTTTCACTGCGCGGTGTTGTTTTTTTGCCATCCTGAAGGGACGTCCAGTACACAGTGTCAGCAGGATTTGGCAAGCCACTGGTTTGAACTAAGGGAACAATTTTTAGGTGATGGGGCTCTGTGTTTGGAAACAGCCCCATAAGGTGAGACTTTCGCTACATTGTGTACTGAAAGGTCTCCTTAAAAAAAAAAAAACAAAACCAATAACGAACACACCACAAACAAACCCCTTGCAACAGTGTAGCAAAATTCTAGTTCTTCTGAGCATTTACATCTCAAGAGTTTATCAGCAAATCTGATAGTTCATCAGGGATGCTTTTGCTACTAGCTTTATATAGAAATGAAAATGTACGTATATGCATGTTTCCATGCAGATCTGTCTTCCCACCTCCTTGTTTCCGTTTTCTTTAGCCCACCTTTTTCCTCTTGATGCTTCTTGTGTTTTTATATGGTCTAAATGCAGTTTTGTCTCTTGGAAATGTTGAGAACCAGCACAGCATCCCAAAGCAGTCAGCAAGTGAAACCAGGCTTGCAAAATATTTTACAGCTACTTTATGTAGTAGAGGTGTAGTTATTATAGCAACTCTGTCATGCTCTTCTCAAGCGTTGGCTGCCTTTTATATCTCAGGAAGCCGTCCTGTGTCTCTTTGGTTAAAAGTGATCTTGTAGTCTAGTAGGTGTGGGTCTCCTGAAATGGCATGACTCTTCTCATGAAAAGTTTTGTAGAATGTTAGGGCACATCAGCTGAGAGCTAGCTTCTGGTAAATCTCCGTCTGCGGTTCATTAGCCTGAATTGGTTAATTGGACTTAAACTGTCAGCAATGATAAGGCAATTTGGTTTTAATTCAAGATATTGGCAGCTGTTCAAGCCTCTGAATTTGAGCTGTGCTAAAGTTACTGTCTCTTTATTGGTTGGTTGTTTTTGGGTTTTTTTTTATGCTCAGGTTAATTACCTTGGGCGTGCTAACCTGAGTTTTGAACGTACCTTTATCTGGTAGTGTCACTGTGTGCTTTGTCTCTGTCTGCGCTGCTGCTTTTTCTAGCCGTGTTCTGCAGAGCTTCACAATTTTGGCATCTGCGGGACTTTCAGCATGTGGTGACTAAGGGAAGTTGTGTGGGTTTCATTTCCTCATTTCTAAGATTACTTAGCTTAGTTTGTTTTCTGCAGCAACATCTATAGTTTTGTAGAAATTGGGGAAGCTGGTGGTCTTTCCTTCTTTTCTGACAGCTCTAGGGCAAATTGGGTTGGTTTCTGTCACGCTTTTTTGCTCTTACTTTGACTTGATGATTCCTCAACAATATTTGAAATCAGTGTTGAATAGATTTTCTTGTAAATTGCATCACAAATTAGCATCAAAATTAGCATCAGAACATTATGGTGACTTTAGCAGTCTTGGTTAGATCTGATCCAGATCTCACTAAAGGTAATGTTAATCTTTTAATTAGCTTCGGAACAACTTGGATCAGAGCTGAAAATGGAGTTGAAAGAGGTGGCTGTGCCACTTCTTAACAATACACTGTTTGCCAGTTTTTTTCTCATTTTCAGGGTACCGGGTCTGTCCTTCGAGTGTTCACCAGATACTGGAAACAATGAAGGGCGGGGGAGCTACTGCCTCGATTGGTTCTAATGTAAATTTGGAGTTTTGGTAATGCTTGCAAATTGTTCATCTTACCTAGCAGTAGTTTGCCTTCGCTGCAAGTGAAAGTCAGGCACGTTTACCATCCTCCCCCTGTTGTTAGTGTAGTTTACCCAGTTGTATTATTGTAAGAATGCAAACCAATTATTTATGTCAGGTATTCTTAGAAGCAACAGCTCTCAGTAATCATTCTGAAAACGCCGTCTCCCGCTCAATCAGTATTGCTAGCCTGTGCATATACTCCAATTTCTTAGTTTTCTTGTCACTCCAAATGAAGTAGCTAATGGAAATGCTGAGAAATGCCTGATGGTGTGAAAATCCTGGTTTTTCTGCTTGTCATCATGCTTTTAAGTTTAATTAGCACTGGCTTAGAGTTTTCCCGAAGAAACCCATTTTCTTTTATAAGTTCTGCAAAACAATGTATTTGGCAATATTGACTTTAATACACGAGTCTTTTTTGAAAAGGTGCTTCTGTAATAATGGGGTTTGGAATTCTAATTTATATGTGAGTTAACTTCTCTCAAATGTGCTAAATTTCCACAGATAACTTTTGGGTAATTGCCCCTTTTGCAAACCAGATGGAGAATCAGACTCTGGCTGGGTCTTTCTTGTAGTTATGTAACAAGGTTATTGGTAATAAAGGATCTGGAAGCTTAATTAAACCCTCAGTGACACCTCTGCAAGCTCTCTTATTTTCACAAGGTTTGCTCAGTTGCAACCGATTAGTCATCAAGTTGAGATTTAGGAAGCAATGCAAATAAAATCTCCCACAAGAAGAAACAGAATCGTGCTCCTTTGACTGAGACAACATTAGCTAACAGGATTAAAAAGCAGGGAAAGCTTACTTTGTGATGAGACATGAATAATTAATTTGAAATACATGGTAGTTCAGGAGTCAAGAACATCAACGTGTAAGTGAAACTCCCAGGACGCTGACCCTTGAGAAACACGGAGGGCTTGGCCAGATGCATCCTGGCAAATACTGCAGTTGTGGAAGATGTTTTGTTTCCCTCTGCAGGTTCAGCCCCTCTCCTGGAAGATTCTTGATGGAAGGTCCTGGACTGCAGAGCTCACTTCCCTGGTTACTGGGGCAGACCCTGAAGCTGTCAAACTGCAGAAAGCAGCCATGGCTGTTCCCAATAAAATACATAGCCTGTCATCTTTGAAAGAAATGAAAAAAATGAGCAGTTTCATAATACTCTTTTTTTGGTTTTATGCAGGGTAACAGCTTAAACTGAGCTTCACACCTCCAAAGGCACTGATTCATTTCACGTGCGGTCTTACATTTCGCTTAGTCTTTACAGATTATGCATCTGTATACTTCTTTAAAGGGCTTTCTTTATGCTTGCTTTTTAATTTGCTACCCTTACAATATCAGAAAGAAGGTAATGAAAGTGGAGTTCTGGTCTTAAAGAAAAAAAAAAAAAGGTAAAAATGATGGCACTTGTGACTCATTACCAGACACATGAAATCCTTACCTTCATCTGCTGCTCTGGGGGTGATTCAGCTCAGTTTAACACTAACACATGGCAATAGCCATCTGTGTTTTCTGTAAATATTTTAATTTTTAATTACAAATGGCTTGATTTAGAAAATCTTAAACTGTACAGTGGGGTGGCTGTGGGCCTGCAGGGGGAGGAGGTGAGTGCATGGGAAGGTAATTTTTTTCCCAACCACTCTTGTCAGGTCATAGGGGAGCGTGACACTTGAGTTACCCAGCATCAGTCTGGCCCCTGCTGCTCTGTTCTGGGGGAAGCTGGGCAGGAGAGGGCCAGGGCAGGCTGCAAAGGGACTCAGAACATTTAGTGAAGGAGAAAGGGGAGGGGAGGTGGCAAGTAAAACCCCGAGTTCATCTTTGGCTGCTAAATGTCATTTATCCCTCGTGGTTCTCCTACAGTAAATACAGTCGCATGTTGCTGAATGCTGAGCCTCCTACATGCATCTCACTGTAGAATGGCACCCACACTGGGGCTGGGGGTGACACAGAGGAACCATCCGTCCCCAGAATGGAAAAATCCAGAGCTTATCTAGCCATAGCGAAGGATCCAGTGTAGGCATCCTTCAGGCTTCTTTCCTCAGCTGAAGTTCAGTCAGCTGCAAGGTTTTCTACATGGACTGTCCCTCCAGACAGGCGGAACTCATTTGCTACATCATCTGCCTGCTTTCTAGCTGCTCTGGGACGACTCTCTGCCCCCTTGGATCTCCCATAGACTCAGAGATCTGTATCCCAAAAGTGGCAGTGAAAAGTGAGTGAGAGAAATGGGCAGGGAGAAGGGAGTAGAGTCCCTGCTTTCTTTCTTTTTGGAGTGAAAGGCCAGGGAAGCATGAGAACGGGCATTTCTGGGACAAAGATTTGGAGGTCTCTAGTTTCCAGTTCCCATGACACAATGGATGTTTATTTTATTCTTAAAATAAAGCAAGTATGTGGAAGATCTGGGGTGTGATGCAAAGTTTCGAAGTCTTCTTGCCTGCCCCCTATGGGGGCAGGGAGTGTGTACAAAGGTGTGCGCCTTCTGTACGCTTGCACTGTAGGAGTAGCCACTGAGGACGTTCTCTTTCCTCACAGCTGACACTTCGGCATGCACTTAATGGGACCAGACATATTTGGCCGGGAGAAACTTTAGTTCTGTTGGTGATGCGTGGGAGAGAAGGAACCCAACTTGACACACAGCTGAGTTTGCAGGGCTGACAGTTAAAGGAAAAATAATATTGCACGCGAATTTAAGCATGCTTGATGTGAAATTGTGAAAGATAATGAACATGGAATCCTGTCATACTCATTTTGTGGGACCTCTTAGGGCTAGACTTGTGTATTTATGAGTTAGGAGATACTATTCTGGCTTTTTTTTTTTTTTCCTCTTTGTAGATAAGCCCAAATTAGTTTTTCTGTGATGAACTTAGAATACCACCTCAGCTGCTGAGTGATGTTAGTTTTCTACAAGTTGGGTTAGACTGGGTCAGTGATTGATCTCCGTTACACTAGTGCAAATCGGACTTGGATGTGCTGGCATAAGTATGACTGAAAATACCCACTAGGGTACCAGGAATGATATTACAGAAATTAAACTGGTTGGGTTTTTTTTTTTTTTTAATTTTGGCAGTGTTAAAACTGTTCTTGAAATGTTCCAGATGATAAATGGTATTTGTAATGTCAAACATGGGTTTGTTTTCCTTCAGCACCAGCAGCTAGTGCAGAGAAGAATTAATGCAAATACATAAGAAAAAGTTAACTCATCACGGTAATTGGATAAAATACACTTTGGTCTTCTAAGAATGCTTAGATTGTCTTTATTTGGTTTAGTAAACCATGGTTATACTACCTTATGATTTACAATAATATTTTGTTGCATAGTACATTTTATAACTGCCTTACCATCGGATGTATTCTGAACACACATGATTTGTTCAATGTATTAAAAAAAAAAAGTATTTCTGTGAGGCCAGGTATTTATAATCCAACATTATTCAGGTTACAAAGTCAAGCCTTTATGACCATTGATTAGCAGTGCTGTCCCTCCAGCCCCCGTTCCTGTGCATTAAGACATAAACATTAATGACACCATCAGATACTGCTTTTTTTTCCCCCCAGGGTGTCTGGCTCCATCAGTGCACATGACGGACAGAGCTTACCTAATGAGCCCCTACTTACTGTTTACCCTGGCTGTTCGTGCCTTTCACTGCATGCTTTTTGAACCCTGCTGTTCATACAGCCTTATTAACTCGTGGGCTTTTCTGTCACAGTTATTGCTACAGCAACAAATGTGGATTAGCATCTCTGATACCTGTAAAGAGAGGGCGTGAACTGCATTCAGTAGGAGTTAAGGTGCAAAAAAATAGAGTCAAAAGTACTTTAATTTGGGAAGAATACAACTTGAGGTTCCCAGGACCTGAATTTTAGAACGATTTAGCATTATCTATGTGTTGTGTTGTATTACCTTGTGTCTGGAGTACCTCTTCCACTATATTCTCTTGCAGCTGGCAGCACTGAGCAGGTTTGTGTATCTGGGCTCAGAATATTCTTTTGACCACCAGAATCTAATCCTCTCTGAGAAATCTAGATTAAGTCAATTGCTTTGAAACTCCATGGAATCCATTGAGAGAAAATCCAGTTCTTCACAGCTGCACTGCCTTATGCAGAGAAACTGTTCTTCCTGCAGTCTTTAGCTACATGCTTTTCAGCTCTTCAGAGGTTCAGGTCTCCATGGACAACACGTATTTTTATGGCACAGTCCTGATTTCAGTTTATCAGTAAGAGGATCCACTGTACCCTGGAGAAAACTCTGTGCACTTCTGAACTATGTCTTTGCTATCTTGTGTGCAAGGAGGAGGTGAATTCAAGTCATGCTGACAACTTCACTTTTGCCCTGTTTTAATGATGACCTTGGTAATGTTCTCTTAATGTAGTCACCTGCTTGTGTGCGTGTAGTTGGTTTCCTGTTCTTTAATTCACCTTGAGTTTTTTTTTCACATGGTAAGTGACAACAAAAGCAGGTAGATGACCTTTATGAAGAACTGCAGAGGAGCAGGCCATGTGAAGGTGGTTCTGTTGCTGACTCCCAGTCCTGTCGCTTTGCCCAAGTTCAGCATCCAGCCTGACTTCCCGACCCACTCTCATTCTCACCCTCACATTTTACTGCTTCGCTGTTGCAGTCTTCATCTGCTTCCACTGTGTCAGCAATGTTCATAGAAATTGTTATCAGCCACTATCACAGTTCGTAGGAATCACTGTTTTGTCAGACAGTGTCTAAATATGGCCTTATCTGCTCCATTCCCCGCAGTCTGTCCCAGTACCTCTTGCAGCTTCTTTTCTCTTATCCTCCCAGTCCAGTTCTTCACTAGGTTTCCTCTCAGTCTCAGTGTCTGGCCCTGCTGCGTGCTGGCTGGCTTCTGGACAGGGACGCCAGAAGTGCCATGCCCCTTCCAGTTCCCTCTTCTATTCCCAGCCCTCCACTTCTGCCCCTGCGAGTTCCAGCTCCCTCTCCCACCTCCTACTGCATTGTCTCTCCTTGGAATTTCCTCAGTCAATTTCCACTTTTAATCCCTTTGCTATACCCTATTTTATAAGAAATTTATAATCCTGTCCCTTTGTCTTCTGTAACACGTGGGAGAACAGAGTGACACCCTTCTCTCTAGTCTGTAGCCTTAGTTTCCTTTGGTAGCAAAATCCCTATGCTCCATGTTTTCTTCCAGTCTCCCTTCTGACAAGCCACTTCCAGTCTCCTTGGTTTCCCCTATTGACTCTCAGTTCCTGTGTGAGAAGACCAGCCACCTTTACTCAGTCCCAGACTTTTGATTCAACTGTTCAACTTTTTCTTATTAACATTGCTGTCTCGGCCTGATAACTGGTGAGGTTTATGAAAGCAGCCAGATGCTGACCTCCCACCAAAGTGGCTTGTGTAATACCTCTGAATGCCCTGTTTTCAGATGTTCCTTTCCTTCCTGATCTGTTCTGCTTTGGCCTGAATTAATCAGCTTCTACACAGAGGAGCACCATGGAATTGCCGAGAGTATGGAGAGACAAACTGTCTCCTCAGTTCTGGTGCTTGACCTGCTAAAGTAGTTATTTACAGGGGAAAAGACATTTTTAAAGCTTGGCTTGAAGCATGCTGAGGTCCTCGAGGTCCACCATACCTCTGAGCCGTGTGGGCCTCTGGAGCTTGCTCAGGCTGGAACTAGCAGGGACTGCTCTGCTTCATTTGACACTCTCTCCATCCAGTCCTTGTGAAATGTGGCCTTTTCCTGCTGGGGATTTTATCTGGACAAAATTGACACGGTCTGGCTGCCTTTTTGTCATTGCTGAAAGAACCACCAAAATCCCTGCCCTAAAATGCTGTGAAGTGCGGGAGGGAAGGAAAGAGAGGGTGCTACGGCTGTATAGAGAAAAAATCACCCGTAGTGTTTCCAGCAGTGGGGCTGTAAATGATGCTTATGTAACATTTACGTGCTGTAAAAGGATGCCGGCGATCACATTTTTTTTCCATGTAACTAATTCAGTACGTTGAGACTTGTCATACCGCTGCTTCAGTCTTGGGCGCTAGCAGTGCACCCTAGCCCTCAGAGTTGCAACATCTCATAGTTTACAGCAAGAAGAGGCCATCGAGATGGCATGCCTTTGGTGTGCTCCGATTGCATCCTGGAGCCGATTGCTGATGCACACAACCTGTGTGAACTAGATACTTGTTCGCTCAGTGTTAAAGGCCAAATGCATTCTTCACCCTGAAGTACTCTAAGACACCTGATAATTTGACATCAATTACATCTTAACTGGAACCCAAAACATTATTTTTTTACCTATGAAATTTGTTTTGCAATCCCTCAGCAGGGATTGCTGGGGCTTAGGGAAAACCCAGACATTTTTACGGCTGCTCTTTCCCTTCCCATTTGAAACAGTATTTTGTGTATGCTACCTTGGCACCAATATAGCATAACGACTCCAAGATACAGAATTTCTGTCATGTGCAACTTTACTTGTGTGAAGAATGCTGCTAATGTTCTGGGGAGTCTTCACAGTTGCTTTTCTAAGTAGAGGCTTTCATACTGATCTAAGGCCCTCTTAAGAAATTGCAGGGCTTAAGTAACACCATCTTATTCACAGAAAGCAATGCCATAACTAGATCCTGTTTCAGCGTCACCTTCTGTTTTAAATTGCATTGTAATACTCCTTGTAAAAAATTAATTCCGCTGCAACCTGTGACTTGATAGCAGAATTAGCTGCTGGGGAAACCATTCCGTTAATTACCAAAACTGTGATCTCAAGCAGGAGAGCCAAGAAGGAATGCAAGATGAGTGGAAATATTTTAATTAATGAACAAAGCCTTGCAGACTGGTCAAGGGAAGGGAGAAGTTTTGAAGGACAAATGGCAGCAATACATTTTTAATGGCAACAATAGGCGACCTCTGGCAAACCCTGTTACTCTCTTGCTGTAGGGCGTGTGGCCAGGCAGTTCCTGAAGATACAGGTTGGTTGAAGCCCTGTATGCACTCTTTATTCAGAGCTTAAGTCTTCTGAATCCACTTTATTTTACTCCACATGCAAGTACAAGCTAAATCGCTACCAGGAAAGGTCTTCTAGAGGAATTTTTGTGGTTTCCCCCCTCCCCAGTGGGACTGACTGTGACTATCACAAATGGTTTGTGAATTGGCTTTTAAAAAATGAGCCCCAGAAGCTGTGCTCCATGCAGCAACCACCTGTGCTCTGGTCAGTAAGTGCTAAACTTCTCATTCTTGCTGCCTGTTGGAGCACCCAATCCCTCTTTGTCCCATCCTCCCTGCTTCTCTAAGGACTTGGTGTGATCACTTACCCTACAAAACCATCATGCCTTCATCATCATTTCCTCTTTAATCTTGTGCATCATCCTATATAATGATACTTGGTGATCCACAAGCGTACGTAGATAGATGTGTATACAGATTAAATCAGACAGATGCATGCATGCGTCCATAATAAATATACGAGTTTCTTATAAATGTGAATAATGAATTAGCTCTAAGTAAGACAGTAAAAGAAAAACCACATTTTATTCTCTGATGTATAACTTACCAGTACTCAGGCTCATTGAAGTGTGTTTCTGATCCTGCCTCCCTCTTCCTCTCTCTCCCTCTGGTATATAGATGTGGAAACTAGACTTTGAAGCAATAGAAGTTGTAGCTATAAGATTTGTGTGTGTGTGTGTCCTTTGAAGACTTTCTAGAAATGCTTGTTAGTGCTTAAAGTGTGTGCACTTTCCTGACAGATTGAGGCTGGCCTCATGGGTATCAGTTAAAATAAATAGGGCGTAACTGGAAAATAACACATTGCGACTGAAATAGGTGTAATGGGCAATTGAAATTACTTTCTGATTTTATGTAAATATAGTCATTGTGACTACCACTTTGACAAAATCTGACGCTTTCCCTTTTCTCAGAAAACATTAGGAATATGGATGCATAGAATGGTTTGGGTTGGAAGGGACCTTAAAGACCACCTAGTTCCAGCCCCCTGTCATGGAGATTACTTTATGCATTGATTTAAGCATTCATGTAACTTCCTTTTTCATCTTAGAAAAATATGCAATGTTATTCCTAAAATGATTATATGTTAACTTGTGGCTTGTGTCAAACTCTTTTTGGCTAGAAATTAAGCTAGTTTAAAAAGCACAAAAACACATTCCAGTGGTGTTCTTAGTAATTACATAACTAATGGAACATGAGCATTTTTATAGTATTAAAAAATAAACTTGGTTTCTGTTTAAAGCTTAGCCAATGTAGTGAAGAAAGGAAACATTAATGATGTTTGGGTAATTGAAACAATCAACAGCGCAGCCAGGCGCTTAAAATGAATGGTTTGTAGAAAGGTGTGATAATAGCAGCATAGCTGGGAGAAACATAATCTGGGGGAAAAGTCATTATTAGTGCAGCATTGTTTTTATGTTGTACCAAGATTATAAGCAGTAAAAATGTCATGTGCTGTTCCCATAAGCAAGGTAATGCTTTGATGACAGCGGGGACGCAAGAATCTGGAAATGGTGATTAAATTCAGAGCTTTGGCAGTTCCTGGTAACCAACGTGTTCTGGAGTTGATTTAGATTTCGGAGAACTATTATTACATCTGATTTCCCACCCCTCCCCCCCCCCGTAGGCTTTGTACTAGGTTGAATGTAAATATCTGATTGCTGAAAAATCACTAGCACTTATGTAGTCATCCTCTGATAACAAGAGATCATCCTTAAAAAGCAGAATGAAGACAGAAATAACTTGTACAACCACCAAGCATTAGTCACACGTAGTTCTTATATAATGCTTACGTCTTCAATCAGCGTGCTGGCAGCTGGGCTTCTTTGTGATATGTATTTGGAGAAGTATCTGTCTCATTTGTCAGAGGAAGAAAACGAAGCCAAGAGTTAAGTGATGTGCTGGGGGGCACACAGCACTTAGCTGGTAAGAGTTTTACATCTAGGGAGTGTCCATCACCGTACACTGAACAAAGTCAACAGCAGAGTGGAGGTCTGTAGCAGTGTCTCCTCGTGTGCTTTCCCCACTCAACCCATGGCATTTTGGATCTGCTATTTTTGAGGCAGAGCGAATGAATGCTGCAGCACTTGTAGTTTTCCCTTTTGTTTGTTATTGTAGGTGAGGAGGCGTATTTCCTCCTCACTCTCTTA
The DNA here is from genome assembly GCA_027574665.1 of Rhynochetos jubatus. Lineage (NCBI taxonomy): Eukaryota > Metazoa > Chordata > Aves > Eurypygiformes > Rhynochetidae > Rhynochetos > Rhynochetos jubatus. Next base: position 34,557,816 of record CM050653.1, read on the forward strand.
TGCCTTGATGAAAAGGACAAATAAAAACACATAGCTTGAAATACTGAAAATGGCTTTTAGGGAGTTGAAAACCAAAATGTGGTAGGTTTAAGCTTGCCACAACTCTTGAACGTGTGTCTGTTAACCCTAGCACCAAGTGTGCAGATTTTCCTTTGTGGATTTGTTCACTGCACCGTGACTATGTAATGTATGAAAACGGGTGGGATTTTCTAGGAGACCATCCATTTGCATATAGCAATTTCCTTGTAATGGTTCATTAATTGTTCTGGCTGTTTTCACTTGGTGCTGTTAGTTCGTACATATCGAATATTTGTTCCCAACTGTCCCACAAGACTATTCAATGGAGTTGGAAGCACTCTGTGATCTCATTCTGAAAGTTTATTTCTTGAGGCTGAAAAGAATTGCATTGTAATCAAGTTTTAATCTTAATAAATATAAGAAATCAGAATACTTTAAGGAGATGTTTTTGTTCTTAGCTTATTGTTGTGTTTATAGGCAGTGAATTATGTTACAGCTTGACTGGTCCTTAGCCATGTGTTGAGTTTTCAGTTCTTCCTTTTCAGAATTACACATAAAGAATGGCGCTGTTTCCTTTGGTTGGTATTCTAAGAGGAATTATTGGAGGGAAAATTGTTAATGTTCATGGAGGATATTCAGGACTTTGTGTGATTTTTAGATAATTTTTTGGAATAAAGAAGTCAAACCAAAATATTGGAAAACTAGGACTCTGTCAGACAAAACTAAGATGGCCTTTCTTTAAGGGAAAAAATTAAATTACAATACTACCAAGTGTACTATAAAATTTCTGTAAGATTGTAGCAAAAGTAATACTTTTTAAAAAGAATCTCATTTAATTTGTTAGAAAAGTCTAGAAACGAAATGAATGGTCCAGGGAAAGTAGAGGAGGTAATTATTTATGAGAATATAAAGTTGCATGCACATAGCCATATGGTAGCAATTTCAAAACAGAAGTAATTAATTTCTTTTACTTTGTGCAATGTAATTGTGGAGTTTGTTGCCACGGGGTTTACAGAGGCCAAAATTGTAATTGGGTTCAGAAAGGAATTGAGTGAGTTTATGGTAGATAGGTTCATAAGAGGATGCTAAAAAATCTGGGTGCAGTCCTGGCACACGTAACCCCATTTTTTAAAGGATTTCTGGAAGATGGGAGGATTAGGAGAAGGATCTGTGTGTTTCCAGTATTATTTTTTTAATAGCATTTCTCTGTCACAAATTACATTTACGTTTTCTCGCGAACCTGAGAATGTAGTTGCATGTATGTGGAGTTACTCCGTAATAGCAGTTAAAGTTCTTCATGAGCACTGAATGCACCTACCTTTACTCTCTGAGGTCACATACACTGATGTGTAGAAAACTGTTAATCAGAAAGATCTGATGAGGCAAAGTGAGTAATATGCATACTCTTTGTTTGCTTTAGGATGCCATGGCTTGTTGGACCATTCGTCACACAACGCAAGCTCAAAAGTAAAAGAAAGGAAATTGCAAGGGACTCGTCCTCCTGTTGGTCGTGGAAACTATGGAAAACCATGTTTGAGTGAACACAGTCATAGGTCCCCATTTTTTAATCCCCGCAATGGTTTTCATACGATACATTCGGAGCACAGTCCTGTGAAGCCAAGGATTATCACAGTGGTAAAACCTGGTGGACACACGCTCAGAAGGATAACCTTGCTTCTCAACAGGAGATCGGTCCAGACCTTTGAAAAGCTGATGGCTGACATCTCGGAAGCTCTGGGATTTCCACGCTGGAAGAATGACCGTGTGAGAAAGCTTTACAATCTGAGAGGCAGAGAAATCCAAAGTGTTTCTGACTTTTTCAGGGAAGGTGATGCATTCATAGCTATGGGGAGGGAGCCCCTCACCTTGAAGGACCTAGAAGTGGTATTACAAGAACTTTATCCTGAAAATCCTTATGCTGCCAGTGCTGCCATTCAGCATAATGAGGAGCAGTCCCAAAAACTGAAGAGCAGGCTGTATGATAAGGCTTCGAAAGTGGACAGTGGCTTTGACGAGACAGAAATTACCAAGAACTGCGGCGATGGCTTGTCTCCCAAACTGGTAGCTGGACATGAAGGAAAAAGTCAAGCCAAGACAAAGCAAGAGGAGAAGATGAGAATCAAAAAGAAGTGGATGAGAGAGAGCTGGGGTGGTGAGCAAGGAGTGAAACCTTCTAGAAAAACACGAGAAAGTGAGAGGTACCTTAACCACGCGAGGAGTGCTGAGGAGGGATTAGAGGAGAGTTCAGAGGAGGCGGTGAGGTGTGAGAAGTGTGAACAGGAAAGGCAGGCCAGACAAAACTTAGAAAGGGAAAGGCGGGCTGAGGCCTCATTTGAGAACAGAGACCGTAACACAGGTGCATGTCAGAGGTACCACATAGAAAGAAATGCAAAAATCAGGAGTTGCCGAAAATCTTCAGAAACTTGTCTGGAAGGCGAGGAGGTTGGTTGGAAAGGTAACACCTGTAAGAGGATGTGGAAGCCCCTACATAGGAATGTTAGTGAAGGGCTGGAGAAGCAGAAAAGGAATGTTGAGAAGGAAAAGGATGTGGAGAAACATGAAAACCACGGGAAGGAAGTAGTGAAAGTCAAGAAGAATGCTGTAGAAGGACTGCAGCTAACTCGTGAAGCAAAGGAAGAGAGTGGAAGTAGCTGCATAATGAACCAAAGTGGTTGGCTAAAGAAAGACACCATGAGGGAAGTTGAGAAACCATCAAAAACACATAGGGAAGGCAGAGAGGGACAAAGGGCTAAAGAGGAGGGTGCCAGAAGAGAGGGGAATATCACATATAGGGAGAGTGACATGACACGACGAGAAAAAACGGGGGAGCGCAGAGTGAGTAAAGAAGAAAAGTCTCAGGGATTGGAAAACACAAGCCGGAGACACTCCATTAAAAACAGAATTGATGTGGAAAAACACTATGAGATTGGCAGAACTATTGGGGATGGGAACTTTGCAGTGGTGAAGGAATGTCGCCACTGTGACTCCAATCAAATCTATGCCATGAAAATTGTTGATAAATCCAAGCTGAAGGGGAAAGAGGACATGATGGAAAGTGAAATTCTCATCATTAGGAGTCTCTCTCATCCCAACATAGTAAGCTTAATTGAAGTGTATGAGACAGAAGCTGAGATCTACCTAATCCTGGAGTATGTCCCAGGAGGGGACTTATTTGATGCAATCATAGAAAGTGTGAAGTTCACGGAGCATGATGCTGCTGTCATGATCACTGACCTGTGTGAAGCACTGGTTTATATTCACAGCAAGAACATTGTCCACAGGGACCTCAAACCAGAGAACCTTTTGGTAGGTAGTGGCAAACGCATTGCATGGGTGTAGGAGCTGAATTTATTTTCCTTTCTGTTATGGATCTTTGAATATTTTTAAGCAAATACTGTGCAGAAATAATGTGCTGTAGCAGAACTGTTTGGAAAAATGGGTACAGTTTTGAAGTTAAATTACCGTTACAGCGTAGTTCATGTAGAGTTCCTGTGTGTTGCAGATAGCAGTGCTTGCAGAAAGAAATTCAGATAAAAATTACCTGGCTTTCAGGGCTAGTGAGCATTCATATTTTTCTGGAAATCATGTCTGTTACTTACCACTTTTAGGTATGCAAGGATGATTTTTTTTTTTTTTTTTGCATGAAGAATGCACTGAATTGGAAGGCATCTTCCTTGCAGACCAAAATTTATTAAAATTGCTAATTTGGCTTATTTGGTGGACTTTTTGTCCACTGCAGTTGTACATCCTGCAGACTGCTGTGCTGGTCCTCTCCTCTACTGTAATGATTTCTGTCTTGTGACAATTTATTTTCTTAGGAGCAGACGTACGATTCAGTTGATTGAAATAATCTGACAGTAAAATGTGAGTGTTTTGGTGAAATACAGCACTAAAGTCAGCTCAAATAACGAGCTTCATGCCAAAGAGAAGTCCTTTTCTCCATCACATTTCTGAGGCTACATTCATTGCATCCAGCACTGAAGACAATAGAGTTACTCACGCGTGTGAATACACATAGAAATGTTTGCAGTATTGACACTTGACAAGACACCCATTGTAGAACAGTAACAGTAACCAACTCTCCCTTGCTAATGGTGTGTTATGCTCTTGTGCTAGGGTTCCAAATTTCCTGATAGATAGATACCAAATATTTGCCAGTCTTTAACAAACCGGATTTGATCTGCTAGTGGAAGATCGAAGTTAGAAAAAAAGGAAAGTAATAGATAATTTAGTCCTATGTGCCATTCATTTCCATAAGAGAATTAATTTTGGGAAGAAGTATGTGTGAATTTCTGGAGAAAAGCAGCAGGGTAGCCCTTAGGACATGCAGAGGTTGAACAAGGCTGTGCCTGAAATATTTGCCCCAAACCTTTTGAATAAGCAGTAGCATCTACACTAGGTCCTGCTATGCATCCTGCTTAGTCTGATGGAAACCCTTGGTATGTGGTCAGTGTGTAAATGAAAGACGGTGAGTGCAAGTGGCTGGTTTGCGGGAAGGAGTATGTGCCTGGGCTCTGCCATTGGGCTTTCTTCCGGAAGCCAGTTTCCCGTTATGAACCAGGCTGCACTCCTTCCTATTTGCTGAAAACAAGCTAGTGCATGTGAAACACCTGAGACAAGATGCTTCATTTCCCTCTGTAATATGCAATTGTCACGGTCATGCAGGTAAGCACCAGGGGCATGGTACAGGTCCCTTCTGGTTTTCACATTTAGATCACAGCACTGCAAAATCAAGATTGCTGGGAAGTGGCAATGTTTTAAAGCACTGAAGTAATCGCATTGCCCGTTCTGACAGTCAGAAAATGTTTTTCAGTCATAGGTTGGCCCTTAGCCTGTAGGTATTTTGTCATATGAGAACTGTGTTACCCAAACATTATGGGAAAGAAAATTGTACCTGTTCCAGTTTCACCCTGTGGCTAATTGACTGTGAACATCCATATTAGATGTCATTTACATAAAGCATCCTTTTGAAAAGTGAGTCTGTTCAACAAGTCAAATGATATTATAAGCTCTTGATAGTGTTGGATAGCTCATGCGTTAATATGCATCCATATAAATACAGGCAGTTTGAGGATGTTTCTGGCTTTCCTGACATTTTAATGTGCTACCTCTGTCTCCTCAGCAGACTGGAGCAGTAGCAGCAGAGTAGGAGGGAGGGCTGCCACTAATCTTAATGGCAACAAGTGCTGGACAATAACAAACATTATTGAAGCAAATTTCATGGGTTCATCTGCAGTTGGGGGGTCAGGGGCTGTGGGCAGCCTTCTCAAGGGAAGCACAGTGCGGGAAGTGCTGGCATCCTGCAGGGATGTCCTTGGCTATGGGACAGCTCTTGCTTCACTTCAGATTCCTACACTCTGGATGTTTAAGCCTGAATTAGTCTCCCCAGACTTTCTTTGTACACAGAAGGCAGAAACACGTATGTACTTCTAGGCTGTTGACTTGTTTATCCTACTTTGGGGTCTTCTTTTGGTCAGGTGAAGCTTGCCCTTTCTTGTCAACTGTTTTTCCCCAAGCCTTTGCAGCAAATGGGACATGGAAGAGAAAAGATCCTTGGTCTGTTTTACTAAGGAAATGTGTTTGCCTACTGTAAACCTGCTTTGTGTAAGAATCTAACCCTGTTCCTAATGACTTTTGAACCAACTGGCTAATTTCCATCAGAGCTGACAGAGAAGCACGTGTGGGAGTGGGGAATATTTCAATAAGTTTCATGAAAATAAACAGCTTAGGAAAAGAAGAAACCCCATTTCTGTCCCTACAGAGGAAAAGGTGGAAGTACACTTTGTCTAGTGAATTGTGAAGTTGTTGACACAGGAGACAGTTGGAAACCTGGTTTTAATTATTAGTTCACTGCACTGCTGTTCCTTTTACAGAATTGTCCACCTGTTATAAACTTCATAACAGCCCACCATCGTCCTTTCTTGTCTTCCCCCTCCCTCTCTCACTGCTGTGTCTGCCCACAATGATCAGGCTCCTTGCAGCGTAGCTGTGAGGCAGAAGGGTGGTGATTTGCGCTACAGAAACAGAATCTGTTTGACAGCTGGTGTGAAGACAGCTGCCCTGACTCTCTCCCATCTGCTAGCAGAATCACCTCATTTAGGAACAGGTGTTCAGCAAGAAAACCTTTGCTACCCAGGATGAGCAGTGTGGTGTATTTGGTCCCACAAAAGAGGCCAGTCATTTCTTTACAGCTACCTGGAGGAGCAGAATTTGCTGGCAAGGTTTTTAGCTAAGGGACTGTTTAATTGTGCAGGTGCTGGTGTTCCTTGACTTGTGGGTGAGAAATTAATTTCAGAGTGTAGTGATGTTTTTCCAGGTTATAGCTGTAAAAGACCCAAAGCCACATCCTTGCCCCTGTGTGTTTGTGATCGTAAAGTCATCTCCTTGCACACTTCTCAAACATGCTAATGTGGTAATTGTATAATAGTCAGCTTTATAAATAATGGGTTATAGTTTTTTATGTGTTTGGGCTTTTTTCCTTCCCCCAACCCCTCTTTCTTCACTCTCTCAAGTTTCCATATGTGTACAAGAACTTCAAGTATAGCCTTTCTGTCCTTTAACTTTGCTTTTGTGACTCTTTACGTACACACAACACACTGTCAGAGGATTCAGAGTGCATTTGAGTTAAAGTCCTGTTTAACCAGTTACATGTGAAGAACTTTCAGTATGATAAACCTACACAAGGAATTTTCTGTAAGGTTTTTCACAGAGATTCTTCTAGCTAGCAGCAAGGGAAGTCTGAAACTCAAACGTGTAAGCAGTGCGTTTTCGTTGGCTCTATTTATTTCTAATATGCAAAATGTCCCGTGGGCTAGCTTGCTTTCGTGATGTCTGTATGAAGAATCTGTGCTACCCTATATATGTGTGTACAGAGAAATATTAACGGTATAAATCATCATCTTAAACACTGATGGATTTCATGAGGTAGATAAGAAAACAAGAGCATGAAGAGCTGGGAGTCATCAACAGACAGGAGAGAAGTAAAAGCTCAATTTATCCCTTCTTTGAACATGAACTTGGCTTTGTATTAAGTTGTTACAATCTTCTGGGTGTATGGCTGGGATAGCTACAAATCCTCATACTGTATTCTAATACCCTGCTCTGGCATCTGCATTTGAGAGAGTAGTGAGCAAGTCTGACTGCCTTCAGCCCAAGACCACCAGATACTGGCTTCCCTTGCACTTGAAGGGCACAAGTACTTCTGGCACCTAAGTTGGCTGTCTATAGAAAATGTACTGAATGCTGGTCTTCTGTATCTCAGTTGACTCTGTGGGCAAGTAAGACAAGGCTGACACTTTAAAATGGACTTTTGGAACCATTCTCTGCAGTCTTGAATGCAGAAGAAATAATGGCTATCTTTTAGGTGTCACAGTAAGACTAGTATGCTCATTTAATGTTACCATTTTTGTTTTGTTCTTACCATTTTGCAGAGCACATACTGTAGATGTCAGAGGCTAGAATTCTCTTGAGCAGGTTGTACGTTTCTGTGATACTGCTAAGAGTAAGTAGTCTGGCCTCTGGAAGGGATAAAAGCAAACTGAGAGGCTTTTGTTTCTACAGTGAAGCGTATTTTCATGCTCAGGGTGATGCCAGGTGATGGAAAGGTAGACTGGAGAGTGCAGAGTTGGGGGATGAAGGGTATGCTCACTCTGTCCGAGCTGACTCCGAGTTGTTCTGAGCGTTATGTTAGTGAAGATGCTGAGTTCATGGGTGCTGACATGTTACATGCTGTCTTTGAAATGATTATCACAAAGCTGTGAATATATACCCACGGTGCATGCTGTTCCTACTGGTTCGGCTGTCAAGTGAAATGAAAGCTCAGAGGTTTTTTCCTGGAAGAACAGATGGTGCAGTGTTGCCACCTTGTGCTGTGATGAGAGATTAGGAGTTTGGTATCCTGATAAAAGAAGAAGTACAACAGTATATTTTACAAAGCAAGACATTTCCTGCTGATTTTGGGATTGGGATTAAGACCGGTGTATATTTCAGTGTTATTTGACTGTACAGTAGCATGCAGGATGTTAGTTGAAATTCCACGTGACATAATTTTCTTGTGTAATTTTAAAAGCTTTATTTATACAATAGGAAAATACATTCACTCTCATATTTTCATAGTACATATAAAATTGAGTATTTCAATTGCGAATTTTTGTAGCATTCTGCCACTTCTAACCCTTTGGTTAGAATATAAATCCTGTGGATAGATGCTGCCCTAGAAAGTAACTGGTACCTTTTTAATTTATTTTTCATTTCTGTTAGCTGTTATGTCCACAGTTCATTGTGGCAAAAAATCATCATAGAATCACAGAATGGTTTGGGTTGGAAGGGACCTTAAAGATCACCTAGTTCCAAGCCCCCTGCCATGGGCAGGGACACCCTCCACTAGACCAGGTTGCTCCAAGCCTCATCCAGCCTGGCCTTGAACACTTCCAGGGATGGGGCATCCACAACTTCTCTGGGCAACTTGTCTCAGTGTCTCACCACCCTCTCCGTGAAGAACTTCACCCTGATGTCCAATCTAACTCTCCCCGTTTTCAATTTAAACCTCTTACCCCTTGTCCTGTCACTACAGGCCCTTGTAAAAAGCACCCCCTCCAGCTTCCTTGTAGGCCCCCTTCAGGCACTGGAAAGTGCTATAAGGTCTCCCCAGAGCCTTCTTTTCTCCAGGCTGAACAAGCCCAATTCTCTCAGCCTGTCCCCATAGCAGAGGGGCTCCAGCCCTCTGAGCATCTTCGTGGCCTCCTCTGGACTCATTCCAACTGGTCGATATCCTTCTTATGCTGAGGGCTCCACAGCTGGACGCAGCACTCCAGGTGGGGTCTTACGAGAGCAGAGTAGAGGGGGAGAATCACTTCCCTCAACCTGCTGGCCACACTTCTCCTGATCCAGGCCAGGATCTGGTTGGCTTTCTGGGCTGCCAGTGCACACTGCCGGCTCATGTTCAGCTTCTCATCCATCATGAAGTTGACTAATGTAATAGAGAAAATAGCTATGGCATTTTCGCCTTCTCCTGCAGAAATTCTGATTGCACAGTTGTAGTGTTTTCTTAGAAAAACATAATGCAAAATGTTTTGTTTATTGAGACTGGACAAGTGCTTATATTTTCCATAAAGAAGATAAAAAGGGATTAGTAGTTTATAATGAATGGTTTTGTAATGTAATATTTTTTTCTTAAAAAAACAACCAACCAAATGCCTGAACTTTTTGCTTAATCAAAATGGGGTGTGTGCTTACAGTTTCTATGAAGATGATGAACAGGGATTAAGACAGCTGTAATGTAGGAGAGCAGATTTTGTCCCATCTGTACCCTGACTTATCTTGTAATAGAGACTATCTTGATTTTTTTGGCTGATGGCAAAGTATGAGGTGTTAAAGCATGGGGTATACCTGTTGCATTATATTTCAGTTTGTCCATTTCAAAACCCAAGTCCAGATTTCATTGGCTGTCTTGTAGATGTTTTAGCTGCTGATCTGTTTCCCATAGTTACCGAGACAATTTTTCATTTAAAGCGAATTCATGACATTTTTTACCTCTCTTGAAGAGCATTTGAATATCAGTCACCAGTATTAAGAATACTGATGTGTTTAATTATACTCCTACGTTCTTCATGACTCGGCCTTTGAATATTTTGTTTCTTAATAATATTTCATTAACTGCATTACAAATTAATGGTAAAGACCTGTGCATACAAAATTAGCATGGGAAGAAGTGTTTTGATTACTTTCCAGGTGGAAGTAGGAGATGGTAACTCCTGAAAAGACCCATTTAGGAGGATGTTCTGCATGGATCTAATTGTCCAACTGCTGACATTACTATGTGATGACTGTGACTCATTTATTTTCAGCACAAAAGATAGAGTAGCAGAGTAATTTGCAAAGAAAATAAAGCTTTTGTTTGTTGCTGTTTGGTTTGTTGTTAGACTAGTGTGACAGAGATAAGCTTTCACGGTGACACTGTAAAGTCAGTAGTTTACCTGGGAATATCACATTTAAGCATAAAGGCGCCCGCAGCATTCTTTGCTTTGCCAGGGGAAAAGAAGACTTTACTTTCCCAAGATGAAATAATAACATTTAATTGAGACTCATTTTTTTCGTCTTCCTCCTTTTCATTTCTTGGAAATTACAGTGTGCCAGAGTTTGTAGAGCAAAGTTTTCTTTTTCCATTACTGCTTGTCCTCTTAAATGCAGCGTCTTAGTATATGGATGGGGGTGGGGAACACTCTCTGAATACTGTTTATCAAACTGCTGTTTCCATTTCCTGTTGCTTTACTTGAAGAAACTATTATTAGAACTTTTTCCTATTTGTTATTAACTGCTTTATCTCTTGTAGGTTCAGCATAATTCAGATAAATCTACTACGCTGAAATTAGCCGATTTTGGCCTTGCAAAGCAGGTCACGAAACCCATATTTACTGTGTGTGGAACACCAACGTATGTTGCCCCCGAAATACTTGCTGAGAAGGGTGAGTGCGTACATTTCTATTTTGTTGTAAATCACACAATTAGTGTGAACTTCCGAATCATGGAAGTATTCCAGAATGTTTCAACCTCTTTACAAGGTTGGCTGGCAGTGTGATCTCTGGAAGGAAAGGAAACCTTTTAGCTTTTGACAAACACAAGCGTGACATCAATCATGTTTGCATTTGTCATGGTTTAACGATATTATTAGTATCTAGGTTAATACAACGCAGATTTCCAAGCAGACAAACCGTAAAATATCATTGATGGCAATTGCTGAAGTGGGGAAATGAGTGAAAGTTGATGTTGCAGGCTGAGGGTTGTCAGCCGTATTTCATGACTGTAACTCACACAACTTTCCAAGGCTCTTAATGATGCAAAACCATCATGAAGCATGTATGTTAAGCTTATGTAACAAACCCAAGCATGTTTTGCTTCAGAAGACATTTTGGAGATTTCATATCCAGTTAGATTCAGATCTGGAAAGGAGTCAGTTTTGTTGATGACTCAAGCTAAGCTATTTCTGGTTTTTGTTCTGGGGAGCTGGGTTGCACATCTCCAGTTATATCCAATTTCAATGGAAACTTGGCACTCTCTTAGGATTCTCTTCAAAAAAAGCACTAGGAGGACTATTTTAGAAATATATGCTGTGTTTTCACAATTAGGCTCCAGTTCTCAATTAGTCTCTCACTGGCCTTGTGAGAACAGTGTATGTGAAACATGTTGAAGAAGAGAGGCGCATTGTGAGAGCTGTAGTTATTAACAGGCAGGGCAGCTCAGCTTGTGAGCGTGGTGTACCATCCACTTATTCTGCTGACCTCATCTGTTGGAGAAACTGAGCAGGGCTTCTGTGATTCTTGGAAAATAGAATAAAAAAGAAACATATCCCTACCAGTTGTGAGTTTGTTTTTTTTTTCTAAAACAGGACTTTTGGTTTGTCTTTTCTTCTTTAGGCTATGGGCTCGAAGTAGATATGTGGGCTGCTGGTGTGATCCTTTACATCCTGCTCTGCGGTTTTCCCCCTTTCCGCAGTCAGGAACGTGATCAAGAAGAGCTGTTTCAGATCATACAGCTGGGTCATTACGAGTTCCTTTCCCCATACTGGGACAATATTTCTGCAGGTGAGATTCAGCATGGATAGCAGATCTGAGAAGTGACAGGCTTCTTCCCTGGAATGGGAAGAACTTTTGATCAGGACAGTGAGCAATGAACTTGAGAGTGTCTTACAGGTCTCTTGTGTGTGGTTCTGTGATTAAATGTGAATTTAGTCCTCTGGTTGTATCGATGCCTATGAATCTGAATCTTGGGTCTGATTTAATAGATGTCTCCCTTTCTGAGGCAAGAGCAAGGATTTTCCTCACCTTGCTCATATGAATTGTCTCTGTAGAAAAAGGTAACAAAGTAATCTCCAGAGTTATGTTAGACTGTGAAGAAGCACACAGCAATCTAAAAAGCTGAGGGTGAAATCTTTGCTCTGCAGAATGCAGTGTGGATTTTTTATTGAGATCGATGTGGTCTGCACTTAGCCTGCGAGAAGGAAAAAAAAACTACTGGTACAGCGTCTTTTGTGCACCCTGCAAAATCAGAAACACTAAACCCCCTCTCTCCTTGTGCAGTCTTAAAGAAGATGCTTGACAGCATTCTGTGACTTTTATGTGCCTTGAGGGATGAGACACCCAATGCTAATTCCTGTGAATCTGAACACCTAGCCTGATGCTTTCAGCATGCTTTCAGGACTAAATTCCCTTCACTTTCTCCTCTTTCTGAAGGAGAGAATATAATCAGTATATGCTGGAGATTTAACATCTCCTGGCACTATTGCTAAATCTAGTTGTTAGAAATCTCCTGGGGACAGTCACAGAAATCATTATGGTAAAGCTAATAATAAAAAAAAAATGATGTTTTGTGTAGGAATAACTGTCAGCATCATCACGTCACTGTTCTTTTCCTCCTCTTTTTCTTTCTTTCATAATAGCAGCAAAAGACCTCATAACCAGGCTGTTGATAGTGGATCCCCAGAAGCGCTACACAGCACAACAAGTACTTCAGCACCCTTGGATCAGAACAGCTGGAAAAACCAACAGCAGAAATCTGCAGAGGGAAGTGACGATAAATATTGAGCGTCATTTCCGGGCCCAGCGCCGAAAGGAAGTTGCAGATGAGGACACATGAAATCTCTTCAAGCTCATTTAGTCTTCTTTTTATTGATTAAAAAATTGTTTAAGTTTTCTAAATGAATTGGGCCTTAGTGTATAATGAATAATAATAATAATAATAATAATGAATTAGTGTATTGCTGTTGCTGCCCATCATCATGCTTTTTTTATTTTAATTCTGTGATTCTGAAGTACAGAGATCAAATTCACATCTACATCCCTCTGATGTTATTTAGGACTCTCTCTGACAGCAGTGGGGTCTAGGTATTTCCTGGAGGGTATCTATTATTTTTCTTTAAATAGTGATTTGGGCTTTTACATTACAAAATGTGTATCTTTTAGATTACAGATGTTTAGATGACACTGGTAATGACTGTGAAATGCTTTCTATTGTCTCTTCCTGTATGATACCTTCCAGGAGTTCTGTGTTTATAATGTTTTTGGTTTATAATGTTTTCAGAATGGCTGTCTGCACACACATCTTGCACTAATTCTCTAAACTGTCTTTTCACCAATTCTTGCTAGCAATGGAGAAGGTGAAGGAATAAAAGAAAGCAAATATATTCTTTCGCTGTAGAATAAGATACTACAAGGTACTATTTATTAAGTTATGAGGGAAGAAAAATCCTTACAGACAAAATCAGGTATTTTATGATATCTCCCTTGCAACATCTTTCACTGGACGTTCTCATGGACAAGGGCAATAGACTGTACAATGTTTCTGTTAAACTATGGTAGTGCTGTAGTTACATTTGTTATGAGAAGAAGTGGGAAGATATCATGGCTGATAGCTTTTCAAGACTGTAATAATACTTTTCAAAGTGCTTTTCTTCCTGATCTGCGAAGTTGCAAATTAAACAACTCTAAGGGTACTTTGGTCCTTTTCCCAAAGGTGTATTTATGGAATGGTAACTCAAGTGCGTTTTCTTAGGAGCTATCCGTGTGCATCTGTGACTCTTTCATGCTGGCAGAGGAAAGAAAGCTGAGAAGCTGCTTTTGTAACTTAAGTTAACCCTTACCTTCATGGTTCCTCATTCATCAACACACTTCACAGCTGAATTGTTTTTATGCACTTTTTTCAGTGTAATTTAGCAATTGTTTGGGGTTTTTCCCCTGCTGCCTTCTCTGGGGACTCTTTCTCCTTGCTTCCATGAGAACGGGGAATGGGATGAAATTACATTAAAATTCAACTTGGGGAAAAACAACAACTTGTTGGCTATGGGAAGTCTCCCAGGGGAAGTGTCAGATGCTTCATTGCATGTGTGTTTTTATTATTTGGATGCTGTTCTAAAAAAATCCTGGCAGTGGAAATACAGTCATGAGAAGGGCCTTGACCTAGAACAGCTTTTGAGTCTCAGATTTTTTGGTTAACAAATCAAATCCAGAAAGCACTTGAGTTGTCTGTTTTATAAGGCTTTGCCCACAAGTTCCATGTGCTAGCAAATAATGTTGATGTTAAAATATCAGTGGTTTGAGCATTGAATTCAGAGCTTGTAGAAATGAATGAGGGTATTTTACAATTGCAGTGCTGCTGCTCTGCCTATGTATTTCATAATGAGAATTGTCTGAAGCATTTCAGAATCAGTAGAACATTTTCATAAATATATGAACCAGAATATATTTTTGGTGAGTACTAATATTTTGTGTGAACTTTCTGAATTACCAGAAAGTGTGGGCTACTGTCATCACGTTTCTGCTTGAACTTGTGACAGTTTTGCTGCAAGAATGATGTATGAAAGTAGAGACAACTTGGCTCTTTAAGGAGAATTGCACTTTCAATTGAACTGGCTTATTTTTAATACATATTGGAATTAAGACTTGCTGTGGAGTTCAAGAATTTGTGAAACAAACCAGTCAAATCTTTACTGTATGCCCAAGTAGTATTTATATGATATGTCTTACCTCTCCTTTAAACACCTTAAGTCAGGAATACTTTCCTTTTTCCTGAAAACAATGGATTTAAGTGCTCTCCAGAGTTAATAAGACTATGTGTAACCTCATATTTCAAATGTGTTACATTTGGTACTAGTAATAACTTCTTCTCTGTTAATTTAAGTCTATTTTGGATAGGAAACTGTGGAAAAATAGCTTCTGACTTGCAATATTATATTTTGTAATTATCTTATTTTTAATATCGTCATTTAGGAATAAAGTTTAAAGTGATAAAAAAATTATCAGCAATGAATCTGATAGTCTGGAGATGGTGTTATGAGTTGCCTTTTTCACCTTTAAGAACGTGTCTATAGCCTTATAGTGCAGAAGATAGAAGGTTTGCTTGTAATGAATATAGAAGTAACTATTTTTTCAAAGATTTTGTTTTTCTCAAGTTCTCTGGGTCTCAGGCAGACTGAACAGGGACTGTGCTGTGTGCTGTCACCACGTTGCATCTGTAAGTACAGACACTGCTGTGGCAGCACAGAGGGACTGGTGTGTTGGTGTTGCTAATAGGCTTGTGCCGTTAGGTCCTTGTTCTTCAGGTTGGAAGCTGAAAAAGCTTCCAGTTGCTTCTCAGGGTTTTTGAATCCTTTTTTCTCTCTCATACTTGGATGTTCATTCTGCAGTCCCATTGCTTCCAGTGTTCTTGCTCTGCCTCTGTGCTGCTCTCTGGAGTCCATAAATCATTATGGTTTGAATTGCTTGAAGCAAGGAGAAAACGTGTGCTTTTGTGAGCTTAGCCTAAAGCATTGCTTGCTGATCTTGAAAGTTGGTAAGATTAGGGACGGTTCAGAGGAAAAAAAAAAAAAGGTGAATGTCCCTTATTGGTCTCCAAGATCTCCAGCATCCCCTCCTGCCTTTTCTCAACCTTTTCTCTTCCCACTGTATGACATTCCAACACAAACCTCATCTTTCCACCTTATAAGACGTTCTCTAATACATGAACATTCTAGGGGTGAGGATTTTCGCTGTTACTACTTTCTTTCCTGAGATTTTTCTAATGATTACTCTCTCTTGAGGCTCTGGAGTCATCTTCCCCTTGTGCTCTCATTTCTCAATTGGTTCCTTCCTCTACAGGAAATCTGAGGAAGGTCAAAGCTGAGGAAGATTAAAGTCTCACGGGAAGCAAGTTCTTGCTGATTTGTTAGGAAGAAGAAATATCCCTCCTTGCCCTTCATTAAATCTTTGTGATTTAGACTCCACTGGAAGTAAAACAAGTTACAGTGTTCCTAGCTCTTTAGATACTGACAGTGAAGAAAGTCAGAATGTGCTACCAAGAAAAACAAACAAAACTCCTCAAAAGCTAAGTGCAAAGTATGAATTCATATTGCAGACCTCAACAGAAAAAGATCTTAGAGGATTTGCTAGGTCTAAGGCAACAGAAGGGAAGAACATGTTTAGTTCGGGCAAGTTTTGCAGATCAGCTGAGTAGGAATCCTTTCATGCCTCTTAAAAATGCTGGTTGATTCCTTTCTCATAACCAGAGATCCTGACTGGCTTCTAGTTATTCCAGGGTTATTTCATTACCATCTGGTATTGGCTGTTCTATTTTTCTCTGTTTAGAAACCACAGCTCCTAACTTTCTCGTCTTTAGCCATAGACTTGGCTGTTCTCTCGTTGGTTGCAGTTTTTGAGCATGCTCTCATGTTTTCATGCCCTAACTGTAAGACTACTTAGACTTTGAGACACCAAGATCCAAACATATAGAACTGGGCCATCAATATTTGATTTCCTACATGCTGACACACGTGCCTCATAGCCAGAGTTCCTTTTTTATTTAATTACTGGGTCAGCAGTTAAAATCGCAGACAAGGCTTTCAAGGACAGTAATGACAAAAGTGGTCATTGGAGGATAGCTGGGGTCTGTGTAAGGGTGTGCTACTCCCAGAGATTATTAAGAGAGTCCTATGAAGCATTCTGAGCACCCTTGAAATCAGTGTTACCACTTTGTGCATCATAAACTTTCCTTGACTCTGTTAGGAGTTTCTGAACATTAAGTCCAGACTTTTAGTGGCTGTCTGTGACTGACAAAGTAGTAACTCTCTCCAGTGGTTCAGTTTCCGCTGTCTAAAGATAAAGTAGTCCCTTGATGTCCCCCTCTGATTGTCCAGCAAGGTCAACTTCATCGCTTTGACATGCGCTATAACATTTCATTGATCCTAGACCTCCCCTACGTACCTTCTATCACCTATCATCTGCCTACTGTCAGCCACCTCTCTTCTCCCCTCGGATGACTCCCAGTACCGAAAGATGGAGAAGTCTTCACGTATTATGGTTTTTTTCAGGACATGCTGGCCTTAGGGATGGGAAATAGGAATGGGGACAGCGCAGGAAATGGACAAAATTTTTCCAAAGTGTTTAGGCATCTCAAAGTGCAGAAACTGGCATTTCACACTGCACAGTGCTTAACTGCCTTAAAATGAACAGTGGAAATTTGTTCCTTGCTTTTATCTTTAGTCACCTAACGTTTGAAAATGTGTGCCCAAGAGACTCATGATTGAAAACTTGGCAGTGCAGCAGAGACTGTTTCCTCTGAGACACAGGCACTCTGACTTCTTTTATTCAGGGACCCTGCTTCTTTGTCTAATATTTGTTTAGCTACTCTGTGGAATAGCTGAACTCAGAACCCATTAAATCTGTCATTTATGTTCTGAATGGCATAATAGGTGGATTTCCCATCTGCTAGTGCAATTTTTGGTTGTAAGGTAAAAGAGGGCTCTTACCCTCTGAGCTTGAGCCTTTTGGGTTATGGTCCTGTTGTGAAAATGAAATTTCTGGAGCTGACTGCTTGCTTTTCTGCACATACCCAGATTCGTGGCAGTATTCGGTCTGCTTGAGAATATAATAAATGTTCTTATAAAATGATCTTCCTAAGGAGTAGGTATCAGTCTGACATCTTCCTCCTATTATTTCTTCTGTTGCCTAATCTTCTCTTAATTTAAGCAAGGTATAGAAAGTGTTTTTTATATTGCTAGGCATGCATTGTTCTGTCCCCTCCGAGTCAACCAGCACGATTCCTTACTGTTGACCTTCTTGCTCCTGAAGGGAATGTGGGCACTTTAACTGGGCTGACAGCGTATATTGGCAGTGTTTGCTCTAGAATACGGTTTGTTTGCAACTAGGCTGAAGGTGTCATTTTCTATATTAAAATACATCATAGACTTCAGCAGAAAAGTGGTTGTTCCTCCCTTCTGCCCCCCTGCCCCTCCTTGATAAAGGCAAGTTATGTAATGGATGTTATATTTCCATATTCTGTCCAATAAATTGGGGAACAATTGCGTGGGCACGTATTTTGAGATTTATTCTTTAAATTCTGACAATTTATCTATTTGGGAAATGCTTGTTTTAAAACAACGGTTGCAATTTCTTTAAGTCTTGTCTGTACCTTCATTTACACTGAGAAGGACCCATTCTAATGCTGCAGTGCTTTGGATACTTACAGATGTGTTTTTCCTTGCTGCTGTATGTAATCCCATTAAAATCTGCAAAACTGGAGCTGAGGTTCATTCTAACAGCATTTTTGTCCCTGTACTGCATTAATCGTGCCTGCTGTGATGTTGGAGCAGTCGTGACAAGCAGAGCTTAATGCACGCGGAAATGAATTCTCCAATCGCTAATTCTTATTCCGTAAAATTCAAGTTTGTTTAGAAGAAGATTTGCTTTGTTTGTGGCAACAACCAGGCATTCTGGTTGAAATTGAGTTGATGGCAGAAGTGGCTTTTTCAAAGGACACAATTTCTTAGTAGCTTGTAGGTATTTCAGTTCTGTTGTTAGAAATGGTGTTTTCCCGCAGGCCTGCAGTATCAGCCGAAGCAGTGGGAATAAAAAGGCATCTAACACGATGGTGTTTTCGAAGGAGCTACCTTCTCGGGATGTGAGCGTGTGTGATGAGTGGCTGCCAGAGACAATCAGTGCAGGCCCTCATTTATTACATATTAAAGAGACCGCAGCCTCCCCACTGCTCTTAGAATAACTGTAGACTGCTAAGCATGACTGACGTCTAGGGTAGCCACACAGATTTATTGCAGCTCATTTGAACTGTATACGTCTGCAGCTTATTAAAAGTGATTTAGTGCTTTGCTGTTAGGTCTGCGATTCAGCTCTGATTCCTGTGTTACTAGTACTTGAAGTCGGAGATAGGCAATATTTTTTTTTTAAAGGGCCATTAAAGTTGCCACTGCGACACAGTGACATATAGCTACATGCTGTTTCTGTGGAAAAGAAGCGATGACCCTTTGTATCATCCAGTTTGCCGATTCACTCTGTTGCCTTGTGTTATAAACAGATGCTGTATTCCTGCAGGGGTTTATCTTTTGGAATTAGAGCCGTTTTGATAATGTAGTGATTGGAAAACCAGAAAAAAGTAAAGCTAATAACTGTCACTGGAAATATACCTTGTTTTCTAAATTCAGAAAGTGAAATGAAGAGCTAGAACCTTCTAAAAATTTAGAAAAACGCCAGATTATGCCTGTAGTGTTTCAGCAATTTGAGCAATAAGAATACTTGACCTAGTAAGAACAGCGAGCCATGCCGTACGTTGCTAGGGATAAGTAGCTGCTATGACAGATTTCGAAAGTGCTTGAAGTCGGTGTATTGGAAAAAGGGTACAGGACTGAATAAGGGGTGCTCCTAATCACTGGAGAAATGTTCTGCGTCGTAAGCAACAGGTTATTCAAGCGTCGTTGTTGCTGTGTCAGTTGGTAAAGCTTTCGAGATGTCAGTGACAACCACTGTGCTGCAAGAAGGCATTTCTCATGAATTTCAGCATAAAACATTTTAGATGTTTAACATCAAGGATTTCAGCAATGAAGACAATGTTTTTTAGAAAATCAAAGTGTATGATCGTTAACTGCTATGGTAAGTTGTCAAGCAAACCTTGTTGCTGGATTAAAAAAAAAAAAAAGTGCAATTTTGTGGTCCTAAGCCTTAGTAACTCCCCTGCTTGTAATGCTGACAGTTTTAATGATGTTATAATGGTTCAGCAGATAAAATTACTACTTAACAGGCTCAGAATAAGCCTATGTGCCTCGGGTAAGGAAGGAACTACGTGGGTCAAATACATACTGTATGGTTCAGTTTTGCTGGAAACATACCGGCCAAAAAAGTGTTCACGTGGTGACTGTAGCAAAAGATTGATAGAAGCCATTTTGTTCCGGGCATTGTGGCCTGGTGTCTTTGCTGCCCGCCAACTGCGCTGCTGCAGCCTGCAGCAGGTCTGAAACCAGGATGTGGTGATGAGGAACCCTTAGCGGTTTCCTGCTTTGTCCTGGTATTTACCTTACGTGACTAAACCAGACTGCACAAGAAGCTTGTTTGCTCAATATTGCTTAGCCAAGGGCAAGAAGGAAGTCGCCCTAATCTGTGATTCGCCGCAAGTTAGCACCTCTCCCCAGCAGGACCACTGTGACTGGCTGGGCCTTGTGGCGCGGTATGGAATGAGCCCTGTATAACAGGGAACAAGACTGAGAGATGGTACTGCCTAGGACCGGACCACCACTGAATCCCTGTTGGACCAGCAGGATGCCGTTGAAGCTTGGGTGATGACACCATTTTTCCCTTCTCTGTCTACTCTTTACTTTCACTCTGCGTTCCTTTCCTTTCCCCCCTCTATCTTCCCTTTAAGCATCCTCTACCTGGGTACACGGTTATTCACCCTCTTTCCACCGGGGCAGCCTGTCAATAACGGTTACTCTGTGCACCCGAACCCTTGTGGTTTGGACTCTGTTGGGATCCATGTTTAATACCTATCGGAATGATACAGTGACTGAAGGGTGAAAGATGTATTATTGGCCAGTATTTCAAATGGAAGCATCATTTGGTGTCCTTAAAAATGGAGAGTGTGTAGGTTGTTTGGCTAAAAGCTGGCCAGCACATGTTCCAGTAGGGTATTATTTCTATGTACTTCAAACAAAAACAAGAGAGAAAGACATCGTGTAAGGCAGCCCCTCACCATAGGAAGACAAAAATATGGAGGCAAAAAGTGTGGAGAAAACAAGAGGAGGAGAAGGTAAAGAAAAATGTAACTTTCCTCAACATGTTCTGTTTTCCTAAGTAAATCAATGCTGTGGACTGGGTAAAACAAAGGAATGTCTTTTCTCTTGGTGGCATGTAACATCCCCGTGATGGTTCCCCAGTTATTTCTGTGTGTCTGTGGATAACTGTTTCCAAGCAAATGCTATAGCAACCGCTAGCATTATCCCACCTGGATCGTAATTCCTAACAACGGGACAGGAGAAGAATACCTTAAAAAAAATAAAAGCAAAACTGCTCCACCATGTAAATAACTGACCAATTATTCAGCCACACAAGAGTTTTTTTTGTGGAAGTTGATTTTTTAAATGCTTTCACAACTCATGCAGTTAATGTTCAAGGGACAAATAGTCGGAGCTGGATGTTAGAATGTGACAGTAATAAATCTGACAGATGAAGCCTCACGTAAACTAATGGCAAAGGGCTGGTAAGGTTATAAAATCAGAATATTCCAAACCCTGTGTTGAGGTACAAAGATATACAGATAAGACCCTTAAGGACCAGGCAAATTAAGCCATTCTCTAAATGCCACACTAGACCACTGAATGTGATGGTTACTGAAAATGACCCTGTATTTCTTTTATTATGAAGTACTACTTCTATTTATTTTAAGCTCCCAGGGTGGGATCATAAAAGCCACCAACAAGTGTTTTAGATGATCACTTTCTGGGAAATAGCGATAACACTTCTGCAGTAGTTAACTTTAAAACCCCCACCCTCCCTTTAAAGTATTTCTGCTAACTGATAATCCAGTTGTTAAGGGAAACAGAAACTGATTTCTGTGACATTAAATGTCATTACTGTGTACTTGCCATCACCAAAGATTCCTTCATGAACATCTTACAAGGTATGTATTTTGAAATTGAAAGGTTTGCTGGTGTTTCCAAGGGTATTTCACAGATTCACAGAGTGTCAGGGGTTGGAAGGGACCTCTAGAGATCATCTAGTCCAACCCCCCTGCCAGAGCAGGATCACCTGGAGCAGATCACACAGGAACAAGTCCAGGCGGCTTTGGAAAGTCTCCAGGGAAGGAGACTCCCCTCTCTCTGGGCAGCCTGTCCCAGTGCCCTGTCACCCTCACAGGGAAGAAGGGTTTCCTCATGTTCAGGTTGAACTTTCAGCTGGTGTGGGCTGATGGAGATTTTTGACCCTTAGTTGTGCATGACTACTGCTTGAGGCTTTTCAACCTAGCAGCTCCCGTGGGGGGTACACATGTGCTTTAATGATAAAAATGCTGTATTCCTTGCTGGCTCTTCTGTGGTGTTAGTTCTTGGAGCTATCTGCCAGTGTTACTACTTTTCCACGCAGCAAAAAAAGCATACAGTATTCAAAACCTGCTAACAAACACAGTGTCATCAGGCCACTGTTTTAATGAATCATTATTCATTATACTTAGTTATTTGACTGGTTTTTCAGGTGGGGTCTTTTTTGGGGAAAAAGACAACTTGCAAACAGGATCTATGCTTAACTCCATATAACCACAGATATTTAGGTGTTCAAGGGGGTGGCTTGAAGAGATCCTTTACATTGCTGTGTGGAGGTTTATTTGTTAGCATGAAGCTTTCCTACATCCGTGTTAGCTAGTGATAACAACAGTGAAGCTTCTGGAGATCCTCAGAGGCCTTAATCCACTTCAGTTGTTGTTTATCAGGCATTAGCGCCTTGATGCCTCAGTGAATGCCTTTGCATTAGGCCTTCTATAAAAGTCCAGCAACCTGAATTCCTTCCCGAAAGGAATGACGGAGCACAGGGTGCAGGACTGCTAGGACCCAGGATTCACTCCTGCCCTGCCAGCTGAGCTGATCCCGGGCTGGCTCCGCTGTGGGGAAAAGGGCTGGTATGGCAGTCTGTGGCTGCTGTCATCCTGCTGAGGACCAAGAGAGGCTTCATGAGTGCAGAACAGCAGTGACATTTAGTTAGAGCCCTGCCTCACATCGGTCTGTCTTCTCACTCCTTCAGTGGTGGTCCCCAGTAGCCTTGGATCAGGATCACCTTCTGGCCTTGAAATCCTTCCACCTCATCTCTGCCATGTCCAACTTCGAATCCTGCGTTACTGGGCATGGTGAGAACAGCACTTAGTGCTTGTACAGTGCTTCACGTGTTCTAAAGCTCTTCACAAACATTAACTGATTATGCCTCAGCAAGTCCTGATGAAGCAGGTATTTATTCCAGCTGAGTATTTGCATTCACAATTAAGAATATCCCAGACAGAATCCTGCTGTCAGTCAGCCTAAACTGTCTAGTTGAGTAGATTCCCCCAGATATGTTCACTTCAAAAAGGTAGGCCTGGGGGGGGGGGGGGAATTACGCAGTGGAGGCAAACAGTGCAAGAGGAAATCCTCAGCCTGGGAAAACCAAGGGTGGCTGTTGGTGCTGGTTTTAAAAGTGGCTGGGGAGACAAGAGCTATCTTGTAATTTCTGCAAAGTATCTTCAAAGAGGCTTTAATTAATCTGGAGTTAAAAAGTCAGTCTTCATAACTGGGTTTGTTTCAACAAAAGAAATATAAAGAGAAAATCCTTCACAGTAGCGAAGGGCAGTAGTAATAACATGGAGAGCAGCATGGGCCAAGGGAGGCTGCTCTGTGCGTAGGCACAGGTTCAGACTCTGTTGTCTGGACTTCTGTTTTGCTAGAGGATGGAGCTTCCCTTTGCATCTTGCAGGAGGCCAGCACATAACCTGTCTGAGGATGATGTGCACCAACATAAACATTTCTTACTGTGGTGTTGAATGGTAGTTAGTATCTAAAGTGCGGGTAGATGGTACTCAAAAGACGAAATATCTTCTGTCTGGGACACATGAGTTTAAGGGCGGTTGGCGACTGAAGGATAAGTGGCAATTTGTAGTTATGATCACGTACAGTAATGCATATTGTAAGCATTATGTGTATGATGGATACAGTGGACAGATACGATTATTACTCGCTTTTCCTAGCCCGCCAGGTGCAGTGGTGAGCTCAGATGTTTTTGCTGAACAAGTCACCAGTCTTTGTGCTACGAGCCCGAGACTCATGTATTCAGCTCCCTCCACTGCACTTCCCGCAGACCGGGCTGAACACTGCACACTTGTACGATGCAGCACTGCAAGCTGTGAGACCACAGGCTGCAGGTCCAAACCGTCTACCATGAGGGTGTGGAGAAAGGGAAGAAGATCACAGATGAGAGACCTGAGCTGGCAAGTGCTGCTGAGAGAAAACCCCAGGCTCAAAGAGGTAGCTAAGAGCCTGCTTACCTGCTGTGGTCTCCCTTAGATACTTCTTCTGACTCTCCAGGGATCTCATAGGCATTTCAGCAGGTCACCACTTCATCTTCTTCCAAGATAGGTGCCTGTGGCATTCCTGATGGACACTGGCTAGAATGTTTTTTAAAAGCTTGAAAAAAAAGATCTTGTCTGCTTTCCAGGCAATCTGTAACAGCATTTTGCTCTCTTACTGTCAGAAAGTGTTTCCTAATTTCTCTCGTCAAGTCAGTCCCTCTTGCCAAAACCTTAGCTCATTGCTTCCGCTTACAGCCAGAATGGGTTGGGAGAACAGGTTATTCCCTTTCTCCTTCTTCTCCAGAAGATTGTTCTTTCCACCACTGAAACCAGTATAAACTCCATCTTTCGAAAAATCCCTTTGTTCTTTAGGTTAACCCTTTTGTTTTCTATGTTAATATTAACCTGGCTTGGACAATGGGTAGGTAGTGATGATATTTATGGACAAACCATATAAGGGAAAAGGAGAACAGGTCATTCAAAGAGAGTATAGGTTGATTAGTTCTAACTGGAGCTGAACAGACTTTGTGGTTACATATTGTGTCATAGGGATTCGAGCATGCCCAGAAAGAGTATTTAAGTTAAGGTCAAGAAAAGGACACCATGATGAGGACTACTTGCTTCCTCACACGACCACCTGTGCACCTTAACACGCATGTGTAACTTAAATTTAAATATAATGATTAGTTCCAGGAAATGTTATGAACAGGCAGTGTATTTCTGGGAAACTTAATGAATGTGTATACTTTGATTGTATATGAACTACTCTATAGAAGGGCTAGGTGTGCACACTAGGAGGAGATATCCCCTGTATGCCCAGCGCTGCAATAAAGAATGCCTGCTTCCAATCACTGAAATTGAGTCTGGAAGTTCACTCCAAAACTGAATTACAGTAACACCAACACCTCCCTAGAGATGTGATGGGGGTGGCTCATGCCTTCAGCTAGAAAATACTTGGGAGATGGGTAAAAGTTTTGACATCCTCAGGGATGTTGTCCAGTAGCCTTGCTGTCGTTTTCTCAGGTATTAACCATGGCTTGAGCTGATCAAGCCTACAGTGGGACTGGTATCTATGCTTAAGTGCATGTCGAATCTTACTTCACTGTCTACACCTCGTTTCTGTGCTGTGTGTAAGCTACAAGCACTCTCCAGGTTGGGTCTCACCTCCCCCTTTGCACCAGTCTCATTTCTTTCTGTGGCTACAGCACACACAAACCTTTCTAGCTTGGGACATTGCTGCTGCTGAGATTCCCACTGAAAATGAGCAGCATGTAATATTTTTGCAGTTCCTGCAGAGAAGCCATCTTCTTGCCTGCATCCTTGGCTAGAATCTGCAAAGTTGGCTTTGAAAAATAGATGTGGCTGTAGTTTCGAGCTGACGAGTGTTACAGAATGAAATGCATTTCAGAGAGGGAAAATGACAGTGTGAAAGGCTGTGTTTAGGAAAGGATATGGCTTAGGAAACTGTATTAACCTGTTGAATACAGGTTGCTTTGCATAATGTGACATTAAGAATGTTTATGTCAAAGTAAAATCCAACACATTACTGTGTTTTAAAAGCAAATGCTGCGTTTGTGATCGCCCATTTCTTATGAACAAAGGAATGATGGTTTGAAGCAAAAACATCTGAATACATTTCCAAAGAGTTTTAAGCATGAAAGAAATAATTTTGGATTCTTCCTTGTTTTGGTTTTTTTATGTATTCTGACAAGATTTCTGTGATGGTGCTCCTGAAATAGCTGCTAACACCTGGAAAAAGCATGTACCCAGGTAATATTAATCTAAGTTTTAAATTGGGTTGGGTTTATTTTTTCAGTTTTTCCCTATAAAATCAGGCCCTTGCAATTTTAGGAAACCAAAGCTTGACACTACATTTTGTTCCACAACACGTGCGTGTTGACTCTAATGATTGTACCTGTTTGTACTGATCTCATTTTTTCCAGTGATGCTGACTTTTCTCAGAAATTATACTGCTCACAGTACAAAGCACTTGAGAGGATTTTTCTATTAACTAAAATGATAAAGGTTTACAACGCTTGAAGTGTCTCTTGGAGTTAAGAGCCTTTTAGGTAATTCTGTCTTTATTAAAGCACTTATGATATTGTAGCACACACACACACACACAAAGTCTCTCATGATGTGGCTGCATTTAGGTAAAGTGACACCCAGAAGATGAACAGGACCTGTACGTGCTGAATGTGTTTATCACACCTTTGTAGTATTTGTCACAGCTAGGGCTGCACAACCTGCCAGCTGGACTGTTTACCTACGATAGAAACCATTCTTTCTAAACCCATAAGGAACATGAAAGTGGAAAAAGCACAGGAAAGGAGAAATGAGAGGAGAAAAAGAGAGGTGAGGGACTGCATAAGTGGACTGAATGCTTTTGCCATGGTTCCTGTGACCTAAGGATGTGTTGGGTGACCCAGACTTGCACTGTAGCACAGTCGTTACTGTGCTGCCAGGCTGAGCTCGTGGGTGTTTGGTGTAGGCTGCTCGCTCCCAAATTAGCCCTGCCCAACACTTTCCTCCTTCATGCTCATCCTGTTGTGAGTTCTATTTATTAGCTCTTCAAGTAACTGGTGAGTTCACTTGCCTGCTTGAGAAGGTCTCCCGTGCCAGGCAGAGCGTGGCTTTCTTGCACCCATTTCAATTTTCCTTTAGATCTATTCAGCTCTTACAAAAACTCCTCAAAGCAGTATACTAAAAACACTGGAGCTTTCTTACTGTTTGCACATGGATCTTGTGGCATAGCTACTGGGAATTGTTAGAGGGACACAGTCCTTTTTCATCTTAATAAGAGTATGAGTGGTTTTTTTTTTCTTCCTGAAGATTTCTGTTAACAGCCAATAACACTTGTGTAAATTATTTCCCACAGGGCTGTCTCCCTTGCCAGGACTGAATTAATGTATTTTTGCTTCAGGCAGCTGGAGTATACACACAGAAACCCCACCGTGTCCATGAAGATCTTCTCTGGTGAGCGTATCCCAGGGAGCCCCATGAGTGTGCAGCTCTGGCCAAAGCTTGCGAGTCATATACAAAAAACTACCGATGGGCACGTGTTTAAATGCTCAGTTTTAGGCCTTGAGATCTTCAAAGCTTCAGAGAAACGTGGCAGTAAGCCTGTGGAACACCCTGTGTAGGAGTAAACTGACAGTGAAGGGAGGGTAGAAATGGGGAGGTGGGTGTCCATCACTGCCCATGCCAGTGGGTACAACCTGCCTCGGCTTGCTGATGGCCTGGGGAGCTGTGCATGGAGCAGAGGCACGCTGCTGTGTGATGCAGCACCTTTGGGATGCTGGTACTTGCTTCCCGCGAGCATCAGGGACGCTTTCCTGGGAGGTGAGATGCCAGAGGAGGAAGGGGCTAGTGTCTGCCATGAGTGGGTCTGGAGCTTGCTCTCTCAAAGCCTTGGCAGCCCTGCAGGGGTTTTGTCCCAACAAAACCCACCCCATGACTCTCCCCTCTTCCACAAGACATCTGTAATACAAGATTTCGTGCATTGCTCATTTACTGGCTGGGTTTCATGCAATGAACAAACAGGGGTTTTGCCCAGCTTATTCCTACAGCTCTTTGCGCAACCCTAGGCTTCTGAATTTTTCCTTTCCCTTCAAATATTTTAGCGTTATTGTGGTTTCTGGGGGAGAGGAGCTGTGGCTGGGGTGACCGCCGGGTGGTGCTCTTGGCCCAGGAATGGGGGGACCCAGGCCCTGCAGGGTGCTCCTCTCTGCAGGGGAACTGGCTTCACATAAAGGTTTTGGTTTGGCTGCAGCAATAATTTGCAAATGAACTTTAACACGAGCAGCCATTTCTCTCCAGGATGCGCAAAAGTCCCCTTACTTCTGTCAGTCCAGAAAAAGCAGCTTAAATATAGACATCTACTTCTAGTGCCTCCAGAGGGGAAAAAAAACCCCAGTGTTTTAAAATGGGGACCATCTTGACCCACTTTTCAGCAGGAAGTGTGGCCAAGAGGATGGCTCTGATGACGTCCTACCTCTGCGTGAGGGGGACATGGCTTTCTGGACATGCCCACAGCTGAAAGTGGGCAGTGGGTGTGGAAATTTGATGATTTTGTTCTGAATCTCCCTAGGGAAAAATGCTGAGGAGACGTCTTCCTTCCACCCGCTTCTGTGGGAAGCCTCTCATGTTGCTGGTCCCAAGCGGCTGCCCCGGGGGAGCTCGCCCAGCGCCTGTCGCAGTGCAGAGGCCCCAACAGGCATGGTCCAACATTCCCAGCAGCTTGTGTCAACTCCCAGTCAGACCCCTCAGCTGCTTTTACAGGAACAGGGCTGACCCCTGGAGTGTGGGTGCAAAGGCAGTCTTCTCTCCTTCTCCCACTGACGTGCCTTGAGGTTTTCCTGTTGGGAAACATCCTGTTATTTCCTGACACGGTTTCACTGGTGCAAACCATGGTGGGAAGAAACACGCTTTGACAGTGAATGACACCTTGTGTTTCCTACAGTTTGAAGGCTCAGCTGTTTTGGCCACTGTTTTGCCCTCACCTCCCATTCAGCTTGTCTGCTTTGGAGATAAACAGAATTTGTGCCAGTTGTGGGGATGAGCAGAAGAGCTGCCAGCAAGGTGCCATCAGATACCAAGGAGGATGCAGTCAGAGGTGAACAGGGGATGGTCTTGTATCTCTCAGTGATAAATAGGTTGATACTGGATGGAGATGCTGGTGATAAAACTTGTGATTTTGTTTTGTATCTTACTAAGCTCTGTAGTCTGGTTTTTTTCCCTCTGAATCAGAGCCAAGGAGCTTTGCCCCTGGTGTGTGCTAAGGATGACCCACGCTGCTGGAGCTTGGACACTGTGCTCCCGAATCAGACCTTTCTGATAAGATGAAGCTGCTGGGGTAGGCAAGAGACAGCTGAAAGGGAAGTTTTATCCCAGGTGTGGTCTCAGGGAGGATTTGGGATCTCAGCAACCATAGCCAGACAGGGTGTCCCTGTTCTCCCAGCCCTCAGCTCACTTTTCTTTCTGATGCCTTCCACTTGGATCAAATGCTTGATTTTGATTGCACTTTGCTTCTTCAGGTTCCTGCGCTTGGCTTGTCCCTGCAGCCTCCCGCACAGCCACAAGGAGATGAGACACCTGGCAGAGACAAGACCTTTGAGGTGCTGGAGAACAATTCTCTCCCCACTGTAGGAGATGGCAGCCCGGTACATGGTCACTCACCTTCCCTTTGGACATGGTGCAGGTGCAGCGATGGTGCTGGTCTTCCCAAATTATTGCCTGGGAGCAGCTATCCCAGTACAGAGAACACTGATCACTGGTGGTCCTGTCGTAGCAGATTATGTTAAAAATGAACAGACACCAGATAGAAACACTGGAATGTCTGTGTGCCGAGTCACCCTTTAATGGCTGGTCACTGCTCTTAACCAACGAACAGCCAGTGTCTGGCAGCACATTTATTTCTTCCTTTATTTTCAGGCTGTACTTGGAGAGCCTCAGCTAGTTATGTTTCCCTTGCAACGGCTAGCAAAGTAATTGCAGCCACCTCTGGTTTCCGATTCTCTGGGCTATGCCAAGTATTCTGATGGGGTTTTTTAGCCCAAGTTTTGAGTCTTAATCTCTCAAGTCATGGATTTAAGCCATCCCACTTCCACTGCTATGCGGGGCAGTGCTGAGGCAATGACTGCAGGTCCCTGTCCCACGCTGAATGCAGGGGCTGCACACTTGAATCTAGGGCTTGAGCCTGTGAGAGAAAGGGCCGTCACCGAGCTCAGTGGAGTGCATTTGTTTTGCAAGGCTTGTTAAAATAGTCATGTGCTATATAAAGTGCTTTCTGATGAGCAAGGCTGTGATGGCAACGGAGCTGTTCTTAGAGTTGAATCAGGGTACATGAGCTATTTGAGCACCGATACGCAGACAACTCACCTGATGCTATCATAGCATCCTATTTACTCAGGGTGCATGTGTAGAGGTCCTTCACAGAACCTAGATTTACAGATATACTTCCACTCTGTATCAGCCCCTTTTGCTGTTAGTGTGTAACACACTTGGCTCTGCAACCAACCAGATGGAGCTGAAGTGCCGTAAGATACAGAAAGGTTTCTCATTTTAGAGAAAATAAGTTTCCATGCATCGTCTTTGGCTTTTTTAGTACCTATTATTTGTTGCAACAGGTTATTTTTCCTCCACTGGCTTTGACTTGTGTATATTGTTTAAGAGCCAAAAAATATAAAAGATAAACTTTCAGGTGGTTGTGCAGTCTGAAAACATGTATAGATCTGATTTCAGGTCTGCCGAAATAAATTGAAATATTTATGATGGATGAAAATCCATTCTCCTTGGGTTAGATTGACCCTCGTCAAGGGATGTTCTACTGAACAGGCAGGACAGGGAGGAACAGGTCCTCAAAGGGTGTTGCCCTCTGTTGTTTGAACACAGAACATGGGTCAGGGTTCAAACCCTTCTGGGTCTCCTGAAGATGCAGAGAGCCTGTACATCCCTGTCAGCTGCGGGACGTGTTCTTCCCAACACGATGCTGGTGGCTGAGATGAAACCGATGGGGAAATGGGTATGTTCACTGAAGAGCCCATGGAAAGAGGGAAAAGACAAAGCGAGGTGCCAAGTAGGTGGTGGTATGTGTGCTTGCAGTACATTGTTTTTTCGCAAGAGGCCACTCTGTCTTCTTTTAAATCTCAGGCAACATGAATTTGCTAATAAAAAGTCCAGCTACGAGGGACCCCGTCTGCAGATATATTTTTTTTTTTTTTTAATGTTTGGGTAGTTAAAATGGTATCAGAGTGAGATGGGATATGTTTTGTACACCCCTCTGATATTTTTGTTTTAATAGACAATCCCCTTTAGCAACATATACAGTCAGAATTTTTAGTTTTTAAGATCAAATGAAGTTAAAGTGATCATGCTTGGAAAGAAAATAGGATCTAGTAGACCCTCTCCTTCTTCTAGTAGATCAAGACTTTCCAGTTTTTGAAACTGAATGTACTTTTCTGTTGCAACTGAAAAATTTAATTTTAAATATTTTTCTTATTTCCAGAAACTTGAACGAAAAAGACGGTGCTGCTGGCTCCACGGCAGCTGAAGCTAGTTTGGGTTGTAAACAGTTCTGCGTATACTGCTTGCTCCTTCCGTGCATCTCTGCCCCGTGCTTTGGTACTAGCTGTGGCGTGTGCCCAAAAGCAGGAGCCAAGACCCTGAACCATCAACATTTCTACTGGAGACCCTGACAGGGCTGCTGCAGGAGTGATGAAGTTGGAGGTGGGGATTTGCATCATGAGGTGGACCATGAGCCGTAAGTTTTGTTGAACCCCTCATGGGTAGTCCTTGTTCTTGTGAGAATGTTTCCTGCAAAAATAAGATGTAAGCAAGGGAAGGCCAAATTCTATGAACATAAAGAGTAGAACGGAAGTTAATTTTTTTAAATTTCTGTTCTCAAGTGTATGTGGAAATTGCAGCTCTTCTTGTGCTGGCAGTGCCTGAAGGGCCACATCCTGAAGACACTGGCCCTTGGGATGACCTGCTGTCCCTGCTGAAGCTGGACACTGAGCTGGCAAGGGAGGATTGCTCTGTGCAAGCCCCACTTTCTCTTCACTGGTGTAAGTTCTACTGCCTCTCGTCTGTCTCCTCGGAAATGCTGACTGTTTCTTGGTAAAAGGCACGAGATTTGGGTCTTGGTGTTTCTAAACAGGGGGCTACTGAGAAATCCTGTGATGGGCATTAAAAGCTGCCTCTGGAGCTGGGAGCCTACATGTGCATAGGTGAGGGATACATCAGTGTAGTACTGGCCTAAGTAAAGGACATTTGGGTACTGAAAATAATCATGATTGTACTGGTTTGATGACCTGGAAACCAAATGGGCTGACCTGAGTTGTTGGCAAGTAGATTGCTTTAAAAGAAATTTCCCGTCTAGAACATGCTTTTAATGAGAAATGCTGTTCTGCTGATGCTCTTGAAAGAGTTAAGGGAGCTGTTCACATGCATAACTTAAGGGAAAAAAGCCACATTGGAAATATAATTTGCTTTGCTTACCTTGAGGCAAAAGTGGTCAGAACTCTATGAAACCATGAAGTAAATATCTCTGTGTGCGCTACAGGCAGTTGCTACCTGGCCTGGATATTCAGGCCAAGAGAATGATAAGAGTGAATTTCATAGACCTGCTCTGCAGATTTTAAATAAAAGAAGGTCACTGCAGTGCCTGTAAGTTCATTAGTAGCTGCCAGGTGTCAGGCACATCCCTGTGACAGGTCTGAGGTTGCAGCGACAAGGGACAGGCTTTTGATTTTGCTTAAAAAATGGATTTCTTAAGCATCTGTGTGCATATATCCTGTGAGCAGGTAGGTGGTCTGCTCCTTTTGTTGACCACTGAAAGGCCGATTTGATAACCTGCTTTATAGACCATGTGCAGCACTGAGTTGGAATACAAGGAATACATTTTGGGGGAAGCCTTTTGGAGAGCTGCTTTTTTTATGCAAGTGCATCCAAGACTGAGGAACTTTAAGGATTATACAGTTTTGCTTATTCTAAGAAAGATTTTGGGAATAAACAAATTTTGCTGTAATCCATTACCTGGAGCCAGGTGACATCCTTGGAGAACGTGGAGATGCTTCAGAAGATGAACAATTAACTTCTCTGCTTCCTCAACTTCTCTCCCTATCCCTGTGCTTCAGACACTGCTTTGAGCTAGGTTTCTCCTACACTTTGTTTTCCTACATAGAAAAAATCCCAAATGTTGATGACTCCCATCATATTTCAAATCTTGGTTGATACTCAGTTGTACACTGGCCTATGTGTACAAATTTATCTCTTCCTGGCTCTTTGTTCTTAATGTTAGCTTTATAAATCCCCTGGAAAAAAAACCCAACAAAACAAACAAAACCCAGTGGGTGTAAGAAACTTACTGCAGGAGAAAAAATCTCAACACATAATTATGAGGGTTGAAGTCAGCCATACTCACAAGTTCACCAGAATAAAAATTTCAGGATTGGGTCCTTTAATCTGTATATATAAAGCTGTTGTGGGGGACAAAGTAGTCTGTGTTAGAGAATCAGCTGCTTGCACAAGTTCAGAAAAGGCCTGGCTTATAGCAGTCTTTATTATCCAGGCATATCTGGGTTTAGGACTGCATCTATCTTGCCTTGAATGCAGCATAAATGACAATATAGTTCTGCTTGAAGCTACAGAAACCTCTAACATTTATGTAGGTTTTAAATATCGAGCTCTGGGTTTATCTGTTGCCATCTGAAAAGGCACCTAAGTTTAAATATCTAATCTGCCTTCTTTCAGCTCTTAAAAAAATAATAAAACAAAATGGGTTTGAAAGGGAATCAAATATAACATTTAAAACAAATCCTCTGGGTGTTTTCTGGTTTTGCTCTGTCTGACTCACTGGATAAGCACTTAAGCTCTGCTGGGGTTGATTCGTAAGATAAAGTTGTAGTGCGTTATCCTGTGTATATCTCTGATTATCCTTTATGAGATGGAATGTCACACCTGCCAAAGTGTTAAACATAAAATATTTTTATACAGCATCTTTTATCTCAAAGCACTCCGTGAAGCACTGAAATGGTGCTCTAAACTTCCAGATGATGGGGACCATTACAGCTGGGTGAGTCATGCTTTCAGAGATGAGTGGAGGATTTGGGCCCGTAAGATTGATCCTCCCCTTATGTTCTCCCCTGCAGTCAGGAAAATTTCTGGTGTGTTGCAGGGAAAAAATGCTTGACTTGCGTGGTTTAAATCCAATCAAGATCAAAGCGCTTCATTGATTCATTATGGGCATCTAATACACCAGCAGTCAGTGAACTATATATTCAGTATCAGTATTAGAAATACAATAAATAAACCATGGGACTAGATACAAGATGTTAATTAATGTCTATGCCAGAAGTCCCTCATAACTAACCTTCCTAACCTTCTGGCAGTGCTGGGCTGCGGTTTGCCTTCTGCTGTTACCACTTTTCTCCCCATTGCTGCAGATTTCCATACATCTTTCAAACTTGTTTCCAAGCTGACGCCTTTCCTCGAGTCTCTTGGGAATTCCCAAGCCATTTCTGTGTAATCCATCTGATCATTGTTTTAGGCAAACTTTGTCATTGTTAATTTCCTTCTGGCAAGATGA
Organism: Rhynochetos jubatus; assembly: GCA_027574665.1. Lineage (NCBI taxonomy): Eukaryota > Metazoa > Chordata > Aves > Eurypygiformes > Rhynochetidae > Rhynochetos > Rhynochetos jubatus. The sequence goes on from CM050653.1 coordinate 34,591,753, forward strand.
ATTTTGGGACAGACACCCTCTCAGCACACACATCTTGAGTACTTACTTGCAAGCACTGTTGACTCCTGCATCCCTCTCATATCATCCCCTGTTACCCAGGTGCAGGTACCCACGTGTTGCTATAATTTCCATTTTTTCCTAGAACTGGAAGTAAAGCAAAATAAAAGTAATAAAAAAAATCTGTCAGTGGAGTATTTCAAAGCACCTGAGTGGCTTAGCGACACCAAACTGTGTCACCATGTGAAACCAGGACTCAGCTTCCCCTGGTGCAATTGAAGAAGATTCACACTGTGATTTTTCTAGGAACCCTTGCTGCAAAGAGCATCTCAAGTGAAAGATGCTGAGCTCTGCAGCATATATGCAGCGTCCAGTTTCAGGTTTTACCACTGCAGCCAAAGGGACATCCTCTGTCCTACGCATGGGATCCTATGGCATCCCACCGCAGAATGTAAAGAGATTTCTTCCCAGCCCAAGGGCTCAGATGCCGCTCTTGCACCTGGTCCGTGCCTGTTGTGCCTTCTGGCTGGAGCTGGGAAAGGAGCTGCCTTGCGGCAAGTGACAACTCAAGGAAAACGCTTGCATTTTGGGTGGCAGAACAACGGCTCGTGCACACAGGGAGCCTTGGCCCGCATCCCAGCAGGGATCAATTCCTCCTGCCGGTGCCTATTTATTAGGTTAACTGTCCTTGCATCGATGCTGGCACAGCGAGGATGTGTGAGTTAGATGGCTTTCTTACAAAACTGCATGCTCAGGCATGCAGGTGTTACTGAACCCTGAGGAGTGATCAAGTCCCCAGGTGGCAACGCTGTTCTCCTTACGATTTCTGTCTGCTGGTGTACTTTCAAGAGGGAAGTTAGTGTTTACAGATTGTCTGTGTGGATGTGTGTATTTGCATTTCCATTTTTAAACAGAGTGCAGGAGGCTCTTTCTGCTCTGGGGTGAGGAATTCCTGCCAGAGAAAACAGAGCTGTTCAACTTCTTGGGAATATGGAAGCAAACAAAATGAGGAGCATAAAAACGGAATTTCATTTCAAATTCAAATGCCAGGGAATAAGTACATCTGATCTATGTCAGCTTGCCACACAGAATTGTTTTTTGAGAGTATCCGTGGGTCCCTGCAAGGAAGTCTAATGTTTCTTCTCTAGAGATACCATAAAAGATACCTACTTAATAGACCCAGTATTGAGAAAGATATTTAGACATCAGTTCAATAAATGTCAGGCTGTTCTTAAGGGAATATATCTTCCCTTAATAAATATGCCTCAACCTCTTTAACTGCTGTGGTGCAGGTCAGTCCTTCTAGATTATCTGTTTTCCTTGGAGCTGCTTGGATTTTTGTGTGTGCCTGAGCGAATCTTTCGCTGCATTCAATGCCCGAGATGATGATAAGCTTCCTTAATATCTTTACAAAGAAACCTACCTAATATCATCCAGCTACTGTGGGCCAGAAAGCTGTACACCACGGATATATTTATCCTGCAATGAACTGTTCTGGCAGCACTCAGGGATTATGTAGGTGTGATAAGTCCCTTCCTAATGATGGTTTCTTATAATGTCTATTTAGAGCTTAGAGGGAAGCTAGAGGGAATGAGAAACCTCCTCGCTCTCAACATTTCATTGTCCTGCCTTGGACCCATGGCCTCTGCGACGTTGGGAGCTCCTTGTCCGTTGTCCTCCACTAGATTTTTCCATTGCAGAGGGAAATGCACAGCTCCACTTCTTTCTTAAGTAAAATGATGACTGAGATCCTAGTGAATGGCAAAGGGTCTGTTTTCCTGCAGTCCTAGCACTACAACTGTGCAGTCTTCCTTCATTTCCTCCTCTCCCTCCATGTCTTGCTCTCCTTCCACTCTGGGGTTTGTGTTGTATGATCTGCTTGCACAGCTTTCCAAGGTGGATTTTAATCACCTCGCTGCAGGCAGGGGCAGGCAGGGGTGTCACAAACTGTTAATGATGTTTCCTGGGAAATATGAATAACTGACCAACTCACTTTTCTAGTAAAATTCCATAAAAAGTGCACATGGATATGAAGAAGGGTTACTGATATGTGTGAGACACAGAATAAAGCCAAAAATCAGACCTCAAACCTGAGCCGAGCTCAAACACAGCACATGGGAGAGCAACTGAGTAGTTCAGGTATTTGCCAGCAGAAAATGGAGCCTTTTTTTGCTGCTAAGTTGCTTTGCAACCTCCAGGCTAAGTTAATAGTAATTAAGGGCCTAATCTAAAAGTCAATGGAAATCAATGAACACTTTCTGTGACTAACAGAGAGGTCCTTCCAGAAGACTACATCTACTTGTTTTGCATATCAGTGGCCCAGGTGAAATAGGGTGTGTGCTTGCATGGGCTGCTGTGGGGTGGAGACCTTATCTCTGGGGAGCCTGATATCTTCCCTTACCACAACAAGAGCCATCTCTGCCCATCTTTCTGATTTCAGGAGCTAAACAAACTTGCCTTGTGACTTTGCCCCTTTGATGCAGGCTGGGTGTTTTGCAGAGGGGTGTTAACACGCTTTCCCTGTGGCTGAAGGCAGGATGTACTGTTGGCCCTGACTTAGTATATCCTTCTGGGGTTGTCAGAGGATTTTAGGCTGACCTGCCTAGAATGGAAACATTCTCATTATATCTGTGTTATAAGGCGAAAAGTGGGTCTGAGAACAGGCTGAAGTAGGTTACTTGCTGGCTGCAGTTCCCGTTCAAAGCACGCACTCTGTGAGTAGGAAGAGTCAGATGAGGGGTTAGGCTACTCCTGTATCTGGTGAGGTTTAGTCGCTTCTTTGACCAGTTTTCCCCCCCATCAGGGCTATTTTGCAGGTGGGTGAAAGCAATATGAGCTCCTTTTCTCACAAGGGCAGAGGTGAGCAGAGCCCAAATTTCTGAGCAAAGGCAGTGGCAAAGCCAGAGCTAAAATACAGGAGTTGTATCTGCAGGACCAGATCAGCATCCCTGCTGTGGGAGGTTCCCGTAAATCTGTCCTGTCTCTGTCCCCTAGGAAGTTCAGCCATGACTAACACCTCATGAGTGCTTCTGTCTGCGGGGAGGCCAGTTTGCTGTCCATTGACAGAGCAATCTATCTATTAGAGAACTCTGCATTTGATGGGTAGCCTACTTGCTCTGTTAAAATGAGTGTTTGCAGCACATGCCATGGCTTGAATTTTGACCTTGCTATAAATCACAATTTATTACGAAGTGTGTCGTGCTCGACAGTATATCTGAGCTGGGAATGCTCCTTCACAATCGCTTCTCCTGGGATACAGGGATTTTCAATGTATTCTTTTCATGGCAGTCGATACCCTATTAAGGTGATGACAAACCTTAGTGACTGTAATTTAGCACTGAGTCTGAAGTGAGGTTACCAATTTGCTTACCTAATGATATAATCGATAGGCACAGAAATGGTGCAAGGGCAAGTCTGTTTTTTCTGCTTGCTGCTGGCAAGGAAAGCAGCAATGTAGCTTAGTAAATTATGTGAACTGCATGTTGCGTGACTTGAGAGTCATTAAAGAGGAAAAAAGAATTCACATCTCTTTTGGGAAAGTTGTCAAAGTGTTTTGGAGGGCAGACCAATGTCTCTAATCAATTATCATTGGCAAAATACTGTGGTGCATTTCTTATGATATTCTTGTAAAACAGGTACTTCTATTTTCTTTTTCCCTACCAGTTTTGTTGTCAGTAAGAGACCTGTAAGAAACTTTTACCTGGGTTTCCCGGTTTTAAGAATACCTAAGCCAACAGTCAGGGCTTTTATTGCGTTTCAGGGATGTTCCAGTTCATTTGAAAGCACTAGCAACATTGTTCACAAGGAACTATAGAAAAGATACAAAAAGCTTTTTAATCCCTTTTTCTGCTAAATCAGCAGGAGCAAATGTTGCTTCCTCTCAGTCCAAACCCAGACTAGTCATACCCATCATCATTTGGGAGGACCTTGCTTACCTCAGTTGTGAGTGACGTTGTTTAGTCCCATCATTTTATCACTCGTTTTATCAAACCAGTCTTGTAATTAATTAGTGTTTCTGCTCTCCCTCGGTGCCACATCTGTGCCCAGGGAAGCAGGTAGGCTTGGAGTAGCTGTAGTTCCCATGGTGTGCCATGATAGCCACGGTCTCTCTGGCCCACGCAGAGTCAGAGCCAGCCTTTTGCCTTTGTCCAGATCATGTCAGTGGGGAGGCAGGTGGGCTTTGGAGGATGCCAACTAAGGCCCAGACCTTTGACACTGTGTTCCCCTGTCCTCCCATAAATGCCAAAGGTGCCTGGGAGCACAAGGCACCGGTAGCACTTTCTGCCTTAATTCCTTTGTAACATGCCTGGGAGGGAGGTGAAGTGCATGGAGGAGCTGGTTAACCATCATGTGTCAAAGGCAGCTCTTCTGTTGCCCCATATCGCTGCCATTTCCAGCCCCTTCCACCGGCAGAGAGCATCAGAGCACTGTCCTCGTTAACCACAGAGCTGTTTGGCCTGCCCAAGCTAGGCTTGCTCAAATGCCTGTGCTTTGGTACCTAAGGGAGAGTGCGGAAGGGTAGATCCATGGGTCATCTCTGCAGTGTCCCAAGAGTGTGTGCAGGCTGAGGGAGGGAGCAGCCGCTCCCCTGATAGGAGGCTGAGCTTCTCCAGCCAGCTCGGACCTCTTCGGAGGATGGAGGTGTTCTGTAAAACTTACAGTGTGCTTAGGTGCCCATTCAGAAGAGCACCCAAATGTGTTCTGAAACCGCTGAAGCTTAAACACTGTCTAACTTTGATGGTGTGTTTACGGCACTTGATATAACAAGCATGCATTCCAAAATGGTGCCATGTTCTGCTTCTTTATTAACAGGCTATGATAAACTCAGGGGTATGGAGTAGCAGAAAGGAAGCATCTTGCATCTGGAAAATTCTTGCTGTCAACAAAAGGAGTGACTAGTGCCGTTTTTCACTTCTTAGGGCAGATTCTTCACTGTCCAACACAGGTGACACGGTGATTGTATTGATTTGCACTGCTATTTATTCAATTAGATGTGGATTCCTGATACCTGGACAGTTACTTGCAGACTCAGATCAAGTTCTAAAAAGTTAAACTTTAGGGGAAGAGGGAAAAAAAAAAAGGAAGAAAAAAAAAGTATGTGAGAAAAAAACACCAAGTAGGTGAGTCTACTGTGCTTTAACCCTGAAGTTGCCTCACTTCAGATTTGGGATAAATTAGACTGAGAACTATTGTGTATTACCAGATACCTATATTCTGAAGAGTCTATATGTCCATTTACAGTCATTCATAGCATAGGCATTATTGTTGAAGATCCCACTGTTAACTTTGCAGGAGAGCAGGGTCTCATATCTGTAAGGTTTGGGTGGGGAATGCAACCTCTATGTATTTGGAAATTGCATTGTGCCCCACTCAAGTGTGGGCTGAAGGGCTGAACTTCCACTTCTTGTTCTATAATGCCATTGCTTTTTTTGCATTCAGTACTGATTTCTATTTATTGATCTCATCTGAAATGAGTTTAGAGGTTTTTCAGTTAAGCATGTCTGTCTTTCACTTCTTTTCTTAAAGTGAATTTTGTGAAACTGCATACACTTTTTGTTTTTTCCTTTATTTTCTTTTTTGGTAAGAACTCAGTTTCTAGCTTCCCATCCCCCCCAGGGATGTGTTTCCCCATCCTTGTGGCTCCAGGGAGGTGAAGGCAGCTTGGCTGCCCGCTGTGGCTCTGTGCAGGAGGTGGTTGGTGTCTGGTTTTCGAGCACTTGGTGGTGGGTAAGGCTGGCAGGTCATACTGCCTGATGTGCTGAGGCCACCTTCTCTGTGTGAGAATGGTTCTGATGTCTTGGTGCAAAGTCAGGCTGTCCTGCAAAGACCTACACTGAGTGCTTGCACTGTTTTGAAACATCTGCTGAGCAAACTTAAATTATACCGGCTTAAACAGGGGCAGCTGTTTATCCTGGGAATTATGACAATGCAATTAGCCTGACCTGAGCTGGATTTGGGCACGTCAGTGCAGGGTTTCTGTGGCAGGTCATGCTTAATTTTCTCTTTTGTCCAACTCAAAGCAGAAACATGCTGATGAAACACTGCCCTGGCGTGTCTTCTCCAGGGTTGTCACAAGACCTCAGTTAACTTTTTGGAGACATGGGTTACGATTGCCTTCATCTGACCAGAGTGGAAGGTTGGTTGCAGCATCAACCATGCTGACACTTCTGTCTTCCTAAAGCCAACAGGTGTGCAACCAGCCAATCTTCCTGAGATAACAACTACTGAGTTAGACTCTGTCTGGCTGAAAATTAATAACAGGGAAAGAATAATGTCAGAACCATGTAGGCATTAGCCAGAAGAAGTAGCATCACCTCAGTATCAGATCTTCACAAAAGATGTGGTGCTTGGAAAGAATCCCTGTTTTGTCCCTTCCAGACTAACTTGGAGGGCTTCACAGTGAATGGAGCAAGATACTTGTCTAGGGGGCAAGCAGTCACCTGCAGGCCCCTTTGCATCTCTTTCTAACCTCCTTTGTGGTTCCCTGTTAACTATTGTGCTAGTCTTCACTCCCATCTGCCTAAACTTGGTTGAGCTTGCAGCTATTTTTATAACACTCCCTTGAGGTACCCAGTTGGAAGCTGTCTGTTTGCCTCGTGTTAATGGAAGTCAGGTCCAATTATATGCATGTGGGGGATAAGTAGTTTCCTCTTACTCATAATGAATCCTGACCTTTCCCAGGATCTGGCTTGTCTGTTTATTCAATAACACGCTACCCATCACACTAAGGAGATAAATGGAAAAAAAATCCCCAAACCTGCCCAATGGCAGCCATCTGCCTTCTGTTTAAGCAGCTAAGGATGATAAATCACATGTATGAAATGGACAGATCTGACTGTAGAAGTGGGCAGGTTTGACCCTTTGGCAGAAGGAGCTCATCAGCTGCAGTGTTTGATGGGAGCGTGCAAAAGAGAGCTCCCACACTCAGCCTGGAGAAGCAGCTCTGGGCATGGAGCGGTAACCGCGCTCTTGTTCTGGTCAGACTGGGTTACCTCCCTAGGGGCCAGTCTCCGAGAAGAGCCCAGCCTTGCAGGCAGCACATCTAGGTGCCAGGGCAGTATGATTGTGGGTGGGGGTGTGTGCATTTGCCTTTGTGCTTTGAGGCTGCTGCGCCAGCGGGGGAACTGGGCTTCCGCGTAATGGTTTTGCAACAGGAGAAATGTCATGGAAATTCAGAACTTGTGCTCTTGGGTAGGATGCGAGTGCATAAATCACACTGGGTCTTTTGAAAATATTACCCTCTAGCCTTTGGCTGTGGTAGTTTTAAGCCCAATTTTTCTCTTGTTGCTTTAATCCCTCTGTGTGTGTGCGTGAAGATGAGGCAGCTGCCAGCTGCTGAATTACTGGAACAAAAGCAAGTTTTCGAAAGCTTTTTATATAACACTTGTTCCCTTTCATTTGATGAATGATTCATTAATGCCTCTGTTTGAGATAATTATTACAAGGTCTATAACCTTTTTCATTATTTCAATGAACACAAAACATTACAAAGGAAAACTCTGGAAGGACCTAATTCACACCCAGCAACAGTGGTGCTGTTCTCAGCAAACTGTCTACGCATGCGTTAAACAGAAAAATTGTATTTACATCATGGGCTGTAGAGCAACAGAGTCTCCCTAAATGTTTGCTTAAGAAGCCGATGCATTTCTGTTGAAGTTTAGAAAAAAATGTCCAGTCATTGCTTCCTTGCTGGTGTTTGTCCAGGCCTGAGTTTTCCTTGGCGGCTCCTGGTTCTGCTAGGCAAAAGTCTAAACGGACCAACGCAGTTAAACCACTGGGGCATATCTGAGGTCTGGTCCAATGTGTGACCATCAGAGTCTGTGTTTAGCTTCTATAGTTTCTCCCTACCTTGCTGTCCAGCCTCAGGAGTGAAAGGTTGCTCTGTGGAAGGCAGTGATGGTGTACTACCCCAAAACCCATCAGTGGGAAGGGACTGGAACAGGTCTGTGGTTTGTGGGGGTGAGTGAAAAGGGACTGATCAGGCACGAAAGAGGAGAGAAGGTGGAAAAAATGGGTTGAGCAAGAAGAGTAAAGTAGCTCTTATAATCAAGTGTGCTGCAAGTCCTCTTCCACCACCCTTGGTGCAGCATGGTGCATTCAAAAGTATTGAGGTGCAAGATTGGTCCAGTGATGCTACCCATGGCCCAAAGGCAGTGTGACCCTCTAAAGGAAGAAGGTTACCTCTGCTGCTAATATCTGAGCTCAGCAAGAAAATAATCTCTGCTTTGTTAAATCTGAGCTGGGCCTCTTTATTTTCAGTCTTTGTTTTGTCTGATGGCTTCCGTGCCTTCACAGGAATCGCAGGGGAAGTGCAGCCGCTTGCTTCAAACACAATGTTCCCTCTGTTGTCCTGGATATTTCCTGATGGTTCAGTTTTAATTTTACTGTGTGTATTAATGGTTAGAAATGTTTCAAAACATTAGTGTCCTAGCCAGCCCGAAAAAATGTGAGATGACAGTATCACAGTTCAAAACCTTAACTGAGAATAGTGCTTCCTGATCTGCTGCACTATTTCATGCCTTTGAATTTTTTTCCTCTTGCTTTCCAGTGAATTTCTTAGTTAGCATCAGTTCTGATTCACAGATTAGAAGGCCAGAAGGGCCATTAGATTGTCTAGCCTAAGCCAAATTTCAGTGAAAACTTGAAAATATTACTTCTGAGTACTGAAAACCCAGGATGGCAACATTATTTTCCTGAAAACAGAAATTTTTTGTCAACGCTTCTAAACTTCTATTGCTCATTTTGCACCAAATTTTTAGAATTCTCCCAGATAAACCATGTGCCCAATGGGTTATGATCACTTCATAGAGTGTCCTGTTCATAAAGTGTCAGTAAGTGATAATTTAACAAGAGAGTGTCTGCTGGCATGAAAGTTAGCAGCTCCATGGGCTGCTTGACTACTTGCCTTATAGCTGCAGTATAACAGGTAGGTACATTACTGACATAACATCTCTTTAGAAGACCTGTAAGTGATTTTAACAGTTTATAAATGAAAACTTCATGCTAAATGTAATCTTACTGCATTCTGTGTCACTAAAACTACAGGGAATAGTATTGATTCATTTTAACAGATGTGCTCTGCCCTAGGAACGAGCAATGTTACTGTGGGCGACTGGGAGTGGAGTATCAGGACTCCAGGGTTTTAATGCCAGGTTTACCATGGATCTGTCATGTAAACATGGAAAGAGGTAATTGCACTCATGTATCAGCACTGATTAAGGTTCACAGCATGTGGCTCTTTCTTAAACCGTGGTGGGCAGTACTCCTGAAATGAACCCAGCGGTCCCTGTGGGTGAAGGCAGTGGGCTGCCTGGAGGGCAGAGCAGGATGCTGCTACCCATCCAGCTGCAACAAAAGGGCACCCTTGCTGACTGCCAAACTCCCTGGGTAAAACTTCACAGGCAGGATTAGCGTTCCCAAGGATTAGCAGTGCAGGCACCAGGGGTTTGCTCAGTAGCTCTGAAGGGATGAGGCTCAGGAAATTATCTTCCTTTTTCACCTTCTTAAACATGGTAGCTGTGTTGCTCTAACTCCAACAGCAATTGTAATTTCCTGATGCCATGGTTTGCGGTAGGGAGAAGGAAGGACATGGACCACTGTGAAAGACCTGGCAAGGCAGCTCTGCTGTCTTTGTGGTTGGGGTTTGGTGTTTTTTTTTTTTTTTGGTAGAATGGCAGTTGTGGAAAGTACCTTATTAAAAATACAGATTTTTAAAAAAATTAACATATTTCTCTCTGCTGGATTGAAATGTTCCATGCACGTTATTCAATACCTTTTATTTACTCAGACGATGGAGCAACCAGAAGTTAAAAATCATGCATATGCACTTCTTGTTTCCAAACTGGAATGCTTCAGACTAAACTCTAAGCATTTCTGGAATGCTGCCTTTCTGCTACGTTAGAGCCATCATTGCTCCAAACTCCTCCTCAGCATCACGGTTCTCCGTCTCCCAAAGCTGCTGTGTAATTGCTATGATCTCAAGTCCCTCTAGACCAGCAAGAGATCCCGTAGTGAACCATGGGAACTGTGGCTTGATACAGACAGCACAGGCTCTGGGAGAAAATAAAGATGCACAACATCCCAAGTACAGCTTCTCCTGGGCATTGCGTGGCATTTCAGTTAGTGGTTAAAAAAAAAACCAAAACAAAACCAAAACTTACAAAACCCCCAGAAAAATTACCATTAATACTTTGTTTTATATATTTTTTTTAATAGTCAAAACTTGCCCCTTCCACACAACCCAATGTTTTCCAAATCTCTGGTCTGGAATTCCTGTATGGGAAGCAGGTTAAACTCAGTCATATTGATAAGAAAGGATGCATCATTGTCAGATGTGAGGAGCTGGTGGCTTGGCTTGCAACTATGACATGAAGGGTTAAGTCCCGGACTTCTCTATGCCTGGCACCAGCATGAAATGAAGACAAAGAACACCACCCACAGCAGTGAGGATTGCTTGGGAGGTGTTGCTGTTACAGCTGGTGCACGTGAAGGTTTCAGGAAATTGAGGATCCACAAGCAACAGCCAGACGCGGTGGCTGATCACCTCTGGAATTTCACCCAGTGTTGGCACAGGGGTGGTCACGGATATGGATTGCATACACACCTGGCTTGCAGTCAAGCCTCCCTGGGGCTGTGAGGCCATAGAAGGTTGTTGTACTTTGGGCTTTCTGTTTCCTGGGAGGAGAGGTAAACCTCGGCACTGGGGCAGTCGCTTGGGCTTCCTGGAGAGCCTCCTTGCACTCCCCCATGCTAGCAGCCCTCAGGGAGGTTGTGATCCAGCTGTACTTTTGTCAACATGCGTGCATCACCAGTCAGGACAACGTGTCTGGAAGGTTTAGTTTGGCGGCTCAGTTTGCTTTACTTTTTGTGGGTTTGCCAGTGGAGGGTACCAAAAGGAGAGAGTAAGTTCTGAGATGAGGTGTGAGTGAAATGTATTCGATTAGAGGAATGTTTAAGAGATTTATCTCTGAGGACAATTAATCCATAATTTGTCTATAAAAACAACTCTCAAGGTACTTACTTGATGTGAGCTTTTTGAAGGGAATGTGCCCTTTGAGCATTTGTCCTATTTAATTAGGCAAAGTCGTACTGTTGACTATTAAGTTCAACAATAGACAGAGACAATTAGTGACTAGTCCCAGGAGGTTGGGAAGTGAAATCACACGTAAAGGCATCTGGTTGTAAATGGGGTAACAGAACTGCTGCTCGAAATGATAATTTCCTTAGTATTTTGCAATAATGCCAAGAGTTGTGTGAGCTTTGAGATGGATGAAGCATCATCTCTTAGGGATGTACACAGGAAGATGCAGATAATACAATGTACTTGCAGTTTACAATTTTGGGTTGTGGTTTTTTTTTCTTTTGTTTAATTTGGTTTGTTGGTTTTTGTTTGTTTGTGTGTGCTTGTTTTTGTAGTTAGTGGGTTTGTTATTTTACCCCACCCATGAGTGGAGTTTTATATGGAGGCACTAGTGGAGAACTACCACTCTGAGCTTTCTGGGAAACCTGTTCAATAGGCTAATTGGTGCATAAAAGTATATATCTAGAACTTTGTGTGTGCCAAAGGATGACAAAGACATCAGGGAAAAATGGACTGAGTATCTTCATTTTCCTCTGGTTAAGGCTTCAGAAAGCTCTACAGGAGGAAGAGGGTCCCCATCCACTTGCCGAGATTTGGGGGCATCTTAGTGCTTTTGCAGTCTGTGCTTTTTTTATCTGACGGAACTGGACTCTTAATTGGAAAACTAATTATTCAATTAATTTAGAAGTAGGTAAACAAAGAAATAGATGTTTTTTTATCACTGAACCATTCATAAAAAATATATATTTCCCATTGTTCAAATGTAAAATGGGATGAGATGTGAACTTCCTGCTGTTTTTTTGATTCCTGCTTTCCACTGCTGGAAAGCTAGTAAGTTCTGCCATGGCTAGTCCACAGGCAGGATTAGAAACGGATGAACCACCATGACTATATTGAGAACCAAGGTAAACTGAGAATTATGAGCTAAATTCTAAAGCTTTCAATTATTTATATTAAAAAGTTTGTTTTTTCTTTTTTCATTTTAACAGTTTTATTCCCTTTTCTCCCCCTGCTGCTTGTATATGTAACATGTGCATGGATAGGAGCAACATTAGGGAAATATAACAAATATTTTGGACCTAGAGAGTTTCTTGTCTCCACTGTTGTCAGAGTGTGGTTGAGCCTGAGGAACTGGAACTGTTTTCTTGAAGCTAGACAAAGCAGTTTCTATCCTTCCTTCATCTTTTAATGTGAGATAGATAGGAAAGAACCAAGGAATCTTCCAGCCTACTCCTTACTTTCCTGCACATATTAATTTTGATCTGGTGTAATATAGGATGGTTAGTCCTATATGTACTTCAAAAACCTTTCCATGTGGCCCAAGAGTGGGTTTGAGAATTGGAATACTCCAAGTTTATTCTTAGCTCTTTCAGAAGTGGAAATCAGGCAAGCTCATTTAATGTTTTCATGCCTTTGCAAAATGGGGAAAGATAGATACATTATTTAGGATGACTGAAGATAATTTATTAATATCTGAAAAGCAGTTTGAGGTCTTTAGCTTTAAGACTGAATCAAAATTTTAAGTGGGCTAAGTCACCCTTGCAACTGGCCTGTGCTCTTTGGAATAGGGTGGCTGGTGAGAGACTGTAATGCATGGTGTGTTCTAATGTGTGGTTGGTGGCCCCGGGGAAAGGAAAGTTTTTGAGAACAGTTTAAATGTTTTCTGGCTCATTATTTCTTAGCTGGAAAAAATGGAAGTGACACAGTGACAGGACAGACCAGCCCTGCACACTATCAAATGAAAGCACTTCTGCTTCCTAGCATTAGTCCTGGTCAGTTTTCATAGACTTTGCTAAGTACTGAAAGTTCCTGAGGGATAAAGGGGAAGGAATAAAAGCCTCAGTTCCCTCACCTGCTCACTGCAAGCGCAGAATGCGGCTCTGTGCCATGCAGAAGGATGACAGGTACGGCTCTCTGTAATGGCTTTGTTGGTCCCGCACAGACAAGTGTAACGTGTGTGCATTGATATTCTCTGCCAACAGCTCAGTACATCATCTGTTGGAGCATCATCGGGGGGCTGTGAACTGGGTTGCTGCTCCTGGAGGAAGCAAGCTGAAACAGCACACGGTTGGTGCCCTGATTTACAAACCTTTCCGCCATCTAGGCTAAGGACACCCCTACCTCTGCAAGGAGCTGTTTTTTCTCTGTCTCTTGTCTGTAAAAGTGCCAGTCCTTAGTAGCTCTCATTGTTCAGCTCCTGGCATTTGTTGCTGTCCCTGCGATGCAGCAAACCCTGTGTCCTTTTTCTGCATAGTCGTGTCCTGAGCAAAGACAGGATGCACTGTCACCTTCTGCTCAAGCTAGGTCTGCATCTGCATGTGCTCACAGTATTTCCTGTGACTCCTCCAATAGACCTGCTCCAAAGCTAGCAGGAGTCAATGTGAAGTTTTCCTTCAATGAAGGGAAACGTTGCCTCAGTTTTCTCAGTCTTGTCTTACACAGAAATATGAGATAGATGCTTAAACTTGTAAAGTTGTGGTTTTAAAGGAATACCCCTATTAGAAGCAGCAAGTCCAATGAAGGCACAAGATTTACAAAAAGGGGTCATTTTTGATGGCATGAACCTGCCTCTCCCCTGTTGCTTATGGCTTGCATGGAATGCAATTATTTTCCCAATTGGAAGCTGAGATTAACTTCAAATTATTTTCTTCTTTTCATTCCCCCATCCCTGGCAGTGTTCAAGGCCAGGCTGGGTGAGGCTTTGAGCAACCTGGTCTAGTGGAGGGTGTCCCTGCCCATGGCAGGGGGTTGGAACTGAGTGGTCTTTAAGGTCCCTCCAACCCAAACCGTTCAGTGATTCTAGGTGCTGCCATTTGAGACACTGATGCACAGTGAATATCTTCACCTTCGAGTGTACATCTGCCACAAACCAAGGTCCGCTGCAGGATAGTTGCATTTTCAAATGTTCTCCATCAGGACTGCTTTCCCATTTTCACACTGCTGATTATGCTGAATGTATGGAGACCATGATACTGCCCTAGAGTCGGGTGTATAGTAGTCTTTTTAACTTGTGCTTTGTTACATGGACATGGGGATGAATAAAATCCTATTCCATAAGCAAGGACCTTTTTAGAAACACCTACACACCATTTAACCCTACCTGACTATGTTACTGCACTGAGGATCTGGTGCACACAACCTGTATAGGCAAGAAATTATATTATTGCAGAATTAGATATACAGAAAACCTGCACATACTTTGATTCAAACTTCACTGGTTTAACTCTGGTGACACAAGGAATATCTGGAGGGATAAGATTGTACTGAGGATAAAATGATGCTAGACACTGGCTAGACAAATCAGGGAAATGTCAAACTATATCCTGCTTTTTTATATCTCCCTGACCATCTCCTGGGGGCACTGTTAGATTCATGATATCATGTTAGCTAGACTTTTGGTCTGACCAAGTGTCTTTGTTTTTTTGCATTTAATTGTTTCAGCATAATTCAGCATAATTGTTTGCACTTCTTGTTTGAAGAAGACTTCTAGAGTGTGAGCAGTCTCAGGCAAACAAAATATGTCTGTTGATCAAGTGCACAGTTGCATTTTTATCTTAAAGTACCTCAAACACTGTGGGTGAATTTTTTTCCTCCTTAAAGGTAAAAAGGAGGCATCTTTGAAGAACACTTTGGGATAAATATCTAAAACAGGTGACATGAGCTGTTATGTGGAGATGACTGTCAGCTATGGAGGTTGACCAGACAACTGCTGTAGGTACGTAAATTTTAGATCATAACAAGTTAGGAGAGGTGATACTTTTTCATAGTGTCATTTATCAGCTGCTCTCTTTTGGTGGCAGGGGAGTATCTAGCACTGGTCCCAGATATAAGCTGTACCAATGCTATAGCTTACACTAAGTAAAGAGTATGTCACTCAAATCATGGTTATCCTGGGTGTATCATCTGGGAAGTTTTTCTGGTCAGTTCTTGTGTCAAGTATTGCTCTTGCCTCAAGGTTGAAATTTGCTGAACCAAAATAATATGTCCTTGGGTACATCTCATCTGTAATGCCATCCAGTGAGTGTCAGTGAGAGGTCAGTGTTTATTTATCACACTTTGGGAAATTGCTTGGGCTAATTTATGTGGGGAGCTTTGCTAGATGGGTAAGCACGGCAATCCCATAGCCCTCAGTGCTGAGCAGGAGGATTAACAGACAGCTTCATCTGCCATGACAGAACTTCCCTCTGACATCTGGGCCATTACAGTAAATGACAGGTTTTACTGCAGTGTCCATCTCTTGGAGGGACATTGACAATTTGCTGCTTAAAACCCAAGTCACAGCAGAGCACTTCTCTGACAACTGAGACCTTGCCATCAGCAGCCAGTATTGATAATATACAGCACAAACACCACGCTAAGGGTGGAAAACGTCACTCATATGTGCCTTGTTGGAGTAGATCAACAAATAACGCTTCCTTCTCTGTTATGCTCCAGGGAGAGAACCTTTTTGCTCAGTGAGTGGTAAAGACAGGAGGTACCAAGGTTGATTCTGTTTTTATTTATTCCTGACAAACATGATTTATGAATTAGAACACTTGTTTCATTACAGAAAGGATCTATCTGCTCAGTGCCCTGACACAATGATTTCCTTCCAAGATTTTCTGCCCCTGCATTTCCTAGCCCCATGTGTACACTGTCTTGTCAGTTTCATAAATCATTACAGATAAGTAAATCCTTCTCTTAACCTTTTGGGGCGATGGCACTGCTAATATTTTTCTGAACATATTACTCCCAGTCTTTCCAGAAGAGAAGATACACTGCTTTGTTGTGCAGCACAATAAATACAAAAGTATTCTTTTTTCCCTTTCTCGTCTAATTGGGAGAGCGTTTTGCACGCAAAGTCTTTTAAGTGGGAAGGGCTCCATCAAAGCTTTGAAACTACTTTTGAAGTGCATGTGTGCATCATATTTGAGTGTTTTATCACTGAATATGGATATTGAATGTTGCACAAAGCTTCTTAGCAATTTTACAATTTGTAAAAAAAATAAAGAAGTCAGTATTTCTACAGCCTTTGAACTTCTTTCTCTGCTGGCAAAGTAATTTGGTGTACAGTAGCATGGGATTCAAATTGTTTCCCCTTTATCATAGTTCTTTTTGTCATATTCAGGGAAAGCTACAGGTCTGTAACGTGATTCAATTAATTTAGCTTAGAATAAGAAAGTAATGCCTGGAGCTCAATGGAGATTCTTACAGAAAAAAATGGAGGCCAAAATGGGCTGTAGAAAATTTGAAGCAGAGATGAAAAAATTTCTGTTAGGGAAAAAAACCTCTCAAGAAAAAAATGTCACATCCTCTACATAACCTTTTTAACATATCTACAAAAAAAAAAAAAAAGTTTGGGGGTTTAAGAGGTTTTTTTTCTTATGAAGTGTTTAAATGGGCAAACAGCACTGTGATAGAAGGGTTCTGATTCCTTAGCTCACTGAAAGGTAGGAACAACTTTCCACCTTTGTCCAGAAAATAACGTGTTTTAATTTTATCCCCATGACCATTTAGCAAAGATGTAAGAGGAATATCTCTTGCCCACCTTTCATAGTGATGTCTTGCCCTCCCCCCCCCTTCCAAGTTTCATGTCTCCTTTGATGTCTGTGAGTAGCCAGCTAATCAAGCTCCCTGTGACATGAATTTATTCATGGAGACAAACCAAGTCAGGAAAACCAATGTTCCGTTAGGCATTAGCACATAGCAGAATACCAACCACGAGTGCATCCCTGACAGTAACATGGAGTACAACCATAGGTATGTTGATTATCTCTTCTATTTTATGGTTTGGGTTTGGTTTTTGGTTTTTTTTTTTGGTGTTTTTTTTTTTTTTGTTGCATTCTAGGCCCAGATAGGTCATGTATAGCCCACACAGACATATACTGCTGCAGTGTTTTCCATTACAGTGGTAAGTCATTTCTAGTTGGGTGCAGGATGGCTGCACAGCTAAATAGGGACCAGATTCTGCTGTGCTTTGAAGGGACTAGGGCTTATGCCGAGTGACTTAATTCATTTCCTCAGCTTGCTCCAGTAACCAGGTACCACTCACTGTGAGCAGAGGTCACCCGTAACGAGAGCAGTTGCTATAATTAGCTGTCATCATTCTGAAATTGCAAGCACCAAAAAAAGCTCTCCAGGTTGTGGAGGGTTTTTTTTCCTTGCTCTCTTTTTTGGCCTCACCCTTTCAGAATGAATAGGTCTTGCCTGAAATCTGTCAAAGGACTGTCAAGTTATGTTTCACAAGGTAATGCAGCAGGTCTCTGATTGTACTGGACTATGCCCTCTTTTGTAGCAGTGAATCTCTCAATCCAGTACATTTTTTTTAAGACTGTGACACACCATCTTGTCTTTTCTCTTTCAAGGTACCCCATCCGTATTTAACGTCCCCTGGAGCTTCATCTGTATCCAATTTCCTCTGCATGTCTTGGTCTAAGTAGTTGTTGTGTAGCTGCCATTCACAGGAGTTTTATTCTATTTCCTGGAATTTCCAGTGTTGGGTGTGGTGATCTTACATCTTGGAGCAAAACTTACCCAGCGGTCTCCATAGAGGTTACAGGAATGATAGTTAATATATCCCCTGCTTTATTAGTCTAATGGGCTAGGGAGGAATGATGAAGGTAAAATATGCATTGTTCATATTTTAAAGATAATTTGAAATGGAGGATGAATACATTAAAAAAAAAAAAAGTGGATGTCAAATGCCCTGTTGCCTATGTGTCAGCCTGTTCCTCACTGAAATCCGGGGCTTGAAGACTGGTAACAGGGGAAAGCTGCTCAGGCTGTGCTGTTGTTATTGCCTTGTGGTCTGTCTACAGAGAGGAAATAAGCATTGGTAGTTCAGGTACGTGAAAACTGTTAGCATCAAATTTGATGCTATGGCTCCTGGTTGTCAGACAATGACTAGCTAGAGCAAAGGAGATGTTTGACTGTATGACCTATATCTTTGAGCAGTATGAAGGCATTTAATTTTCTGGTGGTTAATGAGATGAATGTCCAATGAAAACACAGCTGTTTTCTAATCTTAATGAAATTGCACCAGACAGAAGCCTGAATGCAGTGTAAAAAGTGCTCTTTACAAGGATTAGCAATCCATTCTACCTTTAACCATAACAAGTTGTTGCTTGTATTTTTCCCTTGGAAAAAGGAAAGATAAAATGAATGACAACAGGATCTAACTTTGTAAGCTCTAATGTATGAAGATGTCTGCGTGGGAGTCGCTGTGCTGCATTTTAGTAAAAAAAAAAAACAAACCCCAACCAAAAAAGTAAGGCAGAAGTTAATCTGAAGAAACATTAAATTAATGATGCCCTTTTGAAGGTTATTTCCCACTACTTTTATTGTCTGGGGACAAATAAGAAATAGAGAACTGTTCTTCTGCACTATCTAGGAAGGTCAAAGATGCACAAGTTCGCGGTTGTGCCAGTTACAGTCCCAGAGATCACTTACTGGTGATGTAGCAGAGGCATCTGGCAGATGCTAGCAGAGCTAAAGAAGGGAGTAAAGCTGCCCTGTGGAGGCAGATACCAGGAGGTTAGACAGTGAGACTTGGATTCCCCTTCACAGCTGAAAGGAAAGAGGATGAAAGGATGAGCTGGCAAAGCAAAATTCCTGGTGTACAGCATATGCGGATGACATCTGTGTGTCTGGGAATGTGGGTTATTTGACTGCCACTAGGCCCTGTCCACATCCTTCCTCTGGATGAAGGGGGGTTAAGACCTGGATCTCACTGTCAAAGACCTGAGTGAGAGAATTAGCCTGAATGGGGGATCTGATACTGGTACCAAGAAAAACAAAGTTAATAATAACCACTATTTAACTTACAACGGTGTTTTGGTGGTGGCATCCTAGTTGTCTATCAAAAAGTAGGGTAAATTGCCCTCTAGAAGTACCAAACTCCAAACTATCACTTTGTCTGAATTGCGTCACTAGTAGCACTCTGGTTAATTACTAACATTACAATACCAGTTGTGTAGCAGCTCATACATGCACTGCAATACCTGTTATAATGTCTGCCACTGCAACTCCAGGCACACTATGCTTATATCTGAACTTATTAAGAAGGTTAAAGAATAATTTGAGTCATTCGGAGTGGACATCTTGTACTAGCTGCAGAGGAATTTCTGATGAACTGTTTCCTGATGAGACTTGAAGGCATCTAAGAAACAGAACATGACATTCACACTCTGACATGATTTTAAAACTCTCCATTTCCCTTACTAAGTACCTCTTTTCTGTCATCTAGGCAATGGAGAGCACTGCTGTGGTAATGTTTGTATTCTTTACTCCTCTCCTAAGTGAATCATCTAGTACTTGTCTCATCTTACTCCAGCTCATCACCTTTTTTAATACTTGAATGGAGTGGTCCAGGAAAGCTCCAGACACAGATCCTTGGTCAAGCACATGCTCTGACAGCTTTGGCATGGTAATTTGGCAGTGATGTGAGCTGCCCATGCTTTCCCACCAATCCATCCTAGTTCACTGCTTGACTCACTTGAATTCCTACTCTCCACCCTCTTGAGGTTGTCAGTAGGACTCTTATTTAACACTGGTTGATTTTATTCTTATTCTCTTGCAAGTCTAAAGTTTTACAAGATTCCCTTTTGCTTTGTAATGATCCATCCAAGCAAAATCCACTTGGATGACTGGGCTGTAAAACCAGAAGAGCGCATGACAACATGCAAGAACGCAGACAAGACATTGGTTGTTTCTCTAACAATGTCTGAGCCTCTGTTTTCACCCTTCCAGCCTGTCTGCATGGTCTTACATAGCATTTCTGCTTCACTCATTTCTACCAGAAACCCAAAATCAGCTGTATTTTTCTCTTGCAAAGCATCTGAAGCTCTTGGGGGGCCAACTCGGGACACTAACTGGGACACTGAACAAAGAACTTCTTAGAGCCATCCACAGGAACCATTAGGCCAGTGTGTCCACAACACTCCATGGAACCCAAATCCAGCAAAGATGGTGGAGAAGGAATGATAAAAGCTTAATAGGTCTCAATATTTCTTGTACTCATCCCTAGCT
The DNA here is from genome assembly GCA_027574665.1 of Rhynochetos jubatus. Classification (NCBI taxonomy): domain Eukaryota; kingdom Metazoa; phylum Chordata; class Aves; order Eurypygiformes; family Rhynochetidae; genus Rhynochetos; species Rhynochetos jubatus. The sequence continues at coordinate 34,611,836 of CM050653.1, forward strand.
CAGTGTCTTTCTACGTTCTGTTACCAAATGCTAGGTTAAGACAAAAGAAGAAACAGTAATGGGGGTGCAGAGAAAACTCCAAATTTCCTTGTGTTGCAGTGATTGAGTACTCAAGCCTGCTTAAGATGAGGTTGTTTCTCCATAGTACTTATATTCTCTAATAATGGATCAAATATAGCTGCATTAGTGTGGTTCTTTGCCTGGGTGAAATAGTCCTGTCAAGATTATGTCAGGATCATACAATTTTAATTTAGAGCATGGCTTTACTGAACCTGAGATGAAGATAGGATATTACCTCCACACTGTTTCATTGCATTGTAAAGCCATTGCATTGGACTCTGGCTCCAAGCTGTAGTACCTTCAGGCTGTAATCTCTCTTCCTGCCCCTGCTTGACTAAAGCTTGGCCTTGATTTAAGTAAGGCAAGACACTGTCATTAATGCAGCTGTCTGTTGATGCTGATGACATGAGTAAGTTTATTCAGTAGATGGTATTCAGAGTGGCACTGAGGTTTGGTCTGCTTTCAGCATCCCATCCATCAGCTGAGCTCTGCATAAGCAATGCTCTGACAATTACTAAATTTAGAGTTGTTGGGATTTTTTTAGACAGCTTCATTTGTTTGGGTGGCTCATAGAAAACGTGCTTCTCTCCTGCTAAGAAAACAACTACTCCATCTTTGTTTACTTGTACCTCTATGGGAGGGGGAAAGGGCAGGATAGGATTGTATTCTTAGGCAGAAACACACAATCAGCATGAGAAAAATGAAAGCCTGCTTAGTGGACCCTATAGACATTGCCTGTCCTAAGGTCATGGCGTTGTGGGGTGACACTTTTAGAAGGTTTGAATACATCAGTATCTTGCTGACTTGACTTCAACATGTTTCTAGAAATTGCAGAATGGAAATACACCTCTGTAGAGCTGTAGCTTGCTAATCAAGGGAGAAGGGGATCAGAGCATGAAAGCCTTTCCTGTGACCCAGGAGGGAGTTGAACTGGATCCTCTGTCTTAGGATGAAGACACCCAAGTTACTCAGTGACTGTTTTGCACCAGGGGTGATGTTCTTCCCCTGTCTCCGTCTTCCTTCAGGTGCTTTCCTTTTTTCAGTCAGAGATGAACAGCAGAACAGCACAAGGTCCCAGGCAAGCAAAACCCTTCCACAAGTCTGTGTGCAAGACGGTACCTGCACGTGACACCCTGGGCCACCCTGGGGGCTGTAACAGCTGCTCAGATGCCCTCTGTCAGCCCGTCTTGCTCATCATGCAGGTCCTCCTTGCTGTTTGGGGGCCTGACAGCTGTTCTGCGGCAGTCACACTCTCAACACTGGTCCCCCAGCAGATGTTCTCTTTCCAGTTTGCTAGCTGGGGTTGGGAAAGGTCACTGTCACGGTGAAGTGGGGAGGAAGAGAAGTGTTGTCATCTCTGACAGCTCTCCACAGCCTCTCTTCTGTACAGGGTCTGGCCGCTCGGGACAATAGGGAGAGCTGTGCTTAGGGAATCAGGCAGTGAATCTACCCGTCCTTTTTGGGTTTTGAGGTGAGCGTTAGTTAGCTACGGTCTAGGAGGCAAAATTGCTGTTGGTGCAGGCACTGGGACTGTTGGGAGCAAGGAGGGTTTGTGGATTTCCTTGCATGTGCCAAAGCAAACAACCAAATCATTGCTCATTCTGCCTTCTCAGCAGTTTTCTGCCCCTTTATTACATGTTTTGTTGGTTTCCTGAGTGTCTCACCCTCTTCAGGTATGTAGCCAGATGGGGTGGCATCATAGTCTGGCTGCAAATGTCTCCCATCTTGAGGGTTTGCCCTCTTCAGTTTGGTTCCCTATGGAAATGAGGACACGTGGTCACATGCTCAGAGTATGTGTTCCCCTGCCTACAAACTCTTTGCCAACATCAGTCGTATCTGACAGGTTTATCTGTCTCAAAGATGAAAATTTTCTGCAAGATTTATGCAAGTAAGTGTCTGGGTGGAGGAGAGGGATGCATCCACAGAGAAAGTGCAGTAAGTTTGTGCTACACAGGCAGCAGTGTCACCAAGGGAAAGAGGTGCTGGAAACCCTGTTTGTGGGAATTACTTTTAACTTACCATTTAGGCAGGAGAGGGAATTTGCTAATGAGATACTTATTTTCTTCTGCATTTATTTATAATATTGATTATAGTAGTTGTTTTTGGTTTGGAGTTGCCAAAGTTGAAAGGACACATATTCAGTGCTGTTCGAAAGCAAAGGCTAAAAGCAAAGCCAGTATGGGCTTAAGTAATGCAGCCCTTGCAGAGCTCTCTGTAAAGGCGAGTTTGGTTTAATGGAGCATTCTCTTTGTGTTTGGTGTCCTTTATCTAAACACAGGAACACTATCCACAGGAGCCCATGGACTAAGATGTTGTGTATCACTGGGATCAGCTTGAATTCAAAATCTTGCTGCTGGCACATTCTTGCCTCTGTTATCTGACCGTTCATCAACCAGCTAATTTTACATTTTCTGTAAAATATAAGGTGATTTACTGCATTGTGGGTTAGTACCTCTTTGACCATTCAGGTCACCAAAGATCACTAACATCATCTTTGGATTACATAGATAAACCAGGGAGCTAATGAAGCTCCTGCTGGCTGGTACTGCAAAGCAATCATGCATTAAATAAGAGATTAATATGTATTCCCATAATCTGGGTCAAGTCACATGAATGTAAAGCTGTTTCTCTCTCTGACTACTTTGTGCATGTTGTTAATTTCTCCATCTGCCTGAACTATCCTTGTGGGACCCTGCAGCTCCTCGGCCCTCCAGGCCATTCCCCTGCTCTCCCTGCCAAGCGACGGTTCTTAAGCTGTGCCATGCAGGACCATGTCTACCATGAATTACAGTGCTCAGGACCAGGGTATGAAGGTGCAGATAGAGGAGGAGAGCAGGGCAGGTGGTAGTGTTTCGCTCCTGGCACCAGTGGCAGATGCCCTACGCCTCCAATGCCATGATTTCTCCCTTGCCTTGCTAGGGAGATGCAGTCCAGTAGATGCTGCATCAGTGGGGTCTCTGACAAGGCTGCCATGACTCCAGGGATGTCTGATCCAGCTGGGGCCCAAGACCCACAAGGAAAGTGAGAGTACTGTGGAAACAGACTCCGGCAGTGCTCTGTAGCAACTCAAAAGCAGCAGATTTTTCCTTTTTGCGCAGCTGCAGACACAATGTATGCCTTTCCTTTTGATAACAGCAAAACGAACAGAGGAAGAAACAAACACTGGAGATTTTACTATTTCCCAGTTGAACAAAATACCATTTTCCAGTGGAAGAGTATGTAATTCCTAGGATTTTCAACCAGCTGCGCTGCTGTCTGCTATATCCAATTTCCTTCCCATGATGTGGTATGCACCTGTGGTGCACCCTGAAGATGTGCTTTCATCAGCTCCTTAATGTAGGTGAGTATATCTCAATGTAAATTACCAAGGCTTTTTGCAATTTGTCTCTTGGAAATTATCTGTAGTCTTCTTACATGTGGCCCTCAGCTGCAAAACCCTCTTAAATCTTTGTCATATAGGTAATAATGAAGAGAATACGTTTTAATGCATCATGGACCTTCTGACTGCATCACGCAGTAATCTTTTGCCCTCCAATATTCTTGCAGTACTTTGAGCTGTCAATCATCAAATGACCTAAAGAGAAAAGAGGAGACAAAGAAGCTGAAGAAAGTTCTGGTACTTGAGTGAAAATAGCTACACTTAGACAACTGAAGTCTAATAATGTTTCATATCCTACTAATGATTACTGCAAAATATGCTTAGTGGCAAACTAAATTAGTAATGTATGTTTAATTTGGATCTGGTAAAAGCAGCCTTATAGCATCTATCTATCTATCTGTCTATCTCTCTCTCTCTCTCTCTCTCTCTCTCTCTCTATCTCCTTACAGATCCTTATAGCAACCTTCCAGTACCTGAAGGTGGCCTGCAAGAAAGCTGGGGAGCACTTTTTAAAAGGGCATGTAGTGAGAGGACAAGGGGTAATGGGTTTAAATTGAAAGCAGGGAGATTTAGATTAAATATCAGGAAAAAATGCTTCACAGAGAGGGTGGTGAAGCACTGGAACAGGTTGCCCAGAGAAGCTGTGGATGCCCCATCCCTGGATGTGTTCAAGACCAGGCTGGATGGGACTTGGAGCAACCTGGTCTAGTGGAGGGTGTCCCTGCCCATGGCAGGGCAGTTGAAACTAGATGACCTTAAGGTCCTTTCCAACCCAAACCATTCTATGATTCTATGAAGACTGATGTTTATTCAGAAGCTACAATCTTCACTGAAAAATTCACATGCAACAGAATCTCCCTTTCAAGCTGCCTGTGCGGGTGGTGCACCCATACACCTATACCCTTATCCATTGTACAGCCATAGTGTCCCCTTAGCCACTATGACTGCTGTGGTAATGCCTGGATAACAGCCAGTGCATGTGTGCTGTGCACCTCTGCACAGGGGTCTGGGCACCGAACCCATGCACCAGTTTTGCCTTTACCTGATGTTGCAGGTGAAAGAGGCACCAAAGGGGGTGGGCAGAAGAGTAACAGCTATAAGAATATTCATTGGTCTTGACTAGCCAGTGGCTACTGAGGGCTGAAGCTGCCGAAATCAGCTGAGGGCAGCTATGTGTTGGTGGATACTGGAGCTTTGGCAAAACCATAAAGAAGCCAGAAGCTTGCAATGAAATGGTGAGAGCCGGCATAGGCATGCTCCTTTCTGACAGAGGGCAGATTTTTAGAAATACTGTGACTGTTTTGCATTTCCAAGCACCAGCCTAAAGACAGTCTTCATCTACGAGCTCTCCATGAAGGACTTCTGTAGCACTGATTTTGACCAGTGAATGAGTCAAGTGTGGGGTGTTGAAACATCATCAAACAGGTTGTCAGTCTTGGCTCAAGCAGCCATCAAGGCGTCCTACTGCTAGTATGAAGGATCATGCCCCGTCTTTCATGTCCTATTGGGAACCACATTGAAGCAGCTGTGTTTCTATGAAGATGAGCTGACCACACACCCTGTCTTGTGAGGGATGCAGAATTTCCTGAGCATCTGCAGGAGCCAAAGAACCTCTACATCCCACATGCAAGTCCTGTGTTGAAAGAAATTACCTTCTGTCATCTAAATCAGTCTGGTGCCCTCTTGGCAGACTCTAGAGACAAGTTTCAAGTCATATTGCAGATCTGGTCAGTGGAAAGGAAGGTCAGTAGCTTCAGTTTCCAGGTCTGTCACTAAGGTACACAAGCGAGATTTCATTTTTCTCTTCTCAAAGCATCACATAAAATGTTTCTTATTTATATGTGGTATTTAATACATAACTCGCCTTTTATAGAAATATCAGTAACCATTTATAGTCAAAACCTGAAATAAATATTATTTTTAAGTATGTGCTGTTGTCAGTAGCATATTTGTGTATTGCAGGACAACTCTGAAGGCTTAGGGTGGTGGAAAATCTGATTTCTGTGTTAAATAAGAAATCACTGAAGCAAGTGATGTGAAAGAGCACACGTTATTGGATGGGCATGGAAACAGGGAAGGAAAATATTAGCTCACATTTTGAGTCTTGTAGAGAAGTCTGCTTGTGGTTTCCTTCTCTTTTCTCATGTACCTGACTCATCTGTAAGCACAAAGTTAATTACTGTCTTTATATGGACAAGCCTCAGATCAATCTCTGTTCCAGACCCATCTGCTTGTGTCCAAATGAAATCTCAGCCTGTCTGCCTGGCATTTCCTCTTGATGTGTCATCCCCAGCTCCAGTTCAAAAAAGCTAAAACTCAGCTGTTCATCCTCCATTACAACTCTTAGCTGTTAATCAACAATCTCTCTCCCTTTTGGGGCAGCTCTGCTGTTTACTATGTTGCCCATTTTTTATAATTTTCCAAACACTTTGAAACTTCTGCTTGTCTGTTGCTTCTTCACACTTAGGAGATACTCCTTAAGCATCAAGGAAAGTGATTGCTAATCTTTTGGTGAATCTCCCAACAAAATCCTCTTTCTCTGGGAGGCCAAAAAATCCCACAAAAGAAAAAAAATCCCAAAACTTAACCAAAACAAACACGTCTCATGAATACCTAAAATATCAAGACTTTTAACTTGTGCTTGCTTTCCTAAACCAAGGATTAAATTATTCATTTTTTTCCCCCCTGAAATTTGCTTGTATTACTATTTGGGCAAGAAGCTGGCAATTGTAAAACCAGTGTGATTTGGAATGGAGAACAGTCTCATATTTTTCACTAAAATTCACCTACTGTCAGAATAACAACAAATTTAAAATAAATGTAATTCTTCCCCCAAAGAACTCTCATGGCAAGAGTCTAAAGGTAACAAAATCAAAACCGAAGTGGACAAAACACCAGTCCCTCATCTGAAATCAGTCCTTCAGCTAGGTCCCTGCATATTGCTGTGATTTGGCACCTTTCTCTGGCTGGACAAGAGAACCGTGCTGTTGTATTAGACGTGTGTCGTGTGCCTCTGAATTTGAATGGTTTTTTCCTTGTATGGGGCTTCGTGGCTACAGCTACAATCTGCAAAGATCAGTGTTTTCTAATTCATTAATTTGCTTGTTGCTGTTACCATGGTGCTTTTATTTGGCAGGCAGGGAGCACTCTTAACAAGTGCACTGAAGTCAAGCTGGAATTAATTTCTGCTTTCTCTCTGTTTCTTTTCCTAAACCCTCCAGCGGGGACTTGTGGAAGGAGCCAGCCAGAAGTATTTCTTCCAGTGTGATGGGAAGTCTCTGAAGCTGGAAAAGGGGCACATGCCTACATCTGCTCTCGTCGAGACATCTTGTCCCCCATTCCACACCCAGCATCTCCTGGGGCAAGGAGGAGGATGAACCTTCCCGCACTGACCCAGTCCTGATGACCAGTGGGGTTGGAGAGGAAGGCACAGCAGAGGTGACAAGGAACATGTCCATGAGGCATGGCGAAAAGGTATAAGGCTGACCTAGAAAGCAGAGAGGTGCCGCAGTGGGTGCCAGCCCAGGATGGAAGGCAGACACAAACCCCTGCCACCAGAGTGTGTCCGTGCAGCTTTTGGGTCTGTGATGGTTCCCCCTGAGTCTCTGGAAAAGTAACTAGACAACCTAGATAAGAAACCTGTCTCCTTGCCACTCCTAATGTCAGCACATTTACCTTTTCCAAAGGTTATTTTACTAAAATACTTTATTGCACATGAATCTCGTTTTTTTCCAATTTCAGAACTAAATAAGATGTAATTCTGTCATCCTAGGAGAGCTAAAATACCCACCGGTAAGCATACTGCAACAGGTCTAAACCCTGCACCAGCTGTTTGTGAATGGTGTATACTGTGCCCAGGAGCTGTGACTTTCAGGAGAGACAGCTGCGGGTTTCAGCCTGATCGGAGCTACCACAGAGCAGATGTGGGTGGATCACATCTCCAGAGCTGATCTGTTTGTACATGTACAAGGTGTACGCGTGGTTTCAAAGCCTGGTCTGATGGGCCTCTGTTTGCTCTGACTCCCACCAGTTGATTTCAACAGGGCCATGCCAGAGTCAAATTTTGCTGTGAACACTGGGGCCTGGATCCCTAGAGCATGATGTCAACTGGGAGGGCAAACCCAAGCCCTCTCCAAAGACATGAATCAGGCAATGGGAGGAATTCAGAACAATCAGAGAAACTCCTTCTTGATAGAGTCACTGCTGCAGGGTGTAACTGCTCAGGGGGAAGCCAGGAGGTACCAGAGATGTTTGTCCTCCTTGCATCCTGAAAAATGTTACCCAACCTCTTTGCAGACTAAGGTAGAGGTACGCTGTAAATCGTATGGGAACGTGTAAAAAGTGGGACCACGCTGCCCAGGGGTGACTCAGAGGTTTGATTTAGTGGGCTGAAGTCAGGGAAAGGACCACTCTTTGCATGCCTTGAGCTTCCTGACTTCCTCAAGCACCGGTTGCCAACTACTGATCTCATCGGTCCTCACCTGTGCTGGAAACAAGCAATCCATCCTGACCAGTGTGTATAGTCCCCGTTAAGTAATATTTGCTATCTCTGCTCATTGACCTTTTGCTCTTTCTTCTAAATCAGCAATCGACATCCAGTTTTTTTTTTTTTGATCAATCTTCTAAATTCACTTCTGTGGTACCTTGCCATAGTATCCAAGCTCCCAAAATGTTATTCACGTGTAAGCTGACCATAAGCTTCATCGCCCGGCTTCATGTTGCTGCTTGCTGTCATCACCTTGAATTCATAGCTGGTTGATCAAGTTTCTGTCCAGGTGACAGTGTTCACATCCAAAGAAATTTGGAATAACTCTGACAGCAAGATTTTGTGACTTGGTATTGGATTCTTTGCAAAATCACTATATATCATAGTTGCGCTCTTTTCATCATCCAGATGATTTTTTAATATTCCTTTATAGCTAGTCTCCTCAATGTCCCATTCAGCTGATGTTTTCCTTCCTTTCCTCCTTTCCATTATTCTGATACCTGCCCTGTAGTTATTTTACGTATGGGATTCTCTCCCCCTCCCTTCTGCCTCCCTCGTATTTTTTTAAGACAGTGAAATAATACCTATTAAGATACACCTTGACATATTGACTTGGTTAATAAATATGTTAATAGAAATTATTAAATACACAGAACATGTTGCTAAGCCACTTCCACATCTTGTAGCACAACCCTGAATGATGTAAACAATCATCCCACAGATAGTCCCATTTGGTTCAACAGTGGTGTGTGGACAAAGGGGGATTTCTTATTAAGGATTCAAAACTGGGCCCGATGTGCAGGATAACGAGCCTATATTATGGTAATGATGCCTACCAAGGTAAAAATAGGAGAGAGAGATGGTAGAGGAAAGAAAAATGCTGAATATTTATCCTATTAACAGTTTGAACCAGTTTGAGTCTTAAAAGGAGGCCAGGGAGCATTGTACCTCCTTTTCCTTGGGGGATCAGCTTCAGGTTTTCTTGGTCATTAATTCAAACATCAGCACTACCTCTGCTTCTATTGTGGATAATGCCACATGAATACTTAGTATAGAGGCTCCTATTTTCAGTTTAATTCCTATGATCAGATCTCTATTCCAGTTCCACATATTTATTGCTATTAAACCCCCCAAATGAACAGTGTAGGTAACTGAAGCCTCCCACTGAGAAGGGAGCAGTGTAGCCCTTTCTCTTTCAAATTTGATTTTCCTGATATCAATCTCTATTCTGCAGCAGCCTTCTTGGGCCACATTCTTTTGGAAGGTGGAGAGGGACCAGGGAATGACAACTGTGAAAAGAGTTTTCACTTTAACATCTCATTGAAATGGGGACTGTGAAGTTATGTGCTTCTCAGCTAATTTTCTAGGTTTGCCAGTGTCACTCTACGAGTAATGTAGCCTGTCATTTAGCCAAGGTAATTAGCTCTGTGTGCAGGGAATGAATACGAAACTTGAAATCCAAGCTCTACGCAGAGCGCAGGATCAGTGTGAAAAGGAGCAGTGGGGATATATTATTTCGCTGGGCTATATTACTTCAAACAGCATTGAATAAATTGACTGATGGTGAGAAATACAAAACTTAAAATGGGGCAGCCTCATGGTATCCATAGGTCAGATGGGGGAGAGCAAGTGTCTCGCTTTGTTTTCTTTCATGTCTTCACGACCACTCAAATGTTTGGTTATTCCTTTAGATAAAACTCTGTTATCCCTTTTAAAATGAATCTTCTCTAACCCTGTGGTTATTAAAGGACTACACTGCCTTGTGCTGCAAAACAGTGAAGGTCTACTCTCTTCCAGCTTGTGCCCACCATTCCTGAAGGCCAGTTCTTGCCTTCCAGCAGGCCAAGTGACTGCACTGTGGCAGAAGATAGCTCATATCCCCTGGCAGAGAAAAATTCCTTTTCCTTTTCGATTTTCTTGGTGTCCTCAAGAGAGTTTGCTCAAGGTCCAGCAGGTGCAAGGCCTGCTAAATAGAGGATGTACAACTGAGTGCAGTGGTTTAAATCCAACGACCACAATGCTTAAGAAGAGTCAGTGTGAAAGCTTTATCAGGATTTTATCAGAGTTGAAGAATGTGAAATTGAAAGGGAGGACAGTTAATAGGTATTAGGGTTATTACAATAACAATTAGAATTATTAGAAGCCCCATGAAAAAGAAATTAATTCACATTATACCAAAGATTGCTCTTTAATAAAACTGGTTTTGAAAATCAATGATCAAAAACATATCATAAAGGAAAAGGTGTGAATCTGATCATTGTATAAGTACCATAAATAACTTCCCATTATTGGAAGTTGCCAAGTTTCCTTAAGATTCAAGTATTCACAGCTTATTTCAGGGAAATAAAGGTTTCTATTTATTTTTTTTTTATTCCTTTCTCTGTAAGCCAGATTTGCTTCTCATTTGTGCAGGTGCAGGTCAACTGCAGTTGGAAAAACGTTGTTTCATTCAGAAGTATGTAATAAAATAGTCGTGTTAAACACACTAATTATTAAAGTAAAGCTTCTGCCATGCCCACTCTGTTTACATTAGCTTACAATCTCCTCTCCATGGTGAAATCCTTTATTGACCGCACATAGATTGTAAATATCTAATACATTCTGCACAAATTTGTATTTTCAGTGATCTCATTTGTTCCCAAAACCACTTTAGGGAAAACAAGGGTGCAATCTGACCTACATTTGGATTGCGACTGCGTGGCTTCAAGTGATCAAATTTTAAATTACCAAATGTTTGTGTGAGGGAGGCAGCCAATCAGCCCTGAGTTGGTCCTTCCCTGAGATCTTGCATGTCAAGACTAATCTTAGAGCAAATATTTATTTGTCCCTCATCCTTTTAAACTACATGTGCTTTCTTTGAAGGGGAAGAAGCTGATAATGTTACGCCCCACAGCAAGGTATGGAGTTTAGCTCCCTGGAAGTATCCAGGGAATTGGAGACTTGGAGACTTCAAGGTGAGTTGCTGGTATTCATTTTTTTTCAATGTCTTGGCCATTTGAGATCTCACTTTATCTCTCTTGCTATTTTAATTTCCTCTGGTCTCCTTCTCTTTCTCTGACATAAAAGAGAAGGAAAAGGATCACAGAAGGCCACGGCCCAGGTTTTCCATGAGGTGGGTTGAATTAACAGGAGAAATGAAAGAGCGCAGTACCTTGTTCATCCTCTTTGTAAAAGGCTGAAAATTAAATCACACATATTCTTTTTTTCAATAGCCAAACCTGAAATGATAGATTTCCATCATGCCTAGTGTGTTTACTGGTGCACAGGCCACAATGTCTGGAGGTCATGTTGCAAACAGACTTTTCCTTGAAACAGATGCATATCATTACTTCTTTACAGTGGAGAGATGGAAAATCAGCGTTTGAATTGAAGAATGTCTTGTGTTTCACGTAACCCTACCCTACAGAGCGATTCTTCTCTGTATTTCAACAGGCTGCAGGTCTGACTATTGTTACTGGAGGCTGCCAAGACAGTTAAGTGTTCGTGGATGTATGCCTGCTTGTCAGAACAAAAGAAGAGGACCGAGTTCAGCTTCCATTGTTTTTAGCCCTGTGCTATGGCTCACATTGACAGGGATGTGACCGCAATATTTGGAAGAATAAAGTCAGAAGTTGTTAGCAACAGGTCACTGGGGATGGAAGACCATGATTCCAAGAGGTTTTATTATTAAGAAAATGTTGATTTGATGAGAGATGCAAATATTTAATAAAGATCCCTGTATGACCAGCGGTATGAACTGAGCACGTAAAGAAAAAATTGTACATTATAGTTAAGATCTTAAATTCACTGTTTATCTACTACATGCCAGTGTGCAAAATGTTTATTTATCACTTTTATGCAAATATGTGAGTGGAAACCCCTATGGTCATGATCCAATTCATGTTATTCCAGGGTCTCTATGTCCTGGGAATAAAACAGTGTAATTTCTGTTAAAGTTTTGTTGTTGCCCCACGAAATAGCCTCTAATAGCCAGTGGGCTGATTTGTGCTATCTCCTATAATGGACAACAAAGTGTATTTGTGGGTAGAAAAGCAATCATAGTCTGACTTCCCTTCCCTGGGATCAGCACAGCTTCATGGTCTGCAACATCCTTTCTTCTTTCCTTTTGAGAGTGAAGAACAAAGCACTGCAGGGTGGCTCTTTGCTGCTCATGTTGTGGTTTGCAACGTAGCATACACCGGTTATGCTATGAGGTAATGTTTTGCCCTGTGTGCACAAATTAAGAGAAATCCTAACTACTATGGAAAGGCAAGTCAGGTCTGTATTTTTTTGCTATTTAGAAACATCTCTGTGAATACAGACATCAACGTAGGTATTGAAAACTGGGCTAATGTGATAAGGGAGATACGAGGTTAAGCATGGTAACTCACAATCATCTTTTTTCAGTCGTGTTTCAAAGATTTCTGTCTCTGTGCACCTGAAAGGAAGCAGCTATGATTTCAAAGTCTTTGGATAAAGGTCAGGTCATGATGTCAGAAATGCATGGGTGTTTCAGGGAACCCACACAATTCAAAGGAAAGACATTAAAACATAACATTTTTAACTATGTGGGACCTGCTTCCCCACTCCCATATGTTTAGTAGATCAATATTAGCTCCTCTACAGTCAATAGAGCTCACTGATGTAAAACTGCTGTGTGCATGTTCTTAATGATTCATAGTTTTGAAGCCCAGCCAGTTCTATAATTCAGCCCTCGCAAAGGCAAACAACCTCCTGCCAATCTGCCCTTTCTTCTCTCATCCTGTTATTTGTTAGGCGTCTGTAGCCCATTAGCTGGCTTACTATGGTATTAATATGTGGTATAATTATTCATAGCTAGATCTGCTGATAAGAAATCAAATTCTCTGGTAAACAACTGACTGCTTTTTTTCCATGACATCAACAACAAAATCAAATGGGGTACTGGAAAAAGGGTAATTCCCAGGATCATGTTAAAAGATTATATAGTTATGTAGAGGATGGGAAAAGCTGCTTTCAAAACACTGATCAGGAATGTTCTGTGTCATTCCCAGCAGACACACACCAGCATGTCTTCTGCTTACACGAGGGACATACAAACTCATGTGGCTGATCGCTGCATGCCAGGTCTGTCCACCTTTAAGAAACGGATGGGACTTCATGGTGTAATTCTTCAAACTGATTTTTTTCCAACCCTCACCCCAGACGGCAAATTGATCTCTGGAAGAATTGAGCTCATAATTCTTTGTGCCTCTCTCCTTAAGCTAAAAGATTAAGCCAGTGGTAGTGCTGTTAGCATAGATCAGCTTTTCTGTGTGGTCATTGATATTTGGGATTGAAAATGCAACTGCAAAGTTAACACACTGGTACCATCCAAATATTAGTCTCACTCATGCCTGGGTTATTCAGGGCACAAATAGTAACAGTGACAGGAACACGTGTATGCACTTGACCCACCGTGACTGCTGTTCCCCTTGTCTCCTGTTGCTGCAGGTCTGCATCTGCCCAGGTCAGCAGCTGGATCTGTGATATGGTGGTGTGGTCACAGGGCTGGCCACCAAGGTAACTAATCTGCCTAAACCTATCATCTTGTCCTCCCTAAAACCAGTGCCTCAGGGCACAGGAGAGCACAAGTGGCTATTGGTTTGGGTTTTGGTACTTCCACTTTTGCAAGTGCTTGTTGCCACTCGCCATCTAGGAGAGTGTGTTTTGGGGAAGGTCTTTGCGTATGACAGGACTGGCTGAGCAGGCGTCTGTCCGCACACAGGGCAGCTTCTCGGTGCTGTTCGCTCATGTGCCAGTCACGTGGGCATAGGTGGAGTCCCTAGAGACAGAACATACGCGTTTCACATTATGTGTGTGTTTTACGTTTCTGTGATTCCTCTGGCTTAGTCAGGGTTGCTTTGCAACCTTTGCAACCTGTGGGACACCAAAACGTTCTGCTCCTCCCCTCCTTCCCAGTGGCTGGCTGACTAATAACAGGTTTCGAGATTAACTGTGATTAGACAATTGAAAACTCTGACTAATGCTGCAAACACTTGGGCAACATTTCTTGAAAAAGTAAGTGCTGTTTTTAAGGCTTAAAATCATTTCCACTCCTTGTTCCCGGATAGCACAATTGCTTCTTTTTGTTTCTTTGAAGTACACTCAATAACTTAGTGCAAGGATACTTATAATGAAAGGCCTCTCAAAGACTTTCAGTGATTCATTCCCATTTTATATTTCAGGTTAATAACAATGGTTTTCAACAGTGCTTCAGAGACATAACCCTTTGCTCTGAAGGTCTGTGGTTTCTCTGTCTTTGAGCAAAGAGTTTAGATGTAATCCTTACACCATCTCCCACATTTCCCAGTTCTTCCTGGCCTTGCAGGGTTTCAGCAATCTTGAGGGTAGTAGCTTCAGTGCTGGGTGAAGATTATTTTCTAAAAGTCATGTCTTTCTCAGACCAAAATTCTGCCATTCTTCTGCTATGTTTTCCAGCAGGTCAGTTACCCTTGCTCCTCAAAACATGGGAGAAAACACGGGATTTATTTCTAGTCTGAACTTGTCTCATTTGCCTATGAAGCATTGGTGGTTTTTTCTTTCTTGAACAAAAGTTCTTCTCATTGGCCTTGGCCTTGCTCTCTGAAAGTAGGAACAGCAGGTGAACAAATTACTCAGAAACCATCCCTTTGATGAGTTTCTGAATAATGATCTGAGTAGAAGTAATTTTTGATGTGTCTGCCATCAATTTTTATGCCTTTTCCAGCATCACGTTTTTTAGCATCCAAATTGCAACTAGTTCTGTAGCTGGTGTTCATCTTACCTGTGTTACCTGCACAGGTAACACAATCTCCCTTACAGTAGGCCACTTTTTTTTTTAATGTATCCTAGGATCTTTTTTTGCTTAAAACCCTACAGCATCCTCTTGAAGTTTCCTATGGGCTGGGTAGGAAACCTGTACAGCTTTTACACTTTTCAGGATGAGACTGTCATGATCTGAAGGTCTGTGGTTTATCTATCTGTCTTAGAGCAGAAAATACCACTGTTCATCTGTTTGGAAAAGAACTTGTGTGTGTAGATGCCAGTACACAGTGTGTTTGAATGGGTTGACTTACAACTGGCTCACCTTCTTGTGAGTACCTTTTGCTATATGACTTTCCAAAAAGATTGTAGATATATTTGCCTAGTGCTGAACTGGAACTTCAGCATCAACATTGGCAGTTCTTAATACAATTTCTATTGTACAGAACATACTCTGAAAACCCTTCTCCTCAAGTCCTGACAGTCCTAGATCTATAAGGTATCTTCCAACCCAAACCTTTCTATGATATGATCCTATATTACCTCACACAGAAGTGAATTGGATACTCACCCTCCATTATTAACAGTGTGTACAGCATCATCTTCATCCTGGCTATAACATCTCCTTAGGTGGATATATATGCATGTCACTGGATCCAGTGTGTTCTTCTTTAAGGAATACGTATGTAGGCATTCAACTTAAAACTTCAAGTTACTAATGAGTATGTTCCATTCATGTTTCTCTATTGTCTTAAAATTTTATGTTTTCTACTACAGGCACCAGTCTCTGTCCCTTTCTCCATCACATTTTTAAAAAAAATTTGCTCTTAATCCATTGTGTTTCACCTGCTTCTTAATTCTTTTCAAATCTAAAACACACGCGGTGAGAGGTAGGATCATATTCTCCATGGGAGTCTTTCAGCTGACTTCAGTGGAAACAGGATTAGGACCTGTTTAATCTGACCTCCATCCTGCTGTGAGTGCTTGGCAGTAAAACCTTCTTGCCCACACAAAACCCCTCTGGCACTGCTGGGGCTCAACACACTGGAGATGAAGGCCTTCACTTAAAAACAAGGATGGAGCATAGACATTTCATTTACTCCTCTGGGATTCCACTGTTTTCTTCAAGAAAATAGAAGCTGTTGCAGGTGTTATTTTGCTTCCAGTTGTTTCAAGGGTGATCAACACTGAAGTGCTGAATGCACTTGCACAAAGACAGACATGATCTTTTCTGTTGGCTTTTCTGTGGTATTGATTTAACAAAAGACGTCTGTCAAGTGGGAGGGTGTGTGGGTGGGCCAACACAAGATGACTTTCCTGAGCACATATATCCCAGCATTTCTGAGAAGTGTTTCACCAGCTTAGCTCTGACTATGGAAAACGAAGCGGAACAAAAGGGCAGGTGGCATGCCTGGTGAAAGGATAGTAAGGCTAATAATAACAGCCAATACATGAGTTGCATGGATTTAGTTTGCAATCTTGTGTCAATTTGGGTGTGAAAGCTTAATGGCTCTTACCATAACATCAGAATCATTTTTGCTGGAAGGACATCTACATTCTGGAAAAGCCTTTATGAAATTATTGTCCTCTTTTAATTTAATTTATAATCATCCACCCTTTTATAACATCAGCTTCTGCATCTTACTACTGAGAGATATTAATTTGGGGAAAAAGAAGGTCCAATAATTAACTTACATATGTGTGCTTATCTGCAGAGCCAGAACAGCAGCAAGGCATTTTAGACTATTCCTTCTCTTTGCTGTCTGATACCTCACCATCCTTTCTTGGTATTCCTTCCAGTTGCCAGACCTGCCATCTCTTCTGTTCTCAAAAGGAAACAGCAGAAGTGTTAATGCGTGCTGTGCTCTGCACGTGCATTTGTAAATATGGAGGGTATGAAATACTGGAAAAAACACACAGCCTTTTCCTTAGCTCAAAGCAAAATTTGCAGAGATTAACTAGTGGTGAGCAGTGCTTGAAATGATCTAGTGCCATGAAAGACACCACCTGCCAAATATGAAATTCATAGGAAGAACTGCAAGACAAATTTTCAAGTCAGATTCTTACGTAAAATAACATAAATAAAAATCTGGTAGGAGTGCAGCACTTGCTTACACTTGTACCACAAATGTTGCTACTGAGGGGGCAAAGCCAGACTGCAGCTTTCCTCCCGTGGGACGGCATGTGGCTGTACTTGGACTCACCGCACCCAGAACAAAGCTGCAGAAACCAAGCAGGAGGTTGGTGAGTGGGAATGAGTTGCTGTGCTGAGACCTGAATCGCAGGGGAGTTGCTGCAGGTGTCCGTCCTTCCAGGCTGCAGGTGGACAGAGCTGGCTGGCGGCCTGGCCTGTTTGTCAGAACACTGAAAACAAGAGGATGCTGGAAAACACACATGTACCAGCATACCTGGACTTGGTAGCAGGCCTCATGCATCACTTCTTTTAATTATCTCCCACTTCCCTTAGGATGCTAGGAAGATAAGGCATGTCCACAGCCCATTACCAGGTGCTAGATGACAGGCCAAACCTTACTCTGAGACATCTCATTTGTATGCTTCAGGCCTATCTGTCTATTGTATTATTTATTCCTGTGGCTTTTCCCCTTTAGTCTCAGTTTTCAGAAGCTTTATCTTCTCCAGCCCTCACTCTTTGTTGTGATGCGTCGTGAGTCATGCCCCATATACTCAGCAGTAATAGTGCGTGCAAAGAGAATTGTACCAGGCAGCATATCTGAAGAAAACACCATTTTTGGAAAGTTGAATCTGCCCTGTTGCAGCAGAGCTAGTTTCAAGTTCCCAGTCTTAATGAAGCTGCCACCTGAACATTTTTTTTTATGCTCTTTTCTCCTTTTTTTTGAGATTTATTCTGAAAACATGTGATTACAACAGCCTTTGTATCTTAAAAGACAGCAGACAATTCTTCTCTGGAGCCAGCAGGACCGTAATGAGTATAATGCCCACTAAATGATAACCCAGTGTGTGAACTTTAATCACAGCTGCTCTGGGTGTTATTGGTCTTTCAGGACTCAGACCGAGCCAAGGCCTGCAGAAACGGTGTTAATCGCACATTGCAGATGTGACAGAGCTTATTATGGGTGTCTCCAATTTCCTCAAGATTGATGCTTTAGATCAACCTGGCTCTGTGTGCTCCAGCTAGCAGCTGAACAGGATATTTATGCAAAAAAATTATTGCACCAAATATTGACCTTTCATTAGAAGGCATCAAAGATTTATTTAAATTGGCCTTTTCATTCAGCAGGAATGAAAGAATATTAACAGGATGGTTCACACATGTGGCACAGGAATCAGTTGTCGGCTCCAAGAGGTGAATGCGATGGGAAGGGCACCCTTTTAAACATTTTTTTTTTTTTTTTTAAAGAAGGTGAATGGGAGAGTGATGACTGAGAGGCTGCTAATTTACCTGGAAGCCAACACTTCAGGACAAAAGTCTGTTCCAGGGAATAACTTCCAAGAGTCCCTGACCTTTGGTCGTTAGATGTCAGGATTCACTAGAAAAAGGACATGCTGGGCACAGGGAAGTGGACAACGTAGTTCTGGATGCCTCTTCCCCAGTTTGAAGACTGTGAGTTGTTCAGTAACAGTTATGAGAGAAATTTTGACTTCTGAACATACAAGTGTCTCTGAAATGCATTTTCAGCCCTGTTTCCTCCTTTCTTCTAGAGAGTAATAATTTGTAGCCACGTGATTATATCAGTGAATTTACCTAATTTTTCCTCCTGGAAACCTTTCCCTTCCTCAGGTTTTCTCTGAGATCAAAGGTTTTTTTGGTAGCTTTTCTGGTGTCAAACAGGGATTCCTCCTACTCTCTGGTGTGATTTCATCGTGTTGTGCCAGACCTCTGCTGAAAATCCAAATAGGCTCAACAAGGAAGCATGGCAGACCCTGCCAATGGACACCACAATACCCTGTAGCCCTAGTGTATCTTTACAATGCCCAGTATGTAAGCAGCAGCGCTTATTGTCATGTCTGTTGAGTGAGTTAAAATTTTTCTAATGTCATTTCTTATAGAAATTGCACTTCATAGAAGCTGAAGCATTTGATTTGAGATACTACCTATCTTGGTGAAATTCCAACTCTGAATATGCCATTGGGAGTTATTTTGCATGGGTATGGGATAACAGATTTCTTAAGCAGATAATGTATTGAGCTTAACAAAAAGGTAGAAGTAAACCATGTGGAAACTGATTGTGGATAACAGATCATACGTTTGTCAAATCATGTCTCTCAGAGACTTTTATGAATGCATGTTTTTTACCACTGAACACAGTAAAAAAACATTTCATCCCCAGTTGTTCTGACTGTAAGACTTTTCAAAGAAAGGCCTCATGAATCTTTTAGGTATTTTTAGGTTGTGGGCAGGTTTTATTGTGTTGTGTGAGTTCTTCAAAGCAAGTGATTTCCTTGGCTTTTGGCATCTTCTTCAGAAACTCCTTTAGAAAGGAGATAAAAGCAGGAGGTGTTTTGGTGACATTTTTCTGACTCTGAAAAACAATGCTGCAAGTCTGCAGCAAAACTGGGAGAGGTGCATGGTCAGCAGGACCTTCCCAAGGAGTCCTTCACACAGAGGAAGGCTTGTGTGAGGAGGAGGATGGTGGAATTGGTGGTGGCTGTGCCAAAAGCACAGGATGCATAAAACCAGCAAAAGATATAATGAGAGCTTGTGCAACTCAGTGGCTACAGCGTTCCAGGTTATACATCTGTGGTGTCCCTGGAGTCTAACTGGGAGAGAAAACTTGTCACAGAGATGCATAATGCAATCACTGAAGCATTCTTCATCTGGAGCCTCAAGGGTGGCTGATGTTTGGCTCCCACTGCTTTGTTTGTGTACTACTTGTACTACTGGCATAGCTAACATAATTAGATGGAAAGGCAGTCAGAGGTTTCCAGCTGAATAATTTAAAACAATAAATAAACTGGGCTTATCACTATAAACCTTTTTCTCCATTCATTTACTTTTCCTTTTTCCCTTATAACTAATTTTCTACTTTCCATCTTTGTCACCTACAATTCCTCACTCAGTTTTTCTTAATACCAGTCCAAACCTGTTGCCTATCACCTGCGACTTACTTCTGAATAGAGTCTGTCCCCATCTTACTCATTTCAATTAATTGTGACGCTTAAACGATCTTTTCCAATCCTTGCTAACCCCGAGGCAACTCTTATCTGCCATCTTCATAAGTGATTAATGACTTTCCATTCCTGGAAACAATGTGAAAGACAAAAGAGAAATAAAAGACAACTAAGAAAAGACTCTCTGTCTAACCTTTCTTTCACCTCAATCATTACAGGAAGGAAGATGAGAAGGGTAATAAATGTTTCACTCTTCCTCAAGGAACATCATCTCTGTTGGTGTCCAGTGTTATTTACCTGCAAAATATTCAAATGAGCAAACACAACTTGAAAAGTCCTTTTCTCTTGTCAAGTTGGGATAGTGGTAAAAGTAGACTTCTTCTGTGCCTGCTGACACAGGTAACAGCCTGTACTTTTGAGTAAGGTCTTATATTGCTCCCCACAATCCAGCCAAGCCTAAGAGCAAGAGCAATGCATTTTGTGGGTGTGATTTTAGACCTATCCATGTGTGCCCTTGGACTTAATCTAATTCAGTGTAGTGATTTACAGGGCACCAGTTGCTGCCAAATCTCATGGTAACACTTTGGGCTCCAGTGAAACAAGATTCTCAAAGCTCTTTATGGTCTTAACTCACTTACCTTGTCCCGCGTTTAGCAGATTTTTATCACCCTTGTTCACTTGTTCTCAACCCTCCGTAGCACGAATGAACACAGATCCAAGCATCACATGGCATACAGTTGTTTTTATACCACTGCACTCAGGCTGCAGGGGTTTTAATTGATCCACAAGGTCTTTCTGCTTCCCCAGGGCAAAACCAGGTTCCTAAACACATTCTGCCTATGTGAGTGATGATCTGTCATGTTGGGCCTTATTGCAGGTGCTTGACTGCAATTTGGCACACAACTGTGGTTTTTATATACCTGAAGTCCTCCTGTGCCCTTCCCACTGTGGTGGGAGCTTCCTCCACTCCTCAGTACCACTTGAACCTGATCAGTCAACATTAGCTGGGCCTTCCTTCCTACAGTAGTCACCACCCCATGGTTAACTAGTTCATTCCTCAGCCTGCAGATGAGTAGGGAGTCACCATTCCTCCACATCTGTGCAAAGCTAATGATGCCATTTTGGGAAGAAGGGACTTGTGGTGATGTATGAGATCCTCAGGAAGCAGGAATTGCATATTTACTTTATTTAAGAGTAATTTATGGTCCTGTTTTCAATCTCTGCTGGGACTCTCTCTGTTTAAGGGCAGTCTCAAAGATGGCTTTGCTATTACCTAGTGTGTTTTATATTAGGCTGTATCAGGTGTGGCTGGGGTGGGTATCAGATAAGCTGGTTAGCAGGTGCTGCTAATAAAGCAATGAACCCCGAAAGAAACATCTGCCTCATCCTACTCAGGCTCACCAATGATAATTGCATCACCTGCTCTATAACTCATTAGCTCTGACAGCTCTTCCTTCCCTTGCTCCCAAGGCAGAGGGGGGAAGGCATTTATCCCATCTGTGTTTGGTTTTCTACTAAGCAGACACTGAATCTTCATCTTCCATGGAGAGACTTAGAGGCTACAACACTCGGTGCTGCTCCATCTACTTGTCAGGTCTTTCCTTGACTGATCTTAGACCAAAGCCACAGTGGTACTACTTAAAAGAGGGTGAAATCTTACTTACAAGAGGGCAGTATCTTTGGAAGCTGCTTATGAAAGTGATGTTACTCTGAATGGTCGAGGGGTATCTGCCTGATTTTTAAGTTAAAACATGCAAAGAACACTACCTGGTGATGCCTGCCTGCAGAAAATGACTCTTTGGGGCTGAGGATGATCTGCCTTAGTCCAGAGGTGGAACCATCCTACAGGAACAGGAGCAAAAATGACCATTCCTATTATCCTCTCCACCTGTGGCAGCACAGATCTGGCAGGCAGAGTTCATCACAGAGATGGCACTGCAGGCAAGAGGCTTCTTTGGTGCTTTTGGTCTGCTGCAAATTGTTTCATTAACTGCTAGCATCAAATGTGACTAGTGTGCTAAATCTATGATGGAGTTAATTGGGACAATGAAGCAGGAAGACTTTCTAAACAGCTCTTAAAACTCAAGAAATTATGGACCTTCCTTCTCAATTAGCAGGTTTTGTGTAACTGCAACGTAAGGGGTAAGTACAGTGCTGTCAGAATGACGACTGTGTGTCTCCTCCAGCATCTGATGGCTCAGCTGATGCATATTGATGGGGTTTTTGTATTTGGGGGTGGGAAGGGGGCATTATAGAGTGAAGCAGACTGAATTTTAGCAACCTTTACTAATGTCACAATAGTCCAACATAAAAGCCACTGGGATTTTGGAAAAACCAAGCCAGAGCATCGTGACCTGCAAAAGCAATATGGCCAACACTGGTCAGACAATGCTTGAACTGTGCTTTCTACACAGCTAGCATTCACCCTGAGCACCAGCAGTGCTGCAGAGCAGCAGAGACACAGGCTGCAACCAAGGCTTCCTTACGTCTGTATGGAGAACACTGTAGGTACAGATATGCCCAGTGTGCCACCTCTTTTTATGTACAAAATGCATATAAATGTAGGATATGGACATTGTACCAGTTAACATTACATGCAGGCTTGCATGTCCCATTGTATTCCTGATGTTTGGATAGAAGGCCAGCAAGGATTCTTTGTGGTGTCTCTGAGGTCTTTGAAGAGCAGAGCCTTGCAAGCAACGTGGATAATAGCGACGGTCTTGGTGCTGCTGTCTTCAGCAACAGGTAGAAGATGCCCATGTGGGAAGGCTGCTGAACCAAGGCTAATGACAGTCTTGTCTTTTTTGAAGCAACTTGCTTGACAGTCAGAAAACATTTAACATAATGGATGCATTGGATGGGCCAAGAGAAGGCTGGACATGAGCTGACAGTCTGAACTGGCAGCTCAAAAGGCCAACTGTATCCTGGGCTGTATCCAGAGAAGTGTGGCCAGCAGGTCGAGGGAGGCGACTCTCTACTCTGCTCTCATGAGACCCCACCTGCAGTTCTGCATCCAGCTCTGGGGCCCTCAACAGAGGGGCATGGGCCAGTTGGAGCTGAGTCCAGAAGAGGCCACAAAGATGATCGGAGAGCTGGAGCACCTCTGCTATGGGGACAGGCTGAGAGAATTGGGCTTGTTCAGCCTGGAGAAGAGAAGGTTCTGTGGACACCTTATAGGACCTTCCAGTACCTGAAGGGGCTGAGAAGAAAGCTGGAGGGAGACTTTTTAAAAGGGTATGTAATGACAGGCCAAGGCATAATGGGTTTAAATTGAAAGCAGGGAGATTTAGATTGGATATCAGGAAGAAATTTTTCCTGGAGGGGGTGGGTGAGGCACTGGAACAGGTTTCCCAGAGAAGCTGTGGATGCCCCATCCCTGGAAGTGTCCAAGGCCAGGCTGGATGAGACTTTGAGCAAACTGGTCTAGTGGAGGGTGTCCCTGCCCATGGCAGGGGGGTTGGAACTAGGTGATCTTTAAGGTCTCTTCCAACCCAAACCATTCTGTGACTCCTGGCAGGACAGGGAGTGAGACTCAGGGGGTGTAAAATGAGGATGGTTGGTGTGTTGGGGAGAAACTTGCTGCAGCCTGCCCATCTGGAGAAGGACCATGAGCAGCAGAGGGGAGCAACCCCTTGCAGGAAGGCACAAAGAACAACCACTTTCTGCTGTGTGGTTTGCAACACCACAGGAAGGCCAGACTCTGAGGTTTTGGGGACTGTCACAACAATAACTACTTTCTTTGGCTTGTGTTTGCTTGGGATAATTTTGAGTATTTTTCTCCTGCCAGACACATGGACAAGGAGTGGCCAGCCAGGAACAAAACTAGCATGATCCCTGGGAGGATGAGTGTCTGGGAAGAGACTCTGCTGGGATGGGCTAGGCATGCTGGGAAGAGCCTGGAGTTCTGCTCTGTGGCTATGCTGGCACTCCCACAGTGCTGCCCGTGGGCGAGAGCGTGGGTTGGGAACCACTGCCACGGCCACCCACACTGGTCCCACCGAGGAGAGGGTGCTAAGTGGAAAAGCCAAGACACATTGAAGGGCTTGCTTCAGTGGTACTACTGGACTGATTCTTTCAAAAGTCTGATTTTTACCCACGGCTACCTCTCATTTTTCCTTTTTTCTGATGCACAGCTGAAACAGGCTTTCAGTATTGTGTTGTCAGCCTCTGACCCTATCAGCTGGCAAACTGCTGATGGCATAGTAATTACTCAGATGTTGATTTCCTTCATTCTAATGAAGGTAAATTTATGTGTCCTTCTCATGGTGGGGACTGACAAGTGCTTTTTTTTTTTTTTTTAAATTTTATTTTAATCCCATAAGAATGCTCCCTGTCTTCCACTCCTTCAGACTTCCAAGGAGAAGTTATGCTTTAGTTTCAGTATCTCATTATTGTGAGGCAGCCAGACCAAAGAGGTATGATTTACATGTTGTTCTGACAGTGTTTTCAGGCTGCCAATTTGTGTGCGGCATGCAATCCTAACTTTGCCTGATGAATGACATACATTTCAGAGCAGCGTCTTGACTGTGCTCCATGTGTCGCATATTTGCAGTTCGACCGCCTGTAACTGGGTTTATATGTTACATACTTTGTCTAACACAGATAAAACTTGTCAAGGCTAGACTTCTCTGCCTGTGTAGCCCATCTGTCTCAGCACTTGTGGGCACCAATTACCATACTGACTAGGTGCTGAGCACATTAAGGAAAAAATCAGTGAGGACTAATGTTTAAGGGCATGTGCTCTTGACACTGGGTAGATGTTAATGAATGTAAGATATATCTGTATATATTTATGTGTTGCTAGTATGTTCAAAAGTAAAAGGAAATGAATTCAAGTTTATTTGATATAACAAAGGACATTAATTCAGGTAAGTGTTGTATGGAGTGCCTTGAGCCACACAGGAAATGGACATACACACTGACTTAAAGCAGCCCTACTATAGTTTTTCTGAGCTTCTTTTGTGGACATCCTGCCAAGTGTTCATTCCCCAGGCACGTAACTATTTTCTATATAAAGAATGGTTTTAAAAATAACTCTCATGTACCTCTCAGATTCAGATGTTCTTTTCAGCGATGGAAAACTCTATTTTGTCATGACATATATTCCCACTGGGGAAAATATTTATTCCCCTTGCTTTAGAAAATGTGGTGTCCACAATCTGAATGATAATTTGGGACTACATTTTTATGAAGTATCTATCTAAAATAGGAATTTAAACATTTGGTCTGCCTCTATTTGTATTGAGCAAAGTACAGAGGAGTATGCATGGGAATATAGTTCACATGCCTCCCTCCTTTTATTTTAAACAGAAATGGACATACTTTCTACTCATGCACTTTCTTTTGTGCTTATTTTCATTGCTGTACAAGCTTTTTGGTAAGCATATCACCAGTGAACAGAAAATACATATCTGCATTTTGCTTTTTGTTATGTATGAATGAGCACAGCGACACCCACCCTGATCTGACTGCCCAGGCCAGTGCTATTCACTCTGATGGTTCGTAGCATCTCTGAATGTTGTCCAGCAGAATCACTGTGAAATGTTAATAGAAAATGAACCACAGATGAATTTACCTCCCAGGCATATGGTAAGAGAGTGCTACTGTTGCTTTGGGAACTTGTGGACAGTCAGCATTCTTGCAGGCAGGCATAGGGCCATGCTAATATTCTTCATGTTCAGTATTTTAAATTAAAATGTCCTTAATAGGATCAGTTCTACAAAGTGTTAAAGTGATTCTTGTATTTATATGCAAAACATTCTATTTAGAAACCAGTAAAGGAAATTCTATAGAAAGCAAATGTGGTAAAAAATGCACCTCTCCTCATTTCTTAGAATAACCATGACTAGTAACTTCAAAGATGTTATAAAATGTATCAAACAGACACATGGTAGTCAGATGCATGTGTTAGATATGTATGTTACACCTATGTATCCAGAAATAAGGGCTAGGAATTATTCTGCCCTGATACAGGTGTTGCGTCTGCAGAGATCTACATCTGACCCAGCTATCCCATGCTCCCTTGACTGTTGATGAGGCAGAAACAGGCACTTGTGAGGCACAATCTAGGTCGTGCAAAAGCAGAAGTCTTCAGTCAAACAGGTGAAACATAGTAATAAAGTGTATGTTACTCTCTTTTCTGGGGAAAGGGGAAAGCAAATTGATTTACTAGCTTAGTTGTAGGCATTTACAGTTAGATCAGACAAATTACATTATAGATTTTTTTTTTTTTTGAGAATGACAACACAGACTAGCCTTTTCCAAGATAACAGCTGAACTCCAGTCCCTGTGGCATTTAAGGATACTTTTTACCGTGGACTTAAATGGGACAAGATTGATATGGTTTGCTGCATTTATTCAATGTTCTTCAGGGAAAGAAAGATGTAATTTGAGTGCTCAACGAATCAGGCTTGTCTGCACATATTTAAAATAAATGAGGTGGGTTCATTTTCCAAAGACATCTGTCTTGTGCCATTTTTGACAACATACATCATCTCTGGTGGCTTTAGAAGATCACGGCTCTTCCAAATCTACAGTGTCATTGACGGCTGTCCCTGTGCAGGTTCCTCTGACAACCTAGCCTGTCTACAATGGCACTGGGTATTCATATTTAGTCAATGGAATCTCAACAAATAGTTGAAAAAAAAGGCCTATAAGCAATACTGAAGATAGACAGTGTTTGCAGGCATGAGTGTCTTAGCTCCCCTGGGGCAAGGAGTTCCCAGCAGCATCTGTCTCTGAAGGCAGTCACCGAGGCAAAATGGCCAAGTGTAGAGAAAAAATTATAATAAACTGAGATACTTGGTTACTTACGGACAGGAGGAAATCATGATTCAGGCAGCTTATCCTCAACTCATGTTGATCAACCGTTCTTAGCACTTACAAAAATATTCTGTAACCGGTTTTATGCTGTGATGAGATGTTGAATGGCTTAAAATACATACTGATCTGTCAGAAACAAATGTTCAGGATGGCCCCACCACAAAACTTCAAGTCAACACATGTTACATGGATTGCAGAAGAACTACTTTGGTAATGATTTGCTAAACATGGCAAATGCAACTGCTGTAGATCTTAAATGGAAATGCCCAGTAAAATCTGTTGCTGATGGGTTTAGTGAATATTCTTGAAGGTGGTTACCTGAAAATGATAGAGTCTGGTGCAAGGAAGCCAAGAAACATACACTTCTCCTTCCAACCACCATGTAGTCTTTATTAAGCAGAATATTAAATTAAATATGAACAGCATTTGTCTCCTAAAATTCAATTTTTCTGAGCATACGTCAGACAAAGTCCATTCCGTCTTCTGTCTGATTTTTAAGTGCTTGCTAATGCAGCATCTTCTGTGAACTGCGTATGGTAGGAAAAAAATGATGGGATACTCATCTGGATTCAGAGTAAGGCATCCAAAATAAATTTGAGGAAAATGACGTTAATTCATCAAAGTGCTTCAGCTTTAAGCATGCAAATAGCCAGTGAATCACATACTGAAAGTAAAACCCATGTATGTGCTTCTCGTTAAATTAGGCATAAATTACGTCTCCATATCAAACAGCAGCAAAATCCCAGTAAAAAGACAAAACAAAAACCACAAAGAAAAGAGAGTCATGAAAGCTTTGGTTCAGAAGCAATGCTTTCTCAGATGTAATACAGTCCACATAAGGTCTGTTTTGTTTTTACTCAGTCACTTTATTATTTATTGCTCAGTATCAAAAGGAATCAAACTGACATTGATTAAAGGCCATTGTGAGTTGTAGGTAATATTAATATAATTCTTTGAATAGTATGATGCACATTGTAGGGATAAATTGAAATCATAGAAGACTCAAATCGGAGGGAATCACAGTATGATACAATCATGTAAACAACAGCACATATGTAGAGATAATACAGATTTCCTTTGCCCACTTGACAGGCCTGATCAAAAGTAGCAAATGTTTTAATTCTAACAAACACTTGATTTTTTTCCTTTGAACAGGTGAATATAAAAAAACCATAGTCTTATAAAGCAGACTGAATTAATATGTCTCTACTGCTTTTCCTCTTGGTGTTTAAGGCTTATCAGAATCCTCTGTCCTCCCACTGAGTTTATTAGTTACTTAGGAAAATGAACGGAGCAAACGTTCATTGTTTGAGCTGAAAAAACCCCCATTTATAAATTGCTGATATTCCCACAGAAGATATGAAATCAGATACTTTTGATCAGCCAGGAGGACATTAATAATTGGTATAGACCACTTATGTTACGAAGGACCATGTTTCAGCAGTTGATACTCCTGCAACATCTTCCTCCTCTGCAATTAAGTGATACGTAGGAGCTGCAAAACGCGTCTCTCAGAGGCTGAAGACTGGTCTGCTCTGTGAACTTCGGTCACGTGTAGAGTTACATTGGATTTCATAAGGCTTTGTGTAAGATCAGCTATTCAAACAGGGCCACCCAACTATTGAGACCTGGGCTGTGCAACACAAATTCAAACTGACTCAGTATAAGGAATCAGGACTGGTAGCTTGTTTTTAGAAATAGCGTCAACTTTGCAAAGGCCTATACTAACCTGCAGCGTGTGAATTTCTTCTTGCAGTTTAGGATTTAGGACATCAGTTTGGGGTTAATCGCAGTAAAGACTGGAATTCAGTCTCAAGCTGGTCAAATAAGGCAGGAATTCAGCAGGGAGTTTCGGGATAGGACTTAATCTCTACGTCATAATACATGCTAAGCTGTTTAAGTGTATTTGGTACAATTACATCCAAATAAATGCTTGGAAATTAGATTCTCTGCCTTTAAACATCATAAGACCCCTGCTTTACAACAGGATTGGCACTGGCTGACATGTATCATTTGGTCAAGATCCACAGCTCCCACGGACTGCTCTCCAGATACCAACAGGTTCATATACCCAAAATGTGTTTGAAGATGGAGGCTTGCATGGACAAAACAGACCTGTCTGCACAGCCTCACTGGGATGGAGAGGATTTGCAGGATGCTGGCGGTGGTTTATGCCAAGGAGGAATTCATGTCAGTGTATTTACTGCTGAATCTGTAAAACTTCTGTTTAGCAAATGAAGATGATGCCTTTGGTGTGTGAACACGATGCTAAGACATTCAGTGCCTTTCTGTTGCAAGTTCTAGATTTTGATAATTACAGACTTCGGTTCTATGTTCAGTCTGCCCTTTCCTTTCAGTCTTCCAGGGGATTAGTTAACCTTTATTTTTTATAAACAGGATTAATATATAAAATCTTTCAAGTGCAATAAACACAGAAAAATATAAAATGTTTTAAGCCTGTGGCTCTCTCCCAGCATTTTGCCCATTTGCTGTATCACCAGATAAAGGTGCAGGAAACACAGAGGGACAGTTCCAAGTAGGCTTGTGAATTGAAGGACCGGCTATATTCGTGAGCTATGAGAGCAGCCATCACACCCAACATACTTTGAGAGCTTTTGCTCGTATACAGAGGAAACAAAGGACACACAAGTTTGCTACTCTCTCAGATGGGAAGATTGCACAGAAAGAGAAAGCTGCCGACTTCCAGGGCACAGTGCATTTCTTGGACTGACGTTCACATGGTGTCTCCAAACTGCTTTGTATGAGACTAAACACCAGGATTAAACGCTTAAACTGGTCGGTTGATACAGGGGACATAAACTGTAGAACCACAGCCACACTTTACTACAAGCATTGGACTGTAGTACAAGGACAGTTTGAATGGTATTTCCCACCCTCCCCCCTAAATACACACTTCAAACAAGAAAGCAGTCCAACAGTTTTCTGAGACACAAGAACAGGACATGAGTTTAGTCCTTCAGAACAAGCTGTCTGTCTCCATCAAGGTCCTAACAGCCATCTTGCACCAGAAATCAGCCCAGATTGGTGTTTTTTGCTTCCTTACCTTATTCCTGTTAGCATCCAAGGACCCCTCATTGTCCTAGTCGTTTCTGACTATATTTTCTTTCAAACATTGCACTTTTCTTATTTCTTAGTGTTGCTGCGGCAGTCAAAATGTCTTTTTCTTCTTGTAGTTGCAGTTTTCTCACTATTTCCCTGAACATCTGCAAGACAGCCCATCTGGGTTGACACAGTGTGAGATGAGGCAGACAAGCATTGCCAACAAAGGGCTCCTACTGCAGCAAGCGGGCTGTTGAAATCAGATGTTTTCTAAGACGTCTATGGGGACGAAACCTTTCTTCTTCCCGCTGTATACTTTGATAAAGCCATCATGTTCCTTTTCAGAAGTCACACAAATCTGAATGCAAAGAAAATATGAAAATAATAAGCTTTTTGCCATGATCAAGCAACAAATTATTCCAGGCCATTTATCAGGTGGGTTAGACATCCTGCTAGTTACTTTTATAACAATCCCTTTTAGACTGTCACTGCTTTGATAAGAAACTCAAACTCACACATTTAGAGGGTCACCTTTCCCACTGCCTCTCTGAAGTGCCACATGAGAAACTCTAAAATCATTAAGAACTTTGGATTGGATCAAATATTTTGAAACCTGAATTATGACTGCAGCCTACTATAATGACTGTGATTTAGTTGCCTGTGTAGGAGAGGATTGGGTATTTCAGATCATGAGCTAGCTGGCTCCCTCAACAGTTGATGGTGAAAAGTAGTCATGGTGCCAAGGCGGGTCACTCGTAGAAGCTGATCTGAGTGCAAGCATAGTCTCTTTTGCTTGTCTATTGAGGCCCAGGTACTTCTCGGATGGGTAGTGTGTTATGTGATTTACTCAGCTCTTGCACCTGCAGGTGCCTGTGCTTGTTGTGGACACCAAAGTATTTCATCTGAACCCAGCTCTGTGATTGTGTTTGCATAACACTTACTCTGAATGGAGGCAATTATGGTGAAACCATATGGTCTTTACAATAGTGTAAATATTACATCATGGCAAAGGTTTACATTTCCTGAAGACCATTGTGATCTCAGGTATTTCCATTTTAGGGCTCATCCTGAGATATGTTTGGTAATGGCTGAGCCATTTGAAAGCCTCGTGGCACAGATACTTTAGACCGGGCAGTTGAGCACAGAACCACACAAAATAAAGAATTGTTTTCAAACATCTGTGCTAAGGAACAATGTATTTCCAACTAATCAAACATGAGTAAGAAAATAGCCATAAAACTGATGATCCTATTGAGACCAACTCACTTCTTACGATGTCAGTGCCAGGTATTTAAAGCCCTTTGGACTAACACTCACAAAGGCTCTGTCTGATAGGTGTTTACAGTGTTTAATTACAATAATTCAGAGGGTAGGAGATGAACAAAAATGGCTTGAAAGTGTTCCTGGCTAAATGCATTTCAGCATGACTGTTATGGGTTGTGTGGTGACACCTAAATACCACATCTGAATTCTGGCCAGCATGTCCTCCTGTTGTTACGTACATAAAATTTACCAGCAGCATTGATGCTGCAATAGGGAAATGAAAGGTGGAAAGAAGGAGGTGAAGCTGCTTCATATTTGCTACCTCCAGTCTTTGGAAATGATCAGGTGCATCTCTGTACCTGCAAACAAAGCTTTCAAAAGCAAATAGACTCAAGAATTTTCTAACTTAAGCTACCTGCTTAACACTAACTGAACTGGATCCCTGGGGCAGAATGACTGAGCGCACCAAAAGAGTGTGCAATTTAAAAAATAATGTATTGTTGTTTGGGCTAAATCACATGGAAAGCGTGGGAGAGGTGTAGAATTCATGTCGTTTAGGTGTTGTTGCAAAAGATCCAGGCTCATTTGTGTCATGGATCCCTAGCACAGCAGCTGCTCCCTCTCCAGTCACATCACCATTCAAAACAGAGGAGCAAAGCACATGTACACAGAAAGGTGTTTACGAATACTGCTGGTCTGTGTCTCTGAGAAAGACTATGGAAACGTCAATGATGAGAGTAAAAGCCTGCAAAGGAGCACCCAAGGATAGACGAGCATGGCACAGTATCCAAGAGCAGTAAAGAGCATCTCGGTTGAAAGATGCCCCTTCTTGGTTTATCCTTGCTGCTGTGTGGGAAAATGAGCCTTTGCAGCTTCTCTATAAATAGACCTGGCTGGTTATAAGGAATGCCCGACTCCATCATTGTGCTTTCCTCCTAACTAAAGACGTCTGCAAGACCTCTGGCTTTCTGCATGGGCCAAAGAAACTCCAAAGGCAGTCAGATCTCCAGAAGGGACCTGCAGCAGGTCTTCACTAGCCATACTGCATTTCTTGCTTAACCTCAGGTGCTGTGCAGAACATACTGTGAGAACGGAGTGCTTTTCCCCGATGTCTTGTACTGTCAGCAGAGTGATTTGTGGGCAAAAGAAAAATACTGAGCTTTCTGAACACTGGTTTTCTTTATTGTTGGAGTGAAAAAGGATGGCAGATTTGGTCTTTTTTTTAGGGTTTTTTTGGTTCTGCTGCTGGTTTGAGTGTTCCTTGAAATCAGTGGGAGTGCTCTGCTACAGCAATAGCTTTAGACCTTCACTGGGCATGAGGAGTACAAGGCCTTTCTGTAAGAAATTCTCTCACTCTACATACTAACATGTGGATCTGAATTCTCCCAAATTGTCTCACACTAATACACTAAGCCTTGCATGTGCCAGCCCCTGGCTGGCAGTTTTTTCCCACTCTTCCCAAAGGAAGGGGATGTGCTGGGGGCAGAGTGAGCTTGCCACAATATGGCACACTTTCCTAATCCTGTGTGACTCAGAAGATTCCCCTGGGGATGTGGCAGCTGCTGGAGCTTTGCAAAGCCCTGGAGCTGCTCCAAATTCTGCAATTTCAGAAGAAGGGGAGCACAACACCATCTTTGGCCACTTTTGTCCTCATTCCCTTTTGTGAGTTTTGTGTATTTCACCCACAAGCCCTGCGGATTGGCGCTTGGCTTTCTTACGTGGGTGTAAATCAGTATTAATCCCAGGTAAGTGCATGGTGGTATCCAGAGTTTTGGACTCCATCTGATGAATCAGGTGTTGCTGAGGACTAGCCCTGATGACAGACATGATGGTTGTGAAGGCACGAGGTGCCACAGCTACCGTAATGTGTTCATGGTTTGCTGTATCAGATTGGAAACTGCTTAAAATGGAGCAACTCAGGTTGGGGGAGGGGGGGGGGATGGGCGGAAGGCTGCTGGCCTGACAAGGTAAGTGAGCCACTTTCCACTGGATTTGGTAGCAACACAAATGGAGAAAAACAGGTGGGGTTTTTTATTTGTTTGTGTTCGGTTTTGGTTTGTTTGTTTTCTGTGTCCTGGCTCAAGAGGTTAGTAGTGGAGAAAACCACAGGGTAAGAAACCACAGGTCAGGCTATTTCCCAGTCATCAGAAGATCTTCAGAAATAGCTGTAAGTGAGGTCTAATATTATAAAGTCACTTCCCCATTCTTTCACTTCATTTTGTTAAACAAAAATAAAAACCACACTAAAAATAAAACAAAGAACTGTTGGGATCATGACTGTTGTCTGAACTTGTCAACGTCTGCCCTCCAGGGTTTTTTGTCCATCAGTCAGCCCAAAGCAGATGGGGAGAGATGAACAATTAGGAAATGATCCTTTAAGCTGCATGGTCATTAGTACTCTCCTGTTCTTCTAAGTCCTGTGCTTTGAATTTAGGCTCAAGAGGCAAATTCTCTTTGTCCAGGAGTAACTTTGAACTTGTTCTAATTTTCTGCAGCTGTGTTTTGCTTATCTTCTCTTCTCTCTCCCATATGTATATTTAACCTATCTGTCAGCCACAGACTAGTCGGGATGAAGTAGGAATTTAGTTATGAGGACAGTACTGTTTCAATACTGTCCTGGAGCCTGCAGACAGTGCCAGGTCAAGAGGTTTGAAAGCTCAAGTCATCTGTTTGTCAGCAAGAATGACAGCCCAGGGACACTGAGTTTCTACATCTGCTGCTCTCTGTGCACTAAGTTCTTGCCTATGTGAGCTTTGTGGGTGGAAATGATGAGTTCATTTTCATATCCATTCAACCAGAGTGCAAATGATGATGTTGCACTAGCTTTTGGACTGAGGAGCACCAGCTTATTTTGCATACAGCACTTTTTTAGGGTTTTAAAGATGGCCTGGGCTGAATGCCCAGGATGCATAATGGGCAGTGCCCATGCTTTGGACACTTGCAAAACTTGTGTGCCACTCAGTATTCCTGAAAGAATGAGGACACCCATCAGCAAGACTGACATCAATGAAAATCACAAATAGCTGGTAAAAAGACCCTTTTCCTCTTAAGCCTAGCTGTGAAGTGCAGCAGTTATAGCTGGGAAGCACATGAAGAACTGCAACATCACTTTCTGCACTGGGTTTGCGTTTTAAGCAATTTGGTCCGAATGCAAGTCACTGTTATGTAACTGATATTCAAAGTCATGCTCTTAGAAATTCAAGTCCTTTTAGAGTATCCCAGGATGAAAAATGTGGGGATGTAAAGTATTTCCTAGGCAGTGAGGTACAAGAAGACTTGAAACAGGTTGAGGCCCTGGGGCAGGAGACCTGGGCCACAATCCTGCCTTGTTAAGCCTAACGTCATGGACTTGTTTAGAGGCATCGCCAGACTCTTCTGGGGTGGTTGGATCAGATCAGCACATCGCTACTAATGTACGTGTGCCTAAAAGTCACTCTTTTTGAAATTCGTGTGACTGGGTGTTTGGGTAAGAAGGAAGTTTGTCCCCTGAGCTGTGGTGCCAAGGGGACAGCAAAGCTGATGGCTCTGGTTCAGAGGCTGTGGCCATCACAACAGTGGTGGCCCATTTTCAGCCACCACAGAAGCTGGCTGAGAGATGCTTTCAGTAACAGGGCTAGTTTACATCAGTGACATTTATGAAACACTTCCATTGCAAAATGGATCTGATGCAGTGACCTTAACATAAACTCATCGTCCACATTTGGATGAGACAGAGAGTTTCCAATTGCCAGTCTTGTTACAAATGTTGTGGTCTGGGGTCATTTCTATTGCACAAGATCACTTGTGTAATTTTAAATCAATTATGTTATTCAATCACAAAAAGCCCAGTTCTAAAGTGGTTTGTATTTGTGCGACTGTAGCCGTCAGAGAGGTTGACATTGAAGGGTGTGAGTAGGTTTTTTTTGATTTAAAGAGGTTATTTCCTTTATTTTGATTTAAAGAGGTTATTTCCTTTATTTAAGTAGGATATTATAAGAAGAGTAGAACCAGACCTTTAAACAGCAGATTATTATGACTTCTTTAAAAGTAAGGATGCTAAAATGTGTTAGAGGTATTTCAATAGATTCTTTTTCAAACATTGATTATATATTACATATATCTTTTCAAAATGGTGACTTTTCTTTTGTGAAAAGAGGTCAAATCAGAACCTGTGATCAAGCAAAGAAACATTTGTAAAATGTGTGATAATGAATTTGGTTAGGCTAGAGCAGAAGTTACTGTCTGGAGAAAAATTTATGTATCCAAATGATGGTACAATCAATGAGAGCTGGAAATCATGCCGCCAGTGTTGTGCGTGAGACAGCTTAAAAAAAGGGGAAAGCCAAAGAAATTGACTGATCTTGGCCTCTCTGTTAATAATCTTGCTTTGCTGATGTCAGGGGCTAATTCTTCCTCCCTCCCACAGATTCCTGATTGAGCTCTGTGGTGCTCAGTCGTCGTCTGAATTTGTTTCAGGACCTACAAATCTGTCAGTGAACCCTAAACTCCAAGATGCTGATGTCTCTGAAGCAGTGCACTTTTCCTCCCCAAGGCGGGGTTTTATATTTCATAATGGAATTCTCAAGGGATCCTTTGTGAAAACTAGCTTGTGCATATTGCTCAAGATGGGTGAGGAAATTGTGTTGTTTTTCCCTCAGTCCTCTTCTTGAGTATTAGCTTTGCCAGAAAGGTTTGCATGAAGCTGAAACTCAAAATGTTATTCCCTGAGCATGCAACTGTCAAGTGATTCCAGAGAAAGCCCTCACCCACTGTGCTTCAATCTTTGAAAATAACTCTGCTTGCCTGCAATGGCTTTTCTTAAGGTATTTCTGTGGCTTTGTTGATGTGAATGTATTGCGTTTTGCCTTACAAGAAAAGACTCTCTACCCGGGAATGTTCAAATAAGGCACAAAGGGGATAGAGAACGGCAGTATAAACCATGGGTGGTATCAAGCAATATATTGAAAATTCAAATTACTGTCATTGGATAATCTTCCTGTTGACATGTCATCCTTGCTTTCATTGTCAGACTAGTTCGGGACTCTTGGTAGACCCTGCAGGATTTGACCCATTGAATTTAACCTTACAATTTGCCTTACTATAGTCACAGGAATTTATTAGACCAGTTAATGAGTTTTTCTAGCTAAAGTGAGACTTGACAGGAATTGGTAGCAATGAATAGTCTCCCCTTCTTGGTAATCTGGAACAAGCCAGTGCTTTGCACATTGTACATATATTGTGCTCATAGCAGTCTGGACGCTGTGCCCAGAGACAGCTAAAGTGCCTGGTTACATCCCACAGAAATCCTCAAATAGAAAAAAACCCAAAAAACAACCAAACTTTCCCCAGAAGTCTCATTCAGATGATAATTGTTTTTCTTTGTATGCTTTCCTTATTGGACCCCTCTCTCTGCTTCACATGGAAAACAACAGGGAAACAAAGGACACAAAATAGAACAAAAAGCTGAAAAAAAGAGAAAAAAATGTGGCCTTGGAAATATAAAATAAGATTTTAAAGTAAAAAATTCCCAATAACAATTCAAATGTTTTTCATAGTGAAGGCTAAAACAAAACAAACCATAAAAATGGTGCCATTCAGGCAGTGCTCTCCATGGCAGGCACACATCTTGCAGGCTGGGTTTGGGAGTTCTTGTGCTCCTGTCCCCATGCTGCTGCTTGTTGTGGTTAAAACCAGCACACTGCTACATGCTGGCCCTGTTCAGGCTGCCAGCTCTCACTGGGGGCTATTATGGAGGGGCTCAAACCCTTATGGAGGGACAGTGGGAAGCAGATGAGTGTCTGTGGCCTCACTGTGACTGTCCCGCCTGGAAATTATTCAATATAGCCTTGAAGCTACTTGAATGCAGCTTTTTGAGTAATTTGTGAGAGGGTGGAATGGGATCTGTTGGCTTTACTCCTTTCCTCTCATGTCTTTGCATTCTTGTGTTTGTTCGGTCTGACTCCTGTTTTACACCAAATATTTATTTCTGTCTTCCTCTGAAGCCTCTCCCCCATGGAGTGAGGATGAGACAGCATTCACCTTCAACCTCAGCATTTATATGTATTTGAAATAGGGCTGAATAAATTTGCTAAAAAAGAGGAAGTATTAGATGTACAGGATGGATTCACCTCTTTCTTTACCTTCTACCCCAATGGAGACGATGACAAGCTCCTGATGGCGAGCTCCCTTGTGAGCCTATTATGAAACAGGGACAATAGGAAGTTCTTGTGTTTAGATGAAGCTGCCAGACATTCCCACTTGGAAACTGTGGTTTTGTGAGAAATGAAACAAGAAACTGGGCCCTCATTGTTTGCAGCAGCAGCAGCCACTCTAACAGGGAGGATCTGGTATGCCTGCTGACGAGAAGGGATGCAGACCTTGACCTTGCCTTCATGGTGGCATGCCATATTCCCACACTGTCATTTCCCCAAGCTTTGCCCTTGTGCATTGCTTATACTAGGGCACAAATGGTGTAGATATGTCTCATTATGCTTTGCTTTGGCAGTATTTTTCCCCTCTGTGTGCACATATATAAGCAATCAAAACAGGTGCTGGGTAAAAAAAAAAAAATAATTAAGCACCTTCTCTATTTCTTTGCAAATTTAAAATCACATTTAAATTTGCGTCATAGACACACATCATGATGGCAAACCCTGGCTTTTGCCTTGTGAACCCACCTGAATCACACAAAGTAGAAGCTGCTGCTGAAAGTCCACCTGGGTGAACAGACCCTGTGAGTCCTCTGTGTACTTGGTGTACTGGACCTCACAACAGCACCTCTAGTTTAGAATGAATTACAGCCTTTAGAGAGGCTGGGTAAGTGGCAACACAAGCAATCAATGATTAAAGATACACTGCAAGAGGTGAATAGGAGTTAAATTTAAGATTTACAGGTTGGTTTGGTGCTGTCTTAACTCAGCTCCTGCTGAAGCCAAAACAATGAGCTGTGTGTAGATCTTCAGGCAAAGTAAGGTCTGGGGAGGGAGCAACTGCTTTTTGTTAGATTATCTGTAATAGTAAAGAGAAAACCAGACCATTTTTTCAGGCACATAAGGTCTACCTCTAAAAATGTGTGTTCTTCAAGCTGTCCCTTTGAAGTCAGTGGGAGAGTGCACAATATGTGAAGTATCTTCATGAACATCTGTGAGACTGGAAATTTAGGATACACTAGGCAGGGGGTACGTATTTGCACAAGACCAACACTGCTCTTAACTGGCTACTAGACACTATTACCATACAAATATGATTTTTTTTTGTAAAATTGCAGTAAACATCATCTGCCTGTGTTCGTCTTGCACAACTTTTCCTCGTCATTGGTCAGAATGCTGCATGCTTAAGTACAGTGGGGATCTGGTACAAGGGAACTTACCTGGTTTTCTTTCAGAGTTATCTGTCCCTGTTCCTTGCAGCCGATGAATGTCCTGATACACCTGTAAATCTTCTCATCGTGTTGCACTCTTTGAACGAAGTTAGCAGGAAAAAATCCAGTTCTGTCGTCAATTTTCCCCTGTGGAGAAAACATATTGATAGTCCTTAACACCTACAGATTTAATACAAGTTCAGTGTTGAAAATAACATATTTTTCCCTTTGGAAAGGAAACAGATAAATATAAAATAATTTGCACATACCTTCCACCAGTCTTCATTGGAATCTTCCAGAAGAGTGATCATATCCCCTGGCCTGTAATTAGAAGAGAAAAAGTAGATTAAGATGACTCCTAATCGTTATGCTGCATGAGTTTCCACAATTATCTTCTCATAGGAAGGTGGTCCTTCCTTGGTCATTTTATCTGAGCATTCACTGCAGGTAGACTCAATGAGGCAGCAAAGTTTTCTTATACCATACATGGTAATGTAGAGAGTGGGTATATTGAGGCTAGGTATTTGAGACAATATCTGTGAACTGGATTTTTTGCTTCCTGTTTAATAAGAAACTGTTTAAAATACCACTCCTATTTGTTACAGGCATTGTTAAGTCAGGACATTTCACATTGTTGGGACACACCACTTCATCATCTGTGTTTTCAAGCTGTGATTGCAGAAGAAAGGCAGCAGGAAAATAGTTCTAATTAACTGACAAAGGCAATTAGTCAGCAGGGATACAATTCTGCCCAGGACTGTCTTTTTTGGTTTGAATGGGACATATTTACCTTTATAATGTGTGGTGCAGGGTTGTAATTGCTAAGTATCAGCATCCAGCTGACTAGTTCCAACGCAGAGCTAGGAGAATAATTTGGCTGGAAATGCTAATAGCGAAATGTGCTGAGCTGATTTTGTGCAGGTAGTTGAACAGTTATTTGACCTCCTTACCCCCATTGGTGGCACTTCATCAACATTATTATGTAATTATAATAGTGCTGCATTGTAGAAAGTAAGTGGCAGCCTGTTTCTAAATGTATTAACCTCAGAAAGCGCTGGCTGCTTGATAAGAGGCGTTTCTTTGATCTTAATAAAATTAATGGTTGACTCCTTATTTCTCGGCTTTCCTTGCATTCCCTGTCAGGTTCACTGTGTTGCTGAGGTATCAGCACAAGGCCTTGGAAACGCATCTGGAGCATGTCCTGGATAATGGGTCCAATTTAATGGGTTCTGTCAGAGCGTGCATAGAATCTGTGGACCATCTGGGATGCAGCTGGAGGAGGCGGGGGTGGTGCTGGGCCTCTTTGGTCCCCTTGCCCAGAGGTTATCATTGCTGCTGGAGAAACAGGCATCTAGTTTCCTAACACTGCATGATCTGAACCAGAATTTTCCATATTTCTCAGAAAGGCAGTTTCAGTAGGACAACAGCACAGAATTTTCCTCAAGCCCTCCTTGGGAAGCTGTTCCAATGTGTTTGGAATAACTAAATGTTGTGAGGTGAGAAAGGAAGCTAGAGAAAAAGGGCAGCTTGGTATTGCCGTGGTAAAGATTTCTTATATAGGCAAGGACATCCGAGTCCCTTATTACAGTTACTATTTAATATAAACCACTTAAAGAGGTTTTGAGGGAGCCCATCTTGCCACTTCAAAGTGACTAACTGTAACACCATCGAGGCCCTTATGCTGCAAGGAACAACACTTAAAACAAGACAGATTTAGAAAGCCACATCCTTCAAACACCCTAGCCTGGTTGTTAGAAAAATACCTTAGGAAATACAAATTTATTTGGCTGACAGAGAAGGATAGCAACTGAACCTAAAGTCTGTCCATGTCAGTAGTCTGAGCACTGATATTTTTAAATGAAAGACCTGCAGATTTTGCTTTCTGTTATTTTTTTCACACAGGGCTAACATAGATGTCTCTAACCTCCAAAAAGAATTTAAAATAGAAGTTTCAGCTGGACCTATGTTACTCTTGTTTCCTAGATGTAGGCTTCTAATACCTGAGAGGAGAAAACTGCCTTGGTTGAAATCACTTACGGTTGAAATCACTCTCAGGTCTCATCTTTTTCTTCTGTAAATCACAACCCTGGGTAAATTGTCTCCTCGATATCTGTGCTCTAGATTTCAGTAGGTGACAAGATAGGTGCTCATCAGCCTTTAAGTGGCCAGACAACCACTGATGATCATTGTAGATCCCTTCCAAAATTTCCACTCCACTCCCATTCCATTCTATTCAATTATTCACTGAAGTGTCTGAAAATTGAGGTCCTGTCTCCAGGACTCTCTACTTACTGTAAATTAAGGCCATCTCTTAGAATAAGCGTATTCTGGAATGTCCTCCTTTACTTACACTAGAGCTTTGGAAAACCTGTCCGGCTTCTTCTGCGGCTGAGGAAGAAGAAATGATGGCTGTGGCAAGTAATAATTGCTGCTGAAACCACGACTGGCACTTCTCCATTGCAGTAATCTGCCACCCATTGCATTCCCTCAGAGCAGAGATCTCCAGAAACCTGCTCTAACTCTTCCCAGCTCAGCTTCTTTCCCTGTTAATTGCCTTCATTGTGTTAGGGCTGATCAGCGTCCGGCTGGTCCCTGACTTGTGTTCCCAGGAGTGTTTCTCAGTCTTGAAAACATGGCTATGCTGAATCCATCTCCAGCAACTCAACAATGTTAAATGAAAATTCATGCAACTAAACTGAATCCTGCCTGGCTCTGCAGTGGCCAAACAACATTACTAGCTGTGGTTATTTCTTGAAGAGCTGACATTCCTAAAGTAATGATCAGGGAATGCCAGGAAAGCAGAAGGATAGGGACGCTTGTAATTCCACCTAGTAGTTACAGAGAGATGGGAAGGAACAGCTGGGAACAGGAAAAAGGCTTTCAGTGAAGGAGATGGTGATGAGAGGGACATTTATCTGGCATTTCCCTAAATCATTTGGCATGTGCATGATTGTTTGGATGTATGGTATACCTAGAAGAGAGCTGACACGTTTCATGAAATGAGCTCTAGCAAGACCATGCAAAATGTAAGTAGCATGGGTCAAACTAATTGTACTGAAAGAAAAGATGTCCTTTAACTTCAGTGGGCTTGGATTAGACCTTGCAGTGCTAGAAACTGATACAGAACTGAGAAAGGAAGTGTTAAAAATTATAATTAACAAGGTTATTTTGCAAAGATCAGAATACATCTTTCTCACGTGAAAGCACTGCCATCCAGCAGCTGGACATTGTTCTGTTTTCTCAGACATAATCTGAATGGGAGGGAAAATGAAACAGGACTGGTAAAATGTTCAGCACTAGCATGAGAACTAGTAAGGAATTCCTAGTTGAAAACTTCCAGTTGAAAAAACAAAGCCATGGAAAACTGAATATTTTCTAGCTGAAAGCCATCTTGCTCTTAAAGGGACATAAGTTTTTTTGAAACTTATCTACTGTGTTCTTGCCAAAAAAGTTGCTCACCACCTTTTATCTGTGAGAATATCTTTGTATCTAAGTGCATAACACTATAAAAGATGTTTATTATAAAGGTCAGAATGAACACTCCCTCCTCCCAAAGTCATACACAGCCATATGAGCATCAATTTAAATGGGTCAGATCAACTAATAGGTATTTTGGGACTTTACCTCATCTCCAAGTCTTCATTTTCTTGTGGTACAAATTTGTACAAGGCAACATAGGTGTTCATTTGTAACGTGCTTCTATAAAATGGTCCCTTTAAGACAAAAGAGAAAGAAAAAATGTAAATATCTGTCCTGTACAGAAATTTGGCTCACTTTGTTAGAGACTGAGGAACCAGGGCCTGATCTTCCAAGAAATAAGCCAGAATCATCTCATTGCTCTCACAACTTGGGAGGACTATCACCCAGATACACTGTGAGTGACTAAGGCAGTAACTATCTTCATTTATAAATAAGATTATTTGAACTCCAAGATCAAAATCCAGGCTACCAAAGAACACAAGCAGAAGTCTGCACAAGTTGGTCTTTTGGGTGAGATCTTAAAAATGAGTCTGCTTTTTGATCTCTGTTAATATATGACTCCTACAAGCCCAGTAATGCATTACTGGCATCATATAAGGTGTCTATTATACAGTCCTCGTTCTGGTTGGAGTTAGAATTGTGAAGTGCACAGGTCTGAAAACAGGGTGGGAAAATCACTTTCTTAAGCAGAAAGCTACTTTCATGGGGCTTCCCACAGAGAAGACTGGCTACTCTCTCTCCTCCATTTCTCCACTGGTAACCTGGAGAAAAAAAAGCACCTAAACCAAGTCCCAAATAATTTTCCAAATTGAACATGTGATTTTGGTGTTACTGCAGTTCTATTGTAATGACACGGACTCCCCACTGGATCTTTTGTGTTCACAGTATCAATTTGAAATAAACAGAAGAACATACAAGGGACCATAAAGGGTAAACCAAAGACCCATCCAGTCCTGTATATTGCTTCCAACTGTGGCCAGTGACCCAGAAATGGTATAAGAACATGACAGTCAGATATCGATGCTTCTCCAGAATAATACTGCAGCAGTCCTACCCAAGGTCCTCAGCTATCCATCAAAACAAGCTTTTCATATGACTTCCCATTCCCATTGCATTCTCACAAAATTTATGCCCATACCGGGGAATGTATACTTTTTGGTTCTTCTCCAAAGTGTTCTGTGCCATTTTCAGAGTATGTAAACACTGCAATAAAACAAACACATGACATTTTAATAGTTTAAGGCCCTTCACCCTCAACAGGATCACCTTTATTTTGTTAATCTCTTCCCTTTCCCCCTTACTTTCTTTGATCCCTTGTACTCTCCTCTGAACCTTTCTACATCCCCAACAAAACCACGTATACCACTGGCACGTGTCACAAAACAATCTCTGTCTGGAAGAATTTACAATGTTTATGAATAAACT
Source organism: Rhynochetos jubatus (assembly GCA_027574665.1). Lineage (NCBI taxonomy): Eukaryota > Metazoa > Chordata > Aves > Eurypygiformes > Rhynochetidae > Rhynochetos > Rhynochetos jubatus. The sequence goes on from CM050653.1 coordinate 34,654,982, forward strand.
ATTCTGATCAGATGAATATACACAAGTATGGCACTGGGAGTAGAATCTAGGTCCTCTAATTGCATTACTATTTCAAGTTCAGCAGCCTTTTCCTCACACTAAATGCTGTATTTTCATGGCTAAGATGGGCATTTTAAAAGTGTCTGCAAAACCTGATGACTATGTATGAGCAATATTGTGGGAAGTTTGTATGCAAAACCCCTTCTTCCCCTTTTTAACCCCACATCTCTAGATTTTTGACAGCCGCCTTTGATCTCTCCAGTAGTCCCTGCCTGGGGGGCACTAGACACACTGCTTCTCTGATTTTATAGGAGGCACCTGAATTGCTGTCAAATCAGCACGGGTTATCTAAGACACAGGCCTGTATGTGTCAAAATATGCTTGTAAGTTACTAAAGCAGAACCTCTCAGAATAAGGCTCAGGTCACAGCACCTAACATACCTGATATCAGTTACCCTCTACTGCAATAGCTTCATGAGCTGACTGATGCCTGTCCTCAGTTATCTCCCTGGAAAAACCACCGTGGTTTTATTACATGGACTGAATACCTCCCTTCACATCTGAAGAATTGCCTGGTGTTTCTTGCTTCTGGATAAAGTCTGAATATGATTTTAATGGCTGGAGTCTTTGAGCAGTGAGAACCATCAGCATCTTCTCCCAGCATTTACCCATGCAGATGTTTTGAGTAGCAGTCTTTTAAAATTTGGAAATCTCCAAAATGGCAACAAGTAGCTGGCTGAGTGAGTGTATTTTCTTTTTGTTTCTCTGTGATAAACTTACATGTGTTCTGGGTCAAGAAGTTGCTAGGGAACACCAAACTGCCGAATTTCTTTCCCCCTTTGCTCTTTCACTTGCTCAGCCTCTCTTCCATTAACACATATTTCTGTATCTATTCTACATTGCAAATGACAACCAAACAAATTGTCTTTGAAGAAGTTTTATGAGTAAATAATAAGGTTCCTTGATAGTAGAGAGTTATACTTAGACACTGAAAAAAATTCGTGTTTTTGTAACAGAGGAAAGATAAGTAAAACGACACCCACAGCATGCATGAGAAAAATTTCGTACAAAGAGACACGCATCCATGAGCACACTAAAGCAGGTGTTCTCTGATAATATGTAAGACAACACTGTAGTCATGAAGTCCAAGGTGTGAATGTGAACACAGCATGTGAGCTGATACCTGCAGCATTTAACCAGAAAATGCCCCAGGTTGTGTCCAGGTGGTCTGACTGCAGCTGACCTGGGGGCCTCACTATGCCTCTCACCAAGTTCTACTGTAGACGGACTCTAAGCCTGCAAACTGCCATGAGTACCAGAGGGAAAACCTTAAAAATAAAATTAATTTCCTGTATTTTCTAGTATAGGCGTATATATATATTTGACACCTGTATAAAGAGATGTAAAATGCTGCTGTTACAATCCGGCAGTATTTAAGTCCTACTCATAGCACTATTCTTTGTTTTTTTGTGTCCAGAGGAAAAGCATTTAGAGAAGCAAATAGAAGTAGTTCTGGTGAATAATGAGTTGAGTAACAAGGAGCATTTTGGACTTGCACAAAGTCATTCACCAGACAAAGCAGAAGTATTGGAGTGAGTCCAGAGGAGGCCACAAAGATGCTCAGAGGGCTGGAGCACCTCTGCTATGGGGACAGGCTGAGAGAGTTGGGCTTGTTCAGCCTGGAAAAGAGAAGGCTCCAGGGAGATCTCATTGCAGCCTTGAAGTACCTGAAGGGGCTACAAGGAAGATGGGGGGGGGGGACTTTTTACAAGGGCCTGTAGTGACAGGACAAGGGGTAACAGGTTTAAATTGAAAGCAGGTAGATTTAGATTAGATATCAGGAAGAAATTCTTCACGGAGAGGGTGGTGAGGCACTGGGACAGGTTGCCCAGAGAAGCTGTGGATGCCCCATGCCTGGAAGTGTCCAAGGCCAGGCTGGATGTGGCTTGGAGCAACCTGGTCTAGTGGAGGGTGTCCCTGCCCATGGCAGGAGGGTTGGAACTGGATGGTCTTTAGGGTCCCTTCCAACCCAAACCAATCTGTGATTCTATGATTCTGTTTCAGCAGCATGTTTGGAGTAGTTTCTGCTTGGTGACAGAAAGTAAAGCCGAGTTACTAATGTAATAACCTCAGGAGCTGTGAAGTAGACCCAGCGGAAAGGGAGGGAGCTGGACTGTATCCTCTGTGTTTACTAAGTGCTCGCCAAACCTGGGTGTGCAGGGAGGACATCCCATATTTGACTTAAGGGGAAAGTGCTCAAATCCCTGTTGATATAGACTAAAACATGTCACTTAAAGTACATTCTAGCTTGCAGGACTTCTGTTATGGATGGCAATTCACAGCAGTGAAGTAGTATAAGTGGCTTAGAGGAGGCTGAGGGGCCAGAAATTAGGTATGCCATCTTACAGTTGTAAACTAGGAAGCTTTGCTTCATAATACGTGTGCCAGGGCCTGATTGGAAGCATCTTCCCTTAAACTAGTTGTCACAGGATTCTACAGGAGCGATTTCACAGTCACACATGTGCTGGGTATTTTCACCCTTCTGCAGGCCCTTCTTTTCCACTGTTTCCCTTTCAGCAAAGAATCTCAAATGTAGATTTTCCTAAAATCTCATTTGCAGAAGATAGTTTTTTAATGGTAAAAAAACCCCAAAAAACTGGAATGGAGCTGATGCATCAAGGCATTAACATGGAACTGCCTGCTAAAGAGGCAGTGGACAGCTGAGGATAGAGGAGTGGTGGATCACCCTGTAACAATTTGAATTTGCTTTGTAAAATTTTTAATCTCTGTTTGGCTCATGGTCTCTGAATATTACTAGGAGGCACTTGAACCTGAAGGACATAGAGGTATGTAGTTCATGCCTCTACACAACAGAAATCCATATATTTTCCTATTTGTTTGCCCTAGCAGCCGACCAAAAAAAAAAAAAAGCAGGGATTTTTAAAGTCTGAAAAGGATTTTACCATTTCCATAGCTTGTGCAAACAGTGTGGGCAGTTTATTAAAAATCTACCAAGGGGAAATTTTTGGAGTGACTGATGCATAATTTATACCCCAAGCCTCTGAAGGATAGATTGTAAAAAAGCCAGTGCTGATCAAAGGAATCGTTAATGTGCCGCGGAAGTTATTTGGAGGTTTGACACATGCTGAGTTTTTAAACTAATCTCTTTGAGTAAGTTCCTTGAATGCCTCTCAGTGCATTCAGTGAATGCAGATCTCAGAGGAAAAAATGTCTTTGGGTTTCAGAAATGAAACTACTGGTCGAAAATGAAATAAAAATTTCCCTGAAAACTCAAACTGGGCCAAATTAATCTCAGGTGGCCAGGATTAAACAACGTGAAACAGACTCAATTCTTTATCTTCAACCAGGTCAGGTCAATTTGTACTTGCAAGACAGAAAACCTAAAAACATTGCCAGGAGAAAGTAGATAACGTAGATGGGATGTTGACAAAATGAGAGAAAGGAAATGAGGAACACAGTGAGAAGTGATAGGACCAGGAGGGGAGGAACAGAATAAGGAGGTAGCATAAAATGGCAATGGACAGCTGAAGCTGGCATTTCATCTCCATGAATTGCTAGCAGCATGTAAGGAGCACTGGAGGTTTAACAGAAGAAAGTTAAGCTCACTGTGGGGTTTTTTTTTGTAGTGTACATCTCATGTGAGTTTCAGGAATGCAGCCTTCAGGTGCTGTTAGGGAAGTTGCTCTGATGGTTTGGGCCTGAAGTTTTGCTTAGTGCTCCAAAACCGGTACTTATTGCTTCCCTCACAGTGACTGAATTCAAAACAGGGTCATGAACACCATCCCTCAGTGGCTGAGCGTTCGTTACTAAGCTCTCAATTGGTATGATGGCCTTGAAAACCCATCATAGCAGTGCTGTAAAAACATTACTCTTGTACTGTGAAGCAGACAATGGAATTGGGCCATTAATGTTACTGGGCACATACTGTAATTGTACCGAGAAGCTGCAATTATAATCAGTAACCATTGTGTTGGATATTTTACAGACATACGGATATCATACAATTCATTTCCTGTACCAAAGATGCTACGGTATATAGAGACATGTAGACAAGGTAAACACATGGAAGAAAAAGGAAGTATTGTTTTTGTTCCACTTAGACAATGTTGAATTGAAGTGTGATTAGTTTACAGTCATGTTCGTGAAGCACAGGTGATAAGGAATGGACCTGAGACTTGTACAATGTCAGGTCTGGACACACCAGATTGAGAAAACTGGTGGTTTGGATTTCATCTGAACAGCCAAAAGCATTCCCCAAATTCTTGCACCAACTACATACCCCTTTAGCAAACAGCTGCCGCTTTGAAAACCAGAACGCTGCTGAAACATGGACATGCCATTAAGACCCCCATCTGAAATAGGTTGTACGGAGGCCTGTACACCTGAAGATGCTAGCCTGGCCTGGCAGCACTCACCGCTGTTGCTGCGTTTCCTGCTTATGTCGAGGGTTCCTGAAGAGCTATCGCCTTCCTCAGGAACTTCTGCCAGGTCAGCTGTCTGCAGGGACAGAAAGAGCAGGTGAGGTGGAATAAGCCAGAAAAAGTGAGCAATGAGACCCACGCAAGGGTCTTTGGGGAATGTAGTACTTGGGTGCTATCACAGCAGAGCAAGTCAGCCTAATGGGGTTGCAGAAATCACTGTACCTGGCAGTGTACAACAAACACCTACTTCACAGGGAGCAGGGAAAGCCCAGGAAGCCTCCAGACTAAGTTTCCAGTCTGGAGTGCAAAAGATTTCTGCAGTATAAAGTGAAGTGAAAGTTGAGGAATAAAGGATTATGTTAAACATCATGGTTCATACAAAATAGAAGGGGCCTGGGGAAATTTGCAGGTCCTGCAGGTGTACTATAGCTGTCTACCAAGGAGACTGGACATAATTGAAACTATTGACTATAAATTTGTTACCCCTGAATATATTATTCAGTAAAATAACTGTAACGTAAAGGTGATTTTAATTCTGTTAACATGCTGTGAAAGAAGGAGCTGGAGTGTGATGGAGTTGATGAAGTCGGTCTTTAAATACCTGCCATCAATTTCTTTCTAAACAGTCATCTGGCGGGTATGGTTAGGGGAAAATGAAACCCAAATGTTTTTGTTAGAACTACTATGATTTCTTATTTGTTTCATATTAATGTCGATCATGATTAGGGACCCATTGTTCCAGAGTGTAGGAAAACATGGGATGACATAATCTCAAGCCTTAGAAGTGTAGTCTGCATAAGGCACCAGATTCCTTGGCTGGGTAGTCAGCTTCTCCGTGTATAGCCCAACAGGAATCAGGAGTTGCTCCAAACAACTCTGTCTGAATCTGACCTTACAGAACTTCAGCTTCTTAACTCTCCGCATGCAACTTCTTTTGGGTAAAACGTCTTTGATTACCACAAAAACCCCACATTGAACTTTAGTCAGGTGCTCTCTCTAATCTGAAAAACTGTAAATCTCTCTATATTTCTAAGATTTATTTATTTACTGTTAACAGGATTTAAAGACACATGGAAGGATTTAACATCATTATTCCATGACACTCTAAAATTATACTGCACACATATGTCTGTTGTTTTGCAGACCTTTGCCTGAGCTACAGAAGAAAAGACAAACGAGGAACATTCACTGCTTTTGTTCAGGGAGCACAAAATTTGAATTGCTTTATAGACTATTTTTTTCCCTTTTACTAGTGTTGACAACAAAGCTTTTTTTAGAAAGTACTTTGACAATTTTATTTCCCCTATCTAGTACTTTCCTAGCTACTTCTCCATCCAAGGGTACTAATGAACAAAGAGGTTAAAAGTAGCTTTATGCCATATTTATGCCTTGGTTTTAGACTCAGCCTTTTGCAGCAGGTCATGTTTGTCTTGCGTCTTGCACAAATGGCTCACTCCCGGATGAGAAGGCACTGCAATACAGTACTAACAAGGAGTCAGTGTAAAGCACATCCAGGGATTTCTAGTTGCTGGGTGAAGAAGGGAAAAACTGTCTTTGTTCAAATAGTAAGTTCCAGCTATTTTTCATCTTATTGTTATGGAATGCTCCTGTCTTCATAGACTAGCTTAGTAATTGCTGATTAGCTTCATGTTTTTTTGGTACCACTGCGTATGGGATGTTCAATGACTCTCTTCAGTATACACCTCATCAAAACCCTCCTGAACTAACCTCAGTTACCTTTAACGATTTGTCAGTCAAGAACCTTATGACAAATGGTCTAATACAAATGATAGAGGTACAAAACAATTTTTGAGAGGAGCCAATCTGCAAAAAATAACAAGAAGTCGAATCACATTTACATCACCTCAAGTGACTTTCTGCAAAAATGTGGGTTGCAGAAGCACATTTTTGAAGGAAGCAGTAGGTAGTAAATCTGGAGCATATGGCCACTTTCTTTTATGGGAAATGCAGAATCCAGACTGAAGAATCACAGTGGGTGCATCCACACTGCTCAGTCATGTTAAAAATACCTCGGCTAGTTCCGAGCAAGATATCTTTAATCTGCACAGACATGAACTGCAGTCCTGGAAGCTTCATGGCTGTAGAGGCAGGACATGGCTTTTAGGCTAGTTGTCTTTGCTGTCAACTATCTGCAGCAGGAGCAGCTATGATGCTCTGACCCAGAGCAAGCCCTTTGGCAGCTTTCATACCACCTGGGAGGTGAAGTAGGACCCAAGGTGTCACCATGTGCCTGGTGTCCCTGCTACGGTGGCGTTGCAGAACATTGAAACACTCCCCAGCTCCCAAGGCTGGGGCACAGCCCATCTGCAAAGCCCCAGTGCTGCTGTAAGGCTCACAGCTGCGTTACTGCTTCTGCTCTGAGAGGAGCAGAGCAGCACAGAAGTGAGGACCACCAGGCAAAGGTCTTAGTCCCTATGCATTATTAACCGCACTTGTGCTGCTTGCTCACAAGCTCTGGTGCATTTTTACCTGTGCTCTAAGGGTTCTGTGCCCCTGCTCTGGTCACTGCTCAGTGCCTGCTCCTGGGTGACACACCCCAGCTGTAAAGCTCCATGGCCCTAGCATTTGGGTCAGGGTTGTGGCTGCCCCTGTTTTTTATCCTTGTCTCAATCCACAGGCTTGCACTGGCAGAAGTTACAGTTTCACATGTCTGTTTATTCAGTTCTTTAATGTTTTCTCTGTGCTGACAGGTGTTATATTCTCTCTCAGCCTCAATACCCTGGAGAAATTCCCATAATGAACTTGTGTTCCTCATTCTACACCCACACCCCACCTAGTTATGATCAGCTCCCGAGGGCAAGCTGACACAGTACTCGTGATTTCCACGCTTGAGTTGCCATTCATAATTCAACATAATGCTTTATAGATTTAGAAAGCAATAATTACATTTGTATAACTTCTGTTTCAAAGTAAATTAAATAATTGCAAGAAAGAACTGCAATCACTACGCGACAGGTGGTAGAGTCACTTTGGGTTTTAAAAAAGAATGGAAATTACCAAATTCCTTTTAAGGCAAAACCAAGGGTGGATAAAGGACATGTCCTTTAATAACTGCCTTGCAGGTATCTTGTTTAAATTTGTCTGTCTTCTTACCCATCTGACACAAATGGATGTCTGGTTAGAGACCACCTATACCACCTGAGGTTACAGTTCAGCCATGTGGGTGAGCGTACGTTTAAGTGCCAGAGCAATGTTGTACCAAACATAAACAGATTTTAGCGCAACTTTAAATTAAACATGGAAGTATTTGCTTTGAGACCTGGAGACCAAGTCTCATCATGTCTCTGTGCCTGGTGATTTGTATTCTGGGGTGAGTGCAGGACAGACTGTCAGATAATGTGGGTCTGATCTTTCGACGTGATAATCAGCTTTAGCCTCCAGTATATTCAGATATCATGTGGTTTTTTGTGGATTTTTGGTTGGTTGGTTGATTGTTTTTGGTGGTGGGTTATTTTTCCAGGGGGTGAAGCGTGGAGGATCTCTCAGGGAAAAAAAGAGAGCCCCAGGCAAAGCCTTAAGTGCCTGTTTATGAGAGGTGAGAGGGTATGAAACGTTCTTTCAACACCATGAATGAGCCCTTGATCTCATGGGTCCCAATACTGTTAAAATAACCGTTTCAGTAAAGAGGAAATAGGTGTTATAGTTGAACTAGGTATGGATTTAGCAAAGGTAGGGCTAAGGGAACTATTGTTTCCCTTGTCCTCCTTCTCCAGCTCTTCTGCCATGGCCCTGAAGAAAGTGTCTTTCATGATAGGTGAGTGAATGAGAAGGAAAAGCAAGAAGGTGAAAATCTTCCTGTCTGGATACAAGCAGCGGAGCACACCTGCCTGTATTTGGGTTTTGGAGAGAGAAGCCCAAATTTGTTATGCTCCCTTCCTGAGCCTACACTGAGCAGGGATGGAGGTGTCAGTCCATCACATTGTTGCAGTAGCAGTGGCTTAATTTTGCCTGGGCTTGTACTGGGGAGCTTGTACTTTCAAATCTAGGCTCTGAGTACTCCAGCCCAACATTATCACTCGTATGAAGGGTAAATGACCATGACCACCAACAGGCAGGTTGTGTCTACTCCAGCATGACAGTTAAATATCGGTTCCATTTTCACACAGATATGCAAAATCAAAAGAATATAATTTCATTTTCCAATTCAATAAAATAAAATAATTTAATTTATATTTTCCCCTTTTTTCTTAAGAGCCATCTAAAAGATACTTAAAACTCAAGTTTGCAACAGTAATGTGTTCTGGTCTCGTTTTGGAAGCTGGGAGTGAGATTATTTTTTTTACAGCTTGAAATACACGTTTTGAGAACACTGATACAAACCCCTGTGAATGAATATCTGTTTCTCCTCCACAAAGAAAATGGAAGAAAGAAGTGGAATACTTACAGAGTTTCTGTTGGGAGAGTCAGATCCACTTCCAGAACTGCCCTTTTTGGTTTTCTGAGCTAAGGAAGTCCCAAAGCGGAGAGTTTCGTACACAGGGTCAACCTTGTTTCCACAGGCTGCAACAGAAGGAGCAAAACAGGCATCAAACCCTTGAATGAACCTTCTGTCCATGTTCCCACTCCACTTGGAGAAACACCTGTCTCTACCAACATATTGGGGTGTATGCTTAGAAACCCAATTTGAGAGACTATCATGGTAAAAAGTGTTTAATTAACTTAAATTGGCTTTTATTATTGATTTTCTGCTGCCTCTCTCCTCCCATAAAGATCATCCTCCCCTCCTACAGGCTTTTCAGGTCCTTGTCATTGCCCTACCATTGCCCAGCTCAGTCTAGGAGTAGCCAGCATGCCCACTACTCCCACTGATGTATGTCTGTTCAATTCTCACTCCCACTCTCCCTCATAGTTGGCCCCAAAGTCATATCCCATGGCAGAAAAATGGATGTCTTCCATTAGCATGGACAAATCCAGTCCAAATCCTCTTCTACCTACTGCATTATTAGACCTCAGCCTCCCTTGCAGTACACGGCAGTAGACATGTAGAAGGCAGTACGTTTGTAGCACTGTGTAGAAGGAGGGAAATTTTGGCCAAAGTACTGAGAAAATACATGGGATTTTGAATTTTGATGAAAGCAAAGCACACCTCATATTTTTAGCCACAGTTTGTTCAAAATGTTTCTATTACTTGTGACAAAAATGATGGATGTTTTTTAGAAAGAGAAACTTAGCTGAAAACCATGTAATTCACTTCTTTTTTTTTTTTTAATTTTTCAAATGGCAAACCCAACAAAGTAAATGTCCACAGACAGGTAATTTTTAACTGACTGCTTAGTTTTGGCTTTCATTTTTTTGTACTGTCAGGCTTGCCTGGTAGAGTACTGGTGGGGAGAAATATTTTCCAGATTCAACTGAACTTCTTCATTTCAAGATGTTTCTTTTCAAGAATTTGTTGTTACAGGGAGAAAAGTCTGGTCTTTTAAATTCTTGGACAATGTGTAGACATGGTCAATAAGGAAAAATAAGAGGAAAGTAAGAAGCGTGGGTGAAAAAGGACAGGAACTTAACAAAGTCCTTCAAAAGCATTAGAATGCCTCCCACGGTTTTGATCCCTCTGTCTTTCCTCTGGTTCTTCCCAGCTCAGAGCTTCACCTCAATACTGCAGTGTTTCTTCCCTTTCAAGTCCCTACCTTGAGCTCAGGAAGTCATTATTATAAACAGGGTGATTACTAAGAGGTTAGATGTAGGGGGGTTTGAGTGAAACGCACAATAAACACACCCTCTCCTCTTCCAGCTTTGTATCTTTGAAGTGGTCCTTTCCTGAGGTGGCAGAAGGACATCCAGTCACCGAAAGGAGCTGGAAGGCTGCTGAGGGTAAATACCATGGCTGGAAGTCTGCCGCTGCTGTTGCAGAGCACTGCCAAGGGGAGACTGAACGGAAAAACAATCAAAACCTACCAATAGGCATCACTTCTTTGATGCAGCCAAACTGTTCATGAATGAGTAGTGGTGAGCTGTAATACCGTCGAAATCCCTTTGGCTGGAGGGAGAGAAAGCAAAAAGAAATGAACTGCGTTGCTGCCATGACTGATGTACGTAGAAACAACCTCAGCTCTTTGGCTAGTGGTGTAACCGTATGGCGATGCTGGGAATTTGCCTCTTGTGGTTGAGTCACTGTGGGGTTTATAGAACAGGGTTTTATTTGATTCTTCTCCTGGAAAAAGCAATTTCCCATATTTATGTGGAAGGAGGAAGGACTCATTTTCAGCCCGCCTTTTGTTTTTGTCTTACACAAAAGCAGCACAAATTAATTGCAGCAGAAGTGCTGAATCATTAGAGGTTCTGGGAAGTTTCCCCTCTCCTTTTCTTCTTATCTAATGTGAATTTGCATTGTTTTGCATTTGTTAAACATGAGACTATTCTTACCCACCCCAACTCCCAATCCTCATGTTCCCACATACTGTGAAACCAAAGGAATTTAGAGCCTTTCCATAGATTTTTCTAAGGCTGCTGACTGTCTGCAGCTTCTACTCTTTGTTTTGTAAATTCAAAAAACTCCCCAAGTCATCACTGAGTACCCAAATGAAGGTGCTAACATCTAAGTCTTTGGAAATGCCCTTCAAGGTATTAGACATTCACAAATGGTCTCTCAGGTTTCCAGTCTTTGAAGGCTGTGAGAAACCTCAGTCACGTTGAGAAGTCGAAAAGCCTCATGGGGATGCATTTTCTTTATCCTATGCTTAGTGTACATCAAAAAAATGATGGACAACTAGTTCATTTGTTAACAAACTGCGTTATGGACTGAGAAGGAATGAGGAGATCGATAAATTTTTGTTCTTGGAGGAATAAATTCCAGATTCCCCAGCCTTGGTTTGACCCAAACAAACTAGATTCAGACAAAATATGAGCTCATAAAGCTCCTATGACTTTGCTGGATGACTTCCTGCTTTAAATTTGACCTCTAATTTTCTGCTTTTGTAAACTAGTAACCACAAGAGCTGAGGCTGGAATCAAGAAAACATAGTTTGAAGGATTTTTTATTTGTTAAACTCCACTGAAATATTTTGACTAATTTGTAGAGTTCCTTGAGAAATGTGCACTGCAGCAAGCACAGTTTAAATCAAGGGAATTAATTCTGATATTTAGGTAAATTTGGATTATTTGAGTATTTGCACATCCACAAAGCAGATCAGATTTGTATTTAATTTTTCTTCAGGTTTCTGAGTAATAGCTATTGCCCGGATTAGTAATAGAGCTTTACTTTTCCCACCTCAGTAAAGTGACCTGGTCTCAGTTCTGTTAACGCACCAGCTAAATGCCAGCCAAGGGGTCAGGCACACAAAGCAATCTGCTCCAGCACAAGCTGGTGCCTCCGGCTGCACTTGCTCCCCTGAGCTGCTCACTTACCAGCTTGCCCATGCAACGCTGCTGTCCAATACTGTCTGCACACTTGTGGTGGATGCTCATCTTACAGGCCTTACAGCGCAGTCCGTGCTTAGCGTTTGTCCCTGTGAAATGCACGGAAATGATTTAATTAGGCAAAATCAATAGTTTCCATGCATTTAATGAATGTCCTAAAAGAACTGATGGGGAGGTCAGTTGCAGTAGAGTAAATATTGAAGGCATTCTTTGCCTTGCCTGCTTTTTTTTATATGCATTTATACATGCATTTTCTTTACAGCCTCTCCTTTTTAGGTGTTTCTCCCCCAGGCTCTTTCCTACGCTATTGTTGCCTTTACATATATATTTGATTATTCTCTGTTTTATGATAGTCTTATCAGTGATGTCTCTGCCTTGTGAACATCAAGCAAAATTGTTCTGATGTTTTGAAAGGGCTTGGCATGAGAGTTGTGTGTTGTTGGGAGAAGTACTGAAGGAGCACTCAGACTCTGGAGCTGCCCTGGGGAGCCAGGCATCAGTGCTGTGCCAGACTTCTCGGGTGACAGGTAGCTCCATAGGTGTGTGAGAGGACTAAGCTAGCTCCCTCACCATTGCTCACCGATGCACCCTGGACTGCTGCTCTCACATCCCTGAGCCAACACTCAGAGGGCACAGGAAGGGCTCCTTGCACATCCCTGACCAGGTCAGTGAGGATGCCATGGGTCTGACCCTGCTCTCCTTCACTGGCATTGGAAAAATTCAGTGCTACATGTAGGGCAGGAGCTCCAGGAGAAATTTTGCGTTACAGAAGCAGATTTCTCCCACTTGGCCAACAGTAGTTCTGCATTATCTTCCATGTGGATCTACTCTTAAATGACAGAGCCAAGTCTGCTTGCTTCCAGGCAGGAACAGTCACTCTTATTCATACACCCATAAGACTTCCTCAATTACGCAGAAGCAGTTAAGCTGCAGCAACCCTTTTATCCCCACAGGACTGTATAAATGGAATGAGTAAACCTGTCAGTTCGTTATCATCTGTGAGAGTGAGTAAGAAACAAGGTAGTAAAGAAACCCCAAAAAACTCTTGACATTTTAACTGGCCTTCATTAGTCAGACATGATAGGAATATTAGTCAGAAGGATGCTGCATCTGAAAGTACTCATGTAGCTTTTGGTTTTGTGAGTAGTCAACGCCATGTACACACTGCTGACTTCATTCAGTGAAATGCTGCATCTGAAAGAGGCACTGCAGGGAAGGGCTCCTCAAGTTTGTGGCAAAACCTGAGCCTTGACAGGACTGCTTGAAGGAGAAGAGGTCCCTGAAGTGTCCCCTTTCAAGCCAGACAGAGGCAGGCTGTAGGAGCTGGGGGCAGTTGCAGCAAGCCAGGCTCAGATGTTTCACTTGTGCCCTTCTTGGGTTTAAGACCCATTAAACCTTACGGGGTTTAAATTGAAAGTGGGGAGATTTAGATTAGATATCAGGAAGAAATTCTTCATGGAGAGGGTGGTGAGGCACTGGGACAGGTTGCCCAGAGAAGCTGTGGATGCCCCATCCCTGGAAGTGTCCAAGGCCAGGCTGGATGAGGCTTGGAGCAACCTGGTCTAGTGGAGGGTGTCCCTGCCCATGGCAGGGGGGTTGGAACTGGGTGATCTTTAAGGTCCCTTCCAACCCAAACTATTCTGTGATTCTATGATTCTTGTAGGACAGAGAACTGACATCCTCCCTGTCTCCCTACTGGGACCGCTGGAGAGATGGGGAATGAGTGGGGTTGAGTGTGGGGTCACTCCGTGCACTCCCATGGAGTGGGATCAGCACCTGCTCCCCGCTTGTTTCCTGCCCGGCCCCTTTAAGCTCAGCCAAGGCAGGGTGCCTCACTGCTGGGGTATGCGCAGAAGACTAGCCTCATTCCTGGGATCTTTTTCCCTAGTAAACACAGGATTTACTAGAACACATACCTGGTTTTTTGTTTGGTGGTTTTTTGGGTTTTGTTTCCTGCTTCTCTGCACTTGGATTACTGTGCTGTGAGGATATTTTCAGTTATGGTTTCTTTTCAATAATGCATACTCAAACCAATATTGCATTCTGTGGCTTTGTGTTTTTATGTGCTGCTGATGAAATGCTGAATCACCCTTCCTGATGATCAACCATGGACACAGTGAGAAAACAGGACTTTCTCCACATTTTTTTATTGTTTTTATAGGGTGGAATGAAAAAAAGGAGAATGGCGTGGGTCTGTACCGGCCTAACTCTTAACCTGCTTTACCAAATTACTGCTGAGATTCAGCTGAAAAGTCAATCGGTCTGACAGTCTGCTGGCTGTGTTATGTTCTTCCAGGCTTTTTAGCATTAACATCACAAGGTCGATATTGGTCCTTTCATGTTATAACCATGTGATCATAGAAGATACACCGTTGCAATATAGCTGCGCATCTAAATGACGTGCAAAATGAATTCAGAATATCTGTGATACTTTCAAAAATCAAACCCCAGCTTTTTCAGAACAGAAATCTGTAGCCATGTGAAAATGAGTAAAACATTACAACAGGACAACACTATATTTCTATTGCTGTATGGCAGTTGTTACTGGTGTGTAGGTAAGTAGTGTCTATAAAGAGAAGAAAGGTATTTTAGTCACACACTTGAGTCTACAAGAAATCTTTATAAATAAAAATGAGCTTTCTTATAACTACCAAAACCTTCAATCTTTAATTCATTGTCATTTCTAACTACTTGATTTACTGTGGGACTAGGTAACTTGAAAGTAATTTGCATGTATCTCCCTGCCTCCCACGGAGAAATAACTAAAGGGCTTAAAGAAGCAGTATTTATCCTGTATTCACACTTAACTACCATATCCTGAGCTCTGAAAATGGTGTTTGTACCTTTTCTTTTTGACCCAGGATAATTCTTTCTTCTTCATTTTCTGATCTCCCTCACACTAAATCAAACCTCCTCAAAGAATCATGGCTAAGCTATTTCAAAACTGTGTACCAGAGGTTAGACAACTACATACTGGCAATATGTGGGAACCAAAAGTTCCTGAGATTCAGAACCGAGGCACAGCCACAGTTCACATAGAATCATAGAATTGTTTTGGTTGGAAAAGACCTTTAAGATCGAGTCCACCTGTCAACCCAGCATTGCCAAGTCCATCCTAAACCGTATCCCTAAGCACTACATCAACTTGTCTCTTAAATACCTCCAGGGATGGTGACTCCACCACTTAGGGAATGCTCCCTGCTCCAATGCTTGACAACCCTTTTGGTGAAGAACTTTTTTGTAATATGGAGAAGAACAGAGCCCGATTTGGTATAGGTGTAAATAAGAACAGATTTTGACCTGTTGTGTCAGTTTTTGGCCTCCCATGTAAGCGAGCTTGGTGACCTGAATAGGACTGGTTTTGGAAGGCATTCTGGTAGTTTGAAATGGCAAAAAAGCAGGCAGAACATGGATCTTGCAAACAAGCTGTGTAAAGCTAAGTGAGTATGGTGAGAGTCCTACAGCCAGTATTGGAGAGGGGTTTTTTTTTGCCTGAAGTAGTGGCACAAGAAGTAGAAACATTATTTGTTGAAATGTATTGAAACATTATTTGCCAATAAATTCACCCCAGAAAGCATGAGAAAACTAGGAACTTGGTCTGAACATACATTAAATAGTAGCAAATAATTGGTATTAATCACTAAAAGTGTAAAATGATGATCATAATAGTAATACCACCACCACCACAAAGAGGCAGACTATTTCAGGGGAATTTTTATCGTTTCACTTATCTGCCATGGGGTACCAGGGCTTGTTTGGAGTTGAAAGCCTCTCTGTGGTGTGTTTATTCCCACTGGGTTAATCTTCCTGTAAACTGAAGCATGGGGAAGGGGAAGAGTAAGGAGAGAGTTCACATCTGAGATGGCTGCAGCGGTGGCTGGAAGGGGCAACGTTCCTGCAGAAGTAGTGGTCTGGGATACCAAAATGCTCTCCTCAGGGAATTCTGGTGAATGTACTCTGATGGCCTGCAAGCCTGACCATCACTCTTGTGTTTGTTTCCTGCCCTCCTAAATAGCTGACAGCCTGGTTGCAGCCTACCATTTATTCCCATTAGTAGATATTCCCCCTATACCAACCTTAAAGCACAGCTGGAAGCTACTGGTATAAAGTATTCACTGAAATGTCTTAGCCCATCAGGAATCATTTCAATTTGTGGTGGATCAGAAACAGAGGAACTAAAGGCTTAGCAATGAAGTTAAACTTGGAGTACCCTAACTACTTTTTTCTCTGTTTTTTGTTCAAAGGGGGAGTAGACTAACAGCTTTGATGGACTCTTTGTTATTACCTTCAAAAAATAATCATCCCTCCCACTCTCTTCTCCAAAGACGCTTACTAAAGTTACTAAATGACATTGTTAAGTGCTGAGCATTCCAGACAAAAGGTTCTGCTCAGTCACTTTTTGATTGCAATCTAGGGATGTGGTTGTCACTATTTTTATTCAAGGCACACTACTTCATTCCCTGAACACGATGGACAGTGTTCAATGAATGAGCAACTCTATTCAATACTTCGTTTTCACTTTCATCGGTCAGTGTGTGTCCTTCAAGCATCATCTCTTGAGTACCATGTTAGACTAATTCCAAATAGCAGGTGATTAATAACCTCATGGCCTTTCCTATGGGATCACTGTCTTTGTCTCTTTATGCCTTGCAATATAAGCACATTTGCAAAAACCTGGATGCAAACGTCCCATTTGAGGTGAGGGACTAATGGGTAAAACAGCGGTGTCACTAATATGACACTATTTGGCCCAGATGCTGGCATTTAAGTTGTAAAAATTGCAAGCTGCTAAAAATGGGGTTTAGAATGGAAAGTACCGGGCATGTTTAGCTGACTTGTAGCGCCCATAGTCAAAACCGTCAATGTAGTCATGAAATTCATATAGGATAAACCCACTCACACGTACACTTGCACATATGTCCTCTGTGTCCTATGTATTAATGCATCTGTTAGTTATGTGACAGTCTGTAAAGGCTGGTATTCCTTTGGCAAATAAAAAAGTCAGAACTAACAAAAGAAACAGTGTTTCCCTGGAAGCAAACAAGGAAATTTCATATCAGGATACCTGAGTAGCTCTTAAACAAACTTACAAATGAGGTTCTGCCACAGTCATTTTCTTCAGGTACCAGCTAAGACATCCAGACACCCGGCATTGGAAGGATGCATTGTTTTGAGAAACAGGTCAGGTTCAATAACACCTTGCTTGAAATACTCCATGACTGGGTCAACTCTCATTTGAATATCTAAACCAGTGGCTCAGTTTTCCAGAACAGCCATGGAAAATTGAATCTTGAACCGTTCTGATAATCTGACCATAAACACTACCAAAAGGACACAGCACGTCACTTTTGTAAATCTAAACCTTTGTTGGAGGAAGCCTAAATGGAAATAGAACACCTCAAAATAGGTGAATGGACAGATTTGGAGGCATAGAGAGACAGAGGAGACGGCAGAATTTGACTCCAAGTCTGTCTCTACTATAAAAGTAATTTAGTAATTACTCTGCATTTCAGGAAAGTGACATTTATCCTAAGGAATGCAAATGAAAATTGTTTGTCACACAGAGCGAATGGAACCTTTATCATCCTCTTGGCCAGCAAAGCTATGGCCACAGCACTGTTGGCTGGTGCTTTTTGCCTGTTGTTTCCAGACTCAACATAAGATTAACAGCTAGGGAGGGAGAACGAGCCCTACAGCCTGAATAAATTTGTAAGGAAACTACAAACGATGGTAACAACATGACGTTATGCTGACTGTATGAAGATAACTATATTAGGCACTTATGCTACAGTGGAAAGAAAAAAAGAAAAAGGAAAGAATAAAAAGATTCCGGTTTATAAAAGAGAGAAAGAAGAAGGGAAAGAGACACAGAGAGACTGTCACCTCCAGCTCATCCAGCTATGACCCAATCACTATTTTTATCATTCCAGCTGAGAGGAACACACCAGTCAGAAATAGTTTTGATTTCAAGCTTTCATAAATAAATTCATTTAAAATTACATATTTTCCATAGAACTTCGACTTCTGCTGTGGGAGGCTGATAAAAATAATGAGTGCCTTGCCCCTTTCTCCCCAAGCACATTTGCAATTGTCACCGGAAAGCTGTCGCTGTGCCAGAATTTATGGGAAATGGAGAATATTAAGCAAGCTGGGGCAGTATTGTAGCAGTGAAGGGTTTAGGATGTCACCTTAGAAGGAGAAATAAGTGTCTCTGAAATGGCACTGGTGCCCCTGCAGCCATGTCTAAGACTTTGCACAACCTCCTCTCCCACCCCCATCTTAATTTTTCATTAATCGTTTTTGCATAAAAGCTCTGATGCTGAAAGGGAGACTATTCTTAAAAATTATTCTATAGCTACTTCCTGCCCCTGCAGCTGGTTGCTGCTGGCTAAGCACCACTCACCCTCCTCTTACCTCTGCTCTGCCTCAGTTGACAGCTGTGGGTAGATCAGAGAATGGCATTTTCGACACAGGACACTCAAAAGTTAAAATCCTTGAGCCTAACTCCCCCAAATCATTAGGTTTGTAAGGATGAGCTGGGCATCCTTTTGCCTGCCTTTCCTTGGCCTTCAGCCTCCTCGGGTTCCTTCCACCACCTTGGGAATTGCCCCCTTCCTCTGCCCTAATACCTGGTACCCTTCTGCTTCTTTTTCTTAGCTGATGCTGGGACCCCGTCACCTGTCCCAGCTGATAATGTGTAGAGGACAGAGGTGCAGATTGTCAGCTGCTCATCAGGTGAGCTACAGGTCAGAGCCTGAACCCAAATTTCCCCAGCCATCCTAGATGTCCGACCACTGGAAGTCATTGCTGTCTGATGCTTCATTGACAATTCAAGTTGATGGACACAGAGTTGCCACGTGCATTGACTGATACACAAATATTCACCTCACATAAAATTACTGGTACTATGAGCAATCCTGTTGCACTTTCCACTGCTAAACACAGGACTGAATGGATTGTTCAAAAAAGTAATAAAAAGAGGACATAAAAATTTGGTGGTCTTCTGTGTATTGTTCCTAATTAGCCCACAGATAAATGTATTATGGCAGCTATTGGCATTGTCACGTTGATGATTCAAAAGGGTCAATTTTCCTTTTTTAAGGAGATTAAATTACACTTTATGGATACCCTTCTCTTTTGATCTGACTAAATGGTCTACATTCACTTGAATGATGTGGCAAAGGTACTTTATACATGAATAACAGACATATAGGGTGAAAATGTTCAAAACACACCGAGAAAGCTCAGCAAAAATCTTATTTAGGCAAATTTTCATGAATAATGGCACCATGATATTAACTTTAAAGGTTTTACTCTTTAGTAAAGGGCTTTTCTTGAGTGTTGTTTTTTTTTTTTTTTTTTTTTTAGATTTAGTTAAATCTGCTGGTTTAAAATGTGCAGAGCTGTGGGTAGCTTAAGTTAGCTCTGTGGGACGGGGGTACACTGTACAGGGATCCAACAACACGCGTGAGCTAGAGGAATAACCCCTCCATTTGGGACTAAGCTGCCAGGTCTGGCCTTGAGTCCTTGTGTAAATCTAAACCAAATGGGGTGTGAGGAGAAGCTGGGACTTGTATATTTATGTTCTGTAGAACAGGACTTGATATCCAGCCATGGTACCTGTTCTGCCAAAGTAATACGTTTTAGATTTTACGTCACCGAGAGGTGTGGGTCTTTCTGGGTGCCTACCACACCCGATTTCTCCATAACAATATCCACTGTTTAAATAGCAAGAAAAGTTACCTTGTATGTAGGCAGGCTACAAAACAGTGCATAAAATTAGAACTGACTTCCTAGTGACATAGTTTTCTTTAGAAACGACATGCTGAGAAAAAAACTGAGGCAGTAATAGGCAGGTTTTTCTACAAGGCTGTTACAGAGAAGAAAAATATCCCTGCAAAAAGAAAGTCCTTTCTTAACTTCATGGTTTTAAATCATACATATCAGCAAGAGGAAACGCTTTTATTCCTCTTACAAATCAACTCTTTAACTCCTTGACAAAGCACTTCCACTGCTGCCAGACCTTTTATTCTTCGGTTCAAGAACAATGAGAATTACTTAAAATGCAAATAGGCCTTTACTGTCTTTTGGTGCAAAAGTGATTTTCATTCTTGGCGTCTGGTGATCAGAAGAAGATGAAACTCACTGCTCTGTGCTGAAAAACTTGGCCACAGGAGTGTTTTTATTTTTGCAATGCACTTTTCACATATTCATCAGCTTTGCTATAAATGTCTGTCCCTGAAAGGAAATATCCACCTCCGTACTTCTTAAAATACTGTATCTCAGGTTTTTAATCCTCTAAATGTTAATTAAGATGCTGGAATGCCATGATAAATAAACTAACAGCTAACCCTTATAGAAAGAAAAAGTCCCGGTCCTCTAAAAAACAAACACAATATATCAAATCTAATGTTCTTTGCTTTAAACAAACTGACACCGATATCTTAATACCCAGTTGGTCAGGCTCAGGTTATTTGTACCTGTGTTCTTACATGTGTTGAAATGAAAAGGCATCCAGTTACAGCCTTTTTATGTTGTGTTTCGAGATGCTTTGAAAAAGCAGCTGAATTTTGTAGGGCCACTTATATGTGCTGAAATCTTGCTCTTTCAAGGGTCTCGTACACTTACAGAGGAGCTGGAAAATAGAAGAATATCTAAATAAAAACTGTGCTGCAAAACGAAGAGTAGGGCTCTGTGCTTGCTGAAAATGTGGGAAAAGAGTTACAGAACAAAAGAACAGTCTGCCTTCAGCAAAGGGATTTAATATCCTCTCTGCTCTGCAATGGATTTTAAGCATTGCCTGTTGCCTATAGAGCTCCATCATCAACGGGCTTGAAATGAGAGGCTGCCAGAAGATTAGGACAATCAATTAGGACTATAAAAGTCCTTCTCTTAAGGAAAAAACGCAATATGTAAATAGTCAGATGCTCTCTGGATTTCTGCTATTTTCAACTTACTGAGGTTTTTGGCTCTTTCCTACTGTAGCAAAACCACTCTCATCAGTGCAACCCCTTGGTGATGTTCCTAGTCTTTGTTAGCACAGACTGGCAGCACCTGTAGCGATGGGCCTCACACGTGGAATGCAGGTGTATGACTTGCCATGGCCATGACTCCTCTCCCTCTCTCTTTTGCCCAGTTCACAGTAGCTAGTGAAGGACCTGGGAAGTGGAGCAACAGAGAAAAACTACACGTGTCTCCACTTAAGATTTAGTGCATGGTCAGGATCTGGTCACATGCAGGCTTCTGCTCCAAAGCCAATTATTCCAGTGGATCACACGTAGACTTCGTTGGAAGCTACAGGGGTAAGTGACAGCATGATTTGCTCAGACTAGAGATGATTCAGGGCGCCATGGTAAGTAACTAGGCCGTTATACCAGTTGGTGTGACCAGTTTTCAGGGAAGTTATTTTTACGGTTAGTCACAATGTGTTGCTTCTTCACAAAAATTTGCAAACACTTTTTATAATAAAGTGTTTCAGTTTCTTTTTCATAGTATTTTGAAAAAAAAAAGGTGAAATGGTAAATGCGGAAAAACATTCAAATGAAATGTTTCAACCCAAGTGTAAGTTTATTCAAATTTCTCTTTTTCCAGATAAAGTTACTAATTTTAGTGAAATCACATAAGTTGGGCAGAAACCCGTTTTCCTTTACTACTGTCGTCTGTTCAAAAAGACAATCTCAAATCTTCGCTGTTATAATCTGAGAGAATTTGATATATAACACTGCTGGCCTAAAACATACCTACAAGTACACTTCCACCTGGCATTCACCATTGTTTAAATGAATAAGAAAGACTTTTGTCAAATGTTTCTAGAGAAGTTTCTGCCACTCCGCAATGCATAAAGATTATTACCTGCCTAGGAGGTCAATTTGGGGAGTGAAAAAGTGTGGAAATGAAGTTGAATCTTTACTTCTAAATATTTAAATCATTCAACCAAAAATACCAAAAATCTGCATTCTAAGATTTTGTCTATCAACAGGAATAATTCAACGTATCACTCACAGACTGTCCAGGGTTAGAAAGTATTTGCATTATCTGAATTCACCCTGGATTCAAATAAGAACAATCCAAGCCAACTCAAGGCATAGCTTTTCTCATCTACACATGTGGTTTGCACCAGCATGACATGTTTGTTGTACAAAAGCCTTAATTAAAATATTGACCATAGTTGTGCTACCACTATTAGAGATAAGGAAACCTATAGGGAAAGCAACAGGCTTGGCAGCTAGCGCTGTCTGGCCTGTCCAACGACATAGGCTATAACAAAAGTCTAGTCACCTTGGTTTTAGCAAGATGATTTCTAGCACAACAGGAGCTGTTGATGGGAAGTTACTGAAGGCATGATTTGGGTAAGGGTGAGAGGGGAGAAGAAAAGCAGACTGGTGTGTCAGAAGGCACTGGCATGTTAGCTGGATCTCACTAACAGAGAGCTGGGACAATGCACATATTCAGATTTAGGAGCTGTCACAAGCAAAAAACAGCTGACATTTTGAACACAAACAGGCAGCAGGTAACTCTGTATGCGCATGGGCACATGTCAGAAATTGAACTCCTGAACTCTTGGAAAGGAGCCTGCTACTTGCCAGCTGCAACCGGTATGGGCTGCTTGGAAATTTTGATAACACTGACTAAACAAAAGTGATGTAACCCAAATCCTCCAATTAATAAAGAGAGAGGGGACTGACCCACTAGTTAAGAGGCTGATTATGCACTGTTCTTACGCACATACACTATTAGACTGAAGGACCTGGAAGCTTGGTTTCCAGAAAGAAGGTCTGGTGCCAAGAGATGCGTTCCTGAAAGGAAGAATTGGTCTCGGAAAGAAGATGGTGAAGGTCCTGGCCTGGGGAAAGGTCTGGAAATTGGGGTAAGATCCTGGACATGAGGATGCCATGGACATCAATGCCAGGGTATGCCTAGGGACCTTGGCTAGTGGTACCTGAGGCAGGTAACTGCAAGCAGCAGGCACCAACGTGACTTTCTGCCCAACCTTACCCGGTAAGCAGAGACCTCCCTGCAGGGAAGGATAGACCGACGGAATGAAATGCTGGTGGGTAGGGAGGGATGGAGGGAGTATGAGAAAGCATAAGTAGGGTAAATGCTGTAATGTCATGATTCTTCAATAAATCCTGGTAGGCAGATCCTGTCCACATCGGCATTTATGCTGTCTCACCCTTGACAAGAACTCAGCATCATTTTTGATTCTTTGGGTAGGAAACAACCTAAATTCCAGATGGGGCATTTTGAAAGAGCATCTGTGAGAGATGCACCCAAACCCCATCAATGTCTAGAGTGTTGAATTTTCTGTTGGTCTTCAGAAAAATCTCTGTTTCAGCTAACAAAGTGTTTGTTGCCCTTGGAGAACACCACTAAACACTTCAGTCTGCCAGACCATGTCATCAGCTTGTTATGGAAAACAACTGCTCATCAGAGCATCCTGTGTCCTCCCTTCTGGTCACATTTGAGACCCATCATACTCGGTAGCTGTTTATCCCATTGTGCTGGTTTTAGCTGGGATAGAGTTAAATTTCTTCACAGTCGCTGGTAAGGGGCTGTGTTTTGGATTCATGCTGGAAAACAGTGTTGATAATACAGGAGTATTTTAGCTAATCCTGAGCAGTACTTACACAGAGTCAAGGCCTTTTCTGCTCCTCAGCCACCCCACCAGGGGGCAAACTAGGGGTGCACAAGAGGTTGAGAGTGGACACAGCCAGGACAGCTGACCCCAACTGAACAAAGGGTTATTCCATACCATTTGATGTCATACTCAACAATTAAACTAGGAGGGAGATTGTCGGGGGCGCTGGTCAGGGACTGGTTGGGCATTGGTCAGTTGGTGGTGAACAATTGTTTTCATTTGCATCACTTGTCTTTCTTGGGTTTATCTTTTTTATTTTCCTTTTCATTACAATTTATTATTATTATTTTACTTTATTTCAACTATTAAACTGTTTTTATCTCAACCCATGATTTTCTCACTTTTACCTTTCTGATTCAGTCTCCCATCCTGCTGGGGGAGAATGAGTAAGCAGCTGTATCATGCTTAATGGCCCTCTGGGGTTAAACCATGACACCTGTCCAGAGGTTATTAATGGAAAATGGACTTCAATGTTCAGCTGTGTTGAGGGACTAGATCTAGCAAAACAGACGAAGCACCTTGGTGTAACCTCTCTGTATTGTGTAGCTGTAACAAACACTGCATGACAGATAACTTCTCACCTTGCAGTTGTGAACATATGTGCAGATGAACCCTTGATGAAGCCAATATGTTCTACTTGGGCTCACAGAGGAAGGCAAAGTGGTGGGATAAAATGAGGCTGCACATAGCAGCCTCCCATTTCAAGCCCATTGATGATGGTGTTCTGTAAGCAATCAGCGATGTTAAAAATTCATCTCATGCTTCACAAAAACAAACAAAAAAAAGACCTGGGGAAACACAAAGTCTGTCTGGAGAGTTTCATGTGCCACAGATCTAGGGATATGAAAGATTGCAACAGCTCGGAGAGGTGAGGCTAGAAAAACAGGCAACATTAGCACTGCAAATACAAGTTCCCTCATCAATACATCCAACCCTCATCTGGAGGGATTTTCCTGTGCATTGAATCCACAGCCTTTCTTTTGTGACTGCCCAGGAAGACAATTGAGATCATACTGATGATGATGCTGTAGTTCACACTGGCTCAGGTATTATATCAGCTATATGCCATTTCCTCTCTTGGCTGGGAAATTGTAGTTGTTGGGGTGAGTGGGGAGAAGACACTGCCAACTTATTTTTTTTCTTTAGCTTTCTTGCTTCCAAAACCTTCTATTAAGCAGAAAATAATTTAGTGGTCAAACCAAAATATTTCAAGATTTTAAATATCATTTCCTGCATGTTATAAAGGACATCACAGTGCAATCACAATTTTCAACTGCAGAGTGTGTCTTCAGAATTAAGACGGGACTTCTTCAGAAGTCAAGGAGGGGATCTATGTGTGTGCAGCAACCCTCGGCATGGAAGATAAACTTATGTCAAAGAGGAAAAGAGTTATAGATTGTGTATACCTGGAAGAATAAAATTCAGGCAGTTCAGAGAAGATAATTGCTGAAGTTGCATTCATATTACCAAAGCAGAAAGAGCATGCAGTGCTCCATGTGAGCCACAAGGACCATTGCTCTCCAAGACATTCTTCTATCTTAAGGAAAGCAACAAGCAACTCTGGTCACGCATTTTACTCTACATGATGGAAATGCTTTTTCTTGCAAAAGCATTTCAGCTAATTGCCTCATTTTTTGGCTTCTGCAACTAACAGTAAGGGGAAGCTCCTAATAATTTCCCTTCTCGGTGGTGCTTTTGTCATCCATGTGGCAATGTAATTATCCAGATAACAGCGATAATCTCGTAGACAAAGATTCTTAAACAGAAAAATAATGTTTTTACTAGAAGGTTAACTTCAAAGAAGATGTATTTAATTTGCTTATCTGCAAACACCCAATGTTGCTCATGATCTCAGGAAAAGTACATAGCAGGACACACACACAAAATATTTGTGTATTCTGCTTCATCCCTAGGTCTTTAACAAACCTAAAGCTTACCATTATGTTCTCCACTTGGGCTGATCTCAGGAGAAATGGCCACTTCTGAGTAGGGTGTTTGGTGTTTTTCAATGTCAGTTTTGGTCAAAAATCATCTTGACTAACATCACATTAAAATACTGATTATAGCTGTACTGGAAATTTTTGTTGTTTTTAATCTACTTAGGCAGTAAATATTGGTCAACATCTTTAAAGTCTCTTTTCACTGAGGATTAGCTGCAGTTTCATATTAATAGCCATTTTCCCCAAATTACAATGAGCTTGAAAATTATCTAGTAAAAAATGTGAAACATGCTTTATGCTGTTCAAGGACAAATTAGAATTTAAAATATATTTCCACCCTCTTTTCTCAACTAAGCAGTTTCTGATTATCCAATTTACTGATAACATTCTCGCCTCATCTCAGAGGAGGAAGCCCTCCCAGAGGATAAACAGACTAAATATTTGCTTCTCAATATTTGCTTTAAAGTATGTTTAACTCTTTATTACCAAAGAAAAATATTAATTTAATCTGTTCATCCTCACTTTATGTATTTTAATAGACAAACTAGCCACTTTCTGGAAATTTTGCAGTCAAGATGACATTGTCTATAGCAGACTAGGTTATAACTAACAGTTAACTGCAGAGTCTACAGTTTGATTAATGTAGTACTTCATATTTCCAGCAGGCTTTTGTTTAGCTTTTCTTACTGGGCTCCTCTCAAAAGTGGGAAGGACTATGCTTATGGAGAGTTATTAACTCAAGAAAGAAATCATAGGACAAAGACATGTTCAATTTTAAACTTCTAGATATGTTAAAATTATTATTTTACATGGATTTTTTGCGGTCGTGTGTAAAAAACAGTGATTTTTTTTCCCCTAAACCCTAGTATAGCAGGTCAGAGAGAACTGAACTAGCTCTCACTCACACCGATTCACAATAGTGCTAGAAGACTTAGGCGCCCAGAGTCATTCAACACCAATTGGAGTGAGAATTTAAGTGTCCTAAATCCAGGAGTGGGTTTATTGGAAGGAAGAAGGTGGGAAAGACAGTCTTTAGGCCATTTAATAACACATGGGATGGCACCTGCTACAAGTCCCTGACTAGGTTACACGACTGCCCCTTTTCCTCACAATCAAAACCAAAGGAAGCTGGATTCAGCTGCTTTTTAAAGCCTCTTTCTATTGGGAAAATCTTGGCCCACTTGCATGAACAATAAACAACATTCTTACACACAGCCCCCTGTTTTATACTGTAATAGTCTATCATGTGGAAAATATATCTGGAAAGGCTCAGCTATGACTGAACAAGCCCATTGGAGAGGTGGACACAAAGCTGCATTTTTTTTTCTTTTTTTTTAGTTGCTCTGGAGGAGTCCTCCAAACTACCATAGCCTTGGAAACAGTGTTATGCTTCTCAGGGGTGTTTCTGCTTTGTCTAGATGCCAAGCAGTGGTGATCAACCTACAACTGTTTATCACATCCCTGTCTACTTGGATAATGCTGAATAAAGGCAGGCTTGGATCAAACCAGAATGCCTATTTAATGGAGGTTAAAAAAGGTCAGGTATATTCTTTTTGAGGGAGCTGATCAGACTGAAGGCAGAAAGCACTCTGTCATAGTTCCTGTGAAATTTTGCTATATTTGATAAACATAAACATAAATTACAGTTATATAAACACTTCCTCAAGCTATGGAGTTCTTCCATTACTTATTAGGCACAGTTACTGAAAGTCTAAGAGAAGTGGTTCAAATGTAGTGACAACAAAAATGGGGTACCATGGCTCCAGTCTAGATCTTTTTCTTTCCTTCATCCCTGCATTTGAAAAGCTAGGCCAGTTTATTAACACTAAGCCTAGCTTTGTGGAGGATGCTGCATTAGAGATTAGTAGACTAGAAGTAAACTCCGCTAGGGGTTTGTTACTGGTTTTATTTTTTTGCTTGTTTATTTTAGAATCATAGAATGGTTTGGGTTGGAAGACACCTTAAAGATCATCCAGTTCCAACCCCCTGCCATGGGCAGAGACACCCTCCACTAGACCAGGTTGCTCCATGCCTCATCCAGCCTGGCCTTGGACACTTCCAGGGATGGGGCATCCACAGCTTCTCTGGGCAACCTGTCCCAGTGCCTCACCACCCTCTCCATGAAGAATTTCTTCCTGATATCTAATCTAAATCTCCCCATTTTCAATTTAAACTTGTCACCCCTTGTCCTGTCACTACAGGCCCTTTTTCAAAGTCCCCCATCAGCTTTCTTGTAGGCCCCCTTCAGGTACTGGTAAGCTGAAATAATGTCTCCTCAGAGCCTTCTCTTCTCCAGGCTGAACAAGCCCAATTCTCTCAGCCTTTCTTCACAGGAGAGATACTTCAGCCCTCTGATCATCTTCGTTGCCTCCTCTGGACTTGCTGCATATCCTTGTTGTACTGGTAACCCCAGAGCTGGATGCAGTCCTTCAGGTGGGGTCTCATGAGGGCAGAGTAGAGGATTAGAATCACCTCTATCAACTTACTAGTCATGTTTCTTTTGATGCAGCCCAGGACACAGTTGGCTTTCTGAGCTGCAGGCATATATTGTTGGGTCATGCTGATTTTCTCATCAACCAACACCCGCAAGTCCTTCGTGTCAGGGCTGCTCTCAGTCCTTTCTGTTTGCTACAGGTTTCTCTGACTGGAACCTAGTTAATTCCCCTGAGAAGACAGGTGTTGAATTATTTACCTCCAGAGCTGCAAAGGTCTGGAGAATCTGCATGCAAATCAGAAACTTGATTGCCCTGACACCAACTATAAATGCATAGATCCCAAATACCTAAGTTAGCAATGACATGGTCCAGAAGGACCTGGTTTTGACTATGGTTGGATATTGCAGACCACAGATTTGTTAGGTCTTTCTGAATGTTTGTGGCCCTCTAGCATGTCTTTTCAGGCAAAGTTACCCCAACATATATGTCAATAAAACAGGTTTCTTTGAAACAAAAAGAAATATACAAGAATGTTGTTGTAAATGAGCAGCTATTTCTTTAAAACACAGCTTTAAAGGATTGACTTTGAAGTCAGCTATTTTTAGAAGCAAAGTGGCTTACTTTTTTGATACACTACTTATATTTGACTTAGATGGGAATACATTAATTACATGTAATATGCTTGGAATGTGTGGAAAATAACATTTTTTCCATATGAGTCAGCACAGGAAATGAACTGTAAATGAGTAAAATGTTGAGAAGACTGCAGATGGAGTTTTTTTAAAAATACACAATGTTTTTCTAGAGTAGACTACTGGCATAATGTTTTCTTCAAGAGTAAAGTATCACAGAGATGACTGATGACACACCAGAGACTGAAAAAGAGCAAGAACTTGTTTCTGATCAGCATAGTTTAGGACCCTCATCTGATGCAACATTAATTTAATAGTTTCTATCTTTGCTGGTGCCAGGCAGGTTTTCTACCCCCTATTCGATATTGCCAAAGCTTACCACATTCTTGCTAAACAAAGAAATTAGTAGATAACACAAAGCATACCCGGAGGTGTTGACTTGTTTTACCTTTAACACCAATGTAAACTGAACAAACCAGTGTCTTCTAAATAGTGATCTACTGATACATTCCACAAGATACTTTGCAAGTTTTCCCTTGCTGGGGTTAGATATTAAAATAGCCATAAATACTACTAGAAAGAACCGCAAATGCACCAATTTCTAAGAAGCATAGTGTGAGAGGATGTTCATGGGTGGATATATTTAGGAAAATATGTAACCCACCATGGAGCCGAATCCTCAGTCCTAAACAAACCAATGCTTAGCACTCACAGTGGCAGTGAGCAGCAGAAAGGAGTGCAGAGTCTGCTTCAACATACTCTTGATTTGTTCTGAAACTCCGTGAGTTATTACTATTGACTTCAGCATTAGAAATGATGGTTGTACTGGAGTATTTGATGCTGCAAGAAGGCCCCATTAATGTAAAATGCACTCCTCCGATCTTGCTTGAATCTGAAATTTTCATTTTCACTCTTACTTCATCTGGCAGAAAACTACTGCTTCTATATCGTATTTTGCTTCTGTTTACCAAGGCGGAGCTTCATCCCCAGTCTAGTACAGTTAGTAGGAACACTTCAACTCCTGTCTTTAATGTGAGGCATGAAGCACGCTATTAATACAGTTTTTCATTTTTGAAATCAAACCAATAAACAGAGCTTCTTTTGATTATGTTGCATTGCACTCTGGGATGCATGAAAAGCATTTGAGTAAGTTTGCATTATACTGATCCTAGTACATATCTTCCTCTGAGTGCTGAAACCAATTACATGTATTTGGTTTTTATTTATGACTGTACTTCTGTCAAATGAGCAAACAGGCACACGTGTTGCATCCCAAAGGCAACATTTGGCTCATAGTGCCTAACAATCAAGGAGCGATGATGCATATATTTTTTGTAGAAAGATTTCCTTTGCTTTAATTTTGCTGTGAAAAGAGCAGCACAGGGAGCCTACTGCCTCTGCTCTGAGCGTCCTGTTCTTTCTGAAGCTACAGGCAGATTCTGCCATGCCAGTGAAACTGAAGTGCGTACCGCGCACTCACGCTATGCACAGTTCATTGTGCTGCCCTGTACCAAACAGAACTGCTTAGTTCATAGATCAGAGAGCCATTTAAGGTGAACCTGGAATCATTCTTGATGGTAAAATTGAAACCATCTAAAGTCAAGCCGGGATTTTCCTGGACTCTTTCCTCCAGTCTTTAAAACATATATCTGTCTTTGCCTTTATTCTCATCAATAAGGAATTTAAAGCCATAGACTCATTACTCTCAAATGTCACTGCTTGTGAAAAAATGCAGACAGAGAGAACAAATAGTCTCCATGTTACAAGTGTAAATGCAGAGTCTCTGCACAGAAGTGATTTTTTTGTTTCCCTTTGGGAGCAGGCTTGACAAAGTTTCCTGAAAAGCTGCCTGGTTTGCTTCACCGTCCCCAGCAGTTGTGCATAACCAACAGTTACACAACTTATATGGATTAATTACGCTGCAAACAGTAACATCCAGATCTCCCACACTGCTTAAAACACAATACAGCAAAACCAGGCATGACTGCAGTAAGGATCAAAGAGGGAGGATTGCAAGAACAGAGTAGATATCTGTCTATGAGAACCAGGGCATCTAGACTCTAAGGCACTATAAGGTAAAACTCTTAACATCTTTTCTGCCATACCTCCAAGCAAAGATGTACTGGAGGAGGTCAGAGCAATTCACCTGACTCAGCCTGCTGCCAGATAAAATAGGTCACATCAGCTTCTTCAGAAATTACAAAAGGCTTCTTTCTCTAATGAAGTTGTTAAGATACAGAGCAGAAAAGGGAAGCCCTTAGAGGACAGAAAAGAGCATAAAAAGTTCAGAAGGCAGGTGGGGTTAAAGCTGATGTTTTGAAGCTTATAGCTGTGCTTCAGGACTCTCCTATCCCGGGCAGGACACAGAGTGCCCGGCAAAGGAGAGGGGCATGAGTGTTTATGAACTGGAGTTACTCTCTGCAAAGTTTGCTGCCAGTAATTATCCCTCTTGAGCCGCAGTGTTTTGAAACAGTATTGCTGAGTCGTGCAGATTTGTGATGATACTAATCTCCATACAACTTCATGAGAAGCTTCCAGAAATGCGAAGGACTTACACTGCAGTATATATTTGTGATCTAAGCTTTGGTAGAACAGGCATCCACATTACAGAATGAGACAAGTTGTGGGCCTGCTTCCATACATAAAGTTATTTCAACTAACTGCCTATCTTCCAGATTTCCTTTAAATATCTGGACGATGAAATTCCCTGATATTGATGCTTTACTCCTTCTCCCTTTGGCTTGTTCTTCCACTTAAATTAGAAAAAACATTAAAAGACTGGAAAATAACACCAAAAATCTGGGATCAAACTCCTCCGTTTCCCTGGATTCAGTAGAGCTGTGGAGCAGGGAGGATGAAATCAGGTCTCACGTGTTTAATTCTTTAATTTAAATAAGTAAGATTGTCTTTCATCATCTTGCATGTTCTGCAGACATCTGCCTTTTCCACAGAAGATGAGTTCCCCACACAGGTGGGGGACACTGAGCATCTTCATTTTCTGAAAAAGGTTGACCAATCCTATCAGAATCTTTCAAGAACTTACCATACTGTTGTCTGAAAAGGCAGTGACTTCCAGGCCAAGGGACATGAGTTTCTTACAGTAAACTTGAAAAATTATGGACAACAGTTTGTACTCAGACCTGTACTACTACTACATGAAGCCAAACCAGTGTTTCACTCCTTATCCCGCCTAAAAACATGGAAACTGTGTCACTTGCTTTCACACAGGTACACTGTTGCTTAATTTATTCCTGATCTACTGTGCTGGGACAACTAGATGCTAAGTAGCAAACCCAAATCCTATGCATAACAATCTAGCAAAAACGATGTGAATTTCTAGTGCTAGACTTCTTGCAGCAGCTCCTGCAGCTTCCCATGGTGGTGACCATGTGTTCTACACCTCCAGCCACCTGCCACCACTTCTTTCCTGACCTCTCCTTGTGCATAGACAATCCACAGCATGAAGGATGGCTTGTTGGGCCTTCCATACTGCACTGAAAATTGCTTTACAAGCAGGGCTCAGTACAGAGTTGTTCTCTTCACAGTGAAGAGAATAATAAATTATTATCTCTGTCCTCTGTCAGTCAGTCCCTGCAAGTAACTTCCATACCCATGGACAGTTTCAAAGAGGGGACAGGGAAATCTTTCAAAGGTATAAAGTTTGTGTGAGGTTTTGTGAGTAGCAAGGACCAGGCAAAAGAATCCCAAGAATATCTGCAGTGTGAATTCAGCTGTTGACCTTGTCTCCCAAAACATGCCCTAGACACCCAACATGCACACACAAGCAGCTCGGAGACTACAACCCATCAGATGCCAATTCTTGCCCAAAAGTCACTCAGGAGAGATGTGAGGCAGCTGGAGGAGGTAGGCATGGTCACCACAGTGTATGGGAACCGGGGACACTGCAGGGTGTTGGGGCAGAGACAAGGAGCAAGAGAGCTAGAAATACTGCTGTGGAAAAGAGCAAGGACAGCAGACACAGATTTCCAAGAAGATTTCTGCTGTTTCTAGCATGAAGTACAGCAGAGTGTGCCCTTGGTGCTCAGTATAACCTGAACGAGAGAGGAATTTGACTCTAGCTGTAACCCTCACCTGTGATTTGTGATAACAGTATGTGTCTGCAAGGCAGGAGAGCTGTCAGCAAATACAGAACTTCTATTAGCCTGTGGCAGATGTGACATAAGTCCTGATCCTTTCTGGATGAATGTTCTCAAGTAGGCATCTGGGCTCATAAAGGTTATGGAAAAGTCATCCTGCACGTTCTAGCATGGACACCCAGACAGATTTTTAAAAAAATAATTTCTTACCAACAATCATGTGGTTGCAGACGTCGCAGAAGGTAGGTTTTTTGAAGATGTGCTCCTGGAAGATGTGAGCCTTGTTGTTTTCTGGCAGCTGTTGGGCTCTGGTGGGGGAGGATGCCTGACTCTCTGAGCTAGGGAGCTGCCCAGTGCTTGTGCTCACCTCAGGCATCAAGTCTACTTGCAGTTTCACATCGCTATTAGTCCTCTGGAAGAAATTGTCTGCGCTTTTACTCCGCAAGCTCTTGGTCTTGAAGGAGAGCGATCGCTTCAGTTTCTGCAGCTGCAACAAAGAAACGAGTTACAATTACTGACTTTCCCTCTTCAACAGCAAGGGAAGGCTTCTGATTTTGGGGTGTGCTGTTGACAAATGAACCTGGGAGACCCTGGCAGACCTTGAATCACCTGAACAATAAAATTGACTTTAGAATTTAACCAGCAATTTCAGAGCAAAGAAGACAGATCCCAGTCAGAAAGCAAACTACTCCACATATGCTTTCTGATAGACAATAAACTTGATAGCCCTAATGAGTGCTTCTATTGTTTCCTTTCAGGTATGACAGCAAAGAGGTACTGCAGAGAGCTGTATGCATTGGAGAATATTCGATGGTATTCAAGCATGAGAGAACATAGAGTATTATTCATTCTTGCATGGTTCTTAAGCAGACTGAAGCATTTCAGGAACAGCTGTTAAATGGCAGTATAAAAGGAGTGAATTCAGTAAATATACTTGATATACTTAAGTTTCTTAAATTTGGCAGAAACAGAGCTTATATGTAGTTTTGACCAAGAAATTCTTGTTTTCTTTTATTTTCTTTAATGGGAAGAAGGCTAAGGAGCAGTAACAGTATAATTAACTAGGCAATAGATAGTTAACACATTAATTAATTAATATTAGTTAACAGACATTCATATCTATTCTTGTATATTGTAATGTATATTGATCATCAGACTCTCAAGCACCACAATAAAGCACCCTTAACTTAAATTTGCTAACTCAAACTCTTTACCTGTACCTTAACCGAGCTCCTCTCATCCTTCCCACCCCCCAGTATTATATGAGGCAGAGAAGGGCTCTAGGTGAAGCACAGAAGCTGTCTGGATATCAGCTACACAAATTTGCAGGTTTGTCAACTCCAACAGCTCACAAGTAGAGCCCGTGTAAAAGGAAAGCCAGCTCTGCCTCCACTTCACATTTGCTATCTCTGAAGTGTAATCCTCTGTATCACTTTTCACTCAGCATTATTCCAACCACTGCAAAATCGTTTCAATCACTGCTGCAATTCTCTGGGCAAACGTGATGTAACAACTGAAATTTTCCATGCCGCTTGGGCTGCCTGTGGTAACGAGCAGGAATGGTTTATATTAGAAACTGTTTATGTTAGAAGCAATGATGATTAGGAATCACATATCACACTAATATACAAGGAAGGAGTTCACATACTTTCCCAAAAAAGCATGGCACTGACTTAGTGGCTTCAGAGTGCTTGTTCTCCCTAGGTTCTATTCGTCATCCATCCATTTCCTCTATGATGCAGACGGAAGCATGCTGTTGGAGAGGATCCTCAAGGCTTCTCAGGGAGAAGCCTCTCTTCCACCTTCAGACATGAGCAGCTCATTCTTGGAAAAGGGAGACACTCCATCAGTCCTCCCCATGTTTCACAATAAATTCCCTGAGTCCAGTAAACGGGCAAAGAGCTGCCATTACCTTCATTTAACAGTGTTTGGTCTTGCTACATGGAAACAAACTACATTCTGCTCCCTGAGGTGTTTCTCCACCATGGCTTTGGGAGTAAGGAGGGATGAGAGCCAGGGGCCCATCCCACATGCACGTCTCTCACCCATGACTCTCTCTGGGTTGATGGTAGGAGCCCTGGATCCAAATGAAGGAAATACCTGTTTGCAGGAAACTCAGTCTCAGGGGGAATGTGTAAATAAGAGCAATTAAGTTATTAAATGCCAAATAGGAGGTAAGAGCAGTTTCTGAAGCTCTTTCAGGTGACAGTCATGGACTAGCTGAGCCCAAAACTCACAAGCTATGAGATCTTCCCTCTTTTGCTTGGAAAAGTCACTGGCTTCTGAAATCACTGAAGTTACTCAGTTCTGAGATTACTTCATCTCCCAAGTGACAGCCAGGAACTCAGCAATAATTCACCCCCTTGCTCCTGAAATGCTTCTCGCTCAAGTCAGACCTAATTAGTGTAGCAAAACACAGAGAATTACAACACCACAAGGTGACTGAAGTGGCATTCATTATTGATTTGCCATCCATTTCTACAGTGCCACATGAAGTTAATTAAATTTCAAAACACTGCTTCTGCCACAGAAAGAAGACTAAGCTGTGCAATACAGTATTTGTTTTATCATGAAACAACTGTCCCGCTAGTTTGGACAACGTAGGCAGTATATTTTAAGAAGCTTTGCATTTACTATCCTTATCCTGTTCTCCCATGAACAGTCATTTGCCAGTCAAGGGATGTACTATCAGCCTTTCCTCCCCCAGGCAGAAAAATCAACACTTTTCTGAAGAAGGGTAGTCCAGCATGCAGGCTATACATGTCCAAACATATGCATGCACACTAAGGTGAGCGTGCAACTGTGCATACTCTGTGCACCTCCAACCAGAATGTTCAGAGCAGGACACATATTCAAGAATGAGTCAACCAAGTTACATTAACAGATTTGGCAGCCATCTCTGCACAAGCTAATCGTCCTTTCTGAGACTCCCTGAGCCCTGTCCTGTGTTAATGTGGTTAAATAATTTACAAGCAAGGTGAACATCCTTCTTGTTACCCAAACGCAGATTTCACACTCATTTGCATGCAGGATGGAAAACAGCTACATGTTTAGCTTTCATTGCATACCTACAACACCAATGAAGGTCTGCAGCTATTATATCTCAAATAGGTTATATGTGTACAGAAGTGAGTATGCAAAAATGCAGAACGTAGGAAATGTTTAGCATTTTGCACAGCTAATTATATAATTTGCTCAGTACTGTTAAAAGTACCTCTCAGATCAGAATGTTTTACACCCGTCTTGCATTAAGTAAGAGTATACAGGGCAATAGAAGATTGGCATCGGGTTTTAAGATTTGATCCAACTTTCCTTTCTCGTACTAGGCCCATGAGCAAATCTGAAATAGGGTACTGGTATGTGATTGTTTATACTCAGGAAAAGTTGGCCCAAGCAAGGGCAAGGGCAGGTTGTTGTACGGATAGCATAAATTGTAAAACCATAAAAGCTTAAGTGATTATGCTGCAGTGAAGCGAGCATCATTTCCCTTACTTAAATATCACCATCTCCTCATTTTGAAGTTTGCTATGGCCTAGGCCTGTTTTTCTATTGGAAGATTTAAAATGTAATTAACTACAGGCATGATAATATATGCCTGATTTTGATAAACTGATTTAATGCACTTGTGATGCCTTTGGCTCCTAACAGAGCTGCTACAGCATTCACCTATGGCAAAAATCAGTTCTTACAATAGAGAGGAAGGTAGGCAAATTTCACTCTTTATAATTTCTTTCAGCAGAGTGAAGGAGTCCGAAGATAAATCTTTATAAGAAACACTATCAAACTTTGGAAAAACCTGTGACTATGGTAGTTCTGCACTCAATACTTACTTCAACACTTCAGTGAAAAATTATGTATTGGGACTGAAGAAAATCCCTAAATCAAGCACAAAATGCTTTAAGAAATGTATTTGAAAATAAATCTCCTAAGACTTTTGCATTTTCTCCTCTGCAAGGAAGGTTACAAATTAGCTTTCATTTAAGTAAAAATAATACTCCCACAAGCACAAGAGTTTTTCTCAACTCGTGATAGCATCACGAGACTTCACAACACTGACACTTCAGAAACATCAACCCTTGATGTCAAATCCATGATATTCCTGTGGTTTGAAATTAGAGTTGGGGAAAAAAGTTTGTCTCTACTTAAAAGCATTTTATCAGTCACACAGATACTCAGTGACAGCACATATAACCCCGCAGGCAAGGTAGAGATAAGTGCAATAGCTCAACCTCAGAGCCTGATTAACCTTTTTTTTCTTTATTTTCTGTATCTTCCAGCACAATCTCCATCTTCCTCTGAGTTACTGAATGTCCAGGCTTCAAGGGATTGGGAAGCTCTGATGAACCACAGTTTATCAGCACCTCCTCTGTTCCTAATTCTCTTATACTACAACCCTTTAGCTCCTATAACCAGAAAACAGGAGGCAGCAAAAGGATAGCTACTGAAATTCATTCCTAGTGTTAACTAAGTGCTGCTGCTTTTGGTATTACTGGAAATTGCACCTGTCCTCACTAAGACTTTATTTGATTTAGGCTTTGGAATCACACAACTCTTTTTTACAATTTTGGTTTAAGAATCTCCCATGGAAGTTATCAGTGATGTGAGCTGTTTTATAGTCCCTAGCTTTGCAATTACAAAAGATAGCTGTCCACCCTGCAAAGAGTAATTTATCCAGACTCCTAACTGCTCCCTGATATCTAGAAACTCTTTTCCCCTCGCCTGTCCAGCTTGTCTCCATTAACAGTCAGTGTGGCTCAGTAGGAGAGGATATGGAGAATGAAATGGGGGTTATTGAGGACCCAACATACACACCATATGCATTTCAGGGCTCAGAGTACTCTGAAAAAGACCAGGCCATTAGTCCTGGCGAGCACTGGGTGCACATCTACAGCACAAGCAAACCCCCAGGTGATGCAGCATGTGCGTTATGCACCACACTAAGGACCAAAGTGGGGTGAGCAGCAAGTGGGAGATTTGCTTTGAAACCACATGCCCAAATCAGACTAAAATGCTAAGATAGGTGTCCCCTATGCCATCAATGCTTCTCTAGCATAATTCTGTCACGCCTTCTCACCATTCAAATCTCAAGGAAAGCGTCACTCCCTTCACATCCTACAGCCAAATGCTTCATTCCCCTTCCTGAACCTCCCGGCACAGCGATCTCAGAGTGAATGGCGATTACTAGGCAGACAAACTGTTTATTCCATCACGTTAGATTACATTACATTACACTAGTCTTCTTAGGCCATCAGCTTTGGCATTCAGAGCAACCCTCATGGAGTGTGCCCACATGAGCTTATTTCCCAACATGCTTGGGCTTGTTCCCTTTCCGGGCACTGCTAACCATCCTTGCCAGCAGCAGAGGCTCCTGTGCAGCATGAGGCCAAAAGGGGAATTACTTATGTACGTTTTCACTCTTCCACCATCTTCCAGGAGAAACGAACAACTGAACCAGGCTTATCAACCAGGCTGTACTTTACTGACAGACAACATAACCAAGGCCTCATTTTAAGACATCAGTTGTCTGCTGCATTGTTACTGTGCTAGCAATAAACAAAAGATATTGCTTGCTCTTCCCTATCCCTTTCTTTACACTTGTGTTAACAATATCAATACATGAATTACAAGTAATACAGGGTATTAACAGAGATGGAATGAGCCATCAACCCAGTTTGATTCCTGCAATTCTCAAAAAATGTAGCTATTTTGTTTAGCCATGCAGACTAAAAATGCTCTATCAGCAGGATTCACTCTGCTGAGAGATAAACATCCACCTTCTGTAAGGAGCCATTTCTTCTTCATTTCAGCTTCTTAGAGAAAATTTCCAAATTATTTGACTCACATTATTGTAAAAGAAGGACTTAAACTCACAGGGCTCATATGATGTTGTGTAGATTCACTGGAGAGCATGTCAGGTACATAGGAGATTACCAAACAGGACTCAGACTAAAAGCCCTTTATATAAGGGAAAGAACAAAAGTCTTGATGAATGGCATCTATTCTACTGAGTACAGTCCATTTTCTGGGTCAAGAAGCATTCAATTTGTATTAACAACCCTCAGAAAATACTTCAGATGTTAACTAGCTTTGTTGAAGAACTGTATTTTACCAGGGTGTAAGCTAGCTTGGTAGCATTGCTGGACTTCAGCTAGCTATGCCAATTAAGAGAAAACAAAGAACCAGCTCAAACAGTAGTGGTTAATTTTTGTCAGCATGAAGGCTAATGATTTTCTTCTTAAAATTGAGGGATACAAAAGTAAGTGATTTTTTAGCACAGACAAGGGTGGTTTTTTTCAGGACTTGATTTGAAAATGCATTGCTGCGGCATTTTAATGAGCAAAAACAAGATTATGACATGCCCAAAGCCAGTATGCAATTTCATAAATAATATGTGTGTTTGCCTGCTGATGAGAGGAGTACCATGTCTTATAGTGTTAACAAGATAAAAGGATATTTCAAACACTTAAGGAGTGGTATTGTTTACTGGCAAAGCATCTGTGATAAAATTTGTGAGCAAAGCTGATTCCTTTTCTACCTCCTTCTGTATAAATAATAAATAGTACAAATGCTCTACTGGTACAAATTGAATTAGCTAAACTGACTTCAACTGTAGCTGATTTATACAGTCTGAGAATCTGGCCCTATCATGTATTTGTGTCTGCCCTATCCAGCTTTCTTGGAAGCAGTATCCTTTTAATCCACTACAGACAAAGAGGGAGTGTGCGCTATTGCAGAACCTGCTATGTATTATATTTGTGTATTTTCCCAAACAGATTGCATAGCTGGCATCAGAACAAATATGTTTGTTGTTGTTGTAAAAAAATAAATAAATCAAACTGTCTGCTTGAATACTGTATCAGGCTAGTCAAAGGGGAGACATTTACCATTATACCTAACAATAACATTGTGGGTGATCTATTTGGTACCTGCAACTACTCTGGTTGGCCTCTTGCTGCTCTGATTGTTATCCTCAGATTCTCCTCTCTGCCCTGTACTGTTTTTGAAACACACTCACTGGTCCTTAAGCCTATTTAGGATATAAACCTTTTCAGGCAGGTCTCTTTCTGTGATTTTGTTTCACACATAGAGTCCTAAATACAATGAAATGCTCTGATTGGCATGCCAGCATGTAACAGCAAAAATCCTTGGAAGAGCCTCAGGGTTTGAAAGCATGAAATCTGAAGGGATGCTTGGTTGTCACTGCTCCCACAAATGTCACTATAAATCACATGTTCTTAGCCCTCTCCTGACGTACTACATCCTTGGCAGCTGTGTGTTTGCATCTCTAATTGGCAGACCTCTAAATTTTCAAGAGGTATAGTCTGCATGTGTAGCCAAACGGTGTGTTTGCTTAGCAGACCTGTTCATTCTGTAGAACTCTGGTTAGGTTTAAACCAAGCTGAAAAATTAATCTACTTCCCAACAATTGTTTTTGCAGTTGGTTTGAAATGATCCTACAGTTTTGGGTACAATGCCTTCTAATATTGCAAGGAACCAGGATTAGCAAATATATGAGACAAACATGAACTAAAGTGCTGGAAGCTTTAAGGCCTGAAAATATGAAAAAGTCTTCCTTGTGGTCCAAATTCCTTGGTGTATCTTCAAAATTCAGCATGTGAACTGAAAAGTAATGCAACCCAAGGAGTGATAGATTTGAGGAAACACAAACAATTTATTAACTATAACAATTGCCATCAAATATCAGGAAAATCCTTTTTTGGTCTCCATTATGTTCAGAACTGTCTACTTAGTCTTAAAACATAAAAAGAGTTAGTTATCCTACAATTGTGGCTTACCCTGAGCTTGTATTACCTTCCCTGCCAAATGTATTTTTATATTAACTTCAAAAGACACAGTAATTTAAGCAGTTTGAAACAGCTTGTAAAAAAGGAGGAAACATATGCAAGATAAATATAATTATACTTGCATGCATATCAAATCCAGAAAATTTTAAGGCTTTTAATATTAAAAACTATGTAAAATCCTCCCTTGACACATTTAATAGATTTATTTATTTAGTCAAAACTCTCAAATTTTATATACAACTACACTTTATATTCTACACTGTTGTGTTTTTGAACAACCCTATTTTGGTGTATTCCTCTGCTTTCTTTTAATCAAGCTCTATTAGAAAGAATAATATAGAGAGAAAAGAGTGCATGTTGCATTTCTCTTCCTGAGACATCTAGTCTCTATTAGTATTACTTCAAACTTCCTAGCAGGTTTGGTCTGTTTAGTTTGGGGAAAATGCTTGTGATATCACTCATCCATGGTTTGTGTTCAGCCTGCTTCTAGCATAGAGGAAAGACAGTGACTCTTTCTCAAATTTGCAGCATTTCAAGCAGACAACTCACAAGATCTTTCAGAGAAGCTTTACTGTAGCCTTCGAAGTTTATCATCTGACTCATGAAAATCAGATTAACAGTCCCAAAGTAAGATCTGCTGGGTTCACTCTGTTGAGCTCAACAATCGTTAATTCTTCCTCCTTTGTGATCATGTGAATAAATCAAAACACATTACAAATCAAACTAAGCAATGCTTCAGCCATAACTGAAGCCTGTTGCTTGTTTTAAGTTGGGCTTGGAAAATCTGTTGTCCATTTGATCTCCCCTCCTGCCTCATCTGGCAAAAGAAGAGCTGATCCTCTCAGGAGCAGAAGGAAAGAGTACAAATCCCGTATTTACATCCAGGATTATATTCTCCCTGCTGCTAAACAGCTGTTCTAACAGGGGTGACACCAGCTGTGGGAGATCTTTTGTAATTCAGGTTATGAAAGGTGGCTGGTGGTATCACCAGCTGCAAACCTTTGGCTCCTTTCTTTCTTGGTCTGGCAATTGAATTTTCTCCAGTATTTCCTCCTAAAACCAACAGAGTTCATGAATAAAGCAAGAGATGGTTAGGAACAGTTCTTCCATTTGTTTTTTTTTACATCCCTCTGTACTTTCAGTTTCAAGACACGTAAGTGTTTACAACATCTTGTTTTGTACTTTGGGTTTCACCTCAGGCATCTGGTTGCTAAGCAGCCAGTTATCCCCATACTTTGTCCCCATTAGGATGAGGCACACGTATGGTTATCACTTGCCTCTTGACGTAGAAGAAATTTGGACTCTTATCTTTGAGGTCCCTTCTGGGAATCCCGCATTTTGCTGTCTTGTTTGAATCTCTCTTTTCCATTTCAGCTTCTAAATGGAACAGTGATTTCCCTTTGGTAACTACCAATTTAGTCATTTACTAGTCTTTGCTGTGGTGGAAATGGCACAATGAAATTTGGAGATTAAAAGGCTGGATTTCAGAGTAATGCAAATCCAGGCAGTCCTGCTGAAGTGGAGGAAGCTACACTGGTATCTACCTGCTGAGAGCCTTCAATAATAATAATAATGGGACTAAGTTTTGCTTCTTCCCCTTCTCATGAATAATTTGCAGTAAATGTGATTGCAAATGTAAGATTAATCATCCTTGATTGTATCTTGTGTCTGTCCATCTATGAAGTGTGCATCATTATTTTCCACTACTGAACTTAGGAGAAATTAAAGCTCAATATGACCTCCTTGGACTTTAAAAAGAAACCCCAGTGTTCTGCTAAAAAGTACTGTTGTACCTATAGCAATAGTTTCCAGAAATTTATT
This sequence comes from Rhynochetos jubatus, assembly GCA_027574665.1. Classification (NCBI taxonomy): domain Eukaryota; kingdom Metazoa; phylum Chordata; class Aves; order Eurypygiformes; family Rhynochetidae; genus Rhynochetos; species Rhynochetos jubatus. The sequence goes on from CM050653.1 coordinate 34,697,172, forward strand.
TTACCCATTTTTTTTTTTTTTTTTAACAGAGCTGTTTTATAATACTTTAAATGGTAGCATGTCCCTTAGAGCAAATATGGAAATACATCTGGCAGGGAGTCTAATATCAACTGAGGGCAAATTAATATCAGCACCAGATCCCACATACTGTATAATCACATTTGTACCATCCTAAAACAAAAAGGAAGATCTACTGGGAGCTGTTACAGTTAATATTATTATATTAATATACAGTGTTTCCACCCCTACTTCTGGGGTTCCAAACTTCTGCTGTTAAAATTGCTTCGCACTGAAAACATGCAAGTGCTCAGCTCTACAACAAATTATTGTCACTGGGCCAAATCCTAAGGTCTTTACTTACTGTGAACTCCTGCTTACTTCAGCAAGCATGTTTCCTTAGTAAAAGCTTGGGGTTTGGCTGGGCTGTTGGTTTTTTTTCTGTTTGTTTTGAAATGAAACTTTTTTTACTGTTTTACACTCCTCATTAAAAACAAAGGCTTTCTGCATGCAGCATGAAAAAACACCTGGCCACATCAGCAGCCTGTTATCTGTCTAACTTTACTCAATCCTTCTCAATTCTCTCTTCTGTTTTTTTAAACCATCCCTGTCAACCTCTGCTCCTCCACAACCAAGTATAGATAGATCCAGGGGGACACGTACGCACCTACGCTTATTGCTTCTTTTGTCTTTCCTGTGTGCAGCTGCAGAGGCACTACCTGCTGTGACACCACAAGTCCAATGCGACATGTGGTTCTTGTGGGGAGCCACGTTGCTGCCCTGGCACCACTCTGCCCTGAAGCCCTGGGTCTGGGGGAAGAGCTGACAGCACAGGTCAAATAAAGCTGGTTAATCCCTCTAGGTTTCTCCATGCTTCACCTGGGTACCCACCAAGTTTCCTTCACCTCGTATTTCCAGTTCTGAAGTCTTGCAGAAGCTACCAGATACATAACAAATACTGTGCCATAAAAGTTCTTCCTACGTTGGTAATGGTTTCCTTGTTATTTGTTCTGCATCCAGTTATCTTACTGTCCACAATGGCAGAGATCTGTTTATTTCCAGATCCAGTCCAGATCTGGCACATTTTTCATTAAAGCCCTTCTCAAAGTGCAATTTAGGGCATGCATTTACCCCTTTCAACACATCTACTCTAGTTGTTTTCCAATTTTCAAAAGTACTTCTAAACCATTTTGGGGGGAAATTACGCCTGTAGTATCAGTTTCCAGGGAACCTGTTACTAGTACAGAAAGTTTCCATCTCGAGGTCTTTTTGTCTTTTTATTATTACATGTTAGTCATGCTTGGCAAAAGCTGCATTCAGTGCCGTACATAAAGAACAGGCCACCGATCCACATGAGGAATCTGTTTAACTTGATGATGATATTGTCATACATATGACACGGAGTTACTTGGCACTTTTTAGAGATGTTTGAAGGCCTAAACACTGCTTTCAAGAAGTTGACAATGTAAATACATACATTTGGAGATGTTAACTGGCAAGATTTGTGATGTATGAGATTTATCATGCATCTTTGACTGGTTTTGCCACAGGCCAATCCATTTCTTTTATATTTTTTCCTACACCTCCAAGCTGCTGAGTATCTTTAGCCAGCTATTGTTTCAAGACCAACCCTGCAAAACAAAAACATTTTATTTTTATCCTCACAAGCTGCACAACTTCCCTCCTCAAATTACCTCTATCAAAGTTTCAAGATTAAAATGACTGTCTGAACTCCAAAATGTGTTTTTATACCGAGACAGCTAGCTTCATGAAAAAAGGTAGTTACATACAGAATACCACAAAGAGAAAGGTATTTAAGACTAGAACTTTCTGAGGAACTACGATTTTTTTTTTCTGCATGTTAAAAGAGATTTTTTTAAGTCTTTCGGCATCCTCTAAAGTTTGTTGTTAATGAAAGCCTGCATGCAAACAGCTAATAATAAAAAAAGAAAAAAGCTTGTAACACTATCATGAGGTTGTGCTCACCTAATAAATGAAGCATACCCAAACTTCATAATTTTGTATTGAGAGAGAAAAGAGCTGTTGGTATTAACATAAGAGTTACTTATTTGGTAGGAAATTGAGGCATCTTGGACCAGTAAAACTGTGAAGTCTTGTCTGACAAAAATAATATCAATGACTTCAACAGGAACAGCATATTGCCTGGGGCTGCATGAGGGATTAGGGCATGGGAATAGAAGAAGGGGAAAGGAAAGTCAAGTTAGGAGAGAGAGAATTTTAAAGAATATGAATCCTGTGTAAGAGGGGAATTTCCACAAAGTGCCTCACTTTGTCTAGTCAGAGTATGTACAATTCTTGGTATCAGCAGTCACACTAACCTATAGGGAGTCTGACATACAACAGCAGAAATCAGAGCTACCAACCACTGCTGAACTAAAGAGCAAATGCAGTGCTAGCTTCTGAGATTTATATCCATATTCTCCTGTCAGGTGGTTTTTTTTTTTTTTTTAATATGCAATAATGCCTACAAGTACAACTGTACTGGAGGAATAACAACTCATGGAAAAGAGATTTTTTTTTTCCCCCTGGAACTCAGTAGCTGGTAGTAAAGACCAGATGACATTACTTCTATTGCTACTTCAGGAATATTGTGTTTATTGCATTGTGTTCCCTACAGTGCCAGAAAAAAACAGGTTAGCTTTCTCGTCTTGTTTAGGTCTGGCTTTTTTTGACCAGACTAAGTAGCTACTTCTTATGGCCAGCATTTAGTCATAGTTGAATTCTCCTCAGAGGCAAATCACACTGTTAAGATTTTTGTTTTAAGGCTTGGCTGTCAGTTTTTGAACCTCTGTGAAATGCCTTTAATTTATCTACATTATAGCAGGATTCAGGTAGGTCTATTACTGCTGTTGGCATTAATTTCAGCTTTGATAATGTCTAAGGAATCATTTGTCCAAAGCAATTTTCCCAGATACCAGGCAGGCGCTGCTAAAAAAAACCAGTGCCGTAGAAGTGTAGAATTGCCACCTGGGGAAGTCTGTGGGAGCCTAAGCAACTGGGGAGGCAGGAGCTCAAAAGTTCTCACTGGCAGTGCAGTTGAAAAGGGATGTCCTGAGTTGCACTGGTCTTCCACTACCTACCCAGAAAAGCAGAGACTAAAGACAGGTGAGACTAAGAAGAGGGTTTTCTTACTTCTTCATAAGGAATGTTTTCTATTATCTCCTTGCCTAGGTTTGAAACTTATGTAGAGTTTCCTGCATATGCATTTAAAGAAAACATGAGGTTACATCTAGAGATAAATAAGCATCCACACACAAGGAACAGGCCACATAATACCAGACAACATAATTAACCTAAAATGCAACTTAGGACATTTCTTCGTGAATAAAGTAAGCGCGGCTTGGGTATAGGGGAAAGGGAAAGTGCAGAGGTTTGGTTTTTTCCAAGTGTATTTTTGGCCGGAGCGTCAGCATCCACATAATGTTTATAGAAGGCCCCTCCCTCTAACAGAAGAACCACCATCCTTTTTCTTATCAGGAATCTTTAAACTTGGGTAAGCTTGGAAACCTGGAAGTCTTTCCTGTAAAGACAGACCTTACATTGGCTCATTGTATCAGAAAGCCTGGTCCTGGATTGAAGCAGTTGGGTGAGAATGGAAACAGAGAGGAAAGAAAGAGAAAGACATTGAAAGGCAGAGAGTGAGTGGGTGAGTTAGCACAAAAGTTAACTGTTCGCCTGGCTCCTTAACAGCCAGAAGGATGAAGTCCATTTGTCATTACAACTGACTACAGGAGATAGATCTAACTGCTGTGAACCTGCCAAAGACTCCTGTGTGCCCATACTTCATGAAACCGGTACATGATTCGTCTTGTGGCTACAGTTTAATAGCAGCACTTCACATTAGGAAGCCTGGATAGGCTCATATTTTTCTCTCTTTTTGTCATAGGTGCATAACTTTCCATTATAGGGCTGGCTGGAAAACAGCAGTTCCACTTAGCAAAAATTTTCAAAGTCTGCGTGATTTTGTTCCACGTTGACATGAAAAACAACTGCAGCCTTTCAAAATGTCTTTGAGAGCGCTGTGGGCAGAAGAGAGGAAAGTCAGACAGACTAACCTGCCTTGGGGAACAGACAACTGACCAGTTTCTGTAGGCAAGGTTCAAGACCTCCCTCTAACAGATTCACAGTGGTGTTCACCCTACTTAAATTCAAGCTTTTAACTCAGCTGTAGCTGCCTACTCTGGCCAGTGGAAAAAGATTTTCCCTCAGAGAGGCTAATTTAGACCACATAAGGCAGGCTTTTCCTCTAAATCACCTCCGATAAAACAATTTTGGTCTGTGTTCCATTTATAAAATAGGTAGATTGAACTACTAACTTAACTGCCTAAAGTGGGTCTCTAATTACAGGTGAGGTTGTACAATTTAACCTAGCATGCATTTTTCTTCTCTTTTGACTGGAAATTTAATCTGCAACCAGGGAAATCTTCCTGACAAAAGTGTAAACAATCAGGAAAACTGAACATTTCCTCAAAAGCAGAAGTTTTGACATTAAAACAAGGGGAAAAAAAAAAAAAAAAATAAAAGGCACTCAAGAAGCACACATTTCACTGCAATGTTTGTTACCAGCAATGTCTGGTGAATCATTATAAGTCACCTTATGTTTATTTGTAAATAATTCCTTAATTAGATAATTTGAGTTAATAGAGGATGTGTGAACATAAGTGAGAAATGAGCTACGTGTACTTATAAATAATATAAATAAGTACACTTAGAGGTACAACAAAAATTGTATATGCTCGATCCAGTCGATCCAGCACATCAACCAGTTGATTGACTGGTTGATAACAGTAGGTGACTTTTGAAAACACACAGGGACCTGAACATCGTAACAACTGGATCCTCAGTTTAATTGCACAGAAGTCAGTGGCACTCTGCCAAGTTTACCATGTTGAATTTTGCCTGTTATATTTCGTATACTTGTGAGGACAGACACACCCGGTTCAAGGCCATTTCTCACCCTGTGTATACAATAAGGCAAGTGAGGCTGAGTCAAAATTTGCAGCCTCTCAGTTCAATCCCAAGACATTTTGGTTGTGAGAATTGTTAACACAGCATTTAAGCCAGCATGGAAAATTCTGGCAAATCAATAATGAATAGTACACTTATACATGTGATGTTTGAGAACGTGACTTCTGTGCATCATGCCAGAAATCTGACTCTTGGCCAACAAAAGCTGATGCCTCCCTTCACTATGCATGAGCAATTTTTGTAAAAAACAAATGAAATTAAAAATTGGGGATAGTGGAGGTGTAAGTCTATCTCTAAAATCATATTCAGCAGTATTTGCTAAAACAACCTCTCAGGTTGACTTCGCTGTCTCACCTGAGCTGTACCTCCGTAGTGTACACTTCTTTGTCTTACTCTGATGACTAAGGTAAGAAAAGAAGAAATTATAAATGCTGATTTTAATAGCTTTTTGAATACCAGTTTATAGCATTTTGCTCCTTTCTGAATTAAACCTAATCATCAGTTACTACAGGTCAGTTGCATTTTGCTTTTCTATTCAGAACACTAGACTGCGAGAATGATCTTTATTAATAAAGCAGTGGCATTTTAATAAAGCTTTTAAATGGCATTCAGAAATAGACCATATTATGTCTACAGAAAAGCACTCAAGTTCTCACTGTTACTTGCCTCAAGTACGCTGTCTGCAATTCCATATTGAACTTGCAGCCTCCTGCGACAGAGGAACACCTCTCTCACAATTACTCATGCTATGGTATTTTTAAGTTTCACCAATGCAACCCCTAAACCGCAACACTTCCAGCTGACAGTGCTCAGCAAACCACTCTCATCAATTAAAAATGGGTGAGCTAAGAAATGCTGACCTGTCAATGAGAAAACTTTGAGAATCTAGCACATTTATGTGAGACTACAGACATCAGACTCATTTTTTTAAATGATTAAGAAGATGTGCAAGCAAATGTCATATTTAACTGCTGATGTCAAGGACACAAGAAGCCTGCTTTTGAGGTATCCATTGTAAATGTTTTGTAGGGTTCCGTGAATTGCCTGGTAAGAAGCATGTATTGTATCAGTTGGTCTACAGAATCAAGGGACTTTCCTCAAGCATATTGTCAGAGGAAAACAAGGTCAAGTTATTTCAGACATTCACACACAGATTTCTCATTTTCACAGCTGGTCCTCTTTGCTAATGAACATGCAAAGTTTTTTTATGCTTCAGCTAGGATATAGACATTGACTTGCTTGGAAAAGGCAGTGGTTATTTAACACCGAATGACCATTTTCATCTGCAGCTAGAAGTTGTGCAGGACTGAATGCGGTGTTAAGAATATTCAACTAGGGCTCACGTGTGAAAGATTAATTCTCTGCCTGACAAAATGAACAAAAATTTATCAAATATGCAGCCTTCTACCTATCAAGAGTATACAGTAATATCTCAGGTAGGCAATAGGAGAAATGCTCATCATACAAGGAATTATAGTTTTCTATCAATTATTATTATTTACTTCCATTTAAATTAAAGCGTAAAGGAAAAATGAATCTCTCAGCCATGTTTTGGATTTCAGGAGGATAGCCTTTGATGTGCTGCATTCCCTTGAAGAAATTCCAAGCCTTCAGCACTCTTAGCTCCCTAGGGATATATTTAAGACCACACCACACCTTAGACTGTGACACAGAAGGACCCAAACTAATGTTGGACTGAAGGTATGAAGGTCTTAGCAGCGGTCTGGAAAGCAGCACGGCTGCATAAGCAGGTCACTGCATCTGTTAACAGGTGCTGGCTCTCAGCAAGTACTGGGTGCTGATGTACCCAGATGACCACGGGTGGTGGAACAGCCCTGGCCTTTGCTAGCCTTGAGGTATCAGGTTAGAGACATGCTTCATTGATAAAGACAACTGATCAGAAATTTTCAGATGCTTGGATGTGTAAGAGCCATAGAATTTCTTCAAAGCAAATCTGTTAATACTACCTGGAATATGAAATGAAAGAAATCAAAAGATTTTGTGAATATGTGCTCCTGGCAAACTGCATGAAAATAGTTACCTCAAAAAGGAAATTTGGAATAAGCATCTACAAAGAGGGCTGGGAGGGGAACAAGAGAAAGAAAAAAAAGAAGAAAAAACTGGTGTGCAAATAAAGTTGGAGCTTTCAAGCAGAGTTCCTTAGGTCTAAGCATGTTAATTGTCAAGAAAAGCTGAGTGAGTCCTCACAAAAAGTACTTAAGGAAATAATGGATTGATTCAGGCTAGAGAAAGAAAAAGAAGAAACAGGCTGTGGTACAGTAAGGATGGGATAAAAGTCTGGCTCAGAACTTCAGCAAACACTTCATCTTACTTTCTTCCCAGAACAATGATCCTGGGGCAAAATAATAGGGAAGAGGTTGCAGAAATAGATAGCATGAGATTAAAAAAGCGGTTCAATGTGTCTACTGAGGTGAAAGGGAGAAAAGAAACTGGTTGATTTCCATTACAAAATTTTACTTTGGAAGTCTACGAACAAGTTTTCTTAACAAGATCTATAAAGCCAGAAATGGTACAAAGTAAAATAGAAGTCTGTTTCAAGAAGGAGGAAAACTGACCCTAGCAAATACAGATTTGTAGATCTGACATCAATTGTGCTTGACAAAAAACTTAAAAAAAAAAAAAAAAAAAAGGTAGATCCTCCTAGACCAGTTTTTTGGGATAAGATGAACAATTTTCTAGACAAAGAAAATGTTTATGTCAAGGGTAGATTCTGTCTACTTGGATTTCATTGTAATTATTGAGTATGCTATCAAAAGGGAACCCATTATCCAAGATTGAAAAGAAGGGAAGCAGTGCAGAAATGCTAAGGAAAGTGCAATGGGAGATGTTTACTGTTGAAAGGAGAAGTGATAGGTTGAAGGAGGGATGTTGGTGGAGTTCTTCAAAGAGCAACACTAGCCTAGTCTTAGGGTCAATCTGTATTACTGAATTTAATGCAAAGATTAGGCATGTCATCAGGCCATTTCACTCTGAATGAAGCTGGAGGTACTGTCATAACTGAAGAGGCCTGGGGCTTGAGGGATAGAGTCATGGAAGTGTGACAAAGTTCAGCTGTAGAAATTCAAGATTGTACAACTGAGACCTGATCCAAACCACTCTAGGTGAAGATGGAAAAATCTATCCTGGATCCATGGGAAATGACAGATAAATAGAATGGCAACCTTGTCAACCGAAGGGTGACTACAAGACAAAAGCATCAGAAGCATAGTTTCTGGGAAAGTTAGTGAAGCATTAGTGATACTGTACAAGATCTCATGCAGAATACTACGCAGAAAGTCACCCTTTTTCAAGAAAGATTATTCAAAACTGAAACAGGTACATGGATCTGCTACTAGAATGAGATGAAGAATGGAGAGATTATCTTATGTCACCCTGGGTTGTTTAATATAGAAAAATAAAAGACTGGGAAGAGATATAAAAGTCTATTCTTACATGATGGAAACCTGCACGAAGAATGGAAAAGAGATGTTTAAGCTAAAGCAACATTATCAAAATTACAATGACAAGCAAGCTGGTAAGAAATAAACTTATACTGGAATTAGAAGGTGGTGAGGGACAGAGGGCATCCCTTAGCCATTAGAGCATACAGGTGTTGGGAGAGCCTTTTAAAAGTGGTCATAAAACCTGAGTTCATCAAGATTACTTTATGAAAAAGAATACAGCATAAGAGACTGAAATGGTAGGATTGGGCAGTCTTATAACTTTGAAAAGAGAATGTTTTGTTTCAGTGAAAATTTGAACTTTTTAATGAATTGATTTTTTTACCACACTAGATTTCAGTCGAGTCATCTTTAGTTGTTGGAAGGTAATAGGCATTCTCTTCATTTTGGCAAAGCAGAAAGTGTGGATAGCAGGAAATAAACTGATCACATTTCTATTTCGTCTTCAATATCTCAATGTGCCGAGGAACTGATTTGACGTATATATCAAAGGGAAAACAATAGAGGAGTCTTTTAACCAGAAAAAGAGTAAGAAAGAGTGAAAAGTCAAAATAAATGTAAATACAAGAACAAGTCTGCTGAAGAAATTATTGATAGTGTAGAGTATTGCTTTCCTGCTCTTAATGAAATCTTCCTGTACATAATTTGTTCTAACACTTCATCAAAACACATAAAAACACTTAAGCTCATTTCTTTCCATTAGTCTTACCTTCACAGTATGTACTCACCATTTTACACAGAGGCATGGAGGCAAGATTAAGGAGGAGAACTGTTTATTCTTCCCCTTTCACAGGATTTTTTAAAGCTGCTTGGTATTCCTTTGAAGACTACAGCAGTACTTTACATACTGGATATTTATCGCTGGTGTGGAGGGTGAAACACTAACTGTACACCATACTCCCTGCTCTTTTAAAATATTAATTGATGAGTAACCATCTATGAAGCCTCATAAAGTATTAACTCTTTAAGTGGGGAAGTTCTTTGTTTAACAGCATAGCACAAAACCTACATGATTTAAATCCCATGCAATCCTATTAAAATCTGAAGAGTTTCAAGCTGTTTATGTTAGTTCGGTATCTAATATTAACACCTGATTTTGAAACTTCATGTAAGCAATATTGCTCTATTGGACCAGCAGGACAGGGGAAAGTTAAGTTTAACCTTCCTGACCGATGTGGGGATATGCACAAAGGAAATCAACATTTTGAACTTCAATGCTTGATCCTTTTATTGCCTCGCTACTTTTCAGCAACTTCCATTTTATGTACTACATATCAGGTTAGTTAGTATTCAAACAATTGTGCTCCATCTCCTGTATTGCCATACCTGAATTTGAAGGTAATGGTCTGCATTTCCCTGAATACTAGCCACTGTGTAGTCAGTGTATGGAAGTGTCAGACTGAAACAGGCTCATTTATTTTGTGAAATACATCGTACAGGTGCCATATTTATTTGGAGGTCTAATTTCTCTCTTTTTTGATTTTTCATTTTTCAGCTATTCAGCTCACCTTCTTGACCTGAGTGTAAGCAATTTGTTAGGCCCATGAATCTGTGGTTCAGAGAAAAATTTTGCAGCTATGACACCCAAGATGCATGGCTACAGTACCTCACAATTATAGGTGGACTTTATGAAAATTAAATGATAATGAGCAAAGCTCTGAAAAAGAAAAATTGCTCTTCATAAATATCCACTGATATCTACAAATAAGTAACTTTTATGTGACAGATTGCCTGCAATGGCAGGGGCAGGGCTTGATACACCTTCTGGGGTGGATGAGAGAGCCTGGAAGATGTTCAACATACTTAAAATGAAGCACTAATAGCCTGAAGATCAGCAGTGCTGTCCAACCCTGCTGGTACTAGCTCAAACATCATAGACACTCAGGCCTCTCCTGAAACTTGAAAACAGTAAGGGAATTTTCTAAAATATACTGTATTGTCTATGAATACCCTCAGCCATTATTCACAACACAGCAATAATGTATTGTGAATACATTATTGACTCACACCTAAAGAAATCAGCAGATGGGCTCTTTCTTCTTCATATAGAAATGCCAGTTAAATATAAGAAGGATAAAGCTAACAGAGTTATGTTCCAACTATGTCAAAACATAAAGAAATATTGCCAGGTGTAGGAAACTTTTATTGAGACACATATTTCTTAAAATTTTAGTTTTCTTTATTAAATTCTAAGACATCTTTACATAAGAAGCATCAGAAATATTATCTCTGATTGGTGCCACTAAATTCCTGCTTATATTGCTAAGTTAGTGACTGTACAAGTGAGCAGTGTGTCTTTAATTGCTACCACGAGGAGGAAATTTTCCCTTAGGATTCATTAGCTAATGAATTCCTCCCTCACAGAGTTGTAAATCTACAAAAGTCTTTGACGAACTGGTAATTTGTCTACTAGGAAGCCAGATGTGAAGGACCCAAACAGGTGGGAGCCATAACCACAAACATATGTCTGTAATAAAATTAGCAATTACATGTATTTGTATGGTACCATCATAAAGTTATTCTCCTAGTCAACTTCAAGTATCTGCTCAAGTCATACTTAGGTGTGAAGTACATGTTTTCAAGAGCAAATATATTAATTTAATAAATTAATTATTAGTTTTGCAACATTCTTAACTACGTAAGCTCTAAGTTTTTTAGCACAGTAGCAGTGTATATATAGTGCTACAGCATGGTTCACAATGTATTTGCTACCATTCAGACAACTATTTGAAGTTATATTAATGAGAGAGTATGCTGGAGGTACTGTGTGTAAAGCACTTGAGGACACATAATCCAAAAGGCACAGTGATGTTATATAGCAATATATATAGTGTGTTATAAAGGCAAACGTAATTAGAACACGTAAATGGGTTTGCTCTTAGGGCCCAGGAAAAGTGGTGGATTGAAAGTTTATTTGAATTTCCTCATTCTGAGCAGTTGTACCGAAGTCCGGGTGTTAAGGTGCTCGTGATGAGGAGGACAAGCATGAGAATCTAATCTTTCAGCATCCAGATGAGCTCACCTGTAAATATGCTCCCAACCTACAGGAAAAGGTGGCAGGAGGCTTTGGCATGTATTAATGAGCTAGTAGCCTTCCTGTGGGAGGGGTGTGTGACTAACACGAGAGTCATTCTTCCAAATTTCAGCTACTTGGTAGCAGCCCAAAGTTCTGCCTCTGAAAATCATCCTAGCCAGGAATTGCAGTATCTCCTCTGTGTCAGCTTCTGAGTGCAATCTGGAGTGGGCTGGACAAAATGCTTTTTCTGGACTTTGCTACTACAAGGGACTATGTGCCACAGTGGTCTATGATTACATGGGACTGGAAGCAAGCTTGCCACATTATTTCTACATGAGTTTTTCAAAATTGCTTTTCTGCTGATATGTTTTCAAATGCATTTGGAAGGTTGCTATTATCCATGTTGTTTCTGTTCCTGTATTTGGAGTCATAATAGTGTTTTGCCACAGAAACAAGTCATTGTGGGGTAATTAGATACTGCACAAACTGTTCTGCAGTAACGACAGCAGACATGAACTTGTTAACCTCTGCAATAGAGAGTACCTGGAGAAAACTTAGCCCACTGTGAATGACAGGACAGGTCCCTCAGCAGGGGACACCATGGGATAGAAAGCTTGCAAATAGGCCCTTGGCACACACTGGCTTATGCCTTTGTCAAAGTCTTTAGCTTTTGAAGCACATAAATTCTCTTAGGAAAAAACAAAACAAAACACACAAACAACATCTTTATGAAATCACTGAAAATTTTTCCATCCTGCTGTTTACTAGGACCAGAAAAACAAAGCCTATCTCATTATCCCAGTGATCAGGAGTCTTTTGACTTCATCTACTGAAATGACAATGCAGCATACTTTCTGACCATATTTGCAGTTTTAAAATGTAAACACACAGATTATATGTTTACCAAAAATATCTGTATGCAAGTAATGGCATCAAGTGCACAGTCACAGCTTTTGCCTATGCCAGTGTATTGCTTCAAATGCTCACAAGACTGGAAATACTTACGATAATAATGTTTGATTATAAACCAGTTTGTAGTCAATTTGCTCTCTAGCCAGATGTGCCTAATTCCAGCTGTCACCCTTGCAAGAGCAAGGATGAACAATGGGCAAGAAGGAACCCTACATGCACCACTTCACTTTGCCTGTTCAGGATTCACGCTGGTCAGTTTGCATTGGGCACAGCGCCCTGTGACCCAGTGGGAAGGTCCGTCAAGCACCGCTGTAATGAAGTGCCTGACGATGTGAGGGGCACCTCCAACTCCATAACCACTTGCCTGGCACTGAGTGAGGACCGTAGCTGGGAGCACAGGGAGCACACAGTCCACCAGGCCCTGTGCACAGCCCAGCATGCATGAGGATCCGGTGCTGGCAGTGCAGCGAAGGCTCCAGTTACTTTTGGGACCTCACTGGGGGACTGAGCTTCCCACTGGACACATAACAATTCAGCAATGCCAGAGAAGTGGTCTCAGGGGTGGTATTCAGGTACGATCAACCAGATCCTTTCAGAGCGTGGGGTTAAATCAGTAACTCATTTACTTTTCATTTCCTGTTAACCAGGAATACTGTGGCAGTGTCCCAGTACCGCTGAATATGTATAGAGAATAGTGTATGCTATTGCTGCTGGGAGAGATCTTTTCTTTTAAAGAGACTGTTTTACATAGGGAATACCTTAGCTCTCCTCCTTGGAGTATAGCTTCTAATGAAAAAAAAAAAACCCTCTCAAAGCCCACGTCAGAACTCTACCCACACAGACAGATAATTTCGACTCACTCTCCAGAAACCTAGCTATAACTGCAGAATAACGTAGCAGCCTTCCTACATTAGATGCAGGCAGACACTGCCTTTAAACTCGGGCCAGCACAAACCTTCCCTGTCAAGCAGCTGTTTTGCTCATACAGTACCTCCTAAGACTCTACACAGATGTAAGCTCCTAGTGACAAGGACCTCCCTATTTTTACATGTTTACACAGCACATAGAATCACTACTAAGTTAACAGGAAGATCTGTACATAAAGTTCGGTGCTATCATAATATCATTATAAGGAAGTAATAGAGGACCAGTAAAAGCAAATCATCCAGGTAAGATGCAAAGAACTTCATTATGTAAGGTTACTACTTTTCTCCCTTTACCTCTCTATCTTCCAAGTTAGAAACTGGCAGGCAGAAAAACTTTTCATATGCAGGACAACTAAAATTCAGAGGCCATATCATTTGAGCCAGAAGTCGGTTTTCAGTAAGGTAAATCAAGCCACATTTAAAAATAAATAAATAAATAAATGGCTGTGAAAAAGAAATCATTTTCTAGTCAGGGTACATAAGAATTATTGTGCTGAAACTATCATGTCCTGCTTCAACTGCTGTCTCGTTAAACAGTGAAAGTTCACTGATGGGTCTGCCTGAGAAGGTGAGGCAGGTGAAACACCCCAAGCCCCCAGGCAAAATTCTCTTCTCTGAACCTGTGAGAAAAATCAGTCTTTCCAGCCATGAACAAAACCCTTTAAGTGATTTGATGCTTGGTGTGAAAATAGCTAACAACATCTATTGGCATCAATCCCTGCCCTAAACCCCACGACTCCCCCAGGCTCTTGCTATAATAAGGAGAAGAAAATGCAAGCAAAAATCCCCAAGTCCAAACACATCAAAAGGCAGGTATTTTCCCAGTTCAGACTCCCGAGCTGCTCAGGTGACAGGGAGAATTCAGAAGTAGCAGTGTCAGAGCAGGCACCGCAGTCAGCGGTGGCTCATTGCACTCTACCGAATGATCCTGGCACAGGGCTCCAAATGAAAATCAAGGCAACACATCTCTCTTCAGAACAAAGAAAGAGTAAAAAAATAAACAAGATCTCATTCTCTGAGTACCTTTGATTCCTGGCTGGTAGTTGATGCTGGAGAGGGGGGCTGCTCTGTGTTCTCCACTTCATTCTCTCTCTCCACACTATCCACGCTGACTTCAGTCGTGCTGCTCGGAGGAATCATTTCACCTCTAAACCACTGCTACTACCAGAAAAAAGCTTCAGACCTTTCTCGCTTTTTTTCATTCAACGTCCTCTTTCTTCTCTGCTCTTCTAGAGCAAATGAACTCCGACCGCTGGGTTTCACTACATTTGCAAGACTAGAATTCTCTGGATTTTCTTTTTTTCCTCCTCCTCCCCCTCCTTCCTCCCTCCCCTGTGCAATTCCGCTGCGAGGGGAGCAACTTATCGATGGCTCTGTAGGTCAGTTGTGTGCCTGCTTCTGTGTTTTCCCCAATCCTCCTCCTCCGCGTGAAGCCTGGAGGTGCGGAGCAGAGTCGTGACCGTCAGCCCCGCGATCAGAGGGGAGTGAGCCGAGGCAGAAAGCCCGAGCCACGCACACACACGCGGGGCACTGGAGGGAGGAGTTGTATTTCTAATGCTGTGAATAGCTTTGGAGGAGCATGTGCTGTCATAGTAGTGAAAGAAAGTAATGCGCGCATGCACGCACAGAAGCAGGCAGTGTGTATGAGGTTTGAAAGCATTTTACCTTTTAACAGGCTGGAGATGGCAGAGGTTGAAGGGCAGCTTTATATTCTTACAAGTCTTTTCCTGAAGAAGGGCTCTAGAAGCAGACAAGAAAAATGAGTCTTCCCTTAACTTGTCCCAGAAAAAATAATTTAAAATCCTAGCTTCCCAGTGTCTCAAAAGCTCCCACCTTTCCTTACATCCCAAACTTGCTAACAAGTGATAAGATGGTCAGGGGAGAGTCACCTGTCGATCCACGTGTTCCTTACTCCCCTCCCAGACAGGGAAGCCCAGCTCTGAGCCATTCACACGAAATCAGGGTCAGCTGGAGCTCCTGCTATGGCACACATCCTATACCTGTAGGTTGTCATAGTGATACCACTCCATCCGGCAGCAACGGAGCAGAGAGAAGGGCCTCCTGGCTTCTCCTGGTGCTGCATTCACAAGGATGTGGCACCTGAAGTCATGCTTGGGGCTGCAGTTAAGCAGACAGAAGGTCGGCACGACTTTGCTGGCTGCCTCAGATTGCTTTACGTTGCCTCTGATTTAAATCTGCTGCAAAGGTGCCTGTCAGCTCTCTTCCCTGCTGAATTAAGGTCTGTAACGTGAAAGGCTGAATGGATGTGCTCCCCACCAGATAGATGCTTTGCAGGGTGAGAGCCACCCCATATGGCTGGTGGAGATGCCTCTTTCACTTAAAGGAAACAGAAAAAAGCAAACCAAGTATGTTTCCAATAAACAATACTTACATCCTGGAAAATGAGAAGGAAAAAAAATTGTCGCTGTACTGGAGGTACAGGTGTTTTGAGGTGATTTGCTGAAGTCTGAGAGAGGGGTTTCAGTATTTCGTAGCTCTGGGAGAGGGTACCAGATTTCCTTTCAACCCCATCCCTTAGAAACACGACTGCTACCTGGAATTGCCTTGCAGGCCCCCTCCACCGCAAATAATCTGTGTGTGAAGGCAGTTTTCACAATAGCAGGGGTTATACGGACAAAAGCCAGAACAGAAGTTGCCCTGCAGCCTCTGTGTTCTTAGTAGCTATGCAGAAGCCACGACAAAACCAGCTTTTCTTTGAATCCCTGATGAATTTTCAGGACTGGCAGTTAGATGGGGTGGGGGGTGGGGGGGTGGAAAGCTTTATTTCTTTGAAAATACTGAAATCTTTAGCAGACAATAAACATGAAATGCCGCAATGCTATTTGTACAGCTTCTTCAGAGCAAAAGTGCATCTTAGGAGTCCACCAGTAGGATCCATTATTAGGCCTGTAGTCACTAACACCATTACAGAGATCAAAAAGAGACCAGTGGTTGTTGTTGAGGCAGTGTCAGTGACAACTGAGACTGAAGCAAGGAAATACAGAGCTCAGAGGGACAGATTTGGCAAGTAAGTAAAAGAATTTATTTCCAATGGTTTGATTTCTAAAATACAGCAGCGTCTTAGACTCTTCAGAGCCAGAGGAATTCTCCAGGTGCAAAGCTCATTTCTTCCACTCAGCAAGTGAGACTGGGGCTTTGTTGTAAAATCAGCCTCTTAGCAATGAGCGGGGACTGGGCAGAGTCACAATTTGGGAGAATTAGGGCAGCTGTGTGAAACAGAGATCTTGGCAGTGTGACAGCGATTGAAAGTTCCAGCTCTGGCAGTGGTGTCCTCCCTTGATGGTCCAGCCTAGCAGAACCAAGTCAGGGACAGAGCATGGGGTCTGACCCCTGCAAGGACTGTTCTGTGCGCCCAGTGATGTGACGGGTCAGAACCATGATACTATTTTTCATCCAGTTCCCCAGCAGTGTTGTGAACCAGTCTTTCCTGTTAAGATGCTCAGAAACTTCTTCTGGTGAACTTGTAGGTCACCGTTGAAATGAACCTGGGGTGGCTGGTTAAGAGTTAATGCTCCAAGTGTTGTAAAATCCTGCACACATTTTGTATGAAAAGCTTGTAACGTCATGACTGTGTAAGTGACTATCATACCCCTCTCTACTCTTTTTTTGGTTTTTTTTTTTTGTTTTACCAAATTAGTACTGACACCTGCTGCACTCCCTCTCTTCTCCCAATTACTCACTTGTCAACCAGGACTGATCTGTCAGTTTCTTGACAATTAGCCTGGGAAAGATGAGTCAAACCTAAAATCTTACCAAAAAAGCAAAACGGAAAAGAAGCTGGATTTCTTACATTTTTATTTCCTTCCACAGGAGCTGGCTATTGAAAATCAAATACTTGGTATAACAAAACAGACTGATCAGATTAGGTGAACCTACATCTCCCTCCCTCTCTCCCCCCCCCCCTCCCTGCTTCACTCTGGAGAAGTTGGACTTGTGATTATTGCCTATCAGTCTGTAAGTGAAGGTACTCAGCGGAAATGGGAGCACTGCAGCACAGTGCTAAACAAGAGGAAATTGAACAGATTCTCTAGTGAGGAGATGAGCATAGCTTTCTGGAGTGGGGAAAGGCAATTTAGATGAATAAAACATGAGAGCCCATTCTCAGCCCACAGCTGAAGTTGTTGCACCATGTAAAGGCATTTGAATGTTGCCTGGAGGCATTGCCAAGCATTCTCCTGCTCGGTGGTTGGAGGCTGACTGCATGGGTGCTATGCCTTGTCTGTCCTCCCTCCCTCCTTGTCCCTGGCAGCACACACAAAGGTGACAGGGTGTGATGCAGAGCACCCCTCAGCAGTTCCTCCTAAACTGTGGCTGCAGCAGGTATGATAAGAGCATCCCAGAGCCTCCTGACACCTGGAATATATACACACTGCTGCACTGCCAAGTCCTACCTGCTGTAGAGCTCAGCAGTGGCAAGATTAAGTTGACGTAGGGGTTTGGCCTATACGGTGTTCTTTTGCCTTCTTTTTCTGGTACAGACATTCCTCTGAAATTTGAGCACCTTTCTGCAAAAGAGGTACATGAGCAGAGCTGGATTTCACCAAAGAGAAGATATGAAATCAGTACTTATCAAAAAATGTTATTGCTGTTCAGACCCCCATGTATTTACTAGAGAAAAATAAGTAGCAAAAAGGAGAGGAGGAGCTATAAGTGTCATTACTCACTGCCTGGTACGTAAAGCATTCCATACTGCTAGGCAAAGAGTGTATAAGTGAGCATATAGAGATGATACTACTGACAAATGGCACTGGTTTACACCATTATGTGCCTCTCTATACAAAGCAATGAGGAATCAGGCTGGTTGCCACCCTCGAAGGAAAGAGGAATTAAGTCTACCGAGAGTCCTGCTTCCAAGAGGATGCAGAGTGGGCACCACAGAAAACTATTGGACACAGAAAAAAGGTTGTAGTTCTAGCACTTGCAGTGAGCTTAATCAACCTCGCCCCAAGTCCCCTGGTACACTTTGTCAATGTTCCAGACGAGAAATAGTAGCTTTATTTCTTAGTCAAATGAATTTTGTCCTTGTGGAAACTGGCAACAGGATACCTCTCTATTGACATTTGTGATGTTTTTTGGCATGGTACATCTGGCCAGATGTATTGGTGGACATCACTAAGGCTCCACTTCCAAATATCCACTGTCGCCCACAGCTGGCTACTGGACTGCAAAGACCAGACCATTGCTCTAGTGGAGTAGTACTCTCTGCCTGTGTTTCCAAGGAACAGGCTTGTGGGCACTTCTCTCCAGAAAACATTATACGCACAAAGAAAACAATATTAAAATAGTATCAGGTGGTAGGGTTTTTTTGTTTATAGTCACACACCCCTTGTTTGCTTTCAGTACAATCTTGTCAGTTCATCAAGCAGCTAACATACTAACAATCCCCCCCTGGATTCTGCTTATCAAAATGCCATCTAAGGGCTACAATCACCATCTCATCAAGCTGGAAGCACAAGCTTGTCAATGCTCTGAAAGCATTCCCAGTACTAATGGGACAGTGGTGGTTTGCATTTTGACTAAAATGATCTCCAAGTACTTTTTAGAGTTAAAGTATTAAGCCTCCCACTGCTCCAGGGAGTGATTATACTGTAGCAAACGAGTAACAGTGGGGGAAGCCAAACCAACAGATTTGTGCTTGTACTTAAGCGGGGAGAAAAATGGAACTTTTGCCTGAGTACTAATTTCAAAATCCTCTTTCTCTCCATCCACAGCAGTGCCACAGGGAGTGATGCAGAGATCACGCTGCATCTTGGGTGGCTTGAATCTATCTTTCGGAGAGATCACGATGAGATTGAAACACCGCTACCCAGACATCTAGACCAGGAGAAAGGAGAATGTTGCATCCTCATGTGACAGCAAAAAATGTTTGAGAACGTGAGAAGAGGATATAATTCTAAAAGATGGAATTTAGCCAAGATACAGCATGTAATATGTTCAGTCTTACAAAAAGCGTTGCAATACCTTTAAATAACCAGCAACAGTCCCGACCTGATTTTACATCTCTGCTGGCAGTATGATTCCTTCTCACTTTTTATAGGAATGCAGTATAAAAAGAAGAGGCCCATTGGACCAATAGCACCATTTTCTGCAACTCACAGATGCTCCAAGAATTTCCTGCCATTTAATAACCATTTACTGACTCCAATATGACCGTAGCAGGAATGCCCTGAACCAGTTCAATGGGTTGCTGCAGTGGTGATTTAGCCATGTACTAAATACTTTCAGGGTATCCATGCTCCAAATATCTAAAGAGATAACAAAGAAACGTTAATTAACATCTTCTCCTGCGCTCTTTCTGGACTCTAATTTAATCTCATTTCTGCTTGCTTGGATAATCATTAAGACTCTTCCTGATAGCTCTCAGTATCACTCAGAATGGTCTCATGTAATCATACCATCTCAGCCAGCTTTACCTCTTTTCCTCAGCCTTTTCCAGGCTCCTTCTACTCCTCCAGTGTAGGAGAAATCCTCCACAGGGTCATCACCCTGGCTCTTGGTCTTTTCTTTCTTTTTTTTTTTTTTCTTTTTTTCCCCTGAAATTCTTTTGATAGGAAGGAGCTTTCAATTGCCTCTTTCTTTCCTAGAACTTCTGTGACACGAATTGACCCTTAAATTTCTTTGTCTGGTTTTTAGCCTTTCCAGGTATGAGTTGGGTATTCTAGCTCGCAGGGCTGTACTGGATTTGTCTCAGGTTCCTATTTTCTCCATTCACGCTGGTATTGAATGTCGTCATCATGAGCTGTTTCCTAACTAATGTCTGTGAAAATGCATTGAGAGCAACATTTTGCTTAGACTGTAAATAGAATCCAAAATAAGACCTGGCAAACATTCCTAGCATAGCTGGTGGTGAACACAAGGATATGTATATGCATTTTTCATACAGATATCTTATGGCTATGCACCAATTTTTAAATGGCTGTGCATGCACAGTATTTCCTGTCTTGGGTAGTTACAGTGTGCTTGTCACTGTAATATTTAAGCACAAACATGCATCTTGAATGCAAAATGAACCTCACTGTCAACAGCAAACCTGCAACAGTTGTGTTCTCATATTTTGCTTTGGAAGAAAAAAGCATTTCTCAGTGTGCCAATGACCTTTGTCAGGAAAGTGGGGCTTTTCTAGAGGGTATGGCAGAACTCAGTTATGCACAGCAAATCTTTTAAATGCCTTTGGACCCTATAGGATAAAAAGCTTTGTAGAAATATCAGAAATTATCATTATCAAGATTAACATTCCACTTTATCAGATTAGTGCATGTGTCAACTGGAATAGAAATGTGTATGACGAGGGTTGTCCACAATTATGTAACTTATTATAATGATCTATTACAGCTCTCAAACAAGAATAAAGAAAATAAATGTTCAGCCTGTTATAAATCTGATGGGCAATTGATCATCTTACAGCCCAAAAATGTTGGTTTTGTTCCTTGAATCTTGGTAAGATGCAAAATTTGAAAGATATTGCTGGTAGCTGGGTTATTTTCTCTCTACATAGTTACCAGTTCAAAATAAAAAAGGCAAGGAAAATTGAGCAAAAAATAAAGGTAAACCTTAAAAACACTGCAAGTGGTTATCAATAATGATTTGCATTATTTTATTTAATGCAATAAAAAGTCTTAGAGTGCAGTGCAGAATGATCATAGGAAGATAAGTTTGTCTTCTTGGCAAAGACAAGACTATCAGTATTCTATAAGCCTATCAAATATAATCAATACATTTCAAAATGATTCATGTTAATTTACACAGAAAAAAAGAAGGTCTCACTATTAAGGCTACAAGCAGTGATAAAACCACTAAGCACTGTAGCTGAAAACCTTTCTAACCAGATTTCTTCCTAGAAATACCTTCCATATTTTAAAGTGCTCCCAGTGCATACAACTGTTGTATTTTGTTGGTTAAAGCAATAGGCAAGAGTATGATGAGTTATTTCCATTTGAAATCTCAACACAGAGCATTCTGGTGTCACTGCTTCTTTTGATAAGTACATATCACTGGCTCTTATTATTCAAAGGGGTCAAGCTCAGCTGCAAGAGCAAACAATTTCACTAGCAAAAATAGTCAAGATTTTTAGAAGTACAAATGTCAGAAGAAAAATAAAAGAAAAATGAGGGAGAAATTGTCCAAAGTATGAGTGCCTTTACCTTCTACATTCATAACTGTTTCTATTCTTCACAGGATCTAAGAAAAACAAATTACTTAAGGTTTCCTTATGTTTCTTAGTCATACCACCTGCAGTAATAGCGCTCTATAATTGTCATTCTGATTCTTCAGAGTGTCTGAAGTGTTCAAGAAGAAAGGGATTGCACACTGGACCCAGTAAGAGCTGGACCTCTCCTGCTGTTTCCATGGAATGGGTTACCTCAAATTCAAATGTCTAGTAACTGAGCTCTATTGTTTCAGACTGAGTAAGCAGGGTACTGATGTGTGTTATAGATTTATCCATATAATTGGTCAAATTGATTTTGAGAAGACAACCAAGATAACGAATGATGATTTAGCTAATACGTCTCCTATGATTTTAAACTTTTGTTTTTGTTTTGTAGTCCACACTACTTCTGTGTTTTATTTGTCTCTTTTACAGGACCATGAGGAAAAAAAGACTGCTGAGCAATGAGCATCAGGATAGCTGAAATCTGGAGGAAAGGCAAATTGCTACAAATTCCCAGGGAAGACTAGAATTTGGGATGCTTTAATTTAGCCAAAAGCAGAATTAACAGTACTGGTTGGACATATGTAAATTGAGCAGACCAACAATTAAAGAGAGCAGCAGTATATGGCAGGAAGGATAGCCATCACCTCAGTGTCAGGGATTGTTTTAAACTGGGGAATTCTTCTGGGATCCCAGGTACAAGGAAATACATCAGACTTGGTAGTCTCCATGAACAGAATATTCAAGAGATACAGACATTGGGAAAATATAAATTCAGTCAGAAAAACACTCTGATTTGCGGGAAAATATGAAAAGGAGACTACTAGTAATTGAGCTGGAATACAACAGGTGATATTGTCTTTCCAGGGGGCTGTGACCAGCCCTCAGATACGAATTCCTGCAAACACAGAAAGCTTATACTTAACTTGTGAGCTCTTCAGGCTAGGTACTGTCCTTCTGTTTTGAGTTTGTACAGCATTTAGCAGCTAGTTTTTCTTTCTGCCTGGTCCTAGGTATTACAGTAAGACCACCAAATAATCATTTTAAAAAGTGGAAGTGTGTCTACTCAATCCCAGCTGCACTCAGATTGTAAATCCCAGTGAGTAAATCTAACTTGTAGAGTGTTTGGCTGTGTTCAAAGATTTTATCACCAAAATTTTGCCTTTGCTTTCCCCTCTGCTCCCCGACCCCCCTCCTCCCCATGTTGTTATGATAAACAAAATTCTGCATTTCTGCACTGATTTTTATAAACAAGAGGAAGAAGTATAAAAACATTTCTAATTTTTTTATAAAGATGATATTTTCAAGACTGAAAGCTTAAACAAAGATGCTGAAGTAAAAAAGTAGAAGCTAAACAGTAGTTTATATGTTATGTACAAGTTCATCTGCTGCAGATTTAGCACAGTAATGGTTTCATATATCGTAGCCATGTTGAATGATAGACAATAATAGGCAGTACCGCTCAGGAAAGATAGGGGAAAGATCACTGCAGTAAGGACTCCATACACCAAAAGAAGCAGGGTAGAGAATGGTCTGATTTGGAAAAAAAATGTTTGCTGTGTATTTATGTGACCCCCTTATTGAGAGCTTTGTGTAGGAAATCTATTTTTGTCTTCCACATAGAAAAGCAAGGAACTTGCAGAGCTGTGAACGATATATTTTAACTGCAGATGGTTGGTAAAGGTTTTGACTTCTTCCCATTGCACCCGGCAAAGTTATAAGAATACTTGCAATATGTCTTAAAAGCCATTTCTCCATGAACTGAAATACACTGTGCTCAGCTAATCACAGGATTTTTCAAAAATGCTTCATGGACCTTTGTCTTCTACAGATGTGAAAGCAGCCTTCCTTTGACCTGGACGTTGGATCATAATCAAGCACTTAGCTGAAAATCCTAACACCACTTTGGTCCAAAACCGTTTAGGTCTATTTTCCTTGCTATTATTTTTTTAAATTATTTTTAGGCACATAAAAATTACTCCTGGATCCCACGCTGAGAAACAAAAATAAAAGTAGTCTGGTGCTGGTTTCACTCACCTCATGTACATATTTTAACACCTTAAAAAGTTAGGATTGAAAACTTTATTCTACTGAACGTAAACTTTAGCTGATATAAATGCAAAAAGATATAAGTAGCGTAAAATACATGACAACAAGCAGCTGCAACCATTTGTCCTTCATTGTTAGGTGTTGTTTGCTTAGCAGCTGGTAAATAGCCTATTAAAAAAGACTTGGGGACAATATTCCAAAAGGCGTGAATGACACCAGAGTACTGAACTTTGGTTAACAAAAGATAGGTAAAGCTAATTTTTTGTTTAAAAAGAACACATCTCCCTCCCACCCAGAGAAGTACGATTTGAAAATTACAGTAAAAGCTTCTGTGCCGATTCTAAAAAACATCTTCTGTGAGCAATACAGCTTTGCACATGAAGTTTCAGTCCTGTTATTCTATTGACAAGGGGGAGTCACTCACATTCAACTATCAAAATAATAAATATTTTGAAAGAGGGTTATCTTAAAGGGAGATTCTGAGGATGCATGCAAAACCCTGGGACCACTGAAATCAGTAAAATGTCCCAGGATTTTGTCCCTGCAAACAAATACAGGTGGTTTGAGTGAGGAATGTCTGCGGCTATCTGTGGGAATAAAACGATTCTGAAAAACAGGCTCTAACCGTTATCTGGCAAACGTATCAGACAGTGCTATTATAGTCAGCATGAAAACTGTTTCTCTGTTAATTATATGCATCTAATGTCAGAGATGTAATTATCCTAGAAAAAATTAAAATTCCTAAAAGAACAGAAAACTTAAAAATTGGAATACAGCCAAACTTCCTTGCAGTTTTCACTCATGATGATGTTAGCCTGAGAGATCAGCATCAATTTTGACTGTTTTAACTGTTAGGGTTTTTTTTCAGGTGGTATGAGAAAAGGGAAAAGATAATCCTGGGTATATTACTTTCAAAGTTTTACCTCTTTCCTCTATATATCAATAACTGCTCTGTTAACTATTTAAGCTCATCAACTGTGATTAATATATAAACCAGAAATTACAGTTTAGGTGAAATTCCTTCCTGAAAACGTGTTTTCTTTGTGTAAGGGTTTGTCTTGTTTCACCTAATTCAAGAAATGAAACAGCTGGGTTAGGAGATCTGATGACCAGTAGTACTAAGCTCCTTTCCATCTTCCACCTAGAGGTTCCCTGGACCGAGGACCAGCTATTTCTCTAGGCCCCTTGGGAAGCATTATCCAAGTCAAGAGCAGGTTTGCATTTGGAAACTTTGTCCCAAGGTTTCCTGCTGAAATACCTCATCGTTCTCAGGAGTTAAGATGCTATGGGACCATGCTGTTCACAGTTTTTTCCTTTAAAAAATTAGTACACCAAAAAAAAAATATTTAAAAAAGGCAAAGTGTAGAAAAAGTGAATGGAAGAAGAGGAAAAATTCTGTGAAATGTCTAGGTATTGGGTTGGCCCGGTATTGGTCGCTATTCAGCTGTAAGGTTAAACAGCCATAGCTAAACTGAATTTAGGGAGCTGTGTTAGTTTACACAAATGGGTTTAGAAAGATGAAGTAGTATTGGGAAGCAGGTGAGCCAGAACCTACTTTGCATCTGAAGACAGATGTGGAATTTTCATTTTGATAGCTCTTACAGGTTTTTTTAGATCAAAACTAAAGTCTCCTTTTTCAACTTTCAACTTCTCTACTACCAGAGGGTATAATATGAACTGAGGGCAAAATTATAGGAGAATGCACCAAAAGGAAGAATAAGTATTAACTTGACATTACAGAAACTATATTAACTACATCACCTGGGACCAGTGAAGAGACAGAAATTAATGGCATCGTCGCTCTCATTTTTCAAGAGTCTACCCACGAGGGAGCAACTTGACAAAATATTAGTTACTATTTTAGGTGACAAAACCGAACCAATTCATCTTAGCTGTCAGACATTCCTCTTCAGAAAGGACAATCCCTGTTTTTAGCACACACGCTCCTATTTTCTGTATAGCCTGTCTCACAAGGAAGTGTAAGTATTCCGATACACTTCAGCACAGTTTAAAAGCCATGTCCTTGTTTCAGCCTCAGGGATTCCTTTTAATTCCCTTCAAATGTTACATGTTAGCTCAGGAAACAAGAATTTTCTGCTTTAATTAGTCACCTTAGTTATCATCTCATATTCCATTTTCAGTCCTGGACAATATATATTCCCCATAAGGATACTCTCATATCTGGGGCCTTATCTAACAAGCAGTTTTGCAGGGCTTTCCAACAAATTCAACCTATTATTTTTTTAGCTCAGAGAGTACCACTACACAATAATCTCTATTGGGATTTATTGGCAGATGCATGGTTGTCAGCTTAGGCAGTGTTGTAACCAGCTGGATAAGTTTTCCCAGCATGCAGGAAGCAAACTGCTGCTCAGTGAGAGCACTGCTGGTGCCTTAGCCTTTATTAAAGACTCATTGCAGACCTGGTAGAGAGCCATCAACAGTAAGGTTTCATTTGCCTTTGAGCTGTGGATCTTCCTTTCTTCCCTTAGTGGGGAAGGAAAGAACATGGAGTTATAGAGTGATTTGTCGACACCAAACCTGTGTGTGCCTGTGTTCACACCATGCAGGCTCAGGAGGGAGGAAAGAGCAATGACTGCTTCCTATTTATTAGAAATTAACACCTATCCACCGTAGACTCAGTGGCCATTTTGGCTTGAGGCTGAAGGTTTGTCATTCAAAGTGAAGAGGAATAGGTGGTTTTTACTCCTTGAAATTCTAAATCAACAATGTAAAGTATCTTATCAATGATTGTTGAGTCTTCCTCAGCCCAGCCATTAAGTTTTAGTGCCTTAGTCATGTTGGCATGAAGACATTAGGTAATACATTCTGAAGGCTTATACCTATATCTACTTATTGAATCACCAAACATATCTCCTAATTCCCCCACTCAGACCAGTGCAAACTATACTTTCCCACCCACACTCTACTTTGACCTTTGATTGGAATAGTTGTGCATGATTTATCTCATCTCTTCAGACAAATCTCTTTCGTGTTTACCATTTGTGATGTGGACAAAGCCTTTCAAACCTGTGAGTCATTAAATCTTGATCAAGCCATGTGAGCTAATGGAAGGAGGGAGTGTGCTCATGGAAATGTTTTGCTTTCTTATCTGTCGTGTTTGAAGTAAGTCTTTTTCTAGAGAACTGCTCATGAGCAATGGTCTTTCTATGAAAGGAGGGAATGCACTTGGTATACTGTGCTTAAATGAGCTTTTAATTCTGAATGTAAAATTCTTCTTGGATGTCGACTGTACATACCGATGCATATTTGAAATGGAAAATGGATCAAATGTTGCACAGTGCTGAAGCTGTATCAGCTTCCTTGTCTTCCAAAATGGAAAAATTTGGGGTTTTTTTAATCCCTTAAGAATAAATAAAGGTAACAGAACAGAATATTAAGAACTCAGATCTTGACAAGGAATGTGGGGTTTGGGTTTAGTTTTGCTGGGTCAGATATATAGGTGGTGGAATTCACTGCAGTCCTTTCAAAGCTAATGGCAGCACTAAATTTGCACATCAGAATATTCGTTTATGAAACACTCTCACATGCAATCAAATGAAAATGCAAAATGTGGCTGTGATTTTGATGTAAATCTGTCAGGTGGTTCATCAGTTTTAGAGGAATGTGAGTTTGCAAATTTTGATGCACTTAACATTAACTGAGACTTAATCGTAACAGAACTTGAACCCAAAAGAACACCTGATAGTTTTAGGTTTCCAGACACTTAGAGCTATCTGTCCTTACGAAGGTCAACAAAAAAAACCCCATTTGCCCATATTAAATTCAAAGTTACCACAGCATTCCTGTGAGTGCTTGTTAAAGTCAATGGATAATTTAAAGGCTGTAATGTAAGAGCTGCATTTTCCTTGTGAGTAGGGCAATTCCACATTTAGGAGAGAGTTCAAAATCCAATTACATATCTTACATATATATATGGATGCTGAAAATGATTTTATGGGCATGGTATGCTGTACTAATTGTTTTCTTACAAGAATTACAGCTAGCAGGAAATTAGCTCCTGGGTCACCACTATGGAGTAAATAAATCTCATTAATCTAAACATCACAAAATTTGGAATTTGAAAGACAAACCAATATCTGATTCTGCTTCACACCCCGCAACCTCCTCCTCTCCCCTGCTTCCCTTTTGATTTTGCAGCCCAGAAATCAGTCAGCTGATTCCAGACACAACCCTATCCCATACTTCAGCCCTCTCAGGTCTTTTGTTTATACCTTCTACAATGCAGATTTAAAGCAATCTGGGATGGCCAAATTACCTTTAGATGGAAAACCAGATTTATCAACCTGCACTAATCTCCACGTATGGATCACTGTTATGTGAGGATCCTTCAAAGTCCTTAGTCTGAGAATGCCCAGCTGTTTTCTCTCTTGACACAGCCACAACATAAAACTAAGACCTGTGTGTATTTCTGGCATAGTTTACCAACAGCGTGTCAGCAGGACAGGTTTTACTTCTTCAGCATTATATTGGTCATGCATCTTTGCTTCTGGCTGGAAGAGTGGCTCACGAAGAGCCTCAGCAAAGGTTCATTTAACACAAGGCGAAAGCAGTTAGAAATAAGGACACTGAACCA
Source organism: Rhynochetos jubatus (assembly GCA_027574665.1). NCBI lineage: Eukaryota > Metazoa > Chordata > Aves > Eurypygiformes > Rhynochetidae > Rhynochetos > Rhynochetos jubatus. The sequence continues at coordinate 34,725,289 of CM050653.1, forward strand.
AGCACACCTCTCGATCAGGTTGGCTTGGTGCTGTGAACTAATCACCCTAATTAGACAGACATGATGAGGAGCTGCTATCCTCTCTTGAAACACTCAACTGTGCATAGAGCTGGCAACAGTAATCAGGCTGTTATCAGAGACAAGAAGCAAAACATTACCACCAGTTACCGCCAAATGACACTCAGGTGCCAAGCCTTGTGTGTCTGTGTCTGTGGCACCGGGGAATTTTTAGGTTGTCATGATACTGTGCTCCAGTAGTTAGGCTTACTGAGAAAGGAGAAAAAGAAGAATGAAGTATGGATATAAATTCTAGTGGAATTAATTGAAAACTGTCAAAACTCTGAGATGTTGGGGGTTAGGATCTACAAAAAAGTAATTTTATTCCTGCAGTTTTATGAAGTTATTTCTTCTTTAATACAAAAAATTGAACAAAACTTGTTTTAAAATGCTGAAATAAGAGGCAGAATTTATTTTCATGTTGTTGTATCTTCACATTTTTTTGAATAATTATAGTTTCTAGTCCTTATGATTATGACTATAGTTTAGAAAACGTTAATTGGAACACTGTACAGAGTAGAAGTGTCTGCAGTCACTCTCTGAAACAATAGCTTGAATGGATATGAATTGCTTCATCCACCTTAGCATATATTAACTCTGAAGACTGCTAATAACAATTCTGTTACGATTTCACTACTATTAATTTTATCTGAAATATCTAGCTAAAGCATGTATCTCAAAACCCTATATTCTCTCTAAGCATAAAGAACTCCCCTGACTCTATTTTTTGTAATCAGATATGAACAGATATTGTCCTTCTAACTTGTTGGTTTGTTGGAGATTCTTTGGCAGAAATGTCTTCTTCTGGCAAATGGTTTCTTTCTGCTCCTCAAACAAGGTCCATTTCCAACAAAATGTGAATATTGAATAAAACTAAAACATTTCTCTGAAACTAAAGCTGGCAAAATCTGAACTGGGAGAAGCAGTTCATATTTGGGTTTGTAACATTGTGTATTGCATTTCCCTTGTGCCATGCTGTGGTCTCTCCCTACACACTTTGTCTGAGACGTGACCCAGAAAACAGAGGGTCATTTCTGCACAATAGGTGTAACATTAACTAACATTTAAGCTTAGCCTCAAATGGTCTTTAAGCTCCTTCAGGATCTAGTTAACCTAGATACAAGCAGCACCATATTAGACAAAAGGCAGAAAGCAGAAATACTGGAAAGTTTTTTCACCAATTTATTCTTTCTTTTTTTTTTTTTCTCCCCCCTTCCCAGTGAAAAAAGGGACCAAAGTGAAAGACTTTGTTTTCTCCTAGTCTAATTCCTCTTACATCTCAGCGATGATGTTGGGTTTTTTTCCCCCTCACTTCCACATTCTTTCAGATGCAGATCTGGAAAGTAGTTCCCTGTTTCTAAATTTGTGTCACAGGCACAATGAGCCGGTGGGAGATGAAGGTAGCGGAATTCCACAGGCCCCCCCACTGATTCCAATTAAAATGAGAGCCAGAAAGCAATTACTCCGTGAAAGTATATATATCTGCAACCACCCGGGAGGGGTGGCATTAATAAAGAGTTTTAATGCTGTTGCCTAATTAAGAGGAGGAGAGCTAAGGTTAGCAGTTTTGCTTGTCACAGTGATTCAAAACGTGACAAAGGAGAGTGAGAAATAGTGCTTTTAAGGTAAGGGAATGGAAGCTTCACTTTCAGGCTTGTGGCAACTACGCTTTCGTCTGATGACTTCCTGGCAGAGGTAAAGAAAAAAGAAACAGGACTAAGAAGTCACAGCCTAAGAGAGTGTCACAGATTTTGAAAAGCTGCATCTTCAGGAAAAATGGAACTCATCCTCATTGGTTCTATTAGGAAAGGATCCATCTTAATTTACGTATTTCTTTTGAACCTCACTGCCATCCCATTACAACTTTCCTGTCTCTTCGAGTCTGACATCTGGGCAAAAGCCAACTCAAAACCTGTGTCTCTGGGCTCTGGATGCTCTCCAAATTTGCTGGTGCTTTTGTTCCTTTCAACATTAAGTAGCGAGGAGCTCAGGGGCTAAAACATCTCTGTTAATATTGTCTGCATCACTGAGAACTGATTTAACAGCTCACCACAGGGGTCTTGATAATCAGGTCTCCCTCCTTGTACTCACAGAGTGAGCTCACCCAGTGGCCTACCAGGCAGGTGGGCTCCAGTGTCCTCCTTGCAATGACACCTGTCATTCATGTTCATTTGACACCAGATCCTCACCTCTTCTCAAGGAGGTCAGAGGAGGGTTATAGACCAACTGTTGAACCAAATCCAGCTGTGCTACAGGGTTTGCTAGGAAACTCTTTTTAAGAGTACTGCACTGCATCCTCGGCTGAATTAAACTGCTCTTTCCTGTGTGACATGAGCAGGTCTGCTCCAATTTACACAGGCAGTTATAGTGCATCATGTTCAGTTTGACTGGAAGGAGAACTTGAGATGGGTATTAACAGAATTACCCTCACTGGGATGGATTGGGAACTCCACTCTCATGGGAGGCCATATGAGACTGTGTTATGGCTGTTATTCATCAGGGTCTTTGTTTTAAACATTATTAATCTGGCAACATGTCCAGAGGCAGAATATCCCCTACAGCTACTTTGAACCATTTGTGAATTTGAGGGGGAGCACAACTCTTGAATCATCTTTTCCTGCGTTACTTCAGGTTTCCAGCTACTTGGCAGTCACCCTTACCCCAGCCAGATTATGAGAGTTTATGAGGCTGTGGCCCTCCGAAGTGTATGTGCTGTCCCTACAAACAGATGCAATAGGTTTATATTGGGTGAACTGGCACTGTATGTTGTTTACTGACAAAATAAGCTCATCTCATGTGCTAATTATTTACTTCCTTACTGGAAAATATGCCACAGTAAAATCAACATAGAGCAGTTGGCACATAACATTTACACTGAACTTTGAGTCATTTCAGGTACTGTTGTAACATTTAAGAATGAGAATCTTAGAAATGACTACTACTCTCCTCTATTTAGAGGCTGACCAAAACAAGTTCAATTGCTCTCAATCTCCTTATATATAGTCAGGAGGGTTAAAGGTGGTAAAAATAAGTATTTATACATAATTCTTCCTTCTTTGCTGCATAATTTAAAACCTTAATTGTTTTAATCTGCAGACAAAAAGAATGTATGTATACATGACAGTGAAATGTTACAAGTCTTTCTCTCTAGGGGTAACTGGTGATGATGTTTTTAAAGACTATCCAGAAAAATATATGCTCAAGTGCTATTATGTCTCTATATTTGCAACTAAAAAGAGAAAAAACCCTCACCTACACTTCTGACATCTCTCAGTTGCAGACTTTTCCTCCCTGCAAGCAGCCACTTGAGAGGGTCAGCCAGCAAGAGCAGTCCTTGTATTTTAGGTCATTCAGAAACTACTCCTTCACTCTGCTTTCATGGTGGGGAAGCAGGATCCTTAAGGAAGTCTGGAGGAGTGACAGGGCTTTCTTCCCTTTCCACCACCCCCACAACAGGTCCACACACAGGATGAGGAGAGCACATCTAATGGAGAATGTTGTGGTTTAATCTCAGCAAGCAACTAAGCAACACAGTCACCCACTCACTCCCCCATCAGTGGGATTGGGAGGAGAACTGGGAAAATAAAAGTGAGAAAATTCATGGGTTGAGATAAAGACAGTTTAAATAAAAGCTGCACATGCAAGCAAAACTAAACAAGGAATTAACTCACCACTTCCCATCAGCAGGCAGGTGTTCAGCCATCCCCAGGAAAGCAGGGCTCCATCAAACACAGAGGTTACTTGGGAAGACAAATGCCATCACTCCAAATGTCTTCTCCTTCTTCTTCCTCCAGCTTTATATGCTGAACATGATATCATATGGTATGGAATATCCCTTTGGTCAGTTGGGGTGAATTGTCTTGGCTCTGTCCCCTCCCAGTTTCTTGTGCACCCCAGTCTACTTGCTGGTGGGGTGGGGTAAGGGGGCAGAAAAGACCTTGACTCTGTGTAAGCACTGCTCAGCAGCAACCATAACTTTGGGCTGTATCTGTTACGGTGGTCACTCAGACCAGAAGTGGTGTGTTGTATGGAGTTATTGGGCACTAAAACCAGGTCAGGTTTGGTCTCTGCTGTGCTTGCACTGTTTCTTGTAAGTCTTGTCCTCCACTGCTTTGGCTGGTTCCTGCTATAGTAATTCCTATAACATACAACTCAAATCCCAGGTTACAACAATTTAAAGGTATTTTCATTACAATCTCCACCCCTGGTCCCTTTGGGCCAGACCATGGTGTTTAATATTGCAAGGGACTCCTTCCCTTGTCCCTGCTCCAGCTTGGACTTCTACACAGACTGCAGTCCCTAAGGGGTGTACCTGCTCCAAGTGGACCATTATTGTACAAGCCACAGACTTTTTTAGGGGTACACCTGCTGCAGCATAGACTTATCCACAGCCACAATTGCTCTGAGGTGCGTCGGTTCCAGCATGACCTAATCCATAGACCACAATACCTTCGGAGATATACCTGCTCCAGCATGGCCTTACCCAAGCCAAAACAGGCACAGGGAGAAAAAGACTGCACCCCCACTGCCCACAAGGAGCCAGACTGCAGGGCTCTGGCTTAAAAACTGCCATCCAACTCACAGGTTCCTAAGTCCAGCTGTACAAGCATGCCAGGATCCCTGCTGCAATGGAAAGCCCTTATTAATTTCAGCTGAATCTCAGCATGTTTCACCGGAACTGCCCTGCTGGGAACTCTGGCCTAAATTCCTATAGCAATTGTTTGGTTAAAAAACAAATAGGGGAGAGGCAGAAGGAAGCAGAATTTAAAAATAAAAAAATAACAAAAAAATGCTTCTGAAATCAGAAATATGTGAATGTACAGAACATGGACACAGGTATATTAAAAGATGAACCTGTTTCTCCCAGGATAAAGTTACCATGAGTCTGAATTTTTCTGACATGACTTCTTGTCCCCCAGATGTTTTGTTCAGGAAGAGATAAGGCATTTAGCTACTCTCTTGGGATTTCAACATACAAAAATTTCCCCTTGGAGCACTAAGTCTGAGTGGACTACTGAAAATCCAGAGGTCTGGACAACCCTTCTACAGGTATCAGCCTCTTGTGCGTCACACATGTACAGAGCCGGTATGATCTGGGTGGGACAGACATGCCCTGGGACAACTGTATATAACCTGAATGTCCATCTAATAGACTATATTACAGTCCCAGGTAGAAACACAGGTACATTCACTGCAGATTCAACTTCCACATGAACGTATGTCTAATAAATCCAGCACTATTGGGGTTCACTCTGAGTGGCTTTTTATGTATGTGTACCTGGATGATACTTGGGGACCCCTGGGCCAGTACATGGTGCTAATGGCCCACGAGGGAGTAGAGAATGATAGTAGCTGATGCCTTTTTACATTGCACAATGTAGTGTGGAAGATTTTATGATAAAATACCAATGCTACATCTACTCAGCATTTGTCTGTACCGTGTGATTTCTTTAGTTCTAGTCTACCTGGCTTATTTTAACTTGAGGGAAATGTTTCACTACAGCTTTGACTCCATTTTGAAACGCTTGCCTGCTGTGCTGTTCTTGCTGCTAGATAGTTCTCTCCTGAGTGGCAGACTTCTTAGAACATTTCTGTGAGGATGTCTCTACAGAAAGTTTCCTGAAAAACGGCTGTTAATACCAGCTATAAGAACTGAAAGCAAAGATCCTGAATGTGCCAGAGAACACAAAGAAACAGAACAAAGTCTCTAACACAGCATGTAAGAAGAACTGATTCTTGTTAAGGGGAAAGGGGGAAAACCAGAAAGGGGGAAAGGGAAAGGCGAGAAGGTTTAAATTATAAAAAAGGTGCTCGGTTCCGGTCTTACAGTCTTCTTCAATTTTCTATACTTCCTCCCCATTTCCCCGGTCCTCATTCCTTCCCAGCTGCATCAAGACATTTTAGTGTCTTGATGGAGACTTTTTCTAATTGCTATAACTTTGTGGAAACAATACATTTCCTCAATACATAACTGAAATCTTACCCTTTTGTAAGTGAAGTTGAAAAACCACTCTGTTAATTTTCATTTAGGGTTGTCATCATAGCCATGTAATGATTCCTGTGCAGCAGATGAGTTGAGTCTATAAAGGAAATCTGAGATCAAGGGGACTTTCAGGAAATCCTCCACAACAACATTAGTCTGTGACGTATTGTGCTTGGAAAGAAGTGTGTCATCATTTCCAGCCAGCATCAACACTTGCACAGCTTTTCCTTAACCTTGTATCCCACTGCCAGCACCCTTCTGGCCTGTGATCCCAAGTGCAAATCTAATCCTGTACTTTGGGGATGGCTTATACTAAAGCCCTGCCCTCCCAGCGATGAATTAGAGATCGATCCTACCTTATAGGCCAGCCTCACTATTTTTTGTGTTCATTGAGCACCAAACTGTTCAGCCCAAGCAGAATATTTGGAGAGAGAAGGGGACTTTGAAGACAAAATAAAAAGACAGGTAGAGGATGACTTTGTTACCCATAAGTATTGATTGTTGCTTCTTATCAATAGCACTGACTCCTTTACAGACATGGTAGTTAGCATAACAAGCATGGAAAAAATCTATGGCTGACTGTGCTTTTAAATACTTAGAAGTAAAAGACATCACAAACCACTGGAACCTCAAGGAATTGAAAACCCCATTAAATGAAAAAAGCCAGCCAGATACATTACTGTCCACTTAAATTAGAAGTGAGAGTACACTGACCTGAACATTTTTTGGATTGTAAAACAAATTTGATTTAAATTTGAAAAATAAAATACAGAAAACTTGGCAACAAATGTATATAGACTTTCTCTGCTATCAGAATACAGGAGACTTGCAATTCTCTATTAGTAATAAGAACTAGGTTTTCCTCAAATATATTGGACAGTCAATCCAAAATTGTTTGCAGTACCTTTCCCAGGAATTAGTATCTGCAAACATAGGAGGATTTTTCAAATTATCTCTTCCCTTACACAGAACTTATTTTTGGTTTTGTGTTTGTTTTAAAAACTAGAGAAATCTCAATATATTCCTGCTGTAGCATTTGTGGTAGAATATTTAGCATCTACACAATCCAATTTCTTGAGCTCTTTTGAAAATCCAACCTCTTAGCCTAGTGCCTAAATGCTTACTGTGAGTTACATCAGGTTGCGAAATCTGGCCCAGAACTTAAGGACCATCTAACTTGGTTCAGATAAGATTCCCGAAGACAAGTTATCTAAGAACCACTAACTAAAACAGGCAAGAGGTACAGACATTTGAATTAATATTTAAAACCATAAAATTGTTTAGGTCAGAAAAGACTTTTAAAATCATCAAGTCTAACAGTTAAAACATTAAAAAGTTCACTAAAGCAAAAATACGAAAACCGAAAAAAGATGAGATAGAAAACTGACCTTTTAACAAGTGTCTGCTTTTCTTAAGGGCACCTATAGGTATAACTCAATCCCCTCACTTGACTTAACCCCGCTCTTGGGTGGAAGGAGATTTTCCTGAAACTGTATTTATGAGGAAGGCGAAAGAGCTGTAAGCGTGCCAGCAGAAGCCAGTAGCAGCTCAGAGAAGTGGAGAAGAAGAGCATGGCCCAGTTTAGGCAAAGAGGGACTAGTGTGTGTCAGGGAAGACCTTGATGGTTTAAATTTTCTATAGCTCTTTGCCAGAAGCATAACTGGTACCTAATTGAAACTATTAAGACTGTCTGGGTTAGGTTCTGCTGATGAGGGTGAGGAGAGAGTGAGGCAAGGCTGAGATGGCAGCAGTCATAGCCAAGTAAAGAAGCTAAATAGACCGAATACAGAATGCATGAGCACAACTGTAAAATGGCACAGGGGGATGGTAAATGACACCCTGAGATCACACCCTGAGATTTTGAGCCCTCAGCAAACCTGTCGTCTGTTCAAAGGCAACCTGCGTAGAAGAACAGGCCTTCAGAGCTGTGCTGTTTGCCTTTGCAAGTGGCGAGTTCTTTAGGGCAGTTCCTTGCCCATGGGCACTATCTGCAACGTAAGTCCAAGTGAAACATGTGGATGGGACGTTTCTCCTGTGGTGAGGGCAGTAGGAAAGGTGTCTGCAAAAGGCAAAGTCTTTAACAGAAAGCCTGATGTTGCCACAGCCCTTGAGGTAGCCCAGTAAGGCAAATGGTGGTAAGAGCCAACGTTTCTCAAAGGGCATGGTCAGCGTAGTGCTCCAGGGGTGCAGAGCCTTGGGAAGGAGGAGTAGTGGCCTTTCTGAACAAGCCTCAGCCGTGCTGGTCATACCAGCTCCTATTATCAGCACAAGAGGGGCATAGTGCATCTAAAATGTCCTCTGTGGATGCCCAGCATGTCAGGTGATGTGCTTGCGTGACAGTTCCCAGGATTTCACAGCAGTCAGACAGCTGAGGTGTTCGGCTTTGAACTTGCTGCTGGGGATGTCTTTACAGGACTATGTAGACAAAGCCACGACCGTGAAATATCAAAATGCTTTTCACTTCTGCAGATTCACAGCCAGAAGGATAAACAGTAAGGTCCCAGATAAGCTCTTCTAGCGGTTTTGTATTATTTTGTGCTAGCATGAATGTATGTTGCATTTTTTATCTTTTATTTTCTTTTTTTTTTTTTTTAAGCTGACGGCTAGTTTCTAACTAGATTAACAAGGAAATTGTATGATGAATTCCTGTTACCAATTTCTCCCTCTTTAATAAAGTAGCCAAACCAGTGTATTTACTAGACAAATTTTATATCACTTCAGAATCAAGAACACTTTTTTAAAATAGCATTTCTTTTCCTGAGAAATGCGATAAAACACATGGAAGAATTAATCTGGACTCCCAGCTAAGAAAATAAATGCTAACAATCTGTGTGCTTCCCTACAGTTGATTCTTTTTGGGAGGGGTGGAGGGGAGAAGGTTATTTTTCCTTAAATGAAACAAGTTCAGCAAAGGTTGGCAGAATCCTAAAAGGTGGGAAGCTCAGGTATCAATTACAGTGGGATGAGGCTGTTTGAATGCTTCTATGAGGGACTTGCAGCTCCTTTTTTTTTTGCCAAAATTAGCAAGTTCTCCGTGCCTAGTAAAATAGGTCATCTCATGAGTTTCTCAGACTTATCCTTCTGGTCCCAGACATAAAAGCAAGACAGTCAGCTTTCCTTCTGCTGTTTTAAAAGTTCAGTATGAAGGCAGCAGCCCATAGCTGTAGGAACATGTAATGAAAGTCTCAAAACTTTTAAGCTGTTTTTCAGTACATCGCTTAGAGTGATGGAACTGCAGAAATAATTGATTATTTGGGTTTAGTGACTGAAACCGTAAACCATCCAGCAACAAACAAAACCTAATTTGGGTGAGGTGCTCTGAACTATATTTCTTCCTCCAATTCCTCACTAGATTAAAAAAAGAAAAAACATTTTTTTAGAATTTAAAGCTGCACTTTTCTGTTGGCATTGGTTATCTCTTTCTTAAATTTTAATTCTATCATATTCTAAAATGTGGATTTGTAAAGAGAAAATGTTTCACTTTGAAAATGTTTCATAAAATATGAAAAGAAATGTTATGATAAGGTCCTCAATTTTCCTCAAGGAATTTTCTTCTGAACTTAGTTCTCCACTGGGAGATGGTGTAGGTCATGCAGAAATTGATTTTTCAGCCAGTAAACAGTGCATCTGCAAACTTTTGTGTAAATCTAACATTACTTCTGACTTTGTCAAAACCAGTTCAGCTATCCTAACCTCATTTAATAGGTTGCTTTCCAGATTTCTTAACATTTACTTGAGACTACCATAAGATATGTCATTCAATCAAGTAGTAATTGCACATTCAACTAAATCATATGTATTTCAGTAACCACACATTTACATGAAGGGCATTAAAAGCTTTAGTCTTTTCTGATTGCACATTCCCAAGAGTTTAGTAGCACTCACTAATAGGCAGTAACACACTGGGCCCTCAGGTCCTCTAAATGGAATATCATACCATATATGAAAAATGTGTAATTGTAGAAGAAAAAAACATTTTTCCATGCAAACTAATGTGTTTATAAAATATGCTTACAGAAACATGCCCACACATAGCATTATGCGTATTTTAATAAATCTGGAGGTGTTGTTTAGGGACAAATCTGACATGCATTTTAAGAAGGTCGACAGAATACCAGGACAGAAAAAAAATCCACTCCCACAGCATTAAAATGCTGGAAAAGACCCTAAAACAATGTGTATGTAACAATGTACAAAAAATTTAGCCGGTTTAATAAAGAGTTAGGAATGGAGTAGACAGTCCCGATATGGCTGGGTGGAAATAAAAAAATGGAAGATGATAAAAAAGACAATTAACGTGTAAGCATATTTTTTGCGATCTAAAGAAGAGGGGATAAAAAGGGTTATAAACCCCTTTATATCCTGGCTCTGTGCTCTATGGCAAGTACACAATGTGTTCCTCCTGAGAAAAATGCATATACATATAAACTGATAACTAGTAAGGATGACATTTCCCTGCCTTTACCAGCAAGTCACTGACGAAGCTGAAGAAGAGTAGTGTGTAGCAGAATTTCAAATTGTCTGCCATGGCCTTGGGGCCTACTGAGCTGCTTTGGCATAAATCACAGCAGTTTCTGTAGCCGAGAGAGCTATTTTGTTGTATTTGTCCATCTGAAGATGTCAACAATCTCAGTAAACCTGACACTACTAGGTTGTGCCTGATGTTACCAACTCCTGGAGCTAGTGCAAAAGAATCTTCTTTTGAGATGCAATTTCTCATTTTCCTTAATTGGGGTAAATTACATGCTGCAGCTATGCCAGGCAAGGCTAGCAGGTGATGCCACATTAGACCAGACCAAAATACACATCAGATTCACAACCATCGGTGTTGATACTGGTTGTATCTGCTGGGGATTAATCAAGATCTTGATGCTGCCCAGGAGAAGCAAGTGTCCCATCTTTGGTCTGCTAAACACCAGGTGGGAGAGGAGGCTGAAGACTTACACCTCTGACGAGCAGCACAGGACAATTTACAGTTCGACACTCTCAACTACAGACAACAGCTCATGCAGCTTGACGGGAAGCCACTCAGATGCAGCTGTTGTCCTCGTTCTCCATCATGCATGTGGAGTATTTCACCACATTAGAATCCTGATTCTGTAAGCCTTGGTTTTATAGATTTTTGGTTGTAAATTTAACTGTGACTGATTGGGGCTATTGTTTTCCCCTGGTAGCACATCTCAGTGATTCAGAGTCTGAAATGATTCATTTAAAAACTCAGGGACATTCACAAGGGATTATTTTTGGAAATGGCTAAACATCCAACCATTACAAGAGCATTCTAAGGAGTCATTATGCAAAGGCAGAGGAGATGACTGACTGAGGGATCACAAGCAGCTGAACCTACACCTCTGCTGTAAGCCGGTGTGAAGAAATGTTCCTCTGTGTGTGTCCATTTGGCTACTAAGAAGAAACTGGAAAAGATGGTAAGCAAAGCACTGTTATGACTCATTTGGGCCATCAAATTATTTTCTTCACTGTCTCAACATTTTCCCTTTAGCTTTTCATCATTAGTTTTTTATTTTATGACCAGAAAGAAACACTACCAAACTCAGTAGCAATACATGCTGTTGAAGTTGGAAAAAAAACCACTAGCAGTAGGGAAGGAACAAACCTTTTATTTCAAAGGCATATGATTCAACAGCCCTTCCTGAGTGCAACACCACGCTGCTCATCCCCAGGCAGACAAATTCTGCATTAAATGGAACAAGAGCTTCTCACCTGATTCCCCACAACATGAACAAATGAATAGTGACAGCAGTAAGTGTAGGAGCAGTCCTGGTTTCTCTCTCTTGTCAGTAGAAGAGAAATAGTCATTCACAGCATGAAAGGGAAGACCACCAGCATGTGAAGTAACCGCCCTCCCTCTAGACGGAAAGGGAGTTTCTCACACTCGTCACTTCTGATTTTATGGCCATCTATGAGGTTTTCCCTGGGTAAGAAGTTGTGCAAAGTTAGAGTACATTTACCTTCTTTACTGGCAGTTGTGCAATTGTCGCAATCAAAAGGCCAATGCCTCCCCACAAAACTCTCTCAAGCAACCTGTCCAAGCATTACTGTAACATTCAGTGTGAAGCCTATAACATTCAAGGAGATGAAGGAGGAAGCATAGAAGAACATAACTTTGTGAAGACTAATTCTTGCTCTGAAGAAGAGGAAAAGAAGAATCAGGTGAATTTGATCTATGCTTCCTATATCAGCAAATGCGTGTCAAGGAGAAAAGACAGAAAAAAAGTCTAAAAGGCTCTGGAGTACAGTCTGGTATTTCGTATAAAAACAATTTTAGAGTGGAGTGGTGTTTGTTTACATTCAGTTTCTGCAGCTAATTCTTCGAGTTGTGAGTCCTCAAAAAAGTTGCATATTTTCATCCTCTCATTTTCTATATATATCTACCTTCTATATAGGAATTTCATTCTCACATAGAATTATAGAATGGTTTGGGTTGGAAGGGACCTTAAAGATCATCTAGATCCGTTCTAGATCATCTTGCTCAAAGCCCTATCCAACCTGGCCGTGAACATTTACAGGGAGGGGACTCTCTGGGCAACCTGTTCCAGTGCTTCACCACTCTCTCCAGGAAGAATTTCTTCCTTATATGTAATCTAAATCTATTCTCTTTCAGTTTAAACCCATTACCCCTTGTCCTATCACTACCTGCCCTTGTACAAAGTCCCTCTCCAGCTTTCTTGTAGGCCCCTTCAGGTACTGGAAGGCTGCTCTAAACCCTCCCCAGCCCAACTCTCTCAGCCTGTCCTTATAGGAGAGATGCTACAGCCCTCCGATCATCCTCATAGTCCTTCTCCGGACTTGCTCCAACATCCTCATAGTCCTTATAGGTTGGGGGGCAAAGAGATGGATGCAGTACTCCATGTGGGGTCTCAAAAGTGTAGTAGAGGGATAGAATCACCTCCTCAGATGGCTGGTCACACTTCTGATGCAGCCCAGAATACAGTGCAAGCACATGTTGGCTCCTGTTGAGATTCTTATCAACCAACATCCCCAAGTCCTTCTCCCCAGGACTCCTCTCAGTCTATTCTCCACCCTTCTGTAAAATGCTGTTTAGCTGGCATAAGGACAGCAAAGTCTAGCCCTGTGTTATATATATTTACTTGCATGAACTGTTTTCTTTTTTCAGTGGCTTTAAAAATAACAGCCACTGGCTCATTCATTCACTAGAAAAGACCCACTGATCTTTTGACAGGTACAGCAGAAGCTATTTTTCATCGTGTCATGAATAGTCTGTTTTGTTCTACAAAAAAAGCACTTCACACCAAAGGAATTATCATTCTTCTCATGCTTGTACAGGTGCACTTTCTGAATTAGGCACACAGACTCGGGCAGGCTCCTAATGGAGTGATGACTCTAACACTGCAACAACAGAAGGGGCCTCAAGGGATGCTGGCTATGGAGCTGTGGAGCAGGTAGGAATGTGCTTTTTAGGAGGGCTACAACTGAAAACACCCTGTGAAGCTGACAGTGCTTTATACTGCCTCTGTAGCCTTCTCACTGCACAAATAAATACAGGTACAGTAAGCCATATCAGACTGCAGGATTTAAATCTCAGCAGCTTGTATAGGAAAAGCTTGCAAGAAACCAGTTTTCAGAGTCCACCTCAAGGTTTGTGCTGAGACACCCAATCCACATTGCAGGCCTTCAGCTCATGTCCTGTATCGCTGATTCTTTTGTTGTTTTCATCTATCCATCTATATAGCTATTTAATTATTGAAAAAGGGATCTGGACTCTACACTCAAACTGTGTGTGTGGTTTTGCATGTATGTGTTTGAACAGCGTCAAGTACAGCCCTATGAAAGGAGTCATGGTAAAACTATTTATCGTGACAAGAGGACAAAAGAGCTGAAGCATAAATAGTTGAGTGGCTGGGGCAAAGAAGCCTGGTTTCCTGTAGAGTTAATGCTGAAAGCTGAGATCCCATGGGATTCATTGATGTCTAGCAAATGTCGAGGACAACATTGCGTTGTGTGAGTGGGATCGATGTGGTCTCTCTCTCCTACTCAGAAGCTTATATTAACAAAACCTCCAGGAACTGGAGAGCTTAGATAAGAAAACCCCTCTGATGAATACATACAGCCACTGTGTTCAAATGCTGTTAGGAGGAGCCCAGTAGCAATAGCATGTCTCATCTGTTTAGGAAACAAAAAATAATTTAATATCTGATTTAATATCATAACAAAAATGACAGTACTGATGAAGATGAAAGTCCGTGTTAGAGTATCTGAAACTTCACTGTTCACTGCTGATCCCAATATCTAGGACCCATTCCTTTTACACTGTTTCAGCTTATATTCTTGTAGAGCCAGAGGCTATGGCTGGTGCTTAAGCTGATTGTTACACTAAAATGCCTGCACAAGCAGGACACATCCTTCTGCCTACATTAGGAACTCCCATCAGTGAATAACAAGGCTTTCTGAAAATGGTGGTTCCTTTCTTTCTGGCGTGGGTCAGAACTCTTTTGACGTTACATAAACAGCATGTTTATACTCTCAGTAATTATAATTCTATCACACTGGGTTTATGAGTTTGCGAATGTTATGCAGGCTGTCCACCCTCTATATTTAGATTCATAAAACTAACATCCTTCGCTTAGAAAAATATCACGCGCTTTCACACTCACATCTGTCCTTTCATTCTCTGAGGATTTCACAACTCTGCAATAGTACAAACAATACAGAAATGCTTAGTTTTCCCCTATATTTAGTCATGGGAAAATGCCATAGTCTGAGCTCTCTTTTTTCCTAAGAGTTATGGCTTGCACTAAACAACTGAGCTGCTTTGCTCCTGATCCCATTGGAAACTTTGCTGCAGATTTCCGTGCAGGAAGAACAGTACAATTTGTTATATCTAAATTTGATCTGATATGAATTATCTTTAGGATACCACAGCCATATTCCCTCTACTCCACTATCTCTTTTCCACCATGGGTGAGTAGGTTGACATAAAGAAAGGAAAAAATATGTTATGGACTAACCTGTCCTTTGCAGAATGTCTACGGTACTGGACTTTAGACCCTTCATGGCATATTGAATTTTGTCTAATGCAACTGAGCATTCTTTTTATCAACCAAGATGGCATGTCAATGGTAGACAATACTGTTTTGCAGTAAAGAGATTATATCTTCATTGTGGAAAAGAATACAATATTACTCTTTACTAATTGTTTCCTGGGGTATGTACACACTTTCTGGAAGCTTGGATCAAAACCCAGTAGAATATCAGATAGGGTTAAATGAGAGTACAGATAATTAGGTGCAACACTGATCTTGTTTTTAAGTACCAGTTTGTTTGCTGACTGTATGTTGATCATCAGGCTGGCTGCTTAGCACATAACAAAGCACGCAACACATTATCTGACGCCAAGAAAAAAGGTAATCAGAATATGTGAAAGCCAGAGAGTCTCAGCTACAATCCACCTAGGGAGGGCTATACATTGTGCCTGAGAGAGAAAACTCCTCTTACAAAAAACTGTAAAGTTTGGAGAAAGATAATGTATCAAAAAAGATACTTCATTTGAAAGATACTCAGTAAAATCAGGTATAGGATAATATCCAAGACGTGCGTTACGAAAGTAATGTGTGAAAGAGATGTGTGTATTGCATGAGAGATCTTTCTTAACCAAATGAGAAGGTTATTTATGGATGACTTCTATGCATAATTTAAGTACATAATCTATTTTTAGCCATGCACACAGCTATAAAAATACCTACAGGGAAATGAGCATAAGCTTTCTGCACATCATATACTTTATGTGATAAAGGTGGTTCTTCCAAGTCTAATATTTGATGGGAATGGTACCTGCTAGTAACTCCAGTCTGCACTCAGTCTTCTATAACCTGGGAGAGGTATGATAGAGCTCAGTGAATTGCACATCTTGATGCCCAGAAGGGACAATACTCTAACTTCCCATATGTGGCTCCATAGTCTAAGATTACTATTTTAAATTGGTGAGAGGTCTCAAGAGAAAAGGCAAGGCTGGACAGTGAAGGTGAGATAGTGACCAGTAGAAGGTTTCTGGGAAAACTAAAACACATATAAAAAGTTACATTACACCCTTATCTCTACAAGAACCAAATGCAAACACAATTTTCAATCTCTTCTTAGTGAGTCCTGTGCCCAGTTGTGATCTTTTAAATTCAAAAGGGTAAAAATCCCACCGTACATCTGGAAAAAGACCATATTCAGAGGGATGTATTCAAGTAGTTTTATCCTTGAATGTGGGAAGAGCTGCTTTTTACTTGGTGTACTTGCCAAAACCCTACTGATTTATTGTTATTATATTTAAAAAAACAAATAGTCACAGCACCTGTGAGAAATCACAAAACGTTTTTTAGCAATTGTTAAGTGGGCCTTAGCAGTTGACAGCAAACAAAAATCCTGGCCCCATGAACATAGCGATAGGAAAACTAGAATTACTACAGAGGACTGCTTTGGAAGCAGTGATCTGCATTCATTTGATATTTCTCTTAGTGTTCCATCTGAAATACAGTCAAACACACAAAGAGTTGTAATAAAAGCAGCAAAACATGGACTAGTAATTATTTTGTCAATATCTCACCTAATAAGACCCGATCTGCATTTAAAATGTAGGAACCTGAATATATTCAGCTAACACAAAGCAAAGTCACCACCTCTCCTAGAGTGACACAAGCTTGGGTCTCCCTCTCCCACCCAGCTTGTTGTCACCAAAAGAAATTCCATGCTTCTGGCAAGTTTGGTTAAGATTTGCTAATGGTATCAGTGTTCACCAGGGATAAGTGAAGGGGAGGTAGCCAGACTTTGTGATCATCAACACTTTGTTGTCCTAGGAAATGTAGCAAAACAACCTGGAAAATTGGTCTCCCTCAGCACTGAGTTGGGAAAGCATTAACTTTAGCATTAGTGAGGGTATGTTTGTCGTCTGGACCAAAGTGACATTAGAGAGGAGTCTGTTACAGCTCCAAATAAGGATGAAATAGTAGTACAACAGGCCATTAGAGATCTTGGTTCAATTCCCGCTAGCTTAGCCAACAAGGCAAATGTCACACTATCATAAATTATGCAGAAAGATATCTTAGGAGCAGTTCTGGCAGCTTCCTCTACTACCTCATTCTTAACTCTCTGTTTGGTGACAATATCTGTCAAGTAAGCATTAATTGGGAAAATAGGTCAGAAACTGGAGGACTAAGCAAATGTAAAATGAAGAAACTGTGGTTTTGTCTTCAAAGAATTAGGGAGAGGGCATCTCAGAGTAACAGAAGCACAGCTAGAAGCTTTGAAAGTATGCCTAAGACCTCACTATCAACCTAAAGTGCTTCTTCAAAACACTCTGTAATGCACTTTGACTGATCAGAAGCAGCCAGACATAAGATGATTTTGTTTTTCTAGAATACTGCAAATACAAGTGAGAAAAACCCCTAACATCTAAAATATTTTAATGTTCCTGTCTTCATGTTCTTGTAGGTGCTAATATAACAAAGTAGGAGAATTCAAACCCCAAGTGTCTCACCATACATCAGCATTATTGGAGCATTCATAACCTCCTACAAAATTATTTGGTAAAATCTCAATTAAAATGCAGATCATTAAACTGTAATTATATAAATTTCTTTACATATTTTCCCTGTGCTTTCATGCAGGAAGCAGTAAACAAATATTTATAAAACATACTGTGGCTGTAATTAAAGAGATCAGAGTGTTGAAAGAGAGAAGGTTGAATGGGTTTACATCAAAGTGTTCCTCTCAGAGACTCTATTAATTTAAGAGGCTAAGCCAATCATTATTTTTTTCCAAGTTTTTGAGAAAATCTGAAAGTGCTAGGAAATAAAAGAAAGAATTTCTTCCCCTAAGCCTAAAATGCTGTAACTGCCAAAGATTTTATTAGGTCTCTTAGTAATCAATATTAGTTCTGCCATTTCCAGTCAATGCTTAAGTGAAGCTCATCCCCATCCCTTTACGTGCTTCTAGCACTGTCCAAACTCTGGGAACTTACTTGTGGCCCAAGGAAACCTCCCAGCGTTTGTGCTCAGGTAAAGAGCTTCTAAAATGGAACTTGGTCTTGGTGAAAGAGAGGAGATTTTTGCATTGCAGAATGCTCACCCTTTAACAGTACCGAGGGCAAGAGGGATCAGGTGGACCAGTGTTGCAATGGAAGTGTGCCAAACCCATACTTTTAACTACAGAATGAAGGTGAAAAAGTATAGCAGAGGTTTCTTGCGTGTTGAGTAACAATCTTTAAACTCATTGAAATTGTGCTCAGTAACTGTTTTGGGTACTTGAACTCAGTAAGTTAGATTAATCCTCTCATTGGCTTCAAGTACTAAATTTCCCATCCCAGGCTTCCTTGCCTTTGAAATCTGTCAGAGAAAATTTCCCTAAACAAGAGAGTCAATGAATGATAAACACATGGAAGAACATGACCCATGATAAACATACCCATTTAAAATACCCACATGGACAGTGTTTACTGCCTTGAGTAACTGTGTTGGATGCTATGAAGGTGAGGAAGACTGTCTTAAAATCCACAGTCAACATCCACATCCAGCACAGAGAGGATGCCAAGGAAAGTGTTTGCCCTGGTTTTGTGTAGAAGACAAGCTGAGGCTAGAAATATGAATATAAACTGCAGGAGTCACTTCACAGAGCTGAGAGCTCAACCTGGTAACATTTAAACTCCAGGTTAGAGGAATATCACTCCTTTGGTGAGCTTCCCATGGAAAGGAGAGCTGGCTGTGTGGGTCTGAACCAGACTGCAGAGCACCAGTCCCTCACTAGTCAATATCCATACCATAGGCTAACTGCTAATCTTTCCTTTTGTATATCACATACACCACAAAACCCTGTCTTGATAGCTGAGCTACAGCTGCAGAAATGTGCTATGCAAATGAAATTTAATATTCTCTTTTCACGGGCTCTTTTAAATGCTGAGGTCTCATTTTCTCAGTTTCAGGAAATCTGCTGCTTTACTTTTGGGTTTTGAGGCACAATATCAGATTGCGTCCGCAAGTGAGAACACAAATCGACTTCTCTTCTTTGTTATTATTTTCCTTAACATGACCAAAAAAATTAACAAAACAAAACATTTTGACTGACATACTTGTGGTTTGTTCTTTTCTGCTTGCTATAAACAATGTTGTAATGAGTTCATTTTAGTTCATTCCCATTTTAAGGGTATTACGAGTCATATTGCTATCTCAGCACTTAAAATGGACTTTCTGGATCTGGCAAAGGCTGCAACAACTTTAAAAATGTCATTTAATATGTCCATTATATTTTATATTTAGATAATTAATCACATATCAGTTTGATAAAACATCCTGAAGTGTCCCTCCTATCACAGCATACATGAAAATGTAATTTCAGAATTTTTCCTATGTGCTACATTCCCTAGAAGTGTAATTCTTTCAGGATGAGGTTATGCAGTACTCTTCCTTCTATAGCAAAAATGATAGAAGCCATTCCAGCACAGGCTGGGTCTTTTCCTCCACCAGGAGATCATGCTTTAACCTGGATCACTGGGCTGATCCAGACTATGACAACAACCATACTAGAAGCCTGTTTTTAAACCAGTTTACACTGTGGCCCCTAAAATCTGCATCAACACAGGGGAGTGGAAAGAACAGCCGGGAAGCAGAGCATCTCTGTCTGGCTTTAGCCCAAAGTGCAGTATACCCTCAGACTATCCCTGCGTAATGCCCCCTGCAGCCATCCGTCTAACTCTACTGATTCACTGTACCCAAGGGATGGGATTATTATGGGACATGCATTACTTGGGATGGATATTCCATGTGAATGGAAATTAAGAAAGAGTCACTTCTAACTTTTTTTTTTTTTTTTGGTTTAAATTAATGCTCATGGGAAAATGTACTGTAGTGTTACCTCAAAGTATTGTGTCATTTCAAAGGAATCTTTGAGAATTTTAATTGGAACTGTTGAAACATTTCAAAACTGGATGTCTTTTGAGAATTTTTACCTCACAGCTATTCTAGTTTTTCTGTTCTTCAATCAACTGACAAAATATCCTATAGTTTTCTATGAGATAGAAATCCTTTTGGTTTTTATTTCAATGCCATTAGAAATCATGTATAGAAATATCATTCTTTGTGAAGTGCTTTCAAGTTAGATAAATAATCAAGAAGTATAATAAAATAAGCTGCAACTGAAATAATTTAACAAAGCAATTCAATATATTCAAGGGACAGACTTAGCACTTCAGTTGTTTATGGTAATTAGAATTCCTAACCTCTTATGGGGTACAGAAAGTTCCCTAGTGTGCAAAGAAGTTAAAAATAATCCCAAACCCCAGGTTTCATCAAAGTTGATTGTTTTCAACATTCTACTCACAGCAAAATACAGACATAAGCAAAAAACTGACATTGTCAGTTTGGAAAGTATCACTGAAAGAATCATCAAATAAAATATTTGAATCTCCTTTTGTTTTTCTAAGCAGTTCAGCAAAAAAAAAACAAGTTTGGAAAATTAATTTGGTCAAATCAAAGCCACAATATTTGAGTGAAAAAAAAAAAAAAATCTAAAAAAATTGTTGCCCCTTTCTACTCCAGCTGCTGTTTGGTGATCAGTGCTCATGGTTCATGTAGTCACTCCATAGCACCGGTGTTGATGATCCACCAGAACAAATGAAAGATGGAAATAGAAAACACTTGCCTTGCTCAGGGGCTGTAGGTAAATGTCTATGGTTCATGGTATTGCAAGACATTAACCTTATAATGGAAGATCAAGTTAGGTTTTCTGCTGGAAATGTCAAAAAGATTATTGTTCTAGTCCTTCCTTTCTTCACTTATGCTCGTATAGAGGAACGAGCTTGACTATGCATAATTTTTTGCATACATAAGCTTTTAGCACTCCTCAGTTTTTGACATGTTTCCCTAGGCATCAAAAGAAAACTTCAGAGAGTGCTGTCTATATCTCATTAGGAAAACTAATTACCAAAAGTACAATCTAATTAAAATAGGGCATTTAGGGGACAGAATCCCAAAGCTAAAGTTGCTAGGAGGCTGTAAGTGAAATGCTGAACAGGGAGTTTCTAGTGTATGATATCGTATCTCCGCTATACCCCACATTAAACCAGTGCTGTTTTGCAACAATACACTGGAGAAATCATTTCCCTACATGTGGTCTTCTATGCTATGCGATTTCATTATGTAACATAATGACTCTAAAATACATACATTAAGCATAATATATGGGTTTCCATTTCTACATCTTGAGGACCTTTGTCCTTATACTAAAGGTAACCTAAATCAAGCATGAGCATGGATATAATACTAATAGTCTGTACAAAAAACAGCCTAAGAATGTAAATAACAATACTTTGCAATTACTCTTCAATAGCATCCACAGAACTACCTCAGCATAAGTTGGAATAAAGTTCAGAAATGAGCCAATTTACAAGCCTAATCTGTTATATTTATAATGAGCTTGATCATTCAGCTTTTCCAGAACCAATGCTCCTCAATGGTCTCCAGTTAGGCCTCCAAGTCATCAGAAATCTCACTCTTTATAAATACTCATGCATCAAAATCACACTTCAGATAAATGAAAGAAGCAGGGACTTAAATCCCTCACTGATGCTTGGATTTGGGGTTTATATATTTTTTTTAACCTGGGGGTGAGAAAAAGGTGAGAAGGCACCAGATAACTTGTCCAAAAATCTCAAAGAAGTTTTCTAGAAACAGAGTTTGTGTCTGATTTCTAGACTATGCCTTCAGCCCTAGGACTGCTGCTTTTGATGGTATCAATACAGGAAAGACCAGCATGCAAAGCTTCTTATCAAATTGTGGTCTCTCAATGAATAAGTGGCTTAAAAAGCTAGCAGAAACTAGAAACATGGATTCTAGCACTGACAAGAAGATACATTTTAATAATTTATTCAGTAATATTAAGAAATGTAATTTCTCTTCACAACTAAACCAAGACATGACAAAACATAGCAAAAGTGGCTGGTTATTTAAAAATGTTACTTAGAGTTTAAAACAAAGTTGCCAGATATGTGTTTTTTAAAAAAAAAAATCACAAAGCAGTAACTGAACAAAACGTTATAGGAGTCATCCTGGTACACTCAAAGTTTGCTGGTTTGACTGTATATGTCCTTTGGGATTGATTCACTGTACGTCTGGAGTCGGAATATGCTGAGCATGAACAGATGGGTGTGGTGGGAAGACTGGACCCATCTTCATCAAATGTTTTTAATGCAAATTTTTGACAAACTGTTTTAGAGAAATCTTACAGTTGGCCTGTTCTGTGGCAAGGTCAGTCCCCAACCAAGCAGAGAATAACAGAGCTGTCAACAATTTCTCTGTTGCTCTCATATTTGTTGACAGAGGTAACTTGGGTCATGCCAGAGAAACTGGCTCAAATAATTAAAAAAAAGGTGGGTGTGGGAGTGTGGTGTGTGTGGCAAGAAACTAAAGAAAAAGGGGGGGGGGGGGAGGAATCTCTGGAGACTGGTTTTAATATTTAAACATGTTTATAGATTTAAACATCTATTATGCATCAGATACTTAAGCTGTCATACTGAAATATAAGTCAGACTGCAGAGGTTACTTAACTAATGGTGTACAATAATAGAAAAGCAAAAATATTTGTAGCTCATTCCATCAATCTAGAGCAAGCCAGAGCAGTCAATGAGAACATACTAAATAGTCATTCTTTCAAGGTAAGTGTAGCTCATAGATTCCCCAAACCTGGTCCCAAGATACTCTTGTTCCCTAGGGTCACACGTAGTGCTTGATGTAATGGCTTCGTCTTTCAAACTCTTACTGCTCACAGTAAGTGCTCCTCTTTAAAACTACAGTCTGTTCTTGCATGTAAACATATTATATGCACTGGAGAAATTACAGCAAATGAGCTCTGAAAGTGTGTCTGTACACTGGAAGTCATTATGCTTTCTGTGGAAAGATGGAATATTAATGACATTTTGCATACTAATGAAAATTTTCTGAAGTTCTAAGTCTACTGAGATATGAGATTGACTGTCAAGATGACCTAGTAGCTACCAAGTTTCCATGCCGTTTCTATAATCAGGCTAATGGGAAAATTTTGTGTGTAAGCAACACAGTCTGTTTTGAGAAACTAACAAATCAAATTGAAAACAAAGCTTTATTACAGGGTACAACGACACCTTTATTATACTCCAAATTAAGCATAGCTGGAGTAACAGACTATCAGGAAATGAAACTCCTGCTACTAGAACTAACCTCCCAAAATAATGACCAGTTAAGTCTGTAACTCAAATAGCCATATCCCTTGACCAGAGAAGCAGAGTCTTAATGTGGGAGGGTATCAAACTACAGATTTTCTTTTTGGTAGCCTATTTATTTTATCATATCACCTTTCCTATCCATACTTTATTGTTTGGTTTCGTAACAACTGGAACACTTTTTCTTCGTTTTCAGTCAGCTCCTTCCCAACTTATGCCTGCCCAGACTTTCATCTCCAATTTCATACAAAGCAAAGAAGGATGTAATTTCTCAGCCTTCATTGCTGGCTTTCACTGCTCCCCTAGTAAATATTAAAATAGCCTTACTGTATGCTTTCCCCTATTCCATGTCTGAAGGGTGGAAAGAGCAACCTATTAATAACAGCAGTATTACATTCTTATCCACCTCCACTGATTTTCCTAAAACTTTCACTCCAATGGTTACAAAAAAGCCACAGAGTAGTTCCCATTCCTCTCCTTTCTTTACCATTCACAACTAAATGTGAATATTAGGCCACAGATATGCTAAATCCATTCATTATCATCCAAGCATTTCTTTGCATCTTCAAACTTGTCTTCATCTATCTTGCATTTCTATCTTAAACTCTGGGGAAAAGATATTTCTAACTATTTATATAGCTTATAGAATAAGGTAAGCCAAAAGCATACCTTGAAGTCCTAGCCTCACCACTTATAAGTAATATCCTTTAATCATGGAATCTCTTTCTACATCAACTACAAAAACTTTTACACAGTACTTAAAGCATTTGAAATCTGGGCTTGCCATGTATTTCACAGCTATTCAGCAGCATCCTGTATAATAAAAAAAAAACTGTAAAAGAGAAAAATCAAATAAGTACACCTATCACAGAAACAGCTATAGAGATGCATGAGATTATACTAATAGGCGACTGTTGGCAGCAACTTCCTGTTAAGTCTTTTGGCTAACTACCACACTAATTTGTTGACACCTGATGGAGATACTGTTTGTGAACAAAAGACAGCTGTACATCTTCTCAGATATAGGTATTTCCTGTTTTCACTTCAATATTTGATTAACTATTTATCATACTTTGTTAAATTGATCATATAAATCTAAAAGATTTCAGCAGACATAACTGGGGATGAATTTCTTCAGAAATTTAGCATTCATTTAATTGCCAGAAAAAATGGCAAGCTTTTCAGAAGAGCTCATTGTCATAGATACTGAATTACCCTAAAATACAGTTTTATTCTTTTGGAAAACTTGCTGTGGACACTTTAAAACAGTTTTTGTTTAAGATGTGTGCATGGGCAAGTTCTCAAAAAGTTTTGGTACAGTGCTACTTCAGCTAACCCAGACTTCTCTAGATATAGAATGAGGATAATACTAACAGAACAGTGAAAAATCACCAAATACATAGATAAGACATAAAAGCTGTTCTTTCTAAATGCTTGTTGCTATCCACAGTGATGCTTTTTCATTGTTACAGCATCATTAAGGGATCAAGAACAAGACAGACTTGTTGAACTTAATTAGGTTCCTCTCCTCCCAGCTCTCTAGCCTTTCCAGGTCTTCCTGTCTGGCAGCACAGCTTTCTAGTGTACCAGCCACTCCTCCCAGTTTTGTGTCATCAACGAACTTGCTGAGGGTACACTCTGTCACCTTATCCAGGTTGTTGATGAATATGTTGAACAAAACTGGGTCCAGTACCAACCCCAAGGGAACACCACTGGTCACAGGCCTCCAACTAGACTTTGCACCCCTGATCTGATCACAACCCTCTGAAACTTTACTCGTTATCCATATTACTCCTGTGACTTAAGGTGAACATAGGTGCAATTAAAGGGCAGGTTTTTACTGACATTCATCTTCACAGACAAGTATAACAACAGTCAAAGACCTAATGCTTTCACCACAGCTACAATAAGATTATTCTCATGAAGGTTGCTGGAGGAGCAGTGTCCTGTGGGAAAGACAAACATGCAGAAAGGCCAGAGAAGATGAGATATAAGAAAAAGGACCACCTCTCTTACTGAGAGGAATGGAACTGAGGGAAAGAGATTTCAAAATATCTCAACCCTGAGAAATACCCAAGGCAACATGTGCCTTTGAAAGTCTCCAGAAAGCTGGTCTTGTACTCTCTAGGTGCCATGCAAGGACTAATTTGATTATCATCTATGGCTCTTCTACTTTATTTGTACTTGAGAATAAGCATTGCCAAAGCTTCAAAATCAAAGGCTGACACATGTTCATATGTTTTACATATGGTAAAACCAAAATTTATATAAATATTGGACATTTTTCCTTGAAAAGGTTCCACTTCTGACAAAAATAACCATGTTTCTTCTATCTGCTATCTAAAGATAACAGCATGGTAGCCATCAAAACAAACTTCCAATTAACTCAGTATGTAACCAAAAGGCCTAAAAGGCATTTCAAAGTGCTAATTCTTTGTACACATCAAATACCAGCAGGAAATGAAATGATCTAAAGACATGATGTGATTTGAATTGGCAGACAGTGAATGACTGGTAGTAGACATAAACTTTTTTTGTGTCAAGTATTTGTCACGTCATTCATTATCCTAATTAATGTCTGCCGCAGGGAATATTCCGGCCTCTTTCTGCAAAATTCCTTGGATTTACAAAAAGAAATAGGTCAGGATTATGAACCACAGCAAATCAATTTAGTGAGGGTTTTGTTTGTTTGTTTTTATTGTTGCAATCATTGTAACAAAAGCTTGTAAAACACCTCCAATTGCCTCCTGGAAGATGGTTAAAAATTCCCCTTCAGCTCACATACACACAGGGTTTCATGCAACATTTCACTTCTCATCTCTAGAAAGAGGTTGCATATGTACCAGGTATTTTAAGGACAGCATTACCCTGTTTGTAATACCCATTTGCATTTTGAAATACATTCTCTTTATGGTCTAGTTCATGTTTTAGCAACAAAGGCCCAGCTTACTGGATTCAAATGGAACAAGAAGGTAACTATATGTACATTCTCGAAATCATATCAAAACAAGCAAATTTTCTTAATCTATATGCTCTTAATACTTTCTCCCAGTAAAGAAAGATAGACAATATTCAGACACTTCACTGACTGTTGTTCAGTGTGTAGGTTCAAAGAATCAAATTATCACCATTAACATGAATCTTAGCACTACGCAATACGCTGTCGTATGCGTGTACTCTTTACAAAATTTTAAGTGTTTGAACCCTAGCATAAGAAGTTCATAAAAATCCAATACTGTGAGACACAGACACACTAACATTAATTTTAAGGCTACCTTTTTCTTTTAAGTGATTCAAAAGCCTCATGATGGACACTGGAATTCTCATCTAGATCTCATACGAATCACTGGAAAGATGTTCGTAGCCATTAACACTTCTAGATCAGAGCAATCTATGTAAACTACATGGATTTTCAATCCTAAATCTTGTTTTCCTACTTACTTCCCAGTGGTTAATCCACATCACACATTGCACCCACAGCATGTTACAAACAGAGGCAGCATCTTCTTGCATTCATCATGAACAAGCTCATGCTCTGCACTAGCTGTTAGCAAGTCAAAAGTGAGAGTTCTTCACCAGCTTGAAATATATTAGGTTTGATTTACTTCCTTTCATAAACAAACAAGCTGAAGACAAGATTGACTTGCTCCAAGTATCTATTGATTTAGTAGAGGAGATAAAGTCCAGACCTTTGCTGCAACCTAATATCAAAGTGCAGCGTAAACCTGTTGTGAAATCACTGTTACCATATTACACATTTTTTTAAAAATATCTTCCATCACAAGCAAATAAAAATGTTGTGAAAAGGAGACAGAATAAATAGAATGGTCAGAAACCACATTTCTGAATTTAAACTGCTGATAGGGAAAAACAATCTCTCTTGATTATAGTTGCTATCATTTCAGTCCTGCCAAAACATTTATGGAGAGGGTGCTGAGGCACTGGAACAGGTTGCCCAAAAAAGTTGTGGATGCCCCATCCTGGACTGTCTTCAAGGCCAGGCTAAGCAACCTGGTCTAGTGGAGGGTGTCCCTGCCCATGGCAGGAGGATCGGAACTAGATGATCTCTGAGGTCCCTTCCAACCCAAACCATCCTATGATTTTATGATTTAAAATTCTCTGGTGGAAGGCACAGTCTTGTAATTCCTTGCATCTGGCGCAGCTGCTGGCAACTCAGCACTACCACCATCCCTCTGGATGCAGGTGAACCTTTGCCATGGCAACGTGGTCCTCTCAAGTTATTTTCCAGCTGCAACAGAGGTGAGGCTTTTTCCTTTTATTAATTGTAAAGTGGTAAGAATATTTAGTGAGATAAACACACTGT
Organism: Rhynochetos jubatus; assembly: GCA_027574665.1. Lineage (NCBI taxonomy): Eukaryota > Metazoa > Chordata > Aves > Eurypygiformes > Rhynochetidae > Rhynochetos > Rhynochetos jubatus. Next base: position 34,752,862 of record CM050653.1, read on the forward strand.
TTCTCAGAGGGCAGAGCAGTTTAATCTTCATCATATGACTCTAATTGCATGGCAGTACATTATTAGGGCTGACTTTTGTCATTGTGGATCAGGAAATAGATTGCTGGAACACCTAGCAGACTTTGGATGCTGAGGCTTTCGCATGTGGATACTTGAGAAAAAAGAAATTGGCTTATTGTGTTTTTACTCTCATTTCTTTCCCCATGAATTGATCAACTTGTTACAGAATAGTCTGGAAATTGAAGAGTGTTACCATTAAAGCCACTGCAAATGGCTCAGCTTCTGTAAATAATCCTGTCAATAAAACAGGGCTATTTGGACACTAGTTCTCAATTTCTTATTCTTTAAACTGCAAAACGTTTTCGAGTTTTCATCCTGAAATCAAAGCACAGGGCTGAGGCAGGTACTGAGGAAGAGGCCTGCAAGCATTATAGAAACAGCTGGAGGGGAAAACTCAAAGTACAGGGAAGCCATGTCAGAGCCTCACTCTGCTCTTCCCACTGGGGCCTGCGTCAGGCTTAAGTGTGCAGAGGAATTCCTAACATCTATGGCAACAGCATGGTCAATTGGGACTATGTTTCCACAGCATGAGTTAAGCAGCCTAGAAGCAGCTCTGACTCCTCCGGGATACAGGGCTGTCCTTGAAATTTGAAACAACTTTCCATAACTTTCCTCTCTTTGTCCTCTCCCTTAAGCCAGGGAGGGAACAGTGATGACATCCACCCATGCAACCTCTTCCTGAGCTGCTGGTTTAATTCCTCAGCACCGAAGTTAAGGCTGCAAGGAAGAGGAGATACAAGACCTGATGAACTGGAAAGCTGCACGATCAAAAGGAACCATCACACTGCACATGAGCCAGAACTCAGAGCTTCCTACCTCTAACTAGGGAGAGGAAAGTAAAGTAAGTGACTCAGGTCTAAACTTAGAGAGGCTGCTACCTTGACCTGCAGTAGAGTGCTCTGTTCTATTTTTCCGTTGTCCTCCATTTAAAACTGGCACAAGAAGTCAGCAGTAAAATTATTAAGGGATTACTTCTGAGTTTCAGACTTCAGAGGATTTTTTCTTACTAAATACCATGGGTGGTGGGAGATACTAATGGGAAGAGATTTTAACAACTAATATAAATGTTAACAAGCACACACTATTTTCAGATCTCGGCTGGTATCACTCTGGATGCTTGTGCACAACTACGATGTTTTGTCAAATAAGGCGCTATGTACAGCAGACTCAAGTTATCAAATAAAAATAGCAAAGATAATTTCAGTTCCATCCACAGCACTGGGAGTTAGGGAGGGGAGGAAAGTGGAGGTGGAAAGGAATATTTGTGGAGTGGAAAAATTCAGTATTAGTTGGGGTGAGAAAAGAGGAGGAAAGATTTATATAAAAGCTATGCAGAAACTGCTGAAAGGAACAGAAGGCAATGAATCCAGGCCTGGTCTCTATGCAGCTGTTGCGAGGGTCTCCTGTTCTACACATACAATGCTGTGTATTTCTTACCATCAATACAATTCCAACTATGAACATGCTTACTTTGAAACATTTGTACCATAGGCCTTTGCACATATACCCTTCTTCAGCCAGTTGTCCTACTTAGAATAAACAATATAATAGGTAGGTCTGTAGTAACCTGACTTAGACTTTACAGAATAAAGCAATTACAGGGAGAGCTCAGTCAGTGGAACTATGAGGTACAGAACTATCAGATGTGGATTCAGCCAGCAAAAATGATGCAAACAAATGGCACAACTTCCTAAATGGGGAAAAAAATTATCTTAGACATGAGAGTAAATCTGTGTTAGGATAGTCAGGAAAGTTCATCTAGAATATTTTTCTATGCTGATTCTCCACATAGCCTTAAAACCCATAGGTGAACACTACTCAGTATAAGAGTTAATCTATAATAGAGTAATAAATATAATAGAGTAATATAATCCTGTCTGAATTCTCTGAAATAGAAATAGGCAACTCAAAGAGATAAGCCTAGAGGTAGCCAAAAAACTCATATGAGAAGAGAAATTATTTCTGAAAGAGATATCCATATATATGGGCTCTCCATGCTAACAGTTTAAGAGCAATTTCCTCTTTTCAAATGAAAGTCTGTGACAAAATAACATATGCTGAATTATTACAAATTCTGAGAAAAGCAGATTTTCCTACACTTGATATTCATAAATTCGATGAAGCAAATCTTTGTATCACACAATCTGTGTTTTCAGCAGAATCATCTTCAAGGCAGCCAAATATGTCAATTTGTGGGGTTTAAAAAGTCTTGGTTATAAATAACACATACACATTGCAGTGGATTTTAGCCATTATCAAAAGATTTTTCACTTATCTTGAGTTACTAGTGCCTGTCCTGAGAACTCAATATTTCCTTTAACAGTGAAGTGACACCTTCTGTGTCCAAGGATACTACCAAGCCAGTGAAGACATCTCAGGTGGGAGCAAAAGACCATGCAGAGACTGAGAAATCTTGGTCTTGTCTGTCTCTTTTATCCCATCAAATCCCCTAATTTCCTTAATAGAAATCAGCAAAACCATCGCCTTTTTGTCTGCTGAGGTCACATGTACACTTGTGCCCTCACACCTGTAGCGCATTTGGGATATACCTACAGGTGCCTCAGGGCCCCTTGTACAGACATACACTTTGCCTTTTCCTCCTAATCATCATCAGTCTTGGGCCCAAAGGCCTCAGAGGTGACGACTGAATTTCTGTGAGGCTGAAGTTAATGTTTTTAAGCATCTTATTTGCCGCAGGAGGAGACTGGGAGCCTGAACAACCGTCATGATCTGACATTACCTTCTTATGAGCACTGACTGCTAAATGCAAGAGAACAGAAAGTAGTCCCCACCTTCCCTTACATCCCATATGTCCTTGTGATGTAACTACCTACAGAGCACCATTCTCATCCAGTAGCAATGACTGGAAGGCAAGAGGTGGTTCTGGAAAAGGGTTGTACAACAAAAACTGTTTCAAGGCACTGTGGGTTTAAACAGGGCATCACTTCATTTTTGCAATTCCTTTTCAGACTCCAGTATCTGGTTACCCAACCAAATCAGCTGGCTGCCGTAACAAAGCTAAACAAGCCCTCTCCTTTAACTGATGCTTTTCTTCTACTTCCCAAACAAAGGCCTCCGGGACGGCTGCCCAGTCACTCTGCAGAGGCTTTCTGTGATACTTCCCACAAGGTGCTTTGTCCAAGGACTGTGTAACATTACTCTGCCTGCTTAAAGGCTGCATGAACACAGCTGTCACTGGCTGAATTAAATGAAACAGTGACTCATACTACATCCTTGATATTGAAAAAGGTGTGGGTAGTATTTCATAGCTCTCAGAAAACTATGATTTCATATTATGTTTAAATAAAGAAGCAATGACTTTAGAACATATAAACCCTAGATGATAGATGATGTATCATGTATTAAAAAATTTTGGCAATATTTTACACAGTTCTGTCATCATGTGTCAGCATGAGGATCACAAGCAGAAGAAAAGTTCAGACAAACTTTCAGAAGAAAAAGTATACATTACGGGAAAACAAAGTCAGGAATTAGAAACACAAAACACTGCTGTATTCACTCTCCAGGCCACATGTTCTTTGGTAGGGTAGGAAGAAAACCCCTGCAAGTGCAGAGGGGCTCAGGCTATATTTATCTTCATCTCACACAGTCCTATTTGTACAAAGTAGATATCAAATCCCACTGTTCTTGCACAGTGGTATTCTCACATTGCCCCCCTAAAATGAGATCAATAGCTCCTAGCAAAGAAGAATTGTAGGCAAATAATGCATGGGATCAGAGACACTAAATTCTGCTTCTCACCATTCCTCTCTCCTTTTCTGCTACTTACCCCAGATGCATACCTTTGAAAGTATTTTCTACTTACACATCTACAAATAAAACTGATCTCGAAGCAAAAGTAGTACTCACCAGAAGTACACTGTGCTGCTCCTACAGTGCAGCCCATGCCTGGAAACACCTTGTTTTTGAAGTTACCTCCTTCAAGACATGATTCCTCCCTGCAAGTATTAAATGCAAGAGAATGTGACGTAGGTTTTGAAACCAGGATCTAGGCAAAAGAAAAATACTGTTTATGGAAAATATTGATGCCAGAAGCTTTCTCCTTAGTTCCTGCAGGAAATAAAAGTAAGGAGGACAAACCATACTTTCTAGGAATACTGAAGATGTACATACTTAGGGTACATAGTGACCACTTTTCCTGTTGAGAAGCAAGGCAGAAGAGACAGTGGTCAAGTTAGTAGTAAAGACAGCTGTTGGAAAGCATGATGAAGGCTTTCTTTTTCAGATGCTTCAAACTGCAATCTGGCTGAGAATCATCTTAGTTTTTAACACTGTTCTTTTGTTGTTGCTGTTGATTCCAAATCAGCATTACTCATTTCAGATAACATGCCAATGTAGAGGCAGGCTGAGGTAATCTGGGAAGTGTTAGCCAGCTGATACCCTGGAGGTGTTTGGAAGACTGGTTTTAAATACTTCTCAGCATGACTGTGAACACCCGTAAAGTCCCACTTCTTCCTAGTAGCCAATAGAGTGAGTCAACGAAGACAGTTTTATTTTATTACATGTACCTTGCACCCGCCTTTCTAACTTGCATAATATTATCTTAGTGGTTTGCTGTTATGCTGCTTCAGTCCCCACCTCTCTGCTTTATTGTTTCTTCAAGTACCAATGTAAGCTTTAAGTTCTCTAGGATGATGTAATGTACTGAATGAATACTAAGCTTTCCCCAAAATTTTCCCCATATTTACTTTGTTTTCATCATGGCCCATTAAATCTAAATATATCCACTGGAACATCCTCCCAGCTACTCTCCATCTGTCAGAACAACTAATAGTACATTCTACAGAAATGTGCTCACAAGTCTGCTTGTAATCCAGGTCCCACACACTCAAAAGATAAAATTACAGATTTACCTCCTCTGACACTCATATCAGCTCACAAAAGGGGTCAGGGAGAGGATGACGTAGCAGAATTGCAATCCAAGCTGCCTGTTTGCTTGCCTGACCCTTTGCACGGTATGGGAATTGCATGAGGAGCTGCAATCAATGGCTATCATACATTTCAAACAATATTCTTGTCCTAGAATCTTGTCCTTGACATGTTATTAACACAACAATGCCAGACTTCAAGAGACCCTACGTTCTGGACTTAGATTGCTTTCTAGATTCACATCTTGTTCTCCTTGGTCCTTGCAAAAACCCTCTAGTTATCCAAAATTCTAGGCTAAGCATTTATTTTTTTCAGTAGCATTAAGCAAAATGAATAATAAAAAAGTATCTACTTTCCACTACTAGACAGGATTTAAGACTAGGGCTGGGTTGGGGTTTTTTTTGACTGGGGGTGTGGCAGTGTGTTTGATTGTGGTTTTTTGGTTGGTTTTACTGGTTTGTTTTTTTGTGGTATTGTTTGTTTTTAGGGGTTTTTTTGTTTATTTGTTTTTTAAGAATGATAGAATAATTTAGGTTGGAAGGACCCTTTGGAGGTGATGTGGTTCAAACTCACTGCACAGTCTGGACCAGTTTCAAAGTGACATTGGATTGCACATTAATTCAAAATGGGAAACACCAAATAAGGGAAGGAAGAGATAGTATTCTGGTGCTAGGGATATTTCTCCATGTTTTACAAACTATTTACTTATCAGAGCAAGAGCTTCTCTTGCCTTTCATCTTACTTTTTATCTCAGAAAGAAAGATACTGCTGACTGCAGTGTGGACTTCCAGTCAATTAAAGAGTGTAAAACCATATGAAATCTGTCTTTCTGCCTTATAGCTTCCGCATGCCATGCTGAACGGAGTTTGGAGACAGAAAGTGGCATTACAAAGCATCTCTGGCAAAAAAACATGGAAGTGGTTTGTGAAGAAACTGCTTTGTAGTCTTAAAGCTTTTTCTATTCCCTTTTCCTTCCCCAAACCTATGAAGTTTTTAACACAATTCTAGTAAGATCCGCTTTCATACAACCTACTAAGAGCATTCTCAGCTGTCTGCTCCTAGCAGCATACCCGCAGTCCTTGGAGATACCTGTATCTTAGGCTACACTGCATTATAAATGAATGTGAGCTCAAGCACGAGGAATAAGTTTGCTGAACTCATGCTTGTAGGTAGTAGCTAGTCGGACTTTAAACACTCACTGCTGTGGATTCACAGGGTGTATATGACCTAACCTAGCCAAGTGCAAAGTGACTTAAGTAACTGTAAAATCTGTCTCTGTTTAATGCTGCACCATCCCATCCTCAGGGTCATGTTAACAAGGTTTAAGGTGGGTGTCACATGTTACATATAAAATGATTTTTCTTCTCCCTTAAGAGTTTCTGAAGATGCTAGGCAGACAAAAATCACCCCTTTGAATGAGGAGACATGTGCAGCTTGCCTAGGAGTTGTTCCTCTGTGCCTGACAATATGGTTGTGTTAGAAGCTTCCACCTCCCTTTCCAGGTAGGAAAGTGCAAGGTGCTGGTCTTTAAGAAAATTTCACTCTGGGTTTTTTTTTTTTTTTTTAAATAGAGAAAGAAGACAGCAGATAGGAGGAAAATAATGAAAAGACCCTACAAATATGTAAATTGCTGCTCCCACAAGATCAGCATACTAACCACATCATTGTTGGCTGTGATAATAAATTTGTGTTAAGACACCAACAGTGACCAATTCGTAGCATCCAGCAAAACTTAAAACTTACTTTTATCCTGTGCAAACTGGCTAATGCATGATCTCAAAATATGGTGGCTAAAGACTCTTCCACCTGTGCTTCACTAATACCAATTCTCTAATGAAGTTAAGGAGACATATGCTGACCCCATTTTGAGCAGGAGTTTGGACTAGATAACCTCATGAGGTCCCTTCCACTTGAATGATCCTAGGATTACTGAAACATATTTTGAACATGGCTTGCTTAAATTCACAACAACTAGAGGCGTTTGCTTACTACCTACAAACAGAATACATGTAAAATATCCTAGCAAAACCAGAAGGTGAATATCAGTGAAATATTGTTGAGAAAAATTACAAGAAACAGAACAACATCAGAAATAAAACTTAACTGGGAAAAGTAAATTCAGTATGTACAGCTACTAAGTTATTCAGCCTATGTTAGGCCTTATAATATGGTGACACTCTCTTCCTCCCACCCCCACCCTTCCTGCCCCAAGTTATTCATCTTAAAAGGAAGAAAATACACGGTTTGTAAAGAAACTGAAGCTGTCTTTCTAGAGAGCATTTGGTGAGAAACAAATAATTCATTACCAATGGATTTTCTCTGTACACTCAAACTCTAGGAGACAACAGGACGATAAACCCAAAGGGATAGCCAGAAAGGTGCCCTGTCACTTCGCTAATGCAATGATTGTGGCTTCTGCTGTCTCTTCAATGAAGGAGCTATCCTACAGTTCCTGCTTGGGAGACAAAGCTCACCTATAAAGGGACAAGGGATAAACACCCTACCCATCTACCACCCATCCCAGCCTTATGTTTTCCATATTTATTCTCTTCTTATTTGGAGCATTTTACTCCTCCAGTGATAACCCAGCAGACATCAATCACTGATCAAATACCAGAAGCCAGCTTCATTACCGAAACAGTCAAAAGAATAAGACTACACAAAAAACCTTGGGACAGATATGAGTAAGTTTTTGAAACATGAACAGTGAAGGAGAGGGGCTTGTTTTGTACAGTGATCATCACTCAAAGCATGTTAGAACAGCATTAGACAACACAAACATTTAGGAAGGCAGTTATAGATTAGGGGCACCTAATCACCCTTCCTAAATAAGTTTCTTAAACAGCTACACTATTTTTGATGAACATATTGCCTGAGAAAAAAAAAGAATTGACAGAGTGAGAAGTGGTTACTATTTTCCTGAAGCTCAAATTCTCAGCCTGGGAGGTCACTGCAGGGACATGGGCAGAGGGAAAGCAGGAAGAGACTTCCACAAAACTCTTCTGAGATGGACATGAAGAGAAAGAATGAAGGATCAAGTGTCCCCAGGAGCAGAGGCATTGACCAAAGCTAACAGGTGGCAGGCTCAAGACAAACAAAAAGTAGTTCTTTGAATCATATGTATTAGCAAACTTCTTGCTGCATGGTATTGTAGGTGATAAAAGCTGACACATGCTCCAGGCCTAACTGAACAGGTTGATGGAAATTGAATCAATATGGAGCAATTAAAAAAACATCTTCACTAAAAAAAGAAAACTTTGTGGCAGAGCCCCAGGCTCTTTGGAAGCTGAGTGTCTTTGAAAGAAATAGCATGATATGCTTTCCCTACCCTTCCAGACCTCCCTAAGAATCAGCTTCCGACCACTGTCAAAGTTTTTGTGCAGGGCTCGCTGGATCTTTGCTCCAGGGACTTATTTCATAGACGTCTTCTAGGAAAGTGTACTCCAACAGGAAAGTAGAGACCGATCACCAGTGTGACTGAAAAGGTGTATTTGGCAAATATTTTCAAACAAATATGCTTTGTCTTGCAACTTTACGTTGCTGTAGAAGCCTGAATGGCACTTACTAATGACATTTTAGAGTACTGGTGCATTATAGGACAACTACCACCCTAATGCAAACTGTATGTATTATGACTGTAGTAGAGTGTATTTGTGTAAATCCCTAAGGCTCCCTAAAGTTTCCAGTTTTATACTCACCCACACCTGTGAAGAATTTGCCATGTTATCTCCAGCCTACGGAATGGTCAGTGTAAAGGAGGGAAATGACATTTCTAAGTCAACATTTTACTATGGATGTCACACATGTTCTGGGAGAAAAAGCTAGATTCCATGTACCTGATGCAATCATTCAGTAAATCCTATAGAGGGTAGAGGAAAGAGAGAGCAAAAGACATCCATGATGATGTTTCAAGTCTCTAGTTTACAAAGAAATTAAGATTGTCAGTCTTAGGGAGGTACCTACAGTTGCCAACACCAAACGGCACAAAATGTCTGCATGCTTCTACTGGTATGTCCTCAAGGACTGCACGGCAATAGATAGCAGTATCCTAAGCAGGCATAAACAGTGGTTTGCATGGCACAGACATCTAGTTGACATACATGGCTTGCTGAATGCGAGGGAGAAAAGACTTTAATGGCAGGCTAAAGATAAGCTGATATAGTGTAAAGCTCCATAAGTTCGGGTTCTGGTCATCATAGCACATAATGTAAACTGTTGCTGTGGTACGCTAACTTTTATTTCAGCAGTGAAGGAAGACTGTCTTACAGTAGAGAAATCAAAATAATTTAAGAAATAGAGAACCTTCTATTTTTTACAAAAGTATTTAGCTACTTAAAGATGCAGAAAATTCTTAAGTAAGTCTCCTACTGCATCTTCTACTGCCCATCTTCAGTATGATTTATAAACTATATGGGAGAAGGAAAAGACTCATCAACACCCTCTTATGCTTTGCAACAAGAACAAGTGGAAGATCTTTCCTTTCCACATCTATCCAACATTCATGATTTTGTCTCAAAATTTGACATAATTTTCAGTGTTCCAACTAACAGATATATATATCTTTAAAAAATTTGACTCTTACAATAAAAGGGATTTCTATATAGCGCATGTGGAAAACCCTAATTATACGTTTCATCTTTTCTCTCAAAACCCACAGTCTGATAAAAAGCAGTACCTGCCTTTTATTTGTTTGGGTTTTTTTTTTTTTAATTAAAGTTTTGGAATATTTAGGCTACATTCAAGCAGAATTTACAAGAATAATGAATGACAGACAACTGAAAAAAACCCAGAAAATACATATTAATTTCCCTCTGGAATCTCTAGGATTATAACAGGTCTGTTTTCATATTCACTGTGTAACTCACTCTACCTTTGAAGAAAGGAAGAGCAGTTCCTGCTCTACTCTTAAACTAAAACAAAGCAGCACACTTGTTTGATAGAGGCTTTGAACTGGTAAAAAGTACCCTCAGTTTTATAAACTATATTACAGTTTATTGTCACAATACTAGAGTGCTGCTTTGTTCTTCAAAGTCTTCTTGGACGAGTTCACAGGGTGAGAAGCTCCATAAATATGCATGGGGCAGCAGTGTGCCATGTGTTTCTAAATTTAATGTTTATGTCATTCAAAGCTCCAAACAGTTCAGCTTATACAGAATTGGAAAGCATGATTGGTACTTTCCATTGTATACCATATATCACTGGGCTACCTGAGAAGACCATTTCCTCCCTTTGTTTTTAACAGTTATTAGAAGAAAAAAAAGAAATCTTTCTTGAATTAGACCTATGGAAGATGCAGAGATAACTAAGAACTTTAAAGTGAGTTTCCCAAGAGGATGAAATCTTGCCTTCTCCAGGAACAGTGTTTTCAACCCCAGGAAGACAGAAAAAGTAGTAACATGTTCCCATCACCCTCCTCTTGGGTCCTTACATTAATTTATCTTTGCTACCTTGTGATAGAAGTGCAAAATAAACACCATGAAAAATCATTACTTCTAAAGGAAAGAAGGGGAAGGCAGAGTCACGGACATGTGCAGCTATAACGAGAAACAGTGAAGATACTGACCTTGGGATGTATGAATTGAGAGAGTCAAGTAAATACAGATAAATTTGAAAAACATACTTAGAAATAACGTACTTTGGAATGCCAAAGTGAGTGATAGCTTTTTTTTCCTCTGTAAGTACAGATAGACCAGATGGATATTATATTAGATTCTGGAGCTCTTCCTTGAAAGTTCACTACCATTACAATGAATTACTTGTTATAATAAACATAAGCCATGTGGCCACCCGATATTTAGCAAAGTAGTTTCATGTTGTTCTGATATATGCCAATTCACACCAAGTGGTAGTCAAGCCCAATGAGGAATTGGTATAGCCTAGTGTGCTTTAGATTACTCAAATTCCCTGTGAAAGATTAAATGAAAGCTAAAGAGGAACATACATGCTGTGCAGACCACAAATCTACCAGGAATGCTTTGGGTCTACATCATCGTCGATGTTTCTGCACCAGATTACAGCAACCGGGGAGGATCTATTTGTAACCTGTGAGCAGAACAGTTGGCTTCACCGTGTCCTTTGCCTGCTAAGGTACACAGAGGATGACTTCTTGCTACTGATGGCTATAGTTTTGCTGTGAACCATGATGAATGTGGTGATGTGTATTCCCACATCTGCATCTCACATACTCAGCTCTAATGCACCTATCAACAGTAGGAATATATTTTTGCACTTCAAATAGACAACTGTTCAGCTGTGCAACCCTTTAGCCATCAAGGCTCAACCTAACACCCACTGACAATTAGCCCATTTACAGACAAAGAAAAACAAAGCAAGGGAAAACATGTGCAAAGCAGCCACACGTCCCCCACTGCACACACACTCAGACACGATATATGCACTGCCACTGAGAAAGTATTACCTTACTTTTCAAGTGAGTTGATCATAGAAATGTGTTTGCCCACTGTGCTTTCATTCTGGGTCTGTTACTGTGAATCAACAAAAGAGTGAGTCTGACAGGATTTAGCCCACAGTTGTATTCAGAAGGTAAAACCTGGCTGGTTTAATTCTGTTCTGGACTAAGAAAGGGGTGCCAGATGTTTGTACAGTTAATTCCTCAGTATCATTACTTTCTCAACCAGGAATGAAGAGTCATGCTTGTACCTTGTATGTTTGAACTCAAAGAAGAATCGTTAAGTGTTTGAAAAAGCTGAATTGTGGTCTAGAGAACTAGGAATTTTCTCCTACCCATGCAGGATTAAAAATACTAGAAAACATTAAACCTTATTGAAAAAAAAAAATCCAAACCTGGAACGTGATCAAGAATTGCTGCAGAGAAAATTAGAATTGATTGTTAAATACAAATAATTTGCTTTTCTTACTACCAACCAAGATGTAATTATTAATTTTTTTAACACTTTCAAGTTTTGTCCAGTTTCAGAAAGGTTGGAATTTTAGAATTATTTTGCCATTAACTTCACTTTTAATATATTTAGTTTTGGGAACAGGAAGAGGGAAAGTACAAGAGAAACAGCAGATTGTAGAAGATTTTTGCATAATTTTGGAAGATGGAAGTGTTTCATTTTGATTCCTGCTAAATAATCAAGTAAAAACGCATTTTAAATGTCATTACAAAAGAGACACGCTTTCCTTAATCAACTCTATAGTAGGAACTCTGAAAGCACTCAGATTGGAGCTCTTGTTCATAACATTACACATCAAGATTACAGTTAATGAATTCATCGAGGCTAATCGTAATATGCTGGATTTTCTAATTATGAACAAACGTTAACAGTGAGAAGTTGCTGCAGCTCTTTTTCAATAGGTCTCAAAGCACCATCCGTTCATTAATTATGAACTAACACCATCTAATCTGCCTGAGAACCCACCCAGAACAAATCCAGAATAGCTTGCATAAACTTAAACTCCAAGTGAATAACTTAATGTTTTATTTCAAAGATATTATCATAGGTTACAGACAGACTTTTTGTGGTGTTACTAATTTTAGCAACTGCTGTAAAGAAAGAGGGCTTTAAACTGTTAATCAATTGAAATGATTTACACAACAGCATTCAGAGAACATGATTCAGAGTGCTTTCTGAAAAATACAATGCAAATGCTTAAGTGTTTGAATACCAAAACCAAAGAGAAAATTCTGGAAAAACCTCAGAAGGATAAACAAACCGAAGATTGTTACATTATTACATGTAATTATAATCATTACAGTGTTACATGTATTACAATGTAATGTATTGTTCATTACATTATTTCCTGTGTAAGTTGACCTAGGCATTAGGACAGCTTCAGTCTCAGAGGTCCTAACCAGTTGGATATCTCTGCATGACCAAGTTTGTTAACTTCACCAAAGCTCCCTACAGGCACCTGGACCCATCTGGTGTGTACAATAGAAAGCATGCTGCAAAATGGAAAGCAGGATGTTAAACTTCCTCGTTCATAAAAAAAAAAAAAAAAAAAAAAGAAATAAAGTCTCCCAACAATTCTTTCACAGTGCAATTAGAAGAGCATTATCTAAGAAGAAGATAGTTTCATGTTTTTCCATGGGTACACAGTGCAAGAACCTTTAACATGGGAAAAACAGATTGCCTAGCAGATAATCTTGGTGGTTGTAGTTGCTTGTGTAAGGCGATACAAATGGGTGCAGCACAATATGATTTTGAAGAAGTATTTAAAAGTACCACTTCTCTTACTTGTCTTTAGAATTGGAAAAAAACAAGCCTTGCCTATGCATCACATGGATCTAACAACATTTATCATTACAATATCCCTAACATTAGAAGAAAATTAGAATACAAGGTTACAAAATTTTTATAAGCGTACGGCTACAGGTGTGTTTGGGACTGTACCATCGATCAGTAAAAAACAATAAGGCAAAAAAGAAAGCAGCTAAACAACCCACAGCTGTAAAACACAGGCATACTGATCGAAAAACACTTGGGTAATACATTGGAGTGTGTACTTGTGTTTTTAAGAATTTACTGAAACCTTGCTACAATCTAACAGCTAACTGTACATACATGCCCAGGCCACTGAAATGTAGAGAAAGATGTGTTTGCATAACCAGCTCCTGGGGGCAGCCTGTTGCAAATTTTAAGAGGAGAGCAAGGGTTTATTGAATCACATCCTGAGGGCCCTAAACTGCCAAATAGTTCCTGGGAAAACCTAGTATGAGATTCACAGTACAGTCTATAGCAGATCCCAAAATGGAATTTAAAGTAGAAGCCCTGTGAAGAGTGAAATGAAAAATTATTCCATCAACTTGAATATAGTTTTCTAAATGTCTCATAGCTAATTATGAATTGCAAGTTTATATTTCTCCCAGCCCTGACAGAATACAAATTAACTGCTAGCTTGTAGCTGCTCCTGGAACCCCAGATATCTCAAGTTTCAAAGCAAAAAAATGAAAGAAGGAAAGCAAACCCACAACAATTCATGCACTTGAGATATATATATATATATATATATATATATATATATATATATATATATATATACACACAGAGAAAAGTAAAGAGTAGTAAAAGGCAGAGGTCATTCCATGATGCAGGAAATTCATGCTGAACTCCTCCCAGGTTATTACTGAACTATATAGTGTCTATGTGTATGGTTACACACACACACACAGCATTTTATTCTTTCAGGTTTTACAGGGGCTTACTGGGATGCAATACAAACATTTTTAATCATGCTACTTTAGACAGGGTTCAGCAGGAAATGAGAAGACAGGAATCCAGGCTTAAGTTCAGAGTAGCTTATCTCACTTGGTCCTATCAGACATACAATATCATTTAGCAAGAACTCAGAAGTGCCACTTCTGCCTTGGGAAATTTTTTTGCTTATATTAAAGAGGATGACATGATGCAAGGTTCAAGATGATGACTAAGGGAGAATTCAGCTTAATGCACTGATTTATTACCAGGTCAGCATTGCAGACAAAGAAGGTAAGGATATTGTAAAACGTGGTTTGCACAAATTCTGCACTGTTCTGTCCATGAAGGAGTCAAATTCTTCAGCTTGTGAGAAAGCCAAGGCAACAGTGGCACCAACACTCACTAGCAGAACCCAGAAGAACTCAAGAGAGAGAGTAAATTGTGTATGCAAAGTAAGGATATTGTACCTATGACAACTCAAATACCAATTAGTATTTGTCTTAGGGTAGGAATGGTCTATGACAGTAGTTTCTCTGACAACTGAGGCCCACTTCAAGTTGGGGCTAGCACGTCAGACAATTCTGTTCACCTTATTCGTAAACGTTATTGAACTAGTACAAGACCTCACAGAGCAATTTTGCCAGTTTCTCTCCCCGCATCAGACTGCTGGGTAAGATGTACTTAATTCCCCTCTGGACATGTCCGACTATGATCATTGGTGTCAAGCCTAACTCCTTCAATCATCTCTCTTGATGTTATGATACATGATTATCATCACTGATTAGTTTCTTCTCTGGGCAACCACTCAAATTACTTCATTTCAAATTAAAAAAAAAAAAACAAAAAAAAACCCAGACAAAACCCCCAAACATACACATTCCTGTGGTTCATGTTTCTGATAACCATCATCTGTAAATTCAGAGATATCAAACGGAATACCTGCTTATCCCCATTTCATTTTTCTTTCAGCATCACCAAGTCTACTCAGTACTGAGTACTGTGATACATCTTTTGGCAAATGTTTTTGTATGCCTACAGTGGCATTCCCACTCCTAGGTGCAACAATATTTTAAGGTACATTTTGGTAACACCTATTCAGAAATTTAACGTTGCAGTTCAGCGACTGCTAAACTGCATCATTTTTACTGACAGAGAATTTCTACCACATGCAACAGTAACTGAAATTTTTTCTGAGGGACAAGGATAGGTAAGACATCGAACACACCATACACATACACGTAAAGTTAAATTCTCCTGTTATGGATTCAGAGATTTCAAGGCATAAAATCATTTTAATGAACAATAAAACTGAGAGTTATTGGTATGAGGCAAATCGTTCTCTCCAAGGTCTCTTTATAGCAACTGTATGAAGATTCAAAGTACTCCCATCAATCGGAGGCATTAAAGATTGCTAATGCTTACTTTCCAAGCAGTGTAAGAAATCCTTGAAAGCTCCCCATAGCACTGCATCATGACTACAAGATAACATCCCTGTTCTGGTTGTCTGTAACATCCCTAATGAAAGTATTTCTGCCTACACCCAATAATTAAGGTTGAGGGAACTACTATGATCTACTTCCTGTAGTTCTTACCAGTTTAACAAAGCTTTTAGCACATGTTGTCTTTAGGTAACCCTAGCTCTCGCGTTCCGCTGCTCTATAAACGGCAGTATTTCTGTCTTTCTACTTGACTTTATTAATCCACAGTTATGTAGACTCAGATTTCTATTCACTTTGCTAGTGACACACAGAAGTAAAGCAAAGTGGTATATCAGTCACTAAACAGCTGAGCTGGAAGTGTGTATTTGCACATCATCACCAATTACCTGTCACCAGCCCAAATTACTTATGTTGGCTGCAGCAACAGAAACTTAGTTTGCAACAAGTCTGTGGCATTTAATGGTTGGACTAGATGATCTTAAAGGTCTTTTCCAACCTAAAAGCTTCTATGATTCACAACTTGATACATGTCAAAAATATCAGCCTCATCTGTCTCTTCACACAATCACATTGCAAACAGCAGCCTCACGCTGTGAAGTCCATCCAGGATCAGGAGCTAATGGCATGGGCAAGGCCTGCAAGTAGCAGCACTGAGGACTGGGACTGGAGAATTGATTTGCACCTGATTGTTTTGGACCTGGACAAAGCTACTATGAGGCTGTCTGCACTTGACCACATGAACACAGCCCCCTGAATGAGCAGGGTCTAGTAGCCACTGTTCTGAATGATAAGTGAAATGGAGACAATCCAAAGTGTGTTTTTCAAGTTTTTCATAAATAGCATTAAGAAAAAGATAATTTTGAAAGAAAATTCCAGTGAGTGATGAACTTATATCTACACCCAAGCCCAAGAACACACCATCAAACTTAAATATTACATACTCTCAAGGAAGAAATTATTATCTGAGAAATGGGAAGGTATGGAAGAGCTGTTTTCTTCAGGTATTAGTAGTTAAACAATCAGTCCACTATTCTAAAAAACCTTTTAGGGTGAACCTGTTACTCTTCTCAGCAACCAGTTTGCTCCTATGACAAGTTCCAACTTCAATGCTCCTGCTGGTGAGCAGATACATGTTCGCCATAACTTTTTGAAGTAGTGACCAAACTTTGAGAGATTTTAAGCATGTTAAAAATTATAATGTAATCAAAATAAAGCACAAACCATTTAGCCAAAATGATGTTATTTGAGACACTCGTCCCTGAATAGCTTTCTCTCAATGACCCAGTGGGGAAAATTATTTTTTAAATGTATATTTTGAAAGGAGTGCCAGAGAAAAAAAGCCACAGAAGGAATAATAGCTTTCCATTTACTTTCATAGGCATTGGTTCAGGATTAATGTATATGAAACAAAGCAAACAATTAAATAACCCCTGCCCCAAATGTAAACAAAAGTACCAACTATTACATTGTGTCACACATGGACAAATGTTCATTAAGCTTGAAACAAATGGTAATGTTTAGGAAGATAAAATAGTCACCAATCTACAACAATTCAATGAAGTCTGCTTGTTCTACTAAAAAGTTATTTGCTTTAGATGCAGCTTGGCAGCTTGAGATCAGGGCAAGGTTTTCTAAGGGGTTTCATAAACAGAAAAAAAAAAAAAAAGAGTCCAGGAGACATACAAGAGCTTGATTCAATCAGGTGTGGTAAAGATCCACACCATTCCACCCCTAAAGACCTCCACCCCCAACCCCTTTTTTATTAATTTTGTACCAAATAGACACATTTAAAACATTTATCTAATAAATTTCTTGGTTGCTTCTTGACCAATCCAGAAGTTTATTTGCCTACATTGATCCATAATAGCCATACCAGCTGTCTACCAATCTTCATAAACAGCCCTCCTCCTGCCATCAAGTATGCTTGTGTTTGCCTCTGTATAGTTTAAAAGAAAACATTCCCCACCACCTTTTTTTCAAACTGAAATTTCTTTAAAACTGCAGTATCTGACTTTTTCAGACTACCTGCTCCTTATATTGTCCCCATCAGACCACCACAGCAGATAGTTTCTTCAGGTCTTCCTTTCTGCGATTTCACTTAGTAAGAGAAAATAACATTTAGGTGAAAGGTGGAATCTCCCTGTCTCTGCTAGGAAGAACAGTAGCTACAGGCAGGAGCCCCTGCTCTTCGTGGGAAAGGAAGCTTCTCTCCTACTTCTCTTCTAACCTTACGCACCTTCAAGACCTCTCAGCTCTTTGTTCTCTCATCAGGGCCCTCAGGATTTTCTCTTAAGAAGGGTAGGAAAATAAAACACAAACAAACCTTCCAGTCTTTACTGGCCCTCTGCTTCCCTCACAAGCATTCTGGCCTTTACTGTTTCTATCTTACTAGGTCATGCAATAAAGCTGTAGCTCAGCATCTTACCTGGAAAGCATTGGTAAGGCTAAGCACAGTACTGCTTGGAGGGCCAGCTTGAAATATACAACTGTTGCAAGCAATTAAATAAATAAATGAGTACTAATTAAAACAGTATCAAGAATGTTTTCAGTAACAACATTAAAAGTGCAGTAACTATTTTACAATAATTCACTTTGAAGGTCACATTCACATCAGTGAACTTTTCTCAGAGAGTTTAGGCTGGCCATCTAAAATTGATTTAAAACAAGAAAAGCAGATTTTAAACTAGAGGATTTTTAGGATAGATTTCTGAATTACGCTGAGGAATTAATTGTCTCTCATTGATAGTCTAATTACCTTTTAAACTCTTGTTAAAGAAAGTCTACTGTAGAGCCAGGCTGATTTGATGTTAAGTGTCTACAGCTGAAGGTAAACAAAGTATATCATTAATATTGTATAGAGTTTCTAAAACACAGCTATTTTAAATATGTATTAAGTTGATGTTGACAAAAGTGGTGGGCTAACACAGAGATCTTAGTCAGGCAGAGTGTAAATAGATGCTGGAAAATCTTCCCAGCCTTGAACTTGAGCACAGTGTATCAGGAAATAAAAGAATAACTAGTCTTTATTAAACAACCTCAAAAACCCCAGACCTACTCCATATCCAACTGAAATTAAAGAATAAACCTGGAACTGATTAGTAGGATTGCCTTTATATGTGTATATATATTTTTATATATATGCGAAATGCATGTATAAGTAACCATATATATCTTATAGCACTTTATCAACCTATTCAATTTCAGATATTTCACACCTAGAAAGAATGTTTATAGCTAATTTAGCATGATAATCAAACACAGTTAAAGCTGGACACTAGGAGCTCAGAACCCAGTGCTATAATGCTGTGTATTTTAAGAAGTTCCTTAGGAAGGATAGCATGGTGAGAAAATACTGGAGGAGGGCAGTATCTTGTGCCTATGATCTCAGCTTGATTAGGCTGGCTGCCTGCCCATCCACCCACCTGGTATCTATGACTGGTCCTTAGCTTTTCTATCTTCTTGACACTACCTGGAAACGTTCCTCCTTTCATAAAATAAATGGTGCTGAGGGTACTGTCTTTTGAACACAGTAAATGTTAAAGGAGCAAGGTGAAACTGTTATTTATTGATCAGAGCATTAAAGCCTCAGCTAGGGAAAGCAAACAAACAACATTCAGATCCAAATTCTTCCAAAATGTGCATCTGGGGTTTTGACATAAGCATCAAGCAATGTATCACCCAGCCTGAATGTGTTACGGAATAGTCTATGGCACTGAAGTGACTCAGTTAAAACAGATCACAGTAAGGGTCATTCATACCTTTCTACAACATCATAGTTTAATTTGCTAGTATCTCAATGGAATGGAGGGAGCATGTGTGTTTGAGAGTGTGTCTCATCTTAGCTGGGGAAAAATAACCTATTTGCACAGGTAGATCAAATTTCAGAACCCAGATTAAGCTTCAGTCTAAATGTATTGAAGTTAAATTAAATGGCCAATAAATTAGGTTGCAAAGAACAAATATTACAATACTAATGCTTAGGAACAGATAGGAGAGCACAATGCGAGAACTTATCGGAAAGCAGGCATTTGGCTGAGAGGTAATTAATGTCTACAAGTCTATGTGCAACTTGGCCAATTCACCTACTGCAGATGCAAGATTTGAAGTTAGAATGACAACTCTTGGCTAATGAGGTTTCCTAGTCAGGAAGCAGATTAACCTTTCAGAGAGAAGTTTCTTGGTGATGTCACCATCTGTCTCTATCATATTTGCTTTAAAAGATGTTATAAAAGTTAGTCTCATTATGACAACTGAGCAATTAATTTGCAACAAAAAAGTATTTGGTGCTGGTAAACCTAAGCAGTCTGGGAAGTGTCTGTAATTTTAAACTGTTTAAGCCCCATCCCTGGCTGTCTTCAAGGCCAGGCTGGGTGAGGCTTTGAGAAACCTGGTCTAGTGGAGGGTGTCCCTGCCCATGGCAGCAGGGTTAGAACCAAACCATCTTTAAGGTCCTTTCTAACCCAAACCATTCTATGATTCTATGACTGTCTTCAGTTTTGAAAGCTTGACTTCAAGCACTGAAGCTTTGTTTTTGAGGCATGCAGTATTTCAGCAAAAGGCCGAAACAATCCCAAAAAATCCAATCCACAACAGAGCAGTCAAGGCAACAATGGTAACATGTTGAGTAAATATTAACAGGCATCATCTAAAAGTCCAGTGAATATTAAGTAAAAAGACCCCACAACAAATAAATAAATAAAGATCTGGCCTGCATTTCTTTCTGCTCAAGTAACAGCCAGGAACAAGTGCAGATCTAAAGATATCAATTAATTAGCAGACTATATTTTTCTTCCCAAAGTTTTCATCTTTCCTGATATTTAAAATACTTCTGTGGTTGCTATACTTCACTTGATTCCAGTTTTTCAGATAAGATACAGAATTTGTTTATTAGTAGGTTAATTTTTTTATACCCTTCCACGAAGAGAACTTATTTACAAGCTCAAAGCCTGGCCTCATGAACACTCATTTGTCAGATTTAAGCTAGAAATTTCAAGGCACCACTACAAGTGACAGCTTAGCTGAGTGAATTACCAATATCCTCACGACTTTTCTGTGTGGCTGGAGAGTGGGAATGGAATCTGGTTTCCAAACCTGGCATGGCCTAGGGAAGCAGTATCTCCTGAAGGGATCTAGTGGTCTGCACAGACTGTCACTCCCACAGGACTCATCCAGGCAGGCTGATACTGAGCATCCCCAGCACAGAGCAATACCTACACGGCACAGGGTAGCCCAATGCGGTTTCTATATCTTAAAAAGGTGATCAGAATGCAAATCTATAATTTAAGGAGAAGGAATACAGGACTCTACTCACAATAAATCAAAGTCATCTTCGGGCAGCAGCTGAGGCTCACAACACATTATCAATGCATGCCCATCACAACCTCATGTATTTTTCAAGTAACGTCTCAGTATTTGAATGCTGCAACAGTGACACAGATGATTTCTCAGCAGGTTGTCTTCAGAAATCTTCCAAACACCTTAACATAACCAACACCATGATCTGCTTAAAGTCAGTAGTTTCTTGATGGCTATATCTTGCCTCCTTTATTTTTATCCCTTACCCATGTGCCAAACTTGTTTGACTGATTTGCAATTACCATCTTGGTCTGTGCCACACATTTCACACATACAGCTCTCGTACTCACTCAGGCTCATATGAATTAACCTGACAAATGTAGGTGTCTCTATATTTTACCATCAGAGGACAATTAGTAGTTAACGTGCATGTTTCTTGTTTTGTAATAGGCAGGAGAGCTTTAATTGGAAACTTACTAATTCTAAAATGAAATATTGTTTTTAGAGCTGCAAATGCATTTAGACCAGCTACTTTATTACAACAAATTAGACGATTTCTCAGGGATAAGGTCTGCTGGCAAGTAAGGTAGGCTGACATCATCTCTATTGGTTTAATCTGGAACACAGGTTTTCCAGTGCTGCCTGGGGGGTCATCTTCCCTGTATCCTGCACAACTGGCAAAGCAGTGAATGTCATTATAGAATCACAGGGTAGTTGAAGTTGAACAGGACCCTCTGGAGGTTTATAATCAACACTGCACCACAGCCCACCCACCCCCCCACCCCCCCACCCCCCTTCACAAAGTAACATCTGCTAAAGCAGGTTGCCTAGGGCCTTGTCCACGTGGGTTTTTAAAACCTTCATGCATGGAGTCTTCACAGCCTCATTGGGCAACACCAAATTCTAACCCCTACTGAACCAACAAATTGACAAACTTTACATGGAAAAAATCACCAATATTTTAGCAAAAGTTCCTAGTTTTCATTAAATGAAGAACTTTGATAAGAAGAGGTTGTTCAGGGTTTACAGTAGGAGGATGTTCTAGTCCTACAATAACTATATTAATAGCTAGTAAGACAGCTGAATTTCTGTATTTGAAGAAACATTTCTCTCACCCACTGTGCGCACTATCATACTCTGCATCTCCCTTTTCTTTATATTCTTCATTTGGTACCTATTCTTCAAAGAAAATCATCCTTCTGTAAGCTCCTGGTGTGCCATGAGAAAAAAATTCCCTTTGCCAGAACACCTGAAAATTAACAAAGGTACAACACCAAAACAAGATACTATTGTGTCCACCAGAGACTTTGTTTCCACATTATTCTAAAGTCAGGATTTTGCAAAATATCCAAATATCTATGGCAGGGCACTGGTGGAGCCCAGGGCACAGGGCTGTTTGAGATGATGGTGGTAGGAGTGAAGCTATTCCTCTCTGGGGAATTAGCAGGCAATTCTCAGGACAGAGCTGCTGTGCTCTCTTTCCTTCTCTCCTCTGATGTAAGGAACTTCCTCTCTTTCAGGAGGGAAATAAGAGTTGCACACTGACAACCTTTTTAGTTCAAACCACTTGAAACACTCATCTATGAGATTTAGAAGCCAGAAAACAACTAATTCTCATCCTTTTCACACCAATGGTAAATATTACAAGTGCCTGCTAGAGAAAGCCCCCAGCATCCTCAGCACTGCAGTTCTCTTTTCCTGTTTCCTGGACTGCATGAGCCCCTTCAGCTAAATCCTGGTGGATATTTCTGTCTCTTCTCAAATAAGTGCAATCAGCTACTGGCTAGGAAAAAGAAAGAATTTAAACAATTCGTCTAGGGCTTTTCCACATCTCTTGGATTTTTTAAAATTCTGTAGAGTCTGCAGATGAATTAAGTTTGTTGTTGTTGTTGTGGGTTTTTTTTGTTTGTTTGTTTTGTTTGCTTTTTTTTTTTTTTTTTCCAAGAACCATCCCTTTGACTTGTTATCCAGGAAGGGTACTCAGGGTCCTTATAAGGCTTGGAGAAGAACATTCTCTTTAAATTTATCATAGCAAAATAATCTCATCCTAAATTAAAATATATAAACATATGTACACAATTGTAATGATTAAGTAGTTAGTTCTTCACAGTATTCTGCAACAGTTTCTCTGATGACTACCTCCAGGTTTCTTTTTCCCCTCAACAGAATTTCTGGCTGTGCTTTCTCTGAGCTTTTAAGTGCTTATGGTTGGCATACAACAAATTGTAAAAGTGGCTTAATGGTTTTCATAGTACTTAAACTCAGCATCCACAATATGCAACTTCAATCTTTTTCATGAAAAAAATTATCCAAAGAAGGTGAAAGGTTAAAGTAATTAGTCCACTAGTTCTACCCATAGATTTATCACTTGAATTAGTCTAATGAATGTCAAAAGAAAAGACAGAAATGTCAAGACATTTTCAATAATTCTTGACTGGTGTGAGTTAAAGAACTAGTAATGTCAGTTTAAGGTTGCACACTGGAAAAAGCAGGGATCAAAACATGCCCTTCAATTTACTTTTTCAGCAAATAATTTGATCTCACATTCTAAGACCTGAAATCAGCAATCTACTCACAAGAATAGTTTCAGATCAAGGTGGAAGATAGGAATAGAATAAGATAAACATCGATACTAAAAACAAAGGCAGAAATGTAAATATTTCAGAGAAAGTCAATCTGAAGAAAAAATTAGGATGGTCAATGTAAACTTCAAGACATTCTGCCCAAGAAAAACTTATTTTTATTAGCCAGCCGTACCGTAACTTTCAGTGAGCCTAATGTTGAGACCGAGACTGCTGTGGTTGCACAGCAGTCTCTGTACTAGAGAAGTGAGACAACCATGGAATTCCTTTGTAACATTTTAGTGACTGAGCTATACTCTCAGCCCCTGCTCTCTTGCACTGGTTTCACACACCACGACCCAGTGTAGAACAAGTTCCAAATCCAACTTTTAATTCAAATTTTATACAGTCTATCTTGGCTTCATTTTCCTTGACCAACAATTCTGCCTGTGGCTATTTGACTCTCCCTGCTCTCAACAGAGAAGTTTCTGACTTACACCTGCTGGTCAACAGCTTTCTGTATGATTCGTAATACTGTCACTGATGTTTCTTCCTAATTCAGAACCTAAATTCTCACCAGCTGTTCAAATTAAATAATTAGCAACGTGTCTATATACACTTCCCTACTGTACTCGTTATTTCCATTGAGGTCAGAGAGAACCAGCAGGTTGTTTAAACACTAGGACCTGCCTGGTTTCCCTGTTGTCTAAAGCAGGGTGCATACAAACCATATGTGAAAGGAAGGTTTTCAGTCATTACATGGAAAAAAAAAGACATGGAAAATGTTAATTTGCCTACATGCAGCTTGTAGGTGAAGGGCAATGGAGCAAAATTACGTTCGTTGCTTGAACTGTACTGGCCATTTGTTTCCTACTTTGCTCTTCTTTCCCCTCATTTGAGATTTGTGCAGGTACCAATTCAGAATGGCTGATGGGATGTATGAGTTTTTCAGTGATAGCTGAAATTTTATGAGAAGACAGCTGATGTGGAAATTTGTTTCACTAAACCTGTACTTTAATTAACATGGAACAGAGAGGGAGGAAGGAAAGAAGCAATGCATTCCTGGAACTAATAGGAGATTACCATTATGACCGTAAAACTCAAGAGGCAACAAGTTTATTAGACACAGCATTACTACCAAATGGATATGTTTTCCTGATCCCCATTCTAATTTATCATGAGCAAAAAGCAGCTGCGCCATTAAGTGTAGAGAAAAAGCCAATGAGATGCAAATATGCAAGAGACTAATTACCAGGCAGGCAAAAGAGCTTCTATTTTGGGTCTGTTGAACAGGGGATTAATTTCTTGTAATGGAAGTGAAATCTGCCAGATCAAGCTCCTGTATAACCTATTGCCTTCAGATTCTCACGGAACCATCCTGCGCTTCTGCGCTGAGCACTCTGTGTCAGAGGTTTTTATTCACACATGGCACAGCCCCCAACACGGTCTCCTATGGGATATGCTTCAATAAGGGGACATGTTCCAGTGGTTGGCACTGGGTAGTACCTCAATAGGTTGTTTGAACTAGAGTCTGAAAAGAAGGAAATAAAGCAAACATATCTAAATTGTGTATTTTCCTTGGATTAAAGACAATCAATGCTCATTTAACTCATGCTCTTAATCTATTCCCTGGTAATTACTCTATGTTAAACTGCTCAATAGATCTGAGAAGGGGACAAAAACATTGTTTCCCTTCTCCTTTTTCAAGGAGCTGGATCTTCAAAGAAATAGCTTAATTTCAGGAGCTTTGTTCCAATTTTCCTGCCACACTAAATCACTGATGAAGTAATACACTCTAATAGACTAGATTTAAGAAGTGTTCTTAACTGTAATTACTACTGGAAGTATGAACTGTGCTTTCCAAAAAAAGGAAAAGTCCGCACTCTAGTCACTGCATATGCAAAACAAATGGCTCAAGAGAGCACAAAGCAGTGCATGCAACATGGTAGTATCAAGCCCCATTCAGAGTAATAGCAGACCAGCTGCAGAAATGACAACTAAAGCTTTAGCATAATTCAGAAGCACACCTAACCGCGTTTGTCTCACATAGGCTGAAGTTAAACACCCATTCCTATGCTATGCCAAATTCTATGTACAGTATTACAGCTCAAAAATTTTAATGAGGCAATTACAGTTTCTTAGACTATCACTCTTAAACATGAAAACCCAAAGTAAGCGATAAGAGACACTAGTTAAAACATACTCATAGTTTATGAAACCATCCGGGTGTCATAATATCTTGGAATGGGTTATTCTCTTGAATGTTTTGAAATATCTCTATTTACTGCACAGTTTTAGACAAAGTACATGAAGTAGAGCGTTTGAAAGTAATATTCTGCTTAAAACCATTAGAAATAGCATCAGATGCTTGAAAAATGACAAATTTTCACCCTTTGAGTATATGCATTCCCTTGAGAAGTAAGATGGTGTAAATATGTAGTTGCTGTAATTTGCCATCATTTTTCATAGACTTTTTTGCCTGGTGTACATCTGTTTTTCTCTGATATTAAATCTTGTTTTGCAGTGTCTCATCTTCTTTCCCGTAAATGTTATCTGCAGATAAATTACTATCCTCATCATGATCTCAATGTCTGAGAAATTTTCTTCCTTTCACTACTTAAAGACTTGATTTGGAAAACTAACCCAACACTTGGAAAGCAGAGACTAAACTAAAGTTTAGCCCAGACATTCGCTTAGTTTATTTATTTTGTTTTTGTTTCAGGTTTTGGTCTGATGCTTTGCCAAGGGAACTGATGGGACAAGGTAGCATATACACAAAATTTTGCAGGTCACTGATACAGAGTAACAGGCTGGACTGTATCAGAGTTTTAAAACATCTGGAGGAATACCAAAGTAGTAAACTCGTGATCTGCCCAGAGTTATTCAGCTTCATGTATGGATAATGGGGAGGACTCCTTTACAGAACAGCAAGCATCAGAAGAAAGACATGAGACACATTTCTGCTTTAAGAACTTACATTGAAGACACAGGGCAAAAGCAATTTGTATTGCTCACACATCATCTGTAACCACTCAAGGAGAAGACCAGAGTATCACAGCAGGCAGTTAAACAAGACCATGCCGTCCACACAGAGTGACAGCAAGAGCAAAGCAAGATGTTCGCCTATAAAAATGGAATTTGAATTAACACTGGGTATTAGCACTGATACTAGTCTTTCTTGCTAGAAAGAAGCCAGGACTCTGCCCCTGCCCTGATTACTGCATATAATTTGCCAAGTCTATTTCAAAAAGGAGTTTGGCATAATATGTAAAGATAAAGGAAAAAAAAAAAGAGAAAATTTCCAGCAAAGGGAAAAATCAAGTGAATAGACATACTTGGGCTGGAAGCAGGGGCAGGGAGGGGAGAATTTCAGAGTTATTTGTTGCTTTAAGTTCCAAGTCAACCAGACATCGCTGCTTACTGCTGTCAGCATACAGAAAGAGAATCCCACATAAAATTAAAAAATTAATGATAACTAGTATTTAGTCAAAGTATTTCATAAGACAAGGCATTCTTGAGAGGAATGCATATAAATATCAAGATCAAATAATTCCGAATTATGGGAAATTCCACTCTCCTGCCAAGAAAATAATTTCACTATTTTACATAGTAGAATTTAAACTTTCAAACACATTCCTCTGAAGTGTATTTTACTGACTACTGTCTTGACATACCACTATGACCAGATAGTTCCACTAGTTTCCCCAATATGCACATTTCCAGTCTTCTGTGCCAAATAGGGTATTTATCTCCTGTGAGTTCTAATTTGATGGCAGCACTGACCACTGATACAAGGTGCATCTCTCTGTAAAACTCACAAAAGTGGAATTTCTAGGAATATACATCTCAAGACTAAAACAGCTTTGAAGAGTCCCTGCCATGAACCTTTTCTAGCAGAGAGGTGACCGAGTTTCTTCCAATAGCTTGATGACTTTCTTCCCACATTACAACAACAACTGACCCCAATATTTTGTTTGTTTGTTTAACCACGTCCTTTTTCCAGTTTCTTATGACATTTAACATTGTCACGCACAAAAAAAAAAAAATATTAGAACCCTTGAGAAATCCAACATACATTCAAGTAAATGCTGCAAATATCAGGAATGGTAACAAGAACAGTGATAAATCATCCTTAAAAAAACTGGGGAGGAAAAAATGTTTGTGTTTTCTTTTATTCATAAAACAGAGAAAACATTTTATTCCATTATGATAAAAGCTATAGCTACACAAAAGAAAGTGAATATTTTATTAGCAGACGTCTCACAAATGAGACTGAGCAAACACATTCTTGTTAGATAACATATACTATCAGGCAGCAGTGATACACTACAAAGGAGTGAGCTGTTTGCAGGGAATCTAACTGGATTTTACCTATGAGGATTCCTATAATTACATCTCACAGCTATTCACTTGTTCACTTTTTATTATATCCATGGTCAAAGTATCCAAGGACTTCCTTGTAAAACAGTGAATGTCAGAGCATTTAGCTTGTAGGATGCTCTCTTTAGAGATAGTTGAGGGCTAGCGGGGGTTGCATTCATTTGATGCAAACCACTACCTGGTTTGGAGGGCTGTACTACCTTGCTGGCACAAATGGGTCACTGGATGCAGTGTCCCTTGCTGTTGCAGCCAAACCACAGAAGCAGCATTTATTTCAGAAGGGTCAGAGTGCTCCCTCATACTGTTGTCCACAAAATACCCTCATATTCTACCTTTCAGTTCTAGTAGAAAGCCAAATTTTTTAAAAAGTCAGTTAACAAAATGCCACATGCAGAAAGACAAAGGCATCAAAGTCAGCATCTCATTACCTTGCCATATCAGGTAATGTGTCAGTCAACATCTCCACTGACGCCAGAAAGTGAATCAGGTCCCTCTGTCTCTTGCCCTCCCATTACAAAGCAAGCCAAAAAAAAAAAAGAAAAAAGAAAAAAGAAACAAAAAAATACCCCAAAAAGCCCCACACCAAACTTTACATCCCCCCCCCCCAGAAAAAAAATTTAACGTACTCTAAGACAGATTTGCTTCCTGACAGTAAATCTAGGGCTTGTGATGGGTAGGGAGTTATGTAGTAATAATGATACTCTTCACACTACTGTCCTTCTGGAAACCACAATCTAGACTGGGAAGCTCTCAAATTTATTATTGTGTTGTATCATGTTTTACTGTATCGAGGATGTGGCAAGTGAACACTCCAGAGATCCTTCAGATTTTTACTGAAACACATTGTTCTACAATTACTGTTTGCCAATGTGCTTTATGTCCTTGGAGACAACAATCTTTTAAACTATTTACTGTAATCAAGGCTTTCCTAATTGCTTTCGTAAATACTACCCATTTTTCAGTTCAATATTTTTTCTGGATATGAGCTGACATGACTGACTTACATGAAAACTAAATATGTCAAGGTTCAGTACTGAAATGCATACTCAAATCTTCATGATTTCACATAGAGATATAACAAAGACACAGAAGGTTACTATGTCTGCATAATAGAGAGAGCATGAAGTCCTGGCAATACAGGCCTTTAAGTAACACTTAAAACACAGGCATTTAACTAACAATGTCCTTAGTTAAGGACACCGCAGAATAATACACACAAAAATAAAACAAAAATGAGGAAGAAAAAATTCTGTCCAGGGTCTCTTATTCTCCCAAGATCTATTCTGGTGTCTCTATTGATACTTCTTTTACCAGTCTTACTTTGGCTGAACTGAGAACTACGAATAGATTTCCTATCAGTAAGGGTGACTGACCTCATTTCTACAAAGGCATAGAGAATCTCTGGTCCTCTGTGTTTTGACAGCAGACATGTTAAGCTGAAGTATATCATCTTCAGAGAGTCATGGACATGGGCAGCTAACAGTGTCCAGGATGAAAACTGTCTGTAATTGGACACTGTGCAGTGAAGCAGTTTACACCACACAGTACTGGACAGTCAGGCACTCAGTGAACACAAACACTTCCAGGCAGCTTGGCTCCGAGTGATTATTGGAGAATGTTGGAGACCTGGTATCAAATGAATATCCTTAGAGGAAGGACAGAGCAGCTAAGTGCCCCACCAGATACATGAAAGCAGTCAGAGATACAAGGGCATAGCAAAAAAACCCCTACCCTTGAGAACAAAGGGACTGCACGTTCAGTTACAAATCTATAAACAGGAAAATCCAAACCAAGGGAATTTCAGTGATTACGTGCACCCACGCTCTGGAGCATTCAATAAACGCGGTCAATACACCTTCTGTTGCATTAAAAGAAACAAACATGTCTAGTCTCCAAAAGTATGTGAATTATGATTGCCAGAGCCTCTACTGAGGACCAGACTCTGAGGATTCTAATTCCTTCTGTAAGCATAGGGTGGTCAGGGAAGCAAATGCCTCAGCAGCATTATCAATTTAAAAAGCAGTTCTTGGGACTAAAGAGGATTTTGTTTAATGCCAAAGGAATGTTGACTCCTTAGATGTTAAAGGAACATGTTATAAAGGATAGAGAGGGTATTTATAGACCTAGGAAAAGGGCCAAATATATTTTGTGCAAGTCCTCAGATGAACAGAAATACTGAAGAAACTGTGAAGGCTGTCTCATATGACCAAAACACAGGCTAAGACAAGCAAGTGAGTCCATTTCAGTACCACAGAAAAAATTGGTCCCAAAGGGGGGAAAAAAAGTCACAAAACTATTATGCAGAGCATGCAAACAAATCTATTCACTATGTTCAGATATTATTAATAACAGATCGTATCATTTAAGAAGTCACTGGTTTTATTACATACTCTTTCTCACTAGACATCATATATCTAGTGGGTCTCAGTATGTCCAGCTTGTGTTTAAGCAGTTATCAGCCAGTTATGGGATTTTTTACATGAATTTACTGTTATTACCCAGTGAAGCACAGGTGGTTACCTGCAGACAACCGCATTCAACAGAAAACAGGAGAAAATGTCATCAGTAACTGAGGTCACAGTACCTCAGACCTCATAGTTTTATGAAGAGGAAGGAAAACACACAAAACTTTTGTGGTTTGGGGGTCCAGAGTCTGCTGACTCTTTTCCAACAATGAATTTTCACAATCAGAAGCAAGGATCAGTATCATGGGAGACTGTAGCAGTGATACTGTGGGGGAAAAGGCAACACCTTTCAAAATTCCTTAAGAGAAGGGAGGTAAGAAGCATGGACCTGGCTTTTGGGCTCTGGAACCACATCAACTCTCCAAGGCAAAATACAACTGGAACACAAAGACTTATTTAACAACCAAGCTGCAGAAATCTACATGGAGTAATTATACAGAAAGCCTCAGGAAACGGTTAAGCAGCAGGTTATTCATATACTTTTAAAATTCTCTGTCACATGGCTATTACTTTAGCAATAATTATTTATGTATCATCATAGAATCATAGAATGGTTTGGGTTGGAAGGGACCTCAAATATCATCCAGTTTCAACCACCCTGCCATGGGCAGGGACACCCTCCGCTAGACCAGGTTGCTCAAAGCCTCATCCTGCCTGGCCTTGAACACTTCCAGGGATGGGGCATCCACAACTTAATCATAATTATGCATTATTGTTATTTTTATTACTAATACTTCTGACAGATGATGGAAGGGGGAACAGTACTTTCTGGGAAGTGTCACCAAACCCTTTGGAAATGGCTGTTGTTCTGTGCAGAGAATGTAGCTTTACAAAACCAAAGAACTTAAATGTAGATATTGAACAAGGCTGACCACTGCCAGAGGGTTTTTGCCTCAGAATGGCCACCAAGCAACGTAAAATATAAATCTTAGGTTGTTCACCTGAGAAACTATGCTTTTTATTTTTCCTTTATTTCTTAGATTGTATACAACTACACTGGAAAGGACCTGAAATATTAAAATACCTGCAACACTGGTGGTTTAACAGAGGTCAAAATATCACAGGAAGAGGTATTCATACAACTTGACTACTACCTCTTCTGGATCCAAACTTTATAGTCTGAACTTCCAGGAATAAAAAGGAAACACTTACTGACAACATGAGCAAAGATAAAAATACCCATCATAAGGAAGAACAGGAGATTTAATAACAAGCATGCAGTTAAAAAAAAATCAAAACCAAAAAAAACCCCAAACAACCAGTCACTTTGAGCCAGCAGCTTTCTGCCTTGTCTAAATTTAAAGAGCCACCCACAAGAAGGCCAAGTGAGAAATAAGAATTGCATAAACAGGAAAAAAACCCCAACCACTAAACTCCACATATCCCCTCTAAATGTAGGAAGATTATCAGGAATCAAAGCAATCACAACAGAATCCTCTCCTAGGATTGTTTCTGTGTCCTGGATAGGAGAGCTTTGCATCAGCATACCTAAGGTTTAGCAGCTAGAGCACATCCAAAGGTCACGATAAACTTCAGACTGATTTTGCAAACAAATAAATAAAGGTCAATGATAAAGTTTCACACACTGCCCCTGGCTGCACATGGATCATGGTCCCCAGAGAGAAGGGATGAAGCAGGCACAGTGCTGTGACACAGCCTCATATACTGACACGAATGGGCAGTGTTCCCAAAATAAAGATGCAGGCAGGAGTCCCATTACCAGAAGAACTATGAGGGAACAGTTTCAAAAGTGACTTCAGAAGGTAATTCTGTATCATGTGGACTCCAAAATCACTTGGAAAATGTTACTTCACATCTGCTTGGGGTCTGACAGCAAGCTCTTCCCAATGCCAGCACTATCTCTGTGTTCAGAGAAAGAAAAAGCATTCATGATACCAGCTCTCTGGAGACTACTTCCCTGCATAAAGGGACACAAGGCTTGCCCAAGTGTTCTTTGCACATAACTGGGCTGTGTTGAGCCTGCTATAATTCCCTCCTAGCTGATGTACTAAGCCATCCATGTCACAACAGCAACATCTTGCAAGAGAAAAGGGAAGGTGTGCACCCACATCTCAGCCCACCTTAAATACAAGCATGGGTGAAGCCAGACACTTGAGCCAGGGACCTGAGGAGTCCTCCCAGGTCTCCCCATAAAAGCACTATACAGTCAGCCACAGTGTACAGCCAGAGAGAGGTGGACATGCCCTCCTTCTGTGCTGTGCTAGGCCAGCTTGGTGGTCTGACAGAGGCAGGGCTGTATCTTCACCCTGATCGCCCTTGCCATAGTCATTGGAAGTCCCTTGGGCTTGCTTATGGAAGAAGGTAGAAAGGAAACAGGGATGGGGAAAAGTGTCACATTTGTGTCCATTGCCACAGGTTGGCTGTCCCATCAGGGCTCTCTCGGCCACCTTAGACAAGTGATGCAGCTACAAAGTATGCGCACAGGTAGTTACACGCTTCAGCCACCCACACCATGGTGTGTGCTGTTGCCACGGCTGTGGTGGTGTTGCACAAAGTAGCAGCATCTACCCCACAACCCCAAGAGCCTCACTTTCATGAGGATCATCCTCCTTTGGCCAATGTAGCCAGGGATAAGCCCAAGAGAAAAATGTACATTACCACAGCTTTAGCTAAGGGACTCATCCTCAATTCTGTATTAACCTAGAAAGGGGAAAAATCTGTGCCACACTGTCACAGCACAAGATTAAGTCTTGGGATCAACTGCCTTTACCGCTCTCTGGATACCCCTTTCATTCAGGATTTCAAGGGGCTTGTTGCCCAGGCACAGCCAGCCAACATTTCACTACCACTCCTTCCAGACTTACAACAGCCCTGTGGTCCCGTTCTCTCCACACTGTATAAAACAAAAATACAGGGTTAATTTATCTTCTAAAAAAATCCAGGCAAGGATTAGAGCTTTTAAACATGTTAGAACATTAAAGACATTGAGATTTTGTTTTCACTGTGCAGAGAATTTTGTGATACAGTTATGATTACAAGAAAGAGTTTCTGGAAGGTATTCCTGCAAACAGGAACTCTGTATTGGCTTACCTGCTTTTTGTTATCAGGATCACTCTGTTGTTGAGGCATCTTACCTACATATGTGTCAATTTAAAATAGGAATACAGGATGGTGTTTATCTGACGTAAGTAAAAACAGGGCAATAATATGAACTTTCTCTTCTCCCATTCTAGGTCATTCCTGTTTCTACAATTGTATTATTGTCATCATTTCAGTTGCTGTAAATCCATTACCGTAGGCTCTAAAATTATTGTAGTTACTTGGAATTGGAATAACCAAGGCCATGAATGAAAAGGGAAGTGGGAAAACTATTGTTTATCATGAGAGTCATGTAAAAGTTTGCCAACTAATTAACAGTAGGAAGGATGGAAAGAAACAATTGCCTAGACACTCTGTTTGCATGTGTAATAACCCACTATATATGCTGTAACACCACACATACCACAAAGTCACTTTACATTGCAAGTAGTTAACACAATTTACTTTCCCTCCTTCTCTTTTAGAAACTTACTTGTAAAGGAGATTTTTAATTGCATAATATTGCTTTCCAACAACTGTTAGTTACTCATTCATAAGTATATTATACCACAACACAATAGCTGTAGAAAAAGCTTCCTGTTCATCCTTCAGAAACACAGCATGCAATACTTCTATCTTGAGCACAGCAGTCAGGTAATACTACTGGGCAAAGCAGGCAGTACAGACAGCAACATGAGAGTTGAGGCAGTCTGTGGTTTGCATGCCACAAAGGAATAAACAGGAGAACTAGGAGATTGTCCGCACTTAAGGGCTCACAGATTGAAGAAATGCACCACTCAAGCACAGCTAATACATCACGAGGCTTCATAGCTGGTGCAGTGCACTGAGCAGCAACCTGCCTCTAGGTTTGCAACTAGTCATGTCAAGAGTGAAATTGGAAAGCAAACTTCTGAGATTTTTGAAAATTATCACGCATTTCACATAACTTTCCTGGGTTTTACTGGAGCTACCAGGCTACTGCTTCAATGACTATGAATACTACTACTACTGATACAGTCATCAAAAATCCCTCAGGATCAGTGGTGGTGTTAAAAAGAAGTGGTCTTCAGCAGGTGAAAAACACCAGTGAGTATCACAAGCTTGTCTTATACAATCCCAGGCACTTCGAACCACCATTACTGTCATAAAGTGAATAGGATGTCAAACACAAACCACTAAGACTATTAATGGCACCTCCCCAGAGGAAGAAAGAAATGGATTTTTAAGCCTACATTATACATTAAAATCAGAGATTTTTCAGCTGGAGAAAAGATTAAAGCAGCTACAAGCACCTGGCTTATTATTTAGTGATTTCCAAAGCATGTGCCAGCCATGCAAATAACTAAAAGACAAATCTTGAACACTGCCATCATAGATCTTAAAAATTATTGAGACAGTCTATAAGTACAAGATAAATATTGAGAAGTTGTTTTCCCAGTTGCTACCAGTATACTTCAAT
Source organism: Rhynochetos jubatus (assembly GCA_027574665.1). NCBI lineage: Eukaryota > Metazoa > Chordata > Aves > Eurypygiformes > Rhynochetidae > Rhynochetos > Rhynochetos jubatus. The sequence continues at coordinate 34,787,614 of CM050653.1, forward strand.
TCTCGGTATGAACACTATAGCTGCTGAAGTAATTTTGATTTAAATGTTAACTAATAGGATTGCACAGTTTTTCTTTTAATCATATCATTTTTTCATTTACATCATTGTTAATGGTATAGGAGGGGTTGGTGGGTCTGTGTGCAGCGGGAGAAGATAAAAAAAGAAGTTAATATCCAATGAAACCCTTTCAGGTATTTTCTATAACAAATCTCTGATCTTTCCAGCCCTTATAAGCCTCAGTTTGTGTGTATAATTACCAATGAAGTAATTAAGGTCCAGAAACAGTGCCTAGGATTCAGTCAAGAAACTAGTTGTACATAGTATGGGGTATTTGAACCTGATTTGTGCTATACTCCCTGTGCATGCCTCCCAGTGCTCAGGCTAGAGCAAAACAGAGAAGGAAATAAGTTAATTTCAAACAACAGCTGAAGTGAGGAGATTAGTGTCTGTTAAACAAGTGTGGCATTTATATCCCCATTTGTTTATGGCAGCACATATGGCCTGACATGTTACCTAGACCTCCCAAGGCCCAGGTTGACTTTGTCTCAAAGAACATCAAGGTACTTCTGGATTTCTCCATTAAATTACACAGCAGAAAGCTTGAAAAATAATGACTGCCTTTAGTTCCCACCCCTTTAACAGACCCATGCCAATTTTCAGCTCTTTTTGTACAATGTAAATTACAAAGTAAGGGTGAAGTTTTTGGTACGCGTGTGAAATGTGATTTAGCATAGGCTGTTCCTATATTTCAGAGATGAAATTTCCCAAACGTATGTTTTCGCCTCTCCTCCTCCTATGATCTGAATATATCTTTCAAGGAATGCGTGTTTGGGTCAAATTCTGAAAACCGGATCACCACCTCAGTTGTTTTTAGGGATGTTCTCCATACTCAGAAAGCCAGCACTTAGTCTGTATAGTCACAATGACAATATGGCTGTAGTAAAACCAATGTAATTTAAGGACAGAAGGATAGAGACCATACATTTCTTCCATGCTTTTTTATTCTGTGAAAAAGTAATGAATATGTGTTGCATTTGTAACTTCTTGTTTGTACTCACTAAGTGTCATGGAGCAATTGTTTTATTTTCATTGTGCTCCCAAAGTTTTCTTAAATTTTTTGAGTACATTGGCCACATTTATCACAGCTCTTTAGCCCTGCTCAGCACATCTGCACTCATTTATGTTTTGGCACTGCCTGTTGCACACCATAAAGTTGAACATAAAAGTGGGGTTAGAACTCTGTTTCAGAGCTGGTTGCTGCTAGACATTAAAATTCACAAGCACAGACTATCAAAACTTCCCATTAGTCTTACTTATTGTCATAGTACAGATCTTTACTATTTAAAAATAAAATCTTTATTTGCATGAAAATTTCAACAGACCTGATAATCTATTAGCAAATATTATTTTCATCAAGTGAGCCTATTTTGACACCTTTTTTTATAAACCTATAAAAAGCAACCCACTGCATGATGGTTACAGTGGGAGTGCTATTTCCAGAAACCTGCCACTCATTTTGTTTACATGTGTGAGCCATACCTGCAGCTGATGTGGAGAGACTTGCAATTAACACATATTGACCAGTTTCTGTTACGCTTGCTCACAGTGGGGTAGACACGTTAAAAATATGATGGCAGCAGTAAATGGTTCAATCAAAGACAGAACCATAGAGCAACAAAGTAGTAAGCAAACACATAAAATAGGAAAGTAAATACATACTAAATGCAGACACAATTGTAAATTCAACCAGAAGTCTTCCTGTTGTGGTAACCTAAACATGAGTAGGACACATTCCCCTGTTCATTCTTAATCCATAAACTCTCCCAATTTTACTTTCAGTTCTCTATTCACAAAATCCTAGTGTGATTTGCTGCTTCCCCTGGCTTGTTCGCCTCTCACAGCTTGTGAGCCTCAGACTGTTAGGGTCACTCAGCCTCCCAAGGGAAACCCCTTTTGAACCTAAAGACTTAGTTTTCCCCTTTAGATTCCTTTATTTTCTCCACCCTGGAGAGGTGTTTCAGTCTTGACTTAAGCTGCGCCAGGCATACCTTCCTTTGCTAACATCCCTCAGTGTTGTCTCCTCCCCACTGCCCACCTTTGAGCTTCCAAGAGGAGCCAGTCCCCACTCTGCAAGCCCCATGTACAGTTCTCTGCCCACTCAACCTGTGTCTTTTGCCCACAACTTTTAATCTTGCTTCTAGGGGATGCATCAAGAGTCTGCTATCAATATATTAGGCAAGGTGAGTTTTCTATGGCTTTTGCTTGTATTTTAATGCCACTGCTGATAGCTCAGTTTCCTCTGCGCCATGGATGTGGCCATCACATGCTAAGTGGAGGACACCAGCATGCCTAGAGATGATCTTCAATAACAGACACATCTTCACAACATCAGGATGTCATACATTTGGTTTTGGGCTGCAGCCTGTTTCCAGCAGGATGCTGTACTAGGCAGGTCTATACTGTCTTGGTGAGCAAATCCTGCCTTCTCTTATAGTCCTAGGCAACAGCAGAAATGGATCCTTCCTAAGAAAGGGAGACCCCTAACATGGGCTCCCTTTTTCTTGCAAACCCCACACTCCTATTGAATAACTCACAGTGGCAGTTTCCTAGAAAGCATGGATTCTAGTCAGTGGCAACAGTTCCTCATAGATACACCATATCAAAGACTGTACTGCTGGACTCAAAGATAAAACAAACTGCAGTAAGACTCATCTCAGTGCAGCCTGATGTTGGTAATACACAATTTGCTTTGCTCAAAATGGTACCCATCAACAGTACAGCATTTTCCCACAGTGTCAGAGAGATTCTTTGAGCCTGTGCAGAAAGAGTCTCATCTGCTGCCTGTGTGATCCTCATCATGTAGCAAGCAAAGGTTACACATCACAATGTACATGCAGCAAGTCTATTCCCAGTATGTATTCAGGGCAGAGCTAATCTCCCCAGAAATGGGCAGTCCAACTTACCATACATGATACTGAAGATAAATTATCAGATAGCTTCGCTCATCCCCATAGCTGAGTTAACTAATGAAGCTCTGTATGTACCAGAACATTTATGTTGTTAATCGCATCAACCCTGTAGACAGCAATGGTCAAGCAAAGACATTCCTGATATCTTGCTCTTACAGAGTTCCTTGTTGGCTTCAGATCAGCATACTCCGTATTTACTGCTTCTGATGTGTGCTTAGAACTTACAACTTCATTTTGTTTTTCCTTCTTGTCTGTTTTTCCCTACAGATTAATTCCCTTGTACCTAAATCCTTCCCTGCAGATTGTTACTGTCTCCAAGACAGCAGAGAACTCAAGAAGGAACATAAACTCTCACTATTTCTCCAAATCCTAGCTCTTCCTCAGTAATGTATTAGTCAATGCCTACATCTGTACCTTGCATCTGCTGCTTCTTCTGAAAGGAACCTTCTACAAGCCTCACTAAATCTTTCATGTGTGATACAATTCCTTCCACCAAAAGAAAGAAAATCAGAAAGGAAAAAATGTATTGTGTCCATAGGGACAGTCAAGTGCCTGCCAAATACAAAATATCCATCCTGGGTCCCACGTGAAGCAATGAAGGTGGGTCAAACATGAAATCTGTGGTGGCCAGAAAAAATAACTAATCTTGAATGCCTTAGTTCTTCTAACCCAATCCTAACAATACCCCAGTTTACAATCACTGGGCACAAATTCTTGCTCTATTTGTCAAAGGTTTCCAGACAAATTAGTTAACAAGTTCTTTTTGTCTAGTGTTACTTTGGCGTATCAGGGCACATGAAACAAAGTGCAGAATTTACAGCAGAGTTGTACTCGGTTTCCATAAGCAACATCCAAGGAGATTTAAACACCTTCAAAAACAGGCACATCATCCTGGTAGGATTCACTCGTGTTCTGGAAGAGGAATGGTTTTGCAGCTTTGCCCCAGATGTGTCTATGCCTGGGCCCCAGATGAGCCAGATGAGAGACGCTGATGTACATTCCCTTTGACAGGGAGAAACCGTCTCCAAAGAAGTGCCCAGGAAGAGGACAACAGCAACACTGGTGCTCTGCCTCACACAGGGCATCTCAATGGGTGCACATGATCCATGCAACTGCGCAGGAGATGCAAGAGGAAGGCATAGATTGGAGCTTAACTATCAGAGCTGTACCCTCTTGGTGGCACAATTTTAACTACCTTCCTTTAGAAAAGTATGAGTTTTGGTATCTCCAGACTGAACTTGAAATTAAGAGGGGATTCCTCAAGATTTACCTGAAGATTTAGGTAGGATTTGTGGAAGCACAAGCCAAAGCACCTGATGGTGGTTGCAAGAGCTTTGAATCTTCTGCATCACAGGAGGAACCAGAACTGGTCTTTCAGGGAATTTAATGCAGATATGCAGTTAGCATTTAAAAAGTTTGATGTAAGGCTGGTAACTTTTGAGCATCCTTCCTGCTTTTGGCAGAAGCGGTCCTCAAAAAGAAAGAGTCAACAGGACATTTCCATCTCTTAAGAAAAGGCATCAGGTGAAAGATTTAACAAAATCAAGTACCTTACCCTCTTCTGTCCATTTTGACTGAGCGGAGATGCAAAACTTCAGGTGATCTGAACCTTACAGAGAGACTTCACCAAAATGGCAAGGTATTTTTAATTTCCATTATTAAGAAAAGGCTTAGAGAAAATATAGAAGCCTCAATTTCTAAAGACAGATTAGATTTACATCCATCCAAAAGACTTTTTCTGCTGCCCCATATCACACAATACATTTATCAAGGCTAATTTAATTGTGCAGTATTACTTTACGTATTTGTGTTTCCTAGAAAAATAGCAATATGACAGGGTCTGAAAGTACTGCACATTTATTTTCTGAATAACAGTGTAGGTCACTTACTAGTCATTACTATAATGGAAATTTCATGCATTTTTTACCGTCCCTTTTTAAAAAAAAATAAAATAAATCAAAACTCTAGGGAGCTGTGTACTTGCTCTAAGCCTCTGTAAACACAGAGCTTTTTAAACCTTACTGGAAGCTTCATGTACAGACCAATGTTAGATATGAACTAATTAATTACTTGTAAGACAATCCTTCTTATGTCCCTATCTTGCCTTTGTGAAGGGTCACAACCATATCTTTTGAAACAGTGTCCAAACATGCTCTCTGATATCTCCTATTAAGCTTCAGCTTTTTAAAAATAGTTTTTGTCAATAACTTGGCTCCCAAAAGAGACAAAGAAGCGAGTCTTGCCTCCCTGACAAACCCAGACTATGAACATCCTAGAATCTGTAAGAGTCTCTCTACCAGGCTTATTCCATAATCAATCAGCATAACCCACAGAGCAAGCAAGAAAAAAAAAAGAAAAAAAAAAAAATTCAAACCTCACACTTTGTTCTGAAAACATTTTGAAATTAATCTGAAGGGGATAAAGCTATCTTCACCTCGTATCACTGTCTAAGACTCAAATATTTCTCTTCAAGAACTGCATTTTTAGCCCTGTCTTATACTGAACCATATGCCAGAAGGAGTAAGTTTTCCAGCCGTAAATCACAGTTAGGGATAATTTTCAACAACACTCTACCTTTTCAGTTAACAAAGCAGGACCAGCTGGTCCTCCAGGGTCTTAGAGATTGCAGTTCTACAGAGGTCAGTTCAACCTTTTATGTTTGCAAAGAGGTAATTTGGTTTCTGTGGTGTTTATTCTTTCCACTGAGGATTCAGGTTATGGCAGGGCGTTTTCAGAAAAGGAAAGTATTAACTTTTGCTGTTTCTCTTCAAATTACCTTGCCTTCTTGCTGAAGGTTGCAGCAGGCTCTGACTACATGCATTGCGTGATGGCTCACTTCCCAGAGTTGTGCTTTTTGCCACTCAGCAATCAGAAGAGAGTTGCAAGACTGGAGGGTGACAAGAACCATCCACACACCACTGAGCAACAGCCCTCTACAGAGGAAGGGACCTGGGGAAAGGATGAGGATCTTGGGTTTTATCCCTTTGACACATCTATTTCTCTGTATCTTAAAACGCAGCAAATGGAGCAAAAATTGAGGAATAATCAAGGGAAGGTAAAATAGAAAGGAGAAAACCAAATAAAACCCCAAAAATCTTATTGGTACATGATACAATTGGACAGTTTAAACAGAACATTAAAGAAAGACCTCTTACAAAATCTTTCAAGACAAAGTTTCTTTTTCTTCACAACAAGCCTTATAGTCAGACTCAAAATATTAGTTATTATTTAAACGAAATTAATGAAATTACTCCTTTCGTGCTGCTTTTTTTTTTTTTAAACTGAAAATTTGATTGTTTCTAAATGACAATTTTTGACACCTATTCTAGAAAACTAGAAACTGAGTGGTGGGCTATTCCAAACTCCCCAGGACACTGCATTTCAGAACATGTTTGTGAAATCATTTAGGGTTCAGTTTATGGTTTTGTCCAAAAATGGGTTCAGATCTAGAATGTGGCCAAAAAAATATCAGGACTGCATTGTCGCCTGCATGTCAATCTCTTACAGGAGCTGGCTGGAGGGTTTTTGGTCCTGCTCTGACAGTGGGGCAGGACAAGATAAGGGCAAGCTTCTGAACCCACAAACTCAGTATTGCTTTCAGATCCACCAGTTCAGATACATTGTGTAATCTCAGAGGTAACTAGCTTTGTTATTTTTAGATAACTAGCATAAGGGGTTCGAGGTGACAATTAGATACATGTGCCTAACCGCATTAATGTCTTTCTTTTATTGTAAGTCATCTGGAGGAAGACAGATATACTATACTATTTCTATACTGTCAGGCATATTAGGCCTGAGTTCCATTTATATTTTTGGGCCCTTCCATTAATAAAAATAAAATATTAGTGGAAATAAATTATAAATATTGAATGTACAGAATCACAGCTGATGATTTCATATATATATGGGAATTCTTCCCAGTTCAGAAAACAGATGATGTTTTAAGTTCCTATTTTTATGACTCTGGAAGGAATATACGTTTCCCATGAAAAATGGCAAATTAATAGACTTTGTTGCTACAGGACATTCATAATTTTTCTTTGCTATGTTCATCCAGTCTGCAGCTTATACATCTGACAGTGATTTGGCAAAGTGCTTTTGAGTTCATATTAATGAGAATCGGTTTTCCTTCAGCACCTAAATAAGTACAGTAACTGAAATTTCTCATTTCAATATCTGCTTAGACGTAACAGTTGCCCTCAAAATTTGCAGTCAGGGCAAATTTCAAATTTGGACTGAAAAAACACTTGTCTGCTAGGTAGTAGCTTTTCTTTATCCTTTCTTAGTTGCTTTTGTATTCCCTTTCAACAAGCATTACTACAGGATGGTTTTACTGATTTCTGTAGCACAGGAAATAGACATCACACCTGTAAATATTTCTGGAAGAAACAGTATATTTTCCACACCAAGGTGACTTTGCAGAAACAGCACAGTACTCCCCAGATCCTTTCGCAGTAGCCAGAAGAGGTAGAACTAACAACATGTTTTGGATGTAGGACAACAAAAGGAATATGCAAAACTTCTGTGTCAAGAGAGTTTAAACTGAAACTAGGTACTGATCCAGTTGATTTTGCTTTAGTGTTTCGCATGATTAATACTTTTTTGGGTCGAAGGAATGCTTCTGGCAAGGTCTCCATGCTCTAGAAAATCCAAACATGAACAAGATTTAAGGTTTTCTAACCCCTTTTTACCACTGGCTCTCCTGAGTATTTACATGCTCTAGAATCTCTTTTCCAATGGCTAATTTCAAAACTTACACTCTTTTGATTGCTCAAAATCTATATAAAGGCTTTCAGATATTTTTGCAGTTTACAAAGAGGCAATAAAATCCTTCTCTACCTGTCCTCTGAATATCTTGTCTGTATGATGTTTCAGGTGCATGGGCAGATATGGTCTCAGTTCTTACTGTTTTCTATATGGTACTACAAATATCCCCCTCACCCTGCCTCACCTCCCCTTCCGCCCAAAACATTCAGAATGAAAATGTATTATATTAAAATCTAACTGTACTCTGAGGCCAGAAGATATATACACACCAATTTCTGATTTGAATTCACTGTGCCACAAAGCTTGAGAACCTACTTGCAGCAAAAAAAAACCCCTCACAACTTTACTAAATATTTGTCTTTTAAAGATAAGAATATTAATAAAAAAAGTGTCTCCTCTCTATGGCAACATTTTTGTATGTACAGCTTTCACCACTTCAAAATGACTACGTAGTAATTTCACATCATTCAAACCTTTCAGCAAGTGGCATGTCATCGGAGGTAGCAGCAGTGAGAAGTCAGGGATATGCAGGAAGTGGAACAGGAGGCCTTGCAGGGCAGGAAAGCTCCCAGGGTTGGCTTTCCACTCAGATTGCTACTGTCACTGAATGGATTCTTTTAATAGCTAACCCAAGGGTTCAGCATGTACAGTGCTAATTATTCTCAGCCTTTTCATTCCTTAAATTAAATCATCACAACTGAAAGAAAGACCCCTTGAGATAAAGACTTCACTTGAAATTTGTATGACCCTCAAGCTTTCAAGAATTTCTGTTGATTATGCCTTACCCACACAGTTTAACACAGTTTGGGCACAGAGTACAGTTTCTCTTTCAGCAACGAGACTATTGTCTCCCCTTTGAACCTGCCAGACACTTAGAATATTTCTTTTAGCAAGGTAAGAGAAAAATCACACAAAATGTAAAAACAACTGCTCAATTAATTTTGAATCAGATGAAGAATTCTGTCAAATATAATATTCAGACAACCTTCATGGCTTCCAAAAGAACAAAGCTTCAGGGAAACAAAGCAAAACTTACTATAGTCCTTGTTTTTTCCAGTAGAGCAGTCAGTTTCTAACTGCAGAGACACAAAAATTTAGGAGACAGTTTTTAAGGAGTCATCCAGGGATTTAACAATGCCACCTTGTCAAGGCTAAATCTCCCAGAACCTCCTGCCTAGTGAGGACATCAGCTAATGTATGCCGTAATTTTATACAGAGAGCCCTGGAGTCTCTTGCTGCTGAATTATTTATCAGTGAGACTAGTTGTTTGTCAAGGCAGATAATGGGGAAAATGTTCCCTGCGAAAAGAAAGATAATAGTCATGCTTTTAGTCTAAAAAAGCATCTCACTTTATGTATTCAATGATATTTTTACTCTTTGAAGTTGAAAAACACTTAATATCTGGTCTTAATAGGTTAAAGAACACTTAAAAAGACAAAGATCTCAAAAGACGTATTTAAACAGAGGAATATTCTGGTTTGGTAGATAATTCTGAAATTATACGCTTTTGAAAATCTAAGCAAACTGTTTTACTGAAGAACTACTAATTTTTGATGAAAAAATATAATATCCTTATGCCAAAATTTGCAGGTTTTGTTACTGACAGCAATAAATAAAGAAAAAATGGACATAGGGCAATTCAGTGAACTTGGTGGCCTCAAAATATAAGGAAAAGAAACTCTAGTAGGAAGTGCTGCATTTCATGGCCAGGCACCCCTGAAGCAACATACCTTCCCCAGCAATTCCCTTGACATGGTCTCAACAACTGCCACACATAAAGCCCCAGAGGGACAGTGAAACCCAGTGACGTAGAAACACGCCTTTCACTGTACCACAGAGGGCATCCTGATATTACTGAGGGAAGGATGCCAAATTGCATACCCTGCCTAGGCAGAAATTTGTCTGTGTATTGATCAACACCTGTGGGAACTTCCAGCTTCTGAATGTAATTTATCATTTGTTCTCTAGTGGCCTGAACTGGTTTTGGATGAAGCCAGTGGAAAAACTCCTGCCAACTTCATTGGCAGCTAAATCAGGTCACACATGGAAAGATACAGTATTTCTAACAAAGTTCAAAAGCATGGGGAAACAAGTGTACAGAGACAAAATTTTTTTTCTGACTGTCAGTTAAAATAATCAGAAATACCCTTAAAAGTTACCTGCTTAATTAAAACATGTTTAGTCCAAAGTAAACTTCAAGCATGAGTAGCATATATGTGACTTAGGTATCACATCAGGTGTAACTATTGGCTACATAAACTTCTAGTCTCAAGGAGGTTGAAAGTAGAAATCACCAATAACTTTCAGCTGGGCTCAGGCATAACACACAAATGGAGGTCTAATGCTATAATGCAGATTTAAAAGAGAACAATGTCTCCAAGGAAAAAATGGGGCAGGTGGGGGGAGGGAATGTCATCATCCTACATGTACTCTTTGGCTATTTCTCAGGCACAGGCAAATTTATCAGTTGCCTGAGGCGGGATACTGCCAGAAGCCAACAAGGAATAATGGGAAACTTTAGGTCGTGGTTCCTCCCATGGGAGACAGGAAACTGGTAGAGATAAGGATCCTGGCCATCCTATGAGGCAGGAAGAGCAACCCCAGCTCCCTCTAGATACCCCTTCCACTCCCCCTACTCCTACCCCATGGCTCCAGAGAGCCTACAGCTGCCTCTGATGTAGCCTTTGCCCAGTAGTTAATAAGTGCCATTTTCAACTGGAAAAAAAAGTCTGAACACATGCTGATCTTTAGACTGAGCAGCAGCCTTTGAAAACACACTCATACAATACCTAGAGTGTAATAACTGCAGACAGAGTGTAGCTGTTTAAAAAGGCTATAACAGAACAACCACTTTAGGTATTAGTCTACTCATGGAAATAGAGAAGTACCATCACAGCTTATGCTTTCCACATGACTGCTCTAATCAGACCCTCTAAGTCAGAAAGAGCTCAATTTTTCCTGTGATCTTTATATTCTTCATTAGGCTGACAATCAGCATGAATTAACTAACCCTTAATCTGTTCATTCTAGGAGAAAAAACATTTCATATGAAAGATATTTTTTTTTTCTCTGGAGTCTCCAATTCACCCATATTAGGCCCTGAGAGACAGGAGAGCTGCACAGAAAGCTCTCTTCTCTCACTCACACCAATCCTTCCCTAACCCAACAGCCACTTGCTGGGCCACATACAGTCAAGTTCAGCAAGGTCCTCGGTATATGTTTCACTTCAAGCATACTAATTGTCTCCTCAAAGCCAGTGCTTCACCGTAGCCTCAGAGAATTCCCCCCTTGTTTTTTTCTTACCACCCAGAAATCCTAACATCCTGATTTAGGCAAGGAAGTCCCTGAGCATGGCCAGGAGGGATAATACACAGGGAGGAGGGAAAGAAATAGGGCAGGTGTAGGGCTTTTCTCTCCCCCATGATATCTCCAGGTCTTTGGAAATCAGGCATTTAAGGGTTTCCTAAAACAAAGGCTGCATCCAGACCACCATGTTTAACAGCAACTGATGAAGACATGAACAACTCTGCAAGTCTGCCCCTGCACAGATCACAAGTTACAATATACACTCTAATTCACTAATGCCACTTCTAGTATTAACTGCATATTTTGATGGTTTTGGGCTGACGTTTCTCCCTTTTGAATGTACTAGCAAAACCTGCAACCAATTGAAAGCAGCAGCCATTTGGATCTGGAAGCATCTACGTGTTGTACATGATAACCACAGATATTCCTTCAACTCTTATTTGCCCCAAACAACAGTGACAATAGTATTGCAATTCACAAGACTTTCAGAGAAACCTTGAAAGAAATTGTGTCGCTTACTAGAGTGTGCTCAATGGAGCTGCAGAATTCAAGGTTTTGTGGTTTTTTTAAGCTTTTAGGGAATTACACTGTAGAATAAACATGTAGCCCATTAGCAGAAGGGCAGTGTGAATACCAGTGCATATGTCAAATTTCTGCCTTCCTACAGCTCGACATCACTTCTGTTCAGATGACATTAGCACTCCCTCGCCTCTAAAATAAACTCAAGGAATTTTAGTAGTGAGGATTGGATCAAGAGATAAATTGTTTCCAATTACGTTTTCTGTTTTGCCAATACAGCCAGCTTTTCTTCTAAGGCAAAAATGTAAAGCGTAGGTAAGGAGCAGGTGGACTGCGTATAATTCCCTCAGACACATAGCCTACCATGCATATACTGGGTGAATATTCCATAGTGCTCAGTTTTCACAGGCTGCTTTCATTAACCCAGTGTTCCAGTTTATTATCTGCCTAAAAATAGCAATGTGATGTAATTGTCAGATTTTTCAAAAGAGAAACAGAGCAATTCTCCTAATTGAGCCACCTATTTCTCTTGCACTTACCCAGCAGAGGCGTTGGCTGCCTCTGAGCACAGCCTGTGGGAACATTTTTATGAATCAATTTTATATGTAAACAACCTGAGCATTAGAAGCATCTCTTCTTCAGGTTTTAGGGGAGTCGACATTTCAGTCACTAGCAACCCTGCATGCAAAACATCTTTGAATCACTGTGTGATTACATCTTTCTACAGGCCTTCCTCTAATGGGAAATCAGCGTTCCATTTACAGCAGAAGGGCTGAAATTGTTTAAAACTGAAAGAGCTGTCATGATCCACCCCACAATAACACAAATAAAACACAAGCTCTAATTTCCAGCACCTTCCTGACCTACAGTGCTAGCTTATCCATCAGGCAAATCCATCAGGCAAGTTATATGGAAAGGTGCCTTCCCAAGATCTTTTCAAGATACAGGTGAAAAATGAAAGTAAATTTCAGCAAGAATAAGATTGTAACAGGCTTGTGGACAAGGAAACAAGCACGTGCATAGGTGGGTGGTGTGGAGGGAAGGAGGAAGTAAGGAGCAAGTATTGAAACCCTACCACTTGTCCTTTGCTTTGCATGGCCTGTGTAAGGACCTTTTGTAATTCTAATCACTGCACACATGTGGAGGAGTAAATATCTGTGTGTCACTCTTAAATATTATGGTATTTAGGTGTTTTCATAGGAAGGAACAAATGCCATCTGTACCCCACTTTTTAGAACTTGAAGATAAACCTATGCAGAAAGAACTAACAACAGCACATACATTTTCAAGGACAGCCACTAACTATTTTAAATTATTTAGCCAAAATACCTTGTAAACAAGCAGGTAACACAGCTACAGAGATATCCTTGGGCTAGCAGGCTCCACCATGAAAAGAGTTTGACATACGGCCAGTAAGAGGGAGAAAAAAAGAGCTGATACAGATGCTTCCTCCCATTTCATTCTTTCCATCAAGGCCAGAACCAGCTGTGCTGCATTGTTTAGTTTGTCAGACCTTAATTTGTTGGTGTTTGTTTTTTTTTTTCCCCTGTGTCCTCATTTACACCATACAACCTCCTGCACCTGATTCAACTTTTGCTTTTTGCTTGGGGTTAAACTGAGGTAGTTATGCTGAAACAGAGGACAATAAACTCTCACAGAATTTCTCTATTTTTGCTATTTTGATAGCCAAGTTAATTAGGTCAAAATATGAGCTATCAAAACAAAACCCCAAACTACATATGCAGGTAAGTGGACTCCTTACCCTCCCTGTATATTTGGATTTTAATTCCTTTAGCATTTTCTGATGTTTGAGTTGCACTATCTGCTGTTTGGTTCACCCCTGGAGATCGTTTTCCCTTTTAGCCAACTAGCCTCCTCCAGAGGTCCTACCATCTTCCTCTGCCAGATTAAAATTCCCTGATTACTATCACTAGAAAGCTGTCAGTGTACCTACCCTTTAAAAAGTGAAGGTAATACCCTTCTTTCTTTTTTTCCCTTACTTTTTTTGCAGGAGTTGGATAAGATAGTGGGGGATGATTAGCTACAGATGATTTTCGAGAAGGAGATGGTAAGAGGAGAGTGTCTCCAGGCTGGGGAGAAACACAGATTTGATGTATTAGCTATTACAGCTGAAGTTCTAGGTCCATAACACAAAAGCTGCATTTGCTTGTGAAGGGGAATATTAGGTGGCCAGCAGTCGTATGACAGCTCCTGCAGATAAGGTGCTGTTAACAAGTCCATCAATGACCACAGTACCTGGTGAAACTGGGCTTTATCTGAAGTAAACCCTTCACCTGCATGACCTACTCTTAAATGTATCAACTCTTTTAAGAATTTATATTTGCTTGGGAAGGAAATAAATGCATGTTTTCTAGTAAGGAACTGCTACCTTGAATAGCCTCAGGGATTTCTGAGAAATCTTATTTCTGATGGCTCATGGTAGATCTATTTCTCATGTAGCAATGGATTGAACTTGAGTAAAATCTATCAATCAGGCTTATTCACCACCAGTTCTATGCTAACACAGCACAGCAATTTCACACCCAGCACAGAAACTGGGAATTAGGTCCTCTCCATTAAACTCAGCTGAAGCTTCTGAATTTTACTATTATGCAGGCTTGTAACTCTGGTGAGCCCATTTAGGTGAAAAGCCTTTCTCTCCAAAACCAATTTAATCTATATTCTCACATCCAGAAATGCACACAGCAGTTGTTGCCTAGTGCAGATTCTCTCACATTTTTATATGGTTAAATAGTTCCCACTGTAGTTATAAGAACGTATTATTCTTCTATTTCCATCAATCACATGGTGCGCTTTCGTTTTTCCAGCTCTATGTGTAGCTTAAAGGCTATAACACTGCTAGAAATCCGAGGAAAGTGGTTAAACATTAGAGATTCCCCAAATCAACTTTGATGGATTTAAATATTAAAGCAGCACAGTAAACATATGTCTAAGCCTCACCTACACTTCTGTGTAGAACAGCACTACAGCCACAGAAAGTGTTTTTCATCTGTGTTTCACCACGGGAGATACAGTTGTGTTACAAATGTAACATTTCACATCTCAAAAGCAAAAGGTCAATGGGAGAAATCAAGATGTGAAAGAAAAGAAACAGTTATTTAACACTCAGTACACAAAAGTCACGTCAAAAAAATACTAGAGAGACAATACCCAGAAAGTCAACCATTAACGTTATTTTCTAAAGGCATCCTTATTGGATTCATGCGAAGACTGGTTTACTTTTGATGAAAATAAGGTGTATGTCTCAAATAACATTTTATTCTTGAATATCTCTTCTAGCTTAATAAAAAAGAGAAAGACACATCAGAATGGTAATTGGATGGCAACAACTCGCCTCTCTCCCCATAACTATTGAAGCAAAGTTCTTATGTCATGGAGATGTTTCACAGAGCATAGTGCAGCCCATTAAAGTAATGATCAACATGAGAAAAAGGCTTGAATAGGGACATAAACAATAGTAATCTTGACTTTTACTGAAGAACTAAATGCTTTGAAATAGCCTAATTATTACTTTTTTGGTCTCCTCCTGCTGTTACAGGTCACTGGGCTATGACAAATATGAAGAGCAGCTGTGACATTTGCCAAATCATAGGATTCTTTGGAACCAGCAAACCCAAGAGACGTGTCAAATTATACAGATGATGAAAACTTTAAACTGAGTTATTTCAGTTGACTCTATTTCCAGGAAATTCAAGTAAAGAAAACTTTTTCCAGGAAATAGAAATAAAGAAAAGGCCACAACTTTGTTTTAAGATATGTTCATCTCTCCTCCCAGCCTTCAGAGAGGATTGCATGAGTTTCATTGGTCTCTGAACTAACCCACAACCCACACACCATAAAGAAATAAAATACCAAGTTAATTATGTAGCCCAGAGCCATTTCTTTTTCACAGACCCTTGGCTTCTCAATAAACTATCAATCTTTTTCTCCAGATGGTGTTGCCTCCCTTCAGTTGCTCCATTGTTTCCTTCGTTATGCAAGTGGTTTCTTGATTAAAATTTGTCAACTGCCCTTCCCCTAAGCATTCTCCAAATTAAAATAATATTTGCAGTTGTTAAATGTATAAAAAAACCCAAATACAAAAAAAACCCCCTCCCAGACAAAGTCACTCACTAAAAATATTAAATGGAGAATGGAAACGTGTTTTGTCTCTATGTTCTCCCAGAAGACAGATGTAGAAGAGTTTATCAGTAATATGTGAAAGGCCAGATGTTTACCTGGAGCAATATGGTTTTACCGTCCCCTCTATCTATCTCTCTACATTCAAAGGAAATATTACAATTTGAATTTTTCTCCCAGTGACAGGGGAATATTTTCATTGTGCAACTCAGGATAGCTCTCATGAAAATGTATTGGCATACCAGTAAGAGGTGAAATTTAGAAGATTTATAGTTTTAAATATTAAAAAGAAACCCCTTGAAATGCAGGGGGTTCTCCAACTTGTATTCAAATCTTCTTAATCTAAAATGCTGGCATGAAATCCTCTCAATAGCCAGTTTCTTAAGAAGTCTTTGAGAATGTTGTGGTTCTGCTTGGGAACAAAATCTCAGGAGGACAGCTCTTACAATATCGTGTCAATACTGCCTCTAGTCTTGGCCAGACCATACCAAGTGCCACAGCCATTTAGAGACCAACGGCAGAGGAAAAAAGCACATTTTGAACATTTTAAACTGGAGAAGGTAGGTAGTTGAATATTGGGAAAGAGCACACAAATTTCTGTTTATCCACTTCAAACCCATCCATTCCTCTCTATGTGTCTATTTTCACATTCCAGTCTGAAGTGAAGAAGCCGTGTCGCTATAACTTGCCTCTAAAATTGAGAGCTCTAGGAAAACTAAAGGAAAAACGATGCAGCTATTTGTTTCAAGACACACTTCAGTCACATTTCACAACATCTGCATTTGTAAAACTGGATGAATGAATATTTTTTGCTGAGTTTCTCTACTTGAGGTTAAAGGAATGGTAATAATTTCCTTTATGTTAGTCATTGGGCATAAAATAGCAATATGAAACTCTCTCAACGTTTTATTATTAGTCTACATATCAAGGAATCCTAACTTTTTAAGCAGACTTACTAAATTTAGTTATCTTTTCCTGTCTATACAAGATATATATAATGCTGCAAGACTGTCAGAAATAGAGCTTGGCAAGAAGGTAAAATATTTTGCTTTTCATATGACAGGCTTATGTTATCTTTTTTTCAAAATGCAGCTTCCACAGTTTGAGGAACGTTTTAGTGGGAAATTTTGAGTCCTTAAAATCAGCGGTAAAAGCCTGATTGACTTCTTTCAGTCAGAAGCTCTCTTTTCTCTTTAAGGCCTCTGTCAAACTCTTTACCTTCGATGTCCTATAAATGACTCTACATTCACCAATTCAAAACCACTTGTTCAGTCAAGAAAGGTTTTCTCACAGCCCAGCATTCATCTGTGCAGCATGCATACAGACCAGAGCCAGACCTTTTGATTTTCAAAGGTGACTGCGGACTCAACTTTGACTCATCAGCAAGAAAGAACAAATCTTTTGTGCATATTCAGAAGTGGGGAAACAGAACCAAAAGCCCTAAAATGGTTACATGCTTTCAAAGTCTTAGTTTGTTTCTTCTCCTTTGCTTGAAACCTTCAGAAAACACAACTGGATGTTTTACAAACGCTTTATTTTCAAACATGTAGTAGTATAACTATACTGACACATTGTGCCATATATTGATGGATCAGCCATGAACAGTGAGAAGACTGTGAGTATAGGTCATATTCTGCTGCCTTTTTCAAAAAAAACCCCTTTTCTGGTGTTCTCAATTTTTCACGATGCAACTATCATGTTAATCTTTCCCCAGAAAGTACCTGTAAGATTTCATGATTTGATTTCTTTTCACAGTCACTGTGTAACCACAGCATGTACTGGCTCAAATATATTTTGAGGCGTTCTAAGGGGCCTGAACTGGCTTCTTCGCATCTTGTGGAGGTCTGGTTTGCTTTATATTAGCTGGCCTAAGTACCAGTAACCATCTGACAAAGGGAAGAACAGAACTCTTGTCAAAAAGGCAAAGCAAATCAGTCTGCAGTGAGCTCCAACCATAACACCGGTACTGGAAACCGAGTTGGTTTAAAGAAAGCTTGGACCTGAGAGCATTGCAGTCAGCCTGTACCTTTAGCTCTGCTCCTTCTAGAGGCTACAAGAAAATTCACTTCTAGACCCAGACTTCAGGCTCACTCCCAGCTTTTGTTTTGTGCTAGAGTAAGTGATGCAGTTTACACTTGTGTGTCTTTCCTATGCATCCCTAAGCCATTTATTTCATAGCATATTAGACAGGGCCAAAGCTTGAATTAGCATTTTATGCAACTGCTAGTTAAACAGACAGAGGACTAAAAGCTTAAAAGCTTGCAAAGCCTGAATGCAGTCTGTGCCTTCGATTTGTACAATGGCTCTACTAAAGGAGATGAACACATAGTAGGAAAATGAATCCTGAGAGATCCTGACATGTTTGTTTCTAGGCAAATTTTCAAAAGCTTCTATATGGGGATGTAGGATAGAAGATACGGTCTGAAATGTCTAAGACTACCAGTTACAATATGAAATCACAGGAACTAGAACAGCATGCTGTGAAAGTCCAAGCGGCACGGAAAGGATCAGCCATTGGAATGAAACAAACATAACCTGAAGCATATTATTCCAAACTAAAAGTTCTGGCAGGATACACACTTGACAAAAATCTATGTGGTGAACATTTATTTGCATTTTCAAAGGAAGCACATAATCCAGTCACAACAAATGGATTTCTTATTTTACTGTTTCTATGACAACTGTTTGCCTTTCAGAGCTACCAAATGAAATGAATGGTGAAAAACCACTTTGTATGGTAAATTGATTCCCAGTTCTTTATCCCCATCATACAGCGCTACTTCATTCAAGGGTGCTTAGTGTTTTAAGCTGTATCATGTTTCTAAATAGATTTTTGTAATATTTTCTTATAGAACATTAATCCTAGACCATGAACATCTGAGGCCTTAGTAAGAAGGATTTTTTACATGTTTTAGATTTGTTTCTGTAACACAGTCTTAATTTTGATCACATCATAACACAAAAGTATACCTTAGTCTTTGCAGACCATCATCAACAAATGATCCAATTATTTTAAAGATATCCTGATATTCTTTGTTGGGTCATATATTGTCCTTCTCTGATCAAATGTTAAAATAAACTAATTACTCCATACAGGATTATACAAATGGAATTGTGCTGTGGCTGTCATGATCTAAAGACACAGGAGAAACCACTATTACAGAGAATGTTTTGCTGGTTGGGGTTTTTTTTGTTTGTTTTTTTCTTTTTTGTTAACTTAAAAAGGCTGGAAGGTATACAAATAATTCCCCATGTCTGAAACAGTCTTGCAGATTCAAAAGCTAAAATGGGTTACAGAATTCTTTTTTCCTCTGAAGCGGATGTGATTTTTATTTGTGTTTTCTATGCAATCCTGTTTAAGAGATTCTTTTCCATTTGTACTGACCAGCTGTACCTCCCGCTGCATTGGGGAAGAGAGAAACTGCCACATCACTCAACACAGAAATGAACTTATGGTGGTTATTCTTCTCTTTTTGCAGTTGTTCTTCAAGTGCTTCACGATCCTTTTATTTTCTAAAGGTCCAGCATAACAATTGGACTAAACTTCCCTGTCTTGTATTCCTGACCCACTCTTACAGTGAAAGGCCAAGTATTTTTTTGGAGATCTTGGCAGGAAAATTGAATGAAAGAAAGATTTCAGCCAAGAAGTTTAAACAGAAAACTGTCACATAAAGAAACTGAGGGAACTGAATCAGAGTTTCTGCATTTTTCTCCTAAGAAAATAGCCAATTTGCCAGTTTTCATACATGGGATATTTGGGGGAAGATGAATGACATAGCAAGCTTGCATGAAAAATAGCTCATGCTAGAGGGGGGATCCAGTCTTGCTCGCTCGTGTATTGATAAACTGACAACTCACAATGCTATTTTGCAGACATTTTTCAACGCCAAGTCAAATGTAAATAGACAGGAATACTTACATCACAAGAGAGTATGTCACTGAAATCAGCTCGCACATTTTTATATGTGTCATAGGATTGTTAGTAGGATGTAAGAATCCCTGTCTTGAACAGGTAAAAGACACTGGAATTTCACGTAGAAGTCCTCAATCAAGCAGTATGAACTTGAACCCAAATTTCTGGTATCCTGGGTCACTGCTCTAGCTACTGACTTTCACACTGGTCTGACTTTCATCATCTGGTCTGAAGAAGCTTTCCCCTACCCTCATAAAGTGATAGTAAAAGTGAAAGGACATTCCTCCCTACAACAAGTTTGAACTCTGAGAAAAGGCCTTTTTCCAAAAAGAGGAAGTCATAACTAATCTTAAAAAACCAGTCTATTTGAATTCCACAGACTTTCTTCTGTTACAGAAGAAAAGTAACAGGGTACTTAAAATACAACGTGTAGGTGCAACAACAGATTGACATATGTGATTTCTTATGAATATTAAAAAGAGTTTCCATAATTTATACCTAACCAGAAGAAAAAAATGCGTGAGTATTTGTGTATGTGTGCATAGAAACCACCTTTTTTTGCAAGGCCAAGAACTACACTACTTTGCAAATGTTATAAAAATATTATAGCTACAGTTTATCTAGAATCTGTGCCTTCTCACTGAAATCTCACACAAAAGCTACTGAAGCTTTAAAGCTGGAATAATGGTGGGGAGCTTCTTATGAACATTACACCTGGCTCACTAAACAGAAATGAAGTATTTTTTCACCACTATCGCTGTGGGGCTGCTCCTCTGTGTTGTTTCACGAAACACAGTTAGGATGTAGCCCCTGGGACACTGCCCTGAAAAACAGTGCCTCGAACACTCCTACATCAGCAGCGACTGCTGAATTAAGCCAGGCAATAGCCAATAATACCATTAACCACAAAAAAGCTGATTCCTAATGAAACATAAGCTTCAGAGCTCTGCAGGGGAAAACACACTCCGTGAATAATGAGATATTGCAGAGCGGGCTGAAAACACACTGTAGCTGCCCCATCTGCTGGTGTGGGCTAAGACTGCACACAGCTGCTGTGGAAATTTCTAGTTAACACAGAAACAGATAGGTGTTTTGGCTTGTGTTTGGGTCACATAACATCTAGTTTCATGTGTGGCTCAAGGTTCTGGTCAGGTCAGCCCTGAATCACCAGGCAAGAGTGCAGAAGGTGAAACCCTGCCAGCTGCCTGGTTTGTTCCCAAAGCCCTGGCAATAATATCTACTGCTTATTAGTAAGTGATATTGTCTGTATGCATAAACAACTGTGACATCTCCACCTTCTAGGAGATACGGCATTTGGCGAACATGATGCAAGTAAATACCAGCAGTTGATCTGCTCCAGCCTACTGATATGCCAGCCAAGTCATTCATGATCTGTTAGGGATGTGTCGTGACTGCAGTTACTACTGCTATCAATATAATTACAATACTATTAGAATTATTACAGCATTTGTTAAAAACAATTGCTAAATAAATTTATATGACATATTATTGTATGATAATTGTTATCAAGTATAGAGAGCTGAGGGAAAAGTAGTTAAACTTACCTACATACTACCTCAGGGGGAAATCACGATGCTTGAGTGTTTGTGGGTTTGACTTCTGTCAGGTAAAGTGAGAGGTAACGACCCATATCAGACCAGGCCCAAATTTCTCACCAGAATTCCCTGGCACAAACCAGGCTTTCATTTGGTACGTTTCCCATGATGGAAGTCTCGAAAGGGTAGTTTGTGTGCTGCTGATCAGAAGCCTAGAAGAGTAATTAGTCAGTTCTTCAAGTTTATGTTATGAATGTGTTCCTATTGCTTTGTAAAGACACAGCAGTATGGTACAAGTAGCATAAGAGCATAGCATCATAGCCCTTAAAACTTGGAATTCTCATGTTGCACAACTTCATTTTATTCCAAACAAAATCAAAGTGAAAGTTTTTTAGGTTCCCCTGTCCCCATCACCCCTGAATTTTCCATAGAATTGAATTATCTAAATATTGGCAAATGCTCTCTTTGGAACATTAAGACTATCATCATTGTATTCTATTCTGTTTCAAGATAACAATATCAGGTGAACTTATTTTGCTCTACAACCATCACTAAATAGTTAGAGTATCTTGTGCTAAGTGTCAATGTACTGCTTTGCAGCTCAAATGGGAAACATAAAAGGCTTTTAAGTAGCAACTGGCATTCATTAGAATAAAAATACAGTATAGAGTATTGAAAAATAAAAAAACTGATGGTCTGTAAAATATCCAAATAAAATTTGCACCTAGTTGGTTAAGACTGCCTTTTCTGATAGCCGAACTCCTGATGGAAATTTCAGAACACATCTCACTGGAAAATTCTGCTCAAGATCATTGCTGCTTTACTAATGGTGAAAAGGAGGAATTTGTGAAAGTTAGTCTGATTACTCATTCCTTTTTCTTGGACCAAAGAGAGACAGGTGGATAGGTGTCTGGCTATTGCAGTTTCCATCTGTAGCACTTCTTCTTGATAATCCAGCAAAACGTTCCCATCAGACTGAGCATCTGTGCTTTCTCCCTTGCTGCCAGGAGCTAAGGGCTGGTCACAGACCCCCATGTAGACTTTGCTGTATGGACCATCTCTAAGGGAGCAGGGACCCAGAGCAGGTAATGCTGACCCATTGTTACAAATTACTTAAGGTCCTCTTTGCCCTTTGAGAAAGACAAATCTGCATCACCAGGTGCTCTGCCATCCTAGACAACTATAAGCTTATCAGATCTAAAACATGAAATCCTGTAGTTGGTAGGCAAGTACTGCTGATTTCAATAGGGTTTGGAGCAGGACCATTGGAGGACTGTGAGGAACCTAAACCAGAAAATTAAGGAGGTGTTGTGCAGGCCAGCAGTGGTCCTTTGTGGTCCCTTTGCTCTTCTAGACGGTCAAAAGATGGACAAAATATATTAAAACTGTAACTTTGGTTATTCCCTGAGTTTTTGCTTCCTTTTCTTTCTTCTCTCATGGTATATTTCTGTTATTGTATATTCCCTTGATCCTTCAAGTGCAACAAAACAGTAAGTAAAACACCAACAAAAACAAAGAAGAAAAAAAATCCACACTGACTGAATTAATATGGGGACAGAGGTTGTACTTCTGCAAGAGGTTGGTCTGTGAAGAATTCTGCCTTATAAGAGTGAGAAAATATATTTTAAGTTGTCCCTTTCTCACTATCCAGATTTATATTCTCTAGCTACACCTGCAGAAAAGTTTAGAAGAAACACCTGCATTTGAAGACAGCTGGCTAAACCTTCCGGAGATGAACATCCTACAAAGAAGCCCTATGTACATACGAAAAAACCAATACTGAGAAACAGTTACCACCCTGCACCAAATGCAAACTCTGAGTTCAGCGGAACTTAAAACTGTTAGAAATTCTGATTTGAGTGATACACCAAGGAATTAAAACCTTGATCTGAAGCATACTGAAATTGATTACAAGGCTCATGTTCGCTGCAATGGGCTTTCAATTATGACTCACTGGAATTTGATTCCAGAGAACAGATTTGTCTCTCCACGGTCCACTGCAGATGTCTGCAGCTACAGCTGTGCATCACTACTGACTTGTATTTTACAGAAATCTCCACTTTACACTCATCTCCAATTTAAATTTAACCTGCTTCCAGTTCCCACCCTATATCCCAGATCATATTCCATGCACAGCAGACATCTTCCAGGACTTGTGAGCTTAGCAAAGCTGAACTCAACATAACGAAAAACTCAGTTTGAGTTCTCTAAATTAGGCAATTCATTCTGTGTCCCCCTACATAAGGAAGTGTAGCATTTTTTTTTAATAGTAAATACCTGGCATATCGCCTCATATAAGCAAATTCTAGGCTTCTCAAGATTATTGGAAATCTTCATCCCTCTCTACAGTGTCTAGCTTCAACTCAATTCAGGCTGTTCAACTCATGCTACCTTCAAATTTTCCCTTTCTCTCAGAACTGGCAACTGGTGCTAAATTGCAAAAAAAAGAAGTGACAATGCCTGCGAGTTGTGCTAGCTATAAGAGGAAATGTGAAGTCTTTGAGCAAATTTGATTTTGAGGTTAGCCTGAGGGGAGGGCAGTATTTTGATTTCTGAACAGTTGTACAGTTCTGAGGTTCAGTCTTCATGAGAAGACATGAGCCATCACATTTTCAAGTGAACAAGATGTACTCAAGCAAACATCAGGCTTCCCTGTAGGTATGCAACTCTCTCAGAGATGGTACTTCAAGGCACAGTCCTGCCCAAATCAGGGAAGGTGAAGTGCAATCCCCCATCATGGACTGTAGATCATAACCTTCCTTTCTCTCTGGACTGGTAAAACTTACTTGATTATATAATGTGCTTGGCTAACAATTTTGGGTTTACACCTGTAGTGTAGGAGATTTAGATTCTTCTCTACTTTGACTAATTCAGACAGAAGCTCTCCTATTTGAATTGTTCGAGAATTTCTGGGCCCCAATGTTTTCACTTTTTTGTTTAAATAAGAATGACCAGCCACACTGTTTTAGTCTCTTTACTGGGTGGCTAACACTGAACAGGAATGAAGCAAGTCATCCTTAAGGAGAGAGCTTACACTTGCATCAATTCTGATAAGCAAACCCACATATTTGTGCAAACAGCCATTCCCAAAATATACTTGCAAAATAAAATTGTTCACGCATTCTACTACTCATAGTGAATGAACATTAAAGAATGCACTAGCCAAGGATTGAATATGGGACTATGTGAAGCAGTCATTATCTATCCTGGGACAAAGCAGACGCAACTATCTAGAGTAACACTCAAAGAGAGGCAGCCTAAGTGCCCCCTTTTGCAGTACTACCTCAGCTTTAGTTGTGACGTTATCCTCCAAAACCTACCAGTAATCTGTAACCCGGGTAATTAAGCCTGCCTGAGAGCAAATGTATTTTCTCTTTTACTGGTTCCGCTGCATGCTTCACTTGTTATAACCTATTTTAACAAGCTCATTCAGCTACATTTAGTCTTTTGAGCTGTCAGATTGATTTTTATTCTGGATACTAGACGTTGCTCAGAATCATACATTATGGACAGTACCTCACTGTCATCTAAGCCACTGCTGCAGTGGTGGCTATTTTGTAATGTAAAAGCCCATCTGTCTGCTGCTATGTGATAAGTACTAAAAATGGTACATTGCAATCCAAGCTACTGCAGCATTATAGCCAAAAGAGGATTACAAATGGGATGGCTGCTGTAAGGAAAGGCTATATACGGTCTCACATATGCACTCCAGTGATTCTTATCATGGGAAGGGAGAACGGCATCTTCACTTTTGACAAAAATTTCTCTCCAGGGTGTGCTACTGCTACCTTGCTGCCAATTACTGCTTCCTGGCAATGAACAGAGACCGTATGCTCGTAGGCTGTGACATTTGATTAACGACTCTAATAGAGTCACCTGAGGAAGGAGCGGTGTCATTAACATGAGCTAAAAGGAATCAATAACTGTAGCATTGTCTCTCCACACTATTTTGTGGGAAAGCAAGGAAAAGATGTGAGATAAAATAGAAAAGAATTAGAGAAGCAGTACAATGATCATACCTGGTTTTAGATAGCTCCTTGGAGAGAAGGCAACTGAGAGCTTTTGGTTGGATGGGGGTACTCCCTTCCCCCATGCAATAGCTTCCATCAGGTTATATATCACTGGAGTAGACTGAATCCCTGCAAGGAGGATGACACCCACAGGCAAGCCTAGAGACATCTGAATGGAAACATTTGTAGCCTCACAATTTGAACCTCAGACAAGTCCATAAATGCAATTCTACTCATGGGAGACATTGAGAACATCAAGACAGTCTTGGAGGAGCTAAGGCTGATGTACAGCCCTGCTGCTAGCTCATGACCTCATCTTTCCCGTAGTTTAACAATTCAGCTTTAACAACCCAACAAGCTGAAGAAATAAGAAAAAAAGGACTATCAGCATCTTTATGTAGCAGGCTCTTTATGTAAGAAATGCACAAGAACAAATGTAGAAGTTTGATTTAGTAACTGAGTTTGACAAATACAGACCAGAAGGCATGTTTTTACTAACACGTGTTCATCCAGCTTCCGATGAAACCAAATGGGAGACAGACAAAAGGAAGTACCTAAGGCCAAAATGGGTCCACAAAACTACAGAAAAGCTACCTTTTTTTTTGCTCCAGCATTCTCACATTCATTATAGAATACAGCTTACACAGATATTTGGATCAACGTAGCACACCTGAATCACCGTACTATATTTTCCGCACGATGGGAGAAGCTTGTGTGAGGTTTATAGCCTGAGACATGACAGATGCCTGAGGGCCAAGCTTTTCTCTCTAAGATGTGTTTTTCTGCTACTGTGAATATTACAGATCTTTGATTTAAACTCACACCTTCCACCTGAACATGCTATACTTTTTGACCCAAATTTGCTTATAATTTTGAAAATACATAACCAAGAAAGAAGAGGGAACATCACAGAATCATTGTTTAATTCTCAGATTTTTGCTCTCATGGTTCCATTCCATGCAAATAAGGGATAATAAATGCAAGATCAACCTGAACTTTTAATGTTTCCCAAATAAAAAAATGCCATATACAATCATTAAAGGGCACATAAACTACTGAGGACCCTCACAAAAAACCTGAATAACAGCCATAGAAAACGTAACCAATGTCAGAGTTGAACGAAGAAAGAAAAACTATTTAAAGGGGCATAACCCAGATACCATAACAGAAATGAGCCCAGAAGAAAACTCAACTTTTGCATTTTTGCCGTCCTGGCTTAGATGGGAGGTTTGAAAAAGGTAGCTCTAAGCCAACCAAGATTTAGGACCAAACCTCAGCAGACCAACAATTAATCTTTCTCCTCCCTGGACACTGCACAGGGACTTGCTCATCAAGACATGTATGTAATCCCCTTCCACCGTATTCATGTCCCAGTTGTACCCAATTCTAGAGACTGGAAAAGAAAAATCTGGCGGCGCAATATGACTGTGACTATATGATCTTCTTGGAAATACATGCAATAAAATTATCACAGATTACAAAACAAATGTCAGCTGGTTATTGCGATACAAGGGCATTTAAGAAGTAGCTCCAACTGCCAAACTCCTGATATTGCCTTCTAAATAAAAATTAACTGAAGAAGAAAAAGGGATGAAAGAATCGTAAGGTCTGTAGTCTGGTATGTGGGGGCAAGATGAGTTTAAGAACAGTGTTATAGCACTGACCTGAATTCAGGAGAAGTAAAGCAAGGGAAGCAGGGCAGCATTAAAGGCTCTCTAGGTGGAGCTCTTCAAAACAGAATCACTGGACACCATGAAACAGAATTGAGCCAGGGAACCTGGTGGGAAGCCCTGGCAAGGTACTAACAAACCTCATTAATGGGAGAGGGATCAAGCACTGCGTGCACTATGAATTGGGTAATTATAAAATATCCTTTATTTTGAAGATAAACATGCTACAGACAAGTTTTTTAAATTAGGCACGCACAAGCACAGAAAATACTCTAGATGGATGACAGCAGGGAGAACTCTGAAGTGCAAGAACCTGATCTGCCCCACTGCACCACCCCCTAAGACTATGTTAGACAAGATCCTTCGTGCAGTAGCTCTATGACTGTGCTAGACCCATTAAACAGTACAAAAGCAAACAGTTTTATTCATCTATAGATGCCCCCTTGAAATGGAAAATGTGTGACCAACTTGATCTGCAGGGTCTTCTCATACGCAACATGATGCACATCTCACCTCACTTTACCACTGCCTTTCCTGTGGATGTAGTGACGAGGGCATCTCAGAGACAGGCCATCCACCAGAACGCCATAATGACAGGAACTTTGTAAAATGTCAGACTATCCAGAACAGCCAGGAAGAAAATACATTTTTGCCTTGTTTAGTTCTATCAAGTGACGTGGTTTATTTCCAAGAACTATAGTGGTGTAGCTGTCTTTGTGTGCTAACAGCAAGACAATCATCTCAGGCATGCAGACAGTGCATGGAGATTTTAACTGTCAAGGAAAAATACTTCTCATGCTACATAATGCATCAAAGATTTGGTGCACTCTCACTTATTTCACTCTAGGATGACATAATGGGATTTTTTTTTTAAAGCAGACACAAGCACTGAGGTTAATGGTTGATCTGTAAATAGACCCTGTAAATATTCACAATATTTAGCCCTTTAAAATAAGATCCAGCTAATGATATGTTCAGAGGCATGAAGTTAATTGTTTTCACTAACCAGAAACGCAGAAACTGCCATTATTTCCTGCAAATGCCTTTTATACTTCAGATATCAAACCTAGTGTCAAATAGACTATGATTTGTGTCAGACACACTGTACTTTCATCTAAACACTCTCCTCTTGCAAAATAAAGCCCCCAGGCAGGAGGAGAAAGTAACTAGAAAGGATGTGTACAGCCGCCTTCCTGCCTTTGATAGAGAGCTGTGCAGGTAACAACCCTTGCCAAAATTATTTTAGTTATGGGCTAATGGAAAAAAATGTGGCCAAAACTAAACTAAATTTTCCAATTTTCCAACTGTACTGTCTCCTTCACAAGCTTCAAAGCCGGTGGTTTGGTATCATTTACCTTTTTCCCATTTTATGTGAGAGAAAATTCATGAGGCTCGTGAGACTTTAATAAATAAATTAATTAAGATGAAAAATAAGACTGAAACCCTTTGCAGACTCAGTTCAGTCTTTCTATCTTCATTTTAACCATCTTTGTCAAAGGAGCTGAACTAAAATTTTCCTGGGATCACTTATTTTTCTGTTTGGGTCAAAAGACACAGCAATTACTGTTTTATTGTTTTCCTTCCTCCCCCTCTATTCACTTAGGGCTCAATACAGATTTATGACTGTGGATCAAGAAAAAACAAAGCAAAATTGATTCAATGTTTTTTTGAACCTAAAAGACTGAAATCTCATGTAACTTCAAAGCTGATTCATGCAAGATAAAACCACAGCCCGCAAAGCTGGAGTAAAATACCAAACACACTGAAGTTTGAGCAGTTACAGGGTCAGACTAAGTAGGCTCAGCTTCCATACACATCCCTGAACCTCATATTTCTGTAAGGTTAGGTTAGAGACCTTCAGATCTAATGGAGGCTTGCTAGACAGTGAGATGACTGAGTTCTGAAGTAAGTGAAAGAAATTATCATCAGTGGCAAAACAAAAACAAACATAAAACCCCCAATGCACTGCTTTGTAAAACACTCAGTGCTAGTTACTGGTGTGAAGAAAAAATGAGTTTTCCAACCCAAATTGAACATCAGGAATGTGGGGTCTATTCAGACAAAGGGCAAAAAACTGGAGGACAAAAATTGGAGCACAAAATTTTTTTCCTCAAAGAAACCCTAAGCATTCCTGATTAAGAGATGGTGAACACCATTCCTAAGAGAGATTGCCTAAGAGAGTATTTAACACCACATGAAGCTGAATGTTCTGTGAAACTCAGTTATCAAATTTCTCTCTCCTGCTCTTTATGCTGACACATTTCTCCTGGCCCTTCCTGCCTTCCTACAAAATATATTTAAAGCCAGTGTGGATTCTAATCTGTAAGACATGTAACTTTATCCTAACCAGCCAGCCCATCTCAGAATGCATTATAAATAATCTAATAGCTAAATTACAATAATAATCATTTGGAAGTTGCAACATGCCAACAGTCATTATGCAGAAGCCCTTGATATTGTACAGTCTTCTCATTTAAAGAGACATAAGAAATAACTGTCTCTGTCTAGTGTGGGCTGAGATACGCTAGATATCTAGTGTCAACAACTTTACTTATGTTTCAGACTTCATTAAATCCATAAGGTACCTATTATCTGACTAGTCTTTCCTTTGGTATCTGTGAAGAGATGACTCCAAGTCAATTGCTAAAGTTTTATAAATATAAAGTTGGATTCAGGTCTTCAGAGCACTTTTTTTTACTACAGTACTATCTTGGAGGTCTCCCACTCACTTCTGTTTTCATACCAATAGGCATGAAATGTTAGACCTTGGGGATATGAGAAAAGCGTGTTATCAGTTGTGTTTCACTCCCACTGTACATAGCCTAAATACAGCCTACCTATCATGACAAGTCAACAAGTCTAACTCAATCTCCTGGCCGTGGCAGGGTGATCACTGCAGAAATGGATTAGCCAGCTTAAATTTAGATACAACTTTCTCACCCCATATTCTTTTATTATCTTTCCCTTTGCAAAAGTTTGCTATCTCCATATGGAAGACACATTATGTTAGCATCCTTCATCAACCCCAATGCCAGGCTTGATTGAAGCTACCACAGAGGGCTATGTTTTTACACATTATAGGAGCATGGACCCTGAAATCACAACAACACAAAACAAAAAATCCAGAATACAAACAACCCTTTCTGAAAAAAACAATGACTTTGGATCACCCTATCCACATTTACTGTGTATTTGTTTTGAAAATATTCCAAAAGGGACATAGTTACTTATGCCAACATTGCCAAATGCTTAATTACACAAATGCTACCATCTGGAGGAAGAAAAGATTTAGAGGATGTTTAGCCAAAACAAATTATATTTTAACTCTGAGAGATGAATGCATGTGCCTGGGAGGTCTCAGCTGGAGAGTCCAACAAGCTTTTCAAATGTGGGAGTTCCCACAGCTTCTGAAGCTGACTGATGGGTTGATTGCAGGAGCAATTACCAGCAACAGTGGGCCAAACCTTTCCCAGTTAATTCCCTGTGAAATATGGCTGGATTCCTGTCATAAGACCTTCCACCCCCTTGCCTAGGGCTGCGATACTCTCCAAGAAGTTTTGAGCCCACAAATAGAGATTATTTTAATCTTCACAACTGGCCATTGACATGTAGTACATTATATTTTAAAGAACCTCTACTTATTTTAGACAGTATTGCACTCTAAACAGCCAAAAATCATTTACAGTAACATTCTGACATGTATTATGTAGACAGAATGCTTTTTAGTTTAGATATTTCTAGCACCAAGTTCAGGCAAAATGCTAAGCATTTCTTCTGAAATATTTCAAAACAAGCATGAGAGTTCACAGAACTAAAAAAAAACCTGCTGCAGAATGTTACAATATTTAGGCATCAGGCATATTGCAGCTAACTATATGTATGTTTGATGCAAAGCAGACTTGAACAAGATAAAAGACTGCCAACACTGTTCATCTCCAAACACCCTCCTCTCAAAATTGGTATACAATGGAGAAGCATTACACTTCCCTTTGTACGTGTAGGGAAGCCACAGCATGAACAGGTACACAACATAAAATACACAATGTATACCAGTAGCAGATTCAAGACCAGAATGCAGGTTTTCTGAAAACCATTCAGTGATATTTAGTGTAAAAAGAACCACCAACACAGCCCAGGATTGCAATTCTCATTTGAGTAGACTAAATAATTCATAGATGGTATAAATCAGTATCCTTGAAATGAGCAACAACAGTTTGTCCAGCAGAACCCTCATTTGGATTATACTGCTTTTAGGGGCAGTACTGGAAGGATGACACCCAAGCTGATATCTCCAGCTAAGGATCTGACCCAGCCTGTGTGTCTAAGTAGTAAAGAAACAACCAGAAGAGAGAGAGACAGTGAATACAAATAGACTGCTAGAAAGAGAATATTTTAGTGAATTTGAGATGAACACACAGCATCACTCTCGTATTAACCTGGGTCATTGTAAAGGAGACATACGACCTTCAGACCTTAGTATCAGATATTGTGTCTCTGCCTCTTGTTTATATTTTGTTTATAACTTCATATATTTTTTTGAATTCTTCAGCTCATTCCATCTTTTGAAGTCTTTGTTACTATGGAAACAATTATAGTGTTGGTCTACACATAGCCTAGTGATATCTGAGAGTGGAGAAAAAATAGGGAAAGAGTTTTGGGTAAAAATTACTTAGATTCAGAATCATAAAGCACTACAGAACAGTTTATTGACTCCCCAGCTCACTGCTGATAGAGTCAAAAAAGTCAGTTTACCCAGTTCAGGTAGGTGCGTTTGCCTGAAGTGAGTTAGGGGAGTACTCGCACTAGTGCTTAAACACAGAGAATGGGGTTGTGCCACCTCAGCGGTTGGGAATGATCAGCAGCTGGGCATGGCAGAGCCTTCTGCTGGAGAAGGACCTTCATGGTCTTTAATGAATGCTAGTATATGCTACATACAGACAAATTAAATTTGTCCTGGACTGTTCTTTGATATTCACACCAACATGCACAAAACGGTTCAGACTCGTGCTATAAAATTTTCTTAACCCTCTGATTAAGGTAGCTACATACAGATGTAGCTTATTAAAGATGTTGTTTAGATCATGTGTCTTCCAAAACCAATGCACTGGATCTTTTCAGATCAAAAACAGCTGACCCAGGAAATCGTAGCAGGGCCATTCTAACAGTTCAACTAAGGAGTGGGTTGTACCTGGGAACAGAGGATTGTTTATTTTTTTTTAGTATAGACATAGCCATAGGGCACAACTATCTTGATAAGTATCCTGAAAAGAGGGTCAAGGAGCACATTTAAGAACTAGCCCCTAATTGTCTGCAATGCTTTACTGCTGGCTCCCTCACCAGCTCTGCCCTGAACTGCTCTAGCCACCTCCCTCCAAAACTAATCCTCTACAGAAACAGCTAGCTTTAAATTCTGCAGATGTGATCCAGTCAATTCACATGATTTTGGGCCAGGGATTTATCTATTGCTCTCCTTCCTTCAGTGAAGTGGAGACAGCCATGCTTTTTTATCACAGGAGCCATCAGAACAACTGTGTATGCAAGTACAAGCTCTTCCCCACAGCACACAAAACCAGCTGCTTAGATCCCAAAGAATAGCAACCATTGAAAAACCTGGCCAGGGACAGAAGTTCAAACTCATTTCCTAAATGAGCCTGAGGTGTACCCTAGGGAGCCACAGGCTTAAGGAGAAAATTGGAAAGGTGTTTGCAAGGTAAGCTGGTTTTGCCCAGCAGCAATGAGACCCTGCTGCAGCTATGGAGAAGAAAAGGATAAATTCAAGGGATGAAACCCTGTGGTAATATTGCAGTACATCTACTATATAACCATTTTACTTCAATTAGAAAACATTACTAGATGGTAGATAGCTATCAAATCAGATTCTTATGAGAAGAATAGAAAAGACAGCATATATTCACTGTCGGTTTATTATTTCAGAGAGTTTTTAGGTATGTGTTCTGTACTTTTTTATTTGTAATATATGGAATGACGCTTTGGAAGACAAATATTTTGAGTTCTGGTTTTCCTCTGTCCTAGTATTTTTCCTCCCAGTATAATTACTCATGGTCCGCACTGAAACAAAAATTTTTTTGAAGATGTCATTTTGGACAGAAACACTTTCTTATTGCATTTTAGATCTGTCCAAGGGCAACGGATTTTAAGTTATATTTATTATCTTCTAGCATACATGCCACTTTTCTTAAAGTTCTTCTTCACTGTTACTAATTTCTAGTGAGGAAGAAATCCCCTGAGCTTTCCTGCAATACATTAATATACTAAATCTTATTAACTAGTGATATTTTTTCTCCCAGGAAAAGAACTGATTTATTAAATCTCCTTTGATTTCTCTGTGAATTTGGCTTCAACAAGAAATATAAATGTGAGTGTGAGATGCTGGTAACATCTGGTAACACTACAGAATTCAATTCCTCTGTGACTTTGAGATCTAAGTGAAATTCTCCATCAGAATGGAGCAACTCTTGGTTTAGTTGCTTATATTTGGTATTTGACTGTCCAAATATGGAAATCATGCCTGTACAGTGGGCAAGAGCAATTCCAGCATACCTCTCAAAAATGCAAACATGCACTTGAGATGAGTGCTCTTCCTTCTTTTTTTTTTTTTTCAGTAAGAGATGGAATGAAGACTCTGGAAAAAAGTTTAAGTAACCAGAGCTTGAGATATGAGCTGAATTCCTCACTTCTCATAAGGATCCAATCATAATTCTCTACAGAGGCTGCGGTTTATGATCCTTCATCAGAACTCTGGATGGATTTATTGCCACATGTATCAACTGTGGAGCCATAGACACTTTGCTCATTGAACAGCCACAACAATAAATACTTGCTTTGGAAATAGTTCTAATTGAGACTGATCCTTCTTATTGAGGGTGGGATACCAGTGTCAGTACTTTAAAGAGAACATAACTCAGAAAGACCTAGAAAGCTTCATTAGTCCCAGCAAAGTATGTTCTTGTAGGGGAGCTGAGTATCTTTCAGTATCCGCTTCATACTTATCAAAGCAACATTCTGTGATTAGATTCCATATAAAATTGGGTGATCCTGATTTTATTTCACAGTGAATGAAAATGTAACAATTATGAAAAAAATCAAATTTGCACATTTACATATTTCATGTAATCAGGAGAAGTGGAGGCATATACTGAAGCAGTGAGTAGTATCACAGAATGTGTATGACTTATTATTCTTGTGTGACTTTACAGTACACTTTCTCTGAATTAAGTTAAAAGTCATGAAATGACTTTGCTTGAGAACTGATGCTTATCATTTTAAGTAACACTTTGGATATATGCTGAGACATTTAATGGCATCTCCTCCTTCCCCATAGACCATAGGGGTTGCCTGGGTGACCATATTAGGTTAGATACCTAGATTTTAGTTGGCTAAAATTGAGAAGAATCTCACTTAAGAGGACTGTCTCAGAAAGCAACACAAATTTTAGGTTCAGTATAGAAACCCAGATCTGGCAGGCAAGACCTGAGCAATAAAGAGACTGAAAGCTTGAGTGGTTTTAAAAGCTGAAAAAAACCCTTCTTGAAAAGAAAACTGATTTAGAAATTAAGTTATTGTGTGAAAATAAACAAAAACTTCACTCTAGCCTTCTTATTAAATTACATTTTCTGGTCACACATATTGACATGAGCATGTTTGAAATCTAAGAATAAGGAGAAGCACAGAAAATAGGGCTGGACGGGTCCTTGAGAGGACATCTAATTCTTCTCTTTCTTCGGAAAAGGCTCATATCCTGTCTTAAATCTAGGTTGTGATTGTTGGACACTGGTTTTGCTTTTAACACTTTCAGTGCTGAGATTCCTATAGCCTCCCTAGGCAAGCCATCCCTGTGTTTCACTCAGCTTGAATGTTAGGAAAATTTTCGTACTGTCAAATCTGCATCTTGCTTACTGAAATTTACTCATCTCTTTTATCGTCTGAATACTGTAATCTCTCCTCTTTTGCAACACCCTTGTGTGTGTTTAAGGAGTGCTGTTGCGTGTTTCTTTAATCATTCTTCCTCTGGAAGAAGCAATCCTAATTCTGTCAATCAGTTCTTGATTGTCAGACTAGAAAACAGGTCTCTCCTCTTGGAGATCTCCAGTATATGTCGCAGTTTGCTGCAAATGCATGTTCTTCCAATTAAGGGAATTTCATCTGCACCAAATTGCTATTCAAATAACCTATTAAGATTATTTTGTGCTATCAACTCTGAAGTATTCACCACTGATTAAAGTGACCTTTTCCATGGAGAGGAATGGAAATGCAGAGTGCTTCAAAGTCAATGAAACAATAATAGGTCTCATTCATCTCTTACTTTGGCTGGCTTGAAATTCCAGTAATTTATAAATACCAAGGAAGAAAACAGCTCAACATGATCATGTGGGGACATGGCTGAAAGGTGAAGAAGGCTAAAGCTCACATGATGACACAGTCACTTTGTTGACCAGAAAAAGTAATTTGTAAACTCTTATTTGAAAATTTTAACGACGACTTAAAAGGGCAGAGTTATTATACAAATCTCCAGTGGTCTATTAACTTGTGAAAACAGAAATTATAATAACAGGTTTTCAAAAGTCAGACAGAAGTGGTTTGCAATTTCTAATTGTTAACAAAGAGAAAACATCTGAAAGAATTCTGCCATCTATGCTGTCTTCATTCCTGCCACTTACAAGCAGGAGGAAAACTAACTCTAATCTAATTACATCTAGTATACATTAAAAAAAAAAAAAAAAAAAAAAAAAAAAAAAGATGGCATTAGCTACTTGATTCAGACATATGACAAGAAATAAAAGTAATTTACTAAATCCATTTGAAATAGGAAAATAATTAGTGAAGG
This sequence comes from Rhynochetos jubatus, assembly GCA_027574665.1. Taxonomy (NCBI): domain Eukaryota; kingdom Metazoa; phylum Chordata; class Aves; order Eurypygiformes; family Rhynochetidae; genus Rhynochetos; species Rhynochetos jubatus. Next base: position 34,823,309 of record CM050653.1, read on the forward strand.
TTTTAAAATAAAGATAAGAAGGGACACACCACCACAATTTAATGGAAAGAGAGTGTTTCAAAACTCATATAACTAAGTTCGAAACATTGTGCTTTGTTCCAGAAACAGAAAAAAATTGAAATCTACAAATACGTCCAGTCTGGTTGAAAAATAAATATTTGCAGTAATGAGTGATTCACTTTTTTCCTCAAGAATCAAATCACAGGAGCTATAAAGACTTGAATAAAGTGTTAAATAAATGTTCCAAATAAATTTAGTAGCAATGAGAAAATTATTTCCCCTAAGAAAGCTAGCAGTAAGGGAAAGTATGCCTGATTTCCCTGGGATCCTTAATAAGCTGTCCAAGTTAAATTTGTTTATCATTCAATGAATCACTGAATTTTCAAAGTTAGTTAAAGAAATTACAGATAATTAATATGCATAACAGGCTTATTTGTCTATAAAAACTTGATAAATAGATCCAACGAAAAGCTCACTGTAATGAACAAAATTCCGTAGTCCTCAGTTATGTTTTCTCCAAGTCCAGAACATGTTTCAGTTCTGTATCAGGAAGACAAATACTTTGGTCTTTCCTTTCCCATAAGATATATTTAGATTTCAGAATTTCTTGTGTTTCACATTCCACCTATTCAGGGATCAAGTTCTAGGCCTTGCTTTAGAAAGCTATCTTCATATCCCAAACAGAGACCATCTCCTTAGATATCTCAATTAAAATGACATGTATTAAAAAAAAAAAGTTTCTTACCCTACATATCAGTATCTACCTATGAAAAAAGGAAATTTTTTAGAAGAGTCCCTGTCAATATTCTGCTAGGTGGAGACTCCACAGCCCCGTTCTACAGTTGCAATCTCTCAGATGCACCATCTTGAGGCTGTAGAAGTGCACATCACAAAGGAAGTTTGTTACTGAAACACAGGATCAGGACCCCAGTCACAAGGAACAAAATGAAAAGAAGATAAACATTTCAACCATACTTTTAATTAGCTTTGCAAAACTTTGGATTCATAGCAATGAAGGTTTTCTTATACTGAGTTTGACCAGAAATATGAGCACCTGACACAGAACAACAGATATCTAGTCCAGCCTCCTGCTTTAAGTGGGACTACTGCCAACACCCAACCAGGTCAGCTGTGGCTTTTCCTAGCCAAGTCATGAAAACCTGCAAAAATGGAGATTTCAGTATATCTGAGTAACAGGTTCCTACATTGTGCCAAACTCCTAGTCGAAAACTTTTCCTAATATCCAGTCTGACCTGCCAAGCTTTAATTTGCACCTATTGCCTCATGTTACACCATTTTACATGGCTGTTTGGCTCTGTCATTTTTTAGCTCCACATCAGCATCTGTGGCTGCTATGAGACTGCTCTTTACCCTCCTCTTTGCCTGACTAAACCAGTCCAGCTCCCTCCCACATTCTCTCTCAGTGTTTTTATCCTGGCAGCTCTCTGCTGGATCCATTTCTGTTTCTCAGCAGGCATCCTGAAATGGGAAGCGTTAAAACAGGACACAGTAATCCTGGCGTAACCTCACCACCACTGGGAAGGTAGGGTTGATAATTTCTCTTGTTCTGATTGATGCCCATGGTCCTCCTAATGCAGCTAAGCATACGATTTGCCTTATTCATGACAAAAGCACAGAGCTTGCTCCTGTCCACTGTAACACACAGGTTCTCTTCAGCAGGTTTTTTTTAGTCCATTAGTTCCTTGCCTGTACGTGGCAAGGGTTTTGTTTTAACCCAGACATGTTAACTGGACTCTATAGCAGTCATCATCTGGACAAAAAAAGACACCGAATAGCCAGTGTCTATGATCTGTATAGACTTAATGCAACAACAGGGTAAAATGTATTACATCTCTGATAAGCTGATATCTGATTTGCACACACTGATTGCATTATACTGCTATTCTAAAGCTACATAATTCACTCCCAGAGCATGAACATTTTGACAAAAGACAAGGCCCTGGAAAACTGATCCTGCAGTCCTTATTTCGTTTTCAGGCTACCAGTTGAGACATTGTCATTAGCTGGCATGGATAAAAAGGTAAATTGTACTTGCTTAAAGTGTACTCAGTGCTAGAAAGAGTAGAGAGGCTGAAATCCCATAGATTCCATATGAACTTTTCTCTTATTTCCACCTCTTCCGTTAAAGTGTGCCCAGGTAGGTCCAGGCACACAGCCTACACCTTAGCAGCTTACAAATGTTACTCTGAGTGTCGTGGTTCAATGTCCCCACGTCCCCCATTTCCTGTCCTGTCCTTGTCCCAGAAGTCATTAAAGTGGAGAACATTTTTTTCACCATCCTGTTATCTCTGGAAAACAATTTCATATCCATAGCAAGAAAATATTTCAAATATTGACATGTGATTTTCTCTGCCCATAGGGATAATGTAAAGCTTTTTAAACACATTCTGTGTGTCTGAAACCAAGCTTTCCAAATAAATGAAACGTGGATAGCTAGTAGTGTTATTCCTTAATAGGCAGTATAAGACCAGGATCAAACAAAGGGCTGATAAAAATCAGCTAACACCTGTATAAGGCATCAAAGTTTTAAAAAAGCAGTAAGACAGAACATTTTGAAGAACTGTTCCAAATGGCTTTAATTTCTAAATTAATTTTAGGAAATTCTCTTTTGAAGAATGTGATTTTCCTCCAAATATTTTACTTAAAAATAAAACAAAAGTATTTGTGTGAAAAAAAATATATACAGCTTTTGAATAGGACACTACTTACTTTGCAAAGAAAAAGTGGAAGCTTTGACATTTTCCAGTGAAAACAGCTTTGAATTTCCTATCAACACTAATGAGAAATGAACTATGTATTTATAAAATTCTCTTTAAAATATACAACAGGTTAGTGGAGCAGGACCAGTAGATGAGATAAGGGTCAATGTTACTTTTCCTTGGAACAGTGGAATTATCTGAAGTTGGAGAAAAAAAATCTTGGAACCTGGAATATATGTCAGTGTAGTGTTTGTTTTCCTGAAACTAGAATTCTTGCATATGTTTAAACTAGGTAATAAGAGTAGACTGTAAAGAGCAGTACAAAGACTTAGGTTTGGGAAAATATTTTATAGACCTGGCCAAGAATTGGATTAAGTTCTTCTTTTTATCTAAGAGTTTTTAGGAAAAATATCCATGCTTGTTAACAGGACACTGTAGTATTGATTAATGAGCATTCCGCTATTCAGAAAGGATTCCTCATTCCTGTCAGACAGTGTAAATCTGGGTGCTGGAAAAAGGACAAAGTAAGTAATGCATCAAGATAATAGAGACTCTGAAATTATCTCCAGGTTGTAATAAAGGCCAGAGCAAGCTAAATCTACTCCCTTAAAATTAGATCCTGTAACCTTTTTCAGGAAGGCAATGCCAGGAAGTGCATGGCATTGGTTGAAGAAGTCACCAGTTCCAGCAGAGCATAAGGCAAGTAGCTCAACACAAGCTCAAAAGCAGAGGAGTATCTAATACGTGGGCATGGAAATACACCCTAAAACCTAAGGTAATTCCTGAGGGTTTGCCTGGAAAGACAAAGATGACAGGCAGGGTTTATAATTTCCACAGAATTTCATTTCATATATCAGTGTATCCTGGAGTAGGACATAATGCCCCACATTTCCTGCACAAGGAGCAAAACACAAACTTGCACAGACAACATTCCTCCCCTTGCCGTACCTCATCAACATCTGGTATGCTGGTGCAGATATTTCATATATTAATGATCAAGAAATTCATCAGGAGCCAATTTGACTGCAGAAAAGATAATTCTGCAGAATCATAAAACGGGATGTCAGAGCATTTTACTTCCTTCCAACAATTAACTGTTAAATGAATAGAGATGCTTGAACTGAAAACAAAAATTAGCATTTGTCAAGACACAAACAAATAACTAAAGCAAAACATTTCATTTTAAATTAAAGACAGCACCTTCCAGGGTGGTAGTCAGAAGCAGTGGAAAGCTGGCTTTCCAGTAAATAAAAAGCTCAGGAAGGAATTTAATGAAAAAGAGGAGCTAAATTAATATTACCCCATCAGAACAGCTGAAGATTTGAAGACTAATGCTCTTAGCAAGTGATGCCAGAGCATTCCAGCTGTATGCAGAGAGAACAGATTGTTGCAAGGCAAATTTATGCCATACAGAGTTGAGTTGCAAGTATTGAAATATCATGAGTCATTAATGATTTTTCAGGTAAAAATAAAAGACACAAAAGTATTAGTGATTGCGGGGAAAAAAACCAAGCAACTTAGAGGGCTCTCTTAATGAAAGAGAAAATTAAAAAATGCAGGTGTACAATACTTTAATCACAGTGAGTGTGAATACACGTATTTTTAGAAAAATGAGAAAGAACACATCATAGGTCTAGTAGAAGATGAAAATAATTACAGCAAATGAGTGTGAAAAGCCTCATTGTGTTATATGAGCATAAGGAGAAGCAGAAACCTCAAGAACCATATGCACAAACATTCATTTGCTAACTTCAGTCATGTCACATAATGGCTGCTAATCCCATTCTCACATTAATTGCACTTCAAACTCAGCTACTACAGCTGTCCATAAATAATAGTCCTTCAAATTCCATTAATTATGGACTTCTCCTGGTGGTAAAATCCAAGTTGTACAGAAGATAGTGTATTACATGACAAATGCCCAAAAAATCGTATTACAAAAATATTTAAAAATTCATGGGGTTTATCTGCTGGAAAATAGAGAAGTGTTTAGTTTAAGTGTTCTAAAAACAAACTTAGCTTTCAGTTTTTCATCAAAAACATGGACTATTTCAGAGAAAAGGCGTATTCTACAGCAACTGCTGTTTAGTTGGAGAAGTAATTTTCAGTGAAAACAATTCTCATATGAAAAGACATTCATATGCAAAGCATACCCTTAGAAATACTTACACATGGTTCAGAAAAGACAAGGATAAGTCAGCAAGAGAGATTAAAAAGACCTCTAATGACAAATATTGTCCTCCCGCATAGGTGCCTAAAAATTTTTGACCAGTAGCTTCTTAACCTGTCTTTGATAAGCTTAGCAGTCTGGTATCCTTCACGGTTACACAAGCAAGAAATCATTCTTAGAGCTTCTTTATTTAATCCTTTCTAGTTTTTTTGTAAGCTTTCGATTGTAGAGGCACCAGGGCCAGTTGCCTACAGCCAGGAGCAAGTTGCCTGTTTAATGGCAAAGCTCACATCCATTGCAGAAAAGTACAAGGACTGATATTAACCAACCTCCAAGGTGAAAATACTTAATCACAATTAAAAGAACTTTCATTCCTCCAAGTTCATAACAGCATTCATCTTTGCCAATGTATAAGATTTTATTACTGCTTGTTAGTTTTTAAGATTTGCTCCCTTTTTAATGGCCTGGACCTTAGAATTAGGAAACCTACAACTGCAAGTGTTTATTCCATGTCTGAGTCCTCCCAAATAGTCCTGGTTGGGGATTAAAAACAAACAAACAAACAAACAAACAAACAACAAAAAAAAAACAAACAAAAAAACCCCACCCAAAAACAAAAGGGGGAAGAGGGAGGAAAAATTACCCCCTCGGCTTCTGACACTAAGGAAAACAGAAACACTAGAGGAACAGCCCTGCAAAGCCGGTGAAACCCTGGGATATGAAACTCTTTCCTAAACAAAGTACCTTCAGTCTGCTGGTTGCACTGGGAAATAACACAGGAGAGAATAAAAAGCAGAAGGGATGCTGTCTTACGGTTATGAGTTCAAAAAGCTAACTCTAAGGAAGAAAAAGGCTTACTGTACGTGCTTCTCAAAAATGGGGTGGAGGGAAGCAGTGTAACAATTAATGTGTGGAAAAGCAGCAAAAAAGGTATGAAAAGAAAGCAGTATTTCCCCCTGTGGAAAATCCGTCACTCACACTTGTGTGGCTTTACATTGAAAGGGGCTCGCATGAGTACCTGGTTTTTAGCATTCGTCTGAGTAAATGTAACAACTAGTCAAGCTGCACAGAAACTGAAAGGGAAACGCATTACCTTCTTTGCACATATTGCAGAAAATATTAGAATATGAGTCTGACAGACTGAAACCCCAGGCTTAAAACAAGAAGAATATTTCCAGGAGGTGTCAGGAGATTCTCCAAAGGCCTGCATGACCATAAAGGATTCAGACTGCATTAAAATGTAGTTGGGAACTGGGCTCCCAGCTGTCATGTGGGTTCAAAACCTCCCACGTGATCACAAGGCTCTATTCAAATATGCATATACATATTTACTTCACAGTCTACGTCCAAAGATACTCAGATTAACTCCCAAAGTAGCCCTGCAGTGCACAAATTCATGAGCACACTCATGAATTTAGAGAAACAAGAACAATAGGGTCCAGCTCTCGCCGTTATACGCAGGAGCAGATCCAGGCACCACTAAACAATTAGTGTGAAAGAAGATGGAAAGTTTACATGTAGAAAACATTAAACAAAAATGCATCTGTTGAGAAACAAGTTGGGATTCCCCTCCTGAAAAGTTACTCTCAGGTTAAAATACACATGTTGTGAGCTCCAGAACTGCCAAATAAATGTGATTTACTCAGATACGCAGATTTTCCTCTAGTGCATTGGTAAGATTCTCTTTTAGAAACTTCTGTGGTGACAATTGGACTTTAATCACCTGATTAAAATTACGGTGATGTGTTTGTATTACTGGCTTTTAGAATTTTAAAAAGAAAGAAAAAAATAGTTGTTCTAGACAAACTCCCGTAGATCAGTGCCTAGCGCTGACAAATGTGCACATACACCACCCCATCCTTTTGCTCCTGGAACAGCAAGATCATGCAGGTGGCCTTGGCCGCTACCACCAGGCACCCTGCAAGGGAATATCTCTTTGCATGGCAGCATCTCCAGTCCCAGCCAACAGCAAGCTGTCCCAGTTGGTGCAACATAACTATGTCTACACTGCAGCCTTCAGATAAAACCTGCTGACCTCTTACTACCCAGCACATGGTTTGAGGGAAGACTGGCCCATGGGACAGCAGAGAGCCCTACAATTCAGCCCATGCATGAGGAGGCACTCCTCCCCTGAAGCGCCCAGATTCGCCACCCCATGTTCCCACTGCCCTGGAAGCCAGTGCTCATCAAACAAGAGAGTGGATTCATGCAAGAAGGGCCAGTGAGATCTATGGGCAGCAGAGATGCACAGAGCCTGGATTTTGGAGTACTTCTGGGCCTCAGGACCTGACTGTACCATGTTAACTGATGAATGCTATTGATATAACATATAAAATTCCTGCTGATTTGTGTTGTTTATGCTAATTTATATTTTAATTTCTGTTGTCCTTAGAGAAAAATTGATGACCTGTTTTGTTACTTTTGCTTTTATTACATGTATCCTGGTAGGCTATCATTATTTTCCTAGTAATGCAGTATATTAAAGTGTATAGGACTTGCAAAGAAAGTTGTCCACATAAAGGGTAAGGCCATGGTTTTCCTCAGTAGCTTCCCAAAGATCAGTATTTCGTTTACTGTAACTGTGAAGACAGTAGACTGGAGAAAGCAGCAGAGAACAACACAAAGTGAAGGTGAAGAGGAGGGAGCTCTTCCTATTGCCCTGAAACTCCCAGAGAGAAGGAAAAGAAAAGCTCTTCTGGAACTGAGTAGAGCAGAGGGGGCAGGTCTCTAAGGTACAAAAGCTGCAAAATGCTCCGAGCTTAAACACCACTAAAAGGGTGGATTCTGGTCACAAAAGACACTGCTGATCCATAAAGGCTCTAAATGCAAAATCTTGCTGAGAGCTCCTGGACTGAGCAACCAGACTCTACTGTGAAGAGTTCTCACATCCAGAGACATGTCTGTCTCTACAAGCGCAAATCAGCCACAGGATCATGCTCTAGGCACAGCTTCATTTTTACCTCTTTAGTCAGAAGGTGATGTGCTTGAAATTTGCATATGTACATTTTTTAGACATTTCCTCAAAATAAATGAAAATAAAGATGTGTTGCAGAACATACTGTCTGATCTGCAGTGTCACTGCAAACAGAAGAGATGTGTGAAGTTGTCTGGGTCAGAATATTCCTGGAGTCAAATATTATTTCACCCAACGTACTGACTTCCTTTCATTTCACCAATGCTCCTTTGGAAAAGAAATTGAATTTGACTCACTGTAAACTATTACATACAAAAGAGCATATAGGTACTTCCTATTCATACCCCACAGATCCATTATGCAGTAGTAAGTATGCCCAAGTCTGTACTTGACATCAAGAGCCATTTCTGGAAAATACTTTCCCTTCCTTTGTACCTCCATGTTGTTTCTCCTTGTTAAAACTTTGTGAGCACTGGGATCTTAGGAGGTACCTGTCATACTGTTTACAGTACCTATGGATGAGAAGCTTTACTGCTGCAGAAATCTCCTTTTTATCTCTCTGCCTACATTGTCATTTCATCTAATGTTTCAATTGTAAGTAAACACAAAATTAATAGTTAAGAAATAAGAACACAACAAAAAATCAACTTGATAAAAATCCAGCTGAAATATTTTCACAGAAACTCTTGCACAGATTTACAAATTAATAAACAAGGAACTGGCAACCAGGAGTAAGGGACTAATTCTCATTTCATTCCACCTTCAAACCTTCCTAGGCTAAGACCCATGGAGGAAAAGCTGATTGCCTAGAGGGGAAAAATTACTATTTCTCATCTCTGACCTTTCTTTATTACCTGGCAGTTTGTTCAATTTAACTCTTTACTGGCTAAGGGCACTGGAAAGAGGAGACTCCGTGAGACTGGATGAGCTATTTGAATCCTCTTTCTGTTACATTGAGAGATTTTGTGGGAGAAAAGAAGAAGCATTTGCCACACTAAGATTTGCATGCACAACATAGAAAATAAAAGACATCATTTTCCACTGCTAGGAATCTATCTCCAAGAGGCCAGGGAAAAGGGGAGGACTAAACATTTCATTAGTGTAGTCTTGTATTTTTCATCACATTCCATTAAATATTAAGACAAAGAATTAACAGCTTCATAACAAAATCATTAGGCTATGGCTATCCATTATTAGGACCAGAAGGAACTTCTGCTTGAATATAAAATTTCATGATCATTAAAGGATCAGTTCATTAAAAACAAGACAAAAATGGTTGGTCTTAAATTCTAGCAGTTGAAGCCATCTCACTATTTCAAAGCAAAACTTTCAAAAGTATTTATCTTTTTATCTTTATAAGAAGAGGAAGTTGTCTAAGGGAAAACTGGGGGAGAGCTATGCCAGAAAGTTGTCTGAAGTGATTGTAGGACGGGAGGTGGGGAGAAGGAGAACAGGAAAGGAACAGCTTAATGTTTCTAACCTTTCTGTAAGTATATAGTAGAAAGGGCTCTTCGGGTGAGTCACTGTGTGGGTGACTGGCAGAGTGCTGTTGAGTGGAAGAACAGTGGGGGTGGAGGGAGATTACGCGAACTCATTGATGACTACTTACATAAAGAGGAATTACTATACAGCAACCGCTCTCTGGAGCAGTAACTTTCTGGAAAGTTACACAAAAGGCAGCTCTATGCTACAATTTTTTACTCCCTAAATTTGTCTGCTATCGGGGAACACTGGGCAAATGTCACACAGAGGTTTGATTGATATTTGTAAATTTCTGAGTTTACCTAAGTCAAAAAATAAGCTCTCACACTGTACCCCTTTTTCCCAGTTTCCTACATTCTGTGGAATGTCTCTCAGTAGCAATATTCTGGTGAATTTTAGCCACTGTCCACCTTACAGCCACGTTTCTAATGACAATTTTGAAAAACATTGCTTTCCAGTGATAAAAAAGCCTTGTTCGCTCTTCTCGTAAAACTCCAGTGCACGTTGGAAATACTTCCCTTTTTGTAAACCGCCATTGTCCATTAAGGTTTCCATAATTATTTTTCACCTCTGCAGACTGAAAAATCCAGGACTCTTTTTTGGACAAAGTCCCAGTAAATTATTGTGTGTCAGTTTGATTGTTCTATTCATCCTTCCTCTTCAGTCACAGACAACTGTTTGGCAATTTGATTTGGACCCAGCAGTCTCTTCTTATGGGGAAGAAAAGATATTTTCAAAGTTATTGGTCTTGGTAAAGGTTAGTGAAAGTGGAAATTATAGTACTCCACTATGTAGCTGTGAGAAGATGTTCTTCAGTGTCTATTACTAAAAGCATGTGGCTAATTCCCAAGATATGGGATTATTAGAACATAAACCACTCATCTTTGCTTATGTTATGGATACAAAACACATTCTAATTATTTTCAGGATAAAAGAGGGAATATGGGATTTATAGAATCATGGAATGGTTTGGGTTGGAAGGGACCAGAAAGGTCATCTAGTTCCAACCCCCCTGCCATGGGCAGGGACACCCTCCACTAGACCAGGTTGCTCAAAGCCTCATCCAGCCTGGCTTTGAAGACAGCCAGGGATGGGGCATCCACAACTTCTTTAAGCAACCTGTCCCAGTGCCTCACCACCCTCTCCGTGAAGAACTTCTTCCTGATATCTAATCTAAATCTCCCCACTTTCAATTTAACACTGTTACCCCTTGTCCTGTCACAACAGTTCCTTGTAAAAAGCCCCCTTCATCTTCCTTGTAGCTCCCCTTCAGATACTGGAAGGTGCTATAAGGTCTCCCTGGAGCCTTCTCTTCTCCAGGCTCAACAAGCCCAATTCTCTCAGCCTTTCTTCATAGCAGAGGGGCTCCAGCCCTCTGAGCATCTTCGTGGCCATCCTGTCTATATACTCCAAGTTCAAAGCAAAATATAGACCTAAATATATTAGCATCACTTCTAAAACTGTGCAGGTCCCTTCCTTCTTGCCACAGTTTTGGTTTTGGTTAACTTACTCATTGCTCATAGAAGAGAACCATAAACCTAACCGAAAATTAAATATGCCACTAACTGTAGATACTCAGGCAAAATAGATTTGTAACTATTAAACAAAGTAGCAGCAACCACACATATTTTTGGAATTAGTGGTATGCAGCACTACTCCTCTAGTTCTGACTGTTCAGCTACTTCCTTGGGAGTCTGCAGCTTCCTGTGATAGGAGGAGGTACCAGGCATTATGCCAAAATCTATCCAGGAAGGCAGGTCAAAGGAAATGACAGCTTCTTGCTGGGTGCTGATGGAAGTTACAGGGGAAGCTGAAGCAGTTCTCACAGAGCAATGCCATAAATTATCTAGGTAAAAAACTTGGTAAAAATCATTAGAAATTTTGAGCTCTAGGAAAATTCTTACTGAAGATCCAACAAATATTGAAACAAAGTTTCTAGAAAATTAGAACAGCATCTGCAGCATGTCAGTGAAAGACACAGGATAAATATCATTTCAGAGTCTGTGGGATATGCAGAGCTGTTCTTGGTGCCAAAATCTCCAAGCTGCTCTGAATCTGCCACTGAAAGTCGCTGCCCAGTTCTTCCCAAACTCCACCACCTTCACCCATAAATTTTTTAATCCCTCCACATTTCCTCTAACCCCTTTGGTCTTCCTGGAAGCACTTTGAAATCCTCCTCAAGGCAATTTTGAGAAGCTGTAGTGGGATGTGCAAGCAAACGACTTGGGCAACAGTACAAATGGTACAAGTTTACAATGAGTGAATGCAGTGCAAACTTTGGGGAAAAACCCCCCATGTTTCATGTAAAAGAGTTCTCTCATACACGTCTTTTAAAGGCAATGAATAAGGAATGGAGAGCTCGGACCTGAATTATATCATTAGCATTGTTCAACAATAACAGTAATTTAATTCTCAAACAGCCAAGCTTAATCCCTCAATTTAATCTACTAAAGAACTAATATCATTACAATGAAAGCTTAATTTCCAGTTAATAGACTCTTTTTCTTCAATTACCTTGAACCATCTCGTGTAAATATATGGGCTTTATATCTTCCTCATGTCCCCATGTTTAACTGTCTAAATGCCAGAAATTTAGTCAGCCAATTTTATTTCCATAACTGTTTCAGTTGTAGATTCCAAAGCACTATCCACTGGCTCACAAGCTTTGTTATTCCTATTTACATGTGAACAAGGTTACACTGAGAGTTTAAATGATCTGGCTCAACATCACATAGTAAGTTGATGGCAGAGTCATATTTTCTGATCCTTAGTTGATCAGGTTGTACCTTTTCTGGAAATAAGGCATTTAATAATACAACAGTCATATTGATTAACTATTACACAGAAAATGTGAATGTCTGCTGTTCCAGATGGCAGACTCACTAATCTGCTCAAATATGTCTCAGGAGAGAAAAATGTTTGCCAGTGCTCTCTGTTCCATTACTTTAGTAACAAAAGTATAAAAATAAAAGCTTTTCTTCGATTAGAGGGACACCATCATACCCACATTTTATAGAAGGCTGTTTGCAGTGTGTTGCATCTTCACTACACAGTGTGAAAATGAGGGGCTGAAGGACTGCTGGGTGTTTGCCAGTAACTTGTAAGGGAAAATAATTAACAAAACCAGACATGTATCTGTTACATTGGGTCCTGAATTACCAATAAAAAAAATTAAAAGTCTGAAAAACGAAGAAAACATGTCACCCAAGAAAAATTAAATATTACCCTCAAAAAGGTAGAGATTTTCCAGGTTTGTTAACAACTATTCTGAAAGAGGAAAAACATGTAAAAGTCTTGGACAAAAGCTCCAGAGAGCCTGGTCCAACACTCACGAATACTACACACAGAAGTCTATGTCAACGATACTTTATCACATAAAGTTTTTGCTTGCTGTCTATGAAGACCATCTGACTCAGGCTGGGCAAATTTAAGCCACAGCTCACTACTCCACAGCCTAGACTTGGCTGGGAGAGGGAATCGTCATTTCTTGATGATCATCTTTATCATCCTGATGTGGGGAGGAGGACTGGTGATGGAGTTGGCGGAAGAGAAAGCCCACTGCCATCTGTGAGCAGCCTGTGTAAAACAAGCTAGAGCTACAACCAGCAGCGGTGAAGGAAGGAGATGAGCTTGAGAGGCCAAAGCAAGATTTTGTACCATCTGTCTCACTGCTGACCTATTCAGATGGGATCCAGTGCTGGAGTTACAGGCACTACCCACAGGATTTCCCCACAGTTTTGTGCTCCAGGATATCTTCCCCCTCTCTGCCTCTGACTCTGGGTTGCCAGGCTTTGCTTGGTCTGTGAAAAGGTTTGTGCCTCTGTGGCCGTGTGTGGCGATGAGGATTACACTGCTCTGTCCTAAGGGAAAGCAAACCCTTGCCCACCCTTCCCCTACCAACATGACAGCAGCAGCTTGGATTTAACACAGGCATGAGTTATCTTTTGGAAACATAAGACTGCTCCTTATCAAAGGTCTTTGGTGGCAGCGCTGGTACCTTTACCTGGTCTCTAAAACATGACTTTTCAAACATTTCCTCAGAAGACAGGGACTGAATGAGCTGGTTTGATGAGGGTCAGGACACTAAACAGGCTAGAGACTTACTTGCCAGCCTGCCCAGGTCACTGTGCAGGAAGGGAGAAACAGAGCCAGCTGGCCCGTGGAGGTGCTGACCTTCCTACCAGAGAGGTTTCCCATTTGCTAGAATAAGAAAATGCAGACTAGGCTGTGCTCTTCACACCATGTCAGGTCAGGTCTCTAGCAGTCAGGGCAAACTACCCTTTGTGAGCAGTCTGCCCACCTCATCTTGTCCAAGCTCTATGAAAGACGAGCTGTATAACGTAGAGATATATATCTCTTTAAATATATATGTATGTGTTTAACCCCATCTTTCATCTATTGCCTTTTATTTTAAAGAACAACAAAGCTTTGTGTCTCATATGCCTCAGTGCATAGGGAAATGGAAGGAGGGGAAAATATATTGGGAGAAAAAAGAAAGAGGTAAAACATGTAAAGATGAAAGACAAAAGAAACATCCTGTTAGAAAGCACCCAAACCTTGCTTTCATTGTTTTTATAATTTAATTACCAAATATTAGGAAAGTTATAGGGAAAGAAGGATAATGAAAATTTCCAGAATAGAAGGACATTTCCAATAAATGTAGCAAATGTCAAACATCTCTAACAATAATTACCATTTAACTTTCTAGGGTGACCTAAGGAAAGAGTAGGTTTAGAGTAATTTAAATCATACCTTAACAGGATCACAGCATCAAACATGGTACATATGCTGACAACCTGTTACTTATTTCGAATTGACTGTTATTATTAAACTAAGGGATATTTAATTTTAGCTACAGAATATAAAAGTTCTCTCATGTGTGTTACTCCAACAAGAGTTTAAAGATTTCACCTTAGCATTTAAAGTTTTTCCCATATTTCTTAGAGTTTTTTGTACAATATCAATGTATCACTCAACTGTGTGGTTTTGTTTTTCAGTGTTCACAGTGTCCTCAAATTGAAAAAAGAGCACACAGTAAAAATATAGACTAAGAGCATACAGATCATTACTCACACATCAAACCAATACAATCCATTCTGTGGGATGCTCCTGTCAAAACTGAATCACATAAGTAAATTATTTTAACCCTGTTTTCCAAGACCAGGAGAAGTATGGCATAGTAAAGAAAAGATTCCTAAAAGAAAAATAAAGAAGGAGAAGAAACTGTTATAAATCAAAAGATGACTATGAGCTAGTGACTGGATTTACGGTGAAAGAAGACAGATATGATCCTTGATGTAACTGGAAAGGTATTTCCAGCTGAAAGAGAGAAAGTTTAGCCAGCAGCCTGATTCATCTGGCACACTGACAGTCACCTGAGCCATTCATGTTCAAGAAAAAAATGGGGAATTTACACTGGAGCAGTGACAGAGGAGGGCAACCAGAAATTCAGAAAAATTACAAGTCTGTCTTGCAAAAGGAGGCTGCAAATGCTTGATTTCATCACATGGGAGCTCAGGTGAAGTATTATTGTTTGCTCTGTATGTCTACAAAATTACCAAATACAAGTTAATAGATAGAATTACCAGTCAGGTGCACTAATGGGAAGTAAATTGCATTTAGGAAATATCTATCAGTGACAGACTTTCAGAATTGTTGGTTACATCAAGGGGATTGTGGTCTGCTCTGGGCCCGAGGTTTGTCAGATTTATATTGAAGGTTTGGCGAGGACGAGCAAGAGGTGCTCATTTAATCTGCAAATTCAGCAAGTTAGAGGGGTGGCAAGCATGTTGCAGAAGAGGAAGACAATTCAAGACTATCTTGAAAAGATAAGAATTGGTTTGGGGTAAGAAGACTGTAATTCAGTAAGGCAAATACAAAGCTCTACACATAGGTAGGGATAACCACCTCTTTAAGCACCACGTAGGGAATGACTGGCATTGATACTGCCATAAGGAACTAAGACATCATGGTCAAACACAAGTGAAATAAGAGACTAAAACCTATTTAAAAAGTCCATATGGGAACATAGCAGCAATATTGTCTGTGAAATGCCTTTATCAGTAAGTCCTCATGTGGCATACAGCTAACATAATTCATGAAAGACACTGTCAAATTAAAGGGAATCTAAAAGACAGGAAAGAGAATTTTTAGACACCTGGAAAAAATATCCTGTAAGGAACAGTTGAAGACTTCAGTATTTTAGAGAAGGGACAATTTGGGAGAGAGATGATAATATTCCTCAGTGTTTGAGATATAGCTCTACTCAGAAAAAGATAACTAATTTTCCACATTCATTAAAGGTGGAAAAAGAAGTAGGGAATTTAAGAGGTTAAAAAAAAAACAAACCCAAAACTAAAACAAAACAGAGATTTAGCACAGATATTAAGGAAAAAGGTCTAGCAGTAGAATAATGAATCATGGAGGGACTCAGTCAAAGGGAGCTTATGCTTCTTTGTTGTCGGACCATGAATTTGGAAATCATCAGTGAAGAACAATGTAGATGTTATTCCCACCTCCAGGGATAGGGGTAAACTCCCAGTTCTCCTCTGCTGCAGTCACCCAGTCCTCTCAGCAGACTGCAGCACTGACGCAGAACTGACTCGTCACTCACCAAAGCCACTCAATGTGCAGTGGAAACATGTTAAAATCGTGCATGAGCTTGGGAAAGTTTTGTATTAATTCTGCAAATTGCTGACAGGTACAGAGAGGAAATATTTTCTTTGGACTCTTGAACACCATCCTTGTTATGCTTGGATTTTCCCTCATCTTCCGACATCTCCACTGCTGCTCTAGTACTGAAAGAAACAGCCCTTCCTGAGAGCTCAGACTCCCACTATGGCTGTGGGGACAAACTCCAGTTCAGCCACCAACAGGTTCTTTGGTTTTTCTCCAGTTCTCACTGTGATGACTGGTCCAGCAGATCAGTAGTTTTTGATCTCTTTCTCTGGTAAAACCGTCCTGTCATCACCCTGGAGGAACAGAATCCTCTCCTACAGGGGTAAACCTGTCTATTAGAAGGGATTTGAACAACCGTTTTGGTCTTCCTATCCTCCTGCTAGAAACTCCCTTTCAATCTATCTCATTTGCACATAACCGTTTATAAAAACATCTATGCAGTGGTATGACTCACAGTCATCCAAAAAATATTGATGTTTCCCAATTCTCTGCACACCCATTTTCTGAATGTGATTGTGTCAGCCACTGTGGAGCCAAAGGCAGTTAACAACAAGTTTCAGAAACAGCAAATTAGAAGCATTTTTCAGTTTCTTGCAATGAATATTTTATTTCTTCAACATCTTTGGTTCCAACGTGCAGGGACAAATCCCCAGCTGGGAAAACCCGTGGTAGCCTATTGTCCTCAGGGGAATTATAGTGATTTATATCAACGGAGAACCAGGCAGAATTTCACAGGACACTTTAAACGGAGTCAAATTCTAGTAATTCTGCACACTGAACATTAAACCTAGGCACTTTAACAGCGGCTAGTTACAACAGTACCAGAGAATTCTTTCGCTACCAATCCATGCAACCGCTCTTCAGCCTGGGTGGGCCATCTCCTGTCAGTCTGTGCTGGGCGAGCAGGGCAGATGGGAGGCCATGCCTCCTCAGCACACGGGTTAGCACTGCCCTGATGCAGAAGAAATTAGAAACACAATGAAGGCATCTTACAGGTCACATCCTTTTTATCTCAAGCATCTGCCAACAAACGCTGTTGCAGCTCTGCTACAAGGATAGACCCAGTGGTGTCTCATAGGCCCTTTTGCATTCCCTGTTCTTTCAGCAACAATTGCTGAAAGAGCTTCTTTCGGATGCTTGATTATACCTCTCTGTCCAACATGTAAGGAATTTCTGCAGAAGACCAATAATGCATAGGAGGTGTAGGCAGAAACTTGATTGAGAGGACAGGTTCCCTACCATGAAGCAGCTAAATGATCTGCAAATCTCTGGTTATCTCCAGATCATCAGAAATCTTGACATACCATTTAGGTCTTTTTCCTGACTTCAGGATTCTGATTATTTTGCCACATGGCTTATAACTCTTTGCTGAAGTATCTCATCTCCAAACTGAGCACTCATAACATTACAGTTCTGTGGCTAATGGCATCCACCTTTCAGAGCAAACAAGTTTACGTTGACAAACCCTCTGTCCAGATGTGTTCTTTGACCCTGTTGGATCTACCTTGAAGTGCATTTACAAACCAGATTGTCATGCCAATCACTGCTAAGACAACTTTCTCTCGAATATGAATTTTTTACCTATCTGAGTGAATTATGTTTTGTCTGAAGGACAATATATCTTAGAGCAGCATGCCATTGCTAGCAAATATTTCAGCAGCTTGCAGCCTTCGAGTAAAACTCCCAGTATTTGAAATCCCTGATAGTAGCCTGCGGAAACACTTGCATGGCTAATATCTGAATATTTTTTGTCAGATAACTAAGTATTTCAGAATCAACTCATCAAAACATCCCTGCAAGGTTAATAGCAGTATGATCAGGCTAGTGAAACATATCGATCTACTTAGCTGGTGTGAAAATGAACTGCACTGGACTGACATATCTCATGCAAAAGTAATTCATAGAAACAGAAAATGAGAGGCACTGACACAGGAAGTGCTGTAGCTGCAGTGAATGAGAGCAAAACCTGTTGACCTACCTACACAGAAACCTCAGTAAGAATTCAAGATTTCTTGTGTAGCTTGAGAGCAGAGAAAATAATGAATTACAAAGGCATTATAGGGTGCCCAAAAGAACACGAAGCAAAGTGGAGTTCTTGAGCTGTCCAACTGTCTATTTAGCTACAGATGTAAGAATGACAATTAAAACTGCATCTTTAACTGCATGCAGCATATTTAACTGCATGTAAGGCATGAAGAAGGCATCTATAATGTTGCCTACTTCTGCAGACTGATGGGAAACTACAGGTTTTGTCTCAGAAGTGCTAATTTTATCTTGCCATCAAAAGATCCACACTCCAATATGATATTCAATCCTTTGGCAGTAAAAAAGAATTAACAAACAACAGCTTTCCCTATTTGTGTGCTTGCTAGAGAAGAGAAAGTAACCACACCCATTTAAGCAACCCCTTTTTTCCTTGACAAAAGATAGAGAGACCGCTGTTCTCCTAAAGTTTTCCTTTGAACGAATGATGGGACACTGGCTTCCTATTGCTCCTATCCCGGTAGGCCTGCAGCACCTAGTTGGGGGTCAGGAAGAAAGGTTGGACGTGACTCCCTGATGGGTGCTATAACAAGGGAGAGTGTTGTGTAGTTAACAAAAAGTGTGGCTGAAGAACCTGAGGCAAATGCTCAGCTGAAGGCCAGAAGTGCGGTTCGGGTTTGTCACACTCTTGACAAATCGTTTTCCTTGGCGGAAAATACAGAAAAAATTGATTGGGAATGTGTAAATACAAGAAGTACTATGCATTCAGACAGTGATTGCTACCATGCTCTGCAATACCCTTGGCATTTAGGCCTAGACACCTGTGACCAATAGCCCAGTGATTGCTGTCCTTGTGTTAACCCAAGCTAAAGCAAAAGGATCTGCCAAAAGGTAGATCTATTAGTGTAACAAATAACCTCCCTTTCAATATATCCTCTTAATTCTGAGCCAAATTCCATATAGGTAATACTTGGGAGTTTGAAATTTTTGAGGCCAAAAAGCTATATTCCTAGACTTTTCCTTAGGAGGTTTGCTACACCTTAATCATTCAAACAGGGGAATAAATTCTCCCTGCCTCTCCTGTCCTTCATCCTGGCTTGCTCACCTGCAGCCTCTGGCATTGGAGCAAAGTTCAGTCTCTCCCTTTGTGCACAAATAGGCCATTGATGGAGGCAGCCTTCTTTCTACTTAAGGCAACTCTTCCTCTCTCATGGAGTTAGCTTGCAGGTTTTAAAAGCAAAATAGGACAAAACATTTTTCCCTTGAAGCTGTGAGACAGCCTTCTGCTATCTAACAATCAGTTATACCCAGCCAGAGAAAGTTAGCTCGCTTTATAATAATTCCATTCTCTGGAAAAGCACTACCCAGCAATATATCCTGAAAGTCACCTGGCAGAAACGAATATCTTCTTATTAGACTTATTATGTGTTAATCACCAGCTTTAGCACTTTGCCACAAATCTGTCTGTTGCACATGCATTTTGTGCCCTTTCTTTTCTTTTCTAGAATCACAGTATAGTGCACAATTTCATTTTCCAAAAGTTTCTCTTACCCTGTAACAGTGGCATTCAAATTGCAGCTGGGAAAAGGGAGTATACAAAAATAGTTGTTACTGAAAAATATAGTGGGATTACTGGGGGGGTGATATGTTCTGCCAGTGGACTCAGCTTGCTCTAATATTAACTAGATAATGCATTGGTTTTGAAGAAAAAAATAGCACAAGCATCCAGTAAGGGTAGAGAGAGGTTTAGCAGCTCACTAGATTTCAGATGGTGTTTTACCATACTGAATTTTTGGTATATAAAAGTTAACTACCACAAAATCATTAGGACTGTGCGACTTTACAGTGGGTGAAGACTGGCCTGCCCACATCCACAGAGACGTATCTTTTCTCAGGCAGGTGAGGAGGGGGCGTAAGTGTTGTAACCAGACTTGTAGTTTATCTGTATCGCTGACAGAGGTTTAAGTTCTTCTGAGATCCATGACCACAGGAAAAGCCCAAGTCGGAATACTTAAGATTTGTGCAAAAAGTTGAGATAGAAATGCTGCAGGAGAGGAAACACAGTGTGGTACAGAATGAGCCACTGCACTCTGCAGAAGCTGGTTAGAGTCTCATCATCACAAGATAAGTCTCCATAGCCAACCTTTCTCTCTCACATGGCAACCAAGATAGGATTTTTTAAGCAAGTACCTTTTCATTTTCTTATTTCTCTTCCCATATATCAGCTGTCTATAAAATGAAAAGAGGAGTTCTCCCTTCATGTTCTACTGTATACACGTAAATTTGGTACAACCCTGTTCCCTCAGTGGCTTCTTGAGACAGACATGCTGCATCTGGGGGTTGCAGCTATTGTTATGTGCTTTTAAGAAGATGCTCCTCTCAGATTTGGGAAGCATATCTGTCCTCAGCAGAGAAAGCCCTTTTCTAGCCAATGTCACTGAGAATTGAACTGGATGTTCCACAGTGGGCAAAGACCGTAATTTTCAGACCTTTGATCAAATTGCACAGCACCCATTGGAATTAATTTCTGTATGTGACAAAGCAATTTGGGTATCCATCAGCTTCCACTTATGTGGGAAATTCAGGCAGACTTGACTGCCTTCTCACTTACTCAGCTAGCCAACCAGACCTCATGTCCTCCTCCCTTCAGTGAGTACCCTCTTCCCATATTACATGCATGTTAGACCTCTTTGCTCTACGGGTCTGCACGGCTGAGGCAGTTGTGTCTATCCAGGAAACGGTAAGAACTGTGCAAAGGAAAAGAGCGAACCCCAACATTTCATTGCCCCTGGTTTTCCTGTAATGTATAGCAATGTATGCACCTGGCCAGTTGGCAGTAGAGACCCACCTTTCCCCAGACACTTTAGATGGTCTGGAAAGAAAAACCTCTTTTAAAGTATTAAATACTCCATGTGAGATTACCATCTATGCACAGTAACTGCACAGCCCAGCTAAAGAGTTCCCTGAGCCAGAAAGCACCGGTAATGAGAAGGAATATGGAGTTTGTATTCACTATTTGTCTGTATTCATCTGGCATCCTGCAAGATCAAGGACTCTGCTCCATACCAAGTGATAACACTCTAAAGTCACAGCATGAGCACATGAGCAGCTCTTGCTCTGTGACTCCACATAGCCAAAAAATGCTGCTGCACCCAACAGACCATATAGATTATTCCTTCATCCTAAACCAGAATACAGTATGTTTTATTCCTGACAGATGTTTATACAACTTGTTCTTAAAAATTCCCAATGAAGAGAAGGGTCTTCTCAGGTAAAGTATTCCGGAGATCTACTATTAGAAGATTTTACTTCAGAGTACTGAACCTGAGGTCAGCTGGCTGAAACTTTGTACCTCCATTATTATGACCAAAAATTTCCAAATATTTTTATTTTCAGCTTAGACATAAAGTTGTGGAAAAAGATACTAAATGCCACACTTTGGCTTTTTGTTTCTTTTTGTTTGTTTGTTTGTTTACCAATTGTATGGAATTTTCTCCTTTTACATCCACATACCATAAATATTATTTTAGTGGAGCTATCTGCCACTGGGATCAAGAGTAGGGGTGGGCACAGTTTTTAATTAATATATTGAGTCATTAGAAGATTATTGCCACTCCCTACTGTTGCCATGGTTTCCAAGCACACAATGATATTATTAATGTTCAGTTTAACACTTCTAATGAGTACCTGCTGTTCCCTGTTGGTCAGTGTTTTCTGGATTTATTCCCCACCCACTCCCCAATAATACATTAATTGAACCCCGATTGTCATTAATGTTAATAACTATTTCAAATGCCCACCTTTTACCCTTCATTTAACATTTAATTTTATTTTCAAGAAAAATCCATTAATGTTCGATAAGAATAAAAACAATCCCTCAACCCACAATTCTCAGTATACATACTTTTAAGGGAGACTAAATTATAAGTGGGGGAATTAAATAAATTGAAAAAAAACCCAAGTTAAAAACAAAGCAAGCTTGTTCATTATTTCATAACAATTAAGTGGGACAGAGTGCTGTGAGTATGAAGAAAAAGATACTCTTGCTGTGGAAACAATAGAAAGTGGAGAGGACCAGAATAAGGATATGAGAGCATTTTGACAGTGCCTGCCTCAATGCATTTGAGACCGCTAGAGATTTACTAGCTTCTATCCTTCTTTCATGACAGCACCGCCAACTTAAAACAAGAAGTGTTTATGAAAAGAAGCTTGGACCACCCTTCTCAAAACCAATAGCTTCTTAGCCTGATGGAAAATATTATAAAGATCAGAAATGGACATTTTCTAATAAATTACTTTTTCACTGGAAAATGTGGATTCAGTGACACTGAACTGTGCTGAAGGAAGAGACCTATTTAACTGACAATTTTGTGTAAGAACCAATTGAAATGCCTCATTTAAACCATATCATTTCATTTAATACAATGAAAACACCTTTTTTTCCCCTGCTAGAAAACTCAGATTTCTTTTGGGATCACTCTACCCCTCCCAAGGAAACATTATGTTTTCAATGGGGTGACACTTTCCAATCACATAATAACTGGGTATCATAATTTTGGCCAGTTCTGATCTTTGCAACAGCTTCAATTTTTAGGGCCTTCTTTAAAGGACACTTTTTCCACGTTTACATAATGAAGAGCTTTGTTACAAGCATTGCCACTAGTGGTAACAATTCCCAATCACCCCCGCATCTTCCACACAACATTACACATCCTGTGACGTTAAGCACAAATGAAAGCTGCTAACTTTCCTGGATAAGGAAAGCACTTATCCAGAAAAAGACCTGATTTTTTTTTCTTTCCTTTATTTCTTTGAACTCCCTCTCCAAGATCTTTTCTTTTTACTTTACCTGTCTCTTCTTTAGTTATCAACTTCTGATCGTACTGACAAAATTCAAGCAAATTTGACTAAAGAGAATAACTCAACCATATGGAATTCTGCTTTTTGAAAACAAACAGGTGTATTGAAAAGGGACTATTTTAGTGCTTCAATCAAGGAAATTATTAGAGTGTAAGGGTCCACCTCATTAGGCAGCAGACAATCCTTAGGGCACATTCATATGTATCTTAACCATAGAAACACTTCAGCCTGAGATTCTACCTTCTTGATTAACACCTCAAGTCAATGAACTTTTGGACACAGTTGGTAGGATGCTACGTCCATAATTTGTTCCTATGTTCATGGGAAAATTTATAAAGTGAGCTAAGAAACTCTTTGCTCGTAGTTACTGAAACACAGTGCTGTAGCACAGTGCCTTGCCCCACCAACTCTTCCTACACTGGAAAGCATCCTGCTTTGACAAATAAATAAATAGGGAAGAGAAAAACATAGCATAATGCTGATGTGAGTATCTTCTGGTGACTTTCAAAATTATAATAGTGCCTCCTTTTTTTCATCCCAGAAATAGAAGGAAATTGCTGCTCTGTAGCTACAGTAAATCAAGCAACAGATGAAGATGTGCTAGAAATGGTAACAAGCTGAGCTGTTCCTGCGTGGGGACTGGGAGAGCAGATTCAGATTGCTGACGTGCATTCATAAAGTGAGTGTGGAGGGCCCTGGCATGCTCCTACCCATGAAACAAGCCCTAGCCACATCATCTGGACAGGAAGGAGCAGGTGCTGTAGCAGAGTCTTGCTCACAGACACCGAAGCTGAGGAGATGGAGCATTCCTTCTGCTGGCAGCAAAAGAAAAGAAAGAGTAGGGTACTCCAAAAAAATAAAATAAAAAAAAAGGTGGTGGTGGTGAATTTATTAGTCTACTGAAGAATTCTGCCCCTATATCACACAGACCAGTTATGCTTTCTTATATGTCAGTATGTACATTATGGACTTCAGAACAGGACAGGCTGCAGGCTGTTCAAGCCTAATGAGATTTTGTGAAATATGCTGACCTTTGCATACTGGTTTTCATCTTTTGAGATGTATCTGTCTGTATATTTTATATAAATTTGTACATATTTATAAGATACATATGTTGTATAAATTGCATATATATGTATAAAATATATAGAAAAGCATATATAAAAAATGTTTTTCTACTTGCC
This sequence comes from Rhynochetos jubatus, assembly GCA_027574665.1. Taxonomy (NCBI): domain Eukaryota; kingdom Metazoa; phylum Chordata; class Aves; order Eurypygiformes; family Rhynochetidae; genus Rhynochetos; species Rhynochetos jubatus. The sequence continues at coordinate 34,847,300 of CM050653.1, forward strand.
TTTTTTAATAGTGCACTTTCAAAGTACAGGAAACCTAGCTATCAGAAAGAAAAAAATCATAACTTCCTCTGGCCCAATCCATTTTCCTAGTTAAATAAAACAGCTTAGCATATGCAAGCATCTGGAGGAGTAGAAGAATTCTCCTCACATACATTTTTCTATTATAAACCCCATGTTTCTCTCAGATCTCTGAGATGGATTGTGTTCATCGTTTTGAGAACTGTCACGAGTTAGATGCCTGGATTATTTATGTGGGGCTTTGTTTGAAGTCCCTTTGAGAAAGCTAAATGTGTTCTTTCCCTTTCATATTTCTCAGTGGTAAAATAGTTTCTACAAGGTAAACTAAATCTTCAGTTATAACTGTGCAATCCTGTTGTATTTTAGTTACAGCCTGGCCAGAATTTGTCCTAGCACATTATCTTCAAAAGGATTAAAAAAAAAGAAATTTATTAAGTGCTTAGATGATAATTCATGACATGAAGTGGAATTCAGCTTAGTCCCTTGTCTGCACTGTTCCATAGAGCTGAACAAAGTGAAAATCAGTAAGCATTATTTTCATTACCAGAGCTGGCAGAGCTGACAATGCATTGTGAGAGTTTGTCTTTCATGCAAGAATTTGCTATTTTTCCAAATTCACTGCTTCTAGAAGGACTGTGATATAAAAGTCTCTTACAGATTCAAGTGCAAGCGAATAAATAAGGGTGCACAGGTTAAGCTTTTTGTATATTTTTGCAATTGGCTTTATGTAAATAGTTGCACTATACCAAGATAAAGCTGTACAGTCTGACCATAACATCCCACTTTTAGCATGCACCTCCACTTGTCCTGATTACATAAAATATGTAAATGTATGTTGATTATGTTTCACTGTGGAAGGGAATACAACAGTTATGAAAAAAAATGTCTAGGCTTTTTCAAAAAGAGATCATCTGCATCCAGCTTTCATATAGCCTATTATCACTGAAAGTTGATAAAACTGGTGACTATAGTCCTGGTCCTGAGAAATACTTAGCCACTCCGCCTCAACATGGAGGAGGGCTACACCCCACACAAGCTCATCTTTAGTGATTTTTGAATACTGACAAGCACATTCCCTCCTTGGCAAGAGGGATCCGTTTCTCCCTACTAAAGCTATATCCAACACAAGTATTTGTTGCTCAGGCTGTTTTGGTAAGGAAAGCTTGTATGACTCAACAGGTGATGCATATGTCTATAAATCTATCAGGTGCTGCAATGGAGCGTCATAAAATACATCCTGTGTAGAGCAGTATAATCAGGATCTTAAGGAAGGTGAGGAGCTCAGTTTGTATCTCAAGCTTCAATTCCTTAAACCTTTTTTTCAGGGTTGTTGTTCCCTCTCTTAGCACAAAAAGGGGGTCAATAACACCTCTGTTTGTCTATATGCACAGCTGAGAAAACAGCTCTGCCTGTTCATCAGCATTAGGGAATAATTTCTATATCGGAGCAAATACTATGAGCTAAGCCAAGAGTTTCTCTGTTCTGATGGAGAAATTCTGTTAGATCTCAAAGTCACAGAAGAATTTGCATCTTCAGTGTGTTCAGATTTTATGTGTCTTGTTCTCAACCTTGTATTTCTAATTTAATATAAATCCTCACTCTCAGAGAAGTCAAATGTTATATGGTTATGCAAACTATGTCAGGATGAAGCTTATTCTAAGAAGAAAAGTGGCATTTGCTAAGTAACATCCAATCTATGTGTAATCTTAATTTACACTGGATCTTTTATCACTGAATGAATGAGAGACATTCCAGTTAACTTCTGAGGTACAAAGAAAGGTTTGGGTGATGTTCAGATTTGAAAAAGTACAGTGAGGGTTTATAAACATGCTGAAAAATAATGAATATAGCTTGAAACTAAGTGTTCTTGAACAAACATTTAAAAAGTGTTAAGACAAGATACCAGTGCAAAACCGTATTTTCAGACAAATTGTTACGAATTAAATATCAAAAAAATAGTAGAAAAGAAAAAGCAATTTTGGCAGAAAATAATATACATCATTTTCATAGCATCATTACTTATGCTAGGAAAAAAACGTATAACAATCACAAATCTATATTGTCTGTCTAAACAGCCAAGGAGCACCAAACACATTCAGCAATCCTACACTTCCTGAAAATCATCAATAATTTGATAGTCACATGGTTTCTGTTCATTTCTCCAAACTACAAGTTAATAGAATAACATGGAAGTAGAAAGCATTGTAGCTCTTACAGTTGGGTCCCATGTTAAGCATTCCTCCTTTAAGACCAAGTTTTCAGCCAAAGGCACACCACCACTGTTCAGAGTCAAAGCCTGTTTGCAGTAGTTTCATGACAGAAAACTTTATACCTAGTTGCCACATGTATTATTTTTAAACAGTCGGGCTGGGGATGTCATTAACTGTGACTTAAGACAGAACTGAAATCACATTGGGCCGATACAATAACAATACAGTTATTATTTTGACTATCCACAACTAGTATGGATTGCGAGGAAAGGGGAAAATCTGACAGAAGTTTTGTGTAAAGGAGGACTGAGTTGAGGCAAGGGTGTACTGTCAAAATTGTAGTTTTGACTACAATTCATTTATGTATAGAGAGAAGAGGTTATGTACTGAGATACTGGGTTGTGACTTGCTTGATATTTCCCACTTTTCTGTAGTCATCTGACAAACATCAAGTGTATAGCAGCATCTCTAACACCCTTTCAAACAAGTTTTTGTGTGTATATTAAGATTAGGCATGCATTGTTGCAGAGGGCAGATTTTAAGTAGGCATAAATCATCACAGCCTTGCTAAAGTCACTGTAATCTTTTTTAAGAAAGCCTTGGATGCTCAACTAGATAAATTGATGTCACGCAATGAGGTATGATGAATGAATTAATGCAGGTTTATCCAAGCTGAGGGTCTGTCCTCCTTCTACTCCCTCTCCTACTCCCTTCCTAAATTATCTATCATTTTCAAAGGCTTGTTAGGCACATCAGCATGTAATTGTGGGTCAGCATATGCAGAATCACAGAAAGTAATAGAGGTGGCACCTACCTGAGTGCCAACAGTGATTTCAGCCACTCTTGGTACACATCAGGGTTGCACTAGAAGTGACATGATTTTGACATCAACAGAGAGGTGAAAAAATAAGGATAATATTATCGGAAATTCCTTATCAAAAGTTCTCCACATCTACCCATAACCTCCAAAATTATCAGCACATTCAAAATTTCTGGAAAACCAAACCAAAACTCCCACAGTTTATTTCTGTAATGAAATATGATGAAAGGTCAAAATCTGAATGCTTTGCTCCAGCTGATCAAAGTGAGACAATTTCTCAGTGTTATTTCAAGTAAATTTTCCACGTGAGACTAACGTTTGGGTTCTTTTTAAATTATGAAATTAAATAGATTCCAGTCCTTCTAGGAAACTAGATATTAAGGAACATAGGTTCTGTCCCTAGTCTATTATGACTATGTCTAGTAGTCACTTCTGATTGTCTTCATGCCTCCAGCTTTAAGATAGAAGAAGGAAAATACCTGCTCTTTACCCAATTCTTTATGTTAAGCAGGAAATAATGTTGCCATACAGGCATTTTGCATAATTTTAAAATCAGAGAATACACACAGTAGAAATGCACTATGTCTGACAAAAATATTGTAACATTTTGTTGGAGTTATTTTTCCCCCATTATGATTTCTCACACAGGGTATTTTGGAGGAAACAGGAAGAAGTGTTTTTTTCATGCCGGTTGTTGCTGCAGTTCAGCAGCCCAGAATTTCTCTGGGATTACACTTGTGAGCAAGTGTGTGCAAAATGCCCTCAAAATAGAATTTTTCTTTTACATATTTTACACCCAGTTTTCAAAATTAGAAATTATTGCACTGCTCACAGAGGGTAGGCGTAAATATAGGATGAATCAAATCTCTCATTGATTGAATTTGGAGACAGGCTTCATTAAGATTGTCTTGACTGAACCAGCGATAACTCCACTGACAGATTTTTCCTACAGAAAAGGGAACTAAAATCAGCTTTACTTGGCTTTTGAGAAATGGTGGAACTTTACCTGTCTACAAATCTTCATGTCGCTTAGTAAGTCTGTAGTACAGTAATATCATTGTCACTACATGTTCAAGACATGACCAACTGGTACTCAACCCATTTGCCAAGTGTTTCAAATAATTGCTTAGCTAACTTGGATTCAATTCATAGCTACAGTTATTGTATAACAATATACTGTGATATGAGCTCTTATTTCATAGGAACCCTCCCCCCAAAAAATGCAAAGAACAAGTAGAATAGATTAGACTGTTTCAGTTGGAAGGGACCTACCTACAACTGCAAATAATACAGAGTATGCAGGTTCTCCACATTAAATCTGCTGTTTCATGTCATAAACAAAAATATTTGAACCTCCTATTGAAATTTGTATGAATGGATTTCTTCTTTTTAATTGTCCAACAGATGTTACCATCTTAAAAGAAGTGTTCCATAATTACTATATAACATACGTATATAATTTTAGGCAATGCGAGTTAGTATTTTCATTTCCCGTGTTAAAACAAGGGTCTGAGTAGGAAATATAAAAATCCTTGTTGACAGGAATACAAGACACTGAGATACTAAATACCTAGATATTCTTTTTCAGAAAGGTAAAAAATGACAACATATTTTATAATTGTAAACAAGCTGACTCCGTGAGAAAAATACTTAGGTAGCATGCAAATCTACAAAATGGAACATTTTTTAGTGCTTACTGCTTTCATTCTGCAGTGTTTAATCTCGGTCAAGATTTAAAATTGTCTGTCTTACTGTTCCAAAATATATTATTCTTAATTGCCTGGCTTGCCAAAACCAGTAAGAACGTCTTTAATACACAGCAGAATAGCTAACGTATTACAGTCTGACAGTTTTTTAGTTCGCTGTTGAATGAACGTTGAATGAAGTTTTTTATTATGCCAGCATATTTTTAGATGTTTTTAAAGTTATCTTAAACTGGGTTTTTTTTCTAAAGCTATAACATACTTCAAGATATCTGATCCTGACAAGATCATGCTAGCTTCTTCAAAGATGGAAGAGGATACTTCACAAGGTTCCAATTAGAGGTTTGACTGGCTGTAATAAGGTTCCCTAGTGAGATTTATACCCAATGGACAGCAAGGATTGATGATTCTGCAGTATTAGCATGGTGATTTAAATAATCAAGCACCAACACTAATTTGCTTACTTTGTTGATTTTGACACAGATAGTATTTCACTATTAGTTATTACAAATTTTGCTAGTTAAGTTAAATAACGTGAACTACTTAGTTTTAGTGACAAGTTTTCTTGTTTTAGTTAAGATTTATTACCTGCAAGTCACAAACAGAAGCTGATGTTTGCTGGTTTTTGGAAGGCAACATGCACCCACGTTCCCTGCCTGAGTACCCAGGATAGATCGCAGGCAGTTGGCCTGAAAGCCTTAGCGCTGCTAACAAGTTTGTTTCTCACTCCACACTGACAAGAAAGCATCCGGCACACTAATCACACTGTTTTTTTCAGTAGCAGCTATTTTTCACACTCCTGACTCTAGCTTTGATTTGAGAGCTACTGAAGGGACAGGAAAGAAAGAGAACAAAGAACATTTTCTCCTCAAAAAAAACGCATCCAAGTTACTATGAGAAGCAGTGTTATTTCTGAAGGGAAAACAGCCCCCCAAATCAGGAGCTGCAACATGTGGTATCGCAGTTCCTCATTATTTTTTCTACCATTAATATCACAGGAATGACCAAATGCTAATTAATTCTGTGGAAAAAGAAGAGGTAATAACTATTACTCCTAAGTGATTTCAACTGACTTGAATACATCCTTAACTATAATAATTGTGTGTGTGTATGCACACACATGTATTTTAACTTCTGTGCAATAGTTCCAGAATTTCCCTTAACATCATAGGTTACCATTCAGCTAAAAGTTGTCTTTTCAAGGGCTGCCACAAGCATTTGGGCTACACCAATGCCACAGCTATACCAAAGACCCCTGGTAGAGTTGCCCTGTTGGGAGGGGCGTGGGAGAGAAGTCAAATCTTTGAACAGTAAAACTGCAACTCTGGAATTCTCTTTTGGCTAAATACCATGCTTCATTCAAGGTGATGGTGAATAGAAATCAAAATTCTGTATGTGAACATTAGGGTTCATATCCATAGAGCACTTGTACACACTCAAACAATTCCACTACACAGCATGTCTCCACTTATTGTCTGAAAGACTCAGGGTGTGTGTGTGTATCATTATTTTTGTGTGTAATACATAGTCACTGACCCTCACCCTTATGCACCCTGACCAGGATCTAGAGTATGCTGCTTCCCAGAGAACCACTAGCCTTTCGGCAGTCTGGGGATCAGGTTTGTTTCATGAACAGCTCTGAGAGAAAACATTAGCCATCTCTCCACAAGGATTGCCTCTCAGGTGGAAACATGTACTCTACAGCTGTAAGAAGCTGACCAAAAAAATGGATTTAATCTCATACTGTCAGCAAAATATCAGGAATCACAAAAAGGAAATCAGGAATCACAAAAAGGAAATCAGGAATCACAAAAAGGAAATGAGCTGCTGTTCAAACCCCAGTATATCATCTGCTACACGGTGCCCATGTGATGTAAATGGGTGATTATCATTGCCTGTTTCAATTTAAGGACAGCAACAGTGCAAGAAATACTCTGGGAACTGACTTCCGAATCTTTACTAATTGGCACTCAGCGTTACCTAATTAAGGGTCTTTTTATAGAAAAAGCATTAAAAGTTTCATTCAAGCCTTAAGAACATGGAACAACATGGAAAGCAACATTAGTATGTCCTTTTAACATAAATAGATAATCATTATCTACTTAATGAGACAGCCAATCTGCTATTAGGATAATTCCAGTTAGAATAATGGTGACATAGAAAAGTCTGGTGACTGTACAAGTTCTTTAAGACATAACATGATTCACTTGTGTTCATTACCAAAGCAGCTAGGTTTTTTTTGTTTTCATGTAATTAGAGGTAGGCTGGGTCTTTATTCGCAATAGCTCAATGTAAGGAAATGAGGAAACATAACAACTTACAACCTGAAAGCACTGCAAAGTTGCTTTCTTTCTGCAGGACAAATCCTATAGTGTTCCCCTTTGCTCTGTGTCTGCAGGTATAGCAAGGAAAGCATGAAATCAACTACATGGTCTTGCACTTTATGGGATAACTGGACAGAAACCAAAGCAGAAGCCTCTTCCCTCACCTGACATGCAATGCACATTGCCACTTAACAGGCTTACACCACAGCGTTTCATGTCCCAGGTACTTATCGTGGTTACTAATCCCTAAAACGGTCAGTTGAATAGGAGAGAGGAAAGACCACTAAGCTGAATGTGAAGTTTGAGTAGTTTTCATTGGGCAGTGCAGCTCCTTCTTCTATGGCTCATCCATGTAGCTCTACTCTGAACATTCCAGTCAGTCTGCTTTCATTATAGAATCATTCTATGATTACCTGCATCTTCCAAGAGCAAGAGAGCAAATATTAAGAAACAAATGAGTGAATAATGTGTTTAGCCTAGTGGTGCATCCAGAGTGGGAAAGACCTGTACATATCCCCCCACTACTCACACGCTTATTAGACATCAGAGAATCAACTCTAAGGGTTTTGCAGGAGGCTGCAGGGGAGACTGAAATTTGAAATATTGTTAGTCAAATAGCATTGGGAAAAAGGTAATTACAGTGTATTACACTAATGAAGACCAATAATTTCAAATGCACTCACAGCTCTGGAATGCAACCTCTTGTGTTTCATCTCAACTAAACCAATTTTCTGCAGTGTCAGAGGAAAACAACAGTTTGTAAGCAATCTCTCCTCCCTAAAGGACATCCATGCAAGGATGCTGTGCTGCAATAGTCAAATGCCAACCTCTACTAAGGAAGGGAAGAACTGTTGCACTCCACAGCCACACTGGAAGTGAAGACCTTCAAATTCAGGGCTGTTTACTGTTAACTGGCTTTGACATGCTGGTGTGTAATAGAAAAATCCAAAACTAAATGAAACAACCCCAAAAACTAGCCAGCTGACTATTGCCCATTTCCTTTCTGGAGGTATATTGACTCAGAATCTGAAGAAATCTTTCAAACATCAGGTGGGTTCATCTTTCACTCAACAGAAAACCTCAAAAGACTCTCTCCTGACTCAGCTACTTCCGAGTTAGATACTGAATAGCCATTACATTCTGCAAACCCTTTCCTTCTCATTTCTCAATATATGCCAAGACAAAGGATGCACGTGACCTTTTCTGCATCCTCCCAGAGCCTTTTTTGTGGACTTTCAATTTCCTGTAAGTCATAGAGCCACAAAGCCTCTGCCTGTTAAAGCCACTCAGAATAAATCATAGCATCAGCTACTAAATCATCCTACCGTGAAAAACCCTCTCAGGCTAGTCACAAGAATAAAACACAGGCTTGAGAACATGAGATAGTGTTTGTTTTTTTAACAGTACTAGATTTAAATGAGGAAATTATAGTGCTGAATTATATGAGAAGGCAGCGTGGATTTCCTGCAGCATTCATTTGCTGTGTGACTGACAGTTCCTATATAATTGGGGGGAGAGAGGAAACTACTAACTGATGAAATACTTGTGTCTGTGACAGATAGCAGGAAAAGCCATGAAGATAACTATCAGCTAGGGAATAGTGCTACCTATAGTAACAGCTATTGTACTACCAAATGAGACAGTAATTATAAAACAGATGTGATATAAAATTTGGAGGGTAGGAACCCAGACATTATGATAAGCATAAAAGACAGTTCATCTGAAAAGGAGAGGAAGTTTAATTAATAACAAGAGGAAGCACAGCCTAATTTAGTCTGTGAGTAGGTGGAAACAGTACAGAAACCTGCTGAGGAAGTACTTTGATTCAAGTGACGGAGACGTGGAAGATGTATGCCATATTTGAATACAGTTATTAATTGGAAACAAACAGTAGCCTCTTCCTTCATTGTGACACTTCAGGAAAAAATAATCTAAAATGTCTCATAAGACATGAAAACAGATATTAGGCTCCAGCTTGTACACTGCTTGGCAGAACTAAATACTACTCTACTAGGGTGTCTAGCAAATATACCACTATAATGAACTATGAATTTGTTTGAAGCATGAAGGAAAAACCTCTGTTGATCTCTCTTAGAGTAAAGAAACATCAACTCATAGTAAATGTTTTTAAAATAGGTATTAAGTAACACAACATTTATTTTAAGAATCTGAATCCATAGATACTAAATAACATCACCTATTATTATTTGAGTATGAATGCAATACTAAACAACATACAGCAACACTGCTCTTTTAAGAGGCCACTAGGAAACTAATTTAAACTTTTTGTAGCTACAGATTTTGTTATTAAAAATGAAATTTGCATTTAAACCTGTTGGTTGCTTGTTGTTCATCTTCTGTTGCTGTATCTTTGCACTGACCTGTTTTTGAGGAGCACATTCATTCAGTGAATTTCATTTTCATATAGCTCAGTTTTAAACAGAACATTTATCTCAAAAAGCAAGACTCAAATATACAAACTGATATGTGATAACATATTCTGATATCTTACTCTATATCATGCTATCAGAAAAGGACGTGGGTTGGCTTCTGTACACAGCACTAGATTATTGTAGTTCGACGTCCACATTGGAGAAAATGGTAGAAATGTCAAAGAGAGTAAAAAAGGACTGCAGAAGAGCTACTTTGTTGATTAAGAAGATTTATCTGTTCAGTTTATTGAAGTGAAGTCTGAGAAGCAAATTGATCACCATGTGCCTGTGCTTTCACACAGTGAAAATGCTTAATGGCAGGGGACTTGCTGACTCTGCTGATGAGAAGATAAGAAAATTAAATTTGTTGCATGCTAGAGCTAGGTACATTGAAGCTTGAAAGACTAGGCAGTCCCTCAGCAGCCAGGGCAGCCATTCAGTCAGGGAGTCAACCTCATGTATTTTGAGTTCAGTTGCAGCACAGGTGTGAAGTTTTAATACTTTGGTCCCATTTGAGATCAAGAATTAAAATACCAGCTTGATTTCAGAAATTACTCAAACTGAATTTTATTCTGGGCTGTGGTTAGGTCACTGATAAAAGGCTACATGTTTGGCATGGTGGCAGATTTACCATCACATTGGAAGAAAAGTTATTCTGCTTTAAAAAAAACAAGAAAACATACCAGAACCAAGCTTTTGTAGGAAACTATTTAGACTTAGAGCATGAGGCAAGAGAGCCTGCATCATCTCACTCATACTCTTGTGTCCACATTCTGGCCATAACTCTTAATAAAACATCAAGTTTCTGTGTTTTAGCCAGACCTCCATAAGATTCAGTGAGAAAATTTACCTCAGGAAAGATGGGCAGCCTCTTTGAGAGCTATGATCTCTATTATTTTAGGCAGAGCACAAGTAGACCTTGGTCTATCATCAATCCCTGTGTCATACAGTTCAGATGTCTTGAGAAATAAAGCATTTGCTAAAAGAAAAGTCTCTGACTAGAAAGAGGATCCACGTAAGAGAAAAAATGGATTAAGAGAACAGCACAAGTTGGACAGTTTCCACAACTGCCAGCTTTTGGGACTTCCTTCCCCAGCCACAATACAATCAACCTGACAGCATTTTCTGTCCTCTGCTTCCAGAACACATGAACACCTGCCCCATTGCTCTTTCCTGTGCCTGTCGTAGGAGTTCAGACTGTTTCTAATGTATATCTGGCTTTAGACAGTAGAGTAGCACCAAGAAAGAGCTCCGTTCTTCAACAGACTTTTTCTTATGTTTGCAGAGCAGGCAAGAAAGTTGCAGACCTTCACTCTTGGTAATATGGATCAACAACAAGGTCTTAACTATTCTGGCTAGCTATGATATTCTTTCCCCATACAATCTGGAAATAGAAACAGATGACCTCAAAATATCCTGAAAGTACATCCTCTGCTTCTTACTATATATCACTTGTGAGGATTTCATGTGTCAGGATGTGTCAAAATACCTGGTGAACATTTAAAAAAAACAGTGAATATTCAGCATCTTTACTGGTAAAATCAAGGACCGAAAATACTTCTCCAGGAGAAAAATGTGCCTTGTATTCTCTTTGCTGTTTGATCTTATTATATAATATCCACTGAGTTTGCAAGAAAACATGTATTAATCATCTCTTCAAAAATTCTTCACAGTTAACTGAACTAACTGTGATGAATAATGCTGAAACTGTGCGTGTTCTGCTACATTAATAGATATTGGGTTGCCTTTTTTTTTTTTTTGTTAAATGACCCATGTTTTGAGGACTGCTTCTCTAGGTAATGACTTATTAGCTCAGGGCATAAAAAAATCAACAAAACAGCAACCCCCCCAACCCCATGGTAAACACAAGATCCATAGCTGCGTAGATTTTGTACACAATTAGGATATCCGTGAGAAAAAATAGCCTTAAAAGTGCCATGAATCTGGAGCCAGCAGTGATCTTGGGCAGTAAGCCTGCACTGCGCTCATCAGCTCGGATGACCCCTGTCGCAGCCAGGCCAGCTAAGGCTCAGCACAAGCTCAGCACCAGGGAGCAGTGGAAGCAGTCTGCTTGGGGCAAAGATGGGTTGAGAGCCCCGGGTGATGGTAATAGAGGCAGGGCAAAGTGCCCATATTTGCGTCAAAGGTGAGTGTGGAAGGAAGGAGCTAATTCAGGTGCAGCCACAGTGACTTGCATTGCAGTAATCTGTGAGGGTGGGTCAGCAAACTGCACACTCCTTGTCTGAACAGTGAATTCCTGTAAGCAAGTGCAATTCCATAGGAATTCACCTGAAACACGGTAGCACTTAGAGCTTTGAAACAGGAGAGGAAGTAAGGCCAGATTCTTTATAAAATAGACAATCAGGCACAGTCCCTTCACAAGAAAATTTGCTATATAAGTATACAATATAAGCAAGAGAGGAAATTAGTGAAAGGACCTCCAAAAATCTGATGCCGATTTGGACTAAAACTCAAACCAAGATTTCTTCAGGCCCAGCAATATTTTTTCTGGACTATCCTTTCCCTCTAGCTATTCTTTATGCATATGGAGGACTTTCTGGTTAAATTCGTTTTGAATGGATATGAACCAGAAATTTGAAAAGGTAGTTATTTGGGCTCAGGAGAAACAAACTTTGGTCTAGTTATGTCAGTATTTTAGAAAAAACCTGCATAGTACCAAACTCCATACAAAAATATCCCATGTGTCCCCACCACAGATTGAAGAAGAAAGCATCTAGTAATATTTGTAGACTGGTCTTCAATTTAATGACACTGAAGTTTATAGGATATGAAAAGGCTGCTTCTTATTAAACTAGATGAGATGTGAACTACTCTTGTTGCATTTGTCAAATGTTTGGAGTATTGTAGCCAGAATCAGTTAATGGCAGAAAATAGCTTTCCTGTGGTGCTGAGCAGACACAATGGTGGGTGAGGTCGCCTCTGTGAAATATCAAGGGCTGGGACACGGCTCTGTGTTAATAGGCAAGGATGAAATATGCATCCAAAGAAACACAACATTTATTAACCCCATAGATGAGCCAGCTACATGGAAGGAGCTGGGCATGATCTTCTGGGCATTTTCTGTTTTCTATTCTACCACACACCCATATGAAGTACACTAATACCTCCTTTCATATCTCCTACCTCAGCTCTCCAGGGAGGGGAGGCAGGACTCTTCCTTGCCTAACAAGGCTGATCTGTCCTAGCAGATGGAGAAATTTGCCTACCTAGAACACTTTGCCATATCTCAAATTCCACGAACCTACAGGTCTTTACATTACTGAGCAAAAGTGTGCTCAGGGCAGGCACCAGTATCACCCTATTTCCAGCATCGCTTGGGATAGCAGTTATAATGATAGTAGCAATGTCAAGAGACACCTCCATGCCTGAAAAGAATGAATGCTCTGCAGTACAGCACAACACCACTGAGAAAAGGAAAATAAATTTGTGCTAGATGGTGCTGTTCTTTTGTTCATGGATAGCCCACAGTTGCTTTGGAAGAAGGGAGAGAGAGAGCCTACCAAAACATTCCAGGGTTTGTGTATCGGTTCTCAGGAATAACAGAGATGGGATAGATTGTGTAAACAGATACTCACTTCTTAGACATTCCTGCTTCTAGGCAGTCTGGAAATGACATTTTCTTTTCATTCTATTCTCTTTCCATTTCTTGCTAGAACCAGAAAGTGGAGATCATGATTTCTTTCTTTGGCACATCTTCCAAGTAAACAAACAAACAAACCAACCCCAAACTAACCATTGATTCTGTTTTAGCTTTTTCTCCCGGAACAGCCTTACAACTCTTAGCATAAAAACAAAATATATTTACTTCTGGGTTTTTTGGGGTTTTTTTGGGGTTTTTTTTAAACATCCCTTGAGTGAAAAATAAACAAAAAAAAGCATTCTAGGAGCAGCAAAACTAATGAAGTCAGTATTGCAAGAGATGTGTATTTCTAAATGGATTTTCTCCTGTTTGGTAACAGATGAATGCTGATGGTTTCCGCTCTGTAAGAGTGTTAACAGGGTTTTTTCTCCATCAGCCAGCTGCCAATTTCTGTGCCATTTGCAGGAATGTAATTGTTTTTAAGACCTCTGCCCCTCTGCCAAATGCCACTAGAACTGACCAGTGGTTCAGAAGTGAATTGCAACGGTCTGATGGACACACACACACCCATATGGAACATGACTCCAGAAGCCTAATTTCCTTAGGAAACCAAACAAAGGAATAGTTAATTTAATTTAGATACCTGAGAACAAATACATGATCTCTTGGAAGAGGAGACTAGAAACAAAACAGAAAAGGATTGCAAGAGTAATTCATGTTTTACTTGGTGGCTGAAATGGACTAACAACTGTGAGCCTTATGAATAACCTTTCTTTCACCTCAAAACAAGCAGCTGTCACCTCTGAGAGCTGCTTACTCCAGTGACATAAGCAGAGGAGTGTTGGTTATTGATTCCATTAATCACAAACCCAGTTGTGAATGAAATGCCACCCTCATGAGCTGACAATTACTATTGAGATTAAAAAAAAAAAAAAAAGAGGCTATTTTCAGGGGTAGACAGGGATTAGAGAGGGACTGCAATCATGATAACGTAAGAACTGGAACAAGTACAAGATCCAGCTATAGTACGTGCTTAACTAATCCACAAGATACTCTTCATGCTAGGAAATAGCTCCATCTCCTGTTCGGCACACAGAACTTCTCAAAATTCTCATTAAAAAAAAAGAAAAAAACAAAAGAAGCCCACTACACAGCTGCTTTTTTATAGTCTCTGCCAAAGAAAATAACATTGAAGCTTATTCTAAAAAATTAAATCCTCTTATATATATATTTAAATACCCTTTTTATTTTGCTGGGATCAAGCATTAGAAAAAAAAAAGTTCAAGTAGGTACTAAGAGAAAGACGTTCTTATTTATCAAACCATCATCTGAAGTGATGGTGCTCCATCTCAGCTCCCCCTAAAAACTCTCACGGGGTTGGAACAGAAATCTACCCTACATCCTGTGCTGTAGGCTTTGTTCATCTCTTTAGAGAGTCTTTTAAAGCTTTTGCACCATAATATGCCCAATCTTGGGTGCTTTTCCAGTCTCTTCACTGACATAGTTATCTCACTGAATACTTAGATGAAGTCAACAGTTTTACTGTTAATTCCATGACAAACATCTCTCTTGCAGCCAACCAAAAAGAATTAGAAAACTGGGGTGCAATGCTCTTCCCTGCAGAAGGACAGATTCTCATTCCATCTTCTGCTGCACTGCAGGTCCTAACAGAAACTGAAAAAAACCACCCATATTGGAGATAGGTCTTCAAAAGGATGTACCTTCCACAGAGAGACACTACACAACTTCTTGTGAACCACTACTTGGAAAGTAGAAAGTAGGGACAGCTCTGTTGCCCATGAGGCAGCCTGTGTTACACCAGTTACTAGACAGATACAGGAGCCACACAGCATCATTTCATTCTTCTACCAATTCACCTGCATGAGAGGACTTGCCCTGTCAGGGAGAGCAGTGGAAAAGTCCTTCTGCCCATTCAGGATGGCAGAAAGGAGCTTCTATGCACAACTCTGGCAGGGAAGACAAAGTAGGCATTTGTAGGCAAGGCTAATGGACA
Organism: Rhynochetos jubatus; assembly: GCA_027574665.1. Taxonomy (NCBI): domain Eukaryota; kingdom Metazoa; phylum Chordata; class Aves; order Eurypygiformes; family Rhynochetidae; genus Rhynochetos; species Rhynochetos jubatus. Next base: position 34,862,422 of record CM050653.1, read on the forward strand.
GTATACTTCCATGAGTGGGAAGGTGAGGGCTAAACCACATGCAGAATTCATGAAACCAACAGGAAAGTGAGGTTGTGCTAAAGGATCAAAAGGATTCAAGGGTGAGTTTCAGAAATAAAAGAAGGATGCAGGTAATCCCTTTCAAACCCATCAAGAAATTTTAAAACTGCACCCTTCCATCTGATTAGGACAGTTTGCAGGTGTGATGGAAATGCAAAGGGAGAAGGAAAACTCCAGCTTCCCCATGTTCCCATCTGTGCTGTGAAGCCACCAGATTCCTTATGCTTTGTAATGTAGGGTCTTGGATGGAAATGACCTCCGCATCCCTCTGGTGCCTGTAAAACTGTACTTCCAGAGTATTAGATAATCACCAAGACATATGTTTCAAACATTGACAGAAGTAAGTTTACGCAAATAAGATTTTATTACAGTCTTTTCAGAAATAGCTAGTCTGTGTCTGTACCTTCACCACTTTTGCCTGGTTATTGAACAAATGTAAGAGTAAATACACCTTCCCCTCAGTGTGCAGGACCTAGCCTACGGCTTCCTCCAGTTCACACCTACCTGCACAGGAGTACAAACCCCAGCAGATATTTGACGTGCAGGATCACAGTGAAAGGTTCACGTAGTCATTATCACAGAATCACTAAGGATGGAAAAGGTCACCCAGTCCACCCACCAACCCAACACTACCGTACCCACTAGACCATGTCCTCAAGTGCCATGTCTACACGCCTCTTGAACACCTCCAGGGATGGTGACTCCACCACTTCCCTGGGCAGCCTGTTCCAATGCCTGACTACACAGGCTTTCAGTGAAGAAGTTTTTCCTAATATCTATTCTAAACCTCCCCTTACGCAACTTGAGGCCATTTTCTCTTGTCTTATCACCAGTTAACTGGGAGAACAGACCAGCACCCACCTCCCTACAGACTCTTTTCAGGTAGCTGTAGAGAGTGATAAGGTATTCCCTCAGCCTCCTCTTCTTCAGGCTAAACAACCCCAGCTCATCAGCTCCTCTTCATCAGACTTGTTCTCCAGAACCTTCACCAGCTTTGTTGCCTTTCTCTAGACATGCTCCAGCATCTCTATGTCCTTCTTGCAGTGAGAGGCCCAAAACTGAACACAGTACTCAAGGTACGGCCTCACCGGTGCCCAGTACAGGGGTACAATCCCTTCCCTACTCCTGCTGACCACACTATTCCTGAGACAGGCCAGGGTGCTGTTGGCCGCCTTGGCCACCTGGGCACGCTGCTGACTCATATTCAGCCAGCTGTGGACCAACACCCCCAAGTCCTCTCCTGCCTGACAGCTTTCCAGCCTGTAGCGCTGCCTGGGGTTGTTGTGACCCAAGTGCAAGACCTGGCACTTGACCTTGTTGAACCTCATGCAATTGACCTCAGCCTATTGATCCAGTCTGCCCAGGTCTCTCTGATCTCTTGAGCAGATCAACACTTCCATCCAACTTAGTGTCGTCAGCAAACTGACTGAGGGAGCAATCAATCCCCTCATCCAGATCATTGATAAATATGTTAAACAAGGCCAGCCCCAAAACTGAGCCCTGCGGGACACCACTTGTGCCTGGCCACCAACCGGACTTCACTCCATTTACCACAGCCCTCTGTGCTCTACCCTCCAGCCAGTGTTAACCCAGCGAAGAGTCCATCTGTCTAAGCCATGAGCCACCAGCTTCCTTAGGAGAATGCTGTGGGAGACTGTGTCAAAGGCTTTACTGAAGTCCAGGTAGACACCATCCACAGCCTTCCCCTCATCCACAAGGCGGGTCACCCGCTCATGGAAGGAAATCAGGTTGGTCAAGCAGGACCTGCCCTTCATGAACCCATGCTGGCTGAGCCTGATCCCCTGGTTGTCCTTCACCTGCAGTGTGAGCTTACTCAAGATGAACTGCTCCATAATCTTCCCTGGTACCGAGGTCAGGCTGACAGGCCTGTAGTTCCCCAGATACTCCTTCTGGCACTTCTTGTAGATGGGCATAACATTGGCAAGTCTCCACTCTTCTGGGATGTTCCCTGTTAACCAGGACTGCTGGTAAGTGATGGAGAGCAGCTTGGCAAGGTACTTCGCCAACTCCCTTAGTACCCTTCAACGAATCCCATCCGGCCCCATAGATTTGTGAGTGTCTAGGTGGCATAGTAGGTCATTAACTGTTTCCTTCTGGATTATGAGGGGTTTGTTCTGCTCTCCATCCCTGTCTTCCAGCTCAAGGGGCTTGTAACTGGTCTGGTAACTATTAAAGACTGAGGCAAAGGTGGCATTCAGTACCTCAGCCTTTTCCTCGTCCTTTGTCACTGTGTTTCCCTCAACATCCAATAAAGGATGGAGATTTTCTTTAACTCTCTTTTTCTTGCTAATGTATTTGTAGAAATATTTTTTGTTGTTTTTTGCAACAGTGGCCAGATTGAGTTCCAGTTGGGCTTTAGCCTTTCTAATTTTCTCCCTGCATGACCTCATGAGATCCCTGTACTCTTTTTAAGTTGCCTGCCCCTTCTTCCAGAAGTGGTAAGCTTTCGTTTTTTCCCTGAGTCCCAGTAAAAGCTCCCTGTTCAGCCAGACCGGGCTTCTTCCCCGTCGGTTCGTCTTACGGTACATGGGGACAACCCACTCCTGCACCTTTAAGACTTCCTTTTTGAAGAACAACCAGCCTTCCTGGACCCCTTTGTCCTTCAGGACAGTCTCCCAAGGGACTCTCTCAACCAGTGTCCTAAATAGACCAAAATCTGCCCTTTGGAAGTCCATGGTAGTGGTCTTGCTGACCCCCCTCCTTACTTCTCCTAGAATCGAGAACTCTTATTATTTCATGGTCACTAAGCCCAAGATGGCCTCCTACTGCCACATCTCCCACTAGTCCATCTCCGTTTGTAAACAGCAGGTCGAGCAAAGCACTTCCCCTAGTAGGTTCACTCACCAGTGTGTCAGGAAGTTGTCTTCCACACCCCTCAAGAACCTCCTAGTCTGTTTCCTCTCTGCTGTGTTGTGTTTCCAGCAGACGTCTGCTAAGTTGAAGTTCCCCACAAGAACAAGGGCCAGAGATCATGAGACTTCTGCCAGCCGGTCGTAGAAAGCTTCATCTGTCTCCTCATCCTGGCTGGGGGGGTCTGTAACAGACTCCCAGCAGGATGTCTGCCTTGTTGGCCTTCCTCCCATCCTTACCCACAAGCACTCAACCTTATCACTGCCGTCGCTGTGTTCTGCACAATCAAAACATTCCCTAACATACAGGGCCACCCCACCTCCTTTCTTTCCTTACCTGTCCCTTCTGAAGAGCTTGTAGCCATCAACTGCAGCACTCCAGTCCTGAGAGTCATCCCACCGCGTTTCTGTGACAGCAGCTACGTCACAGCTATCCTGCTGCACTGTGGCTTCCAGCTCCTCCGTTTGTTGCCCATACTGCGTGCATTGGTGTACGTGTATGTGCACTTGAGGTGGGCTATTGATTGTGCCTCCAGATTTGGCCTTTTGTTCCTAGGCTCATCTCTAGCAAGCTTGTTTTTATCCCTTTCCCCCTTCAAACCTAGTTTAAAGCCCTCTCAATGAGCCCGGCAAACTCATGAGCGAGAATCCTTCTTCCCCTTTGAGAAAGCCAGACTCCATCCAACACCAATAGGCCCGGCACCATATGAACCTCCCCATGACCAAAGAAACCAAAATTCCACTGTTTGCACCAGCCTCCAAGCCACATGTTCATCAAGTACCTTTTCTTGTTCCTTTCCGTATTCTTTCCTGCCACTGAAGGGATTGAGGAAAATATGACCTGCACTCGCGATCCTTCAACCAACTGCCCCAGGGTCCTGAAGTCCCTGTTGATCGCTTTTAGTCTTCTCTCAGCCACCACATCACTGCCCACCTACATGTCCAAAAGTGGGTAATAATCAGAGGTCCACACCAGATCAGGGATTTTCCTGGTGGTGTCTCTGACCTGAGCCCCAGGAAGGCAGCAGACTTCCCTGTGGGATGGGTCTGGCCCTCTGTTCCCCTCAAAAAGGAGTCCCCTACAACAACCACCTTCCTCTCTTTATTAACAGAGAAAGTCTTAATGTGTGAGGCTGACCTACCCTCCCTGGGTGACTCCCTGGGTGAACCTTTTTCCATATTATCACCAGCCGGGCCCTCGAATCCCAGCGCCCCATACCTGTTGTGTAAGGGCACCTGGGAAGGTGAGGGAGGCCGGGATGGGATTCACCTGCCACCTCAAGTAGGAACCTGTTTCCATTACCCCCATCTCCCAGGAGCTGCTGCCACCGCTGCATCCTGCACAGATCCCTTTGCTACTTATATATCAACTACCTTTTATAATTTGCCTTTTACAACCTTCCTGGATGCCTTTATATCGGCATTTAATCTATACCAGAATAATATCTGTCGCATAGCATTCAAATAGAAGACATCCAACTTATGAATAGGATAAATTTGAGTACTACACAGGTTGTCAGAAAGAAAAAGGATCCTAAAGGCTTAATTTATTTGTCCATAATTTGAAATTTAGATAGAGACATGCCAGTCTTCTATACCATTCCATCATCCTGCTGGCAAAGGCAAGATAACTTATGCTGAGCATCTTAAATCTTTCAAGAGGAGCAAGTGGTGCACTATTTGCACTTGTGTGCTGGAAACCAAGTACCAGCCTGCTGGGAGATCATACCCTCTTGAGGAAGTGTATCTGCTTGCTGGACAAGAGCCAAACATCTCGACTACTCCTGCAAGTAATGTGGGCTGAAATCTTGCTTGTTCCCTTACAGCACTCATACTAAAGTTCTGTATATAGTATGGGCTCATGTATACATTGGATGCAACATGAGCCTGCTCTGTACCTGCTGTTACAACAACTAGAGTTCAGTGCGGTTGCCAGGCTATTATTTCACATCAGAGGAGTTAGCATGATTCAGCTCTGCAGATCTGGGAGGTTTGTAATTTTGTCACACAGTGCTTTCAGACTTTGACACTTAAAATCGTTATGCCATTTATTTCATAACCTGGGAAGGTAAAGAACACTATCATCAACTTCTAAATGCCCAGCAGACAGCATGAGGCTGGTGGATCTGTAGGGAGCATTTGTCAAGTAGGTGCCCTCTGAAAATGTATGAAAACCCAGCAGTTTCCACTACCCACCTGTAAAACTGCAGTATTGGTTGATTGTATTCCCTTGCAGAAAGTAACATCACATCTCTCTCTCTTTTTAAGTATCAGTCTTCTCAGCTAAGAGCTCCTCAGCAAGGAAATCAGAGCATTACAAGAACAATTTATGAGCAATTACCTATTCTCATAGACATGTGAAGGAGAACCTTGATATGTTGCCTATCTTCTCCTGTTTCATTTCAGATGTTATAGGACTAGCAGGATGGCTTTGCGAAGGGAGCTAGTCTCAATCCAAACACCACTGCCCAAGGTCTCTGGGAGCAAATCCGTTTCAAAATCTGGCTTTATAGTGGAGTAAAGCAGAAGGAAAACATTTCTGCAGCTCCTGACAGCTTCCTCTAAGAGTAAGTGTCACAATAAAACAAACAGATGTATAAGAATTCCCTCAAAGCAAAAATCATTGCAGCACATAAAGCAAAGCAACATAGAAAATTAAGCCTGTTTACAATAGCAATATAGTCTGGACACCTTTCTGTTGAGGCATTGGGTTTTCACAATGTTTTGATGTCTTTCTTTGAAGACAGCAAGTTAGTGCAAAAGCCAGTCAAGGATAAATCGAGGGAGGTGAGAAAGAAAGGGTCTGCAGCTGCACTGCTCATTACCATTTCCCAGAGCAGCACACAGAGTTTCATTGTCAACCTGTGTTCTGCAGGAAAAGGGGAGTTGTGTCCTGTGTGGCACAGCCTACATCAAGGCAGAACAGGCAGATGCCAAGCTGAGCACCTCACTCTGACATCACTGCACTTGAGATCAAACTAGCTTTTCTCTAGAGTCTCCAGAGCATGCTGGACTCAGAGTCTGGCCCCATAGAGTCACATAATTTCTCCCATGTTGATCGTACTGCAATATATTTTGCTGTTCCCAGGGGAATGATGAGCTTTTGTATGAGACAGACCTAAAATTCAACAGATTGAGGTATAATTCCTAGCTCACACGCTCCCTGTGAGATTTTGAGTAAATCACTGTGGCTTTGGTTTAATCCTCCATTACGATTATTAGCACTTTCTTTTTCAGCCCAAAATCTGGCCAAGCAGCTTGCAGACCTGATCTCAGGGACTTCTGCTGCTTTGCAGCATGCACACCACCAAACTGACAGTCCACACAACTCTTTCAAAGTGGCAGTGTGCTCCTTAGATCAATCCTGTAACAAGCTCATAGAATACCTTTGTTGATTACCTATGCCTCTTGCTAGGTAGAACATAGATTATTCAGTTCCACCAGGTGAAACCTGCAGTATCTAAAGGTTATTCTTCTGCAGGTGAGGTTTTGAAAGAGAGGCAATTAAGTGAAGGTGTACGCAATGTAGCAAGAGAGCAGATCACTTTAAATGTCAGACCAGACTATAGGAGGGTATAGCCCTCTCCTGTAAGTGGGGTGAAAATGTTCTCACCTACAGGAATAACAATTCTTGCAGCTTCAGGTTTTTAAATACACACACACACACAAATAAAAACTTAGAAGTAGAATTGGTTAAGTAGCTGAAATAGCTAAACTCTCCAGTGTACAAGGCTATCATTTTAGATAATGAGACATTTCTCCATTTTCCAAAAGGTTAAAGACAGAGTCTATAACTTCTGCATCTAGCAGCCCAGGGAGGCTTCTCCTAATAGCCCCAACAGCCATCATTTCATTGCTGTGATGCATCAGGATCAGTTAATGCTGATGGAGTACAAGGCTTTGTGTTCAGAATAAAACCAGGAACAGGTGACGCTTCATGACTTGAAGCTGCAAAAGAGCTTTCTGCAAATATGCTGCAGGAGCTAGGGAGAGAAAAAGAAATTAACTGCCACCAGCTACAGCAAAACCAGAAAATAAATACTACAAAACATTTGCCAAGAGAGGAATGTACAAGGTCATTATCATACTATACATTGCATAAAGGGTAATCTCCACAAGGCAGACCTCACGGGCCAACCTGTGTTTCACAGCGCAGGTGGCAGTGCTGCCCTTTAGGTGCTGGCAGGGCAGAAGACGTGTGCCTCAGCCATCTGGAACTCCGTCAGCACGCACCAACGCTGGAAATAAAATGCACAAAGACTTGCATGGCTGATTTTCTGCTTCATGCTTTGGCGGGGACAGAAGAGATGAGCAGCCTTGCCCTGCTGACCGGTTGTGACAAGAATTTACTTGGTGACAGAGACACTCAGGTCGCCAGATGAAACTGGCCATCTGTTAGCTGCAGGGCTGCAGCCAGCCACTGCATGAAAAGGTAAAGATTAAAATAAGGGGGGAAAAAAGGACAAAAAACGAAAGAAAGGGTAAAGAAAGAACACCATTAGCTGTGCTGCAGATATTTTTGTTCTTCCCAGCAATAGAGGGCGTCAATCCCCCATTCTGCCTGCAGCCCCGGCCCGCTGCAGTCAGTGTGACACTCCGAACATTCTCCGCTCTCCCCTTTGCAAGAGGCAGTAATTTAATTTCTAGGGAGCAACACATTTTACGTGTACTACTTTGCAGATGCAAAAGAGGCAAGAGGACTAATGGTGACTTCAGGCAGTTAATAACACACCTCTTCTCCTTTGTTAAATGAGGAAGATTTTTTCAAGTCGAAATGCAGAACTGCTTTTACACTGGGCATGTATTCACGGAAGAGCCATTTACATAAAATACGCCAGCCCCCTTTGAGCTCTGCTGGAGTAGCAATTTCCCACTGTGTGACATAGAGACTGGGTCTTCTCCCCTCCCTCTGGGCTTTGAGCCCACCAAAAGGGCTCTGCGTGCTGCCTGGCCTACAGAGCACAGGGCAGATTGCTGTCTGTGGACTATGGCAAACCTACATTTCTCTAGCTGATCAGCTCTATCTTGAGTCCATGGAGGACCCAAGCTTTGGATTTCAAATTTCATCAGGGTGGAGTCAGGGAAAGGACATGCATCCTGAAAGTCCTTAGGGCTTATGAAGGAAATAGATGATACAGCTTGGCCATTCACGCCATAGTTGTTGACACATAGGCCACCTGGAAGAAACTCTCTCAAGTATGTAATGGCCTGGTCTGGTGACAAAACCACCATTCAGGTCATGTGCTAGAAGTTGTGTCTGGTGTTGATGCAAAAAAAGCAGGGTATGGGTGATAAAGCCAGGCAGTAGGTCTGCAGCCCCTCTGTTTTGAGGCACTCTGACACAGGTGTCACTGCCTGCTGCACTACAGATCAGGCTATCAGCTGTAAGATGCACCCCAGGGCCAGGGAGTAGGAACGTATCACCCTATGAGTGTGGGACTGTAGCGTGCACGCCCTCGTCCCCTATGTAAAGGTAAACCAGAGTCAACCTGAAAGTTCAGCACATGAAAATTAGGTTATTGCATAGGCCCTGATTGAAAGGGGAGACTTTATCTTCATTACATAAAGGATCCCGGGGCTGTGGAGATGTGCCTTGTCCAAGGCCACAAAGTAAGCCCAGGACACCACCGGAAACACAACCTGCATCTCCGGACTCTCCAGTACTAATGCCATAAAGCTGCATCCACAGGGACTGTCTCCAAGAGCTTTAGCTGCGAGCCATGACAGGATAATCAAACATTTCCTGCTCAAAGCATAGGCCATATTTCAGAGAATTTGTTGTGCCCAAGTCTCCATGTGGCAATTTCTGACCCAAAGCGACTGAGTCTGAGTGGCAGATCCCTCAGAAAATCTGTCACATTCATTCATGTTAGCCTCCCAGCCCTGATGTCAAGGAAAACTTTAAGTGACACAGTCTGGGTCTCAGTTTCAGTAACATTAATGTTTTCGCTGTGAGCTTCACAAAATAGTCACAAAAGCAGTCAAGCCCTGTCACTGTCAGGTACTCAAGTTCTAGCTCAAGGGAAACAGGTAAAACACATATTCTTTGGAAAAGAAGAAATTTTGATTCAAAGTGACAAAGGGAGTGAGGTTCAGAGTAAGCCAAGAACAGGAAAACAGAACCCATGATCCCATATTGCATAAAGAGGTCAGTAACTGCTACATATATAATTTATGCTGCTGAGTCAGCCATATCTCAAAATTGCAGTTTTAACTATTATTGCAAATTAAAAAAAAAAACCCAAAACAAAAAAACAAAACATAAAAAAAACCAAAAACAACAAAAAAACCCCACCAACAAATAGAGGACACATACCTAGAAACAATACCAGTCAACGAATAAACAGATCATTTGTATAAAGCTTTGAAGTGGTCAAAATTATTAGGTTCTATTTTTCTACTGACAGGAATTGTATTTGAAATCAGACAAAGCTTTGTTGAAATAATTGGTGTAGCTGTTTTCATTTTACAGTTAGCATGTTAGCTATGAATAAATAATGAAGGTGCCATTTATTTAAAAAAATATTCAACATCTCTTCCTTGGAAGCCCCATAGGATGAACATGCAGCTCTACTTGTCTGTTTGCCTCACACTAAAAAGCGTTGTGTCAAAGTACAAAGATTAGAGCAGGTGACTAAAGTACATCTATTCCCTCCCTGCCCCATCTTCCCCCTGCCAAAGAGTTATGATGCCAATAGAAATTATCATTTATTTATGTTTTCTTCAGAAGATTAAATGTGTGCTGAAAACCCAATGCCAAAATCAAGCATCTACACAGAAAACATGATCCTTCTCCCACCCCCCCAAGTCAAGTCTACACTTTCAGATTTTGTTGAATCCAGATTTTCAAAGAAAGCCCAAGAAATGCTTTTGTAAGGAAAGAGTGTGTATTTTCTATGGAATTTTATTTTTATCAAACAAGTGTTTGAAGGGAAAAATTCTATCTCTGCCAGCCAAAGGGTGGCACGTCTCAGTACAGGGTGTTCACATTTGTGGCTGGACGGTCCTGTTGCATGGTATAGCAGCCATGCCCAAACTGCTTCCTTTCTTGCTATTTCAAGACATTGTAAGAAGCCCATCATTATGGCTGTTCAGATCCAGTGGCTGATCTGAGCACTGTGAACTTGGTATATAGTGTTAGGGGAACAGATAGAAGCAGGAGAGTAGTAGTGGTTTTCCTGTAAGCCATACAAGGGCCTAGGCAAGTAGTCTGATACATCTGCAAAATCAGATTTGGGGTTTTATTCTGCTCCCTGTATCAGCTGGTGCTAAAGCTTAATTTCACTGCTGTATCAATAGAGAAATGCAAAATCTAGAGTATTCATGCTCAACCTCACTTTCAACCATACGCTACCACTCAGCATTACTTGAATAGTAAACTCCTATTCCAAGAACTGTGCCATTATTTTAAATAGACAGAAAAATATTTTTAAGGGAACGTGTTCTCATCTAGAGGACAACATTTACAATGTGAATAATTAAGGTTGAGATTTCCCCCAGTAAAGAGAGTTTAAAACCAACTATTTGAAGATATTAAACCATTCAGTTCTGGACACCAGTGTTTGGCACTCCTAACGCAAGGCCAGGGTAGTCTTTCAAGCTGGCTGTCTGCTTGTGCACTACACAAGCCAGATTAGTTAGGACCACAGCATCCAGTTTCCACAAACCACAGGGTTTGCAAGAGCTTGTTGTTGGAGCCTAGCAATACTAAATATCAGTTTGGCATATATTCTAATTGGAAGGTAGACTGACTGAACACAACACCCAAATACAGGCCCAGCTCTTTGTGTAAAGGGAAGATATTCCCATACTACAAAAGCAATAGGGGGTGCCATGAAGGCCACCTAGTGAAGGCACCAGATAGAAGGACTAAAAGCTTAACAGAAGGAAGTGCTATTATTATTGTTACCACAATATGAAATTAATTTGTGGCCTTGTCATATACTCCTGAGAGTGCCAAAACATGCTGGGGGACAAAATAAATCCATAAGGAACAGGCCCATCCATGGCTTCAAAAATATAGCTGGTGGAAGTGAATGAGGAAAAAACCTCAGTGCATTAGTGGCAGGACATCCCTGACAGCAGAAGGATCACTGGAGTTACCCTGTGAACAATGCACAGTCCTTGCATTGTTCAGAAGCAGGAGGGTCAGGCTGGATGCATCCACAGTCCTGATCCCAGAGATCATCACTAAGGGCCTTGTGCTCCACGTTACCATATGCAGGAGCTCCTCGGGCTGCAGCTGAGGTCTTTGCCCTGGATGCCATCCCCAAACTTTTCACAACCATTACTCCTGAAGCACTCTTCTGCTGAGGATCAGCAATGGAGGAGGAGACAGCTGTTAGCCAGGGATAAAAGCCATGCCCTGCCAGTGTGCCTGGTAACACGTCCATGTTCTAATCAACCAACAGTATGAAGAAGATAAACTCTCTTAAAGAGGGATAAGATGAGCCATATTTCACTCCAGGATACAATACAAAACATTTTTTACAGACTGACATCTTTGCTTCCACAGGATTTTTCTGTGGCTTTTCACTTATTTATTTTAAATTTGAGACGGATTTTGTTCCTTAAGGTCAAAACCACTCAGTTTACCCAGCTATTTTTAGCCACACTGGACAGATTCATTGAATGATTCCATGAATTATTGATAGCACCAAGAAACAGCCTGGGCATTCCTGTGATATTTGAAGACAGTGACAGCATCTCACATTTTTGCTGTGCAACTGCAAATCCAGGCTCCAGCAAAAGTCTCACAGGTTTGTCAGGGGAAGTCAGAAATGAGCCTGTTTGTTTTCCTCTGGACAACTATCTGTGCTCAGGTGCTAGAAACAGTGAATATTAGTCAGGCCTATTACAGTGAAGACAGAATAGGCTGTTGCGGGGAGGGGGGAGGGAGGGGCAGAATTTTATTATTATTTATTGTGTCACTCTTATCTGACATAAGATTTTATATTTTATGTTTTCTGGTCTTAAAAAAAGCCACACCTATCAAACCAGACAAAAGGTCCTCAGAGCAAAGAACAGCAGGGAGGAAATTGCTGCTGATTGTTCTGGAAATATCCTTCACCCAACTTACTAATTATACACTCGGTTGATCACCTATAATTATGATCTGAAAGGAAATTCTACACCCTGACAATTTAGCTGGTGTTTCTTTTTTAAAGTCAACCATTTCCACTCTAATGAAGCTCAGTATGAAGCAGCAAAACAGTGGAGGGAAAGGCTACAGACTTGAAAATGAGTGCTTGCTGTCTCATTAACATTTTACTTGCTTGGCTAGAAGTCCTTTTGTTACAGGAAACGAAGTGTTTTTATGGCCAACTCTCCTGAATCTGTAATAATATCCAATATGAATGTGATTTCTGCTTTTAAGGTACTGAGCCTCTAAATAATCTCCACTGAAACTAATGCATCCACAGTCAATGTGCAGCACTATGTAAAATACAAGTAATTGCTGCCTTGGCCAGCTACACAGCACAGCTCTAAACCTGACATTTGGCAGCTGTTAATATTTATAGCTGGATGGATCCACCTGTCAGATACAGTCTTCCCTAAAGCAAGAGTGTGTCTGGAGCTGAAGTTTTCTTTCCAGTTGGTAAAACATTAATGCCTGGCTGAGGTGCCCCTACACAGACCTAAGCTCACAGCAAACATAGAAGAGGGTTTCCCTGCACAGGTAGAGCTGACCATACCCATGACACATAGATATTCCTGGTCTTTTCTCAAAGAAACCTACAACATAACCTTTGGCACAACCTGTAAAAAAAGAGTCTTAGGAAACTGCAAGGATACAAGGCAGGAAAATCTACACTTAAGACATTTCTGAGAAATTAATACAGCAGCTATTTAAGTGAAATTTAACAGTAAATAAATTGCCATTAAGACTCTTAGTGTAGTGGGAACCTTCATGACTGTAGCCAGCAGAAAAAAAGCTAATAGCATGTCTGCAAAGATAATTAATTATATAAAACTAGGTCAAATATAAAAATGAGAAGAAAGCTACCTCTCAGCGAAGTCATTTATGTGAAAAATATGCTTCTCCTGAGCCCTGCTGTCACCTTCTCATTGGGCAACAGGTTCTAAACAAGAAACAATCAGACAGGGATGAAGTTGGGGCTTCCAGTCTACTTCCACAAGCAGCCCTGTCTAGCAAAAATGGTCCAGACATGCTCCTTCCAGCCATCTTTCACTGCAGTGACAAAGGTGTTAAGAAGGTGGAAGAAGAGATCAGTAGCAACGTCAAATGGGAAAGCATTAAGTTTGTTTCATTAACCCTAGGTTTCCTGGGGCAGTCCAGCAAAGTATTTCGGGGTAATTTATTTGTGGTACGGTGACAGGTTACAGCTCGAGATGGGTGCCTCCAAAGAGGGACCTCAAACAAAGAAATCCCTGGGCAATTATACCTTTACAGACTAAGTTCCTACCACTCATGCAGCAGTCTGGTCCAATAGTAACATTAGAGTATTCTTGTTCTTCATTGAATTCTTTCTCGTCTCTAGGCAGGCTGTCTCTCATCTTCAGAGTTTCAGCTCATAGCAGCTTCTGGCTTGATCTGGTTCAGAGACCACTTTGTGCTTAACTAGGTAGAAGTTGAACATATCTAGATGAAAGTTCACAGCTTGCAGTCTAAAGCTTCACAAATTCAGCTATTAATGCTAAGTAAGTTGCACTTTGTCATGCTTCCTTGTTTCAAGAGGCTTCATCTATGTCCATTCTTACAGCCTAACGCTGAGCAACTAATTGTAAAGGGTTGGATAGATTTTATTTCTAGCTAAAATTATTAATAGTCTTTAACACGCCTCCCTTAGTTTTTATAAAGCATTCCTGCTAATACTTTAAACACAGTTCTTGAAACCATTTTATGTTTTTAACTATTTTCCATAATTTTGTGTATAATATGATCATGAACAATAAGCATAATAGGGTCAAAACTAACAAGATTATTATAAATTCCTGTTACAGTTGGTGACCATCCAAGGAGAGTTTCCCATCAGTGATGTTCTCCATCCTTTTTTACTCTTTGAAGCACGCTATCTATTTCTTTCACATCATGGTGGATAGTAATTAGAGTTCTTTCTCCATTCCTCTGTGTATGGTTCAACAATTGATATAAATCATCATGTTTTCTTTACTATTGCAATATCCATTCCAACAGGGGTAGGCAATAAATTTTGACTTAACACATCATTTGATTGTATCAATTGATGAAATGTAACAGGAGCTGTATAAGTAAAATCACATGCCATAATTGAAGTAACGTTGCAAACACGAGTATTTGGGTGATTACTTGTATCTACAACAGTTAGCTACGAATACAGAATCACAATGGGTTCTCATACAAACTCATCCTTCTCCAGTACACATGAATACTGTTTCAGGTATCTCATTGGGATGTATTTCAAAGTGACAAATATTTTGTTCAGTATCAAGACAAATGTCTTGAACTTTGAGGGTGTTACTTTCATAAATAAATCCCTGTTGTTTTTGTACAATGCACACATCTACATCAACAGTTTGCCACTTCTTTTCATTTCATTGAAATGAAAACATATGAATGAAATTTCACTCATCCTCTGTGTTTTAGAGGATAGAGTATAGTTGCGTGATGATTTAATCCTAACACAGTGATCGGGTACACTGTGTATAGCAAAGAATTGCATATTGTCAAGATGAAAGCTATGGATGTATGGTTGATGAGGTCATAGTAAAATTGACGAGATACCACCACAATTGGAATTATTTTTCCATTTCCATGCATTATTCTGGATTACTTTTTAAATCTCTGAGGGTAATATGCCCTTTTCACGGTCTCTTATAACTGTTCCCACCCACAGATTGCATCCATATTTGAGTTTGGATATAACTAAGAGCTAGAGAAACATTATTTTGGGCTACACCAAGTGCATCTGCAATTAACTGATGATCTCTTTCATTGATTTTTTTTCCCAGTGAGGCAATATCCAACATGAGCCATTGATTAGTTCCTAATGCAAATAAAGAAGAACACAATGGGTGTTCCAATTTGCTTAATTCTCCTGTTGTGCTCAGCTTGTTTACAAGCACCTCAGAATCTATACTACTCAGGATTCCCATTCTTGTCCCTGTGATACCAGTCACATCTCTCCTTGTTCATCTTGGGGGAGGTGAGGGTTTGTCCACTTAACCATGCTAGCCATGCTGCATAAGACACACTTTGGAATGACAAGCAGGTTCATATAATAGTAGGGATGTTAATTTGCATCAACAGATCTACTTGTTTGAGAGACCACAAGGAATGAAATAGTACTTGTTGTTACCTTATATATCTAATTGCGTACAGTCCAATTTCAAGGATTTTTGGAATTAAATCCTCTCTGATTAATGTGTTGAAGTTGCAAGAGAGTTGCAACACTTATCATGATGGGCAAAAGGATGGTTGTTGACACATGGATGATGCTTTCACAAGTCATGTTAATTTTATTCTTAGAAGTGTGTGGCACTGTCAGGCAGCAGGTGTTGTTATTGGGACAGTGACATATACAGCAACTGCTGTTCACATTTCTCAAGGTTAAATCATAGACTTTATCTGACAACAAAAGGTAAGATTTTTATCATTGGGTCATGTATAATGTAGGAAAATTATCTTCCTGTTGGCTTTGTTAACTTTCCCTGGGTTTGGATCCCACTACTGATATACTTAGCCATGCTGTAGCAGTCACCAGGGTTGACCATACAAAGAGTAGTGAGGTGTCCCACTTCATTTTTATCGGTGTAAGCATTCTTCAGGAGTCTGTCATTCCTCAGCTGATTAACTATGAACCACTCATTTGACACAAGATTGGTGTGTCCAATTTTCTTTTCCTAAAATTTTAACAGCCAAATAAGAACATAATAAGACAGAACATGGCCCTTCCTATTTAGTCTCTAATTCAGATTTTCATTAAAAGACTTAAAACTTTATCCCCAGCTGTGTATTTTGTACTTGTATTTCAGGAGGTGTGGGTGGACAGCACTGAAAAAATATTTAAGATTTTCTAACCTTTTTTGCATACAGAGTACATACTGGATCAGCCATTCATCTCCACCCAACAGGTTGGTCTTAGCTGGGATATAAGTCCCTGATGTGGCTAAATGCCTCCCAAAAAGAATTTGAGCTGGTGTTAGTCCTATGGGTTGTCATGGATCATTTTGAACATCTCACAGAGCTAAATTCAATGCTTATGGTCATTTCAAGTGAGTGTGTGTTCATATTCTTGCTATCTTTTCTTTTAATGTTCTGCTCATTCTTTCTACCTGTCCTGAGGACTGGGAGTGATAGGGAGGGTGTAAACATCTTTCTGTTCCTAATGATTTATATAGTTGATTGATTGATTATGTTTGCTGTGTTTGATTCAGGCACCACTGCCTGAATCAATTGACTACAAAACCTCATACCTTAGTATTATTTCTTTTCGTAAGGCTTTTACTACATTCCCTGTGTTGGCCTTCCCTGTTGAGAAGTCATTTACCCAGTCTGATAGCTGTTCTACTATTACTAGTAAGTGTTTGCACCTACCACAGATGGCACATTCGTATAATTTATTTGCAGTCTTTGAAAAGATAAGTAGGACCGTGAGTCGTACCCCTAACTGAACTTGGCTTGTTATTTGAAAACTTTTGGCCAGTCAGGCAACATACTTTTCATAAAATCTGTTTTCCTCTAATTGTTCATGTTCCATCATCATTTTGTTTTGCTTCCCACTTTTTCTTTTCTTTTGCTGAGCAGTCTCTCTCATACATGGTTTGGGGGTCAATTAAATTTGGCCATTAGCACTGTCTCACTGTTGGAACTGCAACCATACATTCTCTCAGAGGTTGTTGGACTGTTGCTTTTGCAGCTACATCAGCTAAGGCATTCCCTTTACTAATTTCTGTAGTTCCTTTGTATGGGCTAGACAATATATCACTGCAACTCCTTTTGGCAGGTGGACTGATTCTAACAAATTGCATATTTCTCTTCCATCTTATATTCTTTCCTTATGATGTGAAAAATCCCTGTTCTTTCTACAAGACACCTGTTGAGTGGCATATCCCAAAGGCATACCAAGATTTCATATAGATGTTGACTCATTTCCCTTCTCCCACCTGTGCTGCACACATCAGAACTACCAGTTCTGCTCCTTATGTGCTCATCCTTGATGAGAGAGGTTCAGTCTCTATTAATTGTTCTTGGCTGACCATAGCATATCCTGTCCATCATTGTCCATACAGGCAGTAGAATGAGCCATCTACAAATAGAACTAGATTTGGATTACGCAAACGAACATTAGTTAAGTTGGTTCAAAATCTACTTGGAGTGTGCATCTCCTGCTACCACTGGTGATGTTCTTG
This sequence comes from Rhynochetos jubatus, assembly GCA_027574665.1. Lineage (NCBI taxonomy): Eukaryota > Metazoa > Chordata > Aves > Eurypygiformes > Rhynochetidae > Rhynochetos > Rhynochetos jubatus. Next base: position 34,879,704 of record CM050653.1, read on the forward strand.
TCCATCATCAGGCAATGGTATTAGGGCTGCTGGATTCAGACCTTTGCACCTTTTCAAGACTACATTATCTGTCATTAGCAGATTCAGTTCATACCTATGTGCCCATTGTGGTGATAATTCTTGAGTTGCATATTGTTTTAACAGTATTTTTACCTCAAGTGTGACATAAACTATTACAGGATGAAGGGGCAGGTTGTTTTCTAATGTTGTTGCTGCTGCCACTGACTTCATGCAGGCTGGTGCCCCTTCTGCCACTGGATTTAGTTGAGCAGAATAATATCTAACTGGTCCCTGACAGGGTCCTAATTTCTGTGTATTTGCACCACTGGCTATCCCTTTATGTTCCTACACACAGAAATTGAAGGGTTTTGTATAATCTGGGAGCCCAGAACAGGGGCAGATGCCAAGGTTCCTTTTATTGTTTTAAAAAAGCTTGTTCGCTCTCTGGGCCCCTTCTAACCCTCTGACAAAACCCCATAGCTTCCAGAAACCCTCGTAGCTTCTTCTTTGTGACTGAACAGGGGAACTTTACTATAGCCTCTACTCTTCCTGGGTCTATTACTTGCTGTCCCTCCTTCAAAATGAAAACTAAATATTTCACCTCTTTTTGACACAGATGGAGTTTGGAAGGAGATGTATGATGGACCTTTTCTGCTAGGGCAGTATGTAGGTGTACAGTCTATTATCAAGCATATACAGAATCACAGAATCACACAGGTTGGAAAAGACCTATAAGATCATCCAGCCCAACCACCAACCCAACACTACCATGCCCACTAGACTTTGTCCTCAAGCGCCGTGTCTACAATTTCCTTGAGCACCTCCAGGGATGGTCACTCCACCACTTCCCTGGGCAGCCCATTCCAATGCCTGACCACTTTTCAGTAAAGAAGTTTTTCCTAATATCTAATCTAAACCTTCCCTAGCACAAGCACTTGCTATCAACAAATCATCTACAAATTACACAAGAGTTGATCCACTTGATAATTCTATATCTTTTAAATAATATCCCAGTACACATGAAAAGATTGTTGGCAACCTTGTAAACCCCTGTGGGACACACATCCAGGTAAATTGTTGCCTCTTCCATTTAAAGGCAAACAAGGGTTGGCTGCCTTCATCTCATGGGATACTAAAGGAAGTGACAGCTAAGTCAAACACAGTGAAATATTTAGCCCGATGCAACATTTGTAAAAGTATGGTGGAAGTATTAGGCACTACTGGATAATGAGCCACCACGTCCAAATCCTGCACAAAGAAGTTTTCTGTGTCCCCATCTTAACCCACTTTGTTCTTTTTTACAAGGAGTATGGGAGTATTATATGATGACATACATACTTCTAAAATTCCTTGAACTAAATACTGGTCTATTTGCTTTTGGATGTTTTTCAGCTTCTGGGGGAATAGGATACTGTTTTACAGCTGGTCGGGTTCCTCCCTTAATTTTTATGCTTATGTATGACTTGAGCTGAAACTAACAATCCTACATCAGTGCTGGTTCTACTCCACAACTTTTTTTTGGTACAGATTTCAATACTTTCAGTATTTTTAGCTCATTATTTGGGATTTCAGTGGTCACACTCATCGCGTGATTATTAGGTCCATCCCTTCAGGCAACAAGTGTAATTCTATGTTTAGGGCCTGCAAGAAATTTCTTCTCAGTAAACATACTGGAGAGCTATTACAAATCTTCCCTATACACTTTTGTTTCCTATCATTAGCAATAGAGGTCTACTTAAACTTCTTTTCCCTTCCCTGTGACTCCATGTATCAGGACTTTATATTTAATTTTGGATCCCTTCGGAGTAAAATTTAAAAGTGCTAACTTAGCTCCTGTGTCTGCAAAAAACTTCACCATCTTGACCCTCCACTTTTCCCACTAGATGCCTTTTCTGGTCTAAATGAATTCCCCACATACCAAAAATTACTTATCATTCTAATTCCCCAGGGTCTTCAGGGTACTCCAACTCCTGTCATTTCAAGTGGCTAATCTTGGGCTATTTCTTCACACTGATGTTCCCCTCTCTAGTCCAGACCCATGGACAAAGGGGAGAATTCCATTGTACATATCCTCCATTCTTGCAATAGTACCTTCCCTTCTTTCATCCCCTCCTATCTTTCTCACTCTTTTCCCAAGTCTTGGCCAGAAACCTGGGTCTAGCCTTTCTCTTCTTCATCCCCTATCTTTCATTTTCAAGTTTCTCGTTAAAACCGATGCCAGAAAATTGTCTGTCTCTCTCCCTCTCTATTCGACCTCTTGTTTTTCCTCCCATCTATCATATACAAATACTGCTACACTTAAAATTTTCTGTAAAGTTTCTCTTTGCCACCCTGGCATAGGTTCTTGAAAACATTTCTGTAAGTCAGGGGCCATCTGATCTACAAAAACACTAATTGCAAATGCTGCATTAAAATTTTGTGTTGTCATTCTCCCATGTCTTAAGTCTTGTCAGTCATCCCCAGAAGTCACTGGGATGTTCATCTGGTCGCTGTCTATACCCTTGTCCTTTTGTCCAATTTACTCCTGACTTGCTACATGTCCTAATGGCTTCTATTAAGTTCCAAAGTGCTCCTGCACTTTTACAATCCCAGTTTGGATCACTTGCTAGCCAGAGGTTTCTATTTCCTCTGTCTCACAGTGCTATTTCTACATTTTTATGAATTAGTTTGTGGTGCTCATCTGTTCAAAACATTTCTGCTAAAAGTATCTGGCTATTTCCCCAGTTGGGGTTTTACACTGTGCCTATGTCAGAAAACAACGGAACACATCTTTTGGCATCTTCTCTTAAACTCAGCATTTTGCTTCCCCATAAAGCTGAGTATCTGGGGTTCTAGGGTTGGTTAGCAACAAGGAGGAGGGTTGACCCCACCTGCTCTTCCTTGCTGAAAGGCAGCAGGATTAGGCAATGTGTTAGAAACCACAGGCTAGAGTCTGGCAGCTGGTAAATTAGAAGTAGGCAATAGAGAAGGAGAATAAGTAACTGATTGATCCTTAGACATATAAGGTGGGGGAGACAGTGTTGGAGCATTATTTGGGGGCCTGAAATGGAATTCAGCTACCAATGCTAAGGAAGTGGCACTCTGTCACGTTTCCTTGCCATTTAAAGGGGGTTCATCTATGGTTGACTTTTGTGGCCTAATGCTGAGCAACTAAGTCTAAAGGGTCAGATTGATCATATTTTGAGTTAAACCAATTAATATTCTTCAACACCAAGAGGTAAAGATGAGCACACCTGTACAAGCTGGAAATTAATATTTCTAAATAGGACTTTCAGCTGTTCTATCCATCCTTCCACAGAAACTGAGGCCATTTTTGTGTTTTACATCTCTCTCAGACATGCATTATTTGAATTCAAAGACAAAAGCAACATGTGACACAGGCCATCTGATGCAAAAAGCCAGTAACCTAACACAGGTGAGGCAGGTTCTTCAAGCACCCCAGAACCAAGCAGAGGACCCTCCTACTACCCAAGAGATTCCCCTTGCCCAGAAATCTCCTCTCAGGGAAACATGCCTCCTGCTCAGGACTTTATTTAACCAATCGCTACAATGGATGCCTTTGAGCCACCTCCTCAGAGAGCAGGGCCAGCCACACCCAGAGCGCCTAATTGGGTCAGTGCCATCCACTCTAAGAATCTGTTAAAATCTTTCCTGTCACCTTCAATGATACTGGAAGTCAACTTTTCCTTAGAGGATTTCATTTCTGCAAGCTGACTTGCTCTCTGACAGGAGGAAAATGAATTGCAGTAGAGATTATTTTCTGCTCACACTAGTTTGTACATTAGTGTCTCTCATTTTCACTGTTCCTTGCATTGCTATCCCTTTGAGATCTTATCTCCTCTCCAGCTGTGTCTATACTGTGTGGTATCAAGTGTCTTCTGTTTGTGAGTGTGAAGTTTTGTGAAAAAACTTCCTGTCATCATGGATTCTTAGCAGCTCAACTCAAAGTTGTCTTATGAGCTTGGATTGAAGTGGATATTGCTAGGCTACTAGCACAGAAATATTGTCACTGTGAAAACTTGTTTTACTCAATACATCATTATTCAAAGAACAGAGACAAGGAGTCAACTTGGTCCCATTTATCTTTCATATCAATCACACAGGCCAGGGATTTGAAACACTGAGTGACCTTGTGTGCATTAGTTCCAACAACATCTGGGAAAACAAATAGACTCACAGGCACCAAAGTCTAACTAGTAGCTTGGGATTGTTTCCATTGGTGACAAGCAGCAGAGGCTGGGAGAAAAGGCAAAAGACTGGCATGTTTTTTTCCTCAAATTGGTGCCATTTCATCAGTTCATAGTAGGATTTCGTGAGCATGGGATGATCAGAAGGGTTGAAAGGTTTGGTACATGTTATGGTTTAATTAACCCCAGCTGACAATGAAGCACCACACAGCCGCTCAGTCATTTCCCCCTGGTGGGATGGGGGAAGAAAATCACAAGAGTAAAAGTGAGGAAACTCGTGGGTTGAGATAAAGACAGTTTAATAGATAAAGCAAAGGCTGTGCACGCGACCAAAGCAAACGAGGAATCCATTCACCACTACTGATAGGCAGGCAGGTGTTCAGCCATCTCCAGCAAAGAGGGCTCTGTCATGTGTAACAGTTCCTTGGGAAGACGAACACTGTATGTCTGAACATCTCTGCCTTCCCCCTTCTTCCCCCAGCTTTATATGCAGAACATGATACCATATGACATGGAATATCAGTTTGGTCTGTTGTGGTCAGCTGTCCCAGCTGTGTCCCCTCCCAGATTTTTGAGCACTTGCAGCCTGTTTGCTGGTGGGGTGAGGAGCAGAAAAGGCCTTGACTGTGTCTAAACACTGCTCAACAGTAACGAAAACATCCCTGTGTTATCACCACTCTTTTCAGAACAAATCCAGAACACAGCCCCATACGAAGTACTATGAAGAAAATTAACTTTACCCCAGCCAAAATCAACACAGTATGAAAAGCAAATTTAATTTTCACTGTTTGAAAATTGTGTATAGGATTGTAAGTTTCAATTAATTATTAAATTTGCACTTCACCTTGTTTTACGAGAATAGAAAATTAATTAAAAGAATTTTTAAAAATGTGAGTTTTAGACATGTACAGGATCTTTGGCATTGTGAACAAAGTGATGGTGGCTCAAAGCTAAGAGTGACTCAAACATCAGCTACTGAACAGAAACCCTTCTTCCATGAATATTAGTGTACCTCTTTTCCAGTCTTAAACTGAGCCAAGCACCCCTTTCCTTATCAAGATGGTTTTCTAGAGTCTTTCCTGGTCTTCAAGACCAATTCTTCTAGAGATATTTCTCCAAAGTAGACTAGGTCAGGTTCTCCTTATGCATTGTGACTATCTTACCCTGTCCCTAGAACAGTACAAAGGTCTCTTATGCACACCTGCCATAGCTAGATTAGAGTTTGAAAAGTTTTGCCAGAAAGTCCAGACCTTGTATTGTAATCCAAGTCTGAAGTCCTAAAAGAGTCCAATGCTGTAAAACAAGAAAGGAAAACAGATTCAAAGAGTAGATTGTGGTCTTTGTTATTTGATTTCAGATGTTTCCCTGACACAATAAGCAACACCACATGAACAGGACCTTACACAACACTGCGTGGGAGTGCAATTCAGATTCGCCCTTCTGATATTGAGGGCCAGGAACCTCAATTTCTAAGGCCTGACAGCATAAAATTGTGCAGAAACCAATAAACCCTGCCATAGCAGTTCTGATATGAGGTTTTACCAGAGGCCAAGAACTTGTCACCCACAGCATATCATTTCAGATAGATCATCTAGGAAGACTCCCAATGCTTAAAGACCTTCCATCACAGACATCACACTAGAGCATCACAAATTGTTCCAGCAGTTACACATTCTCACAGAAACCATTGTACCATATTTGCTACTGATAACTGACTAACTTCAGATTTCAGTCCTTGGCCTATCTTTCAGAAAACTCTTCCTTATTTAATCTGCTGTGGGTCAAACTACAAAAAGGTTGAAAAATTTGATTCTTCCCAAAGTGAAATACATAGGTGGGAGTAAGATGCATTAGCCTCCCTACACAATAGGTAGGGGTAGACTCTTGTCCCAGAAAGATAAGAACTGCTGGTATGAAGTAGAAGGTTAGTCAGGAGGAAATATCTAGGACAGAGCCACATCTGCATCTCTGGTAGCCAGGAACTAGTCACCTCTGTCTTCTGAAGATCCCTCACCCCACACATACCAGGACAGAACCATCCTCCCGGAGGTAAAGGTCAGTGTCTTTTCTGTGGAAGAGCTATGGAGGATTCAGTCTTCTTTCAAAATGTATGCACAGGTGGTGGTGTCCGCCTTTTAAACCAGCTCACTGACAGAGCACTCCCATGGGAAGATGAAAACTTGAGTTTCAATCCATCCTTGGCTCAGAATAGAGAAAGTTCGCATTCACATCACCACTTCCTTTTTCAAAAAAAGTGCCCAACACTGGGTATATATGGAAACCTGTATTATATTATCTTTTCTCACTCCCTGGCCTCTCAATTTGTCAATGGCTTCTGCAGAGTGGCATAATTTCAAGAACTGATTAAAGAGTGCTACCCATCACCAGAAATCTCTCACTATAGCCTTGTACTTGCGTTACCGTCTCAGGAAATGAGGTCGCACTGAACATCAGCCCTGCATTTCCCAGGTTGGTGCACATCCCAATTGCGCTTTATACTAACACAAACCTCCCTGCATTTAACGTGGAGCCCAATGCTGGGTACTTTCATCATCTTAGGGCTCTCATCAATGACATCCCTGAGGCACAGATCCCAGGGAGGATGTTAGCCAGGCCAAGACACAGACCATTCTCTTGTCAAGCAAGAGACAATTCTGGTCTGCAGTCTTGTGGAGCTTCAAAGCCAAACAAGGAAAGCATCTGTGAAATATAAGCATCTCCAGGCACTATAGTAGCTAAGAGGAGGTTTAGTAAGGGTGCAGGTTTAGATGTAGAGATCTGAATTCCACATGCATCCTGTATCAGGCATTTCAGCAGCTGGAGACTTTGTAGGATCCATGATCAATTAATTCCCTAACTTTTATCCTGGATTACATAAACAAGTTTAATCTTTGGTGCCCCATTCTTGCAGCTGACTTTGAAAATTTTAAATTTTCTGGATTTACTGGGAAAAGAGAGACACACTACTGCCCCTGTAAAATACATTGCAACACAGTAACATCCCCAAGCAATGGTTTTTGTTGGGTTTTTTTTTTTTTGGGGGGGGGGGGGGGAGGGGGGGAGGGGGGCACAGTTTGGGGCAGGGGAGGGGTTGGATATTAGAAATTCTGCTTATGATAAGATTTTCAAGAGTCTGGAAGGCAGATTGTGTGCAATTTTGGTGACTTCTTCCTCCCTTCATAGATGCCCTTTTTTTGCCAGAAACAAAGAAACTACGAAGGGATAGACATCGCTTCTAAAAGTGTGTGAAAGTGTGTATCTGGACTTTTCCAGTTAAAAACCAAAGGGGAGCTCTTAAATAGATCTAGTGGTGAGAAATTCATTAAGTGCATTATGTCCTCTGAAGTATTTCAGCATTAACTTTGGTAAGCTTTGCTATTTCTTTTTTGTGGCACATGCAAATAAAATGTGATGATCCACAAGAGAAGCCAAGCCTACTTTTCTGCTAAGACCATCAACTTAATGAATAATTAGTGTAAGAATATTAGTAACATTAATGCTTAATGAGTTGAATCTTCTTTGCATCATATCCTCTAGTTTCTCCAGCTTGCTAAATAAAAGTTTATTTATTGTCTTAAATTAAAGGACATTTCTGAAATGAGATATAATAAAATTGCAAAGAAGGAAAAGCTAATCAAGATAATTAAAATGAAAAATTGCTAGAATAATTCACTTTCACCTGCAGTTGCAGTATAGTTGAACTAAGAGTTTCTAATTAAATGAGAAAGTATGTGAAGTGCAGTTCAGCTGATTTGCATTTATGGAACTGGAAGAAAATATTACCTTATTAAAGTGAGTTTCAGAGGAAATGTCATAGCACAGAGGTTGGCCTGACTTGACTTTCTAGTAGATTATGCAGTCATTTATAAATTTGACTGCTTCACAGAGCCAGCTCCTTTGTGGCTCTAAATCAGCATGGTCTCACTGAAGTTAATGAAGCCACATCAATTTATAGCAGGTAAGCATCTGCCCACTAATCCTTTTAAATGTATATATTGCTGCAGAGAGCAAAACTCAGCTACATCTGCCACTGTGTACACCTGAAAAAGATGCCAGTGAAAGATGGCACAATGCTGCTGTGCCCACATAATCGATTTATCCAAATTCTGCTGCTTGGACCAGGGCTATAGCACCCTGTCTGCCTCTAGTGATTTATTCCTGCAGCTATGTACAAGAAAATGAGCTAGGTGAAACTTGCTTGCTATGTTTTTGGTGAAGTCTAGCCCATGAATACCACTGCTCTCCGTGCTGAAAACCACCATATTTACCCCAATCTGAATCTGAGTTGACCTCCTATGTTCACAGCTGGGAAGAAGGCCATGTGCTTTTGTTTGCACTGCCTGATGTGATGCAAAATCCCCTTCACGGTGGGGTCTCTGTGCTTTCCTACCTGCAGTCCCAGCAGCAAGGTTAATCCAACACCATGGCTGCAGTAAAAACAAGGAAACCAATCCATATTTCTCCAAAAGGAAGCAGCCTATTACTTTATAAATGTGGAGTAACTGATGCCTAATCCTGCATTGCCCTGCTGCCTGTGTACACATTCTTGATACAAATAATTGAGGGTATTCGCAGTATTTCATTCTGATTAGGTTAATCTAAGAAAATTCTTGGATTTTAAACTCCAAGGCAGAAGGAAAGGATCTTCTGAGATTTAAATAATGTATTTCATCTCACAGATGGAGTCAAGCGGAACTCTAACTGTGGGAATCTGCTGCAACATCACAAGTACATCTAGATTATAAAAATATAATACTTGATATTGGCAGTGTATTTACAATCTCTCTTTAAGAAACCAGGATTCAGTCTATTGAAGAAGCAAATGTTATTGAAGCTATTTTGTGCTTATATTTTATACTAAAGAAAGTGACCCCTTCCATCGTGCCTTTGCTGTGAAAACCGCAGGTGGTTTTGGGAGACATTCTGTGGTCAAGCATTCAGCTGTCAAAGCTGTGTTACATCAGAGTCAGCAACAACAATGACCTGCTGGCAGAGGTAACAAGATAAGCCAACAGAAGAGAAACTACAGAGAGAGAAGACTCATTTCCAGCACGGCTTCATTCATTGCAGATACAGGCCTAAATTAACCTTGCAAAACTGTCATGAAACCTATCAGGCCAAGCATAAAATTTACAACTCTGTCATATAACAGTGATGACAACAAGACATTCAGTTCACCTGTCAATTTGATTGCTCAGCCCAGATAAAGAGCAAGAGTTTTGTGGAGCTGTTTCGGTTGACAAGCCCCAATCACAGCCGTGTCATAGCACAATATCCAGCAATGTAGTCTCACTAATTAAGGGGCTGTTCAGCCCAGTCTTTTCCCCAGCTGCCAGAGGTGAGGAGATAGCTAAACAGCACAGACCAACCTCGCTGTTAAACACAGACAGATGTGTCACTAGGTCAGGTGACCTTTTGGACCCTTTTGATTTCAAGTGCATGACTCTGGCTTCTTTTTATTTATATTTTAAATCCTTTCACTTTACTGTTAACTATGGAATTATATATGGGCTTGGAAAATCCATTTTACAAAACCTAAGTTTTCTTAACACTGATTATGCAAGAACATATATTTATGTTGATTTTCTATGCTACATGCCACAGGGACTTTTCTACATGCTTTAAGCAACCTTTGTTAAGATTAAGAATAATATTCAATGCTACAATGCTTCACGGACATTTTCTCAGAACCAAAGTAGAGTCTAGTTAGGAGAAGAACAAAACAAGATCACAGCTAAGTGCAGTTATTAAAGTGCTGTAGTTTCTACTGATTTATGTAGTCCTGACACTAAGTAATTCACTGCAGATTTCCTTAATCTTGCATTTAGGATTAAACTATGTAATAACCATTTTCAATACAAAATTAGAAGTTCACTAAATCTGTTCTAATGTACAGTTTGCTTGGTGCTTTCAGAAAATTAAAAAACAAACAAAAAAAACCCCAACAAAAAACAAACAACAAACCATGAGCTCACAGCTGTGAATATGACCTCCATTTAAACATGATGGTATTTCAGTAGTAAGACTGGTTTAGAGATTGCTACAATATATTGTGATCATCACAGCTTATAGAAGCACACAAAAGGTCAAGGGAATAATATGTTTATACCTCCTCCCTCTTCTACCTCCTCCATTTCACAGCTGGCTACACAGGAATGCAAAGTCAGTTTGGAGAATCATGTTGCTGTGTGAAACCAGTGTAACTTTCTCTCCTGAAAATCAATGGAGGAGCAGGTTGAAGGATAAGTAGATATGATCAAATGATTGGAGCAGTGCACCTTGTCAAGTGCTGACAAACATTTTAATCATTGTACTGATGTACAGCTTGGGCATAAAGCACCAGGTTTCTGTTGCACTAGAACAAATGACTTAAACACATTCATTTCACTTTGCACCTCCTTCAGCCTTTCAAGAGTTTCTTGGAAAGGAGAGCAATTGTCACTGAAGACTAGGTTAAGCACATCTAGGTGTTGGAAAGATGTATAACAGATGGAGTAACAAGTTCAAAAGACAAACATCTACATGCTACAATGTGTATTCCAGATACATCAGCTGATTTCCTGAAGTCATTATAATCCTGCCAAAAATCTTCACCAATCATTTAATCACAAGTCAATTTTAAAAAATCATGTAACATATCCAGAAACAAACCAACTGGAATCAAGGCAAAGAAACAAGAAAATTCTGTTCCTGGGAAAAGGAGTAAAAGAAAAGTCAACATAATCAGTATATAAAATCAATAAAACTATATTTCATTGGATGAAAGCACCAGGAAACAAATAAGTAAGCAAATAAATAAACAAAGGGAAGAGAAAGTAAGCTGTCTTGAGAAAGAAGTATGGAGTTCAGAAGGTTGCTGCTCTGATTGGCCAGGGGTTCTAGATCTTCAGTTAGTTTAGAGTTGACTTCTGGGAAGTGCCAGGCAGACGGTGGTTAAAAGAACTATGAGAAGTCTTGCTGAACAGGTTAATCATCTCTTCAAGATCCCAAGAGAGAAAGTTAGGATGCTGACACCACTGACAATAACTACTGTTAACTATTGTCATAGAATATGATGTCATAGAATACTAAGAACTTCTGTAGGTTTTCTGTTTTTAAATTTCTTTTGTAACAGTTTCCAGCTCTGTATTCAGGAGTACATTAGCTTCAATAAAAAAATTTGCAGTGTTCTCAAGCACCACAGGAGTTTAGGTGAAGTTGTCTGATGCTTCCTCAGTGATGAGTCTGGTAGAAATAGCGTGTGGCTACACTACCTCTGCAAGTTCAGGTGAGCTGGAAAGAGCCAGGAAGTAGGACATGCATCTGGGTAAGCTGCAAGTTTGCAGGGAAGTTTGATGCTGCAAATGCCAAGTTCTGAGGAAAAGCCTCTCGCAGACCCCAGCTAGGAGGGAAGAAGCAGCTAAGAGGCAATTCACAACTTGTCTCAAAGATGCTTGCCCTAGTATCTAACACTACTGTATTTGCTTTGGTTGTGGAAAGAAACCTACAGCTTCGACTTGTACTGCAAATACCTAGAATAAAAGACCACCTGTCCTAAAAATCAAACCTTAAAAGTAGTACACAGTCTAGGATCACAGGTAGGGATGCATTTATGGAAGTTTGACAGTTAAGCTAGTGATTTACCTGGTTCACCTTCTTAAATAAAAATTTTATCAAGTTGAACAAAATCATTTACATTCATCTTAAAGAAAAACCATTCTACATTGACTGATCCTCCATGTGACAGCAGACCTTACCTGAAATTAATACAAGCCCTAGATGACCTCATAACCTAGTAAATTCTGTTGACTTCATCTCCCTTGCCCAAATTACTTTACTCATTCTGAAGTCTAATACCTATTGAGGTGGTGTTATCAACTGAAACTGCAGGGAAACATAATTAGCCAGGCTTTTCATGGCAGTATTTTATTGCCTTTACAGATAGTGTTTCATTCTATTTATGTCTACCAACACAACAAATCTTATGGGACTGCCCTATTTTGGTAATTGTCTGAGCACATTGATTTCTCACTAGCAATATTGCTCAAATGATATAGTTCTGAAGGACACTAAACAACAACAAAACAAATCAAGGCAGTTATTACAGCAGCAGTGTAATTTATTTACTATTCTCCTCACTCCCCCAGTAAAAATAACATACACTCTTTGTTACAGACCACTATGACTGCAGATATTAAGGGCTTTTATATGCTCATGGATTAGTTGCATTTCTTCATACAATGTAAATGCAGAATAAGGGCCTTTTGTTATAAACACAGATCATGAACAGAATGTGGTTCACAGTATAAGAGGGGTCATACATGACAAACAGTGCCAGATAACTGATGTTTAATTTAATTTCCAGTTTATTAAACAAGCAAAAAACTGTTAGTGTATTTCAGAATAAAAAGCAACCAAAAGTACAGGACATATAAACTGAACAACAAGGTCACACTTGAGGTAAAGAACTTGGTTAATTCTCAGGTTTTCAAATATCTAGATGATCTCCAAGGATCTTTCAATTGGATAATTCAAGTAGCTTCATGGTGCCTAAAACACATACCCATTCACACCAGCTCAAGTACAACTCTCTGAATGTATCTAGTGAATGATGCCAAAAAACATTTCTGAGAATGAGGGCATTTCTTCAACACTGAGTTGATGGAAATACATTGTGGAAGTCTGGATGGTGTCTTAAATGTTTCATAATCTGTATTTTTCTAAAAGAAAGTGTTCCTAGACAGTCAGTCAGGGACTTCAAAATGTACCATCAGATGAGCCATATAAATCAAGCAAGTTTAAGATCTAAACCCATGGAAATAAAATACAGTTGAAGTCATAAGAAGTGGCAGGACATCTTTCAAGTACCATTATATTGTGTCTCAAATGTACTGAAGGATGATAACACATAATGGTGCAGAAATAACATAATTCATTAACATCAATACACAGTAGTAGGTAATAAAATTATTCAGAGCTGCAGTGTCATTAATCTAAGACAAGTGACACAAATGAAACTGAACATCTGAAGACAATATTGCAGGAAAAGTCTAAATGGAGAACATGTCGAAGAATCTGAGCTGCATACAAAGAACACTGTTGTTAGTCTCCTCAACCAAGTAGTACTGTCATTTTAATCATGGCGTAAAATAGGTTTGCAAAGACAATTTTGTGTTATAATCCCAGTGTAGCTGCAGTTTAACCTCTTTCCACTAGGATTCCGAGAGGCAGAAAGGCGCAAGCATGGCCAGATGAACAGAGAGCAAAAGGCCACATTTCTCAGCTACACTGATGCAATATTTGGAGCTGCAGTGGATCCTGGGCGAAATGATGCTTAGGGAGTGTCTGTAGGCAGTCAGCACGGGACAAGAGTTGGGAAGTGGTTAGATCTTGCGTAGAAGTAGGACCATGGAGCAACAGGGGCAGGTGTAAAGAGGAAAGATCAAAACAAACTAGAGACTGAGAGGTGGCAAGCTGAGGTGGATCGATAGCAATTTGTCATGTGAAAGAGAGCAGGGAAACAGAACAAAGAGCAGCACAGAAAGCAAAAAAACATAGTAAGGTTCATCTTAAGGTACCCAGAGAGGGAAAAGTGCAAGCAGAACCTACTTTCCTATAGTGTTGGGACCTGAAAGGGTGAATGAGCTTTTATTTCAATATATTGAAAACTAATCTCCTGGCAGCAGAAGAGATTAACAACACAAAAGATAAATGTTAGACTGTCATTAGACTTTCAGAACTCATTGCACACATTCCTGCTGTCATATTTCAGCATCCCATTAGAAATCACTGGTATTAAAGGCCATTTCAAAGTGGGACCTTCCTGAAAGTGTTTTAGAGCAGTACTGATCTTTCATGATGACAGGGGAAAAACCTCATTTCACTCATGAGACTGCTCCTGCATCAGCTTCTAAATTAATCTGGGACCAAATGCCCAGACAGACGCACAGTGCTAATGACAGAAACCTCTTGCTTGTAAGAAACAGCATTTTTTTCTTCTAATTAAAAAGCAACCCAGCACATGATATAAGGGAGAGGCTGATTACCTATGAGACTGGTTTGATAGCTGGAGTTGTTGTTGTAGCAGCCATGGGATTCCCAGAAGTGATGCTGCAAAGAACACCAGTTCAGCATTGATTACTGTACACAGAAACAATGGATCCTACTGTCCATCCCAGAAATAGGAGCCTGGTTTCTTAGTCAAGGAGATCTCAGAAAGATGTTAATCGTTCCTACTTTTTGTAAAAGGTGAAATGCTAAACCCTGGGGGTTTTTTTTGACTGTCTTCAAAGAGCAGATTTTGCTTTAGTAGAAGAAGATGACTAAAGGCGAGTCCTGCGTCTTGACTATCTATGAACTCAAAAATGATACAAAATGTGGGTGTTTTAGGCTTGTCTTCAGTGTTTTAAAAATATAACACACCACTGTTGCTATGAAACTTAGAAGAAAGCTTTGCTCTGACACAAAATATGACCCAGTGTCTCGAAGAGCCAGACTGTTTGAGTTTTCTGGGCCAGACCATCCAAAGCTCCTGACCCGTAAGTGACTGTAGATCTGCCTTTTGGTGGGGTTTATCCCATGGCAGATGCAACATAGAGTAGCATAGAAAAGGAGACTCTATACATAGCAAGAATGCATAAAGCCACATCTGAACCTCCGTATGCTCACATGGAGATGGAGAAATCCAGCAAGCATGGAGCCTGCCAAAGAATAAACATTGGTTTGATTTCATAGTTGTGTCCAGACATTAAAAATGTCTTTTTTATTTTTAGTGTGCTCCAATGGTGATATCCTTTAGAGTTTTTATTGTGATGGGTAATCCCAGTTTCACCTTCTTGTAACTCTTCCCAGTGTGGGACAGGGAGGGGAAAAATAATGTAAAAAAAAAAAAAAATAGCTATTGTGGTCACTGAGTCTTGCTAGACTCCCACTATCATGTGTGGAGACTGAGAAATATCTCAAAATGTCATTTCAGGGCTGGAGCCTAATTTAACAAAACAAAACAAAAAAATCACATAGTTTAACTAATTTTGTTGGATGTTATGCCATTAAATCTCTGATTTTACTTTATTTCCAAGAATGATGTCATTGCTCACTCCAATGTTTTATATGCCTCCTTGGGCACTGCTCTTGGTAGGAATTTCACATTGTTCATTAAATTCCAGCCTGTGCACAGCGCCAGTACCCAGCCTATGCATGGTATGTGGTTTACTTGATAGGCGACCAAGGAGACTTGCTTGCAGGAAGCCCTCTACCTCCCAGGTTTAGGTGTTCTCTTCTTTGTCTTTGGCAGCATAACACTGTTCCCAACTTTTTGCATTCACTTTAACCTTTTAAATCCATTCATTGAGGCACTAGCATGCTTTCTGTGAAAAAGGCACACTGGCCTCAGTCCTACATGGAATGCTTTACTCAAGTATTTAACTACCTAATCAGTCTTGCTTAATAAAAACTGACATATTAAATACTGTTTCTGCTGAAGTACACTTCGCTGATTCTCCTGGTGATTATTTGATTGTAATGTCAATAAATCAGTCACCAGGAACAAAACCAAAACAAAACCAAAACAAAACCAAAACAAAACCAAAACAAAACCAAAACAAAACCAAAACAAAACCAAAACAAAACCAAAACAAAACCAAAACAAAACCAAAACAAAACCAAAACAAAACCAAAACAAAACCAAAACAAAACCAAAACAAAACCAAAACAAAACCAAAACAAAACCAAAACAAAACCAAAACAAAACCAAAACAAAACCAAAACAAAACCAAAACAAAACCAAAACAAAACCAAAACAAAACCAAAACACCAGTTAATGTGGTCAAGTGTAGGAATCTTAAAGTGGAGAGAAAAGCAGCACAACAAGAGATCTGGAAGGGAAGATGTTGGACCTTGTTAGTAACAATTGTATTCTTACCCTCATTAGCAACAAAGCAAGCCAACCCCTCCCAATACCAATCAAGACTAATATGAGGTGAAAAGGATTCCTTCCCTGAGAATAACTGCAAGACAAAATACACCAAGGAGTTTCAGCTGGTGTAAAATTGGAAGTGATATATATCGCTTTGCAGACAATCATGACCAAGAAAGAAGCATCCCTTTTTCTCCCTGTGTTAGTAACTTGCTGAGCTGCAGTTTCTATGTTGATGTATCAGGGTGAAGATAGATGAGACCCAGGCTTTGAAAAGCAAACAAAAAGTGCATGAAGGATGTTGCCCCTTTAAACAGAAAATGGTTAACCATCTTTCATTTCACAGCAGAACAATGAAATAACCAGACATCTCCAGGCTTTCTTCATAGTAGTGAGTTATAAGAACAGCTTGGGGTTGTGGCCAGTATTGAGAGAAACAACTCAGCTTTCCTGAGCTTGCAGCAGACCGCTCATTTTTTTCTGGAGTGCAGTGGGAAAGCTTAATGTAATCATATTCAATGGAAAATGAAAATGTTGTTAATAAGACAAAGAAGAATTACTGATCAGATCTCTGATCCTGGATCTTCCTAGAAAAAGGAGGCAACAGACATGGGTAATCTACCCTGTCCACATGCTTCTTTGTGGCTTGAAGAAAAAAAAAAAGAAACACAAATCCAAAAGAAGGAAAAAGTTTTCACAGAACCCAACTCTCATTCTGTTTCTCTTAAAAATGGGAATTTGCAGCTTTCAATTTAGGAATGATTCACCATACTTTTGATAAGCTGAAAGAAAAGGCTTTTTATGTAGAACCACTTCAAAAAATTATTTGTCACCCCAGCAGAGTCTGATTCCCACTCACCGAGGTTTCAGCACAGCACGTAAAGCCCATGAGCAAACACCTGGACTACACTGGGCCACATGTTGCCATGAGACCAAGCAGAAGCTGGGCACTCAAAGATGGCAGTTAAAAACTGCACAGAGCCTTCTCTGTCATCATAGGTAAGTGACTTTTCTGTGGTGGGCTGCAGACATCAACTGTGCTTTCCAAGCACTGCCAGTCATACTTAATCCCCTGCAAAGAAGGCGACTACTTCAGCTATATTTCCTCTGGTCTAGCACCTCACATTCTCCCTTGGTTTTTTCCAGGTGGAAATGCAACCACAGTGCTTATCCACTCTGAAACCCAACTGGCATCACCTTGCAGCATTCTGCTTCTTCATTGGTGGCATGATCTAGTTTTTACACTATGGCTTAATGGCACTAATTGTAGGTAACGTCAAGAGGTCAGCCATTCAAAGGGATCTTCCCACAGCAGCCACCTTGTTACTCTGAGACAAGTGGAACAATTGTCTGCAGCCCTACGGCCCCATTTCCCAAAATATTTGCTATTTTCAGGTTCGTATTTGTCTGTCAAGAAAGGTTGCTTTGCACTCCCCCAGGGCTTAACAGTGATTTCCTTAGCACCCTTGAGTTTCCCTCTGGGAACAAAGTTGTAACAGATGCCAGAGTCTGGCTCACTCATTTCTATAATGCTGTAGTTCTAGTTTCCCTTTTCTGAGAAATTCCTGTTGTGTAGCCTCTCCTGTCACATACAAAGCAGCATATCCACTGTATCACTCCCCTATCAGCTGACCTTTCTCAGCTAGCAGAATTTCTTCAAGCATCATCATCTTACTAAACACTTTATCTAATGAACTCCTGCAGAAATATTGCCTTGACCTTCAGCTGACACCTAATCACAAAAGGCAACTCCTGCACAGCCTCTATGACACCTTATCCACCCCTTTCCTTTGCAGTGGAAAGCAAGATGATGTTTAATTATTTTTCCTTGTTAAATGCAAGTCCCCACTCCTATGTGTCCTTTTAAACATGGAGCACTTAACAGCATGTGGACTAGTCACTTACAGCACTTCAGACACCTTTTATATACCTACAGATATGGCAAATACCGTACTTCGTGATGAGACTTGTGATCAGCTGGCTGCCTTTCCTATGTCATCATGATGAATGTATTCACCAGTCCCGTATGTCGATAGCTTTCATTCCGCTGGGTACCTCATTGAAACGTAGGACTCATTGCAACATCCGTTACACTTACAGCATGGACCTAGGGCTCTGCTAACTTGGTTCTGAACCCCTCCTGCAATAACTCAATGCTGACCATTAAGACCTTGTTTCCAAGGAAATGTTGCAAGAACTACATGAGCTTAAGATATATAGATCACGAGTAAACCCACAGCTTGAGAAGGTCTTGCTCAATCAGTATTCTTTATGCAGTCATCCTAAGGGAAGACAGGGCTGTTTTAGCAAGCTACAGTGACATATAGCAATTAAGATTTACATCTTTGCAAAAAATTTATGGGGAAGTAACTTCTGGTAAAATCCCAAATGGCAGTCACAGTATTTCTTCAGATTTAACTTTTGTCCAGCAATTTGTTCCTCTGATGGGGAGTTGGAACTGCCTTTTCAGATGTGTTTGTAACATGCCACAATAGCTCTCCAGGCCAGCTTTCACAAGCCTCACCACTGCTTTGCAGGCAGTCATCTGAGTCTCAGAAGCAGAGCAGACTAGTTCTGTGCCCTAGACAATTAACTGCCTGTTAGGGTTGCACTTACACCAGTTTTGGTTTCAGATCCATTCCTTTTGGTTCAAGGGCAAGAACCCCTGAACTGCTTTCTATTGCATAAGCAGGTCCTGAAGAGATTTGTCTTCAGGATTTTTCCAGTTGCAAAAAAGATTTTAATGACAAAACCTGAATGAATCCAAGATGGGATCTGGAAATGAATACGCAGATAACCCAATATTTTTTCTGAATAAGTTTAACACACAAGAGGAGATTGAAACTAATGAAGCATCAGGATGGTTATAACCAAGTAATAGTGTCTTCACACTGTCAGTCCAGTCACTTGCTCACATGACAAAAATGAGCTGGCAGTTCGTATGACTAATCTACAGTAGCGTGACCCTTGCGCTAGATCTGGGCCCTTTTCTGTGCAAAGCCCCACGAGAGGGACAGCAGCATATACAGAGCCTCATTTGACAGGGGAATAACATGCAGCAAAAGATTTGCCTGCCTGAAACTCCATGTGGAGGAAGAGCCTAAGAACATCAGTGAGACCGGACAAGTCTGTCCTCTTGCCTCAGGAAGAGCTTGCATAATTATTTAACTACATCCCTAAGTATGACATCAATTAACCTGTAAAAGCACAATCAGATAACAAGGTGCTCTAAGAGCTCTGTGAGAGGGACAAGAAAAGTCTTAAGATATTTTCCATGCTTTGGATTAAAAAAGTCCTGGATAATTCTGAAGTGAAAAACCTGTTTCCTACTAAGATCTGATAAACTGCCTTGGCCCTATTAGCCCACAGGAGAAGCAAGGTAATACAGCTCAAGTACATACTGTTCCTTCATAAGTTAGGCAACAGTAAGTTACCTCAAGTTTCCTGGTGGCCAGGAGTGCATGTACAGAAAGCTGCAGCCCAGTTGTAACTCATGTTGTACTTTGATTATTTAGTCAGAGAACAAATGCCATTTGGCCACAATCTCATGGGTGAAGATAGAAACAGTTTAATTAAACAGCAAAGGGAGAGGTAAAGAATGTTACTGATAAAGGAATATAGAAAACCAGGTGATGTACAACACACCAATTGCTCACCATCTAGTGATGGTTAGCCCAACCCCGAGCAGCAGCCACCCCCAGCCAACTCCCCCCAGCTTATATACTGAGCATGACACCTTATGGTATGAAATATCCTTTTGGTCAGCAGTCCTGGCTGTGTCTCCTCCCAGCTTCTTGTAGAGAAGAATCTGGGAGAACAGGGGCAGTATCAGAAACTGAATACATCCTTGGTTTAATACAAGAAGTACTTGCCAACAACTAAAACAACAGTGTGTTATCAACATTCTTCTCAGCACAGATCCAAATCATAGCCCCATAGTAGCTACTAGGACAAAAATTAACTCCATCCTAGCCAAAACCAACACACTTGCTCAGCATTATAAGCTTTACTTAAATCCTTTGCAAGCAGAAAATAAAATTCTCAAGACAGTTATGCTGATGCTATCAGTAATATTGGCCAATAAGTACATCATCACAAGCTAGCTTAAGCTATAGCTGTGACATTTCAAAACAGAAGTGGGTAGATGCATTAACAACTGCTTTTTTAATTTGGATTTTACAGAGGAGAATGTTAGCTTCTAAATTTGGGTGGAAATATTTTCAGTGGTTTTAAGGAGGGAAAAAGAAGCGCCTTTCTTGAACACATTACTGTGAGCTCTGTAAGATTTTGTCTAGGAATTAGGTTTGGTTTCAAACTCCCTCTAATTTTATTTATGTAAGTGTGGAATAAGTGTGTATTTCTATCTTATGAACACTCAAGCATATTATACCAATTCATCATGTTATAGCACATGTTCTATAAACTACAGGAAATACCCATCATCTTAAATGCATGTTTCATTCAGGATCTCAGCTCATTTCCAACACAGCAAAAAAAAGATGAAATCACAAGAACTAATAATCAAAGACACTTTCATGAGTCCCAGTGCTCCTGACTCTCCAAGTTCTGTAACAACAACAGGAACGCACTTAGAGAAAAATTATGTTCTCAGTATTTTTTTTTCTGTTGCTGCCATTTATACAGTCCTAAGGGTGCTGTCTGGGAAAATAACAAGAGCTACTACAGAACAGCTTGTTGTCAGCCTTGAACGTCAGCCTAAATGAAACAGAGATCAACACGAAGCGTACTTTACAAAGCCCATCTTCAGACCTCAGTTATATGCCTGATGGCAGGAATTTTTCAAATGGTTGGAGATATTGCCTCCTTCCTGCTCCTCCATGCTCCCACACCACCCCCTGCTCTCTTCCAACGGAACTGAAGCAATAACCTTGTAAGCAGGTGCTGCACCTGCAGTTAACACTTCATCTACACCTTCCATTCTGCAATATGGAAGATCCAGAACTATTGTTAGGAATACCAGGGCTAGAGGAACAAGTGGGTAGTGTACCTCTTCTCTACCAATGGGTTTCCCAGGTGAATGGCAGATGATCATTGTTATGTTAGATAACTCAGACAATTTCAAGTTGAACTAAATATCTACTGCATAGAACATTATTTTGTTGGACATGATATCCACCATGTGGCGCATGCCATTAGTGGCATGGGCTTGCTGTTCCTCTTATTCAGATAAATGGGTTAAGTTCATGCAGATAGTAAAATCCCACCACTGTAAAACTGATATATCTGGGAGGAGAAAGACTCATTGTATGTTGCAGTTGACCTGCTAACCACATGTCCTTAACAGATACTATTTCACATGTGGTAAGCTTTCCTCTTCCATGTTCACTGAATGATGCATTTCCCTGCAACCAGCATCACTCTTCAGGTTTCAGATGTATAGCTAACTGGAGAATAGGTGCGAGAAGCTGCTTACTATCACCAGGAGTATATTTTGAGGCACAAGCTATTCCATTATTCAGGAAGTGCTGGAAAAATAAGGAAGTCATTCCATTGAATCACACCCCACAGCCCTCTCTGCACCGAAGCAATAAGTTGTTTCACATGCTGTAGTCACTAATCCTGCCCTTCTTCCTTCATTGCTCTGACACTTTCAGAAACTACATTAACCTTCAGGGTTCACTTGAGCTGGATAAACTATTTCATCATTTTGCTTTCAAGAGATGAAATTACAAAAATAATATTTGTGAATTCATGAGTCCTTTTGTACTTCTCCTTATAAGCTGTAAAATAGATAATTTATGATTCACTTACAAGTTACACAATGTGTTTAGGTTCAAATCCCTTTAATTTAAAGACAAGATCATTTCTAGTCTGTGTGAGTTTCCAGGCTTCACCATACACGCCTCATTGGCGTGCCTCTAACAACGAACTGGGCTGCCCTCCATGCCTCCTCTGCTCCATGAGATGGGCTCCTTCCCTGCACGGCCGCGTATTCAGCTCCAATGCAGCCATCTTGTACCACACAGCATTTACATAGTTAGAATATGAGCAATACGAGACTTAAATGGTCTAGCCAGGGTTTAGACAGCACATCATTTCTGACAAACAGTCTTGTTAAATGGGTCACAGTTGGACATGTAATTTTCAGATAGTGCATTTTCCTCAAAGATTGAGAGAAACTAAAAAGATATCATCTCTGAAGAGCAATACAGATAACTCCTGCTGATTTATCTCCAGAGGAACCAATATCTCTATTGACTGCAATATTTCCTCCTAAAATTTGTGATTTCAGTTTTCATTAACCAAGTGTTAGATGTTTCCTCAGAGCTGTAAACAATTTTGTTTGCATCTCATCTCTTCAATTCCGACTTAAATTCTTGTTCTTTCCAGTTTAAACAGCACATCACTTTAAAGTGCTCTGCTTGTGTGCCAAATCTATCCACAGGCATCAGATCAACTAAACCTGAATATACATATTAAAAAAAATCAAGTTCTCTGGCATTTCTACTTGGCCAGAGTTAGTCCACATAGCTCCAGTACTCAATTAGGATGAAATTAAGAAATTTCCAGACAACCTCCCTTCACCATTAGCAGTACAGAGTCAATTCAGATAAAACTATTTATCTTTCCTCCAAGTCTGCTGTGCTTCACTATCTCAAGTAGAGAAAAATTGGAATGAAAAATGCACATATGAACACACAACCCTGGACCTCACTTAAAATATATACGAAGAGGATCTTGAGAAGAGAGTAGCGATTTTAAAATATACAACAAGCAACAAAGTGAACAGAATATGATCTCAGTCAAAACCAGTTTAAAACTATTCGTTCTTACAGCCTTTCACATATCCAAGACTCAGAAGTTTTCAGTAGTGCTGAAGTTATTTCATATGGCCTGGTTTATCTGATAACCAGACAGGTCCTCCCATGAAATGTCAGAACTGCTGCATCTCTAAAAGTCATCTGCCCTTAAAAAATTTTCCCATGCAGAACCTATCACCTCAAAGTTGTTGGACCACCATCACACATATCCTTTACTAAGAGAGAGGAACACGGAGCATGCACTGGTCTCATCTATTTATCTGTAGAAAACAGTGCTTCCTACCAAAATACTGCCCAGACAGTCACAAGGCTGCATTAACACTCAGTAAAGAGTTTTATTTATTGCCTGATCAGAAGATGGCCCTATACAGACATGTCCTGAGGACAACAGCATTTTTCTGCTTTCAAAATTAAGCAGGGGCAATAAGTACACCTGGGGACAAAAAGTGCAAGAAACAAGAAGTTCCCTCGCTTACCTCCTGCCGATGGCTTAATTAAATATTCTTTTTATGAATTACAAACTCTGAAAGCTGAAGGCCTCTCCAAGGAGAAAACAGCAGAGACTTCTCCCCAAACCTGGTTGATGAAAACAATACCTATAACAATACCTGAAGTTTTATGAGACATGGATTGCAGCCACAGAGCTTTGTAAATGAACGACACTAAAGATATCTTCCAAAATATTTTGTGATACAGCCTGCTTTTGTCTCATTTGTTTCTGTACGTAGACCTAGCAGTTTTGTCAACTTTGCCTTACAGTATGCCATATTGATTCTACTCTAGAAACATGACGTTGATCTATTAAAATGTTGTTTCAAATGGGCTGGTACCAACCACAAGACACGGAGGTCCCCCTTCCCTTGAACAGCATTGCCTACAGAGACTGAAGTCAACAATGACAGATGTTTCAAAGGCATCAGGAGCACCCCATGGCTCATTCACTGATCTGTTACTGTCCACTTAGCATTAATTTGTGCACTGAGCCGTCTGGAAATTGGCATAGGAGGGTGGTATTAGCCAGGCCGTTATTGGTAGCATTAGGCATAACAAGAGTCATTTAATTCCATTGAACTAAAGTACACTCCCTTTGAAAATCCTAACTTCAGAAGTGGACTCTGCAAAGTCAGGAAGCTCTAAGGAAGCACATCTGCAGTAACATCTGGCTAGCTTTTTCTTTTTCGTGAAAACACATCAGTTACCATTACACACATACAAAGTATTTGGGTGGAGCAAAGTTCAAAGCTAGGGCACAGGTGCTACACAGCACCTAGATGGACTAATTCACTGATTCAGTCCAACCCTGAGGCAGTTTCTTCCTTTTGGCTTTCTTACATAGCTATGGCCCAAACACAAACTTTCTTCTCCTCACTGCATTGCCATTTCAGGTTGAAGTATTATGTGTATGGCCTCATTTGTGACATGCTTCCTAGGAGAAGTGAAGGGTAAGAAGTCTTGCACTGTCATGAGTCGCAGACAGAAAGACAACCCACATATTTCACCCTGTACAGAACATAGGGTGTGTTAAGTCATTTAATTAACACGTTCACATTTTGGAAAAACACAAGAAACATGTAGGGCATGGCCATCAGCCTTTGGGCCAAGTGTCTTCTCATCCCTGCCCAAATTCCTCTATGGACAGCTGTCTATTTAGTTCTTCCCAGCTGTGAAGGAAAGCTGGGAAGTTGGACTGTGATCCAATTTCCAATGCATGTAGTTTAATCCATCTCCATTAAGTAAGACATACAAGACCAGCTGAAGTAACACTGGTTTTCCAGGGTAAGCTGAAGTGCTTTGATAAATTGAAACCTAAATATCCGTTACTGTGAAGACAACTAGCCCACACTGGGGAGGTTAAGATCAGCCCTACCTTCATTTGTAAGCTTTGCAGCCAAGGAAAGTGAACATGTAACCAAGCAGAAATTGGCAGACAGTTTTTGAAGCACAGGAGGAGCCCAGTAAGAACCAGAAGGCCCTCAGTCAAAGCACAGGAGCGCATCTGAACCCTTTCACCAACTCTCTAAAAGTAATTAAGTTGAAATAAGCATGACAGAAAATGTGCAAAATTTTGGGAAAAGCTGGTTTAAACATTGTCATGCTTGATTATGCTGTATTTCCTTCAATCAGAGTGGCTTAACATTAGGGTAGTCACTAGAAGTTTATGAGAAAAAAAATTGGCTTATACTGGGGAAAGTCGTGCCTGTGTATTTTATGTAACAAAATAATATTGATGAAACTATGGTCACCAAAGAATTCCTAAAATTTACTAAATCCACATGAACACATTATGTCTAGAGGCATTCTATTTCCATCATTTTACTAATCTTTACAATTGTTAGAAACAGTATTTTTCTAACTTAAAGGCACCTTTGTTTATAACAGCCAGAAAGAGATAGAAGGCAGGAGAGCTCGCATACATCTCTTAGAAGACCATAATAACATGGAATGCAAAAAAAAAAAAAAAAAAAAAAAAAAGCATATAAAAAAATTAACCAAGTTGGAAATGTCTGCGAATTACATGGCCAAATTAAATACATAGTACCAATTATCTTGTACCAATTATCTAAGTTAAACTCCCATCTAAAGGGTTGTGAAATCACAGATGGGAGAAGTGAAATGAGGAGGAGGTGTAAAGTTAGCCCTGATAATGTCTTGTTTAACTTGACCATTTGAACAGCTAATCCTTTGTTAACACACCTGTTTCCAGAGATCTCATTTTTATAAGGTTGAATCATTTTTTGTCTAATGTTATACACAGGATGGTTTTGATCTGATCTCAGGTCTGGGGGGTGGTGGCAGGTTGTTTTATTCTGCTTCAGATTAATGAATCTTTAATCACATTGATGGGTAAAAGTTAATAGAAAAATTAATGAAAACACAACATCAGTGGCTGTGATGTGTAATGAATAATAATAACAACAGATGCAGTCTGTTTGATGGCCCAATTTAAAATACTTCATGCCCAATTACAGACACACTCATTTTCTATAATGCAGACAGTTGGAGAAGAAATAGGTTATAATTTTCTACTTTATGACTACTATATAGAATACCTAAGGTCATAACATGGATGATTTACAGAGAACTCAGAGGACAGATGTATGACAAGTAGCCCCAGTTCTCACCTGGCGGACAAAGGTACAACCAGCAGGACCTAAGGGAGCCTTGGGAAGGAAAACACAAAAAGGGAGTTGTGTTTTACGAAAAGCGGCACAACCAGAAGACTTTGCCCTTGAATTGCATCACCCAGATGCAGGTATCCTGGCTGAGGTGGTTGGGGTACAGTCATATCTTGCACAGCTACACACTCCCTCTTCTCCACTCCTTCCTCCCTCCCACAGGAGCTATGTCTGCCCCTGCTTCACCTTCTCTTACCCAAGGAAAACTTTCCCCTAGAGAAGAAACAGCTGAAGGCTCTTCATTTTGGTGTCATCCTCTTTTGGGTTTCCTAGATAGCTATCCCTCCTACCTCAGCAGGAATACAGTTATACTCTACACAAAGAACTCCAGGTTCTCCATATTGTCTCTGCTCTCTCTGATTTAAGTCATAAAAAAGAAAAAAGCCCAACACATTTAGCAAAATCAAAAGAGCCATAAAATGAGAAATGACCCAAAAGCTAACAACTTCCTTATAAAAGGTCCATAACAAACTATTCAGTTCAAAATAGCAAAGTACAACATTATGATTTCAACTTCCTCCATTATAATCCACAATTTGAAAATTCTAGGCCAAATGTATCTGAAGACAAAGTTCAATGTGTGTTCTTTATTCCCCTGTTTCCACAGGGCTCTTGTCAGGTCTGGGTGTGTGTAGGGTGATGGTGTTTGTTTTGGGTGTTATTTGCTTTATTATTTTCAAACTAGAACTTAGTTCAACCTCTGATAAATTGGTACTTTTGAATGAGAGAACAGTCTATTGGGAAATCTCTGGATATACTTCAGGCCCTTGCACAGCAGAAGTTCAATATTACTTTAGATTACCTGACATAAACCATTTTCTAAATGCTTTAAAATAAGTCTGAAAAATGATGAAGTTTCTGCATATTAGTTTCATCCAGTACAATTCTGTGGGAAGACAACTCCTCAGGTTGCTACTGGTATCTATGAGAAGAGTCATTGAACCCAGTGCTAACTGCATCTGCGTGTTGTCTGCACAGGGGTAAAACACCTCAGAGAAACAATTGTTTGACTTATTAAACCCACCGGAGTAGCGCTGAAGTGTAAGGTCACTCTTTTAACAGGATCTTGCTTAGAGACTCTCTCTCTTATTGATTTGGGTAGGAGTGTAGTTGGGAGGGGGAAAAAAAAAAAGCAATATGATTTAAATTAAATTACTTTTGCTTGTTACCCAAGGCAAAAATACAATGAGGTCTGAAATAGGTCAAGTCCTGTTTTATCAGCTGCCACCTTAATCAGTCAGGATATGTGAAGCTATTAACCATCCATATGGCTCTTTTACCTCAACAAGATATTCTGTGTTGTTGGGAAAATCATTTTCAGATTCAAGAACTTGTAAATAGCTATTTGTGAATGGGCATAGTCAGAAATGGGGTTTCATATATTTTTCACTAGGTGCCCTACAGTCATAGAAGATGACATTAATAAAGTCTTAAAATTATATATTAGCAAAAAGGGGTATGTATCAATATATATTGATATATATTCATATCACATATATCATATTATCTCACCTAGAATGAAGATCTTACTGCCAGTTAAACAATAACCTAGTACCTGCAGAGATCAAGGAAGAAAACAGGTTGTATCAAATCAGAACAAAATCAAGCCAGCACTTAATTCTCCCTCAGACTGACCCTCACAGGAAACACTTTAGGAAGCGTATAAGACTGGGAAAACATATCCTGTTCCTTCCCCATGATACACTTCCAGTTTCTCAGAATCTAAGGCTCAGGGGACACATCAAACCAGAGATAGTACCTTGGAGGTTGGATCTAGATGATCTTTAAGGTCCCTTCCAACCCTATGATTCTACTTTTGTCTAAATATTATCAATTTCTTCTTCCAGAAGTTTGTCTATAAATTCTGGTCATCCACAGTAGCATGTGGCAGAATCCCACAGTTTCACTTTAAAAAAAAACTTCTGGGCTAAACCAGAAATAAACATGGAAGGAGCCTCCAAAAATTATTCCTAGGTGAGAAACTGCATACTATCAACATCCCATTAGGGCTACAAAATTTTCTACTGTGTAAAGAAATTACCAGCTGCAACATTAGAAATAAGACAGTATTAACTAAAACATTACCAAAATACATCCTTATTTATTGGTTCTTGATAGTTCAAGTTGCCTGTAAGATGCAGTGAAACATACAGGACTTGCATAACCCATAAATACATAGCAGCAGAACATACAAGCCCTTGCCACAACAGTACATGTACAAGAAATAAGTGAATATAGATTTGCAGTCTCAATTCTGTAATCATTCATGCAGTCTATTGTACGCAGGAAGCAGCCAGTTGTCTCAAGAAACACTATTTTTGTTGTTTCTGAGCGAGTTTTCATCTCTGAAATTGGCTTTGCATTGCTTCAGTACAGAAGTATTTACTTGTCAAAAAAAGCAGAAAGTATCCAACAGCAAAGGCACGTGAGCTAGCAGGGGATTATACACTAAAGAACTTAATTACTGTGAGGGCTTTATCAGTGACAAGAGTTGAGGCTGACAAAGAAGGTTCTACTTTCCAGTGTAAGCAAAGTGTTTGATCATGGACAACACTGAAGATGATAGAAGAGACACCCATGAGGCTTATTTGACCCTGAAAAACCTTTCCAATGTTGTCCTATCAGACTGTCATGTGCAGGTTGTACTAAGCATACAGCCTCTGTGACACTCACAACACGTGGTAAACACCAATGTATCCTGTAGTTACGTCTGCACTCCTCAGGGCAACATCTTCCCAGCCATCTCTAGCAACAGCGAGAAAGCACCTCAGGAATACTTGCCTATGCTTCAAGGAAAGTATTGCTTCCTGCCCATGCTGGTCTTGGGGGAAGTAACGCAACTTCCAGGGAATCTCATGCCCACCTTTTCCTTTCTGGAAAGCAAGCAAGCTGTAATATTACCACCCTCCGCCTTAGCCTCCGACACATGTCAATTGTCTCTAGTCATCCTGAAGTATGGGACTTACTCGTGGGATAATTGGGTACCCACTAATTCTTGTATAATATGGGAACAGGATGGTGCACTTTCTGAATCCAAAACCAGAAGCAAGTTTTGAAAATACTGCCAGCATCTGATAACCTGGAGGATGGTTCTTTGACTAGGTGGTAGCGTTTTGTGAGTGCCTTTTGTTTTCAGTATAGTCTGACACATACTAATGAAGAACAAAAATCATGCAGCTTTGGCAGAACATACTTGTATCTATGTACATAAAACCCAGCTTTAAAGTTCTTTTCATATCCTTTGCTAATCTCCTCTCTGCCAGAAGCAGGTAAAAAAATCACAGGAAGAGTCAAAACGATACATGCTTAAAAGTGAAAGCTTTGCTTCTACTTTGACCATTTCTTATAGTGAAAAGATTAGAATATCACCATACTGGTAAAGCAAAAAAAAAAAAAAAAAAAAAAAGGAGACGCAAACAAATAAACAAAACCCACGTAGCTCTGTGGGTAGCCAACAAGCAGGAAGGAACTTCAGAGCACTCCTAGTAAGCAGTAAATATTGCTCACAAAAGAGACAATATCAGGTTTTTTTACTGGTCACTGTTCCAAGAACATTTCCAGAAATGGCAATGTGCATGTTCATGTTAGGCAGATATATTACTGACATAGTGATGGGCCCTTTTTAGTGCTCATCCTACAGAAATACCTGCACAGACACTTCTGTACAGCCAAGCCCACCAGTCCATCACAGCTGCAGTGTATTCACCATCTATGCTGACATCAGCAACCCTCCACGGCTGGTTGTTCTGCCCAGCAGCTGGAATGAGGCAAAATAAATGGGAGCAAGCAGGTGGGGTGTGCACAGGGCAAGAAATTCAGCGTGTAATAGCTCAAGGACTAAGGAAATGGTGTTGAGCTAAGAGTCAGGCTACACAGCCATAGGATTAGATCAACACTGTACTGAGGGTTTGTAAGAGCTGTAACAGGAGGACTGAGGAACTAGGAGAAAAAAGCAGCCACCCAACTTTGGGAAGATGCAGGGAAGAGCTTTGGCATATGCAAGAACGTCACACCACTGCTCACAGCTTGAACTCCCCAGCAAGCACATTATCCCCTTCAAAGCATTTCACAATATTAATCAACCGATTGATACGCTGTGCCTGCTCACTCGCTACAGTAGGAAATGCTCCTTGCTGTTGCACCAACATGGAAGCCAATACAAAACAATCACAACTTCTCACATACCAGAGTTAGAGGACTCAGTAGCAACTGGAATTAATACTCAGCAGGAGTGACTCCCAACAGTCTGCTCAGCCCACTCTTCTCCTTCCTTCTGGAGAAAAGGAGACAAGCCATCAGGAAGCTCAATTATGCACAGCTGCCCCATCACCACCACCAATGGCTGTAAAGAACCCACAGCTACTGCCTAACAAAGCAAGACTTAAACAGAGATAACCCAGCCCAAATCCCCTTGAAATCCCCGCAAAACTCTTAAGGACGTTTATGGAATAAAGACTTTGTGCTTCTTCTTAGAGTTCACCTGTGAGGTTTACCTGATCAAAGTTTTAGTTCATGAGCAACAGTATGACAATAGAGTAAGATATTTGTCCATTTCTTTCTGGGTTTGGAGCATTCCTATAAGACCGGAGCAGCAGTGTATAGGGACACTGACACATTTGCTGCTAGCTTAATCTTTGTTCCCTTCCTCAGCCCCTTGCAAAAGAGTTTGTGGAGCAGGAACTGCTCAGGAAACAAGAGTGCTGCATATGGATCAATCCTCAGCTTGGGAAAGTGGTTGTGGACAAAAAAAAAAAAAAAGACATGACATGGGTACAGACTCCTGAAATAGCTTTTGAAGCCTCAAACTCCCCAGATCAGTTACTTAAAATGGTGTCTTTGAGGTGGCTGAACACCAGCTATGAAACACAGTCAGGAAAACTGAGATTTGGATCAATGCCTGTTGCTACAGAGGCCCCACCATCTGTGTTTAATACCATCTTAAATCTCTCTGTGCTGCAGTCACTTCAGAAAATCTTGCCAGATGTTTGGAGATCAGGAGGTCTCAAAGCACTGTATGGGCATGGCTCCAAACCATGCACACAGGGGCAGGGGGACAAAATTTCTCTATGCTTTTACAGTCATCCATGGATGAAAGCAAAAGGATGACACAGCACTTTGCACAGGATTCCTTAATAGGAGGTCCCTTTCAGGCAATGTTTCCTCTGTTTTCATGCTTAGGTTTGTATTTACACAAAAAAATGCTGACCTTCATGATGCTGTTATTTCTGCTTAGCTATTCCACGTGCTTAAAATGTGCTCACAAGGACATTGTCTTTGGTCATGGGCCCCACAGAGACCCTGATATATGTGTTCATGTGGAAGCATCCTCGAAAGGTGAGATGGATGAGCTATCAGAGTGACATTACCATTCAGGAAATCCCAATGAGCCCACTCTCATGCTGTTAAAGAGCAATCTGAGGACACAATTTTCAAATACATCCTCTTCAGGAGATTTTATGTACTTTCTGTTCTTCAAACCTTCCCTGTAGGGGAAGTTTAATTTCACAGTAGGCCTGCTGAGACATGGGTGGGGAGGGAACCTGAAGGTTCTTGGCCCTTCTTATATTCATGTCACATCTTTGTTGGTCCTTCTTTTGCAGAAGACCTAAGAGTGCAGTACATCTGGGCTCACAAGGCACAGTCTTATTTTGCTCTGTTTTGCAAGAACCTTGCCAAAACTTGCCGCATTTTATGGTACACATTAAATTCTCCTCATACAGGATGGCATAGGTAAAACAGAAAGCCATGTCTCATTTTCCCTCCTGTAAGTGCCTGTAACCAACTGTCTGCTTTCTCTACACTGAAAGTCTAGGAGAACAGGCTGTTACTGGTGAGATGAACACTGAGGCATACACAGACAAAGTTGCTGTATGATAGACTTGGCTCCAGCAGCACTTCTCCCCCTGTACCCTGGAAGCAATACAAGGGGCAAAAAGCCCAGCTTTGGAAATGTGTCTTACCCATTGACCTTCTCTCGTCCACAGTCAACCTTTTCCTTTAGCAGATGAACTCTGGATTTGTCCTCGCTTCCATCCAATATCTTGGCTTACTCTGACAAGGAGCTTGCAGCAGAGCCAGAGCAAAGTTTAGCATTTGGGCAGACAGGACATCTGTGCTGGCTTTAAATGGAGCCACATGACCCCCTAGGCCAGATTAGCTCCTCTGCCAGCATCCATATCTCTTGCCTCATTGCCCAGGATCTCTCTTGTTCTCTAACCATATTTGTCCAAAATACTCAGTCCTGCCACTCAAAAGATTATCACCAGCCGACATGTAATATAGTTACGTCTCCCTACAGGGTCATACCTTTCTCTGGCCCTCTTCTCCCTGACCTGAAGGAGAGGAAAAGAGCCCACAACATGTATCATGCTGCATTTAAGCAGAAACATAAGCATGAACCCTCAGGAGGACAGTGCCTTTCCAACTGAAGGCACTTCCATTCTGCTTCCTACATGCTGTGTCTCAGTTGACCTGTAAAGCCATGTGCACCTCACATGTATTTCAGAACTGGGCATGACTTCAGGAGTCAGGAGACCAGAAATCTGTTCCTATCCCTGCCACTGTACTGTGGCCTTAGTTGGGTCATTTCCTTTCTCTGTCTTCTTCTCTTTCCCCTTTTTTGAGATTAAAATTCTTTCAGGGGATAATTTCACAGACCAGCTCTGCTGCTGAATGAAGCCATCATTCCTGCTGCCTTACCCATAAAGTCTGCATAGCTGTGAGCAAACCATGGCATTGTCCCTGGTTAAAACAACATGGGCATTTTTTTGTGTTTTGGGACCACTAAGGGGTTGTGTAGACACTGTGCTGGGGGAAAGACAAGGGCAGGGGCCAATGGCAGACAGCTTGTCCTGCCCCTTGCCTGACAGGAACGTGCAAAATGATCGCTCACACACGTGGTCTGCAGCTAGGAGCAACCTCCTAACCTGCTTGCTCTGAGCTGCTCTTGAACTGGAGCTCACGGCCAGCAGGACTAGGCTTTGCTCGGTTCTGAGTTTCCTGCTTTATAGTAACCCACTGAGGATTAGCCAGAAATGTTCCCAAACACACTACTATATTGCTTGGAAACAAAAAGCCAAAATTTTGGACTTCCAAGAAGCAAGTGGTATCATGAACACCTTCCATGATGCACTCTTGAAAAAAGTAAGGAGCCACAGCTGGGTTCAGATAACCACATTCCTTAACACTCTGCAAACATTCACAGGCCCAATACTTCCTGGTGACTTACAAAATACAGTCAGCAGCTGGAAAAGGTTCACAAACTGTTGAAGAGCATAACCCCCTCCTCATCTTCTATGTTCACTAAAGCACTGTTAAAGAGGGAAGATGAGGAACAAGCACAGGGGAAATGCTGGAGATCGGACAAACCCAAGATGTACTTCGAAGGCTTCACAGTAGCAGACGGAAACAGTACAGTTCAGATGTATTTAACGTCATGCTAATGCTCAGCCTCATACCCTAATGAGAAGCTGTGTGACATTATTTATTCATTCTAAAATAGTTTGCTTCTGTGGTGGGGAGACTGAGCGATGGCTCCAGCAGAATCTTATTTTTCTTACCAGCTGTAATGAAGTTGGTTTCACAGAAGCACTCTCCCAGTTGTAATGAGCTGCCTGTCTCCTGCCACTACAATCCAGTGAGAGAAATAAGACCAGCTGAGAAATACTTTATACTTTGATCTGTCTCAACAAATCAGATCAAGAGCTCTAAAACAGAAACCCCAGGGAAAGGGAAGGGGAAGAGGAGAAGTTCAAGCAGGGAAGTTTTAAAGCTGTATTTGATTTGTTTCACTAGAGCAGTGTTAGTTTAAAAAAAGGGGGAAAAAAAAATCACATCTGTCCATCTTTTTGAGCTTTCTCAGCTCTCTCAGGCTCTACTGCACTCCAAACTTTGGATAGGTTTATTTCAGTGATAACCAAAAGAACAACTATATATACATATATATATGTAAAAAACCCTGACATCTTGAAAAGTCTAATTCTATAAGCTGGTTGATTTGGATTTCTCCTGTTGCCAGTATATCCACAACCATGTTATCCTCCTCTTAGGAGAAAATATGGATTGAGCAAGAAAGTACAGTAAGAGAAGGCAGGGGTGGAACCACACAGGTTTTGCTCCCTGCATTTGAAGTGAAGCTGTGAAGAAGCAAGGCATGAATCCTACCTCTGGGATACATCCTGCACCCTCCTGTGCATCACTCGGGATGAGGAATTCATTACTGCCTTGAGAATTACCATGCTGATTTCTCTTAGTTTTAACATCAGATACATGGGGGAACATTGTGGTTTTGTTACGGTCTTTTTATTTTCTGTATTTGTTTTTGTGGATTTTTCTTGTTGCCTGCTAACTTTCTGCTTGATCTGGGTCAAACTCCTTCACCCAAGTGGCTCCATCTGCTAAGAAATGATGAGGCTAATCTCCTTACACCGAGAGTATACTACAAAACAACTGGGCAAAATTATTCTCCTGAGTTTGGTGCTGTTGGAGAGGGTTTTCCTATATGATCAGCAATTCCCCTAAAAGAGGGTAGAAATTTTAAGACTTTCAGTAAAAGAGAACAAGAATTAGTAGAAAAAAAGTAGATTTCCGTCATGAAGGTCCACATTATCAATGTGTAAAATTATACTCATTTTTCTGTGTGTCATTATATGCCTGTATTCTTTTTTCTGTACACCACTAGACACCAGCACAGACCAGAAGTCTAATCTGTGCCCATAGATGGCCACAGATGTGCAAACCAGTGATGCCATAATGTAAGTTCATGGCTCTAGCTCACACTAGTATTACATTGTGTAAAACAGTGAATTGTAAAAATTTGTAAATCTAGTCCCTGAGATGACAATTCTCCTGCCCATCTTTGCTTTGCAGTGGACAGCTTCACCGCGTGTATTCAACCAGGATACACCTTCAAAGGGACATAATTAAAATCACATTTGATATCTAGTTTAGTTTAGCTAAAAGCATTCTAGCCAGACTGAGTGCCAACAGCATGTAAGATAACTTATGCTAGGGGTAAAATGTATTTTCTAGTGTATTGACTGTTTTTATACTTTTATTAGCACATTCTGTTTCCAAGAGCATTTTGTAGCTATGAAGATTTTTTTGAAGAAAATATTTTAAGATTAGGAACTTGTGAATTTTAAATTTGTAAAATTCAGTGGAAAATTCAGGGACATAGGCAGTGCTTGAAAAATAACTCTTCCCCTCTCTTCTAAATGAGGTGATGTTCAATGTGCAATGGCATCTTAAGAAAAATACACATCTGAGAAGGCACAGATAAGAAGAAGGAAATAAAAATGAGTGAATAAATGAAAAGAATTCAAGCACAACACTAAATTAGTTAATACTTTATACTTTTCCTAGTTGGTTTTGGTGTTTGCCACTATCTTATCTGCACTGATAGCAGAGGCATAACAAAACTGGAACACAACACAATTATCATTAGCTAGTTTTTCAGAAGGTCTTAATGTCAGTGTGAAACAACTCTATACGTGTCCTACCTCTTTCTGCAGAAACATGATGGATATAAGGGTCCAAAAAATGCTGCTACCTTATATAGTAGCGTCCAATGCATTAAACACAAGTGTAACCCGGTGCCACACTCACCCCCCCCTAGCTTGCAGTCTAACATTTCTAAGGGGAGCTAAAGTTCGTGCTCCCTGAAAGGTGGAGCGTGGTTATGTTTAAAAGCAGGGAGAGGCATGACCAGAGCCCACCAGAGTGCCTGTGCAGGACACTCTCAGACCTGCCTTGAGCTGGACTCATCAGGACCCTGCTCCAGTTTGTAGGAGGGCACACATCTTTGGGGAGAACACATCTGACTCCAGCTGAGATTGGAAAAAAGACACTGGCAAAGTTGTTCTGCCCATTCCAGGAGGGCTCTGCTTCTCCTAACCACTGAGCGCGTGCAGTATTTATATGGGTCATACTGGCTTACTTTAGTGCTGGATTTTGGCAGGCAGTTATCAGTGCTGGCTGGGAGGGGGCAATGCTGCCTGCCGAGAGCAGCTCCAGATTCCAACGCCACTGGCATGGGGGGGCTCTCAACGCCCCCTTCAGCTGCTGTAAGTAAGCTAGAAACAAATGCAGGATTAAGTGTCACAGCAGATTACTGAGCAGGACGCCTGCTTTACTGTGACTCTGAGCTTCACAGATGCCAGGGTGGCTTGGTCCACACAAGTGACCAGAAGGTCACATAGCTGCATGTCTAGGGCCATCGGCATTAGGCACTATCTGCAGGCTTAAGTGTGGATGTGAACCAAAGCTGACTGACAGGAATGTGCATCTGTTGAGGCAGTTGGACCCGCAGATGACATTCGGTGCTATCTGAAAGCCACTGACAACGTGGGTCTCTGCTGTCAGGGTCTTAACTCCTACGTAGGCTGGCGTGGGACCCAGATTCTCTTACAAGCTGCCAGCCACCATTTCACTCTGAAATGGACCAGCTGAGAAGCCAGACACAGATAAATGACTGTTGAGAAGAAATACAGTGAGTAACGGGCTGAAAAACAGAATGGTTGCGATGCTTGCGTTTCTGGGATTCACAGACACAGTGCACTGAATTGAAAGTCCTTGCTCCATTACTTGTCAGCAGAAAAGATCACATCCCAGCACTTCTCCTTGGTCTTTCCACTTCTCAAGATTCTACTGATTCTGAAGAAATGTGATTCTCTGAAAGAGCATCCCAGACCTTCAGGCCTTTTCTCCAGCTACTACCCATGAGACACACTGTACTGATCCATTTTAAAAAGGCTGTGCTCCAGTTTGGTAAAATATTGGGGGGGTTGGGGGTGTGTGTTTTAATGAACATCAGCACAGGGCGTTGGCAATCAGTAGTTGTCATTGGTCCACCTGGAATGACATCTATGCCTTGGGTATCATTCATCCCACTTCTCGCTGTCTGGAAGTTAGACGTCAAGCTGCACTATCTTGGCTCCCCTATTAATAGAGAGAGGAACGGGGACTTGCGCTGAGCAATTCATTCCACCCTAGAATATTGCATCCTCATGGATCTCTGTAAAGGATGTGTCTTTATCAGGAAAAACTGAGAATAATAGCTCTTCTTCTAATGAAAGCAGCAGCAGCAAAGGGAAATATTCTTTGTTGATAGCGCAGGTTGAGAATCTCTAATGGTGCCTTTTCTGCCTGTGTTTCTGTGTGAGCTCAAAAAGATCAGTCCTCTCCCACAGAACCAGTCCCATAGTGTGGTTATTAGCATCTGTTTCATCTCCCTTCTGGATCTCAAGGGTACCAGAGGGTTAGGCATCCTTTTTCTACTGATTTTATACATGTTGCTGATATTAGAAATGCCCTCCCTGGCACCTTGTGTATGGCCACAGCTGGCTTTTTCATGCTCCCACCATACCAAGAGTGCCGAACGCTGTCCATAATAGTCGCAGAGGACAGGCAGCCTGGGTATGACTTTGTGGGCAAGCCATGTCGGTAGAGGGTCATACACGTCTCTTGCACTGGTGTTGGCACACAAGCCAAGCACACAAGCAGGCACGAGTACAGGCTCCTCACTTCAGCCTGCAGCTTCAAAGACTTCACCGTGCTAATCTCTTGGGGCTCAGCACACATGCCCAAAGCGCACAGCAGCATGTTATCTGCTCTGAACCTCCTCGCGTGCTCCCAAAAACTAGCCACCATCACACCTCTCTCACTGAATCTGCAAGGCATTTGCTTTCTGTGTACAACATTTCTGAGCCCCTTTAGTCCCAGCTCCCAGCAGTACAGGCTTATTTTTGTGGAACCAAACTGGGCAGCACAAAGAGGAAGGGAAAAGGGAAAGAAAAAAAAAAAACAGTAAAATTTCTCTTTTAGCCACTCGTAACTGTCTCACATGATCCACAGAGCTCATCACAGCTGAGCTGAGTGAAAAGGCCTTGAAACTGCAGCTTGTTCTCAGGTGTTTCTGCTGCTTTTGAATACAGAAGAAATCTTCCGTTCTCACAAAAAAGGCATATTTCTTTGCACAGAAATATTTTTGAAGAGCCACTGGTACCTTTATAGTTAAACCTCACGCCCTTTCTTAAAAAAAAAAAAACCACCCATGCTTTATTGATGAGAAGAATGGTCATAAATTACAGTTATACTGGAGGGGTTCCTGTGATGGATGACTGGTTTGAAAGAATTGCAGCTTCCCTTTACACATTGTACTTGGACAGACAATGTTAGTTACTCTATCTAGCAGATATTTTTGCTAAACAGACACATACATCTGTTCAGACAATTGGCCTTCCCACTCAAAAAGATTAAAAAAAAAAAAAGATCCCAAACCAATTATTTCTTAAGCAAAGAGTGGCAATGCTTCTAGTTGTGTACCACAGAACACCTGCTGTAGAGCAAGGCAGCTTTCTAAAAAATACAGCCCCAGTCCACTGGAGCATAGACACACATGAATAAATAATAAAACAACTCTCAGATAAAGATTTTTCCTATGCTGTATGAATGCTTCATGTCCAGAGCTCATTCCACTGCTGTGTGACAGGTCTGATGTCTGCAACATCTTTATTTGCACATCAGCAGTAACTCCTTCTTCCACATGCCAACTACATATAATCTTCAAGTCTCAACAGACTGGGAAGATAAAATCTGTTCAAGAAATACTTAAAACAGGCCTTTTTTTTTAACCCTCTCTCCACCCCCAGGAGAGGAGGAAGGATCCAGATTTATCCAAGCATCCAGATGTACCTGAGTTTCTCCCATCTAATTTGGACCCCTTTGTAGTTTCTGAAACATTCTCTGATAATTTGAGCCCAGTGGAAGATGGCAATGAGCCCCACGACATGTGGCTTTCTGATATCCATGCCAGTAAAAGAAGTATCAAGCTGTGCATAGCCCATAGTCATGGGAATAGGTTGCCCAACAGGCTAATGCACCCAGTAGGAAGCAGGACCGTGGATGCCTGAAGTGGTTCTGAATTACAGCATGGTGTATATCTCCGTGTTTCATCTGTACAGATGAAACAAAAGGAAAGAGTGTCCAGTAACACACACAGGAGATATTGGTTCATGCAAATACATTCCTGCTTGCTCCTCAAGTGTAGTCAAGACTTGAACCTCACTGAAAATTTGGGTCAGGGAGATTCTGAATGATGCTTGGCCTCCATTTTGCTTACTGTTAATGCGATTAACTGAGAACGTGCATGTGAATTGCCCTAAATTGTTATTTATAGGTAGCTTAGCTTACAAATATCCAGCATGCTGCTTTAACGTCTGATCTACTGTCCTTTACAATGGGTGGCACAGTCTGAAGTGTTGAAAGTTTGGGGTTTGTTTTTTTTTCTTTTTCCCCTGTGGAAATATCCTCTAATGTATTTGAGAAGTTTTTATCTCAAAGGCAAAATTTGACCAGATTTACCATTTAAGGTTTGATCTCAATGTCAATTTTGTCCCTTCTTGGTTCTTAGATAAGATCATTTGTTGTGCAAATAACTGCTTGAAATTTTGCACACTGAAGGATTGTACTGTGACCACCCACCTCCTGACATTGTGTCCTATGATTAAGTCGTGCCGTCAACGGATCAGCACCACATAGCTTGGAAAACAGGAGTACGGTTCATGAGAAATTTTGTAAAACCTTTGTTTTCAATTGAAAGGCTTTAGAAAAAAACCAAACAATTCTTTTTTTCTCCATCATGAAAATTTTTCTCACATACACATGCATGCACAGAAACCTTTTTCCCTCACACGCTCCACCTGGCATAAGATTTGATCCTGGTAAGATCAAAATTAATGGGAGCTAAGTAGAAAATTTCCAGTCTTGTCTACTATCAATTCACTTGTCACTTGTTCTTCCTATCACACGCAGTGTCCACTGCCTAAAAAAAAAAAAAAAAAAAAAATTACCAAAGGTTTTCAAGCACATCTGTTTTCCATGCAGATAAAAGCAGTTTTTCATGATGGTGGAGATGATCTGGCATAGATTTGCAAGCAGAACCTGGGTATGGCAAGTGCCTTGATTCACACCCATATGATTCACACTTAGGGTTAAAAAAAAACCCATGTAACCTTGGGAACTGTAAAGTGTCCTTTTTATCTCAAGATATGCAACATTCTTTGAGGGACCTTTTTAAAACATTCCTCTAGGGGTATATTTAGTGGAGTTCAATGGAGATAATTTCTGCACTGGGGAACATATATCTTTGCTATAACATTATTGCCTACTTACATTCCCTTTTCACAGCTGTCTTTTGTAAAACTGCACTTGCAACATAAAAGGCAAAGTTTTTCGACTTATTTTCTTAAACATGCAGCCTCCAAAATTATTCCTTAAAAACACAAGGATGAACTGAGTTCCAGAGTTTCATTAAGTACACGTGCGTGTAAGTTTGCAACTGATCTCTCCAGATGTAAACTAGGGAAGAATTCAATACTGCTTTACAGGGAACCTTCCGTAAGTTTACCCAGAATATCTGCTATTCAGGTTAAAGGCTCATCTCAGGTGCTCTCTTGCAGTTTATTCCTGTTACTCCTACATCAATTAACCTCTGTTAAGTCAACAACAAAACATTATAAAAAACCACTTTTAGTAGCAACTAAACCCTCATGCTCAGAAAAAGCCAGAACTTTTGACATGAAAAAATAGGTTATATATGAAATGCCACCTGAAAAATATATTTCAATTATTATCAACTAAAGCAAACAACTCAGCATAAAAGCATTGCTTGTGCATAATTAACCTTTACAACAGTACTGAACAATTATCTGCTACAATGAAATGAAAGATGATGAAAAGTACATGAGGCACTTCCCACTGGAATGTTTATTTCATCCTCAACATGATATTACATCCTACTCTGAATAGCAGAACAATCAGCTGTGTAAGGCCAGTCACAGTAACCCATGCAGTCAGGGCATTTGGCACTAAACAAACTGAAGAAAATTAACCCAAGGTTAGCCTCACCTCCTCCTGATCCTTACAGGTTTTGTTACAGGATGGGCTCTGTCAGGTGATACCATTTTTTTAAATTTGCCTATCAACTATTGGGTAACAAATATTGCTTTATGGAACTGCCATTTTCAGTCAGGTCAGAAGCTCATCTGCAGTGCAATTACTGATCTCTAAGGGTGTCTGAGGAAAGGTATAAGAATGGGGCAATGATATGGAAGCATTTCTTTAGGCTGTTCTCTGCCTCTGTGAACTAGACTGTGTCAGTATAACCTTCTCTGACCTTGTCCACCTATTTCTGAAACCACACCCAATGTCCTGCAGCAAGGAATGCCACAGGTCGTCTATAGACTATGGGGGGAAAAAGAGCTCTTCTCCTGTTTCCTTTGTTTGGACACTGCTGTTTTAATAAGCTTTTTTTTTTTTTTTTATGTCCTCTTGTCCTTGTATCAGGAGAGGTGATGAGGAGTCATCCCCTTCCAAATTAGTGGGATATTGTTAAAAGAGTCAGAAGAGCAGGATTTGTTTCTCTCTCTGACATGCACTGGAAATCAGTATTTTTAGCAGTATTCCACTCAAAGCCGAAGTCTACAAAGCATATAGCACTACAGCAATTGTTCATGCCACTCGCTGGATGCTGGGCCAACCATCCTCAGAAACAGTGTCTGTCATTAATTATTTAACCATCAGTCCACTACCTCAAAGGCTTCTTATATCCACTATTCTGGAGAACAAAAGGGACCAGCATGGCAGAGGGTCAATTATTACAACAAACCAGGGGCAGAAATCAAATTGGAAATGGGGATCTTTTGTTCTGTTTTGGGAGCAGGCATCCCCAAAACTGCTGCATCATCTCTAGTACGGTAGGTGCAGGCGATGCACATGCAGTGAGGCTTCTTCCCTTCCAAAAGACTCAAGGCATTTCTATCCCCTGCCATGCAGCTTTCAGTAGTGCTTGAGCCTTGTAGGAGTGCTGTCACAGGTCTACTCAGAGCTTGGCTCCATGTTTGCCCTAAGGTGACCACTGCTCAAGACTAGATGGTGATGTCCTACGACAGAAATGTGGGTTTAGGCAACGTGAGTTAAGCAGGTGTTGAAGCTGTGAGCATTTCTAAAGCATAGTCTCTGGACGAAGCATGAGTGGCATAGCCCTGAAAACTAAGGGAAACCAGTCTCCCTCTTCCTTGCCAGTCAAGAGGGGTGCCCTGGGAGACAGCAAGTCAAAGCTCCCGTCCCTGAGTGGGCATCGCCCTCCACCAGCACCTCTCCACTGAGCCTTAGGGGAGGAAAGCGGTTTCTCCACAGTTAGCCCAAAAGGGCAACACATGCTTCAGCTCAACAGCCTTGCGAATGGGAAGGCTGAAAGGACGCCACACATCTTGCATTACTTTCGGGAATGCCGCTGAAAGAATCGCGTTGAAGCACCCAATGGCCGCACCAGAGCTGGGGGGCAGAAAGCAAGATGCTCTGGGTGTACTATGGCCTCCCTTGCTGCTGGGATAATGTATGCAGTCTTCCTTCAGTACAGGAAGCTGTTGACACAGTGTTAAACAGAAACATAAGGGAATACCGTTTTAGAAGGAAATCATTGACTTCTTCGGCAGCACAAAGGGCAAAACAATGCCAAATGGCATCTGGCTTCCATTAGGCTGTACAACCCCTGTAAATGACAGCCCAAACATATTAGACCCACCCAAAAGGCTGACCAGTGTCATCTAGTGCAGTCAGCTTAATTCAGGATATGCCTCTTTGGTTTCTCAGGGCAATATAAATTGAAAAAAAAAACCAAACACAAAATAAACAGTGGCAAATTAAATGCATGCAGCCTTCAGAGAACTTTCCATCAGCTTCAGAATATAAAAAAGGAGAAAGCAAAACACAACTACCCAAGCAAGTATGCAGCAGGTAAAGGGAAAATGCAATGGACAGCACTTAGCAAGACAACAGGCCTGCCACAGTGTACCTGCCGGAGCATGCTGAATTCCAAGGGAAGGCTAGGGACAAAGCCGCCCACTGTGACAGAGCAAGCCCACAGGAGAGGAGCACGTCCTGTAAATCATTTCACTACTACGAGCTGGACTCTGAATTCAAGGTGACCAGTTGCCAAGTTGCTCGAACTAGGTTTGGCCGGGTGAGTACAATA
Organism: Rhynochetos jubatus; assembly: GCA_027574665.1. Taxonomy (NCBI): domain Eukaryota; kingdom Metazoa; phylum Chordata; class Aves; order Eurypygiformes; family Rhynochetidae; genus Rhynochetos; species Rhynochetos jubatus. The sequence goes on from CM050653.1 coordinate 34,922,777, forward strand.
GCACTCCTTTTATGGAGGGTGCCTACAAAGAGATTTTAAAGGACCGAGAAAAAAGCACCAAGTTTCACCCGTGAATTTTGGTTACGTTTATTTGCATGTCGTTTTATTTTCCTCCTAACCTTCTGACAATGTCTTAATACTAAAACATCTCATGTTTTATAGCAGAAGGCTGCTAAGCAATCCAGCTCAGAATATTTTTATGAACAAAGCATTTAAGAGAATCACTTCAAAATTGTATGACAAAAAAATAAATTTAGGGATTAAATGTGTGCTTAACTTGATAAACAGAATTAATTCATTGTCTTCAAATGCAAATTCTTCCAGAGTAAAGCAAGTGTGTGCCCCACCACGCTAGACGTCTCCCCAATGTATATGATTGATACCTTAATAATTAGGGCATTCTCCATAGCTGAGGGAGATCACATTCAGTTTCCTCTCATGCTTAAGGAGATTCAAACTCTTGGGAGTGAGACAATGAGAGGATGTAGGCCATTTTGGGGTGGGTGGCTGTGACCTCCCCCTCACACTACTCCATTTTACAGGGAAAGCTGAAGGCTTGTTTCACGAGGAAGGTGCATGAACACGCAGGGAGGTGCTGCTCCCAGGAAGCTGAGGGAAGTCAGCCAGTAGGATCCCAGCTCCTACAGCTATTTGCACGTGTTGCATGAGCTGGTCACTGAACAGGCACAGACAGGCAAATCGTGGGAATTCATGGCTACGGTCAATCATGGGACATGCTGTTTGCCAAGGGGACATGACAGAGAGTGGCACAAGGACGTGAGGAAATTCTGTCTTTTACAGGAGCAAGATTCCTAGGCTTTGCTTTTGACTCCCTTCCCCATCGCTACTGAAAGCATCTATATCCCAGTTTGCCATCGATCTATGATGCTGTGGGCGAATTTTCTTTTTACCAGGCAATTCATTCTCTCTGACAAAAAGGTAACAGTAGTGCTCTGGAGAGGAAAATAAGAAGGACTTAAATATAGGGATTACCAAAAGGTGTCTTCAAACACCATGTGCACAGAGATTCACCCTCCCTCACTCCCCTCTTGCTCACAGAGCCTGTCCTGCACAAGGCCACCTGTGGGTCCTTCCTGCTGGACTGCAGAGCATTGACAGCGGTGGATGGTGGTTCATTCAGCTGTCATTCAGCAGCAGCAGCAAACCCAATTATACATGATTATAGCAATGCTAGGAGAGAAACTTCTGCAGTATATAACACATTAAAAGGAAATAAGCCCTACAATGCAGGGCGTTGGAAATGAGATCTCAGGGTCACAGGCAAAATTCCAATGTAGTATCTCAATTAAAAAAAAAAAAAATAATCAATCAGCTTGTTCTCCCAAGGCATTTCACCTCTAATTGAACAGTGAATTGTGTTTACTCACCTGCCCGTGTTCTTGACTGTCTCTCAGCAAATGAATCGTGATTACAATACATAAAATTCAGTGTTTGGCTTTCTTATGATCCCATAGGACTGGATTCAGTAGAAATTCCACACTTTCAGACATATATGCAAAAAAGAATGAATGCTGAAAGTTATCTATTTATTCTATAGAAAACAAAAATATTTGTTTTACATAAAGGTTGTAGCCCTTCTCGTTGCTTCTTCCAGCTGAAGTGTGCAAGGGAAATGCTATCCCTCTTAAAGGGAAAGTAAAAGCTGTTTCACATTTAGATTAACAACGGTCAAGGGCATTGTAGGCTACATTATCTTGAGCGTACCTAAATCATACACATGCAGATTTTATGGACAGAAGGTTCTCATGCGCTTTCATGATGCATATGCATTAATTTGGTGGGTGTCAATTCTTACGTATTTTAAAGATGTTCAGAACTGATCAAAAATGCAGCTTAAATGTAAAACAACACAGGCTTTAGCCTGGTAAACACATTTGCTACTTGAATGTTGTCATCACTGAAGCAGAATCAGGAACTCCATGCAGCATTTATGAATGAAGAATAATTTATCAGAACAAGCTGGGAATTTGAGTGAACATGGACATCATAAGGAGAATTCAAAAAAAGGTTCTAAAAATTTCTGACAAGCCACTGTGATGCATGTTTTAAGAGCCAAACCCCCAGATACTTGAACACTTGATCCCCACTACTTGAACACGATGGACAAGATTCTTGGGTTGTCATCTTTTTGTTGCAAAACAGCTGTATAGGTGGAGTAGCAATAATTGGGTAGAGTATCTCTACAGAGCAGAATAATTGCTGGGTACTGTGGTGGCTACCTCAGTATCAAATGATCTTCCAGCCAGTGGACAGGATATTACAGGAGTTCTATGTCTTCTTAGACTCAACTGCTGGTGGGCTTCTTGAACAGGTGTAAGTTAACAGACGGAGGCTTGTAGTTGTGGCAAATTGTGACATTACTGGTCATAGGGATTGGAAAAGCACAAATAGCTTAAGATGATCTGGTACATCATTCACTGAACAGTTTTTGAGGGCCTACACTACTACTTCTAAGGGGTCTTAGCTGTTACGGTGCTGCATGCTAAGACCCAGGTATGTGGAGTTTTCATCAAACTCCCATAAGCCCATTAAGCATCATTGCCCCTTTATTAGCTTAACCTGAAACAAGACAGTGCAGAACCAACGGGAAGTTCACTCACTCAGAAACAGAGAGGAGACCAAGCAGGTGGTAGAAACATGACCTTTCTCCATGAGGTCAAATAGCTTTATTGTGATTAAGCACTACAATACAGTATATATCCATAAAAAAACTCTATAGTGTATATAAATTATTCCTTCCATTCATTAATTCTTTTTTTGTTTTCTTTTTTTTTTTTTTTTTCATTTCCATTACAGCTTTGGTACAATGTGATTTTATTATATTTTTAAATACTTTTAGCTTCACAAACTCAACACAAAGTACAAAACTAATCCGAATTGGGGATATTACAATCTACACAGTGGTGTTCAGTGGTAGGAAAAAATCTTACCTCAATGAATTCATGTCACTAGCTAAGCTATAAAGGCATACCTAGCAGACATGACAAAAATATGCACCATTAACCAGCAAACATTTTTTTTTCAAAATTTATTTTATTTTATTTTTTTTACAGATTTTTCCAGCAGCAAATCACTTGAGCATAGTCAGTACTTATGTCCTCAACCGATTATCCTGTTGTGTTCCTCTTCATTTGAAGGCCATGAGTTATTTGTCAAATAATGCACCGCTATCCTCGTATATCCACACTAAGCCACAGTGTCAGTACTTGACCTGCCACCCTGCATTGTTAATGCTCGCACAGTTTGTCCTGCAGCTGGCAGAAATAACTGGAACGTTATTGGAGGGGCAGTGTGGGGCAATCAACCGTAGGTTGTTCTGTGGGGCAGGAGGTATGACATTACAGTAGACAGGCATTCCAGTGGCTGTAAGTGTTCCTTGACCTGATTGATTAGGTAGCATGATTGGTTGTTGATATGATTGTTGCGGCAATCCTTGAGAACCCTGGGTCATTGGCACCTAGGTAGGAACATGGAAAGACGTAGGAATAAAAGTGTAATTGCTAAACAAAGTAAAGCAGGCCCCAAGTATCCATATCTTCCTTCTAGCTGAATTTGAGTTCATACAACATGTTCTGCCAAAACACATTGCTTTCTGCTGCTTGGAACTGTTCTCATCCCTGAGGATTTTCTTCATTAGAGAAGGGTTAAAGAGAAATCCTGTGGCTTCTGTGTCTAGTCATGATCTAGCTAACTATGAATTTCTGGGATCAGTGCAAACAGAAGACAACCTTGTTTATAGGGTATATCTAGGCCACCTAGAAGTTCTAAACTTTTAACTGGATCATTAACCTTTAAAACGCATTTTCAATATAGTAATTCTGAAGATGTAAGGGGAAAATTTTACCCACAAGCAATTGCCCTCTTTCCATCTGGGTTGTTGTAGTGTTTTCAGTGTAGCCATGGGAAAAAGTGAATGGCTAATCAATCAGCGCAATCTATTAAAATGAATTTGATGTCATTTAGTTCCTTAAATTTCCAGAGAGACCAGCAGGAAAGATAAGCATAGGCCACCTCTCACAGGCTCTTGGTATATCTCACAGAAACCAGGTATAAAGTCAGGGAAATAAGTCCGGGTAACTTACAGACATGGTTAAAATCAAGACACTGCTTTCGCTCTCCCCAGAACCCAATAAACAAAGATCTATCTGGCTACAGCTTGTTATAGAAGACATGGTGAGATCCGTGGCAGGAGTCCCCACAGATGACTAATATTGAACTGGTTCAGGCAAAGCTCTCAAATCCATTACGGGAAAAAATATTGCACTAGCAAAAAAAAAAACCCAAACCAAATCAAAACCCCCCCAAAACCCCCAACGTTGTCTTTTTTTTTTTTTTAATTAATTTTCTCCACAGGAAAAGGTATAACTCCTTCATCCTTTGTGACACTTTACCCTCACTGCAGGCTGTAATAAATAGCTGATTTGAAGTATTCCCAATTCAAAATGAAAATCAGGAGTACTAAGAATACATAAACAGGAAGCAATGAAACCAAGCTGACTTAGAAGCATTATTTATCAGGAGGCCCCCTGCCACACACTGTCCTCATGAATTAAAAGAGCCCATTCAATGATACAAAAACTAATTCAATTGAGCACTGTCTGAGAAAAGCAGTCTTTACGTCTCCCAAGTACCTGATAAGACGACATGGCTGGATACTGCACCATCATGCCTTGCACCTGATTTCCCTGTTGATTATTCATCAGGTTCTGGCTTTGGGGCGGCTGCTGCATTCCCATGAGACCCTGGAACCCCTGCTGCTGGTTTGGCAGGACAGGCTGGTAACCTGGAAGAAGAGGAGAGATGTCTTCAAATACCCTGTTGCTTGTAGGGGCAAAATTCAAACTGTACTAAGGAACAGAGAACCACACCATCATTTGTGCCCAAATTTGTCAAAAAGTTGCTCTATTTCAGAAGCATTACTGGAAGTGAAAACTGCAGGGAACAAACAATCGCAGTGAGCTGGCAGCCCTGGAAGGCTAACAGCAGTGGGTAGAACGCGTTCCTTGTGCTCTTCGACCTGACGGCAGAGACCAACTTGAGGGATGATGCCTGGCTGCAGCGCAGGGCTTACAGGGTGCTGCTGGCTTCTGACTACTTCCTCAGAGGCAAAACTCCCACCATCTTCCACATCACCACCCTAGTATTTGGCTTTCAGAGTCTAATCTGGCAGTTTTCTTTCAGGTCACGGTTCTTATCTTACCCTCTTACCTTTCCTGTAATGCAGCTCCCTACCACTGTAAACAGAGAAGGCTTTATTTAATCAAGAAAAACATCTGTATACACATTGGCTCCTACTGGCAAGATTTTTTATACGATGAGAGCATATTAAGGGTCATATTCCACCCTACTAGTTTCGTGTTTGGTAAAAAAGGAAAATCATAAACCAGTGAGTGCTTGGTCCTCCCTGTTGCTCAGTGGGAACACACAAGTGGCTGCACAGGGATGAGAAGTTGACCCTTCTCTTTCAGCCTGCGACTGGCTCCATGTTCAGTGTCATCACAACATTGCAGGTTTTCTGCCAGGATGGCTCCTCTAGGACTAATTGAGGAATGGGCAAAGCCTGGAGGACCTAAAGAGCAAAGCTGCTAACGAGGCAGAAGCGTGGATGGGAAGTGAAGTGCGAGTGGTGCGTGGCTTGGCAGCAACACGATCCAGGCTGAGAACGAGCCTTGCTGGACAGAAGTGGGCTGGCTGGGAGATGCTACTATTGAGAGATGAAGGATTTTGCAGAAAAAGTGAGAAAGGAAAGGAAAATGCAGCAAGATCCTGTCCTTGAAAAATGCAGCCAGACACAGCCATTATAAATCTGTGAATAATTTCTCCTTATGACATTCCGCGTCCTTTAGCTCTTGTATTAAGATGCAGTTATGCAGTGCACTAGTAACTCTGTAGCAGTGTCCTCAACCTAAGCACATTTCAGGCAAAGAGTTATCAGAAGGAGCAACGCTCCGTTATTTTTATATGAAAAAATGTGTCTCACGTCTACTCAATTTATATTCATGAATACAGTACACGGTTCAATATACTTCACGAATTGGAAATCATCACCTGGGTATTGCTTCATTATGTAAGAAAAATAAAGTAACCAATGTCCCTGATTATGCTGGTTTATTGTCAACTGATAGCTTTCCTTCAAAATCTTTTCTGATGCCAGAGAAATGTTGGGTATCTCTGATCAATTTTTTCCCTTTCCACCGACATGAGATTAATGTCTTCAGTCAACTGAGCAAAATAAAAAATAAATTAATTCTATTTATTCTATTCTAACTAATTCTAACTTAGCTGGGGTAGAGCATCAAACATCTCCCCAAACAGGCCAGATTATTATACATTCAAATTTGCTCTTTTCCTATGCACAAACACAGCATCAGCATATTTTTAGTCACAAAAATTACTAACATCAGAACTGCTGTAACCGTTTACAGAAGGCTTATACAGCAATAATAAAAATTGCAAGTCCTCTTCTGTGCCTCTATACCCATTATATGGGGGAGGGGGAGAAAGGACAGAAATGAAAAATTTAGCACTACTATTCTGGTATTTGCAAGACTGGGAGTTTAAGCAGCGAGGAGTCAACTGACAGCGGAAGCATCAACAGATCATTCATCTCATGTCATTTGCGGTTGTCAAAGTAAGTCCCAGATGTTTTAATGAACGATAGACTGATGGTGGAGCAGGGAATGAAGCGACACTAAGTTGGGGAATGCAATCAAACGTCGGATCTGGGCTCACAGAGTTGGACCCTGATGCACTGGCACAGGGTGGTGGACTGGTGCTCTGCAGAGACAGACATCACTGGGGTCAAGTAGAGAGAAGCCCTTCTGTTACCTCTATAAATATAATTGCATTACCGCTACTTTAGTCAGACCTCTGCTGATACTCTGCTGTGTGTTTGAACACACAGCTGTCTCTTCACCTCAGCTTTGTGTTGCATGTTCTCCAAATACAACAAATTTATTGCCCAATACAGACATGACTATCAAACTGAAACAAAAAGTTACAGAAATAGCCAAGTGTCTACCCTTACGTTGAACACACAGACATCATCTCATGGGGGTGTTACAATAACACATCCCTCTGCTCTGAAATTTCTACTGCATTAGCAAACAATGCTTAGTACATGGCACAGCCACTCCACGTTTTAGGTGCAGGAATAGAAAAATGGGATGAGTTAAGAGCTGAGGCCCACTAGGTTATGGATTACTATTTCAACAATCTTACTACCCTTCAAGAACTTCAGCAGTTTCTCCCACCCACAGGGCATGTGCACCCCTCACGCCTGTCCCAACATGAAGAGTCCTGCTTACATTCCTGAGAGTCAGGAGAAGACCTCTTTCCTATGCCCTCTGTGAGCTCTTTAAAACGCTCTGACCACACAGAGGGGCCTCAACACAAGCAGGAAAAAAAACACTTCACATGCACTCTAGCACATTTCCAATGTGATCAGATGGGAGCAAAGAGATGTTAACACAAAAATCTGATCACATTCTCTCCTGAACCTTCTTTGCCGTTAAGGAAAATTGTGTCACTTCTTTGGCCCAGAAAGAAGTACTGTGATCTGGATCGTTTGGACCCTTGACTTGTGGGTGGAAAGAGGAATGTTTAAAAATGTTACCAGCCTGCTTGTATCCTTGCAAAGATGCTGGCTGTCATCTCTTCCTCACTCAATATTCTTGGGCTTCTTTGTTATGTTCAGTAACCTTTGGAATACAATGAAGTTAGGGATGTCAGACCTTGCTGCAGAACCCCAGCACAGCATTTGGTCAAAATCCAGCATCCCCTTCAAGGCTCTGCAACTCAAGTGAAGCCATTTCACTTTACCTGATAGCAAAGTCTGACCCTTTACTATGTTAAATATATGAAGGAAGATGCAAGTTTATCCATTCCATAGAACATAAAAGCCTGACAAGGTATAAAAGTACACTCCAATAGTGCAGACGGGGTTCAGAGTACAAAAAGGTGAATTAATTCCATTACCTACAAGAAGCTCTATAAACAAGCAGAAAATGCTGTGGAAAAAAAAAACCAAAGTCCAAGTCCATTCTGCTAAACAGCTTCTGTTTTAGCACAAAAGCAAGGGTAAGGAATTGTCACTCTAAATGTCAATCTATTTAAACAGTAAGTTGTCAATATCAGTAACCAGCTGCTCTGAATTTCCCACCTCTGCAGCCCAAACTCTGGAACTCTGATTCTGCATGCCATGTAAAATTTGAAATGGATCCTTCAGTGTTTACTGTGTGGTGATGTCTTGATATGTTTTTGCACACTGGCCAGGAAAAGAACGGAGACGATAGAATTGAGACTGCATATCAACCTTGCAGCACTGTTCACAAAACCGTACCATTCTAGCAACTCTTATTTTGGGACGCTTTTTGGTGCGAGTTGTTTGGTTTTGGGGTGGTTTTTTTCAGGGCACTGAAATATCTGGTATCACTATTCCCCCAAAACTGCTTTGTACACACACAGCAGTTTCAGTGAAATAAAAATAATGCGGTGTTCTCAAAAGGCTTGGGAACTGACTGCAGGGCACAAAAAGCCATGTGCTGCTGGGCAGGGATGGATGTTCTGGAGCTATGCAGGTGTCAGGAAACAAGTGAGAACACGAAGAGGCACCATGCTTTCGGCAGCAATAGTTTTCTTCATACTTGCTCTTTTGCTCATTAGCTTTCATACTACATGAAGTGTAATCCTTAAAAGCCTCTTTACTGTCCCCTGAGAACATACATACGTGGGTTATTTTCTAATGGCAGTACGCATCAGATGAACCATCCTATTACAGCAAGCTCCAGGGCCTTTTTACTGCAATTATATCATCCTGCTCTATGTTATCTCTGCTACAAAGGAGGATTTTTTAAAATCAGGGCAAACATGAGAGACATTGTTAAACAACTAGAGGAACAAATTGTGCACAGAATTTCAATGAATGCCTCAGAGGAAAAATGAGCCTTGGATTGCAGTCGAAATGGAAGAGGCCGTCATACCATCAAGGTAATTCTCTGAACCTTTACAGCCCGCATCACCATGCTGTCAGCTAACTTAAACATCCCAGGGGGAGAAAGACTGCATGAAAGACCCACAAATGTTCTAACTTCTTGATGAGGCTACAGAACTCAAAAGGTAAGATGCAGCGGTCTTACACCTCTGCTATTGCCCAAAGCTGCAACTAAAGCATGTTTGGTGTTCCACTGGCCTCAGCATACATCCTTCATGAGCGGCATGTCCATGTTTGGAGGGACTGTTTTATCGCTTATTCTAGCTAAATTAGCAAGAGAACTTTGTAATATGTGTATCAGCACTCCAGGTAAAGAGTAATCAGCCTTTGGGCTGAGTGCAGCAGCCTGGCAAAAGTCTCTGAAACACAAATCTTGTAGTACTCTTGCTGCCTGAACAGAGCCCTTGCACCTAAGCCCATCCGATGCAAACGCATAAATTCACAGTGGCTTTGATGTGATTTGGGAGCTCATCTGCTCCCTTCCCGCTTCACTCAGACTAGTGCTGGGAGGAGCTGAGCCATTGCCACCAGCAAACACAAAAGGCAGGTGCCTTGGGTAGACGCTGCGGCAGCTCAGGCAAGCAAAGCCCAAAAGAAATGTAAAAGGGAAACCTCAGATGAGCTAACCAGGCTGGGTGCGAGGCTGCACAGATTTAGCCATGCTCCTGCCTGCTCCATAACTACTGCAATACATCTTTCTCAGCCAGCACCGCTGCTGCACGCGCCGGTACGGAGTGGCTCAGCCTCCACTGAACTGCCATGAGGAGCAAAGGGAAGAAATGGAAATTGAGCTCTCACAGAAAAGCCAAGGGGAGCGAGCACCACCTTTGAATGCAGACACAAGAGAATACCCCATGCTGTACTGAACACAGTGTAACAGCAGATTCTGCATCCAGTCCCAAGTCCTGTTCTCACTGCGGGGGCTTAAATTTCCAGAAGATTCCCCAAAACTGCTAAGCTCTGAGAAGAGCGCTACAAAAATTATCCGAGGTCAGAAAGTGCACCTCTTTCTGGGAGACCTGATGAACTCAATCTCCTCAACTTATTCAAAAGATGACGAGGTATCTGCTGGTAGGTAGTTGTTGAACAGAACAGAAAATGGTATCATAAAATTACATGGTTGGAAGATAAACCTGGAACCATTCAAAAGAGAAATAAAATTCAAAGTTCCAACAGAGCATGTAATTAACAAGGGGGCAATTTAGCCAGAGAGGAAGAACATTCTATGATTTGCTATCACCCAAAACCTCTAAAACAAGGATGGACAGCTTGCCATAAGATATTAATCAGTTTAATAAGAAGTTCTGGGAATAAAGATATGATTAGAGTGTGCTCTGTGTCCAGTCTTATTCAGACCATTAAATTACATATTCCAGACTTGAAATACTTATGTTAGCCAGTTAGGTCTTAATGCTTTTCCTATCTTCCAAGGAAAAGGACTAATCTTTTGCATGTGAGACAGGATCCTCTTCCCAGACTCTGCTCCCTTTGATCACATACTGGCAACACCACCCAATTCACTCCAGAAGCATAGAGTTCACCTGTGTACGGTGGATATTCTAAGGGCTATTTCTGGCCTATCTTAGTTTACTTTGCCCTGGCTGGAGTAGCACTCAGTAGGTTTTGTAGGCTGAAGAATATGATCGGTATCTATTCCAACTTTTTTTCTAGGCTCCATTTTCCTTTACTTTTTAAAATAAGCTATGGGTAAGGTATTCGAGTGGCTGGATGTAGCTTTCCCTCTGTCATCATGGAAACTTACAATGCCCATGAAAAGTTATTAATCAGAGAAGAAAAAATGTCATTATAAAAATTCAGTTCAATCATGCACACACTAGTAAGTTTGGTAAAGTTTCTGGCAACTCACTTATTTGCCAAGAGCTCTGAGCTGGTCCATCCCAAAATACTTGCAAAACTGGAATGAATTAAAAATAGGAAGCAGGTAGTTCGGCAAGATCAAACACTGTGTCTTGACACAAAGAACCTTTTGATTCTCAAACAGACCCTAAATATTATCTGTAAAATATGAGGAAAGGAAGCCAGGTTGGGGAACCTGGTGTTTAGGACAGTTGGCCAAGCTGTGGGAGATGAATACTGAAATCCCATCCCATCACAACTGAGTAGAAATTTGAGGCAAGTGGCTTCTAGCAGCCAGAACTAAGTCATCCTTGCTACAGGGGCCCCATCAGTCCCTCCTGCCAATGCTCCTTATCTCATGTGAGATATTCAAGTACTGGAATGCAACCAGATGTTTCACCTCCTACATGAAACATTGTAATTACCATCTACAAAACCTCCAAGGAGTTGTGCTCAGACTGGCTTCTCACATCCAGGCGTTACGTGTTAGATTTGGGTGGCTGCTGAGGAAATCGGGATGTTTATTTCATTATGCAGTTGGTCACTACCTGGCCACTTTCACTACAAATGATGGACTAAAAGACTCAGGGAAAACATTAAATTAAGCTACAAATTTAAGCTGGTTTTGATTTTAGCCTCACCCCAAAGTATCTGCAGTTTGGAACACTCCCACAGAAGACAACACTAATTAATGTCTCCCTGATGGTGTGTTATTTTCCACGTGAGTCTGAAGATTTAAACTGCATCTTGTGCAGCCGGAATCCAAACCACTTTGTAAACAATTTTGTAGTTTAAGCTTGGATCTGAAATCCAAGGCACGCTGCAAGCCAAATCTGTTGCAGTTGATCAATCCACTCCTACTGTGTCTGCTTTGTCTCTGCAATACACAAAAATGTCTCGACCTAGTAAGATATTCAGGCTTTGTGTTCCACTTGAAGACATCACAGATAATTTATAGTTATGAACTGGATACCATGTGAGCTAGAAGGAGAAATACGTAATAGCTTGAGGCTAAAAATCCAACCCTTTCCCCTTAAAACGTATGACCACGCAATTATTTTATTTAGTTTTCACACACAAATGAAAAAACCAAGAATACCTACACCTGAAATAAAGGAGTCTTACAAAGTAACTGACAACTTGGAGTTAGGAGGCTGCTTATAATACACATAAAAGCAGCACATGTGCGAAAAACCCCATCAGCACAGAGACTCCTTTATCCACAGCATGCTGCAGGCTCAGACCCTCAAAATCAAGAGAAGCCTTTTCACATAAGTGACTTAGTTTGGCTTCTTTCATTTCAGGTTAAAGCACATCCCACTTCAGCACTGCAGATGGCAGGGGAAAGCATGGGGTATTATGCTAGGTTTGTTTTCAAAATTTATAACTAACGACATCTATTCTTTCAAGTTGTGCGAGATCAAAACAATTTTTAGCTAATGGCACTCCAATTACATTCACTGAAAACACATAACATGGTAAATATATTCCTAAACTGATTACAACGACAGTGACTCAAATAGTTCTCTGCAGAGCTGGGGTTATAAAATTGCAGGATTTTGAACTTAGAGTCTTGACACATAATTGCTGCCAGAATCAGAGCTCCCTGGTCCCTAAATTGGCCATGGCTTTGCTAAGGGCATATTCACACTTTCTGAACCTCGTAACAGATCAACAGCCGCATTTGTTGGCAGTCACGCGGAGAAAGAGACGTATTCAGCTGCATTAAGGAACTCGGCAAGATGTATATGCATCAGGGATATAAGCCAGTAAGATTTATTGTCACAAGAGAAAGAAGAAAAATACTGGTTAGAAGACAGCTTGTCTGTCTTCCCCACCCCTCTTTCTCTCCCTGGTTTACGAAGCTATAAATCCCACAAAATCAATAGTGCAAATATATTTTCATCCAGCTTCAGAAGAATCAAATCTGGAAATTTGCTGCAATTTTGAGTTATTTCAGAGTGACCTATTTGCAGGATTTAGTAAAAATTGGTGATGAAAATACTCTGATACAAAATACATTTTTTGGTGGATAACAGCTCTGAGATCCCCCACCCGGCTAGTTCTGTCCAGGTACTACAGCAGGATCCATCTTATGTAGCTGAACTGCTCCTCCTTGTCCTCTTCATTCATTCTTCCTCAAAAAGGTATATGAAATCCTGGTTTTACTTGTTTTTACAACCTCTGAGGCTGGAAGAAACCCAAAGCACAGAGCATCCAAAGCATTGATGGTTTCATGTGCTACATGAGACAACGCAGCCGGCTGGGGCCACTTCTTGACTGCTAACGAAATGGAAAAAAAATAATCAGGGGAATAATGACTCCCCAAGCAATGCAAACCCTCCCAGTTCAAAAGATGTGCACGATCAGGGCCTCACAAATCTAGTTTTTAACTCTGCTTGTCCTATATAAACTGGAACAAGACACATCTTTACATACGTTAAGAGAACGCGCTTTGTGCGCAGACTTTTCCTCAAGAAGAGTTAAAAGGAATGGCCCCATCTGGCTGGCAGAAAGCCTCCTATTACAGTGGTTTAGATTATGCCAAGGAGAAATGATGAAGAAAGTAATGCTGCATATCACACGTGAGATTTACAGCTTCTTACATGTCAAAGAAATATCCGTTACATTTTCTTTTACCCATTTTCTATGAAGCCAAGTTCCAACTGCTGGAGACACGGAATAGCATTATCTTTCAAAACCCATTTATATATGCTTGCTGTCCTGTGGGGGAGAAATGTTTTTGCAAAGAGCTCTGAACTGTTATTTAGAGCCTTTTACTTCATCATCCAAGCAACTACCTTTAGGGCAAACATGCAAAATCATGAACACAACGAATTCATGAATCACTTAAAGTTACCTACCCACTCCTCAGTTACTTTTCCACACCTTGAAAGAGTTGTTTTAGAACAACTTGGTGATCTCACTTCCAAGTAAAAATGCCCAGACAGAGGTATGATTAAATACTTTCATTATATATTTAATGAAATCACATACTGTAACACCTTCTGAGACTAAAATTTTAATTAAGGCAGGCTGGCATTTTGGCTTTTTTTCCCCTCCCTATGTTCCAGGGGAACAGCAGGTAAGGCCAAACAAAAAGCTTATGTGATAAAATTGCGTGAGAGCGCTCCTGGGAGACCTGGCATTATTAACAAGAACATGAAGAAGGGCACAGTTGAACAGTTCAAAGATAAATGATTGCATTCAGTTTACCTTTTGCTATCAACTGGAGAACCTGAGAGAGCTGTTATTTGACAAGAAATGTATATAAATAGGCATCAAAAAGAAATTAAATGGATACAAATATAGGAGATTCAAGGTTGTGGAAATGTTTTTCCTCAGATTAAAATCTGGATCTATTCTTTTACTTCTCTATACAAAGGATTTCCCAATTATAGGGACAGCTTTAAGAACAACTTGCTACTAGTAAGTGGCTTGATGCTGAAAATAAACCTGTTCTTGCTGAGAACCTAAAACCATGTTATTACATGACACTTTAATAATTTATTTTATTCCCTTTTCAATACACTTTTATTTTATGTTTTGAGACCACTTAGCACTGGTTCTGTTCTTCAAAAACTATGACAAGGATTATTTGCTTTTTTCCTTAGAGATAAAACTGAAGATAAATGGAGGGGCACCTCTTATGGACATGGTATGTAACTCAAAGCTTCTCTAAGATTCAGAAAAGAAAATTCTATTTTTAAGACAAAATCCTTTTATCTCACTTCGGTAAAAATATAGAGGGAACAGCCAGCTGCAAGCCAAAATAATTGCAACACAATAATGCAGGGCTCCATTACAGCAGCATAATTCCGGTAAAGCAGCTGATCCAGGATCTGGGCATTTACCCAGACCCTGGAGCCTGACTTAAATGCATTAACCCAGACAAAGCATGTGCAGCTGTTTTCGTAATCTGAGGCTCCTGCATTTTACTGGAGACGCAAAAAAAAAAAAAAAAAAAGTCAGCCAGCCAGGTGACAGAGCAAGCGAGAGAGAACGGCGAAAGTATTTTATGCTTTTCAACTAAGCTAATCCACAGAGTTGCATGAACAGGCTCAACAGCTTTGGGGACATGGGCCTTGGAAAGCATTTCCCTTTGGCCAGCACGATGAGCAAGGGTTTCCACTGGAGTGGTGCAGATACCCAAACTTAGCTGAGGTGCCTGCAGGGAGGCTACTACAGGACATAGCAAACGTTATTCTGAGAGGGGTGAAGCTTCCTCATCCCCACAGAGCTAAGCCACTGAAGGGACATCTTGAAAACTGGCGTGCGGGTCTCGTGGTATCAGGGAGGTAGCAGCGCTAGGAAAAAGCCAAGCGTAAACCTGCTCTCAGCCCCTGACCACCAATGCCCCAGTGTTAATGAGCGGGAAGGCCAATGGATGTTCTGGGGAGTTTGTGGGTTGCTTTGAAAGAGCTTTACTGCTTAAAGACCAAAACAGATGCAAATCGTCACAGCCCTTACTATGGCCATCGACTATTATACTGCTGTAGTCTGTTGCAACTCCTCTTTATGGGATTTTTGAATAGCTAATATGCAACTAAGACACTCATTAGTGTTGATTTTAAGATTCCTTTGACATATGACATGGTATAGGTCTTGCCTCACACTGAAAAGTGGCATCTAGAGAGATGCCCTTGCCAGCAAAACATTATAGAGGGTCTTTGTTTGAACGTTATGTTCAGGATTCTGCTGCATTCAGAGACAAACTGTTGATACATTCTTGCATAAAAACTGAATTTTCTTTAAAGCTAAGATTTACAGTGAACTGTAAAGTAATGAAGCATATGATTAACTATTTTATTACTACTATTTTCTGAAAAAAAAAAAAAACCCAAAACAATAGCTTTGGACGAAAACTGCAAGAACAAACTGCTGGTTTCACATCTCCCTACCCAGAAAACTGTACTTTGCAGAATTGCAAAATGTAACCTTTGTTACAAATGTATTCATTTTCACATGGGCATATTTTTCATGCAAAATGGTAACTCCCTGTAGCTCAGGCCAGGAATATCAATACTGTAGCTGGTACAAACTTACACTTGATATAAATTCAAACCCTTATTAAAACCAATTGGTACTAACTTAACTCTTGGTATGCATTCACATCCATCAGTGGAAACAAATATCAGATCGAATGGAGAGCTAAAAAAGTTAAATAGCATCCCATTCATTGCAACCACTGAGCTCTAACACAACCACACGCTTTAACAGTGGGATGCAGGGCATGTGACAGCTCCAGATTGCATGATGCAGCGGTACAGCACATGGCTGCCCACGAGAGTTCGTATAAATAATCGAAACAGTCAAGTAACATCAACTCAAGATAGTCCACTAGAGACATTTTTCTTTGTGATTGCACTGGAATGATTTCTTCACCTAAGTCAGGTGGCAATATGATCATTTTCCCCACTGAGTATAGTGAGCCTGGCCTTTCCAGGAACAGCTGACTTACAGCTGTTATTTCCAGCCAAAAGTACCTGCAGGCATGAATGACAGGGCTCAAGACAAAGGAAGATAACAATAAACGTTCAAGTTACTGATCATCAGCTGGTCTATGCAAATAGATTGTGCATAACTGCTCTGTGCTGAACACAAAGCAAAGCAGGAGGTGGGCTAAGCCTTCGCACATAGAGCAGGCTGGAAGCACATATGGTCAAGTCAGGGTAGCTCAATGGATGAGCAGTACCCTGGGTAATACTCCGTGTATGTACCTGGGTTTGTATTCCTTCATATAAAACAGTTCCTGGCCGTAGTATAACAATTATTTGCAACATGCATTGGTTTTGTTAGCACATCTGTAAGAGCTGCGTGCAATGGGACAGCCAGCCACCCAAGCAAAATTAAATGTGATACATAAAAAGAACAAATACAAAAGGAGCAGGATCCGATTTTCCATGCAAGTTGTGAACCCACAGATTCACTGAATTTCAGCAGGTTCATCTCCATGTTACACTAGTTTGGTTTTCTGGATTGCCCCCAAATAATAACAGCAGGTCTGAACAAACAAATCGTTAATCCCCCATGAATTTATCTGTAACATATCTCTTGGTATACTGAAATATCTACGAGCACAAGCTCAGGGTGAGCCATGCCAGCTACTGTGCAAACTTCAAGGAATAGCTGCAGTCCCCTGCACTGAAGATGGCACACTCTTGAATAAACAAGACAGCTAGAGATGGAAAAATAAGCATCCAAGAAAAGTAACCTGTCCAGAGAAAAACAACAGAACTGCACAAAGCTTTTGTGGAAAATACACCAAAATCTCTGTGCCCTCCCTCAGAGATCACTAGTGCTTAGAGCCCCATCCTGAGCAGGGAGTGCTCGGGCAGGCTGTTGCTCACCAACAGAGTCACAGAGATGATGCTCTCACTGCTTCTGCCACACTGTTTGCTTCCACAAGGTCCTGCCCACATCCTACATATTGGAGGAAGGCTGCAGCATGCTGGTGATGCACAATTCACCCTACTGTGTCACATTTTACTGAGGGCAGAATGGAGTAAATTATTGCTAATGGCATAAATTCTCATTAATGATCTATGCTCCTCACCCTCGCAAGCTGGGCTTTGTCTTGCAGCTAGGCCTTTTCATAAACACGACATCAACTGTAAATACCATCTGCAACAAAGGCATGGCCACTGCCTGACGGCACTATTCCTGTCACTGCTTCTGCGTACGCCTATAGGATAATCACTGAGCAAAGGGACTTGTGCTTCTTTCCCTATAACATAAGGGCACAGCAAGCTATGAGTTACATCCCCCGGCTGGATGCAGACACAAGGATGCTGCTGAAGCCAACAGGACTTGGAGGGAGCATATGCCTGCCCATATGGGTTCAACTGCAAAAATCTCGTCTTTTCCAAGTGCACCCATGCAGAACGTAATCCAAACACTATTGGGGTTAGCAATCAACTTTAACCAGCTTTACACCATATTAGGAGCACTCACAACCCAGTGATTATTCTGGCCCCTATACAGCACAGCCCTTAAGCATTTGCTTAATGTTTAAGCATATGATCCAATTTCTTGATTTCAGAGCAATGATTTACAGGCTTGAGTACACTTCTGGACTGAGTCCAGGGAACTCAGCCCCTTGAAGGAAGAGATCTCCAATGGGAGAGATGCCAGCACATTTATGCACATTTATCCTTAGCATCCTTTAAAAGGCTTCTGAGAAACTTGACCAAGCAGGTAGCGATCAACCTAAGGAAAATTCCAATAAAATGCAGTTCTGCAATATATGAAATAAAATAATTTCTCAACTTTCCTTTTGCATAGCAACTGCTTAATCTGCAAGCTGGAAAGTGAGGCAAGATGGGATGGAGCCTGCATTTGCACATGGCCCAAATGCACATATATGGAAGAGCCATTGGACTAAGCACTGGCTATGTAGCAAGAGATACCGGCAAATAATAAACCAAATGGAAACTAGGGATGAATCTAACCTACTTCACTTCTGTGGCACAGGCACAGAGTGCTCCTGGTCATGTTTATCTTGCAATTAAACCCTTCTGGTTTGCTAGTAGACCCTAGCTTAATTCTCTTGTCTTTCTTAATTAAAAAGAGCTGTTAGGGAAACTGGGTTAGACCTTTTCTACTACTAAAGCGATCGTTATCATTAAAACCCTCCATTCCCATTACCTCCTGAAGTACAAGTCAAAAGACGTGTAAAGTACCTACACGCACTTTCCTCTTCTAGGCATATGCTCCATTCTCTATCACTGCAGAAATGCAAACACCAGTTGCAATTCTGCCGTAGTTTCAAAAGCAATACATCAGATGACTGCACTAGAACTAGGCTGCATCTTCCAGCTAAACCTTTTTCTTGGAAGGAGGTGCAAAATCTACAGAGGTAGTCACTACAGTGCCCAGTTAGCTTCAGCTGTGGCCAAATTATTCATTTGGATTAAATGGTGAAAGGACAAGGGGTAATGGGTTTAAATTGAAAGCAGGGAGATTCAGATTAGGTATCAGGAAGAAATTCGTCACAGAGAGGGTGGTGAGGCACTGGAACATGTTGCCCAGAGAAGCTGTGGATGCCCCATCCCTGGCTGTCTTCAAGGCCAGGCTGGATGAGGCTTTGAGCAACCTGGTCTAGTGGAGGGTGTCCCTGCCCATGGCAGGGGATTGGAACTAGATGGTCTTTAAGGACCCTTCCAACCCAAACCATTCCGTGATTCTTTGATTTTACAAAGGAGGGACTGAGTAAAGCCAAAAATTAAAAGGTAAAACCATTCCCTTCTGACATTCCAAATAGAACATTACCAATTTCTAAGACTTCAAAAATTTTGTTTATGTTTTAAAAATATTTTAAATTAAATAAAACCATTTCATTGTCCATAGGCAATTTAAAGCTTCTGTTTTATCTTTTGGGTTGCCTTGGGGGAGGGAGGGCAATCATCTAATTTCAAAGGAATTTGAGATTTCTTTTTGTTTTAATTGTCTAAGGAATCTGCAACATAACTCATTCCTGAGGTTTTATAAAATCTTTTCATAGATCAGGCAGCTAAATCTGCAAAGCATGTCTATCTCCATATCAGAGGCAAACGTATTTTCAACTCTTGCATTGGGAGGGCAGAATAATATAAACTACATTTGTTTTCAAAAAAGAAAAAAGGGTAATACACGATGGATGTAAACTTTCCCCTTTGCCTTTTCTAAAAAAGGTTTAGTGGCATACTTGAAACCAAGGGTTTTAACACAAAAGAAATTAATAGATATGACACTGACAGCATCACACAGCAAGACTTTCTACACAGCTGTGCCAAGAAATCTTGGCCCAAGGAGAACAGGAGAAAGAAATGGGAGAGGGAGGATGGAGGTGGACTCAGAAGAGACTGCTTGGTTTCTACAGTGATTCCCAAGCCTCTCTGCTGAGTTGGCCAACAGGCTGACACCGGTGCTTGGGACACGGGCAGACATCACTGCCAGTCCCTGCCTTGCTTGCGCTAGCAACAGTTTATTTGCAGGCTTGAGCAAGCCTGAGATCAGGTCTGTGATTAACACATGTCAAAATGTTCAGCCAGAGCATTGGGGGTTTAATTCAGCTATGTGGAAATAAACCTCTCTTTGCCCTTGCTCATCCCCAACTTTCACTGTTAGTCAGTTGGAAAACTCTCACTGCGATAACGCTGGTCCAGTGTTACCGCTGCACAAGGATATATTGGTTAACCCAACTTGTGCAACAGCCTGAAAGGGCTGATCTTTCAAGCAAAAGCATTGTACGCAGACTTGCACTTCGAAACTCATAGGATCAGTCCTGATGCCCTCATCTCCCCTTAAGGTATCTGCAACTGTGTGACTGTAAATTATGCAAAAAATTTACTTTCATTAGCAAAAAACCCCGAAGCATAGCATGAATTTAAATCTGGGAAAGTTGCCTGAATGTTTGTGCTTTGTCTGCTCTGGATCTCTTCAGGACAATATCTGCTCTCAGAAATCACTAGGGCAGAGCTGCCATGGAGCATTTGCTGCCACACGGCACACTTGTAATAGTCTGCAACCCCAGAAAAGTTGTGTTTACAATCTTCATGGCCAAAGGTATTCACCAAGTCTGAACTCATGAGCAACGCTAGCTAAGCAATCAGAGCTATGGAAAATGCACAATAAAGACCATAAACAGATGGCATCTTCAACTCAGCATGAATACAGAAGATCAGCCTGGGTGTGTGAAGGGTCAAGGTACATTTGAGAGCCAGAAGCAGAACTTTTTTCTTGCACACATCATGAATACTGACAGCTTTCTGCTCGCCTGGGACAGAGTGCACTCTGAGTGCATTACTTCTCCTTTCTGCACATTAATTGTGTCATTGATAAAATAAGGTTTTGAGGGGCGACCTCTTCATGACACATTTTTGAAATCCAGCAGTGCTGAAAAATGCTATATAATCAACTGATAAAGTAAAAGGAAAAATAACTGACCTTCAATAGAACATATGATTGGAAGAGACATTTGAGCGCTGAATTTGCTAAGAGTTACACACAAAGCTTTGCAAAATATTCAGTTGGACAAAGAACTCTACTTTGATCCAAAAAAGATGGTGGGTTTTTTTCCTGTCAGCACCTGCAAGCATAGGGCCAAATTCGCAGAGCCCAAAGCCTGCCAATAGTGGCAGAAAGGTGAGGATGATGGCACAGTAAGAGTCATTTGGCAGAGCACAAGTCTCAACGACAGGTCTCTGCAAATCAGAGATTTGCCAGCAAGCCAATACCGATGGGCATTTTGAAATTATCCTTACAAAAGCTTTGCGACGCCTGCTAAAAGGCAACTGCCAGATGAGGTAGCAGAGATGTGTTCTGTGGGAAGAGCAGGTTTCTTAGCAGATTTTCACAAAAACACAAGTATCCTCCCATCCTTAGGCTCCTCTGATCCTGTGAAATGTTCTAGGAATGTGGGCAGGGGTACATATGCATTCCAATACATGCAATCACTGAATTTAACGCAGCACCATCATCTAAGTCCACCTTAGGCTAAAAATACTTGTTTCTTGCTTATGTGGTCTGGATAGGGTAACTGATTTCATATACTTCTGGGGCTGCTCAAAGTCAAACCACAAAGCAGCTGCCAGAAACGTCTCTCCATGTAAAATTTACAACATGCATTTCTGAAGTGGTAGCTGATGCGCCTAGCCAATCTGCCAAAAGTGTCTGTGTAGCTAAAATTTTTGAAAAGAGAAAATCACAGCATCTGCAAAACGTTCTTTAGCAACTACTGCTCATGCCAAGTGCAAACCTTGAGAATAAACACTAACTTCTGTAATTGAAAAAGGACAACTGTAAGTCATACTTTTAGACTAGTCCTCACAAGAAGGAACTTAATCTACACCTTTAACTTTTCTTTATAGCAGAGCCATTGTTCAACTTTAAACAATTAGCATAACTTCTTCAAACTAAAAAAAAAACCAGATGAACACAATCTTCACATTTTAGCAACTATATCTGCTGCAAATAAATAATTTTCTAATTATAACAACTGACTGCTTTATAGACCTTGTTCTCATATTCCAGAATGAGCTATTACATCAATTAAAAGAAAAGCTCTTTTTTCCCCATCATAGGAGAAGCTATGGCAAATTGGTTCATAAATATTCACTGGTATTTTGGGCATGGCCATAAAAAGGAGGCTTTTTGCTGGCTGTCCTGGAAACAGTGCATTTAATGTCAGAGCATCCCTGAGACAGGACAGCTGAGCAGAGGCTCTTGTTGCAAAGAGCTTCCACGTAACAGCAAGGTCCTCAAGATCCACAGGGCACACTCAAACAGATTTAACTCTGTGGCAGAAGAAACACCATGGAGTAGCTTATGTCTGCCTAGAGCATACAGTAATGTTTCTGGGAACCTACCTGTTGGGGCAGCTGAGCTAGCAGATGGGAACAGTCCCACCAAGCACGCCTGGGACAAGGAGCAAGCAGGCAGACAGTGTGAGCACAGTTGGTCCTTCCTTAAGACAGTGGGTCTGGCTGCTGAGACACAACTTTCTCTCTCCCCATCCTATGCCTGATCCTGGGCTCCACATTGCAGCTCTGACTGTCCTCATGCCCCTCATGGTTTCTATGATTCAGGGGAAGGATGCCCAGATGAAGGGATTAATTATGCCTTAGGCACAATTAACTACATGTGACTTCCCTGTTATTCCATCACAGAATCGCAGAATGGTTTGGGTTGGAAGGGACCTTAAAGACCATCCAGTTCCAACCCCCCTGCCATGGGCAGGGACACCCTCCACTAGACCAGGTTGCTCAAAGCCTCATCCAGCCTGGCCTTGAACACTTCCAGGGATGGGGCATCCACAGCTTCTCTGGGCAGTCTGTTCCGGTGCCTCACCACCCTCTCCGGCGAGAATTTCCTCCTGATGTCCAATCTAAATCTACCCTCTTTCAATTTAAACCCATTATCCCTTGTCCTCTCACTACATCCTGCAGGTCTCAGGTAGGAAGGTTTCTCTGCAAGTACCTTTTGGATTTGAGGAGGTTTTTTATTTTCAAGCTACATGATTACTTTTGTGGATATTCTGCACAGATAGCAACCAAACTCTATGAGGCAGGGCATCTTCCTGCTGTCCTACTCACTGCAGAGGTTCCATGACCCTGGATGGCTGTGTAGCTGCTCTTCCTGCTACACAGCAAAGCAGCAGAGGAAACGAGCTATAGAGCAAATCTACCCCTGCTGCATGAACTGCCGAAAAGAATGAAAATTAACAAATTGAAAATAAGCAGCAAGTGTTCTTAGAGCTAATTAATAATGAAAAATAATTACTACTATAAAATACATCCCATAAAACTGCTGTTCTTTCTACAGATCAAAGCAAAGTTTCCATTTAAAAAAAAAAAAAGTAGTAGAAAAATCAGGGCTGCTCAAATTCATTTGCTAAAATAAGTTATGATGCATTAGAATTTACACAAATAGAAGCCCAGAATAGTATCAAGACTATAAAGCATAAAGATAACATATTGTTCTGGCAAGTGATAAAACTGCTCAGTGACAGCAGTGATTTATTGAAGCAATTGAAATACACTTTGTAAGTATATTAGCTTCGCCTCTGCCCACAAAGGGCGCATTTTAGCTGGGTGGGCCACACTGGTGATAAATTACGTACCAGCAAGAAGTGAAGGCAACTGGCAACATCAGATGCCCGAAGGCCCTGAATTACTGTGATAATGTGGTTTTCATGACCATACCTCACATGCAGCGGCACCTGAGCACCTAGAGAAACACAACAAAGCTGTGTTTTCGTTGGCTTCTTGGAAGATAACGTTACGAAGGTGAGAGTGGCTGGGACTTCCCAGCTAATGTTGACATACAAAGCGTATACAAATTGGCTCTGCAACTATGTCTGGCACAGAAAGCCACAGTTCAAATACTAACTTTTAGGTGGAACCTAGAAAAATAACTGCCTCTTGCTTCCAGGTTGTAGGCCCTGAAGGAAGCCATGGGCTGCAGATCTACAGGCTGTAAAGCTACTGTAAAGCCTGCACCTGCCTCCTGCTCGAGTGAGCCAACTGCTGCCATGATTTAGCTGTGCTAATATCCAGAATGGGGTGGGGACTTGGCCATACGGTGGCCACCATGACCATGCTGACACCTGTCTCATCACTTTTGTGAAGGAAGTAGATTAGCAGGCACACTTGTTCATTGGTCACACCAGTTTAAACCTGCAGTAAGAGCCAGGCTCTTCCCATGGCACAGAGTAGTACTGGAAAAGGAGCATAAGAAAAGCGGGATGCCAAAGTCTCCTCCCACTGACAGGTTTTACTACTGTGAAAACATTGAAAACCTGTTTTATTTTAAGACATTTGGTGATAAATTCTACTCTCTGACATACTAGCATAGACCAAGGTTGACTTCACAGTCAACCTGGACTTTAGAGGGTGTCCTTTGAAGAGAACATGTCCCTGGAGAGTCACGTAGCAGGCTCTTCTCGTGTTTCCATATGAAAAATGCCCCAGTGACGCTGTAACTGAAATGGTATAAGACACCTATATACAGACTGAAACTTTAAGTTAGCTAGCTAAACATTCTACTTACAGATGCAGACTTCAAGAAGATGTGAAAATGGCAAAATTTAGTAGTTATTTTCCTAATTTCTCCAAAGCATATGGGAAAGAAGAGCTCAGCACCTTTTTGAAACTACCCCTTTATCTATTTCTGTAGCTCTAATCTAATGATCAGAAGAACATTTTCTCCCTGAATTGAAATTCTGGGTAATAGCGAGATTGTTGCACAGTGCAGGCTATCGCTTCCATTTATTTACAGCTCAGCAGCACCATTCCTCTTCAGAAACATTTGCAGGAATTGAATTGATTGTATGTTAAGTGTTATTCTTAATAGTTTTTTCATTGCTAGCTAATGGAAATATGGATCCAACATTATTTTAAGCTCAATGCAGTGTAAAAGAATTAGTTTAGTACACTGTAATTATGATTTTTTTTACAGCACTTAACAGAAGTACAAGGCAGAAATAGATTTCTTCAAGCAAGGAGAAGAATGAGAATCTTTTTATTTCTTCAGTATCAACTTGAATATCAAATCCATTAACAAGGAAGTCACTCCTCCCCTTTTTTTTTTTTGTCTAAACCCTTCAAATTTACATTTGCTACTTAAATAAAGGAGCGTTCTTTGCAGCATCCCCCAAATTCTACCTTGCCACAGACCAGAAACATTCTGCTAACCTTTACCTCTGAGCAGGGGAAGGATTCTCTCCTCTCTAATGCAAACTGGGCAGGAGGCAGTAGGAATCGCCATAGCCCCTGACTTGGTTTCAGTGACAGAAGGAATAAGAATACCCTTTCCTACCCCATCACCTACCCATACTTGTCCTGAATGAAATATCCCTCACAGCATTGCAGTAATTGGAGCAGTAAAAGTGACCAGAAACTGTTTTTTTCTATTCCTCCACCACCCTCTAACCCAGAAAACGTTCACTTTATGCCCTGCATAAAATTTCATTCTTAAATAGGTTCCAAATCTCCCTCCTTCCCAACCAACCATTTCTATCTTGCGGTTTTTGAAATGTCTTTTGGGACAGGTTCTCTGGCCATGGCAGCCAGCCTAGCTGCTGCAGCAGCACTTCATTCTTCTACCAATGGGAAAACAAGGATGGTCTCCTGGGCCTCTGAGATGTCATTACTGAACAAAACCCAGCATCTTGTAACACAGTGTGATGGACTTGTGATTTCATAACTCTGTTTGCAAGACAAAGACTAAATAGAGAGTACCATTGAAAGGAAAAGAGATAGTATCTCTGCTCTTGCCATCTACTCCTTGCTCTCTCCCCTTCCCCATTTTCTCCAGAAAATTTCTGAGGCACATAGTCATCCACATCCCCTTTCCTTTTTACTAGGTGTTCAGTAGTACCTAGCCAGGGCTCTAGCAACTACGGCAACACAAACAAGTTAACACAAAAACTGGAAACGCTCCACATACATCAAGTACCTTAGCTCTCTGAGGAAAATAGTAACAGGATTCCCAGGCAGTGGTTCTGGAAAGCTGTCATAAAGGTAAACACTGTATAAAAGCTGAGAGTATTTTACCACCTGCTTTTTCAGCCTAGTAACTGTAAAGCATCTTTTTGCAGCATCGCCTTTCAAATGGAAGGAAACTTCCCCCCGTATTACATTCAATTTTTCAGCTTCTGTTACATCAATATAACAATCTTTTGTAACAAGAAGACAAAAGTGTCCCACCTTCTTGAGATCATTATCGCTCAAGCAAGGTCAACTGGTATCACTTTGTTATGGCTCTATTTTCATGTATTGCCAAAATACAAATACAATTCTAAGTAAGTAGATAATAATCTGCTTTTCAGACCGAAGGCTGAAGTGGCCAGGATGAAAAACCTACATACATTTTAGTCACGCAGCACCTTTCTCTCCCAAGCCCTCCACATAAATAAGAAATCTGATGGTGCAGGATGGTATGTGCAGATGCACCTGTCCCAAATGTCAGCTCACACCAGCAGAAGGTTAAGGACTGAAGCGAAGGGAAGTCTCATTCTCCCCAAGGCTCCTTTCACACCAGTCTCACTCTTCCACAGTGTGATCACAGCAGTTTCACTACCAGAGGACCCTTCAGCAGGGAGCTGCAGTTATTCCTAAAGCTAGGGATGCATGACGTGTAAGAAAAAAATTGAGAATTAAATCTGGAGCAAACCACTCATAGACATCTGTACAGAGAGAAGCAGGCGCCCCCAGGTGAAAGTCAAGCACTGAAAATTGTGAAAAATTTGTCATTGCTCAGCTACTAGCTCCATTGCCTTAAGGGGTCACACATTCCAGGCTTTTAAAACTGGAACACAGGTCAATGCATTTGTGTCCATACGGCTTCAGAGAACACTGGGGTGGCATGGTTAACATTCAGAAATCGGGAAAAGGCAATGGAAAAGTAGCCCCTACAACCTTAGTTCCAACAACCTGGGCATGCATGAAGGAGATGCAGTATTTAATTACATAATAATCATATATATTGCAAGAGAATTTACCCTATAAATTGCTGAACTTCCTCCCAGCAGAATTTCTGATCTTCATATTTCCATTGTTGTGAACCACAGGAGGACTTCAAAACGGTTTTGAGTTTGACAGCTCATAAAGACTTCACCTCAGCCCTTTCACAGGTGTAGACCTTTAGGAGCTATGGGAAAAACCCTGTGAGAAATATGCTGAGTAGGCAAAGTGCATTTCGAAAGATCAGGCTTCGGTTAAATCTGCATCTGCTTTTCCTGGGACACCTCAAAAGGGTATTCCTCTTGTCAAATGTTAACCTCCTGCCCTGCAGAGAGTTGGTGCTTGAATCCACAAGTCATCTTTCCTTCTTGTTTAATCACACAAGGAAGAATGTACCTGCCTATGCACATTCTCCTTGTACCCAGAAGTCACACATATGGGGCTTTTGTTAATCATATAAAGGATGTTCATATTTGGAAAGAAACAGACTGACACAAAGCATACTGAAAAACAAACTGGCAAAAAAGCTCCACACAAATGTATCTGGTCTCGAGGTCATCCCAAAGCACGCATGTTGAAGATGTTAGGAAACCAACTGCTGGCCAGTTGGAATAAGAGAGAATCTGCTGACCCTTAGGAAGCAGTAGTGCTCAGTTCTGCTAGTGCTTCTTCCTCAGATAAGGAAAAAAATATAATGTTTATAACAGGAAAGTCTTTTAAACACATAAGCAAGTTGTACTGAGCACGATAGGCTCATATCCCTGAAATGATTACCTGAACAGGAACTGTAACTATGCACTTCAGCGGCCCACAGTTCCACTGCAAGGGGAAAAAAAGACAAGTCAAAGGAGACAGCCGGTTTTCACATAAACCAGCCAAAGTGCGGCAACTATTTCACTAAGCCTTGCCTATTTCACCCTTCCTTCTATCATACAATGACTGCTCTTAACTTCACAGAATTTTTTCCAAGAAAAAAATTAATCTTAAATATGTTTTAAACAAGATTGAGTTGTTGGCATTTGGAAGTCTCCAATGTTCATGCAACAAAGGGCAGCTCTTTGGCCAACACAATTCTTCCCAAGGACACCAGTAGCCCACATGCTGTGTTTCTATTATAAGTTGTACAAATCGCAGGTGTTTAAAGAAAAAAGATTTTATAAAGGACAGATGCAGTATCTTCCTCTTAGCTCTGTCCTTCTTTAAACAAACATTAGAAAGCAATAGATTATGTTTGGATAGCCGCTTTTTGAGCAAAAGTAAAAATTCATCTGCTGCACTGAACCCTGAAAGAGTGCTTTCAGTACCTTCACTGGGAAGCAAGACAAAGGCAGTTTCTGAAGCAACTCATGGACATTCTTGGAAAACAAACACAAACTATGCATAGTTTCAAAAGCACCAGAAAGACATGACACGTGACCTTGACCTAAGGAATTGAACAATAGTTTGGAACCTTAGAGTTTTTGTTCATTTACAACACAACCTGACTATGAAACTATACACACCCAACTGTTGGACTTCTGGGTTTCAGGATATCTAGTGATCTCAGCATGATCAGACCTATTACAGTAACTAGTGATGAATTTGCACACCAAAACATAATGAAAAGGTGAGAGAAAATGTGAGAGAACTTATGGAGGTACTATAGAAATGTTTTGGTTTACCAGCCCATTTTTTGTTCCATCATTCTTTTTGACCCCCCCTCAGCCTCCTTCTTGATATGCAGTAGCCACTGCAAGTGTATTAAAACGTTAACAAACCTATGAGAAATGAGAAATTCAGGATTTCTTTTCAAAGCCAACGTCGCAATCACTCGGCAAAGCACCCTGCTGGGATTGCTTCATGGCAATACAACCACTTTGCTTACTGGAGAGTCAGACTGTTTCCCCTTTTATTTTCTCAGTTTCTACTTGATGGATGCGCTGAGTCTGTTCATTTACAGGAGGAAACTCAGGAAAAGAGTTCTTGCAGATTAATTATAGCCTACTCGGAAACAGCATTTTACTAGTCAATTAGAACAACCCTCTAAGGCAAATTGTATTTCCATGTGACAACACGTGCTTCTCCAATAAGTTGTATCCTTCTATATTTACACAAAGGGCCATATTATAGCACAAATGAGCTTCCTGATCCATTGCAAACACTCCTGCAAATTCATATAACATATCACTCAGGATAGAATAGAATGAGCAGAGACAAACTGAACTAATTGTGTCCTCCTCCACACTACAAATTGGTCAGAAAACTGGTTTGTTTGAGGACTGACAAGACTTGGTTTTATCACATGTGGCTCACCTGACTACAACTCTTAATAAATGAGTATGAATAACTCTGCACTTTCACTTTCTTCCTTATAATATAACAAGTAAATACATCAAAGGGGGAAAAAAAGTGTGGAGGGGGAGAAAGTACAAGTTACACTTCCTTTTATTAGCTTCTGTCAAATTGAAGCATTCCATGTCAGATTTCATAGCCACTTGGTTAGTCTCAAATTTGCATAGAAGAAACAAGCAGCATGGGTGCAATTACACATTACATTCATTTTTTACATTCTATAAAAATAAGCAATCTCTTCAGTTTAGTTTGTAAACACCCCATAGCTCACATCCACACATGGAAAAAACAGAGAAAAGCAGAAAAAGCAGATCAGTCTTTATCACTGTGAAGTTTCCACCATGAAAGTACAAATATGGTTCACTGCAGGCACATGGTATCTCCCTGAAATTAGTGGGATCAGTGTGCAGACTCAACAAGACTTTGGACAATGCCCTACAAACACACTGCTACTACTAGCTATGTTTCCTAGCAACGAGTTTCTTGCTCCTTATATTGCAAGGTCATATTTCTGGGAGACAGAGATGAGCGGTTCAAAGAAAAGCAGAATAATATATGTATTATTTTACTTAGGAATGTTTTCTTCCTTTCCTTCTTATGGCCCTGCCATAACAAACTCGTGGCTTCCCATTTTTACAGAGCTATCCAGGGGTTTGAAAGGCTCCTGCCTATTGCTCCTGTTGGCCAATATGTTGAGGAACAGTTCTGGAGCAGAAAAATAATCCATTGGGTTTTAGTGGTGGGTTTTTTTGTGGGGTGGGGAGGGTGGGTGTTTTTCCCCACATCCTTTGCTTCTCCTTATCAGAACATCCTTTACACAGCTCCATGATATGAAGTGATAACCCATATAATATATGCTTCATTGATCATCAACCAGCTTCCACTGAGTTTGCTGAAAAGCCCCAAGGCAAAGTGAGGTTAACAACTCTGCTTTGGGATCTGCGAGGCATGCATGGGAGCTGTAAGGAACAGCAGTGTGGCACTGAGGGGAAAGAGGTCCCCTGGAGCTGCATGGGCAGATAAAACAGTTCTGTACCTTCATTCTCCTCAGCAGCTCATCACAGTGGAGCAGAATATGACAAGTTATCACTGAAAATTTTGTGGAAGGCAGCACTGACAACGTGGTGTTCTGAGTGAAGAGCAGGAAATTATTTGAAAGGTGTTATGACACCCACGTACCTTGGACATTGCCTTCTTCCTCCATAAAACAACTCCTATTATCGAAGGGTCTGTGTGAGTATAGCTGAGAGTATGCAAGATCATTTGCCGTTGCCAGCATTGCAACACAAATATATAGTTCATCATTTGGTGATAGCTTGGGTATAAAAGGTGCTTTGTAAAATGTGGCTCTGCTCTTTCACACACAAAATCACAGGCGAATTCATACATTGTTGTAACAAAGAACGGCAGGAAACCTAATTCAGATTTCTAATTCCTGCATTATATGATAATTCTATTTCACCAAATTACTTTTGCCTTGTGATGTAGCTACATTTATAATTATTTATTACCCAGCTCAAGGTTAAGTGAAGGAACAGCCTCACTGAGATCCTGTTTAAGCCCTTATTTTTCACAATGTGCTACAAAAGATTAATTGCTTTCTATTTCTCCAATAGAGATGGAATTAAAACTCCCATTTGATACAAACTATCAACGCAGCAATCATTTTGAAGCAGCACATTGCTTCTTATAATGTAATACATTTCCCCTCTTTGGCTTATTCTATAAAGCGGTACTTGGCAACCTTAAAAATTTAATTTGTGAAGGTTCTTTGGTAAGCCCTGTAAAAATCAGTCTCTTGCCCTCCTGCAGACTCATTACCTGATGAAAGGTAGCTCTCAATGCAAAGCAAACTGGAAAGGCAGCATTGTTGAGCAGATGCTATTGAAGGCGCCCTGTTTCACTAGCATGCTGCTTGGAAGCCCTGAGGACAGTGCTGCAGTATATAATAAATTGTTTTGATAATATAGTGTGCTGACAAACAGAGCAAGGATATATATATAGACTACATATTTGCTTGCTCATAAATGGCTCCTTTCCCTTCCCCTTAAATAACACTACAGGGCTAAGGTCTTTCAGAAAGAAATGATTAGCAACATGCAAAAGACTGATGTTATTTACAGGCAAAGTTCACTACTCACTTCTCATGATGGTTGTGGGTTTTTTATTGTATCAGCAAATATAAGGAACACCAAAACTGAATATAATGATAAATTCACCCATTTGCAAAACCACAAATTATTCTGAACAGTAATATTTAGGAAAACACATTAGGGCTCCTACACGTACGATCCCAAAAGCTACTTGCTGTTTTCAGCACTCAGTGGGAACTTTGGATGCCCAACATTTTACAGGTGGTGAATGAATGAACAGCTGCCACAGTAAAAGCTTTTTCTTTCTTATTCTGATTTATCTAAGCTGTCTAAGGTACTTTTTAGAGACAGACAACAGCCCTGAATTGTACAGCCAGCACGGTGCCTACTGTAACATTCTTTTAGCCCTGGATGCAAGCTCTATGCTGGGTCCCAGCAGTGAAAAAACTCTTCACATTTACATATACAGCTCTTGGCACAGAGGGCTCTCAAGTCTAGCTGTAGTTCCTTAGTATGACTATGGTACAAAAAATCATTATTGCACAGATTTTCCTCTTCTCCTTTCCTTGTTCTTAAGTACTCGTATGATGACACTCAAAAGACTGTATTTGTTACTAAGACATTACGATCCTGGGAACAGCACTGAAAATAAAAATCAAATACATAAAAATATAGAAGGAAAAATCTTTTTTAAAGTACTTCTAATTTCAGGTTCTTCCAGTTAAACTGGGGTAAAAGCTTATCTAACTTCCCATCATTCAGATATGGGTTGGGTTATGGATTCAAACTTCTAAAAAAAGCATGGTGCAAAAAGAAATTTCAGTTCAACATATTTAGCGGTGTGCTTATTTGTCTCTCCATTCTGAGAATAACATTCCTGATGAGGATATAGTCATGCCTTGCCACCAGCACAGCAAGAGAAGCTCTGAAGAGTATTAACCAACCTCTGTTTGTCAGTTCTGGACTGAATTAATGTAAAATGATGCGCATTTACAGCTGGGTCTTTAGACTTGGCAGCAAAGGTTGAGTAAAGAATTACCTCTTTCCCTTCTAATCTACATCCTATCAGCCATGAAGGAAGCCTCACCAGAGTCTGCAGCAAGAAAACCTGCGTTTATCCTTATGATTCATAATGATGAATGTCAGCAATACCCACTGGAAGTGAAACCTCAGCAGGGACTGTGTATCACTAGTAGCAACAAAAATAATCAAGCTGTTGTTAGAACCAGACACTCAGACAGAAAATTCAATTTTTTTTTTTTAATTTTCTGTCCATTACCAATGACAGCTACCAGCCAACACACATTACAATTAGCTCATGCTGCAGGAAGGCTATCTGCTCTGGTGCATAATGAGCGAGCTGCAGCAGAGAGTGGGACCTGGGGAAGAGGTGAAAAACTATTTGGAGAGGTATCATGTATCCTTGCCTGTTGCTAAGGAAACCAGCTCCTTTCTTTGGGAAGACTCAAGGGTTGCCTCCTTCACATACCCATCCTATCAGCTTTATTTCACTTGCAAACAAACAAAAGAGAAATGAAGACAGCTGCCCACTTACTTCATAAATGAATACATTCTATATCCCTAATATTGGTGAGTCAAAATGAAAATGCTCTTGTAATTGCAGAATGATGCTGTTCTTGCAGATGGTTTAGGCAAATAATAACCGACTGTAACAAAGGGTTAACAAAATTCAGACGAAGGCAGTGGGACGTAAGGGCTGGTGAGCAGAACACTGCTTCAATTATTGGGACATCATTCTCCCTGCCCTAACTCTGAACACACTCTGTGCCCTTTCTTCCAGGCAGCACATACTCACGCACATTTCTTTTGCAGTGTCCCCATCTAAATAAAATGTCCTATTGTGTTAAGTTTTACAACTACAAAACATGCTTCAGTTCTTAAACCCTCAATCAATAGTAACTGTAAGGGAAAAGTCTCCCCCCTCCCCTCTGCAGTGCAGATCTCTGGTGTATATTCTGAATCTTCCTTCTATTATTAGCTTAGACCCAAAAGCCCAGCTGCACCTCTCCATCCTGTTGCATGCTTTCTTCTGCAGGAAAGTTACAGACAACTAAGTCTCAAAGCCTACAGACCTACTGTGTGCAGCATGCCCGAAGCAGAGCTGGAGATGGCCTCTGCACCTCCAGAGAACGCTTCCAGCCTTGCTGTTGATGGTGGCACTCCACTAGTCCTAGCAATGGTAGGAGGGTATTGGAAGAGGACAAAACTAATAAAAAGGAGAGGGGGGGAAAAAGAAGACAAAAAAAAAAATTAAAAAAAAAAAAAAGCAAAGCAACAATGAAATCTGTCTTTGCTCTCAAGGACTACAATACAAACCCCTCAATTATTCAGTGCTGGAAAATTCCATCGCAAGAGGTGGGAGCACTGTGCATTGATCCAACACGGAATTAGCAATAGAGATGATGTATGACTCTCTTTGGCAAAGGAAAGACAGAAATACAAAAATTCTTTGTAGATTATTGAATGCCTTAGAGCGTTCCCTATTTCTTAGTGTGGCCTCTGCAATTTTCACAGAGGCTATTTTGAAGTCCAATCCACTGCACAATGCTGTTAAGAAATCTTTTCTCTCTCTGCATGCTCCTGTACATTAACTGACATGAAATTAACACATAATAACTCTCCAAAAAAAGTCTGTATTTTTGTGTGAAGCCATAGGAACACTGTCAGAAATGGCTTAGATTTTAGTCAGTGCTACAGAAGTTGAACAAAACTGGGGAAGCCTTGAAAGAAAACCACAAATGCCTGCCGTAAGACGTTTAATGGCCATCGAGCATACTGGTGTTCTCTTCCCTCAATATTTGCTCTCATTTGGTGTGAAAGCTGAATAATTAAAACAAGTCATTTGGGGAAGAACAAAGCTTTTTGACGAAAGTGATTTCGCCTTTTAATTTTCAGAATCAAGTATGCTGCAGGGAGCGTGATAGTATTAATTCTGCTATTAATTTAAATTACAGATATTCTGTAAAGCTGAACGCTGGTAGAGTACTGGTGCAGCACTATTGCTCCTGTCTGAAGGACAACAGGATTTAGTGTTTCTAGAACTAGAAATAAAATAAAATAAAAAAATAAATCTTTTAAGCCCCAGTTCTGGTGCTAACATGTGTCTGAAAAGTCTTGAATGCAATATTCAGTAACAGAATTCTCCTCCAGCAGTAAGGGAATTTAATCCAGGGTATAAAACTCTGGGTGGGAAACTCTCTATTGGTAGCTAATAGGAAACACTGAGGAGGTGGGTGGGTCTTGGAGCTAATCTTAGCCACACACCCTATACAATAGCGAAATACTATAAAAGCAAGACCTTAAATTTAGCAAAAAATGAACATAAATTATATAACCAGAACTAAGCAAGATGCTTGCTTTATGCCTTTCTTTTTTGTGCACTTAATTCTCTGTTCCTTCACACCTTTAAAGAAAGCACTGTAAGAATGATGGGGAACGTCACCAAACAGCAAAGATCCTGGTGAGCATTTTCCCTACAGTGCACAACATGGGTTAATCTCAAGCCAAGGCATCCAGGTTTCTCACACCATGGGAATGCTTAAAGTTGGAACCACACCATAAAAATCAAATTGAAAAACTAAAAAGGGTTCCATCTCCTCCAGAAGTGATGTAGGAATTAAGGAAAAAAAAAAACCAAAAACACACAAAAAAAGGAAGAGCAGTCCCCTAGGTTTTCTACAAGTGTTTCCATGGCACGAAGTCTCTAAGGCAGCTGGCAGGAGGAAGGTTTAGCTCTGCTTTGCAGATGCTGTTGGTCCAAGACACAGTACTCTCCTGGAAGCCCTTATAGGTAAAGCTTTAAGTTTCCAGGCAACTTAAACATATTTGAACAGAAACTAGTAAGATCAGTGTGGATCACTTCACAATCATGATTTTGATCTTAGTCCTCCTACTGTAATTGCTGGAACTCCTCCTTGATGTGGCCCTACCATTTCATAAAATGCTTTCAAATTTCAAAGCCTTACAACAACATTAATGAATGTAGTGCTATGCTTAGGTATCTTAAACAGCAGAGCTCTGTCTTTCCTGTTGAACCCCTGTGAAAGTGAGACACTCTTCCCCCCCCCCCTCCTTTACAACACTTTTCAGGAGCAGCAGTATCTGCTGAAAAAAATATAGCCCTAAACACAGATGGACACCTTCAGTACAAATCTGTTGCAGTAGTGCAGTATGCAATCACTGTTGAAGAAATAGTTTCTTCAGATAATTAGATACTTAAAAATTGAAGCTGTTTATGTTTATATAAGCACAGAAATTATAGATGGAATTATGCAAACAAATCTCTCATGGACCATGAGCTCTTGTCAGGTTGCTAATGAAGGTAGAAAGCAGCAATCTTTCTTTATAAGGTTCTCTAATGACCATGATAACAAAGCATCAGGTTTTAGTGCTGCACATTCCCTCCTGCCCCACCTCTTTTTTTTTTCGTCTCAGTTTATAGTGACAAATGCTTTCAGAAGACAAAGAGGACGAAAGAGACTTGAAGATAACACTCTTCAATTATGCTGACACCTATATGATTAAATTAAGCAAAAATTCAGTATTTCATTGTCCATTTGACTTTGATTTCTACCTAAACAAATTTATAGACTCTGTTAAGGTACGTTTTGTCTTGGCTTAAAATTTGTTTCAGAGATGCATTAAAGAGACTATTACCTCATTTTCCTTATTGGAAGCTATAAAGGTTAATAATACAGTACTCCATCAGAAATATTACCTTTCCTTCAAGACAAACAGTAGCTGTTTACAGAAGATCCATGGATGCTTATTAAGAAAGGACTCTACATCCAGGCAGTGTTCAGATATATTCTTTCCTCACATAAGAACTTCCTTTTGTCTGTGATGCTACTGTACAAAACCGACTATTCTGTTTTTAGGAAAAAGCAGAGATTCCCAATGCAATCTGGGCCTTCCCATGCAATCTGGGCACTGAAACAAATTATAATGGCAACATTTGTTGATTCTCAAATGTATGAGAAATACTAAAATCATAATAATAATTGCAGGAGTTAAAGACCATCCAATTATGCCAAATACCATCTTACTTGCTCTGGAAATATTATAGTGTAAACTTTTGACTGGATGATTTTTTTCAACCAAATACTATGGACGTTAGCTTTAGTCTCCTCAAAAGATGATCTTCATTACTGATGCAAAACACATCCCACAGATTTCTACCTTACAACTCCGTGATCAACCCAGCTAACTGCCTTCTAGAACTGTGGCCTAAAGAAGAATCTAAATTTATTTTATCCATAACATTTCTGCTGCGCTATGGAATTATCTGGAACGTGAGGCAGACATACAACAATGAACCAAAGCAGGAAAAAAATAATGTAATTTGTTGCAGCTTGTTCATTTGTGAATGGCAACAGAAACAGTTGTATGTCCCAAAGTAATACTCATGTACTCATCCAGTTCATGTTTATGAAGCACTTTAAAGATAAAAAAACCCTAGAAGTGCATAGAACTTGCTATAATGAAAGAAAATAGAGACACAGATATAAAATAACACATTGCTGGTCTCTTCTATCATGATAAAAAACAAATCATGACTGATTTATCATCTCTCTTTTTATATTCAAACACAGTAACCAGGATTTAAAGATTTTGAAACTATCAATATAGAGATAAATACTGAAGACTGAAATACTGATGATACTAAATATATAATTTATAGAGTACTGCTAGATGAGAACACAGAAATAATAAAAATTTCTTCTGTGTGATTGCAGAACTGGGTATTCCACAGAATCCTAAGCACCATATGCAGAAGTGAGTAATAACAACAGTCCCAAATAGTCTGAAATACAAATATTCTGTTATTGAGAACAGCTGTCTGAACACACCCTAAGAATCCACCTACGATGTCCTACACATGGCACAGTGTGACAGACACAGGTTTTACCCTGGCCTCAGTCAATGGCACTTTGAAAAACTTTACATTGCGCAGGACTGGACATAAGAATGGTGCAGAAGCAGCATAATAAAGAGCAGCAACGATGGTTTATATCTGAGTAAAATAAAGGTATTTCAGTTTATAGACCACGCTACCACACCATCAGATACCACATTTTCGCTTGAAGAGAAACAAATGTAATTCAGATGACAGAGGTTTTTATAAAATCTTCATGAACCACTCTGTATGGGGCTTCTGCCAGAAACAGGTCACTTATGTTATCATACAAGCCAGAACTTAAGTTAAAAAAAAAAAAAAAAGGTAAGTAAACATACCAAAAAGCTCTCATTCTTCTCTCCAAATGATTTACTGCTGCCAGAGCTCTAATCTAATTTTAGGTGAACTCATCTTTTTTTCTGCCCTGGAGCCATTTTAACTTAATATTGCTCTCCTTCCAGAACCATGAGAGAGCACAGGCTCCCTTAGCCACCACAGATGTCGTGGTGACATTTTACTTTAGCTGTTTGCTGTAAAAGTCATCAATATCACTCTGCTCCTGAAAAGACCTTTTCTAAGAAAAATGAAAACAAATTGCTGGCATCAGATCAAACTTTGACCTCTGCAGCCCAAATTGGAGAAGGTAAGATCTGAACTCCTTGCTGTTGCTTTGAAAGCTTCCAAAAGCTCCTCCAAGCAGTCAAACTTCTTTATTCTAACAAAACATTTCCTGAGCTGCCCCATGTACCAGCCGTCAGGTACAGGCAGACAAACTGGGCTCCCATGGGCCGGCCAGCCGTCCTCCCTCTGAAACTGCAGCAAGTGTTGCAAGGTCTTTGGGGAAACCATTTCAGAAATCATCTTTTCATCTGCCTCCTTCTCATCTGTTTCCCCTTCCCATCCTCAGTATTCCTGACCCGAGCTCTGTTTCGCCAGTGCTGTTCTCCTTCATGTCTTTATTTCCTTGCCCCTACTTATCCCCGGCTCCTGTACAACCTGCTCAAGTGCCGATCTGAAGCTAAGTCTCCATGGGAGGAGAAAGTGCAGTCTGAAACACTTGCTTGGTCTACTGCTATTTTCCATTCACATACAAGTTTCTAGGAAGGTTTTAAAGTTTTTTCTTTTTAAACATGTTTCTGCAGGAAAAATGAGGGTGATTACTCTGCCAGTTTTTCCTCAAATAACCCTCAGGGTAAATTTTTGAGCTTGTCATCTAATTTCTATCACGTTTGGCACAGATGGAAGCTACAAAGACATGACATTCCTAAAGTTCCATAAAAATCGGTGGCTTGAAAGAGGAGAGGCACACCGCAGCTCCCTTGCCCTACCGTCAAAAGGCTGCAGTGCAAGCTGGCATTACCTGCTCTGTTTAGGTGCCACCAATCTGCTGTGACGTCCTGCCCAGCAAGCAGCTACTGGCCATCAAAGAGAAGCCAAGAGATGAGGATTTTGCAGGTGGGCTGAGGGCGCAGGAAGAGCAAACTCTATGCATGGAGGCTAATGGAAGAAAAGCAGATGCAGCAACACTGGGCACAAACCCACTTGAAACTATCACCAAATAATTTGGCTTTTTGGTGTGCCAGAGCTTACAGTGAACCTCCTGCAATACATCTGTAGCATAAATAATACACTTTCCTCTAATTTCTCTTTTATTTTAGTAGAAATTATATGACATTTTGGAAAGCTAGTTGTTTTCCAAATTCCAAGGGATGCAGAGAAATATAAAGTGAAATAATCCTTACATCATATCCAAGAAAAGATCCATAGGAAACTACAAGCTGCTTCCTGGCATGTCTATCACACACTCTGACGACTGCTATGGGACAGGGTGTATCTGAGTGCAAAAGGATGAACCAGCTTGAGGAATCTGTTCCCAGCCAAGTCTCAAGATCTGAGAACAGCTAAATGCTTAAAATCATCCCCACCGCAGGGAGTCTAACTCTTAGTTACAATGTTTGCATTTTGAAACAAGAGATAAGAATAATGTTTCCAATTCAGCAGGCAGCTGAAAGACAGAATTGCAGGAAAAGAATGGCTAGAGATTTTACACAAACTCCTTGACTCATGTTTTCCAAACATGAAAATGGTGCAGGAAACACAAACAAAATTAGCATTTGCATCTCTGCACTGTCTGTACTCAAACATTACAGGTCCTGTGCTACAGTGCATTTTTAAAACTAGGATTTCATCAAGATCAAATAGCTGGATTTTCTCCACAACATCAGTCAAGTGCTTCAGACCTCTTGTGCACTTCATTTCCCATCATCTCCACTGTGCTGTGGATGTAGCATTAAACTGATAAATATGGTTTTACAGCAACACAGTAGATCCAGATAATGTCATCTAAGTTGATTTGCAGTTAGGTTCAAAGACTCACTATATAGAGATAATAAATATGGTAGCAGACTGTCAGGCAGGAGAAGTTAGAAGAGACAAATGACCTTTGTGCAATATCTCACCCCTTCCTCCCTTGGGAACATATAAACGCGAATGTATGAATGCAGGCACAGTCAGCCATTGCTGACACTGACCAAAACGCCACCAATTTTATTAGAACACAGAAAAACTTTAAAACAAACAAACAAAAAAAAGTAATCACTTGCTTAGTTACATAGCTGGGTTTGCATGTCTTTGGTTCCCTGAGAGCCTGAGAACAAACCTGCCAGCAGTCACATTGCAGACAGGCTGACTGATCCTGTTAGTCTTGTTCACATCCTGCATCTGGGCTCTTGACTTGCATCTTAGAAGACCCATAGCAGCGCCATTGCAGGGAACCTGCTCTGGCATTCAGAAGGGTTTCTGCCAAACCCAGACAGGAAGATGAATGCTTTGTCCTACCTGGCACATTTGTAATTACAAACCCTACTGGGAAACACCTTGGAGTCACTTTTTGAGACACTACGAGGAGAGTTGTGCACTGAAGAAAGAGATAATCAACAACTTAACAGAAACATAAAAATAAAAATCTCTGAAACCAGAACTGTTTATTCCCTTGAAATGTGAGGACCCTTTCATGAGCGCAAGCCCCAACACACACCAGCCCGACTCTGCCTACATCCCTCGTACTCTGGTGTCATCAGGAGTGGCATGACACAGCAGGAAAAGAGACCGGTTCACTGTGAGACCTGCTACTCACTCTCTTACAGTGTAACGGCCCCCCTTCCAGCTGCACATCGCTGCAGGAGCTGTTCCCGACGGGCACTGACCATATGGACCACCTTGCTGCTCCTCGGGCTCAGGGAGAGTAGAAGGTGGTGGAGTACGACCGGCCCCTTCTGCATCACTGCAAACCTGTCCACCACGTAGAGTCAGTTTGTCTGATGAAGGACAAACTGCAACGGGTTGCTTGAATGTGCAATGTGACTCTTCACACCAGTTGCCCCCAACCCTCTCTGTGGCCCATCATCACATGGAGCATGGACGCTGAGGACGTGGCACTGCACGCAAGACAGCAGTGGAGAATGCAATCCCTGCTCGTACATTGCTCGGTATCTCCCAACAAAGGGTTTCTCAATCTGCAATTTTCACCATATTTTTGAAATGAAACAGCAGCCAGCTTTCTCCTCTGCTATTCAAATTCAATATTAAACCCCAATGAATAGGTTTCACAAGCAAAGGCACTGCGAGCAGCTGAAGGACCGAGTAACAGATGTAAATACCTGCTTGCTGTGCAGTCTGTGGGATCTGTTGACTCCGCTGTGCATTGTACTGAACTGAGGCAATGGGTCTGTACTGCTGAGTTGTTGAGGTAGGGTACTGACCAGATGGGTAATAATACACTGGCATCTGCAAAGAAAGATAACAGCAGCTAACTGCAGACTCTAAAGCTCAAAAATGCATAAAATAAAACAAAACTGGAAGGGGAACAAGAATTAAAGTAAAGCATATTAGCGGTAATAGCAAGCAAGAGGACAGGCTTGCATTGTGTCCCTTCAGGAATGGCTGCTTGCTTCCAGCTTTCCTAGGAAAAGGTCTATCAGTACCCAAATTTCCTCTCAGATAGTTTAAGAAACAGAAGAAAAAGAATCGTAATTGAAAGAGACAAATATGTACAGGATGCATAAAAAGCTATATACATGTAACACAGAAAACACAGTAAGATATCAAATGCTGCAGAAAACCAGATGAAAGCACCACCTACCATATCAATATAATACATACAGGCAGCATGTGAACCATCAAGTGAACTGTGGAGAAAATGGTCAATTCAAAGTAAAGAATGGCCTGGAGTAGAAGTACATATAGGCGAGATAGAACAAATGACGGAGTGCATGTGCCCATAATGCCTGTAATAAACAAAGATTAAATTCACACTTTTGTTTAACAGCTACATCCTTCCTTACATGAATGTTTCTCTGTAAAGCCTCTCTCAGGCTTGCTGTGAATACAATGTAGTTTAAAAAACAATCACAGTTGTTTTCTTGCAGGAGCTGAGGGTCAGCATTGAGTCAGCAAGTTTTGCTAGGTAGGCTTCTTTTTTCTATTATCATTGTCATTATAGTGCAACATGTACTACATCACCTTATTACGTAGGGTGAACATGGAAGTTCGAGGTTGACTGGAGCTAAAGATTTCTCGTACACTTGCTATGCCACCATTACCGAGACATTTGAGCTAAGCAGTTTTCAATTGACCACTGGGAAGTTCAAAGAACTCAAGAATTTTCATTTTCAGCTGCAGTGGATGCTGTAGGTACCTGACAGAGTTCAGCAGTGTATGGTATCAATAAACTACAGAGGGACATAGGCTTAGGAGAACATTGCTTCTCTCGTGACTTCTGCCACATCTGTTAGCATTTCTTTATAAACAATATGGGGGGTTTTTTTTGTGTGTGTAGCATTTATCCTACACAGAAATATGCACAAAGTCATACCAAATGTTTTTGTTTTTTTCATGTGAAAATAAGAACTGGTTTTGCCACTTTTATTTGCATGGAGGAAATGTTCCTGGAACAGCTTATTGAGCGTGACCATCCCATAAAGTATAGCAGAGTATAGATAACTGCATCCTTTTGTAAACTACTGGGACATCATAACAGCAATCAGAAATTTTCCTTGAGACAATATCAGATGAAAAAGAACAGGCATAGATACAAGAGACTAGGCAAGAAGAGGATATGCCTGGCTAAGCTGGCAAGTAAAAGACTACTGAATGGATAACTGTGGTGGGAAAAGAATCAGGATCAACAAAACAGGACTCAGCCATGTGGAAGCAAAACCCCCAGACCAAGTGACAGTCAATACAACCTGTCAACCAAGAGGTTGAATACATTCTTCAAGATCTATTCATTTTCTCTTCAATCAATGGAAATTATTTGGTTCTTTTCCTTCTCTCACCCCTAAGTAACTAAAGCAAAATGCTTCTGTAAAATGGACAAAATCAAGATTAATTTGTTTCTCTGCAAAGAAAAGCCACAGGGTATAGGAAAGTTGGTCCATACATTTAAGGTGCAAAAAACATTCTTTAAACATTATAGCTGTGTAAATAAGGGATCAGGTGAGTTTAGTGTGATACACTCCTGTTGTGGAAACCTCTGCAATAGGAGACTTGAAAGAAATAAGAAGACTCAGCCTAAGTCAAGCCAATGTAAATAGTTGATCTTGCCTTGGAGCAGGGGAACAGAGTAGACATCCTCTCAAATATTCTTTATTTTCAATTACTGTATTCTACAAATTAAAGAATATTAAACCCCTCTGGATATGCTCCCACTTCTCCTGGCTGCAGTTTAATCTCACTTAAAGGATTCAAATTTATTTATCCTCAACTTCCTCATTTTCTTAGTGAAGACAAGCCCCTAGACATTTGAAAACACAAGAGCACAACAACAATGCAAATTACCTCTTGAGGAATGAGTCTGTAGTTTTTAACTTTAAAACACAGCCTACAGAGTATAGGTTTTGAAGTGAGGTTTATAGTTGAACCTGCTTGATTAAAAAAACATATACATACACTGAAGCATTCAGAGTGATTTGGAAATACTGATTTATTTTTATCACAGAAATAGCACCTCAGAGTTAGTCTAAGATTTTTCTCCCTTTCTCAGTTCATTGGAATACGTTTGTTTTATACACCATTTAGAAGCTTACCAGACTGCAATCTGTCAGCTTGAAAAATGTAAGTAGTAGGAGTATTGGCTAAGAAAATAATTTTATTTAAAAAGATTAATGGATGAATTTGCTAGTAATCATGCACACATGACTTGCAAAGAAGAGTTATTGGTTTTTTTCTAGTTCCTTGGGTTTTGGTTTTGTTTGGTTTTTTGTTTGTTTGGGGTGGGATATTTTTTTATGGTTTTTCTTTTGGGGTGGGGTGGGGGGGTAGAGGGGTGTGAGGGTTGTTTTGGCTTTTTCTAAAGGCACCAGACATTAAAAGAAGTGCTCGATGTAAAAATGTAGACATGGATAAAATGTCTTTGTTGGTTCAAGGGTCTGGAAGGATCCATTTTCATTTACCTTGAATACATCTCTGTGTCAGTAGCTGAAACATGTTATTTGTCTTTTT
Source organism: Rhynochetos jubatus (assembly GCA_027574665.1). Classification (NCBI taxonomy): domain Eukaryota; kingdom Metazoa; phylum Chordata; class Aves; order Eurypygiformes; family Rhynochetidae; genus Rhynochetos; species Rhynochetos jubatus. The sequence goes on from CM050653.1 coordinate 34,966,433, forward strand.
TGATATTACTTTAGTGAACAGTTGAATTAGAGGGATCAGAGATAACAAGTATCACTTACACTGTCTACTCAAACTCTCCTGAATTTTTTAGGTACTCATTACACCAGTGTTACTAACACCTCTGCTTATGTACTCTTCAGCAAAACCCAATACATTTTGTAGTAGCTTACTGATATGACAATATATTTGAATTGCTTTACCACTGTGAACACACCATCTAACCTTGGAGCTTCTGTTGGTATAACATATTTCATTTACAGAACCATGAAGTTTCCACTATACTAACAAGCATGCCAACACAGTTACTATATGGTTATGAGAAAAAAAAGAGTTAAAAAGAAATACCCTTCTAAGATCATAACCTAAATAAATGCTGCCTTCTTTAGTCTTAAAAGCATTGTTTCTTGATCTTAATCCTTGACACTAAGAAATCCCACTTTAATAATTACCATTAAAATAGTTGACAGATGATCCTTACCCCCATGGATATTCTTATTTTGAAGGTGAATACCTTCCTTGTTTGTAGGCTGACCATTTCCTCCTCCTGATGTGCTTTGTCTCTAGACGATGGGTAGAGACTCAACACAGCATTGGCTTTCTGCTTTGTTCTATCCACATGAAATTTGAAAACCATTACCAGGCTGGGTCTCCCCTGGGCTGCTCTCCAACAACATCCCTTAAATTCACAGGTATGTTTATTTCCTCATAGTAGGAATAGGATTTCCAAACATGTTGATTTTACTTTCCTAACCTATCTCCCTGTTGACTTACAGGTTGGTTCAGCCATCAACAGGTATTCCACCTTCTCTTAACATTGATGGTGTCCACTTATGCTTGGATTACTTCCTTTATCCAGATGATAAGCAATGCTGACACTGTTGCTCATGGCAGCTACAGTTGCTTAAACTGGAGTGAAGACAACAGAAACCACAGCAATGTATGGACCCCATTTCTTCCCAGTACCTAACTGGGACGAATCGTTCTTCCAGGATTTTTCTCTTCTTTGACTGCATCCTCCATAATAATCACAATAAAAGTAACAAAAATTACTGTCCTGTGTTCAACAACTGCAGGCATGTCCTCCAACAACATCTTCTGAGATCATCAAGGAAAGACCCGCTCACTTGCAGTGACTCTCCAGATGTAACAAGTTGCCTAGAGGTGACATGCTATGAATAAAGACTTTCTTATGGTAGCTATGGACACTCTAGGAGGCAGCTTCTGCAAAGACAGCTAAAATTAATGATGATACAATAATAATTGGAGTGAAAAATCCTTTGACATGTGCACCACTTCACTCAAAGTCTCCAAGAATTCATGCCATCTCATTTTTGGATTTCATTTTGCCAGTACAAAGAATGAGTCAGAGGTGCAAATAACTTCAAAGGGAGGGTATGCTTTCCCATTGCCATAGTAATCACAGTTTTCCCATTTCTTCACTTGCAGAGGCAGAGCAATGGCAAGCCCCAGTGAGAGTGTGCTGGAAAACTCAAATGTGGACCCTTGTTGAAGTGCCTGGGCCCATAAGTGCTATAGAAAAACCACCAGAATGAAAAGAAATTTGAAAATGGAAGAAAAGAGAAAGTAAAGATGTATGTTTGCTATTCGTGACACAGAAAGCAAACAGGAATTTGCTGCTAGAAGTCTCTTTCAGCAAACCCAGACTAATGGTTGGGTTTGGTGTGGTGTTTTGTTTGTTTGTTGGTTTTATTTTTTTCCAGTTGGTTGAACGAAGACAGGTGATTATTTTCAGGTTATTAAATGCTAACTGTTGTCAAGGTGGGGAACAGCTGTGATGAAAAAAACAGCAAAAGAAATGCAAGGGGTCCTCTCATCTTCTTAGGTGTGGCATTTAAAACAGTCTGCTTCTGCTGTGATACAGACTGGGAGAGAGAAACTTGGAAGGCAGCTCTAGAGCCATGGTTAACTGAACTTGAATACAGAAATTAATACTTTAAACACAGTACCTTTGGGCTTGTAGGCTTGGAACACATTTCTTTCTTCTCCGTTCAGCTCCCAAAGGAAAAGATCATATTCACAGGACCTCCTCCCAAGTTTTCCTTACTCTGATATTTTCCAACAGCACACAGGGCCCCATAGCCAACCCATTAAAACCTTATCAGCAATGCATTTACAGGAACTAATTAGCCATTAGAGTCAAGCCTCTTTTTTACTGGTATATAAATTCAATAGCAACATTTAAGATATAAAAGTGCTTTTACATTGATTGCACCACACTGATTAATGCATCACATAATGCTCTGCATGCAATACCATTTTTACTGCCTTTTTTTTTTTACGCCTGCCTCAGACCACCTGCTTTGGCATCAGAGAGCAGCTTCACTATCGCACCAAAGCTGAAAACAGTAACAGATTGCCAACAGTCCTGGCCCTTTTCCACACAGGTATCCGAGAAAGATTTTTTTTTTTTGGAATAGCGACAAGCTAGAGACGAATAGTGCACGCGGAGCAGAGGAAGCTGACAGTGCTGAATTTCTCACCTTTCTGCACCCCCATAGGACAAACCATTCCCCAGTGAAATAACTGAAGTTGCTGCAAACCCAAAAGATATTTTTCTGCCCTCAGTAACTTTCCACTTTGTTACCATGTAGGAGGAAAGCGCCTGTACATACCATGTTTGAAAGCAGGGAGAGAGACATAGTGGCCATTAGACACACCAGTAGAGTACTGGTCCTACAACGGCCTATATATGGAAAGGCACCTCCTCATCATCTGCCCTCTGAAGAAGTTCATCTGCCTCTCCAGTAGCACCAGAGAAAATATTAATGAGGGAAAACAGCTTCACAAAGGAACATGACGCCAGACTGATTGAAAACCCCACACCCTGCTGCACAAGAAAGGGCGAAATCCCGCTCACGGTGGTGAAGGTGATGAAGGCTCAGCCCCACACGGGCAGGAGCTGCAGGGAAACCCGCAGAAGCAGTGTCTGCAAAATCAACCGGGGTGGGTCTAGCAGAGACCCCAGACTGGGCTGCAAACCTGAGGGGAGAGAGGAGGCAGCATGGGGTCCCTCATCACAGCAGGCAGCACAAGCGTGCTGGTTTTGGTTGGGACAGGGTTAATTTTCCTCACAGTAGCTAGTGTGAGGTTATGTTTTGGATTTGTGGTGAGACGAACGCTGACAACAAACTGCTGGGTTTAGTTGTTGCCAAGCGATGTTTATATCAAGCCAAGCATTTTTTTCTGTTTCTGATACTGCCCCTGTGTTCCCAGCTTTTTTTCTACTAGAAGCTGGGAGGGGACACAGCCAGGACAGCTGACCCAAACTGACCAAAGGGACATTTCATGGCGTACAACATCATGATCAGTATATAAGCTATGGGCAGTTGGCTGGGGCTCTGGCTTTGGATTTCCCTGCTCAGGGACTGGCTGGGCTTCAGTTGGTGGGTGGTGAGCAGTTGCATCATTTGCGTTTTTTCCTATTATTTTAATGATATACTATTATTACCAGTAGTAGCATTTTCATTACATATTATTCTTAGCATTGATATTATTAGTAGTATTCTTAGTATAATTGGTTTATTTCATTTATTTTCAATTCTTAAACTTATCTCAACCCACGAGTTTTCTTGCCTTTTCCACTAATTCTCTCCCTCATCCCACTGAAGGTGGGGGGAGATGAGCGAGTTGCTGTATGGTGCTTAATAGTTGGCTGGGGTTAAACCACCGTGCTGCAAACCCCATCTGGCAGGGCTGGGAAATACATTGCTTCGCCTGCTGCGATGACAGCTTGTAAAAATGGAGGTGCTTGCATTTATCTGGTTCACTAGAAGTGTCGTAAGGTTTGATTAAATGGTGCTTGAAACACGAGGGCACCAGGGGGTAGTACATGAGGAGACAAGCCTAGATAGCCTCTACTTACCCATTTAGGAGACACAGCCTAGATGGCAAGATAGATTCATCAGGGCATTTTGCATTTCAGGTCTTTTTTTCTCTGAAGATTTGTTGGGGTTTTTTTTTTTGTTTTTTTTTGTTTGTTTTTTTTTAATGCTACAATTGGTAAACAGGGAAATATTTTTCTAGCGATATTTTGAATTAAAAAAAAAAGTCGGGTTATACTGAACTTCTGCTCCTTAAAAATTATTTTTTGCAAGCCTTCACTTCTCTCAGAAAAAATGGCTGCATAGTTTCTAACTACAGAAACTATGTATGTCACAGTCCTCTATGGGATGTGAGCATCCAGTAGTCTTCAGATTTCTTTTATTGTTAATTAGTGATCTAATTAACTAGATCTCTAGCCCACTTAAAACATTATAACAGTATAAATTCTTCATTACTGTGGCAATACAGAATCCCATTAACAGACACAATTGGAGATTTTCAGTAAGGAGCATCAAACAAAAAAACCAGTAGGGTTTACACTACTTCTCATTAAAAGAAATGGTGAAGATTTTTTATTTCATTTTATATATTTTTTCTTTCAAAGGATAAAATGAAAACAGGATAAATAATACTAATACCATTTTAAAGTAGAGTTTAAATGAAGTTATCTATAATTGGATAAAGAAATTTAGCTTTTTAAAGTGTATGCCTTGAAAATGGGCCAGAAAGTCATCTGTGCATTTTACTTCTTGACAGTAATCACTTTCAATATTCTGTAAAGGTACCCAGGAGACAAGTAGAGATGTTTGGTAGTGAACAGTAAAACATAATCATTCTTCAGGAAGACAGTTAAAATTACTGATCTGTGACAACTCACATGTTCAAGTCAATTAAATATGATTAACGACTATCTGGGTTGATGTGCATGTTGCTCTTTTCATATACATACAGGGCAAAAAGGACTACAGGTATTTACTCACCCTCCTCCTTCATATTCATGTGCAGATGTGTCCTGGCATACAAACATATGTTCAGAAAGTAGTTTGAGGATAAGGAAGGAATTGCTGAAACCCAGGAAACGATGAGGCTTTGCAAGTTTCCTGCTGCCTAAAAACCTGCTAAACTTTTACTGTAAGGAAAAACCAAATAATCTAGAATTTGGATTTTTTTTTTTATTATTATTCTCTCTCCGATATTACAACGAGCACAATGGTAAACCAGCAGCAAGAGGAAGAGAAGGTTTTGCCTACCTGAGCAGGTGGCGGTGGCTGTTGCACAAAGCCCTGGGGCGGTGGCTGCAGCACTTGCTGGGATACTGGTGGACCTGAACCTGTGAAGCCTCCCGGGGGCAGCTGCTGACTTGGGGAAGCCATGATGTAACCCGTCTGTTGGGCAGGCTGCTGCAGGATAGGCGATGGGTAGACAGGACCAGAAGGCGATTCAGGATTGTCTCCTGATGATTGACGACTTAAGCTCATCTGGTTAAACTGTGTTGTCATGTCATCTCTCTGCAGGGCAAATGGCAGTAGAAATTGATGTAGACATGATGGCACGCAAATTAGCAAAACAAAACAGGTTCAAAACAGAGCATGAGGGGGAAAGGAATCACTCAGCTCAAATACATGCCAAACTTCATACGGGTATCTACAAAAACGGAGACAATTAAAATGAAAATCACTATAAATGCTTTGACAAAGACTTCCAGGCTACAAGGTGAATGGCACCTTTTGGCACAAACCCCAATTATTTTGGCTTTTACCCTGCCCCTCCCCCCATTCTGTTCCAAAATGACAAGTGAACTTTACAATGTTCAAAAGAAGACATTTTAAATATAAAGGGCATGAAAATAACATTATGAATACCTCTTCCCTCAAACACAGAATTTCTCAAACCCATGCTGGTTAATTTCACTTGTGTTTCAAAATGATCCCAAGAGGAATTTAGTAGGATTCGGGTGCAGACCTTTTCCTTTTTAGTGTTTTGAAAATCCAAGGTTGTAAACACAGAGAAGGTAAAAAAAAAAGATAAGCCTTCAGTTGCTATTCCAAGGCTTTTTATTCAGTGTTGGAAAGAAACAAGTACTTTATTTGACTGGAGGGGGGGAAAAAAGAAAATCTATGGTAAGATGAACGTACCAAATAAAGTCAATAGACCTAGATCTCATTACATGCTGGTAATGCTACAAGGATTCTAGACAGTATCTGTTCCGTCTTGCAAAAAGATCCATATTAATCAATGGTCTCAAGTTTATTCTCGGAAGGTTGAAGATTTACAAATGTGGTTCTATGCATCTTCATTTGCGCCCATATCATAACACTTTTAAATACTCAACATTAAAACTTTCTCTATACAGCAATGAATCCAGCATAAAACTCCATCGCGCGCTAGTGCACAGTTTACGATCCCTTCCTTATACCCCTTCACGGACAGGGAATAAGCGCTATAAAAATGCTGTTCACTTAGAACATTCATGCTATTTTCTAAGAGGAGCCTCTTCGATTGTGTTCGCATCCCTGTGGTGTTCATTCTACAAAACCATCCTGTATAATGTGTTTATTGGCAGGAAACTTCAAAACAGGAAAAAAAATACGTTTGTTTGTGGAAAGCCCTGCCCGAGACTGCACAGAGACTCACCCTCTTGCTGTAAGAGCAGATACCACGGGCCAACATTTTAAACACTCCTGACAGAGCTTCAGATTAATGCTATTAAGTGTACCATTATCCTACATCCATATTCAGGCACAAAAGTTGTCCGTCTGAAGTTGTCTCTTTAAAAAGCTAGGATATCCGTTACCTGGATGGCAAATGACTGCAAACAGATTCTATGAGAAACTTCGTTGAGTCTGGAACGTCTCTGGAGTTGCAGAACAGAGACCAAGAGCTTCAAAACCCTATAATTTATACATTGGGTATATACTGTTATGTACACTGAAGAAATTAATTCAGGTGAAGTTTCACTATTAAATTAGCCATTAAAAATATCAGCCTTCCTATAACTGTCACTAGTACAGCCTACAAGACAATTTTCAAGAGAATTAGCACTGATATGCAACTTCTGTTCAGCACAGAACATTTTTTTTTATTGTCTTTTAAATGGTACCACTCATCTACCTGGCATTAACAACATTATTTCAGCTGCAAAGATCCGTTCAGCTTTGTTTCCATCTCTTACTATAACTATGTGACATCTCTACCTTAGGAAAAAATCAGTCACAAGATTACCAGAGCAAGAGAGAAAGTAACAGAAAAAAAAAATAATCTTGTAGTGCCTGTTAAAATGTCAGCTTCATTTTACAACAGTATAATCGTAGCCCTGCAAGCACCAAACCAGATTCAGGCTCCAGAAGAGGTCTCTATTTATTTTTATTGTACATGCGTATCGGTGCTTTGTCATGATGCATAGTGTACCACACCTTCTGCAGCTGGTTCACTGCTATTCTGTTTTCCATGTGCTCTGGTATCATCAGGCAATAGCTCAAGGCAGTGGATTTAGTATACGAATAAAATAATATAAAATAAAAAGAATGATTTTGAAAGGTGTCTTCTTCAGTTTTTGTGGACATAGAAGAGGGATAACCTAAATCTCAAATAACCCGGTTAGCGATTTAAGCTCCCTCAACATAAGGTGGGGAAACACAAGCTCCTTTCAGAGGTAAACCATTTTTCTCAAGGTTCTGTTAAGCAGGTAGAGCGCCCTGCTCCTAACATCATCCTCCAGGTGGAATAACCAGAATCAGTGAGAATGCTCTCACAACATTCTGTCAGTACCAAAAGCGTTAAGGCAAACAGGGATTTGGATGGGGAGGCTCTCACATGGGACAGACCATGCAGTGTTCCCCAGAGGCTCTTGGGCATACTCATGCTCACACACCCAACTTCAAGGAAAGACAAAACAGAAAAGTCTTTGGTACCACAGAAAACTGCTGTGTTGGAGAGACTGGCAGGAGATGCTGAGGAGGATAAGAAACTGCTGGATATTGGACAGACTGGGAAGATGGCTGCATCGCCTGAACAGGCTGCAAAATAAACACAGTGAAAGACAATAAATACAATCTAATTAGAGAGAGAACAACCACCACCATCACCTCTGTTACCGAGAACAAAGGTCTCCAAGACAGCTCTGAAAATGCAGATGACTCATCGCCAGCCAAGTACAAGAGGTCAGGTAGTGTGAATTTAGTCTTCATTTTAGCTTATACCAAACAAAGCTGTATTACTGATTTTTCTGTCTATTTTCATATATTTAATGGCTGTTAGATTAAATAAAGCCACAGCTACACCTTCTTATTACTGATGTGAGGCAAATCCAAATTATGATTCTGCATTTAATTTACAGAGATAAAATGGGAGAACAGCACAGTATAAGTGTATATTTGAATTTTGTTGATAATGACTGTTTTAACTCTGAGTGTGTCACAGGCAAAGGAATAATGATTGTAAAGCTGCTTTGACAGAACACAATAGCGAAAAAAGAAATTGACAACAGGCTGTGAATTATCAACAGACAGGCCCGTCAGCTTGGAGCAGATGTTTATCTAAGGGAAAGAACAGTTTTCTACAACACTATTACCTTGGAATAGCTTTACTATTTCTTTCCTTTTAATGTCTCATTTAACTTGAGTCTTACACAGGTTTGGTACTACCTCCGTCTTCTAAAACTGCCAAGACCAAATCAAGAAGAGCCACAAACATGTACATCCAAATCCAGTAAAATCAAAGCAACTTCACTGAATCTAAACACTGTATTTCTGTATAACTTGGGATGAAACTGCGCCAAATTATAAAGCCACACAACACCCACTTGATCCATTGACTCAAGCCCACTGCTGTCGATAGAGACAGGATAAGGTCCCCAGCTCTTTGGAGAGAATTACAGACTACATTAGTTTGAGAATGAATGCTTCACCTTTCACTTATGGGCCATTTTTGCAAAATAAATTTAGTAAACGCACACGACCCGCTTAACAGTCCTTTTCAAAATGAAACCGTCCTTCAGATGGAATTGAGAAAGTGATATTCCCTCTCCAACCATTTCACTCACACTAAAAATACACATCATGAACCCCATATCTTTCAAAAGAAAAGAACAGCCTGATACTTTGTCTAGCTGCATCCTTCCCTCCTACCCTTTAGGTCATCCTTCGTGTCTCTGAGAGCTGCTTCTCTTTTTCCAACGGCCACCACACCTACCTGTGTGACAAGGTGACTTGCCATTTGCTGCTGTGGCTGTTGAACCTGCTGAGGCTGCTGAGATGAAGGCTGCTGCTGAGACTGTCCCACCATCTGGCTCCTCATCGTCTGCTGGCCACTGGGAGGATTGTATATTGCCGGCGTCCCATCAGGATTTACAAATGGTTGGCCTGAAACAAAACACCCTGCCTTTGCTGAACATTCTGTTTTCTGTGTGAAATCATACAAGCTTGCTTTCACGACTTGCTCTTTAGATGACCTGCTACAACAGCAAAGTGTTCATCAGTCTCGATGCCGCATTACAGTATCAGCCATCTATTTATTTCAGGCAAGGCAGGCAGTAAACATCTGTTTTGGCAATATGACTTTCCAAGGAATGGGTGAAAGGTTACCATGATGATTCAGGTGCTATGGTTACTTGATGTCATTCAATAATGAATCAATTAATATTAAAATTGAATTCTGGAGCAAAGCCTGGAGGCAGAGAATATTCATGTACATTTTATTGCTATGCAATAGCAATCAAATGTACATAACTACCACTGAGACACTGTACTTGTATGGAAAAGAAAAAACCACAAACTCAGCATTGTTACTAATTTATTTACACATACTAACAACAGTGCTGTACTTCTGAGAGCTGTACCCTAAGTAATCAGAGGATGCAGCACTGGAAGTTATCAAGGAAGAAACACTTAAGATGTCTTGGGAAATCTATTATATTCAGGATAAATTCTGTCTGAAGTTCTACTAAGTAGCTGAACTCAGCTACAGATGTTTCCATTAGGAAAAAAGGGATTTTAGTAATGAAGAGATAGCATTAGAGGCAGTTAACTAAAGTATGAATATCAGAGATAAAACTGGAGATCTGGAGGAATTCAGTGGCTGAGAGCAACAGGCAAATATTGAACTTCTGATTTGTACACCACAAGCATTTCTACCTGTTCTATCTATTCCTCAGCCTTTCAGTTCTTCCTTTTATTAATCATGGTCAGACATTCTGGATGAAGTTGCAATATTATACTGGCTATGTCTCACACTCATAGTGAGAAAGCTCATGATTAGAGTAAGTAGAAGAGAAGCACAGAGCAGTTCCATGCACTAGCCGATTTCCTGCTTCCTGACAATGGCATGGAATCCCTAGATTTGGGAGTCTCAAGTTCCAAAAGTACTTTAGGAAACTGGGGAAGTCAGACTGGGTGAGTGGGACAACAGGCTCCTGAAGCCTGTGCAAGATGCTTGAGGGAAGCCATAAAGAACATTTCCTGTGGCTCAGCAAAGGCTGACAGAACTGAAAGAGAAAGGTCCAGCAAAGTTTTTAAAGATGAAAAAAAAAAAAAAAAAAGGAAAAGAAAAATAAGACCTTTCATGAAGAAATCTTTAAATAAGAAACGAAAAAAGAGATCAGATGGTAACAGGGAAGACATTTGTAAGTTATGAACTGTGGCCCTGATAGAAAGGCAAAGATTGCAGTGTCATTTAAAGGAGTAAGAATGAAACGTAAATGCTCTTAAACTGTCAAAGGGATTAATCAGAGAACGTGTCAAGAGGAGTCCTTTAAAGGGTAAAAGTGACCGGTGAAGTGGGTGAAATGGAGAGTAAAACAGCACAGCCACATAAATGGTCCTTTTCCAAAGCAAGCAAGAAGCTTCCCTGTCTGGGAAAGGAGAACGGTAAAGGAGAGGAAAGGAAACAAAGGAATCTGCAGATATGGCACAGAAAGTGTAGGCTGCCAACACCTGAGGAGGAGCTGAGAGGTATAATCAGAGCAGGGAGTTACTGACAGCATCTGTGGATGCCATTAGAGGTTTGCGCAGTCAGTGACTATGTAGTGTGAAAGGAAGCAAAGAGCTTTAAAGGACACAGTGTTACGATCAAAAGAGAAAAAGATTGGAAGTAGCCACTCTGCAAGAGAAGAAGAAAGAGCTAAAGAACGGTGAAACACAGGGAAAGAAAATCTATTCATTACAGGAAACAAAGTTCCTTTTTCCTTTTCTTTAAACTGTCTTCTCTTCATCTATGTTTCTGACAGCATCCATCACTATGATAGTTGATCACAGCATCCAGCAATCTTAGACTCCTCCCTACAGAGTTTCTTTTGTAATGTTACTCTAATATGATGCACAGATTCTGAGCCCAAAGGGTGGCAAATCTGCAGCATGTATTTTGCTGCATGTTAAAAACACAGCAGACACTGCAGTATAGCTTGATTTCCAGCACAGGCAACAGCATGAAGGTATATATTTGAGATAAAAATTTCAGTCTTTAAAAGAACCTGTTCCCTCTGTTTTCTTTATTATGTATGTATTTACAATGGAGCTACAGAAACAAAACACCAGGTTTGAAAGAAACACAAAATTATATATATACACACACAAAATCACTTGCTCCCTGAATGTTAAACATACCAACACACAGAGAGCTCTCAATGATGCCTCTGCAGACAATGAGGCATGCTAGAAGGGAAGATGAGGTCCTTTCAATAATGTTACTAGACATTATACCTATAGCAGAAAAAGACTCCCTGGATAACAGGGAAAAATATGAGCTAGCTGCTGCAAATTGTTAAACTCACAAAACAGATGTAGGAGATGTTTCTCAGAACAGAAATAAGTAAATTAATCATAGAATCATGGAACTGTCTGGGTCAGAAGGGACCTTAAAGATCATCTAGTTTCAACCCCCCTGCCATGGGCAGGGACACCCTCCGCTAGACCAGGTTGCTCAAAGCCTCATCCAGCCTGGCCTTGGACACTTCCAGGGATGGGGCATCCACAACCTGTTCCAGGGCTTAACCACCCTCTCTGGGAAGAACTTCTTCCTCATATCTAATCTAAATCTCCTTACTTCCAATTTAAAACCATTACCCTTTGTCTTGTCTCTACAGCCCCTTGTAAAAAGTCCCCCCAGCTTCCTTGTAGGCCCCTTCAGGTACTGGAAGGCTGCATTAAGGTCTCCCCAGAGCCTTTTATTCTCCAGGCTGAACAAGCCCAACTCTCTCAGCCTGACCCCATAGCAGAGGGGCTCCAGCCCCCTGAGCATCTTCATGGCCTCCTCTGGACTCACTCTAACTGGTCTATGTCCTTCTTATGTTGAGGGCTCCACAGCTGGACACAGCACTCCAGGTGGGGTCTCACAAGAGCAGAGTAGAGGGTGAGAATCCCCGCCCTTGACCTGTGGGCCCCACTTCTCCTGATACAGCCCAGGATACGCTTGGCTTTCTGGGCTGCCAGCACACACTGTCAGCTCATGTTCAGCTTCTTATTCACCAGCACTCCCAAGTCCTTCTCCTCAGGGCTGCTCTCAACCCATTCTCTACCCAGCCTGTACTTGTATTTGGGATTGATCATTGATTAATGATGATGGATTTTGTCTTCTGCTCACACCCCATTCTGTCCTCTCCTCTGAGTTTTAAAGAAATGTCCAAAATCCCCATTTATGCTGACAGTATTATGCTCTCATGTCAATATTGTAATAGCTTAAAAAAAGTACACAAATAGTAAAAGTTTTAGAAAAGTGCAAGTTTGTACAAGTTACTAAGTCACTGCTCTGGAAAGAGTTAATCACATTTGAAGGTAACCAAACAAGAATTCTTCACTGACTTTATATACGCTGATGTATAACGATCAGCCTCAGATACTATCTCTAAATCTCTGTGGAAAGCTTGGTTTAATAGTTTGTCAAGGCTGTGTTTTTTGAATGCCACAACTTTCAGTTTTGATTGACTGAATTCTGAACACCCCACGCCCCCCACCCCCCATATTTTTAGCAGTAGCCTCATAAATAAACTTTATGTGTTTGCACCAAAATATTGGAACACAGAGGCATAATAGACATAAAATACTAGTTATACACAAAAATCCCCAAATAAAAGCTCCTGAATGTTCTGTTAAGGACCTTGAAAAAAAATATGTTGGAGTTCAACTCTCAGCTCCCAGTACAATGGAAAATACATTTCACTGTAGGCTTTGTTATTTCAACCCCAGCATAACTCAGCTAAGGCTGACAGCACAGCTAGTCATGGTCACTGAAATAGTTCAGATCACTGAAGAAGCATCACAGTCTCAACCTCCCTGAACCTTTTTAATGCTGCCAGTACAATACTGGGGGGAGCAATAGCGTAACATGATCCAGACTTCATCTGGACCAAGGAGCTAATAAATTGCCTTAGATTTTCAGCAAGCACTCAAGATCAAGCTGAGTGCTTTCTGAAGTGCCCACAGAGCTCGGGTGACCGTGAATGCCTTGCTTGTGTGCTGCAGGGCTGCTAACTACCAGGAACTGAAGAGATTACAACTTTATCACAATACTTCCGATTTATACACAATTGCTACTCATAGAGCTTACCTAACAAAATGAACTCTGACGGGCTAATTCAAATGGAGCCCTTAAGCCTTTTGAAATTCTGCTGTTAAGCACAATCTCTAAGATTGGAAACACGACAACGTATTTTAGTTGCACTGTATCTCAGCATACTCGATACGGAAGAGTATCTGTCCCTACTGAAGCTAACAGGATCTCAGAGGGTTCACAGCCAAGGAGTGCCAGGACTTCACAAGATGAATATCTTCTCAGGAACTGCACAAGCATGTTTTTTTATCCCTTCCCACTGGCTGTGCCACAACAGCCTCAGAAAGCCAATCCAGCTTTGCCTGCAGATTTGAAAAAACAACCTGCCAAATGTCACTTCTACATGTATTTGCTGCTTGTTTCCTCATAAAGAGACTCAAGGAAAATATCTCCAGAAACAAGAAATTTGCCAGTTCCCCCAGTGACATCGGAAACACTGAAGGGCAGTACCAGGCAGGAGAGTGTTGTACTGACCTGTGTGCGGGTTGAGAAGGATACTGCCAGGCGGTATCCCTGCAGCTTCAAGTGGAAGAATGATATAGCTGGTGTTGCTGGGGGCCACCTGGCCACTCATCCCATTCTCAGGGTAGGACACGCTGCCTGAAGAGCTGGCTGTCACCCCAGGGACAAGAGATGCACTTTGGAGAGGCTGATGTATTCTTGACAGTGATCCTGAGGAGCCAGCGCTGCTGGAAGACTCTGAGCCTAACAGAGAGACACAACCACAATGGGTGGGTTACAAGGGATGCCAGTCTCCATTAGACATGGCATGCACGCAAGGACAGCCTTCACAGACTTCTAATGCAAGCACTAGTCCATGCCCAGCTGGTAGGAGTGGAGTTTTCATGCCCTGCTGAGCTCAGTATCCTGTGGTATTTCCACAATTCAAAAAGCCACTTTCCTCCTGCAATGTCAGCTTCCCCCCAGCCAGTAGATAGCCTTATCAAGCAGAACACAAAATGCTCAGCATGTATTTATACTACCAAATTATTGGTTCATGACATGTAAAAACTAAACACAGGGTATATAAATGGAAAGGAAAAAGAAAAAACAAAAAACAACAAACCACCACCACAAAAAACAACCAACCTTGAGTTGCCAATCAAGTAATAAGGTAGCTGTGCCATAGTTGTACTAACTTAAAGCTACCCAAGACTTTTGCCACCTTGATTTTTTTAGCACCTAGCTTATTAAAATTGATCAATCAAGATAAATGCAATGTGCTAAAACACATTTGTGCCTGGAAGGATGGGGAGTTGCGTTATTTTAAAAACCAAATATAATTTCCAAACTTCACTGAGATTTTACTTGATTAGATTTCATTCGGCTTCCTGTAAAAATGACAAGAATCACTGACAGTGTCAGGCTCAGATGAATGGCTTCCTTAGAGCCAGACGTTAAGGTAAATACAAAGGAGATGTGAAAGCAAATGCCTATATAGCCTCTTCCTCCCCAGAATAAAGTATATTTTAATTTCAATTTCTTTTATTTTACTTCTGTGAACTATCTGTGTATCTTACATTAATTACTAACCTCCTTAGTGCCTTTGAACTCAGACTTAGGTTTTCACAAATACCTTTCTTAGAGGGCATATTACATCCCTTCACATTTGGGATACTGCAGGAGGACCCTGCAGTAGACTGCTTAGAGCCTTGGATTCATTTTCAGTCAAATCCATATTAGAATTCATTTATTTCCCCATAATTAGAGCAAAATAGGTTTCCTCTAAAGAAATCGCACCAACGTCCTGTTACTTAACACACAGAGGGTCTTTGCACAGATTCCTGAGGATTGTTGTGTAATACATTTTTATCCATCTTCAAACTTCACATCCATATGGCACCTACTACAGAGACAGTCCTCCTTATGAACTGTGCACTGTTTGCCATCAGGACTCTACATCTACATCTCCAATATCTAATCAAGAAAGTCAGGGAGATTTCAGAAGAAATTTTTGATTTCTATAGATACACTTCAAAATCATATTAGTTGCTACATTTTCTTCCTCTCCTTGTAGACAGAGGTTGAAAATTTAGAGAGATTATTCCTGCAGGGATAGGGGTTTTTTTTATTGGGTCATTTCAGATTTCAGTTTTTCTGGAAATTGCAGAGATATTCCCAGAGGTCCTCCTCATCAAGCTACAAGCGGTATTTGGCATCTTCCTCCCAAATGTAAACGCAACCTTACGAGTTTTGTCTTCTTTCTACAGCAGTTACTGGGTCCTTTCCTGCATTTCTCTGGCCCTTCTACATGCACGTGATGTTGCTTCTCCGAGTTTCTGCTTTACTTTCTCATCTTTTCCATCACCTTTTGAATTCAATGGGTTTGAAAGCTACGTGGAGATGCAGGAATGATGATGAGATTTCATAAACTTCACTGTATTATTTCTAAGCACGTAAGTACCACCAAGCCTTAGTTTTAACCTCTCTCCTGATTTTGTGCTATTCTGAAGAAACAATGTGAGCATAAAAGATTGCAGCTCTGACATTCAATTGTTTTTTCTTTTCTACCTTTCAGCTGTTTTTATGGCAGAATCACAGACTGATCTTTACCAGCTCCTGAATGTTAAAAGCCAGAGAACTGCAATGAATTCAGACGTACTCATCAAATTGTGGGCAGAAGCAGTGGAACCACCTCAGACACCATCACCACACATTGGTCAAGATGATAGCTTTGAAACATCTGCCTTAAAGGATCAGAGATCTGCTTTCCTCTGCCAGTATATCAAGCTGGTGATTTTGAAAGAACACAAATATGACACAAATCCATTTCAGCAATTTTCTGAATAGTTAAAAAAACAAAATCCAATAAATACTACTTGACCGATTTTGTCCTCATTTATCTGGCACAAGAATGATCTAGTTTAATTTTTTTTTCTCCAATCACTACAAGTTATTTCCTATCATTTTAAGTCTAGGCATATTAAGCCAAGCAAATTCCAAGACTAATGCTTGGAAATTAACACCAATTAATCTTGTCTTTGTAGCTCTGATTAGCTGTTTTCACGGTGTCTAAATTTGGAATAAAATCACCACATAATGAATCCAGTACTGTAGCAAATAATAAAAAAAAGGAACTATCTGACTTTATTCAGATTCACATTAAGAGATGTCTTCCTAAAGACTTCTGAAAGGAACTTTGACTAAATGAGAATTTTGCCCCCATTACACAATCCAACCTCTTTTTTCCAGTATGTCATGATGGCTACTTCTTCTAGATTCTTCTATAATTTTCCTGCTGCTTCACAGCTGACATAATAACAACCTTCATATCCTCATCACTTCCCATTAATGTATTTTTAAAGTATTTTCAGAGATACAGCAGTTCAAAGAGTGGTAAAAAGAGAGACAGAAAAATCACCACAGTCTTAATAGCCTAGGGGGGTTGTGGAGGTACCATTAATTTTCCAATATCCTGAGTGCTAGTGAGCAACATAACATGTCTTGCTCTATTTTCTGTGGGTCAGCATTCAGTATCTGATGAATATGAACATCTTTGTTCATCCCACCTTCCAAGTCCGAGGTAAATTTTTTTCTTTCTTATCAACTGGACTCTGAAGAACTACCCACTACTTGCTCCAGACAGTCAGGTTTTTTTAGGAGCTCTACAGTGCTGATCACCTCTGGAAGTAATTTCGTCTTGGCTAAAGTTTCTTGGCTTAGGAATATTTTTTTGATACTTTTATAAGTCACTTGCATTTCTGATTATTACAATGTTGGGGTTTTGGGGGGTATGGGAGTTTTTTGGTTGTTTTTTTGTTGTTGTTGGTAGGTTTGGGTTTTATTAATAATAATGGTATGTGTTCATGTGAACACAATTATTCCTCTGGAAGTTGCACTTTTAAAAATAAGATTGATGTTTCAGCACAGTTGGTTGGCAGGAAACACACGACTGGAAGCAGTTGGCTCATGATTTATTGCCCATACATCAACATTCCTACTGTTTTTCTCAGACTCACAAGATCCATCAGGCTTATGCCTAATTAAGAAAAAGAAGCAGAAATCCAGTTCCAAAACTCAGAATGCAAAATTATAATTTACAGTATACTTTATCACAAAAAAAGAGGTCAGTGTATTGAGATGCTTGCAGTATAATTGTCTTTGCCCAGCAGAAGTATCATGGAGCACCTAACAGGAGAGATTAGATTGTGACTCGGATTACTTGGAGCCCTGCCAAGGAAGTTAATGATTCCTACAGATCTGTATCCACACAGTTGATACTCCAGTGCAGCCAGGTTTTCATAAATGGGGGGAAAAGAAATACACTCAAACAGATGTGCATTCCACTGAATGGAAAATGCATTAAGAGAACCTGAAGACGCAACAGTTACATCTTTTAAGTCCTCCAAGAATTATTTAAATAGATATGTAGATACACAGAGGGCATTTATTTGAAACACTTCTTGTCTTTCCTCCCAACAAGGTATATTAAAACCTGTTGTAATGCATCAGTGAAAATAACATGGTAGTTGATAAGCTAGATTTTCTCTTTGTAGGAGTGTTAGAGACTGAACAGGTACATCTTTGGTGCCTACAGGGACACCTATTTGGCTTACTATACATGCTTAGTCAACCCGGGGCAGTCCACTCTATTACTGGAAAAGTAAACTAACCAATGTTTTGTATGATGTCCTAAATTGTAGGAATGCAATCTGATTGCAATTAACAACTCTCCACTCAATACTGAATTATAACTTAATAGATCTCTATATATCTACTAAGCTTCAGAATAACAGAGCAGAAAATTTTATTTGCAATATACAATCTGTGGTTTTAGTGGAAAAAGGCTTTCTAAACAATCAACAAATATGTGAAAATAACCATCAGAACAAGTAATATAATCATGTAGTGGGTTTCAAACAGCCCCTTTTGTGAAGTTTGCAAGAATGAAGTAACATAATTCCTTTGCTAAGTGCTGACTCCCATGCAGCTGAAGGCAATTAAAGTCCAAGAGTAATTGGCATTACTGGACTTTACTGTGGTGACCAGAACACTCTACAATCTGTCTTTGCCTAAGGGGAGGCTAACATCTTTCTGTGCTATGGTTTCTGTTTGTCTGCAATGTTCCATTAATTACTGATTTATCAGAAGTTAAGGGCACAACATTTGATTTTGGTGACAATATTAAAAATGGTCCAGAAAAGCTAGAGATAATATTTCATCACTATATACACTTTCAAATGCAGCTGTGAGACATCAGTGAAAATCCTTGAAGGCTTAGTATTTCCATGCTCAAGAAACACGTTTGACAATGCTCCTGGATGAATGCCATATATGCAGAAAAATTTTCACATTTAAAATGGTCACAAATGTCTTCCATCATTCAGCCAATGAAGAACATTTTGACCAACTAATAACTTCAGACTGGTTTCATACATACTATATGCCAGGCAAAAAATATTTTATTGCTGTGATCCATAAAGTACTCCAGAGAACAGTCTAGTACTTTCTGCAGAAGAGGAGAACCAGGGCAGAACTGGTGCCTACCAAACTCTGCCACACCACCAGGGCAGTGTGCTTGATATCTGTAGCTACACCCCTGCAATCCTGTTTCAATCACTATAGTAAAGACAACCAAAAATTAACAAAATAAAAACATGATTGAGCTTTAAATGCGTACCAAGCTATGGAATGCCCAGTGCTGCCGATGACTGGATTACAGGGTGATTAAGATCTAATGCAAAACACACACAATGACTTGCCACTCAGTACCTAATATACCTCAGAAAACGTGCAAATAGTGCGTGGAGGCTCGGACGCCTGTATGCATGCACTCAGCATTTTCTGGTGAAGGCATAGTGATTGAGCATATTTCCTCATTATTTTTTCTAACAGTCATTCTTTTCTGCTTTAATGCCATTCACTAACATTTTAGAGAGAAGGATAGAAATAGAGATTCAGTTATTTTTTCCTTTGACTTTCCTCAGCCTGGCAGTTTGACTTCGTGTCGTGGTTTTGAAGGTGTAAGTTAGTTTTGACATCCAGCCTTGCTCTTTTTCCCCACCTCTTCCTTTTGTTTTGTTTCTTTTTTACTCTTTCTGTATTCAATGAGCTTTCCAATTTAAACACTTTGCTTAAGAAAAGTAAAAGCACTTACAAGCTGTAATTGGTCTGCAAAGGACATGGAATTTTAGTATCACTGATATTTTAAAAAAATTTGTAAGAGCTTTCATTCGAAAGCAATTTTGGGTTTGGTGCCTACAGAGTGCAGATTCATTTACAAGTATTAGCAAGCTTCAGAGATTTCTCTTTCAATACACTTTCTAAGTGCAGCCTTTAATATCGTTGATTTTAACACTAAAATGGTATTACTCTCTTGCAATTACATATCTCAACCCTCCAAACAGGATTTCCCTGACACTGTTTTAAATGCTCTGCACCTCTGCAATACAACGTCGCAGAGAAATACACTTACCTGCACTCTACCAAAGGTGAATGATATGAAAAAAGTATGTCAGGAATCTCTGCCTCCTCTCTAATTCACACACAACAAATTGAATTGTGATGCAATGGAAAGATTCACAGGAGGCAAAGAAATCTGGAGGCAAAAGCATTATCTATTGCATACTTCAGGCTCCACCGTATAGACTATTCAGCCTTTACACAAATAAAAAATACAGGGGCATAGTCTGAGAACTACATACACACGAGTTTTACTATGTTGCACATGCTTATATTCAGGAACAAGCCAGAGGTAAACAACTACGCTGTAGTAATTTGCAAATTCAAATTCATGTCTTAATTTCATAGAATTTTACATACATAAGGATGGAGTAAAACTGAAGGAGAATCTTATCTTGGGAAGGGATCCTTATGATTCTATTCCAGCTTGAGAGTTCCAGGATTCTATGTATCTTAAGAAAACCAACATTTGCCTGGGGTCTCAAAAGAAACATAAAATAGAAGCACTAAGGAAAAAAAATAGCAGCATATTTAAAAAGCTCCCAGCACCTTTCCAACCAGCGGGTTCCTTTCCAGCTGTGAAATATAAGAAAATTTTTAACTGTGTTCAAGATCTGGAGGTCCAAATGTAGTTACAAAGTCAATTCCCCAGCATTCTGAATCACAGCAAAGACTGCCATACAATTTTGGGAATTGGAATGAAATCTGACCAACCCAGGTTTGATAAACTGTGTTTAAATTAAGTACTGTCCATAAAACACTTTCAAGCTGAAAAAGCACTAAGTGCTAAGTATTGATTACCATTTGTCCTGTACTATATTTATCAAATGAATCAAAGTGATGGAATCATCTGATGGGCTCATTATTTATTATGCACTTTTACACAAAAATATAATAGAGTAGCTTAATGGCATGGCTTGAAATGACTTAGATCCAGACCTTGTAGCTCACCTATATGTTAATGTACCTGTGAAGTTAACACAAATATATGCAGAATTCCCACCAGGTTCACAGTCCCCTTAAATGATGCTTTCATTTAATGGGAACTAAACAAGAAAATGGACAGACTGCAGGACTTTGTGAATTCTGACTGCACACTGCCTCATCTGCCAGCAGCAAGGGAGAGGCTGTACTCCAAGATACAGATGGTTTGCATTTTAGCAATGACAACAAAATGTTCTTGGATTTCTCATCAGATAAACAACATTTAATTCTCCATGATTCAATAAAGATGAATAAAAAGGTGAAATCTGTGCTTTGTCTGAAAGGACTACCACTTTTCCAGGCAATAAGTGCAGTGTTCAAATAGGATGCACACCTATTCTGCTCCAGGAAAAGCCTACCTCACCTACAACTGGCAAACCTCAGGCACCAGGTTTTCTTCTTGATTCCTAAAAACTCAATACCAGGTACCCAGATACTATGTACCTAGATGGACGTACACATCTGCTATGCACAGGGAATATAACTGTTTCATTAATTCACCATATATTCCAACCATAGGGATTGGACTGGATGATCTCCGAAGGTCCCTTCCAATCCAAACCGTTCTGTGATATACCATACTCAGACAAGTACCAGCACAGCCGTACATCACCACAAAACAAAGAGTACTGTGAACCCAATACAGTACTAGCTACCTGTTTTAGACAGTTTGCCGGTACTTCTGTTACTTGACGAGCTATCTCCTCTTGTCAGGACGGTTATCCCACCAAAACTGGCTGTTTTTGTTATGGCTGGCTTCAAATTTCGGTTTGAGCTGTCTGAATCTGTGCTGCTCCATGGCCTCTGGTGGTCTGTCCACTTCAATTCATTCTCCGTACTGCTCTGCCGACTGCCAGATGCCTTCCCCGTGCTGTCTCTGTTACCCCTACGGACATCAGGAGACAAAGATTTATATACAAACAAAACCACATCAGGGCAATTTATATCTTTGGTTACCCTGCAGCAAGCCTAACAAAGAAAAAGGAAATACTCTGTATTTATGAAACCATGCCTGAAAGAAGGGATCTGACCCAGATACTCATCTGCCTTCAGCAAGTAAACATTGCTATATACCCTTTTACATGCGCAGCACTTACCGCTGCTCTCCTTTCACATATATCCCAAGAACACTTCACCAGACCGGACTGATGTAGCAATATTACGTAGCACAGACATAGCATTTCTCTTGACTGGTCTCTTCCCTCCACAAAGCCCTTGCTACTTCTCCCTTGGCTGTCCATCACCTATAAGGTTTTCCTCAATAACTTCACCTTCTACTTTTGTCTTCATATCCATCCTCTATTTTTATTGCACCTGGTCCTTATTTGTCATCTGCTCTGCAAAATCACCCAAAGCCTTCCCCCTAAACATGTGTCCTCCCAGAGTGACCCCAAACTCTTCAGTGCTAATGCTCCAGTTAAGAAACCCACCAGCTGGGGTTTTTTCCCCCTTTACATACACTAATTTCAAACATCTCTGGGTAGAGACTGTCTGTCCCCGAACATTTGCAGAGCACCCAGAGTACTGCGAGCGACACCACCATTAACTGTGAGCAGAAAACAGAGCAGAATTTGGCTTATTTATGGTGAATGGCTTACAGTGTGCTGCTAAAATGACCAAACCAGCATGCCTACAACAGCTTGGTGAACCACAAATGTTATCCCAAGTGATGCTAATAATGCTGGCTTTTGGAAGGCTTTTATAAGACATTTTCCACCCTTCTGTCTTATTTTACAGCATGAAGCAGGCTCAAAGCATTTTGTACTAATCAAAAAGATGGAATGGGGTGGTTTTTTGTTTGGGTGTTGTTGGTGGGTTGTTTGTTTTCGGGTTTTTTTTTGGTCCCCTTTCTCCTTGCAAACATAACTACTGCTTTGGAGAACTTGCCAAGTTGTGCCAACTGGGACATGAAGGAGCAGCGTGTCAAAGACGGGATCAGGCTGGTGTGTTCCTTGCCTGTGATCAGAGCCTCTTACGGATGTGATCAGCAGTATTAACCCGTTGACCTTTGCTAGACCCAGACACTGAGAAAGCATGAAGAGAAACATCACAGAAGCAACAACATAAAAAAAAGGAACAAGTTTTTTTAAAAAAATTGTGCTTAAGATTTAACAGGAAAGAAAAAACAAAACTATATTATTTACAGATTCTTTTGCATTCCTGCTCTTACAAATTAACAAATCCCTTATATTTGTATTTTAGTGGAAATGACAGAGAGAAACAGAATGTTTTTATATCCCAGTTACCCATAGTTTTGGGGTACACAAAAATCCTTTTTGTTCCACAAACACAATCAGACAGTAGTTATTAAGAGTCTCTGTTTGTTTCCTTACTCCTCCATGCCTAATCAAAGACTTTCAGTCATCAAGGCTAGCTCAAAGCATGGAGAAAAGTTTTTTTGCCTGCTGCCTGTGGCCATGGGACAGCAGCTCCAGATGCTCCAAGCGCTGCTCCTTATCTGGTGCAGTCTTGCCATCTCCCTCCATGGCTACTGTGCTGACGTGCACTGACAGCAACCAAACGTCCAATAATCCCACATCCCTTTCTCCTCATAACAAAGAATTATGTAATACATACGATATAGGTTTGAAGCAACAGCAACTATCACTGCTACTTTTGTGAATCCCAATGCATATGGACATCTAGAGATTACCTTACTTCTGCCTAGCTATCCACGTTCCTTACTGGATGAAGGATGTGCTTCTGAAAGCATCCGTTCCTTCTGCCTGCTCTGCTTAAGGCTCTGGCAGCTGACTGACTTGAATAGCAGCTTGGCATGCTCAGCTCTGGTTGATTTGAACTGAACCTGTGGGAGCTCAGAGTACAGGAAGAGCACCTTTTAAGCCTCTCAGAGGAAGGAACACTGTCACCACTACGTTGGGTCTTTCACTGAACCAGTGTGTCAACTGATAAAAAAAATTTTCCATGAAAATATGGACTGACTCCCACCAATGGCTTGGGATGTGATCTGGGATATGGGACACACCTGAATGTTCTCTGAGCGGAAGGTATTGGAGTTTGGAGGACAAAGTTCACAGAGAAAATATTTCAAAACATTCCTGCTTTAGATAAAAGAGCTTCAATCAATTTCACTTCATCATACTTTTACTTCAGCTTTTAATAAACCAACGAAAGGAAAGAAGGTCAGTCTGGACACAAGTCCATGAAACGTGCCTGTCATACATACTAGATCATAGTCACAGTCACCCCTAAATTGTGGGAAACTGGGTAGCTGAAAATTCTCATATGGTTCCTGAGCCAATGATCCATAAAACCAAAGGAAAGAGTCCCATTGTGACCTCCCCATTCAGAGAGTATGGGATGAGCAAGGTGAGAACTCTGTTCTCCATGCTGCTTTCCAACCAGAAAAATTACATACCCACATGTCTCCCAGTCTCTTTCTGGAAGGAAATGGATAGAATCACATGTAAGAGTTACTGGGAAGTGAATATTAAATAGTCATACAAACCTAAACAGCTGTCTTTTCTTATGGGTATCACTGCATATACTACTGTCGTCCAACAGCCTACTGAAAAATAAAAAGAAAGATTATGGTAACAGACACGGTAATTCAAATTTATCTTATCTGTAAAGCTCTATTTAATATCTAGCAACATATCCCAACTTGTGCTAGATTCATAGTTTAAAAAACACAAACAAAAAAACCCGATGAGGCTAAAATTGCCTGCCTCCCACCCATAACTGTGCACAGTCCACTGAACGTAAGAAATGTCAGCCAGGGAGGCTGAAGGCCATTTAACATTTCCTGTTACCAAGTAAGGTAATTCTCAGAAGCCAAGGAACCATACATCTACATCCAAAAGAAAACTCATAAAAGTATCACCTAATAACATAAAAAGTGCAAGCCAGCAAAATACTGCATATATAATTTTAAGCACTTGCTAACTTGCTTGAAAATCTCTGCAGCTCAGAGAAACGCTCAGGTTCTCTGATGATAAAGAAAGGCAAAGCACTTAAACAGGTACCTAATTTTTGACACAGCAAATCAACATGACTGCTCACATGCATGGAGCTAAATGTGAGGTTCAGTGCTTCACCTGATCAAAGGCTATGTGTAAGGCATGCAGCAAGAAAAAGCAGTGTTCTGAGGAATGCAGCTGAAGGCTCCCTCCTGACAACAACAGTGCAGGCAGTAAGAGAAACCCAGTTTCCAACCTGGCCTTGTACTGGTCTCCACTTGGGTATGCATCCTCACACTGGGAAAGTTGGTCAGCCAGCGCACGGGTTTGAGCAAAGTGAATAAAGTGCTAAGACCAGAACTGGCCACATTCTTCTGCAGGCAGGTATGGGACTGAATGCATAAATCAATGGAGGTCTGGCTGTGAAGCTCATGTTTTATCCCATAAAGGTCCCCACTCTACCCTCAGCAGCGCAGTGTTCGAGTACTTTCCATACTGACTTGGGAACGTGTACAGCTGTGTCACATTTATTGTCCCATTGTCTCCAGAGAGGGAAAAGCAGGTTTACGGGAGCATCATCTTTTTGCCTTTTTGATTTCTCTGGTACATATTTTAATGAATCATCTCCATACTGAGAAGCAGCTGAGGAAACATCCTTGGCTCCCGGAATACGAGGTGGTTAGGTGACAATAGCCATTACCTCTCGAGGGATTTCCCTCATGCCACTTTCAGGACTGTCCATCAGAAAAAGCTAGTTTGTACCATTACCATGGAGTAATTTTCCACAGGAACAGCCTTACCCATAAATGCATCTGACAGATGTAAAGATGGACAGAGATAGAAATACTGTGAAATATTATCATGCCTTTGAAGAAGGGGAGATTAACTGTTTTAAAACTCACACAGGACGGACTTGGGCTAGCTCAAACACTCACCAGGAAATCTCTCAGCATTTTGGTTAGAATCCTTATCTGCCATAAAGGTGCACCATTTCTAAGATCTTCAACACAGCGAAGCTAATTTATGGCTGCTACGGAGCTAATGCTTTGTAATTTGTAGATCTTAGTTAAGGCACAGTTTCTTCTTCCCTTTGCTTTAAATGGATTTAGTATGATAAAACGAACATCCGTAAGAACCATCACACAGTAATGGAAAGTAACAGTTGGCGCAGATACCACCATTTCATTACTACAATGCAGCAGTGAAGCGGTTTTAGTCTGAGGGACTTGTGAGCCTTCACAAGCAACAAGTGCTGCTGTTCAGACCCACAGGACAGCGGGTTAAACAAGAGAAACCCAAGCATGGTGACTCCTAAATACCGTCACCCAGCCAGCTGGAGTGCTTTTTGAAGATCAATAACTTAAATTCTAAAGGCACTCCAGAGACAGGTTAAGCATCTGAAATGAAACGTTAGGTGAGTTTCCCCCCACCCTGCACCTCGGCCTGCTTTTTAAACAGCAGTGCAAAGTCTTGGGAAAGCAGCAATAACACCTTATCTGCTCACATACAATGCTGCAAGGCAAGCTCTTATCCCCCACCCCCTTAAAGCAGAAAAACACTGCAGGTAATATGGATTACAGATTTGCTCAACAGCCTTCGCATTAAGATAAACAACTATGGAAGTATAGATAGACAAAATAAGAGAGAGAAACAGCTAAGTTTAACACAAAAAAAAAAAAAAAAAAAAAAAGCTATTTTTACCTGTTTTCCACAAAAAGGTTTTCCTGGGAGCAAACTGACTGAAAAATAAAAAAGGCATTGTATCAGACGTTCTAGATATGCGCTGTTGTTCCAATTCCTTCCTTGATTTTAGAGTTATCTCCCCTGTTCAGGCTTAAGGGGATTTCAATTCATGCATCATTTGCATTTGCAGAAGACAAGAGGGAAGAAAGGTCAAGAATAAGGTCAAGCCAGTAAAATAAATTCCATGCATTACAACACATTGCCAGCACAGGGTCTCAGTTTGGCAACAAACTGAAACTTCTCAGTCCTGAGATCAGAAGGCGTCGGTATGTGCAAAATACTGGCAATTCAAAGGGGAAAAACGCTGCTTCTACATAATATAAGGTTCCACTGGTCTGCCCTACCATGTCAAAATAAGATTGCAGGATAGCACAGAGCTGCAGGTAGGAAGGACAAACAGAAGGAAAGCATGCAGAATTGACAAAGTTCTTCAAAGGGAGAGAAGATACTGCAGTACTTGGAAACACTATGTGATTTTACATTTTACGGTTGGAGAGGAAACACTCATACCTGCATTGAGATATAAAGTGATGATAATAGTCTTAGTAATAATATTAATAACAATAATAGTCTATTGCAAAAAAGTTCTCTGCTGGAGGATTTAGATCCCGAGAAATGTGAAAGGGCCAAAAGAAATAAATCCTATTGGCAAGTGTATAATTCTTATAGTGTTACTTAATTTTTTATACAGAGAAATGAAGCTGTGCTCAATTTCCCATGAATAATTCTCCCACTTTGATTTTTTCATTTCCCTCCTATTTCATGTTCGCTACATGAAGCGCCTCATAGCTGTCATTGGATTATATCTCCATGAGGTATAGAAGAAAGGATAGTCAGTACTCGCACTGAATTTAAACAAAAGGCAGGCAAAGCAAGGAGGGCACCAGAGATAAGGGCCATTACTTCTGCAACAAGAAGGAATCGGCTCAAAGAATAAGGCAATGCCATCATTAGCTGTCTCAAATTTTAACAGTATGGACAGATTTGGGATGTTTCAGTTTTGAAAAGGGTGAGCTAATGACCTACTCAATGAGCACTGGCCAACACTAGAAGCAACACCCTACTCACTCTCAGCGCTCCAGCAGATGCATGGGCAAAGTTTTCCCTTGGCACCGCAGCCAGTGCCATCCCAACAATTTACCCAAGGAATGCGTTTACCCTGTGAAGGGAATCCCGTTTCTCATTAAAGCTGTAATTTGCCCATCCAGCATCCACATCTGGGAACATCTGACAGCAATGTGGGCTTCACAGGTGAGCTCCCAGCCTGCACTCCAAGCAAACACGCAAGTCCATCTCTCCTTAACACTAAGGCTCAGGATATCAGGAGCAAGTTTTCCATTGCCAGGGACCAAATTCCCACCACCTACAGCAGATGTAGGGTTTCAGCCCAAGCTGAGAGGAGACACAAACTATTCCACCTAAAACTACTGAGATCCTTTGTACAACTACAACACTGCCTCTACTTTTTATGTACCTTACTCACAAGGTTTCATTAACAAATGTGGCAGTGCAGATGTCAGCATAGTCTAACTACCTACGAGCACAGTGAAATCGCCCTGGAGGTTTGTACCACCTCAACTGCGGGGCTGTGTCTTCACTTTGAGGGTCATTATAGGCATTTGTGCGTTGACTTCACTTCAGTCGCATTGCCAAAGCAGTGTTACAGCTACTCTTCCAGAACAAGCGAGCAAAACCTTTTGCTCAGACCAGAGTACTGGTCTGTGACCCCACAAGGTTACAAAAGCAAAGGGGCATGTACCTGCCTGGATTTTTATTTTATTTTTTCAAGTTTTTAAAGACACTGGGGCATAAAGCAGAACAAATACTAGACAAACTATAACATCCCAGTTAAGTGGTCTGCTCCTTTTCAGTGTCTTGATGGGAACCAGTATCAACTGCACTATGGACTTAGAGACAGATTCTGTAATAACTCCATTTGTCTTCCTGGCTGATGATGCTGGCAAAGGGCCACACCATCCCTGGAAACTACTTTTCAGTACAGGTGTGAGGCTGAGAGGCAGAGAAGACAGGCACTTTTTTATTATGTTATTCTTACTGTTAAAAATCAGATGGCTAAGCAGCTCTGGATAGCTATTTAGCTACTACAAGGGCAAGACTTACTTTTCTCATCTATAGCATCAGTAATACTCAGTACAGATCACCAGGAAAGCTTAAGTACACAGCACAGCTGTTGTCAAAAACTTTCCTAAAACACTTGGCTCTTGTACATTTAAA
Organism: Rhynochetos jubatus; assembly: GCA_027574665.1. Classification (NCBI taxonomy): domain Eukaryota; kingdom Metazoa; phylum Chordata; class Aves; order Eurypygiformes; family Rhynochetidae; genus Rhynochetos; species Rhynochetos jubatus. Next base: position 34,995,100 of record CM050653.1, read on the forward strand.
GACTGACTACAAACCTACAAAAGGAATGAAGTTATGCAAGATTACCTACAAATTCGCCTCCTCAGAGGCCTCCATGTGCAAGATTTTCATTACGGTACTCTGTATGACTAACTCATTTATGAAATGAGCATTTCACTCTTGCAATTTCCCAGAACCTTTTAAAGTCTCAACTAGAAAACGTGCATCAGCTCTGGCAGTGCACTAGGTATACTGGGGTTTGCTGCTCTTGTTTTTAATTACATTAGCCAACATAGATAACTATTAACATACACCAATATCCTGCAGTGGATGCCATCAGGTAATCATTTTCATGTCAGTTAATAAGATGTGATAGATCTCAGGCTTCCAACTAATGCCTATTGCTTGATCTGCAGCCACAAACAAAGGCTGTGTACAGCAGCATGGGAGTTTTAGTAACTATGAGTTTATGGTAGCCAACACAAGGCACATCTTTGTTTCATTTTTATTAAAATAAAATCTTCTTCCTGATCTTTTCCTACTAGGAGGATAGGACAGGCTGAAGTCACTTTTTCCAATATTTCTTTTGTGAGACTCTTTATTCAGAGATGAAGATGAAGAACCTTAGAGTTTTCTTAAGTAGACCAATCATGATTTGTTTTATCTAAAGGATCCGGCTCTTCAGACTACGCTCCTTAGTCATAAATAGCCATTGTAATGAACAACAAAAAAAATAAAAAGCAGTGTATTTCCTTTAATAAGTTCCATGTGCACCATGGGCAACTCTAACATTTGTGTAAGTAATAAAATATCCACATTTGTCATTGAAAACACAATGATTACTAGAAAATATATTTATGAACAATGGATGGGCCTTACATGATTCTGGCTCATGAGGTTATACATTACATTAACCTTGAAGAATGAAATTTCCCCCACATAATTTGATTGCTAGTCTTTAGAATCAATTTTCTGCGTGCTTAAAAGCCAAACGCAGTGTACCATTTACACACGCATTTGGGATCCTCAGTTAAATCTACAGTTTGAATTAGCACACAGGGAAAGAACAACATATACTCTTAGACAAAGAATGATCTAAAAGAATTTTTTTCTTAGATAATTACTTTTCAACCTGCTAAAAGCAACTAAAGCAGTTCAACTTTGCAAAACCCAGATACTCCAGGTCCTCTGCTCTAGTGCACTTGGTTGTAAAATTCACAAACTGTTGTAAAACTAAGTTTTCAATAAAAACATGTTTTAAAAAGGAAGGTTGTGGGTTGTGCAATTAAAAAATAACCTTGAAAATAGCCTTGAGCATAACAGAGCTCATGCAGTGCTGTTTTACTATTAGCAGCCTGAGAAGTTAGAAGTGCGCTTTGTAATTCTTATTTCAGTGAGCTGGAACGATCACATTTATTAACTATTTATTTCTTCACCAATTCTTTTGTTAAGATATCACATTAACATGCTTCTCAATCGCTGCCACTTGCTATGACTCTACACATGAAAGGAGTCATTAAAACCTCCAGCTCCCCTTGTCAAAATTTATGATAGCCAACACAGCAGATGGAAAACTTGCCAGGATGTATAATTTAAACTGACTAATATCAGAGACTAATCATAAGGACCATCATAATGATGCCATTATTCATGAACATATTTATTTCATTAAAACCTTCCCACTTGGAAATGAAGATATCTGGCACACTAGAGTGCTGCAAATATAGAAGGAAGGCACGTAAGCTTTCTGTTGGCTAACATGTGGGGTCCATGTTAAGACATTTTTTCACAGCATTTGATACATGCTAAGAATTTTTTGCCCCTGCCTTTTCCTCCTATATTTTGCTCTAAATTCTGACTCTTGGGTTGATATGCCATCCAGTTTTGGGTACCTTAAACATGTTTACAGAGGAGGTGTTAGGTGCAACAAGTTATGGCAGTACTCTTGACCTTCGTGGCTGCCCTTTGGAGACCTCTCATGCAAGCTCTCTTCATGCATACTCTAATTAGAAGTGAAGTAACTATAATACTTTATCTAAGGTTCATAAGCAAGGCACTGATAAAGGCTTGACTACAGCAGTGTAAACAGTATAGAGATAATAAAAATACCACATGATTAATCCCTCCCTGTCTCTCTCTCTACATCTATAATTTGCAGGATGACAAGGTTGAGGTACCTACCTCAGAGAAACCTGGGGAGAATTGGATTATTTAATGATTGCAGAGGGTTTTAAAACTATATAGTCTCATGTGCAGTATGCAGCTATCTATATGAAGCCATTGCTCTCTTTCCTAAAATTAAAAAAAAAAAATTACATTTTCCCACCACCACAACTACTGATATGATCTCAAAAGCATTTTATATCTTTGAGTGCTCCACACAAAAAAGCTCAGCTAAGACATATATATTCCTGTTAATATTATTAGCGTAGCTTCCTGAAATTCACTGCACTACGGTGCCCATTAACACCTGCAAGAGCAGGGAAGGAGAGCAAATAAGTGGATATGAGAGAGAGAGGGAGAGATACCTAACATTACTGATCTTTAAAAATGCTCACCCCCAATCCATTTAAAGCACCTGCCACAAACCACACAGTTAGTCAGGCCTTGCCGCTCAGAGATGCTAACCCAATGGACCACAACCATCTCCTGCTGAGGGCAATTAAAGTGCTCACCGCTTGCCTGTCTTTAAAACACAGGTATCTAAAGATAAGGCCAGCAGCACATTGTGGAGCGAGTTCCAGCACACTTTTCCAGCCACCTCCGTTTCCTAGCCTGGCATTTCTAGCTGCTCTTTGTGATATTAACTGCATTGTTCTGGCAACAACTTTCCATATGGTATTTTTAAAACATTTTGCCTCATTTCAAGTGTACTTTAAAACACACAGATTTTTTTGGTTTTGCACAAGCTCTTTTGTAATAAGTCAGATACAGCAACTTCCACATAGCAGACAGGTTGCAAAGAGGCTCTTGCAACCCTCGAACAAGTCGGTCACTCTACCATATGCACTGTGACAGTATTTACATCAGACCCACGTGCTGAAAGCCAAACATGAACTGAAGGACCTTGGCTTTCACTGGAATTGTCTCAGTCAAGAAAGACAAAGCCAGGCTAAAAATATTTAGATGTGGCAAGCTATGTATTAAAAAGCAACATTACTCATCACAAATGAGACAACACACACCTTTAAACTATACGGTGTATTCTGCTGAAGAAAAATAACTCAGATGTGTGCAACTCTAAAACCAGAGCAAAATAGAAGGATATCTAAACCAATACTATTAGCCCTGCAACACATGAACAGTTTTAATTTAAAAGGACACTGCCAAATATGATTTTCAGTAATAGTTTTAAATGGGCTTATACCCACATTCCTCTAAGTGGCAGAGCTCCCACTGATATGCGAGATAATATAATGTTGACTTTTTCCATTTTTTTTTCCCTTTTGAACCCCATCATTACGGTGCTGTAGCAAATTATGATTTTCTTCCTTTTTCAGGAACATGAGATACTGCTCACAGATGTTTCATATTTAAATGTTTTCCTCTAGCAATATAGCTTGTTGTGCAAGTTCTGATTTTTTGGTAAAACCAGGAATTACAATGCCTATTTTATTTTATATCTTTCAGAATAAAGTCATCAACAATGAGACACTTTTCTGATGGCAGAAATACAGTTTCCTAATTGGTCATTTCAAAAAACCCACGCAGCTCCATGCTTAACCTTTGGCTTTTCTTTGTTCTTAGTGCTACAGCACTGGTCCAAAGAAACAAAACCATGAGGATGCTCTGCAGAAGGACACTTAAAACATTTTATCTAGCTCAAAACAGATATGAAATAACACAACTATTTGAAATTATTGAGAGTGTCCATTTAAATCACTGCTCTTTGGGTGGCAAAAGAGAAGGAAAAAAGAAGGAAACCTAGACCACACCAAGACGAACATTCAAAGAAACAAGATAAGCACTCCCCAGACAACATGCTGGGCCTGATCTCTCCTCTACCCTTGTCCCTGCAACTCTTGTCACCTCCTTCGCCAGAAGCCAACCTCAGCACCTCTCCAGCTCCTCTCAGACCCTCTGCGTCAATCTCCCTTCCCTGTCGCCTCCAGCTTCACAGGGCAATTCCAGCTGCGGTGTTCGTGTGGGAGGGGGGCAAGACTGTCTGACTACCGGCAAAGGTATGGCACTAAAGAGGCAATTAAAACAACTACTCACATCTTGTGCAAATATTCTCTCCCTCACTCTCTGATACTCCTCTTCTCTCTCTTCAATTGATTTACTTCGTCTGTCATCTCTAAATGGAAGAATTCTGTTTTGCTGAGCAGAAAGAAAACCAGGAGGGTTATATAAGTTGAGCTGTTAAAAACTGCCATTAAGTAACTGTCAGCTGAGAATAATAAATGTTCACTTAAACAAATGAAGCATGAAAACGATAGTTGTCCTTTCTGCACAAAGAGCCCTGCGAGGCTGGACACCTGCGTGTTTCCAGTTAGATACTGCACAAGGGTTCGTAGAGCGAGTGGCTGAAACAAGGCTTTCTGCATGGCTTTTGTGGAACCGCCATCCTAAACCTAGGTGTTCTCACCCCAAGCCTAAATGCCATCGCTCTGAACTGCTAAGATTTGCTGACTCTCCTACCGGCTGCGAGGAGCAGGAGGGCAGGCAGCTCTGCGCTACCTATAAAATCGAGGAAGACGAGAGGAAAGCTAGGCACTGAGAGCTAAGCTGCAAACCCTAGAAGAAACCCACCAAAGTCTACATGTACATGAAGTCCCAAATACTCGGCATGACAGTTTTAACCATTTCCATGCCGTAAAGGAAACCTTGACTCCAGTTTTGCTGGGAAAAGAACAGCTATTTTTGCCTCTCTCAGCAAACCAATGTGGGAAATGGCTGTGCCGTGGGTGGGAAGAGCGGAGAAGAGGACCCCCAGCAAGAAATGCTTCACTGGCAACTGGGTTTCAAGCAGTGCGCCTTCTCCACCTGCAACCCAGCATCTGATGAGATAGATCATGCCGCTTTCCTTTGTCTGATCCCTGTGTTCATCACACCCTGAAAATGCTTGGGTTTCACTTTCAAAGCCAACACAGATGCAGCATAACTGGCAAGGCTGCTATATGCAAAGTCAAAGAAAAAAGTGAAAATAGGAAACAAAAAAAAAAAAAAAAGGAAAAGTCAGTCTTTTACTGAAAACATGAAGGAGAGGGGCACTGAGAGACCCACTGGAAAGTCCCTCCACAAATATAACCTAAACAAAGAAAGCATACACTGTATTCTTACCTGTGAGAATTTTCTCATACAAGCAATTCAGGTCAGAACCTTTTTTGATTTTTTTTTTTTTGTGTGGTTAATATATTCCACATACACAGCTTGCACTGGATTGAAACAGCACAACACCCGCTTTTAAAGGCAGCCCAAACACACACATTTCCCTGGCGCTCCCCTGCTCATCAGGCTCACCTAAGGTAAGGTAGTGTTATGGCACAGGCAACACAGAGGGAGAACGTCTGCCACCGTACATGCACAACAAGCAAGTAAGTTACACAGACAGTAAAAGGTGGTGAGGGGAACAGGAAGAAGAAGGAGGGAACTAAAAGATGAAACTGATTTATATTTGGTCCAAACTTAATTTAGGATGGTCAAAAAAAAAAAAGTCTGCCTGGCCTCACCATCACATGTTTGTTTGGGGCTTTTTTTTTTTTACATTGTTTTTTCCTCTCTCCGTTTTGGGCTACATCAGTTTAGCATCAGTCTGTAATGAAATGCAACTCTGAATGGGCACAACAGAAGGAGAAAGCTGTAGGGAGCGGAACAACTGCCACAGTTAGGCGAGACATTGAGAAATGCGACCGACACAGCCTTCCACGAAGCCCAGAGCCACCGGCATTCCCCCTCCCGTGGGCATGCAGCAAGTCCTGCGCCAAGCAAACCACCCATGCAAACCCACACACTGCCACGGCTGAAGCGGCCACGCTGGGGCTCAATGCCACCCACGGTGGTACTATGCCAAAGGAGGCGGGGAGGGGGCAGGGGAGGAGGAGAGCAACAACAAAAGAACAATAACATCAGTCAGCCCACCTTCAAAAACAGAACAAATTTCAGCAACTCTCGAACCGAGAACCAACCTGATTGTCTTCTTTATCAATACTAGAGTTATCTCGCTTCAAGATAAATCGCTTCTGGGATTCTTCACCTTTTTCATCTTTTAAATGTTCAGAAAACCTTTGCTCTGGTCTGCCAGCAAAGTAAAACATAGCAATAAAAAAATCTTTCTTTTGGTTTTGCTTTGATCTTTATTTCGCAGTGCTCTTGGTTTTCACAGAGGCATTCAGCGCAAAAGCAGTTAACATTCGTGGTCATGGTGAGACGCTGCCTATAGCTGTCTGAGGCTGCTGTATCGCTGCTAACTGTTATTGCTATAAATAGCTTTTGTTGTTGTTGTGTAGCAAGGAGCGGGAATCCAAAGTCTCAGTCACTGAAATATTTAGACTCTCCTCACTGTGACTGAAGAACAGGGAAAACAAATTAACATACTGTTTGTTAATTTGCTTCCTTCGGTAGCTGTGACCTCTGACAACACTGCCGCTTACTGAAGCCTACCCACCTTTAAAAGTAAGGAAAATGATAGAAATCTTAAAACCAAACCCGAGAGCTTCCTCACTCCTAATAAACAAAACCAGTGATGGGAGGGACTGACGGTGATTTGCTTAAACAAAATACCTAATCACCTTCAAGTGGGGAACATAATCCAGAACAATCAAAGTAGCAAGTAGTTCACTGATTTAAACCCATCCAGGCATTTATTTATTTGTTTTTAAGAGCCAAACCCCACTGGTGAAAAGCTCAACATTTTCAGGTTCATAAGCTGGGAGGATGTTCTTCCACGCTCTCACCTTAAGCAAAAAGCAAATTTTAAGAAGCGCCTCATGTCACCAAGCTGGTCATTGCAAACAAACAATGCTCCAGCCTACACCACTCCCAGACCCAAACCTGTGACGGTCTACGCCCCATCAGTTGCAATAGGGTGACCAATGGCCTCGAGAACTGAGCTGGGATTTATATGCTGCTACCACGTAACTGAGGTGCTGCTAATGCACAAGCTGGTGTTTAAAAGCAGTAATACACTGTGCTATGCCATGAGGTTTCTGCTCGGGAACAGAAACCTTGTACTGTGTGCTGAGGGAATACATCAGTACTGGTAGGAGATGCTCATGTCTAGAGACCCACAGCTTCCACTGACATTAATGGACCAATTGTGAAGAAATCAAAAGGTAGGATTTACAGAAGTCAGTGGCTTTGTAAATAAAAGCTCTCTATAAACCTTAAAATTAAAATCTCTGCTTCATCTTGTTTCAATATGGAAAATTAAACCAGATGTGTAAATCAGCCGCCATTTTATTGTTACAGCATTCAGATCTGCACTTACCTAATTAGCAATGAATTTCAAATCAAAATACAGCACATATTCATGCCACAACTACAGTCCATTACAATTCCTTGTCAGAAGTGCAGGAAACATTTGTAATGAACTGTTAGAAATACAGTATTAAGAGACAGCAGCTCCTCTGCCTCACTTTGTGCATGAATTTTAAGGACTCCCACTTCTGCTCATAATTTGCATTTTTGTGACAAAGCAACGAAACACACAGGCCTGATTTCCACAGCTTTTGAGAACTGAAGCAATCTTTGTCCATCAGCTAGCTGTAAGTGCTAGCACTAACAGATACAGTGCCCAATAGATGAAAGTTAGCAGACTCTCTGGATGCCATACTAGCCGCCTTTTTGGCAAGCCCAGAAAAGCATGGCTCTTGCACAGCTTTCTAACCTAATGGGTCATTACTGATGTTTGCTCGTCAACAGAAAGGCTACAAAGCCCCATTAATGGATTAGGGGGTGGGGGTGTTCTGCCTTTGCTCCCATTAATGAGCACTGTGCCTTCACAGCCAGAAATGAAGGTTCATTCCCTCAGATAGTCTGTTTCAACAAGAACAGGTAAGGAACGTTATTTTTCAGGTTTTACATCCTAACACATAAACCAAGCTTCTGCAATTGTACTATCAATGTAAAATTTATAGTTGTAAACTATCTGCTGAGCATCTAATAAACTATATACCAAGCATAACAAATAACTAGGATTATAAAATGTAGAGGGAAAAAAACCCCAGTAATCGAAAATTAGAGACAAAAAAAGCTTGAAAAAAGCTATTTGGGAAAATGACTCCTCCAACTTCTAAACTTATTTAAATAACACGGTTTTCATACTTCATAGTATTATTTTTATTTTTAATCCCATTTTCACTTTACTATTTACAAAACGTTTCCACTTACCAGAAGTGTGAGATCAAGCCACAAGCCTAAACTAATGAGCCAGTGTGTGCCTGTTAATAAAATTAATCTACAAGCCCAGTAGATGATTAATCTCTACGTCTGTGAAAAAGAATTTTGCCTGGGTGAACATGCAGAGCATTATGTAGCACTGTAGTACCACCATGAGAAGATCCTTCCCTCCCAGTTGTCACTGCAACTCCAGGCCACTGTTAGCAGTCAGATTGCAAACAACACGACCAGCTCAGTTAATAAGTACACAAAGGCTGAGGGAAGACTGTCAAGTGAGAAATAGGATACCGCAGCAGCTAACATCTGGAGGCACACCAACCTATAGGCCTCCCTCAGTAAGTGCTCAAATGTTTAAAGTCAGAAAAAGACAGTCAGTTGAGAGAAATCAAAAGTAAGGACTATTTTAAAGATGATAGAATCCACCAATATTTGCATATTAGGTTGTGGGGTGGTTTGGGTGGGGTTTTTTTTCCATAATTACTGTTTACTACATTTTCTTTTTTAACAACTGTAGCAAAAATATATTATTAGTAGGATACAGATGGCAAACAAAGTTTAAAACCAGTAAGTAGTACCAAATGCTCTAATCGTTTGGGAAGAGAAGAGGTCAATTCTGTAAAGATTTAGGTCTAGTCCTGTGATGGAATTCAGCACAAGTTTCACATTCACAGCTTTAAAGTCCCCTATAACCATATAATGCATTTGCTAAAAGGAAGAAGGTACAGTGTGGTTATTCTGGGGAAATCTGTTGCATTAGTTTATGAATTTCCAGGTAAAACGACTGCTTAAAAGTGGAAGAATGTAGTATTATGTAACTTTGAGTAAGAGGCTGTATCTAACTACAGTAATTCATGAGATGGATTCACTGTATCTGTTGTGAGTCCTAAATTAATAACAATCACATTACTTCTTTTCTAAGCTTTTTTAGCACTGATACTGTCAGCAGTTGATTTTGCACAATACACAAAATTTTGTTCATCCATGTAAGGGTATTAATTTATCAAGCTTATTTTCTGTACTGGCATAAATAAGGAACTTGAGTACCAATGTCAAAGCATAGTTTACAGTTGCTATCATAAACCCATGCAAAATCAGGAACTTATTCACTATTATGACACTGGTTACTTAACTTAGATCTTCAAACCCTAACCACATCTCAGTTTAATACGAAGTGGTAAAAATGGGATTTGCATAGCCTTTTTTGAAGAGATATTGAGTACTTCTAAAGACCTTATCAGTAACTCGAGTACTCTAACTATTTCCTGATTTTCTGCAAAAAAAAACTAAACAAAACAACACACAATACCTATCCTATATTGGCGGGTTGACCCTGGCCACACAGTACCCCCATCAATGTGCTAACAACTGTGTGCAAGAAAACAGACACACAAGCATAAGGATAGAGAGAGTGCTGCCCACCAGTTTGACATACAGCATTTAATTTAGCTCCCAGGTGTGGAATCAGTGGATCACTAGAGAACCTCAAACCCCACTACTCAAAAAAAAAGCTTAAGGAGGAAATGGCAATTCCCTTTAAGTAAGATTTTTGCAATTTGGGGACTGTACTGAGAAAGCTGGGAAGTATGAACCAATTATACCTTAAAGGTTCAGAAAACAACACACAGGGAAGTGGGATCACACAGGTTTTGAGGGGTTTTGTTTGTTTGTTTGAATATAATCTTTTGATCATCTAACTTCTTATTGCTTGAGGGCACAGGTAGAAGCAAAACATCTATGCCCTAAAAATGCAACCTTACCTAAACACAGTCACATCTGAACTAATTTTATATTTCCTAACAGTTGTCAGGTAGTTCAGTCATCTTCCTGGCAACGTGCTGCAGAACAAAATGCACAGCACATTTCTTTCTAAGTTTTTCATCGAGTTGCTATGTTAATGAGAATTCAGTTCTCAGAGCAAGTTAGTGCTCTGCACCACGCACCTTCGGGCAGCTATACAGCTCCTTTCTCACCCCCGGATCTGCCAGAAAGTATAGGCCCTTTCAGCAGCCTAGTACAGCCTCTCTTCCCTTTCTCGCCTAGCAAGGCAGCACCTTGCTATGCAGGTAGCCGCCAGCAGGATAGCTACAGGGAACCAGCTGCAGTAGGTTCCCTGCAGCACCCAAACCTTGCCATGAAAAGCTTCCCAAGCATCTGTGGATTTCTGCAGATCTGCCCATGTCGCTTAAAACCTTTGGAAACCTTTTCCTAATCCACTTTCTTTCACAGTGAAAAGACAGAGAGGATGGATTATGAAATTACTTTTTGGTGAGTGATCATCTTAGCCAATTGCCAGACACAGTTGGAGGCGTTATTAAACCCTCTATGCATTATTTTTCCATGGTTAGGAGCGCTTCTGCATTCTTCGCTGCACTATTGGGTCCAGACATGGGGAAAGTAAATGAGGTAAAATCTCAGGGCAGTACTGCTTTCCCATTTCTTGTGGCTGTGCCCCTTCTTTGACCCCTTCAGCCTCATTTTTGTGTTGGGAGATCATTGTAATGGTCACTTCAAGATATGGGTCAAGTTTCTTATTTCTGTGCCTCGAATACTTTCACTGTGAGGGTGACCGAGCGCTGGCACAAGTTGCTTAGGGAGTGTCCATCCTTGGAGGTACTCAAAAGCCACCTACAGTCCTTGCTTAAGCAAGGCCCAAACAAGAGACGCTCTTCTGGAGTCACTCCTTACAACGAAGCCTGTACTTTGGAAGAGGTATTGTTGGAATAAGCAGCAAAACATTTCTGTGTGTCAGAAACGGAAAAAAAACAGTTAAGATTTTGATAGCAACATCTGTTACAAGATTTTTTTTCTACTATCATTATGGCAATTTTAATATGAGCTACTTCCATTCACTTCAGCAGAGTTCCTCTCAATTTATCTCAGTATGACAGAAAACAGCATTTTTCCCTCAGGCTTATTTTTTACATGGACTCTTTAAGAAGAATTCCCCATTACGGGCTCATTTAACGCTTTTGATTTCAAGTCAACCATGGCAAGTAGTAATGGAAAAAAAACCCCAAAACCAGCCACCCTAATTACCTTAACCAGGTATTGACTACTTAATCAAATTACAGATTTTAAAAACATATTGTATAGTGGTAATAGCTAACAGGATACATGGACTACGGAAATCATAGGGCATCTCCTTGCATGTGTCATGTTTAGAAGGAAGTTAATGCAGTTTCATAGACCTCTCATTACACAGGCGATAACAAATGAAATACTGGGAGGAAAGAAATCTGCACTTATTTAAAATAAGTTAATTAGCTCTGAAATAACTGGCTAAGAAACAGGAAACACAAATACCACACCAAAAGGACAAATGGAAAGACAAGCATGAGCTTTAAACGTTACCGTTCTGAAGACTCAGTCACTGTATTAGCAGAGCACTCAATCTGGGATTGTCAGGGCTGACTTACATACAGCACATAAATCTTTATTAGGGAGGCATAGGTTTCTGACAGCATCACAGCGCACAGGCTGTTGCAAGATGTCTTTCAAAAGAAGCAACAACCTCACCATGTGTGGAAAAGATGGTTTTGCCAGTACAGTCTGCCGCAGATAAAAATCTAGCAAGTGCTGTAGCACATGTAGTCTACAAAAGCCTCGCATTTAACAGTGAAGCAGCTGTCTCTAGGAAGGCTATATAGGAAAGCAAGTTCAAAAGTGGAGATCGCTGCAGTGTACAAGAGTCTATAAAAAATAATTTTTTAATTTGCAACGCAACTTTCATTTAATGAACCTAATGGGTGACAGCATGTTAATACTCCTTTCCTGAATGAATGGCAGCAGAGAGCAGGATTGGTAGGGTAATGGGGCTAGAAACAGGCAAACCACCACCCCTGGGCACCTGCAGGATCATCTAGCAAACAAAATTAATAACTGACAAAGTGTTCTTGCACAAGCATGCCATCGGAAGAGCAATGGGGCAGAGACAGCACAGGAGAAGTGCTGCTGCCAACTTGATTCAGAGAAGTTGTGAAGATTCAAGACACTCTTACACAGGTGTTCTGATGGTCTAATAGTGTTTTCTTGTTAGTTGCACTTGTCTTTAATTAAACTGACTGCTCAGTCCAAAATCATGTTGGCCTCTATCTCAAGGGCATGCTGTGACACAGTACAGTGGCCTTTCTTGCTTTCCTAATTTGTGAATACCCACTACAACTGCCTACTGTGCTTTGGTTTTGGGGTTTATGCTGGAGGCTCTCTGAGGGCTCTGCATTACCACCACAGTAAAACTACATAAACATTATGGTTTCTTTGCTTTACCTTGAGGGTCAGAACTCTATTGTCTGCAGTACAAATGACTGTTTTGATCACGAAGGCATAGGAATACATTCCTAGAGTTCAAGAATTTACAGAACTTGGGAGTAAATATCACTGTCAAAAGGCCCCAACTGGATGACAAAAGGCTGAACCAGCTCTACAGGTGAAATTATTTCATTAAATTCTCAGAACAACAATTTTCAAGAATGAGAGCCTGAAATTACAGCCTTCAAATAGGTTTCATGTATTTCAGGGCTGATGGATGCTAAAACACAGTTTCAAAAAGTCAGAGTCAGAATTTAAATACATATAATTAAGTACAGTGCAGTTATATTATCACAACTTAATACTTAAAACCACTCAAGATGGCATTTCAAGCATTTGAAGGTAAATGCCTCATTAACAGATTGCAGCTTTTATGGTATGAGTCACTAAGAACTTCTGTTATGATGATAAAAGCACACTGAAAGCCATCAAAAAAAACCTCCACCCTCAACCCTGTACAAGACGGTTCCTTCGAGGTGTTGACTTCTCTGTAGCCCATGGAAAAAAACCCTCAAACACTAAATGCTACTTTTTTCCTGGTTAAAGACTGCATAGTCTTTAATATTTTTTTTTTTCACAACAGCATCTGGACTCTAAATATGTTCTGTATTTACTACTAAGCAACAAGGAACTGAAAAGTCACAAGTTATTTTGACAAGCATTTTCCCCTCTAATAGGAGTTGCAGGTCAGTCTGGCAGGACTGAAAGGAAGAGCTGGTATCACCACGCAGAAGCTACATCCATCTGGGTTTTTTGTTCAGCAAGTGCGAGTTTTACTCTCTCACACTCACCCAACCCTTCTAGATGCTCAGTCCCAGTACCCCAGTGGCATGATTTCACTGGGGCTGGCACCAGTAGCATCTCCCATTAGGAAAACAATGGTGAAGCTGAAGGCTAGGGGATGGATAGAGATGATGAACACTGAATCTCTTCCATGCCACGTTATTCTGTGTGAGGACCAAGCAGAGGGGCAGATCCTTTAAATACCATATACTCTGAAAGCCTAAAGAACCCAATCTGATGTTGAGGTATCATAGCACAACTTATGACCCTCACAAGTTTTCCTAAAGCTTAATTCCAGAAAGCCATCCTGTTTTAATCTATGGACACAAAACTAGTACATCTTTACTCCCCGAGAGTCTGACTGAGTACAGGCTTGAGTATTTGGCACAGTATCTTGGGGCCAGAGAATTAGAATCTAGCTCTGAATTCAGGGAAGAAGCCGGCAAGTCAAAGTCACACTGAAATACCAGCTCTTGTGCTAGATGGGGCAGAAGCACAAAGCTCTCTTTCACACAAGGACCTTTTTAAGAGCTTCAGAATGCTCTGCTGTTCTCCTGTGATCAAACTAAGATTATTTCTGTACCTGAGGGACCTGTTTCTCCTGCTGCCACTCCCTGGATTTGATTTAGTTCTTGATATTCAGGATGTCTATCAAGACTGAACATTTTGCGCAGCATCAATTTATTTCCAGCTAGTAGAGGCTTGTAAGTGGTAGCATAGTTTATTACGGAATTCATTAATATTTGATTTTAAGGATGTGGCATACTCTGCAAGTGGCTGAAAATTATAGCATTGCATAACTGCTGCAATCTATTTAAAAACACATTTTTCTATCTTAGAAGTTCAAAAATTAACGAGAGAAAGAAAGAAGAAGCAAATTCAAGATTTGAAGACTACCAATGAAGGTAAAGATGGGTCCCCAAAAGCCAACTGTCTAATGAAGAAACCATTAGTCCTCCTGAAATGCTCCATGCATAAGAATTAATACCATAATAAATTCTTGCACTTACTTCTACTTCAGGCCATGAACATTTATCCCATCTCCAAGAGGAAGACTCATGGATCAGAGATCATCCTATGAACAATCGCTGCCCTGAAGAAGAGCGCCTGTTTTTAATAACCTGTCAGAAAACAGCCTCACAAAGCTACCTTGGAAACAGTGAACAGAAGCAACTGACTTTGCTTGCAAAGACACAGATTTGTCAACATTCACAATACTTATTTCATTTCTAGTGATCACATCATATTTCCTACATTAAACACGAGGCAGGTAACAGAAGTGTAAAAGGCAATTAGTGAAAGCGGTTTGGACCACCACTAAAATTCACTTGCTCGTATACCAACACCTCATTTCTGAAATACCCAGATTTAGACAAATGATTTCACCTGCTACTGACACACAATTTACCTCTGAGGAAGGCACAGGGACTATTTCAGATTTCCAGATCTGCCTCCAGTGATTTGAATGTATGATCAAACAGCATCTTGCTTAACAGACACTGTCCTGTTATAGCTTGGATGAGGATCTAAAGACGTTGGTTATTCACTCACACAAGGAAGAGCTTCCCTCAACTAGATTACCTACTTGCTATTCTGTAGCCCTCTCTTCCTGGGCAACCTCCCATCTCCCCACACAGAGCAGGTGATGATAACCTTCCAGGTTTACCAAGACTTCTACTATTCAGTGCTCTGATTACGAGGATTAAAAAAAAAAAAAAATTAAGAAAGAAAAAGAGAAATACCATAGATATCCTCTAATTAATGCTTAACTAATAATTCATTAAAGTTTAGAACAGCTGTAAAGTACATGTCCACCTTAATTATAAACAATTTAGTTTTGATAAATTACATTAGATGAAAATTTAATGTTGGAGCTATTAGAACTGGTTCATTAACCCTAACATCTCATTTACGAAGGAAGTCATTTCCGTGGGTCCACTACATGCCTTACACTGATCCAAGTGAGAATGAAGCAGGTATTTAAGGGTCATATTCAGCTCATCCTCAAGGGTACCTAGTATTTCTTTTTTCTTTTGTATCTTTCAGGCAAAACCAGCATGAAAGTATTATTATTATACATTAGTATTATTAAATAAAAAAAAAATTCTTAAAAAGAGACCAAGAGGGGAAAAGAAAAAAAAAAAAAATCAATCTCTCCCAGATGAGCAACAAGCAGTGAAACGACAAACGCGCACAACCTCAAATAATGCATTTAGCAGAACAGTGGCAACTTTATATCTGAAACTAATGCCTGTAGCATAATGTTAACATATTGCCCAAATCCCTAGCAGTTATTAACATACACACAGCCTGAATTACTTCTCCAATATCCATGTGGCTGGATAAAGGAAAGCAATTCCTCCACGTCAGGTGGCTCCCTCCTGCCATAAAAAGCTGAGGCATTGCAGCGTACAAAGGGGCTCAGGCCACTGCTGGGGGCAGACATTTCCTGACCCTCAACACGAAACGTTTAACTCCCCTTAATGCCTTTCTGAAATATTTCTTGGGAAGCTCCCTGCTCCTACTTGGATGTGAAAACCCTCCCCTGCTCACCATGTACAGATATGCAGCCCAGCTCTGCGCTGGGGCTCCGACCATAGTGGGAAAGGACAGAAAGGAGCTAAAGGCTAAAACCTAGGCATCACAGCAGTGACCACCAGGACATCAGGCTCTCGCATTCTAACCATGATTACTATTGCACTGAAAAAAAGGGTTTTCTGAATCACCACCTTAGTTTAATCCCAGATTGAAATACACAGATTACATTTGTATGAAAAGGTCAAGAAATAAAATCCCGGAAAACCAACATAATTTGCTACTTAAGTGCTACATATGTTACTATGTAGTTACGTAAGCCCATAATTATTGTTATACATGATTGTTTTATTTATGCTCTTACTAAATTCTTAGTTGCATATGTATTAGTTTATCTTAAACTGGAACAAAGCATCTTGACCAATTACAGTGTTATTTCTCAGTTATTCAGTTTTTCCATTTCAGTTGCATATATCAACTATTCATCCTTATATTTCTTTACACATTTATAACATATTACACTGGTAAGTGACTGGGCAACAGCAATTGTAAACCAGAGGAAGAGTATAGGTATCCCATGTCTTCTTATTTCTCAGTAGTCAAGAACCAATTATTCCATAGCGGAGATGGGAAAGAGGTAACTACAACAGGAAACGGAGAAATGGAGCAGACTCTATAGTCTCTTGAAGAAAATTAATGCAAGACTCCAAGGGGGAAAAAAATAAATTAAAAAGAAATAATGGTGTTCGCATATGTTTTCCTGCATCATACGCCTCATAAAAGTGATTCTGCTCTCATGAGATCATAACTCTGTGTACATATATGATAATCAAGGATAGCATAAGGTTCTTAAATGCATATGCAATACCATACAGCAAACCATTTGCTACATAACTACTCCATATTGTGATAGGGATTGGGGCAGGGAGAACCCAAAACTGTTCTTCAAATTCTCTGGAAAACATCGAATTGCTTTGGCTGAGATATTACAAAAAGTAAGATGTATGCATTCACGTACACAGTTGTAACTACCGCCATATAGCTAACTAAGAAAGAGCCGTTAACAATTGCATGTGAAATACGCAACTTTCCTGTCAGCAAACAACTGCTTAAAGAAATTGAAGTCATTTACACTGAGCAACCATGAATACCTTATTCAGTCAAGGGGAAAGTCATACTTTTCAACATGCTCCAAAAGCTGTAATATTTGGCATCTCAAGGAAGACTTCATGGCACTTCAGACTAGGGTAAAACAGATTTCTAGAAACTATTCCTCATTGAAATTGCCAGTGTTCAGTGAATGCCATTTTATTAACGTCTGTAAGATCCTCTACCAAAGTTCAGATTCTTATCTTAAAATGGCAAAATTGGCACAGCGCATCTCCGCTAGCAGAGTTATCTACAAGATCACTGAGTGTATACACAATAGAAACCTAATAAGAACTTTTATTCTTTGCTTACGATTCAAACCACACTTACACAGAGGAGACAGAATAAGCCAGATTGTATATCACAACTACAAAGGTCTGGTAGGTTATTCAGAGTACACACAGTGTGTCACCTTCTGCTGATACCCTTTAATCCTAGATTATAAGGAACACTTGTAACACACATAACATCTTAATATTGCCCAAAGTTTTTGATGCATCTCAAAGGCATCAAAAAAACCTTCCAACTGGGCCAGTATTATATTAACATTTACATAGTAAAACAGTAAGAAGAATATCAAATATTACAAGGATCATAACTCATGATGCTCTTGAAAAATAAATTAGTCATAACTGAAGATGTATCAGCATAAAGTTCATAATAGGTATGTTACACCCTCAGAATGTATAAAAATGTCTAAATACAACCATTATACATCATAAGCACTCCACCCTCTCAGTTCTGATGAGCTCTGCCACTCATGCTTATATAAATGAACGCATGTGTGGGCTGTGGTACAGACATACCTGTCACATGGGTGGTGATCTCAACGAAATGAAAACCCTTTTCATTTACCAAGCACATCAAACACTTCCCCTGCATTTCTCCACCTATCTACAGATAATCAAATGAATGAATCTGGTTGAACTGATGTGTGTAATAATATGAACAGTTCTGCAAAAATCTCTGAAGTACTTCCAGTTGTTTCAGAGGAATGATGAGGAATATACGAAATAGAAGGTGGCACATACATGTATTTTTTTGCTCCATTTTGGAATGTCCGGCCTAACATATCACACCTCAATTCCAAACTTCTGTTTATATCATATTTCACTGTCTTAAGTTCCCCGTATGTTTCAGGCGATCTTCAGGTAGATGACAGACAGACACAGATGACAGACAAATATACATTACAATGGTGACACAAGAGCAGTTTCATGCTGAACAAAGCAGACTTCCCATTTCAAGTAGTATTTGAGCTCTCTGACTAGAAAAACAACAACAAAACCCCCTCTCATTGTCTGATCAACTTGTCTCATCTATACTGCTGAAATCAGATTTTAAAAGTTGGATAATTTAACTTGGCAGGACTTTGTAAGATATGAGACCATGAAAAATTATGTTTTGAAGTTGTTCTTTCTTAACCTAGTCTTAATTTCAAAAATCATATGGAAAGCTAATTTGTTTTTAAAATCCATTATTTGGAAATGAGAGAGTACAGAGACAACTCTATGAAGGTCGACAAACATCTGTGTAGTTGAAGTCATCTCTCTGTGTTTTAAAATTTCATTTAATAAAAAAAAACCTTCAAGAGCAGTATGATTTGATCCCATTCCAATAAGACTGAAAAAAAAAGGCACCTTAGATTAAGCTCATAATCTAAAACAGCCTTCAGACTGCAAAACTGTCACTACAGTCTGACTGCATTTTTAAGAGAGACTTCACTGTGAGTTCAATAAAGGTCCAGGATTACAATCCCAGAGAGATCCAAGTCCCTGTGCATTTTTACCATAGTGCTCCCCTCTCTGTAGGGCAGCACGGTTGACCAGACAAGCCACAGCCCTCCTTCCAGCTGCAACCTCTTCAATAAGCACTTTCTCAAAAAAAGTGCTTTCTCAAAGCCCCTGAAAAAACAGGTACTTTTCTAGGCACAGGTGCACAGAAGTGGATATGCATTACCCTAAGATGGCCAACTGATGCAAGAAACTAAATGCCCCCATCCACTCCATTTAAACCCTAGTCCTCCATCTGACAGACGCTGCTTGGTACCGTGGCACCTCTAAGGTAGCACTGTTACCAGCTTTTCCCTACCAGCCCGTTCATTGCAAAGCTGTGAACTCTCCTGGAACTCATGATTCCACGGACCTGCCAGCTGTGAGCACAGGAGGTCTCTGCTGAACCAGATACATGGGCCTCACTGCCTGGAGCCAGGGCACAACACATCACAAGCATGAACAGAGATGTGACATGAACCCTCACTCGGCCAGAGAAATAAGCCTCATGGTGCTTATTCAAGCCCGCACAGCAATTCCGCTGAGGCATATGCGCTTCCCAAACAGGCACACACGCACAGAAGTCACAGCCAGTGCAGAATTCATGAATTCTTGAGCATGCAAGAAAATTCTTCCCTCTCCACAGCGTGCAGCTGAAGTACTTTGGAAACCATATGCCATAAAGAGATAATTCATTGTGAAAATGCAAAACTTCAGAGTAACTGCCTATGGGGTCTCTCCATAAATTCGCATAAAACTATCAAGTCTCAGGCTTACAGCACAGTACAACCACATTGAACATCATTTCAGCTGCTCTCCAGATTCTTTGGTATTCTGGACACCTTCCAAGTAGTAATTAATAGAGTCAACACATTCCCAGTATTTGGTGTTAATTCTGAACCGCACAAAATTGTCTCCTCTGAGAGTACTGAAATGCAGAACACATGAAATCACATCGGACAGTTTCAGATGTGGAACTTACACAATATTTGCTGTGGAGAATAAAACCTCATCAGCCCTTATTCAAGCTTGATAATAATCTATTTTCTGTCAGAGTCAGGGATGATTGAAAAAAATCAACAAACAACAAAACCCAAATCCAAACAACAACAAAAAAACCCAACCCATGCCATCTCTTCCAGTTATGAAGCAAGCTACTTCTACAAAGCTTTATTTTACAGCAGGATCAAAACAATGTAAATAACACACTGGAAGCACCCTGATGCAATACAAGCGTCATTTAATCCAGTTATCTACCAGCAAATCACTGCAGAAGGGAAAAAAAATCTGCAGTATGTGTGGTGCTTATGAAACATCTATACTCGCAGTCAAAAGAAAGGCAAAGGCCCGTATTTATTTCTGGAAGTTCTACACAGGAATGGTGTTGGAACCACTTTGGCTCTGCGCCTCACCTCCAGCTTGCAAGACCGCAGCTGAAAGGGTCATTTGACCTGTTATAGCCCCAGAACATCCTGCCCGCTGAGCTTGCCCACGAGGATGCTAGCTCATGCCTGGCAAACATCCTTGCTTGCTTATCCCACCACTCAAGAAGCCACAGCTTCACCAGAGCACTCAGATAAAGCTTTGCCGGTTGCAGAAGACTTTAGTGTGCTCTCTAGAAGCACTGTGCAACCATTTCCAACAGCACTTTCGGTGCTACCCATCTCTGTGACTCACAGCCACACAACCAAGCAAGGCATTACCAGATATTAATGTGATATGCTCACATTATCAAGTCAACCGGGAGAAGGCAGTGCTGTGAGGCAAGATCTGTGGCAGTTGGTGCACTACAGAGGTGACACAGATGTGAAGGGAAAAGGGAGAACTGTGAAGAGAAAGAGGAATGCTTGAAAATGAACACCAGTTTGCTGCATACCCAGCTTTTTCTTATTCACACCCAAACATAGGCCTTGCACAGGGTCAGGTATTAACAGACCCTAAGGCTAAGTCTTAGCAGCCAGAGTTAAGTTTTATCGAGCTACTGTAATTCTCTTGACTTCTGAAAATCAGATTGTTAGTGCATGCTTTATTCAAACCTTTAAACACATTTATGTCTAAGTGTTGTTTCACAGATGCCTGAGTAGCTCAGGTATAACTCATGAAAAGAACCTAAAATGAATTGTCCTTGATCTTAAATTTACTTCACACATGGAAGAGTTTTAGGGCTCAGTGAAATAACAAATACCAA
The DNA here is from genome assembly GCA_027574665.1 of Rhynochetos jubatus. NCBI lineage: Eukaryota > Metazoa > Chordata > Aves > Eurypygiformes > Rhynochetidae > Rhynochetos > Rhynochetos jubatus. Next base: position 35,016,133 of record CM050653.1, read on the forward strand.
TGTGTTTGCCACAGGTTTTGATCTTTCAAAATTAGATAGTACTCCCAGCTTTCCACAGGAGAGGCTAATAACACTAAAAATTAACAAAAAAAAAAAACAAACCACAAACAACAAACTTTCTACAACCAAGTAAATCGCCTAAATACTGTATATGTAAATGAAATAAATGTTTTTATTTCTCCTACTAATTGAATACAGGAAGTACACAATTTTCAAATGGGGCTTTCCTGTTCCAATACCAGATACAAAAACTTAATTACCCAGTTGTAATTACTTCCTCTTCATTATGTAGTTTATAGGTAAAGAGTGAGAGGAAGGTTACAGTTCCATGATGGTTAATACACATGGCACTCCGCAGAACAAGTGATGCTGATTAGCCAAGGACACATGACTGCGTCTTTGAGGAATTAGCCAGGGAACTTCATACCAAGCTTTTGCTAGCTTTATGCAGGTTCGTGGAGGAGAGCATAAAGCATGCCAGCACAAGTTTAACCTGCCAGGAATTCTGCAACGCATTTGAACCACCAGAAGGAATTTATATCCCACAAACACTCTGTGGTCAAACGTTGAGATTCGAAGAGAAAATAAAGTGGAACAAGGAGGGGAGAAGAGGAGGAAAAGGGAACAAATGGTGGCAGGCAGTGGAGGGGAACCAAATCCTAAATAATCAGGTTGGGCAGAAAATGACTCTTGAAGCAGGGAGAGCCAGAACAAGGGAAGAGACAATCTGACGAATATATTTAGGAATACAGTTGTATGGTGTCTGGTGAAAATGTAAAGCAATGAGCTCATTTCTGTAGCAAAGAGGTGGCACTAAGTAATCAGGGAAAGTAACATCCCAAGATACTCTGTTAGGTTTCTTGCAAGAGACAAATTGGGTTGATTTCTCCTTATGCATCTTCATAACCTTAAATAACCTCACCATGCTAGCCCTGCCCTCCCCTCCCATCCTAGCAATAAACAGCACTCACTCAAATATAATTTTTTTAATATACTGTTTTAAAATTTTTGTATGTAAAAAAAAGCCACACAGTCATGGTACAAACCAGCTCTTGTGAAAAGGAACAAGGAAAGACACATCAGTGTTGCTACTTACATTCTTGTATTGCTGGTCTTGTTGATAATTACAGATTTTCCAGTCTGATCCACATTGTGATCCATCCCAAAGTAAGCTGCCACTCTGTGCACTAACATTCTCTGATATGACGACATTTGAGGAAACTTTTTATAGTGATTACTGGAAAATAAAAAGAAACCAAATCACATTGATAATTTCATTTCCATCTGAACTATAAAAATAACAGCAATACGTTTGATAATTCAGTGGACAGAAATCTAACTGAAAACTACTCCCCTTTGTGCATTTATATATAACCATTTGTGCCCCAAAGGCAGAAAAAAAGAAAGAAATTATTTTTAGAGTTTCTAATAAACACATTTCCATGCACTACACTGGGACAAACAAAGTTCACGCTTCATGGTATCTATTCTGTATACTGGGAAGAACCCATCCCCTGCACACACACTCATGCTCCCTGCACAAACAACCCTGCAGATTTGCTGAGACACTGGCAACAGCTTTCTGCCTTTCTCCCAAAGGTCAGATGCAGGGTGATTCTGGAAAGATCTAGTTTGGCAAATATTTTTTTCTCTCTTACTGACAAATTGCTTATTTCCCATCAGCATAATTTCTTCCACTGCTACTATTCTCATTAATTTTTAAAGCTGCAGAAACATTTTATTATAAGGAACACCCAGCAGCAAGAATCCCTTCACCCAAATTCAGTTTTATTTTCCAGTGCATTAGAATTACATAGCACACAGGGAAACCTGTGGGGTAGAATATTTGATCATCCTCTGCACTGAAAGATTTGGGTTTTTTGGCTTTAAACAAGCTGAAACAGTGCAATTATGACGCAATGAAAAGCGAAATGTTTTCATTTACATCTACTGTATTTTAAGCAGTACCACCATATGTCAGGAAATAAAAGCCTGATCTTGTGGCGTGCCAGAAACAGTGCTCGGGAGCACTGCGGTCCATATGAGCGTATCCCTCACACCATTTGCATTGCTATACACACACGTGACTTAATAACGAAGTATGGAACTCGACTCACTTGTTGTCGCTAATAAAATCAATAATTTCCTGTTCCATTTTCAAGAGTATCATCCTGTCCCTGTCAAAAAGAAACACAAGGATTTGTGGCATAAACTACAAATAGACATTTTAGATGAAAACCTAAGTATATCAATGTTTGTAAGGCCATTTTCCAAGCGCTGTCAGCCATCTCGATTAAAAATGAAACGTGCTTTGCCCTGGCGCATCTGGAGAAGAATGCAGCCTGCTTTGCTGCACCTTCGCTGACATACGTGACAGATTTAGCTCTTCCCTGAGCTCAACTATGGTCTGAGAGTGATCATAGCCTGGTGTGACTGGAAGCAGTGTTGCACAGAAAGACTGCTATGCATAGCTTTGGTCCTTTTTCACTTTTTTTGTTTTGGATGGAAAATGAGATTTCCAGCTAGCCTAGTTCTTTCACGAGAGGAGCTTCTTCCCACAGAGATTTTCAACATTTTGTCTGAGATGTGTTTCATGAGGCGTTGATCTGCAGGTGAGAAGCCTGGCCACATCTAACCTAGTTAGAGAGCACAACGGAGAACTATGTCTTTGAACTATGGCTCCCAGGAGGCAATGCCACAGCATTTCTCAGTCAAAATGCCTGTTTTCAGCTGGAAAGTCTCAGATGTTCCTTCTCCCTCCCCCCTCTGCCTGCATTCAAAAAATTCCCCAGCATATTTCCACACACACATTTTTCTCTAAGCTTGACAGAATCCATCTCTCCTTCATTCTTTTGAATTTTCTCATTTTGTGCAGATAAAACAATTCAAGGACCTTCTGTCACCTACACAAGACTTTATGCAAGCTGTTAGGTACCCAATTATTCCTTGTTCCTCTAAAATACGTAACTGGGTATTTCTGCAGTTAAACAGATTCAGTTGAAATGAACGTTGAAAATCACAACACAGAAATATTACAGATCCTTCTTTAGACATTTAGAGGCAAATTTAACAATGAGATGAGCTTGCTGCTTCAAATGAAAGCTATGGGAGTACAGAGAGCAGAATGTGGCACTGCGCAGAGGATTTAAATTGTGTACGTTACTGCCAAAAGCAAGCTGCTGTATATTCATATACACATCTCCAGTGCAATGGTTATAATATATTCCTGCTAACATCACATAGAGCTATGTGCAAGAAGGTAAGGTCAAAGACCAGATGTTGCTGAAAGTGAAATTAAGCAATGGGTGACTGGATGGGGGAGCAGGAGTTGATGACGTTTTATAGCTTTTTGTTCAGTTAACAGTCTACCTCCTTTACATTTGCCCTCATAACCAACTCCAGAACTAACAGAACAGAGTGTACAGTTATGGGAGCAAAAAGACTGCCAGCTATGATTTCAGGAGTGCCAGTTCTAATGCAGAAAATACCTACCTGGGGTTATTCTTCAATGTGTTAATGAGAAACTCATGCAGATCTATGCCTGTTGAGTCTGTATACTCTTGGCTGCAATCTGAAAATTAAAAACAAACACCCCCCACTCGTTTATTTCCTTTCAACAGTTACAATTAAGCTACACTGTAAATCAAAATCTGTTTTCCAGTAACAATCTGAAAGCATGGTCTGAAAGAAAGTGTTCATTTGGAGCTCAGCCAAGAAAGATCTATGCTCGGGAACATCGGGTGGACACTCACTGTTCCTCTGTACCGTTCTACTAGGAACACAGTACCAAAACTAGACACTCAAAGAAACTGCTGGCCATTTGAAAATCATGGGAAACCTTCAATGCCACTCAAGACCCTGTCAAATTCTTTCTTTAAACTACTGAATAATATTAAAAAAAAAAATTAAAAAAGCGCCCCCAAACGAAACAAAAACACCAAGAAAAGTTTTCTTCTTCAGTGTGTCTTTATCTCACTTAATATATGCTGTACACATAGCAAATGAGGCATCGTGCCAGTGGGAATTCAATTTGCATTAATAGACTGAAATCTAGTGACGCCCAAGAGTGGGCGGGTAATAGCGATGCGTGACAGTAGTCAGAATTAATTTTTAAGCACTGCTGTACCACTTGACTCAAAAGTGCACACGGATCCTCAAGCTGGCGTGAGCTGTGAGAGCTCCATTGAAGCCAACTGACAATTCACACCAGCTGCGGATCCATACCCAGGTAGGCAATGATTATTTTGGGGAGATTACACTGAAACTTTATACCATGCATTAATAAAAAGATTTTTTTTTTTAAATACCAAATTCAGATACCAGATCTGTTCTGAAGATGACTCAGTAGGTGATAATAATAGATTGCAATGCAGGTTTAAAGGTCATGGATAAATTTCCTTACAGCATTTAAGAGAAATTCTCCATGAGAGAGGAGCAACAGTGAAGAGAATTACTCTCTGCTGCCTACACTGCACAAACGAAATGCCAGTATACTATCATTAATGGGGAAAACAGTGTATTAGATTACACATATTATATAATCACACATGTGTTTCCATATATATGTGTTTATACCAATAAGGTTAAATATTCAAAAGAATGAGTTCACATTAATGAAAATTAATAACCCCCAATACCAAATCTGAGTTTGGAAAGTTTCTGCACTTTCAAAGCCTGATATTACTATCAAAACCACTCTTGTGCGTATACGTTTCAGGTTCTGAATTTTCTCCGTGTATGAAAACACTTCTACAGTGTATTTGTATACAAATAAAGAAATGCACGCTTATGAAAACATATAAACCTTTTTACAACAGTTATTATAGCAATCTAAGTATTTTTAAATTTACCTTTCGATAACATTCTGATCTTGTTCTTTTCACTGTTTTTATCTTTATTTTTATCTTTCTCCTTTTCTTTCTCAGAGTCATCTTTACTAGATTTATCATCTTCTTGTAAGCTAGGAAAACTTGAAAGCTGTAGTTGGATTGATTCCTGTAAGGGAAAGGAAAAAAAGAAAGATTTAGGGCCAGGTTCAGTAAGCTTCTTATGGCTTCCAACTTGCACAGATTTGCATTATACTATGTGTAGCTAGAAAGCTGAAGCCAGATACATTTCTTTCCTATTTGAAAAATATTTTTTTTTCCAGGAGAATAATGACATCTTATTAGGCCAAATTCTAGTGGTAAATGTATCTCTTCCCTAATATTTAAATACTATAAACTTTTAGTCTACCTATATTTAGGAAACTATTCTACACTTCAGTAATTCTTAAGACTTATTAGAACAGTGGAATATATTTTATATGGGCTTTAAGTAATTCTATCATTTAATAAATACGACACGTTAAATGATGATTGATGGATAGAAATCGGAAAAGTATGAATTATTTCCTCCTCACTAAAAACCCTGCAGGTTCATACAAACTGTTTCGCACATGCAAGCACAGTATCAGCTAGACCAAGCTTTCAGGCTCTGATAGTAGGAAAGTGCCAGCAAATTATAAACTCAATTGTATACATGAGGGCTTACTAATTTAGCCGGCACTGTAAATATACAGATATATGCAAACATGCCTTTACTAAAAAGTGGTGAAATGTGCACTGGGATTTTCAAACAAGTTGTGGCAAGTGAACTTTTCCAAGGCATCACAAGTTTTGTCTTCAACATTTCCATATTTCAGTGACAGAGTCCCTTTGAAAGCATGCTTCAAGTTAAAAAAGTTAATTAAAACTGAAAATTCAAGATGGTTTGTTTTCCATTTTGCTTTAAAGAACTTCTTATTCCAGACTTAGAACATTACTTTATATTGGCTTTGTTTTAGCAAAACAGAATTTGTTTTTGTTTGAAGTTACCATAGCATAATTTATGTATTTTAAGAAATACCAATCTGGTTCAATGAAAGTTAAGGAACAATACTTCTGTGTTCATATCCTTTTGAAGGAAAAAAAAAAAGTGGCCAAAATAATACTATGTTCTTAAGTAGTGTAAAAATTAACTTTGAATTAAGCTGTTGCAAAACTCTCTGGTGATGCAGTTTTCTGTAACAGAAGAGAGTCCTGCATGCCTGGTAATTTTTTGGCATCTTGTTAATGAAAACCAAATTCACCGACACTGGAGAAAATCAGTTTCTCAAGGGCTAGTAAATTCCTTTCCTACACATTTTTTCACAGAATAGTAGCATACCAAAAGGATCAATACAAAACTTTAACGTAAGGGGTGTTTATTTTTAAGCAGCCAGGTCATTATGAATTCAAAAGATGCTTTGAATAATTATTCCAAATTTTAAGTTTTGGAATTTTTTGAAGAACTACAAATCAGCCACCACAACACATGTAAGACAAGATCCTAACGGGACAAGGTATCAGCATAAACATGCCACAGTAAGACAGAAATTGGGTAATTTCTCAGCTTAATCATTGACTTTTTGTGAAGTTCAAGTGTGGCACAAGACTCGAGATGAAAAGCACTGTGAAAGAGAAACAGTGCCCTAGAGCCAAAATTTAACCTGCACTACTGTCCTTAATCCCTACTTCTGTAGTTTTCCCTAACAGTATTGGTGAAAAACCTGAGGGTACAGAGGGAAAGAGTGGGAACCCCTGGTTATTTGAGGTAAGTATATAAAAAATGTTTGCCAACCTGCTCAGTTGCACTCAGAAGACTAACGTTATGCCTGCTTTCTTTCACTTCACATGGCAGTTCAAATTTCCCCCTCAAACAACAAATTTTGGATGAACCACTGCCAAAAAATCCCAAAGGATAACTCTGATTCCCTGTGCTGCCCGGAGCAGTGACTGTATCACTACCTTTTCAAAACTGGAGAAAAATGTAACTGGCCATGCTGTTCCCAGGACATAAATCCTAACCTTCACAGTGGTTGTTAAAATGCACTTAGGAAAAACAATGGACTCTACACGTAAGGACACATATGAACATACAGTAGATTCTATCTTACATGTAACATAATACTTATATATTTGCACTAGAAGAAACACACGAAAGGGCTGTAGAGTCGTGAAAGCAAGCTACTGTATGTTTTCTTAGATTTTTATTGATTTTTCTCAATAATAAAATACAGTGTTAATAAATACATTGATACAAGGTAAGTATAGTGAACAACAAAAGAAATGTTCAAATTGCAATAATACACTTCTTGGTCAATAGTATAACATTAAAGGCAACATTTCTTTTAAGTAAGGACATAGTGAACCATTAGGTAAGCGTTCAAGATCAAGTAATACAGGTAAACAAGTGTTTTCCCTATTCAGGAAAATGAAGGCAAGTGTTCAAAGATAAATACAAACATCAAGTCTGCAGTACAATCCATACTCAGTAGTTCTGGCAATGTACTGTACATTCTCTGGTATTTATTCCCTGTGCTTTGTAAACCATTAAGATAAAATGGTAATAAAAAAATATCCAAACTGAAAATAAGCATTTTCTCCTCTATAATTAAAGCAATGCAATTTGGTTGTCATGAAACTCCCTGCATCCTTCAGCCAGTCCAAGGAGGAGCCTGTAGGTCCAGCTTTCCATGGCAAAGCTGAGCCGCATTCACTAGTAAAACGTCAGCAGAAGTGTGATTCCTATCTAATTAATCACATCAAGCCAGTTGTGTCTTTAAGAAATGGATGTTGAGGTCCAGGGAGACATTTTCCCTCCCATAAATTTTTCGATAGGGTCAAAGAAATCTTTGCTGTAGCTGGTCAACCAGGTAAGACCAGAGGTTGTGTGTAAAAGGAACCCCTCCTCTGCCTGGCATCGGGGCGAAATCCAGACAGGGATTTTACCTCAAAACCTGCCAGTGTCTCTGATGTGTGTTATAGGTCCTGTGCAGTACATTAGAAACTACCATGCAATGCTTAATACAATCTCTTTGCATTCTTCTCCTTGTCATTCTCCATTAAACAATAAAAAATACAAATAAAAGCAGAACAAAAGCCACGCATCTTGAGTAACGCAAGTTAAGCGGAAAGCGTATACCTACAACAGAACAACTGATAAAATAACCTGCCCATCTACTGCATAAGCATCATTGTAGAGCAGTAGAACATGTAGACGTCCCCCTGCTAAACAACCTGGTTTTTGGTCTTTCAAAAAAAATTAAAACAAAAAAATAGAAAAACCTCTCCAGACTTATGATCCAAGAGGAGAGCTGGATTTGTTTCATTTCAAGTCAATAGAGGAAATGGTGAGAAAGTACACTTAAATATCATTGTTTTGTTTGTTTAGGTTTTTTTGGTGGTGGTTTTTCTTTTTGTGCTAAGCTCACAAGAAGTCATTTGCTCAAGCTCTCTTGATGACTGATCTCATTCGCACATAAAGTATCTCATCAATTATAGGCAGTGCTCATGATATTTTGGTTTTGGTGGTTTTTTTTCCAAGACTTGCTCTTACCAGGCAAGCAAACAAGAGTATTTGAGGTTTTCATCTTTGCTTTTTGGGATGTTTTTTGAAGGTAGTCTACAGAGACTGCCACCAGTGTTACTGTCCAAGGTGAGGGGGGCAGGGGACAAAACTCTACCAGCTGCCAGGAATACAACACTACCAGTACAGATAAACTCAAATACACACTTTCGATATCAGAAAGTCCACACCAAGAGTTTAGAAAATGAATGCTACTCAGTAGGAGGCACCCTTGGCTCTAACAAAGTATTTGAGAGAGCAAAGGACCTGTGAATTTTATGTGAAGGGGGACACTGATATGAACTGGAGTCTCAGAGGAACCAGAAACCAGAGCATACTCGTAACTGTATCTGGTGCAGCCTCGAAAGAGATAGCCTTAGAGAAAAGAACATATTAATATTCTTTTTGATTGTTATTATTTTTTAAATTTTAAAATGAATTCTTTTGAATTCTTTTCCATTTGCTGAAATTTTCAGGGGGTCTGAAAAAAAAGCAAACAACACCCTGTGATATAGCATAACACTAATATTTCAAAATAAATTTCACGCTAAACCAGATAACTTCATAAAAACGTGTTCATTGTCAGATGCAATTTTTCCCCCGAGAAAGACATTGTTAAATGCCCAATTAAGTAACATAATCATGCAACTGAATATGGAGGTCAACCATGCACTTAACAACGATTGCAACTGTACCTGATTATCATGAAGACTTTCCGCGCTCGGGCGAGGGGATGACTCTTCACATACAGCAAGACTCCGGACAAGTTTTCCTTTAGCTCCTGACTGAATAAGAGAAAAGAAAACAGAACAGAGAACGCTTCTACTGACCCCAAGTCACATAAGCTGCAGACATCAGCTGTGCCTAAAAAGCTGAAATAACTACTACCTACACCTAGCTGGCAAAATCATATCTGCCTTTGATGTAAACGGAAAAGTATTCTGGGGGTGGTAGGTTTCTTTTTGCTTTTAACCATTTCTGCTACAATTTGCTCACTTCCACCAAAAATCTTCACAGCAAAAGAATAGATAATCCAATACTGAAGCTCATTTAAAAAAAATTAAACTCAGTTTCTTTCTGTTCCTTGGGGTTTTGTTTGTTTGTTTTTCTTTTTCTTCCAATGGTATTATATCCAAGGAACACAGACGATAATATACGAGTTTTATACATTTGCACTCAGAAAATTAAAATTTTTTTTGTTTGGTTGAGGGTTTCTTTTCCTAGAAGCCACTTTTTTTTTTTTTTTTTTCCCACTCTAGGGGCCTAGGAAGTCTCTGGGGTTTTATGTCAAGATTAGCTGATTAAAGTAAAATTCAAACAAAAGATGCTACTTTACTAAAGCAAAAGGAACAAACCTTTTCCTTCCCCAGTGGTGCACACAAGCACACACGTCTAACACAAGCACACAGTGAGCGCAGCAGCATAAAAGTATGATGGATAAATAAAGAGGACCCCAATACATTTTACCTAGAGGAAGTCCTCTGCCTTTGTGCAACAAGATTATGGACTAAGGGAGGGGAAAAACCCCCACCACAAAAAAAAACACCCAACCACGACACAAGTGATGAAAGGCCATCATTTCAATTGCAGACAGACAGTTGGCTGAAATTCTTTATCCTACCATGACATGCAGTTCCAAACAGAGATGGACCCTTACCTTGGATCTCTTTTTCTGCTGGTTCTGATTTGCACCTCGTTTCTGGGTATAGCAAAAAAAGAGAAGCAGTCATCACTTCAGTGAAAAACGTGCATGATGAGAGCATTACCAAAGAGATTAAACCATTCCTAAAACGATATTTTAATCAGTTGCTGACTGCAAAAACAACTTCCCCAAACCCAGTTTGGAAAGCAGGGAAAAACCAAGAACCATCTCTGCGCTTCATTCATTTTAAGAACGGGTATAAACAACAAAAACACACTGCACAGTGTTCTGTAATTTTGCATATAATAAAAATGTAAGAAAAGGCATACTTAAGTAAATGCTCCCCCCTCTCCAAATTCCTCTTAAATTGTAGTCTCCCCCTTTATTTTTATATTTGATTGAGCAAAAAGGATTAAAACCCCCTCATCCGATAAAGTCTTCTTATCAAATTACCTTCTTAGGCTTTGCATAACAACTTTTTGTTGGCAGTAACACCTACAAACCAAACCACACATTAAGTAATTATTCATTAGCATTACCTGTCAATTCATGAGATCAAGTTAATTTTCTAAATCCCCAAAGAGGGAAAATAGTCAAATATTTCACCAAGCTTTAACACAGACGTGTAGGAATTAACCTCTCAGATAAATTAATAACATGGACAATAGCCCGAAGAGCTTGAAAGGTATAACAAATAACCGTATTTATTTTATAGGGAGATAAAAGGACAAAAAAAAAAGTTAAAGAAAACGGTCAAAATTATGAGATAAATGTGGGGGAAACATAGGCAATGAAAGAGATGATAGAAATGGAAAGGCAGTGGTAACACATTGATACTTAATGCGCCCATTCACTATTCCTGTCTTACCTGCAGCTCTGTCTTGGCATCGCTCAGCTTCTCCTCCTTCTCCTCTATTTCCGAGCTTTCAGATTTATTAAGGATACAGTTGTCCGGGTTCGCTTCAGAGATGACAGTCTCCTGCTCTTTCGCAGTTTCCTCTGCTGTCTCCTCGTTCAATTTACCTTGCTCAGACATTCTTCCAGACAGAAATTAAAATAACAAGATTTGGTGACCTGCAAGGTCAAGATATCACAACACACACACACACAAAGAAAAACACTGGGGGTGAATTTTAATTTTTAATTCTTTTTAACTCCCAAATAAGACATTTCATTTTCTTTGATAAACAAACCCAAGTAGGCGGCTCAGGAGTGGAAAGCTATGTATGCCCCAGTTGAAGAGATGTACCGAACCTCCAATATTGGATAACAGCTGAATTGTGTCAGGTTAAACAAGCAGAGCTCTGATCTATCAGCCGTGGGGGAGAGCAGCGATAAGGTAAGGCGCTGCAACGCCCCAGCCCCGTCTCTCCCAGCCCAGTCCAGGGACTGCAGGGGTGCAGGCAGGGATGGTGAGGGACTATCCACTACATGGCTCTACAGCACCAGGCGGGAAGGACCCATTTAGACTCCCAGGTCTCTGGCATCTCAGTGCTCCCCTCCTCTAGCTTCCTCCCCACCCTTTTTCTTTTTTCCCTTTCCCTTTTTTTTTTTTTTAATAAAAAAGAATGGCCAAACAAACAAAAGAAACAGAAATAAAAAGAAAGTTTGAGCAACACCACTGTTTTCAGCATTCGACCATGGCTTCTGTACATAGCAGAAGCTCATGATACTCTCTACCAGTTTAAAAATAAGTAAATAAACAACCATATCTTTGAAGAGGTAATAATTCAGTATAAACATGAAATCTAATTTTTTCAATAAAGCTCTTGAGGTCAACATTTTCAGGCATCAAAATGACAGCTCCATTATTAAAATCATAAGCCTCTTCCCAAACCCCATGTCACTGTGCAGCACTATGAAAATCCTACAGGAAGCCCTTGGCAGGTATTTCTAATGAAGATATCTTAACTGAACTGCTGCATTTACTCTCAGCTCACAATGGGTTGTTGTACAGAAGCTTTAAAGGCTTTTCAAAGTTAAAGCCTATTATTATTTTCTTTCTCTCTCTTCCCCCCCCAGCTCCCACTCCAAGCCTCCCCCACTGATCAACTGTCAAATGAGACTCATGAATAATTTAACTTTTCCTTCCCCATCCATTTGGCTTAAAAAGTATCTTCAGGAAAAACAACTGCAGTCGACAAAGGGAGTTATTTCAGAAAGGGTCTTTTGCACTATCTTGCCACTTCTCGACAGTGAAACAGTGGCTATTAAGCAAAAACACACTTGTAATTAACATTCAGCAGATCTGATATCACTTACCTTCATTTTTTAAGCTATATTTTAAGTGAAAAAATAAGACATACTGAGTTCTTAAAATTTACTTCTTCCAATTTTTGCAAAGAGAATAGTAACAATTTTCCTACATAATCTTCCTGTTTCAGAAGGATTGTGAATTTCACAAGCAATGAAGCTACACTGTTCATAAATAAACAAATCAACTGGAATATGAAGTTCACTGTAAGCCAATTCAAGTTTTGGGTTGTTCTTATTCCTCCCACGACCCTCCCCAGGAAGTCCCGTGGTATTGGCTATTCTGCAGTTACAACTGAAACTTGAATAGCTTTGCTAAAAATTCAAAACGTGAAGAATGGCAAGACCTGAAACCGGTCTGCTAAATAATCCTTAATTTATTAAGGGTTTCTACCAAGAAACACACATGCATGTACAAGTTCTTCATAGGCGTATTACTCAGCGACTCATCCACATGCTTACACAGCGTTCACAAAAAGTCACACTCATAGTTTACCAGTTGCATCAAAGAAGCCGTTTACCTGAAAAACTGCTATAATTCCCAGTGTCCTTCTAGCGTCTTCTGCTGCTCTTCGCTGGTTAAGTCCACACAAATGATCAATGGCAACGTGAGTCCCATGTCCCCACTAACAGTTCAGAGCGCCAATCTCCATGCTGGTCCTTCAGAGAGTTTGACAGATCATAGTCAACCTGGAAAGAGACGACAAGTAAATAACAACAGTAATGACCATGGTAGAAGGTAAGGATGCAATAGACAGGACCAGATTCTAACACTAATGACCAGCTTCAAGCAAATCACTTTCACAGCTTGATCCAGCTCCACCTGTCTCAAAACTGCCTGCTTCTTCTCTAATGAAGGCTAGAGCCGGCTGTTCAAGTCATAACAGCTCCTACGCAAGGAGCTAAAATTAACAATTGCATTATGCACTGAAGATTACTCACTTCAATTTTAACCTTTTTTAGTGAATTCCAGCACTTTTCATTAAAAAAAGCATATATACATATTTATATATAAGATCATCTGTTTGCTTCAACAGAAATCAATGAGGAAAAAGGACTTGCCTGCTTTGTAACTATGACTTCTGCTCCAATTGGAATTTCAACAGTCAAACACTACTGAAAAAGAACCTAGGTGGGTGCTTTTAGAAAGTGACCTGCTTTGCCAGGGTAGTGAATCAAGATGTTCATTTAATAAGGTGAGTAAAAGTTGAAATGATCAAGAATGGGAGGAGGAGAAAGAATCCTATTCCCTGAACAACAGCCACCAGAAAATCTTCCTTTTGAGGCACTGAGGAGAAAAAAAAAAAACCAAATTCCAGATTACGGTTCAGAAAATAAACCTGGAGAAAGAGTCGCCTCAGCAATGCAATTTAGCCGCTCATCAGGATTGTGTTGGCCAGCTGAACAGCTGATCTGACAGAAAAGGAGCATTTTGGGAGGAGTCAGACTGATTTGCAAGCCGTGGCCCTGTGCCGAACTGTTTTCATACAACAGGCACCTCTTCAAGGCTTGCACATGAATCACAGTTGAAGCAATTAGTGCAAATAGGAGGAAACATATTCTACTTGGGGGAGGGAACCCACAAAACTGAAAGTCATCTCAGTGTAGCATTAGACTCCTTGTTTCTGAGGCACATTTTAAACTGTGCATGGCTGTAATTGCTGTACAGTATGTGGCAGGGCACTGGAACTCCCCACACTGAAAAGCTGAATTTCATGTACCAGAAATGGAATTTAGCCTCTCACAAAAATCAAGTTCTGCTCTCTCCGGCAGCTCCGGGGTATAGAGGAGACCAGCAGGCAGTGCTATAAACTACCACTGCCAGGCTGCAAATTTATATACATAAAAATATTTCTTTTCCTCAAACCACTTAATTTGTACTGAAAAACTAAAAGTAAGTCTTCACACTTGCTTTTTGGTACTTCTTGCAGGACATTTTCAGAAATTTTATCTCACTGACAAACACAGGACTGCAATGGGAGTGGAGAAACAACATGGAAAATTATGCCTAAGCACTCAAGCACATGCAAATGTGTATCATGAAGCCAATATTCAGAGAGAAAAGAGTGAATAAACCACGACTGAAAAACCTTTGTAACCATCTTCCATTAACTCTTTCCCTCACACTTCCAAGGGAGAGGAGGGAAGGGAAATATCAGCCAAAACCAACCACAAATTAAAAACCCCAAGGAAATGCAGTGCCTTACAGCTTCACCTGGAAAACTGCCAGTCACTGCAAACAAAACCCTCTGAAACAGACTAACTGTACCAAAATCAGGACACACAAAAAATTATTTCAGGATTCTGCAGTGTTACGATGTCTTGTGAATAAACTACTCATAAAACAAACAAACAGACCAAAACAAAACCCAGACAACAAAGAAACCAACCAAATGTTATCATATCCAGCAAGTGAAGAGATCTGCCAAGACTCCAATAAACAGCATTTCTGGTCTTTTGCCACAGATGCTCAATATAATCTTATCATGCTTTACCTAAGACATATTACTTCCTAAACTGAGTTCCCCATATTGCTACACTTGAGATGCCTGATGCCAACATCATTTTTCTTTGGCAATGCACAAGATGACCACAGAATCTTAAAACAACAAAAACACCACCATAAATTTCTCTAAGAAAACATAAGCAAGTGGAAAATAAGCTTACAGTGTGCAGCTACCATATTTTAAACCTGCAACGACAATGTTTCTTAGGATGATTTTTTTAAAGAAAACCTTCATAGTTATCTTCTGAGGAAAAAAAAAAGGGCAGGAAGGACTGAGACATATAGCAGTCACAATCGAGCTCTTCACCTTCCCTCAGTATAACTTCCTCCTCCTCTATTAGGCAATTTTCAAGTGATGACTAATCATTTACATACTACAATACGTAAAATACACTTCTGGTTGTTTGGGTGGGTTTTCAAAGGGACTCAGGTTTCTATAAAATACTTCAGGGAGAGTATAAATAGCAAAAAGGAATCAGTCAGAAAATAGCCATTAAGAGTGAGACATTTTGATTGAAAATGTCTCCATTTCTCTTGCATTTCCAGGATAGCTGGTTATTCAGTGATGAATGCATTTTACGCTATTGTCAGTCCTGCAGTGACAGCACTGCTATGGAAAAATATACTGGATTATTCTCTTTCTTGCACATCAACAGAAATGTCAGCGATGATTTGACTGTCAAAACCTTCAGTACCGAAGTGACGCAAAAGGCTGAACAAAATCACTTGTGGTTTTGATCCTCAGGTAGAAAATGCAAAGCTTGTTGCTAGGCAAAAACCTACCTTCTTTATTTGCAAACGAGCAAAATTTCATAGGGATTTTGGGATCTTAGAAGCAGTCTATAGGAGCTTGCAGCAAAATTTCAGCCTCCAATTCCTTAAAGTAACTTGAGTATCGCACATCACAATGCAACAGAAAGTACAGCTAGCCACCAAGCCATTTGTAGAACCATTTTAATGAAGTATAATCTGTTTGTACAGAATTTATAAGCACCCGCTGATCAGCATATGCTGTGGGATGTAAATGCTGGGTGTTTTGTTTTTTTTTTTCTTAAAATGCTATTTTTATTAACAGGCTTTTCACTTTAGAACCTACAGAGCTTAAGCAGCTACTGTCAGAGCTCAGAGAGAAAGTAATGAAAGAAGGTGCGTACGGTCACATGCATTCGTACAGCACATACCACGCAGATTCCAGAAGTCTGTGGGAAGGAATACAATTTAACACAAGAGTTTAAAAACTATACCCAGAAGAAGAGCCATCAAAAAAGCACAGAACAGAAAAATGAGCAAAGAATTTACAAAGCCCTCTTCAGTGAACATCTGATAGCTGATCATCAACTGAAATTAAACAGACACATCCGACAAAGAGCCCACCACAGGAGAGTAAGCCCTCTTCGTATTATCTATCAGGGAATGTTCTGATGGTCTCAAAGGTATCACATACTGAGGCATAAATTTTGAGATCCTTATGCTCCCAGTAAGTACCACCATGTCCTCTCAGAACAGAAGACGAGCAGGCTTTAAGGCTGAACAGCATACTCTTACCAAGAGCAGGCAGCAGCAGGCAGCATTGAACCCTGTCAGAGCAAAACCAAAATTTTTCTCCAAATAAAGCTGCTAAGCATAGAAGTCATTTGAGCCTGAATACCGCCTGCAACTGACAATTGGCTGGTGCTGGCAGTACCCACGTCAGGATCCTTCTCATACCACAGTGATTCCTCCTCTCACATGAAAGGCTACGAGCCCATGAGCTGGCAGCAAAGATGTCAGTCATGATTTGCACTCTGCAATATATACCCCATCCATATGTATAAAGATAGCTTTGTCTCACTGCTAACTTACTCATCAGATTCCTGGAAACCATTGGAAATAGACTATGGAATTATCTTTGGACATTCAGATGATCTTTAATATTATCACCACACACAGCCCTCAATGTTGCCAAATTCTCGTGGCTTAAAGCATAAACTTCCTGTTATTTGACATTTACTTAAAAATTCCAGTTCCTACCATCAAGCAAACCTATTAAAATCTCAGGTTTCACACTGAAAACAAAAACTCCAACTCTCTGTGGTGGTTTCAAAGAAAATCTTCAGGATATAAAACCTGTTGTTAAAAAAAATCCTCCAAAACAACCAAACACACACCTCCCAACACCAAACCCCAGAAAGGCAAGTGAAATAAATCCTAGAATTCTAGTTTGAACACACTAGTATTCAGTTGTCAGTCCAAGTCTTCAGGACCTACCATCATTAGACAGGCAGTACTGTGTGCTCCCTTCTCACTCTTTTCCCCACAGACATACACGCATACACTTGGAAGCCAAGCCTGCTGCTGTGTATCAGCATAGCAGGATAATAACCCATGACAGCTTTCACATCAAAATGCTTTAGTATAAAAAGAAAAAAAAAATAAAGAAAATAAAAATTAAGCCTGTGAAATATGTGGAAACCTACAAGTTCACTGGATGTTGAAAGACTGAAGACTAAACCTTAAAAAACAAGGATAAAAAAAAATTAACTGAAATATTTGAAGTCTTATTTTATTTCCCACCTCCTCTTTTTTTCCACTTTGTCCCGTCTCCATCATTGCTACAAAACAGATATAGTGATTACCGTGATTACCTACATTTCCTGCTCCTACGTGCCACAGACCTTTAGGTAGACCACAGGCAGGTAAAAGGTTGTTTAGACTCATTTACTGTTGGCAGAGACTGTCAGAAGATGCAGGGTTTTTTTCGCCAGGAGTTACAGGAACGTGAGCATCCATGTACAAGCAGCAGCACAGAGGCAATTGACCCCACCTTAAACAGGACAGCAAACAACCACTAGTGGCAATAGTGGTCAAAAGTGATGAAAACGGGAGATTTAAAGACAAGTGGTTGTTTCGTAGGATCTGAAATCTGATGCAATATATTTCAAAGAGGCAACCAGGTGATATGAGTAGCAGCATCCCAGATTAAGCCTCTGTCTGGAAATACCACTGGCTTTCCTCCCAGCCTGCACGTGAAGTCCAGTATTTACAAATTACAGCAGGAATGAAAGAGTCTAACAAACACACACACCCAGAAACAAAACCATTTTTTGTGGTTTGCACCCGATGCCTTTCTTCAAAAGAATCCTCTTGTCCCTAGCAGATTACCACCAATATTTTCCACTTTAATCCATTTCAGAAGGCCTCATGTCTATGTCATCATCTTCAGGCAAGTAATAATGATGATGTTCCCTCTAGCTTGTAAGATTTCTGCAAAGCTAGAAGCTTCACCCAGGAAAATAAATATAGATGGCCTACAGGGAGAGCCTGTTTTAATACTTTTAAAAAGGCTCAAAAAAATGCTCTTTTATCTGTCACAATGACCATTTGACGTCTTCCAGGATAAGCATGAAAAGATATGAGGCTCTGAGTGACCTAGCAAATAAATGTCAATCACACAAGTTTACCAGCAACCGAGTAACACCCAAACTTTTAACAAGCTACTCAGATGTACAAATCAGCACCCCTGGAATAAGCTGTTTGATTTAGCCCAGCCTTCAACACTGCCTTGTGCATTTCAAACACATATACCACTTTCTATCTCATTCCCAGACATAAACCTGACAAATTTCCCTAAAATCAAAGACATTAAATCAACTGGTGTCACTGTTACATGGCAGAAAACACCACAGTTCCCGTGACTGCAAAGATAGACACAGCAGTTCCCAGCCTTCCTTTCAATGCACACATCTTGCAATACACAAGTCATTTTCCCCAAAATCCATAATGAAAAAACAACCAACATAAACAAATACACAGTTCAAAGAGAAAGAGGGGGCTGCAACTCATCTTCCCAGGTAGTCAGGTCTCTTTCTCAGCTACAAAGATAATTCTATCACAAAGTCCTCTTTAGAGACTGCTAACTTTATAGAGCATCCTCCCTAGCCCTCCTCTAATTTTAAAATAATGTTAATGTATGGATGTTCAAGAACCTCACTGCCTTGCCTGGATGCCTTCATTAATCCAATGTATACAGCAAATATAGGTTTTTTTATTTCACATAGCTTTCCTGAGTTCTCAATAGTTCTCTCTACCTGGGGGAAACAACTGTACATCACTTCATTATTTGCTATTAGGTTTAAAGAAGCCAATTCCTTTTAATTGCCAGTTAAACAGGAAGACACTATTTCCATTACTATCTACATCTAGTCTAATTTTCATAAATTGACAGTCTGCGTCAACATTTCCTTGCATCTCTCGTGTTCTTCCTCCATCAGCACTACATTCCACGGAGACAGACGTTCTCCCACCCATTGATGCAGTGGTGAATGCACGAGAGGAGCTCAGTTTTCACAAACACTAAAACCAGTTGAAAGACAGTGAGTGTCACAAGAATATCCCAGAAGGAAATACTATCATTTCAGAATGAAGCACTGACCAGTGACAGCATAAATGAGCCTGGGTTCCCCACAGAGGGGTCTCAGCAGCACTCAGGGCAGCTATAGCTACTGCAGAGTCTGGGAGTTGTCACCAACCGAAGTGGTGGGACTTCAGCACAGTCCCACAGTCTAAGTGAGCAAATTCAAGCTGTTTGTGGCACACCACGATATGCTGTTATACATAATGAAATCTGACATAATATATAGTCTACATTCATTTTGAAATATGTTTTTTTTATATATATATATATATCTGTTTAATGCAGAGATTCTTGAAACATTTTTTGGTTTTCTAAAGCCAAGCTATCCCTGTTCTTTCTCCCTCTTTGACATTTCTATTCTCTCAGGTAGCCACAGATTAAGTCCATTTTGCTTTATACACAGGAACTGTAAGATCAGCTTCAACTATTTTTTACTCAGTTCTTCCTAAAGCTTCACAACTTTACTAGAAAACCCAAGCATCATGCACACCTGTGTTTTGAGCACACATGCCTTTGAAGAATTCAGTCTAAGCAGGCTGCAGGTGATAAATGAGCAGCCAGCTAAGCCATCATGCCTCATTCGCTAGTAACCGATTATGCCAAACACAAACCAGTTGAGTCCGAGGAGTTAAAAAAAAAAAACACAAACAAAACAAGGAAAATTTTGTACACTACTAACATAGTCTTTGCACAAAAATTTCTGGGTAGTTTCTGCCAGAACAAAGTTTTAAAATACATAACCCTCAGGACATGGATGGCCCACAACTTATCATCAATTGCTTTACACTTCTCCCAGAATCAGAAGTGGAGGAAGGCATCTGCAGAACAAAAATGCTGCAGCAACGGGCCAAGTATCACTGAGCCTTACATATGCTTTTCCTCATTTTTTTTTTTCCTTTCCCAATTTATATAATGGCCTTATAATTCATCCTGCCATTTCTTGACAAATTAGGTGCATTTTCACTAGCACTCGCTTAACTGGCAAACCCTGAAAGAAAATAATTGCTAGCAGCAAAGCAGCATTATGCTGATGAAACAGACCTGTGCTTAACAACTAGAACTGCCTTGGTAGACAAACACCGACTGCAAAACTGCAAAAAGCTTTTACATAAGAACTGAAAGAAAATAAATACATTATTTCGCTCCAAAATTTTCTTTTGATTACTGGAATTAAACATAGTAGCTATTCCAATTTGTCCTAATATCATTTTCTGAAAAAAAAAAGTAGCCTGCAGCTAAAGAAAAATTATTCTTTTTATTTTTATTCTTTTCTGGAAAGCTGTAAATCTATATAAAATTTAAAAAATAATAATTAAAAAAAGCCAGTTACACGCTATGAGATTTCCCCCCACCATTTCACATTGCTGCTTGGAAACTCTGCAGTTACACTCTTCATATTCAACGATAATTGGTATCAAGCTTGTTTTAATGCAGAGTAAGTTTTCCAAGCTCATATTCCAACCAATTTGTACAGTTATAGATCAAGTCTCCACTACCAAAGGCAACAAATTCTAGACCCTATGAGAGTTCCCAGTATAATTTGATCATACAGTACAATTTTTAATATATTTTATTATTTTATCTTTATCGACATAGGTATATACCTAAAATTTCTTCTTGATTGTGTTTGTAAGGTAATATATTGGAATACAAATTCTTGGTTGAGGACTTCTTTTGGATATTAGTAGACTTAAGAGAGCGACATCCAATGAGAGCAGTTTAGGTAAATAGAATCTCATCAAGTAAGCTTATTTTGCTAGACACCTCTATTCTGTCCAAAATCTTGCAAGAGGTATTGACAAGGTTTTAGCAATTTTCGATCAAATCTTGAGGTGTCCCCTGTTTTTAACTCTGAATCTCCTAAGAATGACTACTTTTTCTTGTCAGATCCATGTCCCACTGTTTTCTCATTGATTGAAGCTCTTCTGAAGTTAAGGCAGACATATCATATTACTTTCCTAATACTATGGAGAAATTATAAAAGGTATCTTTTAAATATATTTATGTGTTTATGTATTCAGTTTTATACCTTTACAAATATGCAGATATTCAACTGTACTTACTGTAAATACTTTAATCCCATTTAGTTGGTCCCATTTTGGCTGGTCTCAGACAATGCAGTTAAGTAGTAAATACCACACATAACAAAGAGAAGGATTAAGCATTCTATGGATTGTATTCAATGTTCTATATTGCCATGGTTTCAAAAGAAAATGAAGCAGAATGCCAATTATAAATTAGAAGCTGAAAAACCTAATGACTAAGTACATGTTATAAAAGCCAATGAAACCATTACACATTTCTGCACAATGCTCTAAGCATTTAAGTGCCAAATACCCCCAGCTCATGCTCACTTGCAGAAATAATAAAGAAATCAACATTTATCTCTTTTATTAGCTCCCTTGCCATTTCTAAAACTATTGTTAGAGATTGTCCCCCTATGTTAAACTTGTACATATCAAGATATGTACTGATATGTATCACGCCTCCTCATTAGCAGCATCAGTACAATATACTACACATTGCAATCAATTGCTGGAGAAACAAACAGGAAAATCCAGTTGTAAAATACCAATCAGGTATTTTATACTGCAACCCTTATGGCCAGTGAAGACGAAATCCTCATCAAAAGCAGTTACAATAGCTAAGACAGAAAAGGCAGAAACCCAGGTTTACAGCACCAGCAGTGCCAGTTCATAGATTGCAGCTTTGGCTTCTGAAAATCTCTTGCCAGAAACCCTGTGGTGTCTGCATTATGTTTGCCTTTTCCAGTGGGTAATTCCAGCCTCCACGTGATATTGTGAACAAAAGAAAAGGCAGGAAAAGTGTTTCAATGTCTGTGTTTTTCAGGGAAGAAATTATGACATATGTATGAGAGAGAGCTAAGCAGTTTTGTTAAAAATGTAATTGGCCACTCCACATATGCCTAGCCAGAAAACTTCATGACACATGAACTAATAAAAGAGAGCAATGAATACACAGCAGAAATCAAATATTCACGTCAATGCCTCCAAGGAATATATCCTATTAAATTTAAACTAGAAAAATATATATATTTAATCAAAAAGGACATTCAAAAAACAGTCAGAAAAAGTGAGGGCTTTTCTGAGTAGTTTAAATCTTGTTTACAGACTGAAGTCTCCACAAGTTCAGATATGATTTTAAGAAAACTTCTATAATAACAAAAATTGTGTTTACCTGCTGTGAAACAATCTGTCTTACTTGGCACTAGAAACCACTAACTACATCACTGATCTAAAAATACTGAGATTTAAATTACAGGACAGAAGTGTGGGACTGAAGCTCTATAGCCTGTAATATATTTGATTTCCATTGCAGAATGGCCATATCATCATATTTTTCATTGCTGTGCTCAGTACCAGAGAGTAAACACAAATATAATTATAAAGCACAACACTGAAATGGTAAAGGAGAACATATTTTATGAAATTTGAAGAACTAAAAGTGGAGGTGGTAGGATTTTACTGACTATGACAAATTGATATATATCTGAGACAGCTCTGTGCTACAGATTCTTCAAAGTAACGATGTACTTCCAGGCTTGGGTTCCAGCCTGGGCCTTAAACAAGACTGTTAAATGGAATCTTCATTTAATAGTCTTTGGAAAAACAAAAGGCTTTCATAAAAATTCAAGAAAGTACCTCTGTAATTTCAGAATTTTGGAAGTACTTTGGAAATTCTGTTGCCTTAACTTCTTTAACTAAAACTTCATCTTGGCTGGCTATGAATATTTTAGTGGCATTCAGCCACATAATCCAGTGATTTCCCGCCCCCCAACCCCCCCCCCCCACACGGTTTTTAAAAGTCCACCAGTGAATTAAGTGTTTTTCCACATCTTTGATCATACTTTGAGCCTAGGCTGACCTTCCCCTCAAGAACTGAATCCATCATTTTTCGTAAAACACAAGCCTGGTCAATATTTCTTAATATGTAATGCTATGCTATTTAAGCCTCAGGATTTATTTTGATACTTTCAAGATTTTCAAAGCCTGATGAAACACGATACAACTACCAGAAGGGCAAGTCAATAACCACTCCCATCACGGTAAGCCCAGGTCTGAGGAGCTGTGATTCTCCTTGCAAATCAGCCTTCCTAATAAAGAAAAAAAAAGACTATCTTTCATATGTTTTATTGTAACATGTCAAAGTGCAATGGCAGGAATTTATGCCCTTGTCTGTTCTTCTGGCTTTAAAAGTTATCTGCCTGAGAACTTTCTGCAAGAGACAATAGAAGAAGTAAAACTAGTTTATTGTGTATGTTTTACTTAATTTACAACACACTCTATAGCAAAACAAATCTTCTGATCAAGTATTGATGAAAAACCTGTATCTATGGCACAATTTGAATCACTGAGGGGAGGGAAAGAGGGGAGATTCACAGCTTCATACAGAAGGATCAGGCAATTGAACTATTCCACAAATGGCATTCTAAGTGTCATATCTCAAAATCACATAGAATAACTATGAAATTTGGTTTACACGTATTAATTAAAACAAACAAAAAAAACCCTCTACCCACAAAATCCCTAGTAAATACATTCCATTTTAAAAATGTGCTTAGACACCCAGGGACTTGTTTAATATATGTGCCAACTACAGGCAAGCTTAGAGATACTCCAAGTTTTTGCAGATACCATCAGGAGCAAGTGTAAATAATCACATACTAGCAACCCTGCTGCAGAATCACTGGATTTTCAATAATGTATGACTTTCAAACAAATCCCTATGACTGAGTGAAATCATCACAGAAATTTTAAAAATCCAGTATAAAATACTAAAGGTTTTCTTATCACAAGAAATTTGTCTTTATGACTAAATCAGTAATTATCTGACAGTGTAAAATTTCTGGTAATATCTTAAAACAAACTTAAGGAAGGACTATAAAAAATAATTTTAAAACAAAATATATGAAATTAGCTTCAGCTGCCTTAGAGAGTTTACTTATTTTCCAATACTTCAATTAAAATAGTTGTATCTGAGCAATGGTCTCTATCTTCTTCTTAAAATTCAGACTTACAGAATGTCAGCTGAATTTCTCTTGCTCAACATATATGCATGTACGATATATACAGAATATCCTGACAAGCTTCATTATTTCCCCTAAAAGTGCAACATAAAAGAAAGTTGTTAAAACTGTTGCATACCTCAAAAATAATTAACTAACTAGCAGTAAGTTCAGTGATGTACTTTACTTTTAAGTAGGTCCACAGCTGTCATGGAGCAGAAAACATGTGGGCATAGTATAGTTTGTCTTCTAAATACTTAAGCAATTTATCTTCAGGAAATTTCCATAATTTAGGAAGGACAAAGAGCAGGCCTACCAGCAACTCATGCAACTGTACCCTGCAGTCCAATATATTAAAGGCTCAACTAAACACCACTAGCAAAGCTCGGTTTGCTTCGAGTTAAGAATTGTGCCAAAAAATCCCTGAAACTCAAACTCCTGCATGCATGGAGATGTGAACTCCTCTCAAGCCTATGATCCCATAAGTGTTACACCTAAGGGATATTTTTTTGCATCAGAGAACTAAATAGATAAAACCTCAAAGAACAGTAGTATTTCTTCTTTCTACCCCTCTTCGGAGTCTTGGTTCTCCTGAACAGAGCTGTTGAATTAGACAGCCAGCTCATGGGAAACAAACATACATGTTAGGACCTCCCTGCTGGTGTATAACCATAAAAATATTTGGGTTTGTTAACAGTCAACCTTATCTTGAGCTATAAGCAAGGAGTTTTGAAACTGTGGCTGTCAGAGCTACTGTCTCACAGTGCATCTTCCAACACCAATGCAAGATTATCAGCAGCTGCACAGATAACACTTGTGAAACCAGGAAAAGCTGCTTTTCAAATATTACAGATAACACCATGCTTTTACAGTCTAAACTGTCATTTTACCTAGAATTACAAAATTAAACGGATTGCATCCTGTTTGATGCAGCAAATAATTTTAGTCTGTGTTTATCCAGCACGCTCCACATTTTGACAGGAGCTGCTTGGAACTACCATAATACAGGAAAGCAGTCCACCAGCCAAAATGAGGCAAGAACGGGGTATGTATGTTTAAGGATGAAAACAAATCTCTCCTGAAACTATAAAAGTCCTACCAGCATTCTGTTAATTCATGTTAAACTGCGGTTGCTCAAAACGTAAGAAAGTACAGACTCTTAAATATTCATTAACCTCCAAGGAAAGTTAGACACCAAAATATTACAGACCCTTATGAAAATTCCAGCTTCTTGTCATAATAAGATACAACTAAACATGATTTCTGCATTTCAACTCTAATTATAGCAAATTAAACAAAATCATTGTAAATGCAATATCCTGCTGTTGATTACAAACTATCCTGTTGCTCCACACAAACTCCTCTTGATTTCAACGGTAGTCATAAGAAGAGGATGATGGTAGAAAGCCTGAAGCACGACAGTAACGCTGACAGAAAATGGGGCTATCTTCTTCAACAGCAGAAATAATCAGACCCTTGCATGAGCGGTTTCAGGTCAATCTTCCTGGCCCTGCAAGTTTCATATGAAAGTCTTCATTTGGCTGACAGCTAAAACATTCAAACATCAGACCAAATCAAACAGGTTAAAGGAAGGATGAGACAGGCTAAAAAGAGACAACAACAGCCCAGGAGTCCCACCACGGGACTAGTTAACAGAGCAAGGCTTGCCCTGCTGCCATAGCAGCTTGGTGATGTTAGCTTCAGCAAGCACTTTGAGTTTACGTCTGCCTAGTGCAGGTTATTAGTAACCCTTGACATCTACACAGGGTAGCCTTGGCACAGGAACTGTTAATTTTACAGCAGTACAAGAAGCAAAGACTGGCTTGACAGCAAACTGGTACAACACGTACCAGTCAGCAGACTAGAAATGTACTTTAAATATCCCTTTTTGCGTGTCTGTAAGTCAAAAAAGTAATATTTGAATCTCTTTTTCCACAGACACTAATCAGAGGTCATTTGGGACTTACTGAGATGTAATGTGGCCATAATGGGAGCTCACCGTTTTACACTTTTCATTTCACCGTATGCAATTATTTATTTCTTCTTATATCAGTTTTCATTGCAAAAACATTAAACAAAGGAGAAGGACTGGTTGCTATGCAGAGTTCACAGGGATACCAAGATGGCATTCATGACCTGATTTTTATCACCACTGGGCACAGAAAAAAAAAATTTACATGCAAAAGGAAAAAATACATTAATGATACATTTCAAAAGAGATTTTTAAAACACAAGAGTCGAGATTTTCAAAGTGATGGTTCCCACAGCATGCATAATGCTTTATAAGAAATATGCCATATTGCTGAATTCTGTGTTTTGTGTCTTAATACATACATGCAATTCAGCCTAGTTATGACTATTGCGGGAATCATAAGCAGCCATCCTGACAATTGCATTCTCAACTGCAATGTTGTACTAATGGAGTTTTGGTATTTAATCTCCTTGTTTGTTTCAAAAAATGAGGGAGAAAAAGAAAGGAAAACATACATGGAAATAGGGCAAGAAAAAGGAAGAAGAATATTGTAATTTCTACGTGTTCTAATTATTTAAGTCCACAGTGAATTTGGTACTAAAAAAAGAGCTGAGAGCACCAAGTATTTTAAACCACCATGCAGGCAAATCCACTATCCCTTGTGTATATTACTTTGCCATGTTAAGTCTAATGCGCATTAACACCAACACAGATCCCCTCTATCATGTTCCCAGTTACAATGCAGCCAGCTAAGAAAAGACCTATTTCTCTGTCAACTTAAAGATGGAACATTTTCCATTAACAGGTGATAGTAAGATCATCTCTGGTCACAGGAAAATGCTTCAGTCTATAATAATACAATATCAAAAACAATACTACGTGACAATGAGTTCTGAAGATTGACAAATTTAATCTGAAGGGAAGCAATGTTCCGTCTTTCCTTATTCCCAGGAGAACGGGAGGAGGTCTACAGCCTAACCTGTCCTCATAAGCCATAATGAAAAGATGTTATCTTGTAATGATGACATTTGCTACTATATGTTGTTTATTCAGTTTGCATGTTTATTACTTTGCCATCCCCTTTCCATCTTCTCAGTATAGACAAAGCCTGTAAAACTGCACAATAGTTAAATCAGTGGGACCCTGACCTTTAAGTATTACTATAACAAATACGAATACTAATCATCATTTCTAGCTTGGGAGATCATTCTCAAAAAAACCCAAACAAAACAACACCAAAAAACATGTAAACCCCCTCAAAACCTCACCATCTCCTGCTCAAAGAGCTCTGCATTTATACGTAAGTTTTGCAGTTTCCTCCCCCCCCCCCCCCCCCGACTCCAAGTTTCCCATCAATTTAGACACAGAGCAACTATGAAAGAGTGGAAAATTCTAGCCTCTGCAAGAGTCTTGTCTGTTTCCTCCTACAAAAACACTGAAACATACACCATTGCCTTCTGGAACTTCAAATTTCAAAACCACAAATGGCTAAGAAAGACCTGATTTTCTTTCACAAGTATCTTAGATGAAGAAAAAAAAAAAACAACCAAAAACCCAGCAGTAAAGATTCCCTCTCTGTTCATTGTTCAGACTTTTCCCCATCCTTATCCACATCATTACCATCTCAAATCCAGACAAGTTTTAGCCTGCCTCTACTCTAACTGGAGGTCTAAGAATAAAAGGTCTGAGGCTCTTTACGTTTGTATATGACTGTGGCCAAAGACAGGTGCAAAGACTGCCAAATGTAATTGCTAGCCCATTACTTTATGCCTAACCTTGCATTTTTGTGTTATACAACCAAAGGTTAGAATTTGAAAGATTGTCTCCTAAAAGGTATTATCTGATAGAACTGCCCAAATGTCATCTGTCATGTTCAAGAAAGGTGTTTTCCTCCTTTCTTGGAAACATTTAGACCTCACAAAATCAAAATACCAAGGTGCTGACAGGGTAGAAAAACACTGGGTAAGACTAAGCAGCCTCCAGCATACATATTGGTCCCTTGAGGACCCGGAATGAAACAATGAGGAAGGACTCAACTGAATGAAACCTGTTCTAGTCATACTAGTCTACCAAAACTAACATCTCTCGCAAACATACTTGCTTTGACCAATAAAACTTCTACCTTTAGAAAACCAACACGTCCCAAAATATTTACCTACCTATCCACAAACATTTACAGAATCAAGCTTCTTTCACTGCAAGTGGCCAGTTTTATACAAATGAAAGAAAGTATAGTCACAGCAGAAGAAAGGTAATGGTGGATCTTTCCAATGATGGGTTTAAAACTAACAGTGAAGGAGACACTAAACACTTGCAAATATTCCATCTACCATGTGCGGTTCATGTGTCACGATAAGAGGGTTTCATACGTAGACAAGAATTGGCCCAATTCTTGGCTATATTGTCTTCTACCCAAAAATCTTGTACCTCCGGCTACAATCAGAACATGACAAGAATAATATTGTTCTGGGCACTCTGGCATATAGTCATTTTCATCCTTTGGACAGCCTAACAAATGAAGTATCTGACATTTCAGTACATTGCCATGCATAAATGGGACATGTTACTTTGCAATTTACATGGCTGCCTAAAAAAACTCATTATCTTATGATATACAGAACTAAGATTATTGAAAGACTACTGAGCAGTATTAAAAAAGAAACAAACCAGGAACAGAGTAAAACAATTGTTTCAAAGGTACTCCTGTAACTTTCCACAAATCAATTAACTAAGTTTGGGTTCATCGCTATGATAATAAATGTATCAATTTGAAGATATACAGTTATTGAGAAATGCTTTCTCAATCACTGCTATGAAGAAAATGACTTACCTTCATGAAAAAAATTACTGATGCTACAAATGCATCTGCCTCCCATGCTCTGTTTGGCTGCGTGAATGTGGATCTCTGCCCCTATTTCCCAATCTGCTTCCCACCCATGCTGGTTCAAGGTAAAGGATCCTTTTTTCAGTTCTTGGGACCAAAAAAGGGAAGAGTTTAATAAGGCTTTGATCTTGGCTGTAAACTGTAGGCACAACTGCAAAACATAACTCTTACAGCTATTCAATTAGGGGGGCTAGAATCAATCTTCTAAAACAATTTATAAGACCTTTCTGCTCCTCAAAGGGCTTCTCAATACAAAAACTTCTGAAGCATGAAGTCTCAAACAGAACAGAGATAATTAAGAGAAGCAGTTCTCACATTTTTGGTGGGTACCACCAGTGGTATGGTAACACCTAATAGCCTACTCACTGGAGAAAGACAAAACAATTGGCTGTCCAAGCATCACTCTTAGAGCACTGTTAAGACAGCTTGCAAAATGTTGGTGTGCACACACTACTAGAATACCTCCTCTAAAGGATATTCTTTCCCTTCCCTTCATTATCCGATGCCTTACCATTATCCTCTGTACTGTAAGAAATCTCTCTCAAGAGTTTAACTTCTGGATAGACACTTTTTTGGGGTTACGAAGGGTTCAAATGCAATAGGAGAAACTTATTTCAATTTCAGTAGAAGTAATTTTCTCAATATGTGGACATTTAATATGTTCTAACTATTAATTGAAATATCAGACTGCACCAACTCCTCGCCACAGCAGAATTAGCAATATTTCATCTGAAGTTGTGATTGGCAAAGCTACTGTTCCAACCCCCCCACATCACAGTCCTTTGTGGCTGCTGGCTGTAATTCCACCCATATATTATATACTCTATTAGGGGCCTCAAGATCAGCTTACCTTCTTTCTACACTGAAAATATTATTCTGCCTTCTACTAAAATCAAAGCTCTTCTCATTTAAGTCCAAACATTAATCGGTTTGCACAAGCAACCTGACAAAAACTAACCAAAATATGACAAAGCATTTAAACAACTTTTTCTAGTTCTCTGAAAGTAAAAATGTTCACATAACTTTCTTTCACATCCACTTCTTTTGTGATCTCTTATAAAACACGCTTGTAGACTTAATATGTGAAATATTTACATCCATCCAAGTACGTGAACCAGTAGTGCACAAGAACGAATTTCACATGCCTAGCTGGAATCTCTGGCAATTGGGGGGGGACAAAAAAAAAAAAAAAAAAAGAATTATAGTAATATTGAGCCTGAGGTCTGAAAGGGTAATTTAAGTACATTAAATTTATTTCTGTTTCAAGAGACACAACGTAAAACTTCTTTCAATGGTCTTTAGTTCCTCTGCCAAGCACTTCTCTGAGTATGTTCCAAACTCAAAATTACCTCCCAGGAGAGTATCTCAGGTTGGAGCTTGCTTTCATTGTTTCTGAGTTTGCTCCTATATTATAGATTATTGGTTCCAGATGTGAACTGGAGATGGTAAAAAGCCTTACAACTACCCCATTTTTGTTTTCTTGGTCCTTTAGGAGATTCTAAAGGAACTGAAGGGAGTCAATTTGCTTTTCATCTATGGACTGTCTCTTGGAGAAGTCTGATCTCAAGCATGTACCATAAAACTTACAGACCTCTCTCTCCTGAAATGCATGCTCGAGGATAATTCTTACTGCCAGTTTGGTGAAATCACCAAATATTTATGTGATACTTTGGACCCTTTGACTTTCTTTAGAAAATAAAGAAACATAAAATTTCTTTTATGTAAAAGAAATCTGGGCATGAGTAAATCAAGGCAAAGCAAGTCGCCAAACAGCAACTAGTCATACCTAATGTCAGCTGAGTATCATCCCACCAGGTACAAATGGGTAGTGATGTTCTGTAACCACTGACACACACACATAATTTAACACTAAAACATTCACAACTACTTTAACAGATCAGACCTGAGGCTTTTTCAGCATTAAGTCCTAAAGAAACATGCATGCAGACTAAAGAGTGACCCACACAAAAGACAATTTATGCTTCTGACTCACTCTATGTATAAATCTACTGAGTGCAAGGGTACTTTTAATTGCTCAGACAATGAATATATATTCTCATCAGACAACCAGAAAACTAACACAATAGTCTGTAACTCAATCTATAGTTCACCATAGTAGGCAAAAAAATTTATGGCTCTACTAGCTGATACAAAAAAGTTTTATCAGGCAATCTTACCTTTCAAACAACAAATTAATGTTAAATACATTAATGTTTTACTGTTGCCAATAGCTTACTTTAATACCAAATCTGGATTTGGACTTTATGCCTCTAGCCATCTGTTTTTTGCACAATTTAACACCCTTTACACATATTCAGCAATATAAGAAACTATTAAAGAAGTGAACAAAGAACTCTGTATAACAGGGAAGCTGCTCTTGCACAGACAGGGAAGAGAGAACAGGCGTAGGGGTGTTCCCTGGTTCACAGAGGTGTGTGAAACAGGTAATCTCATATCAGAAATAACAGAATATTCAAAGGAACACAAGGCCAGAGAAGCAGGGTGTTATTAACAACAAAAACAAAAAAGACTGGCTGGTGTTAGCTGCAGCAAGCAGAAAACTGTAAAATTTCTAGTAGTAAGAGAAAACTTGGAGACCAGGAAAGGCAGAATATTCCAAGTTAGCTGGAAAAGGGTAACTCCTATTTTAAACTAAGCCCTTCTTTTATGTTGAGAACAAAACTGGAAAAGCAGTTCACCCACTTGTCCCAGACGCTCATCTGTGGCTGACACCTCCTTGGATAAGCAGGGAAACAGAGGCTGCACAGGGTACCTACTGCACAGCAGTCAAAATTACTCCTTAAAATAAGCCTACAACAGCACTAAAAAGTCTATAAAGAAACCCAAAATTAATGGCATGGAGTAGTTACATGAGAACTAGTAAGTACTTTAATAATAAGGTGGCAAAGAAATATTTTTACCCAAAAGCTACTGATTTAAGCAGCACCTACATATTCAAGCTAGTGACATGGAAAACCAGTTATCTCGGTAGACAGACTTCAGTGACATCCAGGCCACATCCAAGAGTGAAACTGTAATGCCACAGAAGTCAGCGGACGCTTTAAAGGTAAAAGTCAGGACCTCTCACACATACAGAGCCCAACAAACGAGACAATGTCTGGTTTAAAGTCACTTTCATATGCAAGCCTTCAGAAAAAAAACCCTGTCAAGTGAGAAATAAAAGATTCTAACACAAAGTAAGAGCCTCAAGACATAAGTTACAGAGTCCATACAGAGATATGAAATGTGACTAAATTCTTATGTATACCTACACAATCACTACAATATCATACATTTTCACAATACACATTTAAAGGCTGTTAAGAAAAATATTTACATTCTAACAACACAACAGATAGATAAACAACGGAGTCATTGTAAATAGTAAATATTTTATAAATCATAGCTGTTTCAAAAAAATCAGTATTTTGGAAATACTGAATGGAACTCAGCATAGGGAATTATAAATAATTGTTTCTTAAGAGGAATGACCATTTAAACACACTACATGGAGTGGAGATAAAGGCACAAGAAGGGAATTCACGTGCCTGTAACACCACAAGTCAAGTCTACTTTGTAACTACTTCAAAAGCTTCCCCCTCAAAATGTTTTGTCAATTAAACTTTGACCTGCAAAATAAAAAAAAAATAAAGTAGCTAGATTTGTTAAACATATTGTGTCTTCATTTTTAAAATTCTGTTTCTCTTATATCTGTTTAAGTTCTTCAACATTATTTCTGGTACTTTTAGCAGATGATATGTTCTTGCACGATTCCACTGGAAAACAACCACGAAATAAAGGCTGTAATACCCAACACTGACGGCAGAGAGTAACAGCAGCAAAGCGAGTATCTTCATATTTGCTGTGACTTGAAGGACTACACACAAATGGTAACTATGACTGAGCTAACTTACGGAGGTACCATAACTTGATTGCATCTGCCAATGCTAGCACAGAGGTAAAGTGTATACTCCTATAGTGCCTCTTTATAATAAAAGATTCTGAAATGCCACAATCTGTAATTGAGGATAAAAACACACACACATTCAGGAAATGAAGTACAAAAAAAAATTCAAAGAGTATTTCCTTCCAGATGAAGATATTGAGGAATACAGAGATAAATGAGTAATGAAATTGGTCAAAACAAGAGTTAGAAGGGTAACCAGCTTCCCCTTCCCCAGGTTCATGGACATCATTCTCCAGCATCTTCCATTCTCCAGTGCCCCCTTTAAACTCAGACACTTTTGTGGTATGCAGTGCACATGGCTATGAAGAGAAGCCACTAACAAAACTGTAAGCATATTTTAAACTATTTTTGTCTATGCATGAGGATACAGGTCATGCAGCAAGAAACCTAGAAGCTCAGCATTTTTAACAATAGTAGTAATAATCAGGAAAAACCTTCTATGCTGCTTTTGTATGACCTGAAGCACATTACAATTAACTGTAGCCTCTGGATCAAACTGTTTTAGGAACTACTACTAGAAGACAGTAGGTAGGAAAGTGAAGGAGTGCGAGAAATGCTTTTACTTATTCAAAATTCTGTCTATGGGATCCATTTTGCTATATATCTAATTAGACCGAAATACCACTTACAAGTAATTTATAATAATAGCTCAGATTTGTTTCTCAAAAGAAGCGAACTGAGAAATATGCAGCACGCACCACAACACTGACAATAAACACAAGGAAAAAACAGGTAGTCATATCAGCATCTCAATACTAAAAGTGATGGCATTCGAGTTATTTACAACAAATGCAATATTGTAAATGGACTACTATTTGTATTTCTTCCACTAGCCTGATTAGCAGTGCCAACACTTCTCAAACTCTCTTGTCGCATTTCACTTGCACAGAAGGAGTATTTCTCTGCGGTACCTTGAGGCTTAAGCACATCAGCCGCACACCCATTAAAGTACGCTATAAAGCATAAGTGCAAACTGAACAAGGCAATCGCTTAGGACGATCAGCTCAATTTCACTTTGTCGACTTTCATTACCCAAGTTAGAATTCACTCCCAGCGCTTTTCAAAGCCTTACTGGAAATATTCATTTATACCATGGATTTTATCATCACTGTCTACCACGTAGCACAACCACCAACATACTGTACAGACACATTTTGGATCAGAATGGTTAGTGGTTGGACAGCTTACTTTTCATTGAGGAGCACCAATGATGCCAAAAGTGTATTTTTTGCTTAAAAACAATTCCTCTCCACCCCCCCCACCCCCACCCCCCCCTTTTTTCCCCCCTCTATTCACTCCCCAAATGAATCTTTGTTAAAAAGCTTCACACTGATGAGAGATGGCTGCCTGCCTGCCTAGTCTCCTTCCTGGGGGACATCTGTGCTTCTTAAAGTTGAGTGTGAGGAAGGGAAATTCAGTGCTGGAGAATGTTAGGAAGAAAACAAACAAACAAACAAACAACAACCACAACAAACTGAACAATAGGGATTTCTATTTCTCAAACATCTTTCTCCATGGTAGACCATTCCCCTCTTGCAACTGTTTCATGTTACTGGCTCATAACACACCCATTTATCTGTTGTTCCTTTCTGGAAAATGCATTTCTTGGGAAAGCTGATGGTTTTGTAAGGATATTGGTACAGCATATAGCTCACCAACTGATATTATCTGCAGCATTTGAATTTGCAGCTATTCCTACTGTCATAAAGGTCCCTTTTTAAGACAAATATTTTAAAAAGCCTTCACTGGAAAAGAATAACCTGAAGTTATCCAAATAACCCCAGACAGGCATTTGGAAGGACTAAAAATCTGTCCCCTTCCTGGGAAAAAAAAAATCCATCATGGAATTTCACTGTCTGTACCACAAAACACTCTTTAAAAGGCACTCTGTTTTTCTGCTAGTGACTCAGTGATCACATCCTCACTCTTGGCAGACTAGTTAGTTCATAAAATGGTCTTCTGTTTCAGGCATCTAATGACTATCATACCCATCAGCTATAGCCTATGCAGGGCAGAGAGGAACAGGTCTCCACTAGCCCATCACCACTGACAGATTTCCACACACACATTACAGGTAGGCAGGCACCAGCGGAGAAAGCTGTCCTACAGAGCCATGTACTCTTATTCACAGCAGGAATACTAGCCCAGCATCATCTTCCTCGTGTTGTTTGTTTGGGTTTCTTACATTTTTGTCTTTACTACGACGCCAGGATGTAAATAAATAAGTCAACAATAACGTTTCTTTTCATTTTGCTGACACTAATCAGTGTAAGAGTTGGGATTGTCAAGACTGCATTTTGAACTACAGTCATTCTGGTGGGCTGAAGAACACAAAGCAATGTTACTTTTATAGCAGCTTCCCTTCCCACATAATGGGACTTCACCTGTTCCAATTTCTGAATTTAGCAGGAAGCTGAAAACAAGCGGTTTGCCTGTCTATCTTCCAAACGCAACCTAGCTGTTCTGCTATCCGCTGCACTGGAAAGGCAGTTCAGCCACAGGCCAGTAATACAGACACTTGGGAAACATCCCAACCTAGTTTTACTCAGAAATATAATGTTGCATCTAAAACTTAAGAGCTCATCCATGTACTTTATGGCCATTTTGGAAGGACCTTCTAGCCATACTAGCCTCCTGCTACCTAAACAGATTCCAGCTGCGTATTTCTCCGAGTTGCAGCAATAGGATTAAATTTTTCATGCCTCTAGTTGCAAGAATTAAGACTATAAAATTAAACCAATAAAAGCTAGACCTTTCCTTCAGTCAATTTAAACATAGGCTATGTGAAAAAAACCAAGCCCATCTCAGTGCGTTCCAAGTTTTCTGTGCTACTACAGACATTTATATACATTCTTTAAAAAAAATCACAAATCATCTCCTTGGCAAAAAAGCTGAACTGCTATCGTTGTGTACTTTGAGGAGAGAATTGCCATTATTTGTGGATTAAATAACTTGTTAGCATGACATCCCTTTAAAACACAGAATGACTCCACACAACACAGAATTTTGTCTTTAACTGGTGAGAGATTCAGTTCAACACTGCTTGAGAGAACTGAGCTGACTGTCCATCAGTCTGGAGACCAACCCATTAAAAAAAATCAGTTCATAACTACTATACGTCATCTCTTCAGACTGCTGCCATAATTTCTTTATTAGGTTTTGGAATACTCAGAATGTTACGTTCATAATAAACTGACGAGTACAGCAGGCAATTAGTGAACTAGGCACTAATGGTAATCAAATTACTGAAAAACAAATAACTGAATTAAACCCATAATTGGCAGCCAAATACAGGCACTTTTCCCACTATATCTCAGCAACAGAGAATGAAGAGAGGTTAAAAAAAAAAAAAGATAAATTAGATATAGGAAAAAAGATTAAGATTTCCAGGAAAAATAAAATTTCATCTTTCAGATGATGGCAGCAAACCTTCAAAACACATCCACTTCACTGAGAAATTTCAGCCAACAGCTCTTTCACTTCCCTGTCTTTACAAAAAGCTACTATATAAGCATTTCAGAAGTTTTATAGAAAAGCAGATTTGTGTGTTTAATATAGGTTCTCAAATGCAGACAGTTAGATGTCTTACTCGGTAACTATCTTTAAAATCAATCAACCAGTCTCCTCCACTTTTGAACAGGATCTGTGGCTACACAATCATTATCATAAAAATTATGAGAAGAACACATAATCTTCAGCTTCAGGTGCTTCTGGTGCAGTTTCCAAGCTTATTCAACAAGCGTACAGACATGAAATCCAAAATAATTCTCCATATAACAAGTCCACCCATTTTTCCTCTTTTCATTGCACAACCCAGTAACATAGTAAACTGCATCCAATGCAACACATTAAGTGCTATGCTACTGTTGGGATCTCCTGCTTTCTCCACCTGAAAGGTCAGACAGCATGCACATAAAGTCTTTGACAACAAACACACTGTCAAAGGCATTTAATTTTACGTCATTTCCATTATGCTTTATTTTCTAATTAAATGAGAATGATGGATTTAATGAAAATATTAATAATCCATGAAAAAAAAAATCTACATGGATAGAGAGTTCAGGACACAGCATTTTCCAGGAGCACCAGAGATGCACACGATTCTATGGAGCTACTGAATTTGAATGGAGGCCCCAAAGGGTCTAGGTACACAGATATGAGTTGCATACATGAAGGTCAGAAGCACAGGTTCATCTAGATGCCACCACAAAACCTTTGTTTCACAGATGCAGTCAGAGCTGTTTTGGCACTCCCTCCTTAAAGGGATACCAAAACAAAGTCCAAGAGATCTGGGGAACGACATATTTTGCATAACAATAGTATGCCTTACATAAGTTCTTATAACATGACTGCCCAAATATCTGCCGAATTATTTTTAAAAGGGCAATATTATATAAGGAATAAGTTAGAGTTTTCAGTCATTTCAAAGATGGGCAACTGATGTAGGAAGAAACAAGAAACAAAAGCTGGGAAATATGAACAAACTATGAAAAACCAAGCAAAGTCAGAAGCGTCAGTGTAACAGGGAAGTTCACACAAGGGGCAAAACTTAGAAAGGCAAAGGCCCGATATGAAGAATGGTCAGACAATGTAAGGAGCAGCACAGACAACTGGTGCATGCATGGAAACATTCAGAAAAGACGCAGAGATTGTTTGAAATACATACATGAAGAAACAAAACAAGAAAAGAGTTTGTATTAGGACTTCAGTGAATTCCTCCAATATTTAGAAGTTGATGAAAGCGCAGCAAGTTAAGCCAGGGCTATGGTCTGGGTTTAAGGAAGATTTCTACTTTACACCTAAGGATGCAGCAAGTCTCGTAACTTCAGCATGCTATACTTCACACACTGCTCTTGTCAGAAGAATACAACATTAGCTCTCCTCCGCATTTTTTAATTTTTTCTGCTGAGGTTGTAAGGCTACTTGAAATCATCTCCCTTTTCCAATTTTATAATGCTTAATAACAAACAATAGCACCATAAGTTACTGGCCTCAAAATAAACCACCTGAGGTCAAAAAAATGGAGACTCTGAATTCCTTTTATTAAAATCATCTGTCTGGCAGTAACTAGACATTAAAACTGCTTGTACAGGCAGCTGATGTTCCGAGGAGCACTGGTATATCACACCATCATCTGCCAGCCCGGTTCCAAGTACAAAGTAAAGGTAATAAATGACGCATAGTTAAACGTTCCCCTAGAATGTACTTGGGTCACAAGTGCTCCTTCTTTGTTGATCATCTCGAGCCAATGCAAGCCTAGCAAACACATTCCCATGCCACAGAATTAGCTTGTAATACACAACTGAATTGCTCAGTCTGCTGTCATTTTTAGGCAAGTCAAAGAATCAGGTATTACCGCAGCTGCTCCCAAAGTACCAAAATAATCCAAACTGATTTCATTTTTCCACATACAGAAATTGTGCTGTTTAATCAATAAAATGATTTGTTAAGAATTGCTGATACTTTCCTGTCTTGTTTTCTGACATGCTCTTATATTAATGCAGCAGTTTTATTACCGTTGGCTTTGAAGTGCCTGACAGCATTAACAAAGATGTGGCACAAGTGTATGTTATTAAATAAACACAGACAGGAATAGGTGCCAAAAGAATCTACATTTTGACTTTCATTGCCTGGACATTGAACATAACTGATGTAGAAAACAGCAGCAATTCTGTGAACATATAGCTCTCTAAGAAATGATCTGTAGAGGAAAAATTATAATTAGCTTTCGTGAGTACAAATTAAGTTCTCTGTTCTCCTTCAAAAAAAAAAAAAAAAAACCAACCCTGAGGAGTAACAAACACATCAAAGAAATATGTAGGCTTTGAAAGAGGTAGGTGCTTGCCGCATCTTCCTCCCGCATTGCGGAAATGATCATGACGAAAGAATGAGTGGACGGGGTGCCTGCAGAAACCACAGCCCCACAGCTATGGCTATATGGTTACCGGCAGCACAACCACAGGTAGTCAAAATGCTGCATCTAGATTTGCGTCTCAATCTGCTCTTTTCTGCCAATTCTTGCCCATTAATACAAAGCCCTTTACAAAAGGGTGTGAATTTATGTAGTCACAGAGCACATTATGCTATTTCAGTAAATACCTGACTAATTTATGAGCTTACTGGCATGCTGAGCCAAGAACTATTAAGATAAAAACCAATTTATTCTCATAGAGGAACTAGCTATATACTACAGAGCCCACGATCTTGCATGACTCCCCAGGACTCACCCAACAGCTTCTCACACTGACACTGAACCAGGCTAAGAAGCATTATCCTAGTGCACGCTGCTGTGCAGTGCCCTCAGACCTTGGCAACGATGCAGTTATCTTCCTTTTTTTTTTTTGCCAGGTAGGTGGCAGTTCAGCAACAGCCAAATTCACAAGACTTAGACCATTTACGATTCCTGCAACCTCAGTTTTGAGGAGATCAAGTGTGATTGCAGTGGAGTACTCACTCTGTCCTGACCCTCCATGCAAAGACACATCGCATGTGTAACAGTTTTAAAATTATTACTTATTTTAAAACCTGAAAACAAATTAGAATGAAAAAAAGACTACACAACCATGTATTTTCTGTAGGTGATCCAACACTCTAATTACTTCATCTTCAGGAAACATCTCCTGAAAGTCCTCCTTCCCTTTGCCGACCTCCAACTTTTAATGCCCCATAACCTGATCTCAGATTACAAGCAGTACTACTGCTACTAATCCTCCATTACACTCTTTACCCCACCACTCCCTTGTCTCAGCTGCTGATTTTGAGATGGTTACTTCAGAAAGCAGGTCGTCAAGGATTTCTTCCAAATAACATCTTTTTCATCATTAAACAGATTTAACAAAAGTTACATTATCCATCAGTAATAATTCATTGTCTTCAGTATCTCCCAGGATTCTTACGCTGCTTGCCACAGTTCTTGTCACTAGAGACCACTCCATTTTGCTGCTCAGACGCAGAACAGATTGCTACACCACAGTGGAAAAGCATATTAAGATACATAAAGCAGACATATACAATGCATTTTTCAATATAGTTAACTTGTTTTCTATGAATTAAAGCTTCCCCAAAAATCATACCTGAATCAAACATGGTTTCCTCATTGAAGGTGTTACAAAATACAGCACCTTAAGATGCCCCTAGTTACTCATTATGTTTTCCTTTCAGATCTCTATCACAATTTTCCTTTTTTGTTTTTTGTTGGTAGGAGAAAGCTCTGAATTTTTCTTAAAAGAACAAAACCCAAAAGCATGAAAGTCAGACCTCCATACTTCAAATTTCACGGCTTATAAAGTACACAAATTATAAAGCTATCAGACATTTCCTGGGCTTACATTAAAATCTGTAGTGAGCCTTTAGAGTGGACCAATTTATTTGATGTGTTTCTCCTAAAGCTTTTATGACACCATAAACATTTCTGACTCCATGACAAATACTTTATAACACATTAAGCAAGCTCATTCAAACTATTCTAAATGTTATGCCAGTGGCACTGTATTTAAAATGGAACAGCCACTTGAAAACGAAAAAACCTTGAAGTTTAGTTTGAACCACCACATTTTACTATTTACTTTTGTGCAACTGAAGGCAAAGCATTGCAAATTAAGTTCAATGGAGCAAACACCCAGAAAGCACAAAGTAGGCATATTCTCCAGAAGCACATCATGCTGTACCTATTTCACATGAAAGCAGCAACACCAAAGTCTGCCCCCCAGTAAAACCTCCCATTGAATTAGCATGAAGCATTTAACTATACAACAATTCAATTGTTCAATTTATAACATGCTTCTAATCACTGAGTTTATCTGCATTAGCTTCATTCAACCAAAAAGCCTTGCCATCCCTTTTTACTGAGGAGCAGGTTGTGGTAACTTTCTCCATGGTAAATTAAGCTTTACACCACGAGAAGCTCTGCAAGTCACCAAAACCAAGATGCACGTACTCCCTGCAAAGAAAAGCACTGCAAGCTGACTCTCATATTTAATGGTATCATGAAAATTTACAAAGTGTTTTCTGTACTGAAGGCACAGGGACACTTCGACTCATGAGGCAATAAAAATACAAATACTGCAAGAGAATTCATCAATGACTAGATTATTAGCTATTCCAGCATGCTTTTGATGACAGAATTCAATCCCTAGAATATAAAACTAGCTCTGAGGATTTTATGAATCCAGTAAAAATTACTGCTTTGTGGCCATAAAAACTGGGATGGAACAGAAGCCTGAAAGTAGTTGATTCGTATATATTTGATTTTATGTTTTAGCAAATTTCAAACAAGGCAAAAACTTTGAGAAATAAAAGAGATTATTTAACAATGGGGGATGGCATATGGGGAATCTGTTTGGTTAGGTGTCTTGTGGGTTTATTTATTTATTTTTATTGCTGATTTTTTTAATCACCGTCCTGCTGACTATTTATGCTTTCCTTTGACTCAAAAGCTTGAAGACATCCAATTTAGAAAAAAAAAAAAAGCAGCTTTATCAGTTGGACGATGTTACTAAGCTTCTATAATTTTAACACAGATGCTGTATAAACAGCTCATAAATAAATCATAGTATTGCCTAAGACTAAAGGGTTATATACTAGAAAGTATTAAATTACAAGAATACTTTTTATAGGACTTTGCTTTCTCATGGTACTCTTCTTGTTACTGTGACTCCTAGCCTCGAAAGATGAAGAGCAGACATCTGATTTGGAGAAAGAAGCATAAAAGTGTCTCAGTTCCTCCACGAACATTTTCTTTCACTTAGAAAAACACACTTCTCACCTTACATACTTAACATATGCTCTGTGAACACGTCTGCCCCGAGAACAGTCTTACATGGTTACTGCCTCCATATACTGCCAATGACTAGAAAGTACTCTAAACCCCCTGCTTCAGAAAGCCATTGGATATCCAAATCATAAATTACAAATTCCCAGCTGTCACTGCCTAACTACACCTTCTGCATTTCAGCTAAGTCATGCTGTATGACATTATCACTCTCTCACACTTCATCGCTTCTTCAGCATTAACAGAAAAACCAATGGGCTGTCTAGTATTTAGCATTTTTCACCATGTTTATCACAGTAGCAATTACTTCACCTAAATAGCCCTTATGAACTCACTCCTGCAAAATGTTATTTTGTTTACTCCTTGTTTCTCTGTATTTCTCCCCATATTTAGTCTGCGTCTTCCTCCCAGTGACACAGAATTTGGGGTAGTGGTGGGGCGTGTAGCATTTCCATAGACCAGCTTATTAGTTATTTACGAATCTGGAATGACCTAACATGCTTTAAAGATCTCACCCATATGATTAAAAACCAAAACATTAGAATGAAAGGAGACCTTTTCTGCAACTCCTTTTTCCAAGAAACCATAAAGAGGTGACTGAGGATGCATTACCTGAAAGCCTGGAAACCACAATAGTGAAAAAGGAAGCAGTAGTAAATACTGGCAACATTATTAACAGGTGGAAAACAGCAACTGCAGTAGCACATGATGAAAGTGTTTGCTTGGGGCTTTTTCCCTAAAGGTAACGCAAAGCTCCAATACTCTTCTCCCCCAGAATTAATGCAATTCATGACATTGGATTGCATATGCCACACATTAAGTATTAATATAGATCATTTATATATTCTTATACATGAAGATAAGCTAAGGAAAAACTAAGAGACCTCTATATAGGGAGCACTCTTACACAGGATCATTGGCAATGCATCATCAAGTTTACCTACTGTAAAACCACCATAGGAGATAACATGGCAACTAAAACTGGAGCGTTCAAACAGCCAAGAAAATTATGAGCATTTCAGCTCTCGAGTCCTTTAACTAAGCAGTTTGGACCTTCACTGACAAATGACGACTTACTTGGCCAGAACCCATCACAGACATTACTTACCAAAAAATGAGTCTTAATTGAAATAAACTATTGTAGTTTTATAGCGTAATCCTTCTTCATTTTTTCTAATAACTTGCAGGTGCATGCACATTGGCATGCCCATGCAAACCACAATAGCTGTGTTTAAAGTCTCCTTCTTAAACAAGAACCCAAGAAAAGCCATATCCTGTCCACGAACAGTAACCAGTGTATCTACCTGTATTTATACGCATGTTTAGTATATTTAAGAAAAACAAAAAGGACCAGACACGAGTCATTCCTTGTGCTTGTTCTGATGGTATAAGCCCTTCTAGCAAAGAAATCATGAAATTATGTGAAAATGAAGTATCTGTAATCATTACAAACAGATTTATTTACATCTACATATTTCTGAAAGTCGCTATTTCACGTATGAAATAGTTTTGTTTTCTATTTTTGCTAAAA
The DNA here is from genome assembly GCA_027574665.1 of Rhynochetos jubatus. Classification (NCBI taxonomy): domain Eukaryota; kingdom Metazoa; phylum Chordata; class Aves; order Eurypygiformes; family Rhynochetidae; genus Rhynochetos; species Rhynochetos jubatus. The sequence goes on from CM050653.1 coordinate 35,059,483, forward strand.
CCAGCAATTAATCAGGAAGCCTTATGATCCAGGGATGACCCACATAAAGCTGGAGACTAGAACAGGTTTCATTTGATGGCTGTCAAAAGCCAGATGCATGACCTCACATGGTTTGCATAATTTCTCTGCAATTCAATTTACCCAGCCTTAAAATGGGGAAAAACCTACTTACCTGGACCGCAGTTTGCCCTCAAAACAGAACGTGCCCTAGAAGCACATGTTACCATACAGATACAAAGATGTTCATACACAGTACTTTTAAGTCTTCAGAATCAAGAGCTCTCCGCTGGAACACACAAAGTCTTTGCCATGCATTACTTGTTTGACGAATGTTTCAATCTTCTAGAAGAAAAAGTGACCCATTCGCTTGACTTACTACCTGCTGAGAACATTAATGCAGAACTTCAAGTCTAATAAATGAATGAGCAGGGGACAAACGGATTTTGCAAGTTTATTACACAGTAGTTACATTACTTCTCAACTGGCCAATCTTTAATTATATTTTTTGAGAAGAGATTCCTCAACACGAAGAGCATTTCTTGTAAATAATTACGTAAGTTACAAATTCTCTTTACAACTGAGCAAGTAAATTGAGCTGGGAGCACTCGCTGGATCAAGCCACTCAACTGTGAGTGGCCCCTGTAAACGAGGATTCGCCAATCTGCCAAAATCATTTTTCTAGTCTGAAATTAATGCCATCAAAACTGATAATACCACTCAATGCAAGTTATGGATCCTGTATGTTACAAGCAGAGGGGCGGATCATCAGCTGTTGTAAATCTATACTGTTTTTAAAACCAATTGAACTCCATCATTTACAGCTGCTGAAGATTTGTCCCTGTGTCTGTCTTTAGCACTGATAACACCACTGAACAAACCCTGGATGCACTTCCAAATTTAAACCTCCCATTGACGGTAGCGAGAGCGATGCCTACAGGAGGAAAGACAGGCTATAAGTCAGCCATCCTAGAATTAGTGCACTTCCCCACAATCCCCCAATTCATTCCAAGTTTAATGTTAGTTGTTAAAATCATAACCTGGGAGGAAGCCAAGAGTGCAGTGGATTTTAAAACTTCTTAGGTTTCTTTTATATACTCCTAGAAATTCTGTTTCATAGCAGTGATTTATCAGGCCAAGTCCAGTTTACTGTAACCATGCAAATAACCCCAGTAAAACCCACAGGAAAAGCAGCACCACGAGGAAGACACGATTTGGCTCACAGTTTACTCCAGGAGAACAAAGTTTCAAAGTGACTGTTACACTGTTTTCTCTCTCTCATTACACCTGTATTAAAAATCTCATTGTGTTTCATTGATCATCCTCATATAACTGTTCCTTAACAGGTACAATGTAGTGAATGCACATCTGAGCAACCCTCACTTGCACACCTAGCCCTGAAGCAGTCAAAAGGACCAGCACACAGCAGAAAGAAATAATTGCCTGAAAGAGGATTTTTTTGCAGGAGGGGTACTCAGCCATTTCTTAAACCACTGTCCTGTAAAACTGTAGGCAACAGAGAAAAAGATACAGTTGTTTTATAAAAGGCATCTTTAATCAAGGCAAACTTCTCTGTATGATTCCGAGTGTGTGGATTGTTGCAAATAGCTAATGAATGTATTGCTGACTACAGATATACAGAACTAAACAAGGCAGTTTTTCAAAAGTAGCTACACACATCTTGCATAACAGCATATGCTGTAGTTATCTGTAGGTATTTTCCTTTACACGTATATTGCAAGAGATTTAGAGCTGCTTACATTCTGCAAGCATTATGTGCAACAATGATTTCTAATATTGCCTGATTTAACTTCTAACTGCAAGGAATAAAAATTCAAAACTCCTGCTTCAGGAGACTACCAATAAGAACACAAGTAGTTAGCCATTAAAAACGAAAAGTACAAGAAAAAAAATATTTTAAGATATTCCTCAGCGCTACTCCATCATAAGACATTTCAACATTAAACAAGGATTAAAATCGAATATTCTTCTTCAATTTAGGCATTCCCAAATACAATCAGATTTACCAAGAACACAAAATCATTTTCTATCTATGGTTTGTTTCATACAACTTTTGTAAAGATTAAAGAAGAAAATATCGGTTTAGACACCACAAAACAGTTTGACTTAAAACCACCTAATCCATCACCCTTCTGCACAGCTGCCTTTTTTTTCATTAATCTAATAGAAATATTTGAGGCATTTCCATTTTTACCTTTGCATTTTTCCTTCTCCAGTATCCATAACCAATCATCGCTCTGCTCTTCCATTATGCTTCATATATTGCAGAGTGAGAAGCATCTTCATTAAATAGTATTAAAAATAGAACACACCCGATCTCCCCACCGGAGCATGCTCTGACAGTGCTGATACCACAGCTCTCAAGGTAACCATGCCCAGCTGGGAACTGAGAGGCAAAGTCAGCGCGAGATTAGCAATCTGCAAACCTAATTGTGCACACGAACTTGCCTCGATCCGTGACGACGACTGCTAAAACAAAAAATCAGCGTGCAGTTAAATTATGCGACTGAAAAGTTGCAGGTCAGTTTACAGTGTTTGGTTCCCCCCCTCCTCCCCATCACCCTCAGCTGCAACTGCTTTGTACTTGCCTAAAATTTACATATGCCGTTTAGAAGAATGCACACCGGGCATGCATCTCCACTCAGCGCAACGGTAGAGAAGTCGAACAGGTGAACAACAACCGCTCGTGCTGCTCTTTAATGCCTTTGTTTCCCCTCTCGGCACATTTACAGCAATGTCACGCGACAGCGGGATGAATTTAAGCAAAACCGCACGGCACCTGGAAGCGCAAAGACGGGAGGCAGAGCGGAGGCGCAAAGACACACCTAGGCAAGGAAAAAACGCACCCGACGTTGGAGCGTGTTTCCCCCCGCTGGCTGAAACGGTAAACGAATGCAAAAAAAAAAAAAAAAACCAAAACAAAACCAAAACAAACAAACCCCAACAACAATTAAACAAGACTGCGCAATGGCTGCGCTGGATGAGCACATCTCGGTTAGACCTACAAGAGAGATCGTAGGGACGCACACACAAGTAAGCAGAATTACACTAAGCGGAGTAACGAATGTCGGGTTTTTTTAATGAAAACAGGCTGCTAGGATACCTAACAATAAGACTGTAACTCCTGGGCTGTGATTCTCCTTCACTGCATGCAAAAAAAAAAAAAAAAAAAAAAAAGACATGCTAAGGAAGCATCAAGTAAATCTGTTGCCCTCAAATCGCCACCCTTCAGAACAATGCCAGTCACACCAGCCCAGGCGTTCCCTCCAGCTAAGCACGGCTACTCAAAGCCTCGATGTTGTTCACAAATCAGCGAGTAAAAGTTGGGATTCTTCTTTTTTATGGTTTGACACATTTTAGCCAAAACGACCGTGGGGAGGAGGGAGATGTCCTCCCGCAGCACCCCGCCTCGGCGCTCGCCTCCCCACCCGGCTCCGGGGCGAGGGCTGCGCCGTCACCCTCAGACCCAGCTCCGGCCGCCTCACCTCCGCGTCCGAGCCCGACCCTCCGCGCCCAGCGCCGGGGGAGGCGGCGGGGCGCTCTCCGCCGCGGCTGCCGCCAGAAGCGCCTCTGTTGAGCACCGGCTGACGGCGCAAACTTTGCGAAGGCGCCGCCGCCCCCCGCGGAGCGCGCCGAGAACCGCGGCAAGCCCTCGGTGCCCCTACCTGGCTTCCACCGCCTCTACCCTGCCGCTCCGAGATCCCGTGCGAGGCTCCGGCGTCAGCACCGCTACCATCCTGCCCCACCAGACACTGAATGATCTCCTTTTCTCCCTTTTCCTTTTTCCCCTTCCCTCCCCCTCTGGCAAATACCGTATCTCGGAGTCGGAATCCTGCAGTTGCTATAAATAATTGCACATCGCATGTAATAAACGCAAGCCCCAGCTCCATGCACAGCTCCTATTTCCCTCTCCCTCCGCTCCACATGCTCAAGCCGCCCTGACCTCAAAAATCAAAAGATCACGGGGAGGGGTGGGAGGTGGGGGGGGGGGGGGGGGGATGGGGGCGAATGACTCCAACGAAATGACACAAGACACATGCTGGAAGGGGAAAAAAAAAATGGCAACAACAAAGAACATCACGCCACATAAATGTCTACAGATCCTCCTTTGGCTCTTTTTGCTTTTGTTTTTGTTTCTTTTTCCTTTTTTTTTTTGGTTTTACCTTGCCTGAAAACGGGATCTGCCCCCAGCGTCTTGGTGGCTTGGGTTATAGTTTTGTTTGTTTGGTATTTTTGGTTGGCTGGTTTGTTTATTTTGCTGCAGATACGCTGCTGTTACAGTACAGTGCCTGTCTTCCTGAAAGACATGGTCTCTTCCTCCGCCTCCGCCTCCTCCGCGGGAGGAGATCCGCCGCGGCGCGGTGGTGGCCGGGCGCGGTGGCCGCGGTGGTGGCGCCGCCCGACCCGCCGGCCGCCTCCCGCCTCGGGCCGCCTCGCCCCGCTCGCGTCGCCCTGGTCCGGCCCGCCGGGCTGCCGCCGCTTGCCCTGCCTGTGGCGCTGCCTGTCCGCTCCCTGGGTCCCTCTCGGTGCCTGACTGGATTCCCCTCTCGCTCGCTCCTCTCTCTCTGCCCGTCCTGTCCTTTATCTGCCGCGCTCCCGGCTGTACTGCCTGCCTGTGAGGCTCTCCCTCTCCCTTTCTCTCTCTCCCCGCCCACGCAGCGTGGCGCGCCTCGGACCGGAGACAGCGGCGCGTTTCGCGTCGCTCCTCGCCGGCACCGCGCTCGCTGCGCTCAGCGCCGCCGCTCCGGCTCCTGCTGACTCGGCCGCCTCACAGGAGCCCTTGGCTCCGCCGCCATTGCGCGCGCCCAGCGCCCCCACACCCCCACCCCCCCGTTACCCCACCCCACACGGGCACACGCCGCCCGCTGACTGCGAGGTCGGGCCGAGAAGCTGCCCGGGGCTGCTCGTCTGACTGTGTGCGGGGCGGGCATGCCTGTGGGTCCGTCCGTCCGTGCGCTTTCCCGCACGCCGGCCCCTCCGCTCACGCTGCCGCCCCCCGAGCCCTGCCCGCCAGCCCGTCCCCAGCCGGAGCAGAGACAAAGCACCCGAGCGGCGTTAATAAGGAGACAGCTCGTTCATCTCCGCCGAGTCCTTGTTACTTGCTTCCACGCACCCCCTACCGCCTCCAAATCCACCCCCCGTCCAAAAACAAAAGAAAAAAAAAGAGGGAAGAAAATGGGCCCTTGACTCCAGGGGACAGCTCTGGGGAGGGTGGTTTTAATCACTATTTCAGCTGGTGAAACCCGACAGCATCCACACTGCTCAGCCGAGCTGCTGGTTGAAAAACCAGACTGCAGCACATTTCGGGTGGTGGCAGATGAGCCACTTAAAATGGGGCACATGATCCCCTTCCCTCTCCCCTCCCCCTTTCCCAGCAGGTCTCCATCTAGGATCTAGCTTGACGATACTTCTCCAGGAGCCTCGCCGCACACCATCAAGGCAAACAGAGATTTCACCCTCACATGCTTTTCCAATAAACACATAAAACCCCTGCTATCTGTTTAAAAACCGAGCCTCGTTTTACCCAATTGAATACATCCAGGCATTCATTCTGCACCCAGCCGAGAAAAGGGCATTTACCTCTTTGCTAGGTGGCTATTAATATGCAGTAAAATTATAGCTGTACAACGCCAAATGTAATTGCCATAGATCATTTAGAGCAGATCCAGCAATTCAGCTGCTGGAAATGCATGCTCTGTGAATAACCATGCATCTGGTACAATGCTCTCTACTACAATAACCTGAAAGGAGACAGAAGCGTCTAGTACTAGCTGCAATTAGTAATGCTATAGATGAAAAATAAACAGTCAGTAAGCACGAAGCAGCAAGGTCCTATGAAATATAGTGATCATTTCGGTCTGCAGCGATACAAATAACCCAACTCCCACACACAGACAATTTTTATTTAAAATACATTGTTAAAAATGCACTTCTTTCATTATCTACTTTCAGAAGGTCCTTGTTACAAAAGACGGTTTTGCCAAAATCAACGAATGTAGAAGAACTCTTGCACCAGTCAAACACGGACAAATATACAGAAGGCTGGGGGGCGGGGGGAAACATTTGCTTTACTAGGTATTATCTTGGCACCCCTGGAATCCCTCTTTCTACTCAGCAGCAGACACCTGCTTTTACCAGGGACTGCTGACTGGAATCAAACTGGACGAATAGAGCCAGCAATGAACCACAACAGGGTGTGCATTAGCAGGCTCCTGGTGCACGCCTCAAGTGATCAGAGGCATTCAGCCAGGCACACCAAAACCTGTTCTGCTAATGCACCTCCTGATGTGGCTTACTCCTGGGATGGTTGCGTGTGGCTTCATCTACTTCTAATTTCATCACTTAGCATATCCCCACACTGTGTGCTACAAGTTGTCCCTGAAAGCAAAAAGACTGGCAGAAAGGCTATAAATGGCACTACACTGAAGTGTGCTACAGCTGGTGACAGAGGAAGGACCAGTTCTTTGCTTTTGAAGTGTTTCTTTCAGCCATCTCCCGTGGGCCAAAGTTCATTTTCCAGAATGGCTATCAAAACTATTTTGAACATGCACTGACATGCCACGAACTTCACCTGGCTGGAATCACAGAATGGTTTGGGTTGGAGCGACCTTAAAGACCATCTAGTGCCAACCCCCCTGCCAGGGTCTGGGACAACCTTCAACTAGACCAGGTTGTGCAAAGTCTCATCCAGCCTTGAGCACTTCCAGGGATGGGGCATCCACAACTTCCCTGAGCAACCTGTTCAAGTGCCTCACCACCCTCTCCGGGAAGAATTTTTTCCCTCCCTTCCGTCCCCATTGCTTCCCTTTCAATCAGGCCACCCGGCTAAGAGAGAGAAAGCAGGCTGTGTCAGGACATTACAGCAGTGCTCGCTCAGGCCTTCAGCTAGACAGCTTGCAACTCACCTGCCTGAGCAGGAAAAGGGGTGAGGGGAGTGAATGTCTCAAAACCTTACCCCAGTCACTAGACACAATAAACATAAAAACCAGCCATGTGTCCACAGCTTGTCTCCTGCTGTTGGGATCCTGGAGCGTGTTCAGTGGGAAGCCTCGAAGATCTGTTAATGTCAGACCTGTTAAATAGCTAAAAATTCATCCAAGCTGTAGTCCTAGTCCTGGCGGTTCACTCTCTCCTGTGTGGTAGGATGTGCTGGAGGCAAGTTACCACGTGCTAAAAGATGCCAGCTACAGCAACAACAAAGGAAATAGAAAAAAAACATCCCAGTATCACCCCAGTGTCATGCAAGCTAGTATTTCAGCTCAGAATGGTGAGCAGCATCAAACACAGCGTGGGCGAAGAGGTGAAATTGCCTCCTTTCCTTGAGAAGTCACCTCAGACCTTCTTGGTCAGAAGTGAATCTAATGGAATATGCATCCCACATCCCCTCTTCAGGACTTTCCTTTGCAGAAAACAAGATCACAATCATTGCACAACCTAAGAGGTGGAGAACTATGGCAATGGTTTGCTGATGGCTGTGCTGGTTTGTAAAACATGCACAGGGATAACAGCCCATTTAAGCCTCGTGGAAGTCAGCAGAAGCTGTGTGTTTAAGCAGAGGCAGGATTTTATAAATTCTTCAGACCTGTGACACCTTTTTTTGTCTGTTGCGTAGCCAGATTTTGGGGGTAATCTGTAAAAAACCAAAAAGGACATAGACCTACTTCTCCAAATACTTTCTTGAATAAAGCATTTAATTAACTCCCAGCATGTGTTTTCTAGGACTCTGGTCTTGCAAAGTGCAATAGGACCACCACCTACTACACCACTGAAGCATATATGTGCACACGAAATTCCAACAGGCACCACCAAACTCTTTAGCTCAAGGTATTTTTGAAGCTTGACAACAGATTGCGTTACTCATTCACTGCGAGCGCGCTTTCTAACTATGTTATCTCAATTTCACTTAGAAATCAAGAGAACCTTCGTGAGCTCTCAAAAACTGACACCGGATTGGAAGTATGTGCTGTCGGACAAACATACAGAGCTTCATGCAGTTCTGCAGTCACATGAGATTCCTGTAATAGAAGGCATGCAGTGTTGCTTAGTACGTTGGGAAAAGCTCGCGTGACAGGTTGCAGATTTCTTGTGCCTCTAGTCATTTTTCACTGAAACAAAGCTAGCATATGAAGTTTATTGTGTTTTGGAGTTATGGAATGATTCAGATGGAGGCACAACTGTGTGACAAGCTAACTGGTGATGTATTTTATCATAATCTTCTGTAAAAGAGATCAGTCTTAGGGTTTGTTTTTATTTTTAAACTTTTTTCCATTTTTATGTCCTACGTGTTACAAACAAATTAATCATGCATAATTTGCAGATGGACTTAAAAAATACTGCACTTCTATTTAAAATGGCACTTTAAAATATGTGAATGTAGACAAATTGCTCTAGTTTCAAACACTTCCCAGGAAGAGCTGAAATATTTATTCCAGCTACAACATCACAAGTAAAGGAAAATTAACCAAGCAATTTGCATACAGCTTGCACTGGTAGCTCAGATTTGATAAAAAAATGAAGCTTTATGCTATTCCCACTGAAGTCAATGAGAATTTTGCAATGGACTTCATTAGGATTAAGATCAGGTACCTAAATCTAAGATTCTTTCTTTGGAGGAAGATCAATGAACAACCCTTTAAAAATATAATCTGTTGCTAGAGGGGCTGAGGAAGGTATTTTTTTCCCACTAAAAGCAAAGCACCATTTCTTTGTGTTTGACATTTCAAATCTCCTCTTAGTTTCTTTTAGAAATCCCAGAGTGTTTGATGTGCCATATCTGTGTATCTTGAAAAGGATATTCCAGTGTGGAGTTCCTCACCCCCCGCAAAAAAAAAGTCATCTGCTAGCCCCTAAGATCAGAAACTGCAGTTCCTGCTCAGCTGTGCCTCTCAAAAGAAAATGAGAATGAATTTGAATTCTAGCTTTGACAGCTAACATTGGTGCAAATGGTTTCTCCTGTTGTAGCCCTTTCCTTAATTTATGTTTATAGGCGGGAGGACCGAGGGATTTTCAGGTCAACACGTTGGAGGAATAGTGGGCTGTTTCATGGGCTAAAGGGTGGCTGGCAGCTCAAAAAGGATGATCCAAAGTAAGCCAAAGGCCGCACAGGCGGCCCACCCCAGTACCGTTCTGACTCAGTCATACTGCAGAAAACAGTCAAAGAGCTGTGACAGATTGGGAAATGCAGGCAGCAGGCAGCTCTGTTGCTCTGGACAGAAGCACGCCTCTGATGTAGGAACTTAGCATCGCGGTATTTTTTATAATACATACGTGTGGTGTGCACGTTAAGGCAAAGAAGCAAAAACAAGCAGTGGAAATGAAACAGCAGTAAGAAGAGAGAGACAGCACGAATGTTGTGAGCTGCGGTATTAGGATGGGACAGAGAAAAAATGGTGAGAAAAAGAAGAGGAAGGAGAGTCCCAGGCAGGGAATGCTATGAGTGGGTTATCTTGAGATCTGTGATTCATTGTGGGGAATGTGCACTACCTACACATATTAGAGTACCGTAGGGAAGAAATCAGGCTGAGGAAATTCCGAAATCTTTCAATAGGATTTATGAGCTTTAATAATCCAATGGCTCAGGGTCACCTAAGAGCCCAGGAACTGCTTTGCTCATAAGTATGAGTGGCTCTAAGGAGACATATGACAAACACAGCATCTACAGGAGGGTAGTTACAGTCCTTGGCGTAGGAGCCATAAGAATCACAAACAACTTTGCTAGCACAAAGTAGTTTCCTGTCAAGATCTCACCAAGAAAAGCCTCTATTGCAGCCCTTTGTCTAAAGTAAAGTGTAAAAGCATAGCTTTACTTCCAGCACACCTAGAGAGCAAATTGTCACCAAGCTTTGGTGACAATTTTCAGCTGCCACAGTAAGATGTGGGTAGTACAGGCTTTCCAAAGTACATAGTGCCTCTCTCTGCTAAACCATCACTAGACATACATCTGTCCTTGAAGTTTCCTGGCAGAAGGGAAGCTGGGGGACTGGTACACTTCTTGAGTGAGTAAGTGGGTCTAGCAAATGACAGGGAGGGGAAAGAAGAAAAAAAACCACAATCTCGAGAGGAATCCCCATTTACCTTCTAGAAACCCAGCCATTTCAATATTATGAATAGCAGTAAATCATTGTTACGGAGTTGTAGGCTTGGTTTAACACTCAAAAGCAACACCAGTATATTTTAGAGAAGACTATCATCCCGGCTGTAAAGAGACAGAACAATGATACAGACCAAGAGGTTTGAGGAGTCTGGGTCTTGGTGAAATTCAGCACGTCTGTTCTGTGTTTCAGCCAGGTCACATAGATGCAACACAATGCATTGCCTGTTAAATAAGCAGTGTCACTGTGTAGATCAGATACCGTATGAAGACTTAGAGGCTGAAGCTGGCAAATGATTTGGAGGTAAAGAAGACTTGCCAATCAGCCCTTATAACCCAAAGTACTCACCAACTGCTGATTTCTGTCTTTGAAATTCCCCTAAACCTGTTGCTGTCTTAACTTTTGCTTCTAGAAACATCTAGTCTTCTCTAAAATGCATGTTTTGAATGTAATAGATTGAGAGAAACTTCCCATTGACATCAGGCCCATATCTACCTCACAGGCATTTTTCACAAATCGCATGATATCATACTAGTATGTTGATCTTCCACCAGATACCATTTTTCAGTTTTCCTTTAAATATTTTTTAAGAATTCTGCTTCATTTCTCCCATCAGAATCTTTAGAAGGGATCCTGGCTACCGCATCTGTGCAAGTTGAATGTGTTGCTTTCCTGCAGCCCACCCTACCTCACTGCAGTATGCTCTGAGATTCACACTCGACAGGAAGCCACAGCACTGGCCTCCAATGAGCAGAACGCAGACACGTATTAATCCTGGGATTTCAAGCTTTTCTGCCACCCACAATGCCTAAATGTTGACTTGCATTTGAACTCTAATGTGGAGGAAGCCAACGGGGAACTCCCAGAGGGTGGCATTGTCCTTGACTTCTATACAGCTGCTCCCACCTCAGACCTCCTGTGGATGCAACTGCAAGGCTGGGCTGGTAGCTCGGGACCATAAACATGAAGCGATGGACTTCACTACATTACTATAGAGAGACTCAGAAAATATTTCTCTTTTAGAATTCCCTATCCTAAATCTGTTTGTAGAAGGCTGGGCTCTATCTTTGCTAAGGTCACTCCCACTTAACAGAGATACTGTGTGAGTCTAAACAGGGTAAAAACAGAATAATGGCTTCAAGATGTGGCCGCCAGTACTGTGGATAGTCACATCTTAAACACTGCTGTACTACGCATAATTAAAAGAGAAGTCGACAAAAAATCTGCCTTATCTAAACAGGGATAAACTGCCAGATTACAGACTAATTCTCAAACCCTGTAATCTATACACAAATCGGTGGAATTGCATTAAAGGTAAAGAAAAGAAAGGCTAGTTCTTATTCTGTAAACTTGTGACCATCTGGGCTTACCTCCCACCCCAGTCCCCACCTTTATTAACCTGTTCAGTTAAAGTTAAGCATCAAACCACAAACACTGGTCATGAATGCTGCTCAAGAGGAGGTGAAGAGATCCTCTACAATAGAGGGTGTTAAGAGCATGACATAATTTGCTGGCAGATCAGTTCCCCTCACAATCCATGAGACATGAAGTAGCTGACCCCTTTAAGACCACACTATGTTTTATGTGCTAAACAGTGTGCAGATGTGCCAAATCACAGGAGAAACCTGAAAAAAACCCCAAACCAAAGCAAAAACCCCAACCTGTGCTAAATGATGCTTTCCAAAACCAGCCCTTTACAAACTAATATATCTGACAACCTCTTTTTGCAGCTTATGTATCATCACATTAGTTTTGTTCATGCTCAATAGCAGTGACCAGAAAAGGCAAAGACGTAACCATAATTTAGCACAGTCACTTTGACTCTACTTTAGACTGTCCTACCCAAAAATCCCAATAGCAGCAGACCTACAGTAGACAGAGAATAATTCTTGCTATGTGGCATTGGAAAACCCTCGCAAGTTCTGTCAGTGGTGATAAAACTAACAAAAATGTGGCCTTTGTTATGTGACTGGGTTACAGGTTTTTCAAGGAGCTATGGGTTAAAACCCTACCGAGGTAGTCATATGATAAGGTGTGGGGATTGCTATGTTGCACTGCTCCAGTGGGCTTTCTGTTCCCCCACCTGGCTGCCATTACAACCTTATCATGTCTCCTGTACCTATGAGCAGAGCATACTGCTTTCCAGCACACCCTCACCTCCCCAGTTTCACTCATTTGGGACCACTGTTCATTTCCTAAGCCTCTTAGCAGAATATGAGTTTGATTAGCATCAATTTAGCAACTTCCAGTGTTTCTCTTGAACACTTTGGAATCAACTTTTGTGTTGGCTAGTGGACTGTAGAAAAGAGACAGCAAAGACTGAATGACTGCTTATGTAAAAGTTAGGTTCATTCAGCACAAAGTGATGAGGGCAGTATGAAACTCCATAAAGCTGGACTTCATGGACAGAGTGCCAAGACAGATACTTAAGCTTCCAGCGCTTTGAGGTCTTGGACCTTTCAGGTCTCAGACTCTTAAGCAAGGTTATTTCTCAGTCACTGCCCTTAAAATCATACAGTTCCCCCAAATTTCCTCCAGCTGCCGCCTTTTTGTTTCTCCTTGCCTTATCCACTAGACATATTTAAATTTTCCTTTGTTTGGAATCTACATTTTTTCACACCCTAAAATTATAGCCTTTGCAATGCACAATACTGTAGAAAGTCCCTTCATTGAAAGAGCAGAACATGGTACAATTTTAGCATCATATAATTTCCTGCATAATTGTTAAATCATTTTCTTTCTTTTCTCCCTCCCCCTCTCTTCTGCATCTATTTTTTTCCCCTAAAGGAAAAAGATTCAGAGTGCACATACAGAGAGAGAGAGAGAGAAAACTTAACGGCCCCATAATACTGTGCTACACCACACCTCACCTTTATTGCACTAACAATCTTGCATCAGTGATGGGACTCTCCCTAGCTATTGCTTCGGCCGCTCAGCATTGGACTCCGTACTCTGCAAGGCACTATTGGTTCACAAATGCAAACCTCCATGTGTGTTTGTGACATTGTATTCCCAAATATCACATCATAAAAAAATATTAAAATAAAACCGTTCATAACATTTTCCTGTGCACCATCTGGGCCTTGCAAGAAAGCTGACATTATCTGTCAAACTAAAGATAACCACATTTTCTCTCTTTTGTATCGTTAATGTTTGTCATCGCAAATTTCGCTTTAATGCTCCAATTACATTATGACATTCTTACAAACTGAATGGCACTAATGACTTTCATTATTATTTACACACTTCCTTAATTATAAGGCTCTCCCTCTCATTCACAACATGTTCTCCCTCATAACACTCACTCTGATATAAAGTTAATGAATTTTAAACTTTCTATTACATAAAAGCTCATGATTAATTACCCAGCTTCCCAATCTTTTTGTGATACACAATACATGGCTCTCCCGCAGTGATGCAGCAAAGGGGGAGAAGTATGGAACTTTTATTCCCTCCTCGGTGAAAGCAAATAGAGAGATAAATAGAGTATCTTTCTCTTTAAAGTAGCATATGCAAATTTAATTGAAAACAAATATACATCAAACCATTCCTCATGAGAAATCTAAATCTCTCTATATTAGCAGCATGTAGTAAACAGGATAATAATGCCTATTATTATCATCTTGAATTTTTTATGACAACAATTTTTTCATCTAGTTCAAGCAAATGAGACAGTAGAAGCAAAACCACGTCTTCTACATAAGACATCTTAGTGTTGTATGCTGTATCACCAAGATCAACTATTTATGTGGTTTTAATTATTCAAAATATCGGACTCCTCCACTGATAAAAAAAGACAAGACAAAAAAGCCCAAGGTTGCACCACAACAGATGAAGGGCAGTCGTGACAAATATAAATTACTGCACTTCAGACTGACAAAGGTAATTCAATAAACGAGAGCCTCGAAGACTTTGAAAGACATTGCAGGGGCACTGAACAGCCTAGCAATGTAATTCAGAGCTCAGTATTTAAGCACTGATACAGGCTGCAGTCTGCACAACCTGTGCATGTCTCAATGCCTGTGCTGCCAACAGAAATTGGTTTCTCGCAGCCAAATGTAAATTTACTGACAGCCACAGGCAAAAAAAATGGGTTAATTAAAAAGTATGGCTACACTTACCCCATTTTCTGGCAAGTAAACTTGACCTTAAGATTACAGGGAACCTGTGCATATGAAAAATTTATTTCCTGACCTTCCAAGGGAAGCTCCCTTTTATGTCTTTCCCCTGTTAGTAAAGCAGGAGCCAATATCTATGCAAATATGTACATAATCCAAATAGGGATATAGTCCCAAATGGGACAAAAGCACATCCTGTCATGACTGAATCATATATAGTCAGCTACAAATGATATATTCGCTTAAACCAAGCATGGGACACCTAGAGATGAAGATTCATTTGCCAGAGCCATTTAACTATGTGTTGCCTTTACATTAACTCCTACTGCTGATCTGCTGGTAGAATAGATAAGAAAATAGGCAGGGTTTTTTTGTGAGGAAAGCCTGTTCTCTTTCAAATTCAGTTTGTTTTCTTTTTACTACTGTGTGCTTTAAATTTCTAATAATTTACTAGTGTCACAGAAAATACCAGAATATTAAATTAAATAATTCCCTGAAAGTTCAGTGCAACACAGTGATAGTATGCAACTCCAACCTTGTGGAAATCCTGAGAGATGCTAACCATACTTCGATCTGGTTTTGAACACCTCTTGATGAATATGGCAACTATGTGGTCCTACAGAGCAACCAACTTAAAAAAAATTGTTCTTAAGGCCTGATCCAAGGCTCAAAGAGTAAACTACATGATCATCCTACAATCTTCAGTTAAGGTCTCATTTCAGTGCTGCTACTCAACAGCATTTCTATTATATGAATTACAAAACTCTCTAACATCAGAGAATGTTCTGTAGTTAAAAAAAAAACAAAACAAAAACAAAAATAAACCAAATACCTGCAAACCAACCAACCAAAAAAAAAAAAACAACCCCAAAACACCCAAAAACAAAGCTTGAAGGAATTGAAAATGGGTCCTTCCATTCTCTTTAATGTTGTCCTGCATGCTGTGTATCATAAAAAAGTTATTAGGAGTACATCCTGAAGCAAAAAGTATAAAACACTTCTATTATTTCTTTCAACCTGTAGCTAGAAGCCAGGCTTTAGAGGGCAGGCAGACTCTTGGCAGAAGTATAAGAAATAGCAGAGATGGAAGAGAGACAGATGTAGCAAGAGAGTAGGTCTCAGAATAACATTATTTTTCTGATTCTAATAAAGTCCCTTTGCTTGGCATTCAAAAAAACAACTGTCAGCTTCTGCGCTATTCCAGCTTCAATCAACATGTGATTCGGGGATTTGCCATTTGCCCTTAGATATTGTAAAACTGCTCTGTGTAAATAGATAGAATACTCCTGAAATCCGTTTTTCTCAAGATTCACCTGCTTTCTGTGGCTATTGCAGTTTTTCTTTTGTTGCTGACTCTAGGGTCAAGAGCACTGCACTAAGATATCTATAGGATATGTAAGTTTACATTCAGAGCCTCCTGACATTTTGGGCAGGGAGTGTCAGGCTTTCACAAGGGGCCAGATTATAGTCCTCAGTCACATTTATATGCCCATCAAGAAATTTCAGAACAATTCTGTTGAGAGTCAATTGAATGCATGCACACAAAAAGTCCTTTGAACAGTGTAATAGGCATCGTATGTGCACTTGAAAGATTGAACCATGACCCTAACCTCTGCTTTATTTGTTGACGGTTTATGTTGCAGATAATTTTCCTTAAAATACAGTGAACCACAGTAGCTGTTAATCTTGATGATTGTTTTCATGTAAAATAGTTTCTGTGTTCAGACACATTTTCCATATTATCCAGAAATAATTGTACTCTAAAGAAAATGGTGTAGTCCTTGGGTTTCTTCATGTACTTGACTATTAGCAATAGCACTTACACCAAAGAAATGAGACATCACAGTGTAATACACAAACCTAATAAAACAGTGAAGCTGATCTTATACAAAGATATTAAAACACCTGGAGAGGGTTGATAATGTCAGAACAGGTAAAATTAGTCACAGTTTACTAAGTGGCATGAGGGTTTGCAGTTACAATTTTATGGCTCATTCCTAATGCAGCCCAAACTTGTGATAAGTTTACAGCCCACGGGATCAACTGATTAATATAGCAATTAAAAGATAAATGTATTTTAATGACATATGGCATTATCCTTATGCTATGTAGTTTTCAACACTATTTTGTTTATTGTAATATTTATGTTACAAAATTCTAGTTGTCTACGATAATTAAATGTGTTTATATTACCACATTCTCCCCAAAAGAAGTTAGGCACAGGCTCTCTGAGATTCCTTATAAAGAGGAGAAGATTTATTAAGCAATTTGAGAGTGAGATGAGCATGGTGAACAGGAGCTTTCTTTCAAATCTGCAACTGTACTCCATAGCCCTGTGATCCACTGCTGTAGGAGCAGGTGAGACATGAAGCCTTCTCGCTATCTTGCCTTTTCTGTCCATGTCAGGAGAGCGCTGTGGCTCACAGAAGTGTATGATGGAGAGGGCAAGTGCTTCATAAGCATGGGGATAGGGCAGAGAGAAAGGCAAGATGCCACTATGAAAAGTAATTAGTGGCAGTGGGGAGTAATCTGTTGAAGCTTGTTCTTACAATTGATTTTGTTGTTACACGCTATATGAGATCTCCACAGCCCAAGAAAGATGAGCCATGCATCACCTGAGAAAACTGCATGTGAAGCAACATCATTAAGCAGGAGCGCGGTCTTGACTTCAAATATCAGGGCTCTGATCCTGAGTCAACCTTTTATTTAATGGATAACTTTGGGCAATTCAAACCATCTCCCCTTGTTTATTCTTCACACCTGTTTCTTCTGATCTTTCTTGTGGCTACTGTAATTCTCTGGAAAGGACTATCCATCATTAGAAGTTTATGTAATTGGTAGTCTGTAAAAATGTAACAACCTATTTCCCAGTCTGAAAATAGTTTCATTGAAAACAATGGGAATTTTACACTGATCTCAGCAGCAATCTTGTTTGCCAATAATATCATCTGTATGTAGTCTTTTGAAATGTTTGGTATTGATTAACACAGTTTTTAAAAGCACAAACAAGAAATTATTCATTTTTATTTATAAAGTAATTATAGTAAGTGTTTATCACAGGCAGACTCTTTTCATACAAATCATAATACTTAGAAAATAAGCCAACAAAACCCCAACAGACCAGCTTTTCCTTGTATTATAGCTGTAATCACTTTCATATAAACGTAAACAAAACAGGGAACCTCTTTCCTGAAATACCTAAGAAGTGAGATGAGCCCTGCAGATGAAGAAAGACAGTGAACCCCATAAAAAAATAATACCTTCATGGAGAGTATCTTACTAATAGCTCCCCTGCACTAAAGGCCTCTGACTGTTTATAATACAAGTATAATGGATGAATGGTGCTAAATCTGCAGAAGCAAAATTAGAAAGCTCACCAATTTTTGATAGAACTGTTCATCACTGGAGGATCTAGATGAATTTGATTCAGAGAATATCAAGAGAGACCCAGACATTTGGAAATATTGCAAATAATGTCCTTAAGTCATCATACCTTCCTATGGAGAAAAGCACACATTAAGGAAATTAACACAATAATTTTGTAGTTTTTTACTGCAGGTGCTGCAGTAAAACCTTAGCTATACACTGATTTCTACTTGTGTATATCATTCTTACTATTTGTACAACACTTGCATTTTCTGTGTCCTGCCTTTCTCCTACCAGGAGCTGGCAGCTTTTAAGACTGACAGGGCAGGAACCCAGCCTTGCATACCTGAGCATCACAGCCAAACGTGGTGCGCTTATTTCCACAACAGCAGCAGGGGAGTCATAGCACGGCCAGCGGTAAAAGCATCACAAACCCCTAAATAGCAGAGTTCTTTCCTTTTAATCGCAGTGAGCAGCATTTTTTTTCAAGGGTGAGCATTTCTTCAGTGTTCCCTGTAGGCCTTTTGTCGGCTTTTGTGCACTCCTGGTTGTTTTGCTGATGTTCTTCAACAAACACGATGACAGCAGGTAAAGCCATATATATCCACACATCCATTTGAGAAAAAGATCAGAATTAAAAGCAGAAAATATTTCAATGCCAGTCTTCCTCACAACTTTTATTGAACACCTGTGAGGAAGGTGGCTGACAGCTGCCTCATGTCTAGAGCAAGATGCCTGCTAAGAGTGCAAGAAAAATTAGATTTTCTAGTGATACTGAACTTCATTCACAAAGCATGAGAGTAGCACACCCTTGTTGGTCCTTGTGCTGGTTTTGGTTGGGGTAGAGTTAATTTTCTTTACAGTAACCTTCATCGTGCAATTTGTGCTGGAAACAGTGTTGATAACAGAGGGATGTTTTTGGTATGGCCAAGCAGTGCTTACACAGAGTCAAGGCCTTTTTTGTTCCTCACCCCACCCCACCAGCAAGTAGGCTGTGGGTCACAAGAAGATGGAAGGGGCCACAGCTGGGACAGCTGACCACAACAGACCAAAGGGATATTCCATGCCATGTGGAGTTATGATGTTAGTCTTCCCAAGTAACCGTTAAGTGTGATGGAGCCCTGCTTTCCTGGAGACGGCTGAACTCCTGCCTGCCAATGGGTCATGGTGAACGAATGTCTTGGTTTGCTTTGCTTGTGTGCGTGGTTTTTGCTCTACCTATTAAACTGTCTTTACCTCAGCCCATGAGTTTTCTTACTTTAGCAATTCTGTCCCCCAACACACTGGGACAGAGTGAGCAAGCAGCTGTGTGGTGCTTAGTTGCCAGCTGCAGTTAAACCACAACAGTTCTCAAGATTTATGATTTATGCTCTCTGCCTCTTTTCCATTAACTCCATTACCCTTTACCTCTAAAAACTAATCTCTTTCAGACTTTCTTTGCCCTTCTATTTCTCCGTGTTCCTGTCCTGTGTCCCATGCTTTCTCCTTTTCCCTCTCTCCATATTCATGCCGGAGGGTATATCATGATAAGGTTCTCTAATCAATCGTCTGACTCATTGCCTTATGGCAGAATATTGCCATGGCTAATGACTAATATGACTGCAGGATTTCCAAATGTCATCTTGTAAGATCTTACAGATTGCCTGTTAACTGTTTTTCAGCCTTATCAGGATTAGCTGAGTAGCACAATAAACCAGCAAGATTTAGCACAGTAAAGTAATTTCTTAACAGCTGATTTCTATTCATAGGTATAGCCTGAATGAAACAATATAGGACAAAGTATTTCCAAACTGAGAAACGGTCCATTTGTGAACAGCTTTTCCTATGTTAGTCAAAGTGTTTATTTGCACAGTGAATGACAAAAAATAGTGCCTGAATCTTTCTAATTCTTGAAAGATGGGAATTGATATTTACACTCATATTCTGATTCATTATAAAAGAACCAATGCGTGAAACTGCCAACAAAACCAGACACTGCTAGATGCATTTCATTTGTTGCTTTTTACTTATGCATACGAAACACTTTTTCTTCCACATTACAATTTTGTGATGAGCAAAAGGAGTACCACAGCACATTTTCTCTCTGCAATTCCCATGTCCCTGAAACTGAATCTAATATTTGCAGTTATTCTATGATAGCAACTAAGCTTTATTTTAGAATGATGTGAAAGCAACATACTCACTTTGAATAATAAGAATTTTTCACATTGACAAGGAATTATCACAAAAAGCACTAATAATAATCACAAGGGTAATTGTAGATGATTTTAAAGTATGACAATATACAGAGGATGCTTTGCTACAATCCTAATGATGCCTAAACATGTCCAGTATTATTTACAGACATAATAGTTCTGTTATTCTTTTCTTGCCCTACTCATGTATATAGCATGGAACTGCAGACTTTCTGACCCTTTCGCCTTTTTCAAATACCTGTGCTGCATGAACAAAGAACTTGCTAATCATTGAATTTTGATACTTCCTCTGAGCAATCAACTGTTACAATCCTGCAGTTTGACCTCTCCTGAAAATGCAGTAACGTTCAACCAGTTCTCTTGCATAAAACTAATTTCAGCATTGACAAATTTCCCAGATACCTGTATATAAATACTTACTGATGCCTTCTTGACCAACTCATCTGGTCACCTTGCCACTGACGATAAAATGACATCGATGTGAAACGAACATCCTCAGAGATATTGTGAGAAGAGTGAAATGTCAGGGGGTGCTATTTTTTTTTTTCTGCTGATTTTCAGTGAATTAACAAGAAACATTATCTTGGCTATAAAAGAACAGGGCCCCTAGCTAGAGAAGGAGACACAACATCAAACTGGGAAGTGTACTGTAAAGATTAGTGTGTCAGAAAACCAGTGAATAATGTCACGAGACCTTAAACTAGCTAATCTCATTGAGACAGCTTGTTAGATCATCAGGTTCCTAGCCGAGAAACTTGCTTCCATTACTGCTGTGTTTGTGGTGTCAAACCCAATTAGTGTTGCTCCAGATGAATTTTCATTCATTAGTATTGGAAAGCCAAGTAGAAAAGAAATGCAGTGGAAATGACTTTGTTTCCCTTTCACTAGCAGAGTTTTCTCTGTACTTAGGTATCACAAATATGAAAGCAGACACCGAGACCTGTGCTAGTAACTGTCACAGCTCTCTTCCTTCCCTACAGCCCTGCTAGGTTGAGCTTCTCAAACACCTAGCCTCTAACACAGAAGCAGTAAGGAGCCACACCATATTAAGCTGAAAAATCCAACACAGCAGGAAAATTTCCACCTCTCTACACAACCAGTGCAAATTTGCTCTCACCCTTATCTCAGCCAAAATAGGGTATGCCCTCCTTCAGGCTGCCAGCGTTTCTAGTTCATTCCATGTATGTGGGGTTTTTTACCCAAAGCTGAACATGCAAAGGTAACCACTGCATCCTGTGGGTCCACCTCAGCATGCTTACATAAGGTTACCCTATCTTACAATACAAGAGTCACCTCACTACCAATATTTCCTCAAAAGCCAGCATATGGTAGAAAAAAGTAGAACTTTGGCAGCTGGGGTGAAATCAAAGCCCT
Organism: Rhynochetos jubatus; assembly: GCA_027574665.1. Lineage (NCBI taxonomy): Eukaryota > Metazoa > Chordata > Aves > Eurypygiformes > Rhynochetidae > Rhynochetos > Rhynochetos jubatus. The sequence continues at coordinate 35,080,645 of CM050653.1, forward strand.
GCTGAATTCATGCCCACTGATTTCACCTGAGCCTAATTTTTACCACCCATCTTTACAGGAGCATTATACAACGTTGGCTAATTTAAAAAAATTGCTTATTTCCTGTTATGCAATGAAAAACTTCTGATCTAACCTCATGCAGTGCACCTAATAAACTGCTACAGAAAACTGCTGAAATATTAAGGCTGTTAGGTTGTCTCAGTTTTTAAGAGTAAACACTGCAGTCATTTTTATTTTTTTATCTCAAATGCAAAAATTTTCAGGTGTTGAGTTTGTAGTGGCATTTTCAATATTCCTGAAGCATTATGAGGGGAACCTGTGAATTTTAAGTAGTGACAATCAATAACGTTTGAGAAATATATTAAAACTTAAATCTCAAGCCCATGATACTGGCAGAGCTGACACTTAGTACATACTCAGTCATCATAATTTTTATCATTTTTCCTACTTTGTGAAAACACTGCTGATCTTGTTTTGGCTGTCGACTGTCCAAGCGTACTATTAAACTCCCCATTTAATAAGATAAGCACTTTCTAATGGGATTTAAAACTCTAGGTGCAATGCAGTCAACATCAAACACTGGCATAACTCTCTTGCACTAAAATTCGTGTTTGTCATCAGAAGTGGGGAAAAGGGGTGGTTTGTTTTTTAAAGCATCTATAGCTCATGATAGCAAAGGTTCTATATTCAGGAACATGTTTTAAATTAACTTGGGGTGCTGTTAGAAAAGCCTACTCCCTCCAGCTGAACTGAAATTAGGTTGATTTCTTCCATTTTTTTAACAGTCAGATAATCTGAATGTTCGGGTTTGCATCTGTTATACAATTGCTTCTTTATTCTGAGTCATTTGGTAACCTCTAAAAATAGCTCACTCTTCTTGAATTAGCAGCACTGTGTTATAGATCATGTAGACAGAAAAGCCTATCTCCTTGCTTCTGCATAGCCAATATGCTACCAGGCTCCAGTATCAGAAAAGTCATTGCAGTGTATCTTGACTCTAACAGATGTTGCTGACAGCCCCTTTGAGAGCCGGAAGGAAAAATAAAGGGAAGAAAAGCAATGGATTACAGGCCAAAACAATTGCTTGGTTCCAACAGCAAAACTATGTCCATGAATGTGGACTGTGAGGTAAAAATGTTTATGGCAGCTTACTTTGGAGGCTCAATAACCTCCAAAGGTTGTTTTTTAAGGTCAGTATTCAACCACTTTTATTGCATCTGTACTAAAAGGTGATATTATTTTTGTAATACAGGAACAATCCAGTTTCAAGTTCCAGCTCTCCCAGTGATGTCCTGCACACAGGAGTCCCCGGAACAGAGGAATACATTCATTTGTTGTTCTGGAGTACTACTAAACTATTATTTGATACTCAGCAGTAGATGTTCTTCTAAGATTATTCCCACAGGTAAATTAGATTCTCTTTTGTTTTGCTTTTTAGCTATGTGATACATCTTGAGAGAATTATTTTCCAGTAACATCATCTGAAATAGCTTCACCAAGCTAGTGGGACGAGAAACAACAGCTGGAAAAATTGCAAAAGTCCTAGTGAAAGTTAAGTTTTAAAATATAATATAATCAAAGGCAGACAAGATCAGTCATGAAATTATAAAGGACTTTCAGTTGAATAACAAGTCACTGTTAACAATCCAAGCTTTGCTGAGAAATCAAACCAATTTGAGGACAAAAAAGAACAACGTGCTAGAATGTCATGCATCCAATATAAATATAGTCCCTGCAATTAATACACACACACACACAAAAAGATACTTTTCGTTGTTGCAGCTTGTGGGGAATCCTAGCATTTTCCATGTAATTCTTCAGAAAAAGAGACATGTAGTTACTTGTGTCTCACCCTCTTCTTTCTCATATTCTAAGAGGGTCATAATATTAATGGGATACAATACAGACTACAACTTTTCAATGGCAAGGCAAATAGGTTCATTTTGCTTATGCACTCAGTCCTTCCTGAAAGTGTTTGTTGTTATTATTTGATATTAGTTGCCATAAGAAAGTTTTCCTATTATCTATTCATCTTTGCAAAGGGCCTGATATGAACTTTCATCTCCTTTTTTTCCCCTCTCTAGTGTTCTGTCCAAAGGAAGTGTGAAATAATAGGAAACCTACTCCATTTCTACCACTAAGACCAGGATATCCTTCTCTGCTGGGCTGGAAGAAAGGATAGCTTTATCCTGGAGTGAGTCAGCTGTTTCTCTTTAGGACAAAATCCAGCTATGGGTTCCCTTTATGGGAACTGTGTCAGAGCCCATGCCTGCTCCAGACAGAGAACATAACCCTACTCTGTGCTGGAGTGGTGAAATGCTCCAAAACTCGCTCAGCTATTTGTGTGATTCATGGACTCATTGTACCATCATGCCACACGCCAAGGCAGATGCAGCATCAAGCCATTAAATCACCTCTCCGCTTAGCCGTGACACTGCCTTCTTGGTATTGTAGTAGTTTCAAGTGATCCATTCTACCTCAAAAAAAAAAAAAAAAAAAAAAAAGAAAGGAAAAAGGTCTCTGCAACAGAGGTGCTGCAGAAGGTCTGGGAAGTTTCAAACCAAGTTCTCTGTGTTAAGCTGATGCAATCAGCCACACACCCAAGGTCTACCAGCTCAGGAGGATTGAAGAATTTCATAAGTGATGTATGGTATACTGGTCTTCTTGTCCAGCCTCTTCTTCAGCCAACAAACAACTTCAGTCTCTATACCATGCTATATCCTAGTTTCAGGAACAATTTTCAACTGAGAAATTTTTTCTCCCTCTAGCTAAAAGCCTACAGAAATAAGGTGTCTCCTGGGGTCTACTGTGCTAGGGTTAGAGGTGTGGGGGGGATTTCTTTGGTTTTACTGCACTTAGATTTCCTGTAAAGGAAGGGGCATTTGTGAGATGTGCACACACACACACACAGAAATCACCATAGTGCATCTGATCTTACCAGAATCCTACCTCTGATCCTGAAGTGAACGAAAACAAATGCTTAAATAATTCTTCCCAAGCTCCTTCCCAGCACTAAACTTGAGATATTTTTGTTTATCCATATAAATGACCAAGATTGAAGTGTATGAATTTTGCTAATACCCCATAGAATGTTGACATCATGGCAAATAGTATTTCTTTTCTGATGTTAAACATCCCCATTTATAAATTACACCAACGTTGTCATACAGAGGCTCCTCATCTACCTGTTTGTGGCCTTTCACTGGTTTATGGACTTTTATGTCACCTCTGAGTATTCTTATTTGTAATCTAATCAGGTTTTTCTCTTCACATGATAGCTTTCCTAAGCCTTTATTAATTTTTGTCATTCTTTTCTGAAACACCCTCTAACCTCACAGAATCCTCTCTAAAATAAAGTGACCTGCTCTATACAGGTTACTCCAGGTGAAAATGTATTTATGTTACAGAACAACAGGTCAACATTTATCTTTACTGTTCCCAATCACATTCCTAATGCCTCATAATTCATCACGTTCCCATTTACTATTTCTAGCCACAGTAGACATTGCCAACAAGCCTGCATTTTGATGTCCATTTTCCCATCTTACCACTGTTAATGCAAAAGTCCTGTAAGGGCTGGCTAGTAAACAGGAGATATTTTTTGCAAAGATTGCCAAGATTCCAACATTCCACTTCAAAACAAGGCTCTCAAATATTTCAGGCAAGACACATGAGAGGAAGTGTGCACAAACCACACAAAAAAGCTTGAATGCTCTCCCTGGGCTTTTCACAGCCCCCCAGTGACCAGGAAGCCACCAGCAGCTCAGCTGTAGGGGATCGTAGCCTGAATCAACCAAAGCCATCCAACTTCCTTTCTTTCTCTTCTGGGGTAAAGATTGACAGATCATTAAGATGCAATTTCCTTTTTCAAGAACAGTTGTTTAGATTCTTTTGCAGACCTCCTACTATTTTATCATGGGGCATATATTGTAATTTCAACCCAAATATTTGGAGCAAATGTTTTCTTTGTCTATATACTCTTGTATATACATTAATATTGAATATAGAGAAGTTGCTAATACAGTAAGATTTGAGTTTAACCTTCACACAAAACACAAATTTAAGTGAAATAATCAAAATGGCCTTTTCTTAGAACAGTTTGTTTTAGCTAATTAAAAATCAGTGGCATTCTTAACATAAAGCCAATACCCTTTCATATCATCTAATTGTATGCTAAGTGTTCACTTTGTAACTTTTTCACGCTACGGTTTTCTGTATTTTTCAATTTTTTGTTTCATTCCATGAGGCAAAAGATGAAAGGAAAATGAACTCACAGCAAAGACTGAGCTCTAGTGAAGCAGTTGATTGTCTCTGGAGAGAGGTATTGAGAAAACTCTGCTAGCTTTCAATTGTTTCATGAAAACTAATTATTGCTAAATGACATTTTAAAATCTTGTGTGTATAATCATGGCGTATATATTAGGTAACCTTCATTTAAAGCTGGAGGAACATGTGAAACAGCTTAGGAAAAATACTGGCATGAATTTATACTCATTTATTCTATCCTTGCTATGATTTACTGAAAGATACTCTTCACCAAAGGCAGTTAGTAACAGGAGTAGCAGCTCAGTGGAATGCTTTTAGGAATGTCTGAAGACTACAGCCTCCTAAAGAGATGTTTAGAGATCTGAAATGAGAGTATTTCAAACCACCTCGTGATATCTTAGGTAAAAGGACACATCTTTCTGATTTTCAAACCTTATGGCTCAGAAGAACATTTAAAGACTTATGCATGCAAAGGTGTGTGACTACATACCCACAAACACGTGCACAAACAGAAGTTAGAAACTTCCTCCCACTTTTCTTGCTTAATCATATCATCCTAGACATCACACAAACGTTTGGCACCACAGCACAGCTGCCTCCCTACGTTATCTTTTCCATCCAGAAAGCAGCCCCGGTTCTGTAGATCCCTGAGCACAGAAAACACAGAACCGCGATTACTATTCGTGGCTGGTGCTTCCAACACACGGCTGTGCCATGTCTCTGAGACAGGAAGCACACTGTGCTCAGCAGTGCTCACAGGCAGGCAGCATTCTTCCTAAACCCTCTGTAAATCTTTGCTAACGCTATCAGCTGGAGGTCTTGCCGAACGTGTCGCAGAAGTCTGCTCTCCTATCTCCTGCTTTGAAAGTCTCATTTCAACGGAAAGCAAGCTACAGGCTTATGTAGAGTAGGGAATGTTGATCTATCAGGCACGGAATGAGTTTTAGGAGCATGGCTCATGCTGTTGGGATGCATCTCTGAGCCTGCTTTTATAGCAATCTCTTTTATTATTTATCTTTTAAGGAAAAAATTGTTCATTTGTGAAAATTCTAGAAAAGCTTTAGCTTTCATCATTCTTAAGAAGTCCAACAGGTTAGAAAAATTACAGGATAATCATAACAATTTTTATATCTTCTAAACTAACTGGTTTGTCTTTAAACAATCTTTGCTCAAAACCATTTCTTGGTACTTTTCAGAACCAAAGTATGTTCAGATTTCTGAACTCAAAACATGCAATCTGACTTGAAACTTCTATTTTTTCATATTCTGTCCAACAGAGATCTATAATAGATAGCTGTATGAATACATTTTCACTTAAATTAAAAGTTTATTTGTTTTTTCAGAGTTGTAAGAAGCTGGAAAATTCACTTTGTAACCAAATCTGCCACAGTGTCAGAGACAAGAGTGTGAGTTGATGAGATTTTCTGTCGTTTAACTTCCTAACACATTTCCTGAAAAATGAAGGAAACTGGAAATCTGGAACTGTGCTTCACAGCTGGGTTTTTCTCCTTCCATTTTGCTTCATGAGAGCAAGACAATATAAAGGGGGAGGCTGCTGAGTTATTGAACTGTCAGTTAACTTCTATAACACATAAGAATGCAAGGCTGAAGTACATCCAGCATTCTACCATAATGACTGATTGATGATTTCTTTAACACAACCGAGGACATCAATACACAGTTGGCCACAGAGATTCACAAAGAATAGACTTCTACAAAAAAACTGCTGCTGTGTTTGTTTCTGTTACTGTCTGGTTTTAAAATTATATCAAATAAATGTTTAGTCCTAAACAGAAGATATAATCTGGCACCTGTCCTAATAATTTCCGTTATCTTACAAATAAAGTATTAAAATGTGTAATTGCTGCCGATGTCAGGATTTCTCTTCAGGCATTTTATTTAGTACTTATTCTGTCCACCACTTAGTTTTATTATTTACATAAGTCTCCTTGGAAAGTTAGCTTTTTGGTTTTTTCCTTTTCCAGCATGACATATTTCCTTCCTGGTGTTTACAAACCACTGCTTTCAATTGCTCATTGTTACTGCTGTTTTCTTGGTTACAGCTTTTTTTTCAGCTCACCAGATTCCTTTTATTTGCCTAAGTAGGACCATTACAATGGATGGATGCTAAAATATCAACCCCCTCCATTAGAAACACCTAGAAAATATTTTTTATGTTGTAAATCACTATTATGGCACACTGAAACACAAGTTGAGGGCTCAAAAACACCCCACCCCCCAAAAAAATATGCACGCAAACAAAAGTGGCGAGATGGTAACTGTACATTAAATGGCAATAAAATATTTTTAAGATTTCCTGGTATTTTTCCATCACAGATGTACTTCATCTATCCACAACCTTTCCAGAAAACAGATGTTGCATCTAGAAGACACTTATGAAGCAAGACACCAACAAGAGGGGAGCAGTTGTGTGAACCCCGCTGATATGCAGATGCCATGTGTCGGGGAAGGCATTGGAAAGGTCAGGATACCATTGGTGAAAGAGACCATATGGGACACCATAGGTGAAAGGAGTGGGAATGAGCCAGATTTTGTGGTCTGCTGCTGATAGCCATAGGTGAAAGAGACCATCAGTGAGCAGGGTAATAAAGATCTGCACAAGAGTGGCTTCACTGAGAAACTAAACTCCCAGTTCTGGAGGAGGAGCCGCACCGTGGGCTTCAGCGTGTGTATCTGCGGAGTGAGGTGGAAAGGGAGAGGCAACTTTTCTTGGCATCTTCACTGTGTATGAAACAGAGGAGGGAAAGCTTGATTGCCAGAGGCATGGAGAGGCAAAGAACAACAGAAGGGGAGAGCAACATGCACGTACACCTCATGCTCTTCCTTGACTGTTTTAGTGTTGCACTTTTCTAATGCCATTTGCCAAAATACCCAAATTCTTAATTTGATGGTAAAAATGTACTTTTCACCTTTTAATTGTACCATATAAGTAGAATCTGACTTTTCAGAAAATGACTGCTTTTTTATTTATTTCTATCTTTCTGTGGTGAAATGACACCTCCCACGCACATACACAGATACGATCTCCTGCTATTTAGATATAGCATGGCCTAAAATGTTAATTAATACTGTAAAGCTGGTTTGCCTCTGAAAAGCATAGTTTGCCAACTGAAAAGCATCTTAGGCTGTAACTACTTTCTTGTTTTCACTTTTAAGCATGTTTCTCTACATTTGTGCCTAACTTAAGCTTGCAATTCTATTACATTATCCTTCCAGTTCCAATTAAACTCCTCATTGATGGAGGTGGCTCCCAGTGAATGACGCACTGGAAAAATAAGTAGAGAATACTGTGAATGGCAGTAGTAACATACAACTGCAGCATTTCATTTCCATCTCACTTACTAAGAATATCCACATATTTTGACTTCCCACCACGGCCTTTTCATTTCCACTTTTCTTTTTTAATTTACTGATTACTACTACACACCATATTGTAGCATAATGACAACAAAAAATTGCACCTGCTACATGAATTATGTATGCTGTCTTCAAAACTCCAAAGAAAAAGACAGAAACAGCAAATGATGTGGCTTGAATGGTGATCTGAGCGTTACTTGATGTAGCTTACCAGTCTTGCCCAGAGAAGTAAGCCCAAGGGGAAAGGAATATGGTGGACGGGAAGCCTTAGGGGTGCTCTGGGATGGAGGAACAGCCTCCCTGAAAGCTGTTCTAGCAGAAAATAAGAGGGAATAAAAGCCTAGTACACATTAATTACACTGCCAAGTGAATGAGGGTGTGAAAATAAGTTACAGATTACCTGAATTGTGAAAAATAAAGGGTGAAAGGTGGTTTCACATAAAATCTGGATCTAAAATGGCCCCATACATTGCAGAACACTACTGACTGCCTAAATACAATCTGCAATTTCCAAGCAAACCCTACAGAATCTCAGTGATAGATTCCCAACTACTCACTGTCTCACACTACTAGGGAATCCGAAGATGTGTTGTACATAGGCCAGATTTTCCAGCAGAGTCCCTGAGTGCTGCCATACAGAAGTCTAATCTGGGGCTGACTGAAAAAAGGTGGTCAACTCAAAAGGAGTGGGAATGAGCCAAATTTTGCGACCTGCTGTTGATGGCAATATCTAGACCTGTGAAGTCAGAAAAATGAGAGTTCTGAGTATCACGAGGTTGTGGGAAAGGCTCACGGCTAAAGGCCAGTTTTTGAAGATCTTTAACAGAAAATCCAGATACTATTACATCCTTTGTATTACATGATTCCTGCTGTTAAACAGCTCTGCTTCCATCACATGTGGAGTGTGTCATTGAAGGGTTGAAAGCCATGTACACACTAGGCTTGCCTATGAAAGCACACAGCCCTCTGATGAGAAATGCTGGATCCTGTTATGCTGTTCAACAATTCAGGCTAACTGAAAGTAGGTCTTGTTGTGTGAATTGTTCAGAGATTTAACTATAACAGAGAAATAACTGTGGTTTGTTTGGATTTTGGTTTTTGTGGGGGTTTTGTTTGTTTGTTTATTTTTACTTTACTAATCTTAATATCATTAAGATACAAAAACTCCCTAGAAAGAAATCAAGAAGGTTCAGTGCATCTTCTAAACCAGTGAATTCTATTTTTTTGCATGCATTCTTCCTCAGTCCCAAGGTAAACATGTACTACAGAGTTCAAGGAGTGTCTGGATGATGCTTGAAGTCATATGGTTTAGTTTTAGGAAGTCCTGCAAGGAGTAGGGAGGTGGACTTGGTGTTCCTTATGGGTTCCTTCCAACTTGAGATATTCTATGATTTCATGATTTCAGTGGACTCTTAAAACATAATTAAAATACAATCATATTAATGAACAACTGTACTGTGGGCATTACTAGACCCACATCAGATACGTAAGTCTTCTACACTATTGGGTCTTATGCAAAGAAACAGTTTCTCAGAAGAGGTGCTAACTGAAAATAAAATAAGTAAAAAAAAGCCAAACAATTTTTTAGTATATTAATTGGGAGACCCTTTTGTTTCTTAGTGTTTTCAACTGTCAACAAATTTCATTGTAAAACCCTGGCTCTGCTTTCATTCGACTTGGTTTCTCAAACATTCTTCATATGACCAGAGATGGCATTCTGTATCATGAGAAAAGACAGTTATCAAGGGGAAAACAACACCTAGAGGAAGTTTTGGCTTACTGGTGATACCCATATAGTGCCTGCTGTTTCTCGTTGCCTTGTTTATTTATCCCTGTTATCACTAGATCCAGTGGCAGAAAATAGTCAGGTGATCCTGACTGGGAATTAAAACAAACTTATATCTCACTTGCAGGACAATATTACTCGAGGCTCTTTCACTGAAAGGGATAGGCCACTATTACTCCTGGCATATCAACCCCTGCTTTGCTTGTCTCCCTAGATCACAAACAAAATTGTAATGCTCCTAGCCTTTTTATTAAGTTCTGATGCATTCCTGCAAAAGAAATTAGAGCCGTATAAGAGGAAAAGAAGATTCAGACACTCCCCTAAAAAAGCCAGAATAATTTTCTGGTTTATATTTTATTTGGATTACTGTTTCCTTGAAAATTACTCAATAAATTGAGTAATCTGGACACATCTGGTTATAAGAACCCAACATTATGAGTACCAATATGCTTTCTGTTGTTTAATAAAAATAGAAGGCCCTTCCTAGTTCAAAGGAGCAAAACAAGATTTTTGAGCTTGGGCTGGGAGGCAAGCTGACGCACTTCATAAATTTACGAATCTTTTCTGTTGTGCTCTAGCCAGTAACAGGCCATTCAGAGACTGCCTCCTTAACTCTGACTTGATGCAGGAGGTAAAGGAGAATGTCCACTTTTGCACATCTGCTCCTGTTTATGCTTTTGTTTGATGCTGTGAGATTTTGTCATGTCCGTCTGCCCCCCAACCCCACGTACCTTGCGTTCCTTTGTGTCACCCCACAAATTGAACTCCAAAATCACATGAACAAACCCACTCACTGGATAAATTACTTTGCTATTTCTAATCATTAGCACCAGCTGCTCAGCACATCCAAGTGACTAAGGGCAAGTACATGATGTTTACCAAAAGTGCAATGCAGGGAAGGAAAAAGTCAGGGAAAGAAAGAGACAGAGATATCAGTCACAGCTCACAATGCAGAATGATTATGAAATTTTCTCATGGACAGCAAGATTACTTGTAATTAGAACAGTTTATTACAAAACACCCTAAAGCAACGATGGAGCAGGTTCTAGTATTCATGGTTTGAATAAAGGGTAAATTTAGACTACTTCTTTTCCAAATATAACAGTTTATTTCATTTAGAAGAACTATTTTGAGTGATGCTGAGAGGAAAAACATATTAAAATCTCTCCAAGAAGAGTCACAAATAGCAAAAAATTATAAACAAGACAAATCACAGTCATTCTTATAAGGAAAGAAACTTGATCATAAAAAAAAGTTTTCTGCACTTACAGATAAGTCTGCATGTGCAGAGATGACAAACATGATAAACTGCATGCTCAACTCCACCTTATTGATTACTTCACTCTCAAGGGTACTCCTAACCCCCTGCTTTTTTGAGCAGCTTCATATTGCCTGTGCAACTTCAATTTACTCCCTTTATGAGAATGCATTAGCAAATCACATGAGCACATACTACTGCTTTGCAGATTCCTTGCACCATACAGCACACTGGATGGATGGAACTCACCTTATGAGCTGTTCAGGATTTCGTTTCTCATTGGTGTTAATGGTTCGGCTTTGTACTTTACTCCTTGCTCTGTATTTGACAATTCCCTTACAGACTTTTCTTTGGCACCTACCGCTATAACACTCAAGCAGTTTTGAAAATACAACTCTTTCTTTTCAGAAGTCTGTGGGATTAAAAGGTGGTACTAACTCCATTTTGAATTACAGGAATTGAGGCTGATTTTTTAAAAAAGAGGCTAAAGAGGCATTCAACTTGCTTGGAGAGTTCAAGTGTACTTAGCATTCAATGGCATCTTTTATGTCCAAAGCACATCTCCCACTGATTATTTGATGCTGTGAGTCCTCAAACACTCATAGAGATGAGACCTTAGGTTTCTATGAAAATGAAGACCTTGCACTCCCAATTGAAAGACTGGTTTCAGTGAGGTGCTGCTGCGGATGAATTTGAAAGTCTTTCTGATGTTACTACCTCTCAACTCCCAGTTACTGCAGCTTGCATGGAAGTTACTATACCTTCACCTGGGAAGGAGTAGGTGACCACATGAGCACTATGGCTCCTGTTCAGTGTAATGAAGAAAAGACTCATTGGATCCATTACAGAAGCAACCAGTGAAACAGTACTATAGTTTTCTCATGGTCAGTGACTGAATCTCAGTTAAGGACACAACATTTTCTGGTTTAAGGCAACAGTTTGTGGAACTATTCAAATGGGACTTGTAAAAGCTTGTCTGTCTTTGTCTTGTTTTAATTAATATTGCATCAGAGAACATGGCAGAAGCAAGGTAAAAAGCCTTCAGGAAAGCATTTCACCATGATAATTTTCTTTCTCCATTTTCAGTTCCTCTGTATAATCCCTATCTTCTGCAACAGATGAGGCAGGGGATCTGTAGATAAACAGAATCCTTTGCTGAACAGTATGTATCTGTCACTGCATCAGATCTATTCTTTGCAGTGAAAGAAGCAAGAGTCCAGAGGGAAAAATTTGATCATGCAATTCAAGTCTATTTTACTAAGAGTAAATTGTTTATGTGCAGAGCAGGGAGGGGCTAATTAAGGTGACACAGGCAAAACTAATAATGTCATTTCCTAGCGGAGATCTAGTATGTTACTCTTGTTCAGGTGCAATGACACTAAAGGGAATTAAACACATACTTTGCTGGGGTGGGGGGAACTATGCAGAGCTTTCTAAAAGCATAGCTTGCATCCAAGGTCCTTGGAGAACCACTTCAGGTTCTGGAAACAATGCATTTGCATGGATTCAAGTGTGATGCTTTGTTGAAAGCTCCTGATTTTGACCTTGAATTGCTTCTCATACAGCTGGACTCCTTTTCCCACAATCATTCTCCCTGCATACCTAATCACAGACTCCAGACCTAAGACTTACCACAGATCCATTCCCCTTCCTTAGTATCCTAATCTTCATAAAATCCCAAGTGTAGTGATCTTATCCTGACACCCCTTAGAGTACACAGACCAATGCATTTATATAGTTATTCTTCTTTTCTCCCCTTTCTCTCCAGATCTCTTTTTCAGCCTTTCCTGCAGTGTGATTTCTAGTCACCCAGACTGTACCCCCACTGGCTCCTCTTCTGTCCCTGCTAGTGATCCACTCAGCTCACGTAACACCTTTTTCAGTGGGATGAGGACTGAGATCCACCTTCCTTATAATTTGAAGTATGCCTGAAGGACAGAGCTCTAGTTAGGACAGAGGCCTGTATACACCAAAGTAATTTTTTTCTGAGCCAAAACCAGAATCAAAAGGGTTTTTTTCTTTGTTAGAGGGATCAAAGCAAATTGGTCAAACAAATTACCAACAGAAGTAAACACAGCTGTTTGGTTGTCAGTGACTTGACTGATCAACTATTTCAAGTGACTGAAGACCAACTGAAAATCTGTGCAGATAATTAAACACGTTATGGGCTGCAGCACATGCTAAAGAGATGATAAAACACATGTATCATGTTTTTGAGAAAGCCATGACTTGTAAAAGACCCTCATGAGAAATGTGACATATATGATCTGTGCATGTCAGGTAGTTTCAGATATTAACAGTGTAAGACAAAATCTCTGTGCAGCGTGTTATGACCCAAAGGCTGGAAAGGGCAGAAAATCAATAGTCCATTGGTATTTCCTTAACAGATCCTCAGCAGTGCCAAGACTGGCTGCTTAAACTCACTGTGTAGCTGCAGAATTGCACAGTTAAATTATTTAGAGGATTTAGTTTACAAAATGTTGTGAAAGCATGAGGAAAATCAGCTACTAGAATTAAAATAAATCTCTACTGCACGTGTCTGAGCAGTAGTTTTAAAACTTGTAATTTTAGTGGATGCTCATGGGAAAAGCAAATATGCACATCTCCAAAACAACTGCTCTTTTCAAAGATCTGATTCAGGTCTTTGGGGAAAGTAGGCTTTTCAGGAAATTCTGTCAGAGCGGTTCTTCTGTTTGCTTGGCTTTAGTAATGGAAAAACAGCCAGCGTTTTACCTGCCTGTGTTCTTAGAACAGCTGGATGGCATTGGGTGAAATTTCAATGGAATTTATCCCAAAGCATACCCTTTGGAATATTTCTATCCAGAGAAAGGCAAAAGATTAGGCAGATGTATTAATAACTAAAAGAAGAGAGGGTTTTTTTAGGTGTGGCTTCTTTTTATTTAAAGGGTAGTGTCTAGCTGCGCTACGTTCTCCACCTACAGCAGTATCTGACTGGATGACAGCGGCAGCACATCAATTTTCAGGGTTGACTTCCTTATGGTACAAAAAATACAGTTTCTGAAGAAATGCTGTGGCAATTTTAGACTGGTGTTTTGAGGGCTGTATGAGAGAATGTGTTGCATATGTCAAAAGTTTAATTTTTGCCTTCTTTTTCTGTTAGTCATCATAAAATCACAGAAAAGTTTGGGTTGGAAGAGAACTTTAAAGGTCATCTAGTCCAACTTCCCCGCAATGAGCAGTGACATGTTCGACTAGATCAGGTTGCTCAGAGCCCCATACATCCTGACCTTTAATGTTTGCAGGGATGGGGCATCTGCCACCAATTTGGGCAACCTGTTCCAGTGTTTCACCACCTCTGTTTTAGTAACTTTCTTCCTTATAGCTAGTCTGAATCTACACTCTTTTAGTTTAAAACCATTACCCCTTGTCCTATCACTACAGGCCCTGCTAAAATGTTTGTCCCCATCTTTCTTATATGCCCCCTATCTTATGGTCCCTCCACTCAAGAGGTTTGGGAAGTGAGGTTTTCAGTGAAGACTGATTAAGAAATGTTGAGTACCTCAGCCTTCTCCTCGTCTGTTGTTATCAGTTTGCAAGTCTTGTTCATTACTGGGGGTGAGGGAAGAAGCGTGAGGTACGCTTTCTTTGACCTTCTTTTTCTGGCTGACATACCTGTAGAAGCCCTTATTATTCTTTGCACCCCTTGACAAGTTCAGCTCCAGCCGCCCCTTTGCCTTCCTGATCCCATCCCTACTTAACTGGCAGCGTCCCTATACTATTCCCAGGGTGCATCAGATGAAGATGATGCAAATATAAGTATGTGCCCTGGCAGGGGGGTTGGACTAGATGATCTCTAGAGATCCCTTCCAACCCCTACCACTCTGTGTGAACCTGTGTGAATCTTTCTACAAGCCTTGCTTCCCTCCTGCCATATTCATGATCTGCATCTATACACAGATCCATCTCAAGCACTGTCTAAAGATATATTTGTTTCAAAAAGCTAGTTAGGTTTAAAGCCTCATATTTCTTCAGACTCACTGAATTTGCTGAATTAGGAAGCAATTGCTCCTTAATACTTAATATTATATTTAATACTTAATAATCCAGTCTTGCTCTCCAACCTTGAAGACTGTAAGCAGGTACATCTAATCTTAGCAGAACAAAGAAATATTAGCAGCCTTTGTCCTACCTGATTGCATGTTCCTCCTTCCTCCCCAGGCTGGAAGGTGATGCCGCTGGTCGCTGCACTGGGGCAGCATGCTTGGTTTTCTCCCCAGAGGAGTCACTGGAGCTTAAATTTCCCCTGAATCCTTGCTGTCTGACTGAAGTGCAGAAATGGCATCTAGCTCGTTTGAGAATTTAGCCTGAATGTCATATATTTTTGAAAATTTGGCTCACAGTGTGTTAGCACTGTAATATGTGATTGCCGGATATTTATAGTGCTCTTAAATCCCTTATTTTTGTTCCTGTTTGAAGTAATGATGGCAAAGCATACAAGATCTGACCGTTACATATTAATGGATGTAAAATAACTGCAAAGACCTAACAGGAACTCCATTTAACTTCTGAAGCTGTAACAATGCCGGGTTAGCACTTTATCTTGAATGGTGCAGAGGTAGCAGAAAACCTATCTAACCAGTTACCTAGGGTCATCCTTAATGGTACCATAAAATTTCTTGAACATGAGGCAAATTTTGCTTTGCGAGAGCTGTAAAAGTTTGCTGTAAGTGCATTTATACATCTGAGTATCTAATGAAAATAAATTAGCAGAAGTACATATTTGCCCAAATGTAATACAAAGTCTTAAATTACTTACTTACTGATAAAATCCCTTTATTTCAAAGAAACATTTTAGAATAGAGGAATGAATACATATAAAGCACCAGAATATCAATTTGTATATACTCTGAAAATATATATGGATTTTTTGTATGTCCCCTTGTTAAGTTTTAACTGACTTTTGCACTTCAAGCCTGATTTAACTACATTGCCATGTATGAAGAATCCTGCTCAGGCTCCCAATATTAATGCACTTACACTTTCAGAACATAATATTTCCATGTGTTTACAAGTAAATTTGTTAATTAGTTTCTAAATTAAAATATAATTTGAAATGGATCCTTCACTAAATTTAGCACCTCACAATCTCTTGTTGCCTTGTCCCAGGTGATTTTAATAACATAACAATGAATAGACTTGTATTTCCTATATAATTAACACTCAGATGCCTTCTGATGAACTACCTGGCTAGAAGGAAATGGTAATTTTCTTTCCATTACTCTTAATTTCTAAAGGTTTATTTTTCAATATGAGACTACTGAAAATCAGACTAACAATAATTTCAGTCCTTTTAGACTGACACAGAAAGCATTGGTCACTTTGTAATGGGTATCTTAAGAGAGGGTAATGATTGCATGTTAGCCAAGGACAGTCTGAGTGAAAACAAAGGCAGAAAGCTGCTGTTATGAAAACAAGAGCTTCTTTCAAGCTTCGGGGGGGGAGGAGGAGGCGGGGCAGGGAGGAGGGGAAACATCAGCCTCTGCAGAGATAGTTATTCAGTTATGTGAAAAAAGATTATTGTGTATTTTATTCTAATTCTTAATAATTTTCATAGAAATAAAACTACTAGTGACAAGATTTAGTGCAGAATTTAGGTACAAAGACATAATTGCACTGTACTGCAGTCTAGTGTCCATGAATATAGGAGTCTTTAATTTCTTCCCTATCTTCTTTTCAGCAAATCTTTAGATGACCATTTCTTTTTATCAAATGCGCAGGTTGTGCAATGAGGTTGTGACTAGAGTTCTGCTTTGATACAATTGCTGAGAGCCACAATTTAAAAACTAACCAATGCATCAAATGATCCTAAAAGCTCTTTTTCCCTCTAGAACCATTGCTAGTTGCACAAAGAAAAGTTCTCAATGGGCACCTTCCCAACAGCAGGTAACTTTTATTTCTGCCACAAAGACAGAGCTATTTCAACCACCACATTTCTTAGTGAAGATATTTTCTCACTTTAAAAGCTGGGACACTGGGATGTAGCAAAAGCAGGAGTTACTGCTATTACTTTAGCAATCTATGGCAGAAGATATTCTTGTATTTACACAGAGAACAGTGGAGATACTAACAGGGTCAAACCCAAAGGATTTTTCAGATGTTTGACTAATAGCTCTGCTTCTTTCTTTCTTAAAAAAAAAAAAAAAAAAAAGGTTAGGAGAAATTAGATGTTAAATTCCTCCTTTTCTTTCTCCACCGAAAACAAAATTAATAAATGGAACACTAATTCCCATCACTTGCAATTCAGAAAAGGAAGGTTAAGAGGAACAGAAGTGGAGTTACAAGCTTACATGAGCAGTTAGAACTCATGGGCTTTCCAGCTGACATATAATCCACCTAAATACCCCCAAATACTAAATAGATCTGTTCAAGCTTCAGAGGAGTCAGACTTGAGCTGAGAGCTCACAACATTTAAGCCACAAAGCCGTCTCTGGGACCACAGGTCCACTTGACTCTCTCCAGCACACTGCAAATTCCATCAAATGAAGTTTCCAACTAGAATATCTGAGGTTGGATTCAGATAATTCAGGGAGGCCAAGTTCACCATTCTGTGGCTGCTCTTTGTAGCTTTAATCCCTCCAAACCAACCTGAGCTCATTTTCAATTTCATGGGTCCAATTGGCTCATGACACTGAGCTTTAGGAAAGTCTGTGAAGTTGAAAATTGCCATTCTGCTGAATGACTGCAAATATAATGATATATGTATATTTCTATCTTTCTGCAGAGAGGTGTTACATATATTCTTTGCATATCAGCCAACCTGTAAACCATAAACAATAAATATTTTGTGCCAAGGAATTTTTGCTGATTTTTTTTTAAATATATATTTTATATTTAGATTTAACACCAGCACTTACATTTCACAAATAGAAGCCAACATTCAGTAAGCATAAAATCAAATATAAGGCTGAAAAGAAAACAATACAATTAATTTTTTATTGCCTATTCATAGTCCTCTATCTCTCACTTACTACATCAGTAACTTTTCCTTATCAGCTGATAAGTCTCCAAAGAAAAGTTGAACTCTTTTTTTTATTCATATAAAATTCCACTGTCTATCAATGGTATCTCCCTCTGCTTATCATTTAGAGAGTGCTATAAATATTCTGTTATATACAACATTAACAAGTTTTAAAGGTTTTCTTTTAAAACTGAAGTCCAAAATTTATCTCCGTGTACTTTTGAGATCAATTTGATCATGAGAATTTGTTGCCTGTATGCTGCCTAGCATCATTCCCTTTCTTCTTTTCCCACAGAACTGACAAATTCCTTTCGGACACTGGGACAGAGGTCTCAAACTTTTAGGGTCATACAAGTTTCCTGGAGAAGGGCAGGTAAGTAGTGGCCAAGCCTCTGTTTGTATTGAGAAAAACAGGTAAAATCAGCTGTTGTCTGTTCTTTCAGGCAGTGGCCAAGCAGCCGAGCAGTGCATGCAATGCTCCCAGCTAGCCCCAAGCAAATCACTTCCTTACCTGCTGCGAGCTCCAGACTGGGCAGCAAGGGCACTTTGGGGATAAGGCAAGGAGAGGGGATAAAAGATGAAATGCAGAGCAGAGCCATTCTGTTCTTCAAGGACTAATAAATTTGCTGCAATAGGCTCAATCTTTCTATTTCTGAGTTAACATGGGTGTTGGAAAGCATAGAGTACTTTTAAATTAAAACAAACAAACAAACAAAAAAAACAATACCCCAAAAAATAAATAGAAATTAGTTCATATTTTTCAAGGGTGAGACATACTATAACCCTGCTCTCTTCTCGAGAAGGAAAGGAGGGTACTGGCCCCACACACTTCTGCCTTTTCCCTGTGCTGTTCCACCACACATGCATTCACCGACCATGAGTCTCAGCCCTGGGTTTAGACCTCTTGGGCATCTGTCAAGTATAGCCCAAACCCCTCATGAGCTTTCCCTGTGTGGGTCCTCTGGACTGTGGCAGACATAGGCTAGACCTTTTCCACGCCTCATCTTACCCACATCCACGCTCCAGAAACTGCCGGAGGGCAGGACTTAGGGTTTCTCAGGCTAATCTTCCCATGTTGTCATGTCAGAAAACTATGGATCACAGGCTTAACAAAGAGTCCTTCAGTCACACTGCGGTTTCAAAGCAACCAGACAATTACAGATACCTGAAAAATATGCAAACTGTCTTCGAGTACACATCGGTTTTACTTCAGTGCCTCCTCTTGCCTTGTGATAGCCCAGGCAAGCCTATACCAGTTAAATCCAGCGATCACAGTTTCAACCTAGTCTCCAAACTACCAGTTCTTGACACAATCCCTTCCACAAGCCTGCTAGGATTACTTTATTATTTATTAATGTGATATTCTTGTTTTTAATTTTCAAATTAGTTTGCTGCAGACAGGCAACAGACACTTCAGCGCTAACAATTTGGATGCTATCGACATGTTTGCTGAAGAACAACTTATCCTGAGACATATTCTTCATTCCTTTTTGTTTTTCTTGACAGTTCCCAAATTAAACTTAATATTCTGGGAACCAGGTCAACCTAGAATTCATGAACTAGGATACAACTACTCCAATTTCATCCAAAACCAGCAGCTTAACATTTAGTTGCAAATGAATATGTTTAAAAATCAGTCTTACTACAAGCAAGGCAAAAAATGCACACTATTTTAAAAAAGGAAATAAGAACTAGATAACAAAGACAACACATAGAATTTAATTAATTTTAATCTTGACTTTTTTTAATTCTTGAATTTTAAAGAAGTGACTCCTTTCCAAATTATGTCAGAAGAGGAGAGAAGGCTAATGCCATATAATTATATTCCTAATACATTTCATGGACTTTTATGACTTAGGCTATTATAATTGTTTCTGAAAAAGGACCTTTTCACTCTGACAGCCAAGTTGTTGAAACTTGAAGGGAAGCCATTAACTTCGACATCAGCTTCTTATCAGAGGTATATTTCTCATATCACAATGTCAATATTACTATTTTATAAAAAAAATGAGGAAGAAGAAGGTGTTAAGTGAAAAGAATCCAAGTTCAAATATTAAAAGAATCAGTTCTAGAAACCATAAAAAGCTTGAATAAAGGAATGCTGAGGGCATGTGCTGATAGGAATATCAAACTTCCTAAGAGACAAGTACAGCTTCTTTACAGTCATCATCTATAAAGATCCTCCTCCCAAAATCCAGTGGACTATTGTGCATTTCCAAGCTAATACCCAACTTTCAGGTGACCCAAGCAGATCAGGTCAACACTCAGACACTTTGGTTGATAAAAAATTCTCAATATCTTCATTTCAGTCTGTTTAAGAGAGTCTTACGTTAAAAGAAAATTCCATAGAACAGGAGCTTGTAAAATTTTCATTTTTCCTATTTTCTATCTGAAAAGCCAGCCATTATTGCATGTTAATCATAATACTTGATATTATTTTTCTGTTTCAAAGTATTTTCTGTCTATATAGTAATGAAACATGTTAATATAAGACAAGACAACCAATGTGGCACTTACAAGTAAATACCTAAAATCCTTAAAGAGGACTTAGCCACACCATCATGCGTGGCCATATCAGTAATAAAACTATTACCACAATATAATAAAACATAAAAATATTATCAAATTGTGTTTGAAATAACCGTATTATGATACGCTAATAGCAATAAGATATGAAAATATCAACAACTGCTAATCTTTTCAAATACTGTTACATGTTTGGCTGGAGAGAGTTTGCTAAAAAACAGAATCTGCAAATTGCCATAGCAGCTGCCATCCCTGTATTTTCAAGAGGTGTTAGACAGGGAGTCATTAATCTGGGATTTACTGTCCACACTGCAGTCATTTTCCCGAGAACCCCAAGTTTGCTGCTTGTAAGGAGAGATATTAGGGGTGATATGTTGCAGTCGGTATGGGAAAACCTGCCTGTACAGTGTCATTGGTAGCAGCAGAGCACGGACCCAGCTCCATGCTGGTGACTGCCCTGGGCTTGGTTGTACAGCCAGGCAAAGACAAACTCATCAAACAGAGACAGTAGCACCAGGGCCACTGGACGGCTGCTCTGCGCTTGTTTCGGCATGGTTTGACAAATGTTCTTCCTCTGTGACTATTTCTCTCATTGCGAGGGGGAGGCAGGCTGCTCCCCCCTAAATCACTGCTAGTGGTGGGAAGTTGAGGCACTCTCCTCGTAAACCACCTAGTAACAGCAATTCATTAAGAGCTGACCAGATCTCCTCTTCCTCTGCTCCACTTCTAAAACATAAACTTTCTTGATGCATTTTATTACGTGCTGTAAAGTTGCCCAATTTTCATTTTCCCCCTGTGTTCAGCGTTCTGCAGCATTTCACCTTTCCGGGGGAGGGGGGAAAGGGGAGCACAGTATAATGCCGTTTGATTTAAATTATTACCCTGGTGCACAGTTTCTTTGAGATGCTATTTTCCCTGCCTGTTCTAACTGCTGAGCACAATTGCTACAGTTCAATTATTAAAGAGATTCTAAAAATAGTGCCATGCAAAGCTGTCTACAAAGAAAAATCATTCAAACACAACAAGAGACATAGCCCGGGCAGTAAGCTTTCACCATTATTAGCTTTTTAATTGTCTCTTTTTTTTTTCTTTCTGTCCCCCTATCTGTTGCTCTTCCCTCTACCTTTCCATTCTCCCTGCAGCAACAATAAGAGGGACCTCCAGGACCTCCTCTCCGCTACCCTAGAAATCTGCATTAGCTTATACACACATTGACGCAACAAAGCGTTTCCTTTTTAGTAAATGCCAACATTCACTAACTCTCGTTTCAAGAGAATCATGAACCTGCGTGCACAGGAGCATAGCCAAAATAAAATAAATAAATGAACGCAAGCGCTAGTATTTCTAGCTGTGAGCCTTTTCATGCACCCTTCATCGAAGCTGAAAACAAGGGCATGGTTAACCATCTGGAAGCCTCAGAACTAACGTTTCCCTGCCAGGGATTTTCACAAGGCTGTGATTCACCTGACAATTCCTATTTGGGAAAGCATTTAAGGCTATAGAAAAATCTCTAATTAAGCGCAGGTAAGCACTCCCCTCGAGGAAGGTCTCTCTCATTTTGAATCACTGGGTAGGAGTGGGGGGTAGGAAGGAAGGTAACTAGGATATTTAGGAAGATTCATCTTACAGTTGATGTGAGCATCCTAAATCCTGGCTACTCTTTGAAAAGAGCTATTTAGGATAAATAAGGAAATTAAGGATGATGCAAAATAGTTACATGCTAACCTATTTTTTTTTATTTTAAAAGTATTCCAAATTATTTCAAAATGAACAACAGCAATTATGTCCAGATGTAGGGCTGTGGGAAGGAGGAAAGGCAGAAAAGAAGGGAGAAACAGAAGAAAAAAGCTAAAGAGGTTTGGGCCCCCACTGCAAAGCCTGGATGGATACACAGTGCGTGTGCATGTGCCTCTTGCTCCAAGGCAGAAGCCACGTCACTGTTTCTGCCAGATCCAGCAGGAGCCTTTTAAGCAGGAGCCTGGTGGAATCACACCAATTTCATCTGGCTAGAAGCATCTTCAGTTGGAAAGAAAGTATCTTCCCCCTTCCCATCTATATCAATTCCACATCCCATTAACATTCAGGTTAAATCTGCAGCTGCAACCTCCCCATCAGGCTACACTTTGCAGGAGCGGCTCTACTGCCAAAGCTGTGAGGACTGCCAAGGTGTCGAGGGACTTAGCCTGAAAATTAAAATCCAAGAGCCATCAGCTTGCAGGGTTCACAGTGCATGCAGGATGTAACAGCGAGGAACGAATATAAATCTTGTAGTACTGACAGCTCTGAACCGTTTTACTCTGCTTTTCACAGTAAGCTTAGGTGGCCATACACCTCTTTCACATGCCCTGTCATATACAAGAAGGGTGTTAACTGCTAATGCCAATAGTGTGAAGCGGTTCAGGAATTTTTCTGCCAGCTTTTCCAGCAAAGCAACCTATTTAAGGAGCATACGATCCTCAAGACTGTGTCTCCTGCTCTCTCTAAAGTAGACACCAGCAAATGAATGGTCATGCACACCTTGCAACGTCCATGGTCATCTTGAGCTAGACACTAGCAGTTGAACACATATGTCTCCAAAGCAGAATACAAAAAAATATAGGCTCTTTGGAAGTTGCTCAGGTATCATCACTCGGTCCTTTCCAGGTTTCAATGCCAATTTCAGCTATCCAGCCTACTATGAAACCACATGAAGAACAATCATTTACCAGAACAAAATATATTTCACATTCAAACTGGTCACTTGGGATATACTGTTGCCATCGTGAAGAATATCTGAGTTCACCAGTGTTACAAAACTAAATTTGATGTGATAACGCTGTTAATAAATGACCACTTACATGGGAAGAAATTGGATAGAAAACTAAGTTTCTACATAGCCTATATGCTTCAATTTCACCGGGTGACTTACACCATAGAAGAATCCCAACACTGAACCTTAAAGAACAAGAACTGAAATTTAGTTCATAGAATCATAGAATGGTTTGGGTTGGGAGGGACCTTAAAGACCATCTAGTTCCAAACCCCCTGCCATGGGGGGGGTTCCTCTCAAGAACAACCAAAATAACTTGTACGACACTGCCACAACGGCCAATATGACATGAACAATCTCCTTGTCAGGTTGACTTTGTCTTAAAACATAGTCAAAATATTTCACTCAATTATTCCACCTTGGAGAGGAAAAAAATATGTAAAAGAGCATTACAAGTAACTGGAAATAAAACATCTGTGAAGTACTGCTGATTAATAAAAATAATAAAAATGAGACATAAAATACAGCATCCCTTTGTTAATTACAGATTGCTCTCTTTAATTAAATACCATAACTAATTATTGGCACTTCCTTCAAAAAGGCAGAGTTTGCCAGAGGCACTATAAAAACTAATAATTCCTTTCTATTGAGGCTTTCATCCATGCAATCCATACACAAAGGGAAACAAGCATTGGGAGTGCCATTTGGTACCGACAGGGAGCTGATTTGAGCAAGGCTGCAAAGGAGAGCTGGTGTCAGCGCAGGGAGGGGGCAGAGGTAGGCAGGGATGGATAATGCCCCAAGTGACAAGACATTTATGCTGGTAAACATGGAGCAAAACATGTTTTCAGCCTGAATGGCTTCAATGAGATCATGCAAAAGGAAAATGCTCAACGTGTCTACACAAAGAAGGAGTGCCGTGAGTAGCACAATGTGCCGCAGCCGCCGTGAGCGGCTCCAGCACTTGCTGCCAACCTCCTTGGAGACACGCTGAAACTGCCTTACACTTCAAAGGTGCAGGGCAGGCAGCAGCAGAATTGGGTTCTCGACATCTCCCCTGTATTTACATAGCTAATACATCGCTAAATACCACCAGCTTCCCTCCTCTTGCCTGCCATTCAAGACTGGCCATTAAGCACTGAATGAACTAAGAGTAGCTAATCTGCAATAGTTTTCACATGCCATAATTTAGCATGATTTGTTGAAAGTGGCCTTCTTTGACAGCCTCATTTACTGCAAAGATGTAATGCCTTTCAAATGTTTATTGTGAGCAATGTATTCACACAGTAGCATCAGCCTTTGCTGATTTTGTTATTGCACTGTCGGAGGAACACAGATGGATCCTTCAGGTTTTATGAAACTCACAACATTCTTGCCAATTTAAGGATGAAAGACCTAAACCAGTGACACTCCACCTGTGTATTTTATATGTGGTCTATTCTATTTCTCATACTTCCTTTAGAGACTAAGTTTGAAAATAAGAAAACAAAGCCTGGAATCACTCTCACAGGGAAAAGCTGTCCTATCAAACCCAGACACAGGACATGGAGCCTGATGTTCTGCTCCACTCCCTGCCCACAGTCGTACCAATCTCCATGCCAAATTCCTAATGGTGTCTTGAGATGTTTTTTGTAGGGGACATTTTCTTTTTTTGACAATCGTCGTTAATTCTAAAAGAAAACGAGCGATAGAAAACAGACAGTTTTTTATTTTTTAACTGTTATTATTATTTTTTGGCAGTGTTGCCACAGCTGCTGCAGGCTGCTCCAGGGAAGGTGAAGCATGAGGAGCCAAACACGGGGTTTGCAGCCTGCACCTGGAAACTGTTTAGCTGTCATGAGCTGTATTCTTGTTCTGCTCAAGTGTGATACACCTGCATGGGATTCCCAATGGGAGAGCGGACAAACTGCTCCCAGGCTGCTGGGAGCCACACTTCGCCTGCCAAACTTTCAGGAGAGCTGTGCCAGAGGTGGGAGCATCAGCCTCCAAGCCTGCCTTTTCTCCTGCACTCCACTGTGGTCCTTCACTCGCAGGAAGCTTTCCATCCAGACTGAGTAATGCTGCATTGCTCCTTTAATAAGCTATATAGAGAAAGTGACCCCAGAAAGATTTCTTCCTATAGCTCAGCTTCCACTTTACGGACATATACCCCATTCTCACAACATGGGTAGCAGGGGGATTTCACATTGCAGGATCATAGGCTAAGGGAGTACAAAAAAATGCAAAACAAGCAGGCAAAAAACCCCTAAAACTTGTCACCATTAGCTAATGGCTATAATATTTTAGGCTAAATGAACTAGGTTGACTGCTCACTTGTACAATACCATAGAAAATACTTGACAACGAGGTCACTGAGGGCACTTCAGGCAAAAAGTAACCACAGCCCACAGTTCTTGGCACATCTAATACTATCTGGCTATTTACCAGTCTTGGTCAAACCAGGGAATTAAAGGTTTCTGTACAGAACTTGGAATAAATTAATCCTGGCTGGAACATTAGGGATGAATGACATCTGGATTTTGCACATATTTGGTAAACTGGCACTCCAAAGACTCGCATTTAGCATAATGTGGATGTTTTCAATTTCCCAGGGTCTTTACTTTAAAATGAAAAATAAAATTTTAAAAGCATTCAGGCACCTTACAGTGTGAATTTTCCTCGCTTCTCCTACTCTTTTTTGTTTTTAATAGATAACATCTATTTTAAACTATCCAGGCCAGAACTATGATCAGCAAACACAATTAAACAATGACTCAGACTGAGGCTTGTGCCAAATGGGAAACTGCCCCCATATAAAGGTACTTTCAGTCTCTTCCTATTTATCTCTCTCTGCCTTGAAGTCTTCAGTATAAAAGAGCAATGAGATTTTGGGACAGCTGGGTAGCATGCTGGGAAAAAGGAGCAAAAGGACCACTTTATTTTCTTGGCATATCCTAGCTACAAACAAGTTTCTTACAATAGAAGAACAAATGAGCAACCTCAGAAGAAAATGGACGCTAAAGTCTTATATAAGGAACTATTTATGTCTGAAAAGATCAAACTGATGTAAAAACAGCATCTGAAATTAAAAAAAAAAAAAAAAAGTGAGGGGATATTTAAGACAGAAAATGATTTCCCAGTGTTAATACTTATCATGTCAGTCAGAGCAACTTGCTTTTTGGTGGTATTTTACTGCAATATTCCAAGCTATGGAAAAACTGAAGTTTCATTATAATGATGATTGCTGATTCTTTTCTTTATAGCACTACACCTGCTAGCTGAGTGCTGGGTAAACTCAGGTGATGATTCCAAGCTTGTAAAACAAAATGAGCTTTTTACCACATCTTTTTCCATGACATAGAGACTGCCTTATGCCTACAGACCATGGGGACATGGGTGGTCTTCCCGACGCTTATGTCTTTTCCTCCAAACTCCAGAGACTACCTCTTTCTTCAGCAGTTGTGGCCTGGTCTCACATGCAGGTATGGGCTGACTTGCAGGGTCAGAGGTTACCAGAGCATTACTTGCCTTAGGGAAATGAGTGTTATCACTGTCGGGCCACCTGATGCTTCTTTTTTAGTGTAGCCTGCAGGCCTTCATGTGGGACTCCTTCTCAGCATGCACGTTCTCACTCATGCCCTCTCAAGTCAGGTCAACTCACGCTGTAAATCTACAGTTGCTTTTGTTACCATATTCTCTGCTGTCCCTGAAACCATGGCTTTTCCAAATGACAGCTGGGACTGTTGCATTTAACCACTGAGCTTTAGCAAATATGGTGACAGCTGAAGACCGCAGCCCTGCCAGCTTCAGTGCCTCCCGCAGGGCTCCAAGTGCCACATTCGTTACAGACTCATAAACCACATACAGCTCTTTTTCTAACCATCAACGCATAGAAACATCCCTGAATTCTGTTAGGCTGAGAAGGATCCCAACAATTGGTCTCCTTCTTCCTCTGTCAGAGAGATTTTGGGATTTATGCTGTGTTTAGTCCCATTGCTACCCAGCAGTGAACAGTACTCTTGCCTTTCAGCTGTGATAATCTCCAAATAATCCAAACTATCCTGTGGTTTTATTATCTGTCTGCATATGCCCATTTGCCTCAAAGAAACTCTCTTGCCCATTACAAGTTTCTGGTAGTCCAAGCTCTTCCAGATTCCCCAGTGCTGCTCCAGGCAGCGTTTTGGTGGCTATCAGTCATGGTCCCCTCCTTTCCTTGAGGCCTCACCCACCAGTCTGCAGTACTACATGCCACGTACCCCATGATGAATTACATGACTAGTCTCAACATCTCTAAAACTCCAGGGAGAAAAAGCTTTTTAAACTGCAGGATGCACTACACCAAGGCAGTTTCCCAGAGCCTCCTTCCAACTCCAAGATCCTTTTAGCCAGTCTCTGCATACGCTACCCTCACCTCCCCAGCTGTAAATGTGTTTTTCGGGAATCTGTCACGCTCTTCGCACTTTGCCAGTCTCCAGACTGACAGATGCTGATGCTCACAGATTAGCCCAAGAAGAGCTGAGACCTGGAGACTGGAAGCTTCATCGTGACATGCTGTGTACCTCTAATTGGGAAAATACGTCACAAGGGTACTGGGAAGATGTATTCTTCCGTGCATAGCATATGCTCCTGAAATAAAACAAATAGGTAACAACCCCTGTGTAGCATACTGACAACACGCAGTATACAAACGTGACTCGGGGAGCCAAATGTTTAAAGCAAATATGCCAGTAAAGGAGAACATCAGTCTGAACTGAAGGGAAGCTGCTGGCTGGATGATAAAAGCAGGCATGACCCTTTTCTTCAAGCTCAGTGTAGCCCTTGAATGTTATGGGGAGCTCTTGCCTTCACAGGATGAAATCCTGAGTCTGGGTGGGCAGGGAGGGTGAAAGGAGCTGCTGGGGCCGCAGAGGGAGGGGGAGGAACCTCAGTGCCTCTGAGTACTGCTAAAGTATAAAGACATTAAAGGGCCATCAGCAGCTCACCAGCAGAACCCTGCATTTATTACAGCATAGCAAATTTTCAGAGATGAGCTCCTTTCATTTAGGTCTGCAGCTGCTTCTGACATTTCCCAGCTGAAAAGGGCTGAGCATTCTCGCAATATTAAAAACTCAGCTTCTTTTCCTCTTGAAACTGTAGAGACGAAGAGCAATAAAAAAATGAAATAAAATAAATAGTCTGCTGTGTCCTGCCTGTTTACTCTCAGGCACAGGAAGACTGTATCAAATTTAACATAGTGGAAAATCTTGGAGCCGAAAGATTTGTTTCTAGAATCCGTGCTTTCACCAAGTGTATGTAAGCCTTATAAAATTGAATATGTGACTCTGATCTTTACGGTAATGCTGTGAGTCATCTGCTAATGGTCAGTGTCCCCTGGTTGGAACTCATTATGTGGCGAGACTCATTATAAATAAATCCTTTTATCAGAAGAATTTAAATTCCCACTGCTTGTTACAGGTGCCTGAACAGCCAGGGTCTAATTAACTAAGGATGTTGGCCAAACTACAAAACCAAGTTGTTTACCAGGTGATGTTAGCACGCATACATGCAACATCCTGTGGCAGCAAAATGAGCAGTATATATAGAAGATCATGGCTTTAAAAGCTCATTTTCTATAGGCACAGGTCAGAGATGGCACAGGCATCACAGTTGTCATCTAGCCAGCTAGTAAATGAGACTGCACTGTACAGCAACCTATATGTACACACAAGGTATATACTAATGGATCAAAAGATGACTCTTGTCTCTACTTCATGTCACTGCTTTCACTGATGTGGGTTTGCTGTTTGGCTCTGCAAGCACCTCGTTCATCAACACTTGTTGCGTTTACAATTTTAATGCCACAGAAAGATGAAACTGAAGAAAACAACAACACTTTATCACACAGAAGCATTAATATCTCTCGACTGGAAACAAATTGCCCAAGAGGTCTGGCTGATACCTCCAAGCAGAGGAATGATTTGAATGAAACCAGGCAAGGAATGTGTCAAAAGAAATGTTTGATGCTGGATTATATGGTCTAACAGAATAATGCCATGCAAATTAAAATAGAGAGCCTGCTCTCTATAAAGCCAAATGAATGGTATCTAAATAGATACCTATAGAAAAGACTAGGCTAAGTGGAAAATACTTTCAGCTATAATGTAAAAAAGAAACTCTGATCTACAAGCAATGTTAAGATGTGCTAGTCAACACCAAGTAACAGCTGCTCTTCAGGTTTAAAAAAAGAATTGATTAAAATAAGTATTTCAGCTATTGCAAAAAAGACCAAATGAAAGATGAAAACCAGGACTGTGTGCTATTGACATACCAAAGGAGAATAGAGAAAATAAATTCAGAACTGAAAAGCCAGTAAAATAGAATGTTAAGTGAATTTTTAGAATTCTGTGCCTTGAGAAAGTCAAGAGCAATATTGTTCCCAGTTCGGAATGAAAACAACACTTCAGCTTCTTCTGTTGAAATAAACGCAGAGCTTCCCTCCTCCCCTCCCCCAAATCTGCTATCTGTGTTAACAAAGGCAAAAAGACTAGAATGAACCTGAAGAGCCAAGTCCCCATCTTTCTTCTCTCCCAGACCTAGTGGAGGCAGTGAGAAAAACCAAAATGTTATGATCCCTGCTTTACCTGTACCTGGGTGACTCTGGACAGGCTTCATGTCCCTAGTCCTGCTGGGGATGGCAAAGGGAGAGGGAGAAGGCTGGGAAAAAGCAGTGAGAATGAAAAACAGGTTATGGAAACACTGCAGTCGCATTCCCTTTCACACACCTATTTTCCTCTGCTTCAGCAGTGCACTCATTGTAAGGAGGGTTGCGGATGAAGAGAGAGAACATCTTAGTCTTTGATGTTACCCTTTCCTCTGTGCAGGACTGCATGGTGAGTAGGTACCAGGCAGGGCAGATCCTGACATCTGCATCTCAAAAGTCACCCTCCTCCCGGGGTCCAGTTCAAAACTGTATGCCTGCAAGGGCTGGGAGGGAGGCATGACAAGAAGTGAAATGTGCCATACTCTTCCTCACCCTGATCTCACTAAAAGAAACAGACTCCTGATTCCGAGAGGCGGATGCACAGATGCATCTCTCAAAAGCTACGCTGCAGATACAAGTGGTTTTGTAAAGAAACAACAGAAGGCTTCGTTATTCTGGGCCATCTTCATATACTGCTGTTTAGGAGTAGTTTAGGTTTATTTAAGAAACTTAAGGGGGTTTTAATTTTCTTTTTTAATGAAACTGTCAAACTTTGCAACTGCAGCTTCTTTCTCCCTCTCCTCTCTAACTGATTATGAAAGAAAATCAGAACAAAGTCATAATATTTTTTCCCCCATAATAAAATGAACATTTTGTATAAAAACCTAGACCGCTTGATATTTTTTTGATTTTTTTTTTTCATTTCCTATCCTCCAGAAGAGGAAACCTACATTCACCCTTCTTTGCTGATAATTTAGGCCCTGGAATGACAGAAAACATTAGTGGTTAATTAGTGGTTATTCTGGCTTTCTTGTTTGCTTAATACTCTTCATTACTGGTTTATTATTCAATATCTGAAATATTAAAACCAGAATAAACCATAATTATTCTTGTTAGAAGAACAAATACATAAACTTTTATTACAAAGTTTTTGATCACTTAACTATAGCACATTCACAGCTGCCATTTTTTCTCTCTACCCAATAGTGATTTTCAGTATAATTTATCAAGTCAAACAACTATTCTTAATATTTATTAATAATCTTTATGAATAGCTGACTGAAACAACAGTTTTTCATGATACGCGCTTTCTGTTTTAACACCAGAACTCCAACTGCTATAGATAATGTCTATGTGCTGAGAAGAGCTGGCTGAAAGTACTTGATGAAACATTTTTTGAGAAGGTTTGGCATTGGTTTTAGGTCATTTTCAGTGAACATCCTGCATAATTTAAAATATCTTACTGAAATTCACTTTTAATTACAAGGTTCATTTTTCAAATCAAAATGACTTTGCATTTCAAAATGGATGCTGATGAACCACAAGAAAAAATTTTCCTGGAGTAAAATGAAAACAGAAAGAATCCCTGATGACCTCACACAGGCTTCCTCATCTCCCCCTTACCCCCCCCCCCCCCCCCCCCCCCTTACCTTTTCTAGAATTTTGTTCCACAAAAATTTTCAAGTTGTTTAATCTTTGTAAAAAATTATAGTGGAAATGTTTGAATTAGAAAAATCAACACTGTGTTAATTAATTCACAGTTCTTGTAAACACGAGAACAGTTTCCCTGCCTGCTCCACAGACCATCACAGCCGCCCTCTCCCAAGCAAAAGAGGGTCTGCTTGGACATTTGGAAACGTCTTGCTTGTTTGCACCACCAAAGAGAATCAAAGCCGCAGTATTCGTACTTCTTTTTTCGTTTCAGGGGCAGATCAAAAACATTCAGATTTCCTAAACAGATGGCATTGTTTTAAATTGTGACCGCGCTGTCGGCATGTGTCCTGTACACTGTACGGATTATTCCTCACCAGTGCTTGCTGGTGGCGGACCCAGTGGCAAGTTGTGCCTTTGTTCTGCTCCTTGGCGCTTCCATAAACGTCCCCCCTTTGGAGCAGTGTGGGCAACAAATGCCTTATAACCCAAAAACGTTTTGGATGAGTATTTTGCAAGCAGAAAACACAAGGCAGAAATCGTCAGATAAATTGTTTGGGTAGTTCAGCCAGCCCCTTTTCCTAGATGCATAGCTCTCTTTGGAGGAAAATGCTAAGATCAAGTTATTGAGGGTACATTACCATCAACTATATCGACTGCGTCTGAATCATATCATCACCCCCACAGTACTAAAGTAACTCAGGGTACTGAAATCAGTGGAGGTAGGCTGCTTTACACCAGCAGAGAAGTTGTCTTCCTATGCATGCACCAATAATAGCTATGAAAAAGCCTTAAGTGGGTTTACTCATGGGTGAGGGAATGGGGGTGGAAACAGTTTCTCGGTAAATCCAAAATCCTGGCCAAGGATCCAAAAGGGGATTAGTATTACAGTATCCCTCTTACTAGCTGAACTGAGCTTGTTAGAAAGGTGTTAAACTTTCCTCTGCCAAGAGCACTTTGCAATAATCAGTTTATGAAAAAATCAATTTGGCAGCAAACTCTTGGCAGTCTCAAATCAACTGTACCTATTATACCCCAGTCATAAGCGGATGGGCAAAGGTGGCTCAATGCATCAGTCTCTCCTCCCCCTCCTCCACAGCCTTGAAATTTGCTCAGCAATGCTGGAGGAGGGAATAAAAAGTGTTGTGTAACTAGTCTCCAAAACCCAGACAGCCATTAAG
This sequence comes from Rhynochetos jubatus, assembly GCA_027574665.1. NCBI lineage: Eukaryota > Metazoa > Chordata > Aves > Eurypygiformes > Rhynochetidae > Rhynochetos > Rhynochetos jubatus. Next base: position 35,112,857 of record CM050653.1, read on the forward strand.
GACAAGAAGGAGAAAAAAAAAATTAGTCAGAAACAAAAGACAGTTAGCTGCAGAGCTTCTGACAGGAGTTTCCAGGTAGAAAATCTGTTTGCACGGGTTTCCCAGGGCAAAGGAAACAGTCTGTGCCCTGTCACGACACTCCGACTGGGAAAAATGTAAATGATGCTGAAGCAATAATGAGCACTCAGGTGGATTTCTTCCTGAAATGAGTCACAGTTGCTGTCAAAGCTCCGTCAATTTGACTGCTGTAGCAGGGCGAGGAGAAAGCTCTCAGGAATGCCACCTGAAAGCCTTTTCTATGGAAGAGGAGTCCCACCAAGCACAGGCAGGAGCCCAGCAGACCCATCCATCTGGGAACAGGGCTTCCACCTGCCTCCTCTGGGGAGAAGCAGTGGTCCCTCCAAACACACACCAACCGTTGCATTATGGTGCATTGTTGGGTGCTGTGTTAATAGCTTCATGACTGTTTTTCCACGAGAAGGCATTACTGGGACCAGGGAGAGTAGGCTGGAGAGGAGACAGATGGTATTTTCTCTCTAGTTTTGGTGTTTGAGAACAGAATTTGCACAGTTTGTTCCTCAGTCAACCCTTACTTTCAGTCTAAAAAACTGTTACCTGCCAGAACATGAATGATTTTGAAACATGCAAAAAAAAAAAAAAAAAAAAAAAGGCATGTGGAGGGGGAGCTTTCATCTTAAAGAGCTACCAGATTTGCATTCCTGAGGTCTGATGCTATGGTTATTAATCAGATGCTTTGGAGATATTAAAGACTTTCTCTCACTAAAGTCAGATGCGAACATCCTTTCTTCCTAAAGATTTCCCAACAGATCTCTAAAGTCTTTCATTCTTAATAGGGACAGTGATTATCTTGTATCTTCAGAGTTCTCCTTTACAGCCAGAGTTTAGTATCTCCCTCCCTGCAGCAGATCTCTTCTTTTAGCTAGGGCGCCATTTCAGGTAACTGCTATTCTAAAGCCTAATTCGCCCATTTATATTAATACATGCCCTCAGAAGAACAGAATTTGGAAGCTCAGCCTGACATCTGCTGTGCCCGTGCTCCACCAACCTACACGGTGTTAACCTGTCATGGGAATCTGCAAGCCTAAGTGAAAGCCCCTGCTGCAATTAAGTGAAATCTCCTGCTCCATTTGATGTGGCCAGATGATTTTACGTTGCTTGTTCCCATCTTTCCAGCTGTACTGAGAGATGGGCACGGAGCACATCAGAGTTGTAAGGTGCAGGGGCAACCCTTGTGCAAAAAGAGACTCCATTCCCTCCTGGGTAGAGCAAGCTGATTCCCATGTAGAGGAGCCTTTTCAGGGATGAACACTGCAGAGAGAGCATGAAGTAGTGTGCTATCAAAGTGACAGGAGAATGAATTCCCACAAGACCTGAGAAAGCCATGGACAAACCTTTGGGAATGGTGGGCAAAATGGTAAAACACAGGCTCTGGCAAATTGTGTTTTCTCAAGGAGCACCTGATGCAATGGCCATGTTCCTCTGACTCTCCCTCAGAAGCTCATTCACATGCATAATCTTAATTAAAGTCTCCAAAATCCAGATTCAAAGCATTACCCCTTTTCTCACCTCACTTCCACCAAACTCCACTCATTCTTCTGAAGGTGTAAATGGGTCAGGTGTTTCCATGGCCACAGTGAACCAAATAAGCAGTTGCGGTTCAGTGAGCAAGGTGGCTTTTTTAATTGTTCCCGTGCCAGATAGCACAAGGTGTGCAGCACCACACTGACAGTACCTAACTATCTCCTCCTGCTCATCAGCGACGTGATGGCTGGCACTGGCCCCTTCCCCCTTTGAAACAGTTATCTCCTGCAAGCTTCAACTGGCATATCCCTTCATGGGGTAGCGCTGATGAAAAGTACATTTCACACAGAAAATGTCTCTTTGCATTGCCACTGCAAGTACTAATTGCTGGTTCCAGCACAGCATTGAACCTATTCGTACAAGGTGTAATTAAGTTGTGACTCACAGCCACAGGATGCTGCAGAGGCCAAAAAGCATAAAATAAGCCTAAAAGGAGACTAGACAAATTCATGAGAGACATGTCTAACCAACAGGATGGTTGGGATGCCTCACCGTTCAGGAAGACCCTCCTAAATCTCTCAATGCCTGAAGATGAGGAGTTGTATCATGGGGAGGAATTTTTTGTGCTTATGTCCTATTTCTTTCCCAGAGTACCTGCTGTTCCCCAGGATTCCAACCTAGATGAACACAGTCTTCCACCTCTTCACCATGCATAGCAAACAAAAAAATCGGACAAGGTGTAGAGCTTATGGCTCCAAATCTGAGCACTGCAGAAATGCCTCTGACCCTAGTTGATGGCCTGGAGGGGAACATCCAGGACACCAATGGGATCAGACCTGTGCTGCATTTGACCAGTTGTCACGAGGCATTTTCTGGCTTCTGATTTTATCTTTGTGGTTAACCATCGGGGTTCTACAGTTCAGATGAGTTTTCACTCAGTGAAAAGCACTGGATCTTTCACACATCACAGAGTTATTTGTCAATAAAATTGCTCATTTAAGACTGATTTATCTCCCTTTCTAGAGGCCAGACATGAGGATGTCTACTCTGGATAGTGTTTGCTCATGAAAGCCCTGTCAGGAAGATTTTGTCCCATAACCTGCCACCTAAAACCATCCCCATCTGCAGCTGTGATGTTCACCAAAGCCTCCTTGCAATGCAGAAGAAGGTTTTACAAGGAGGAGGCAGAGCCAGACTTTAAGCAGGCTGCCTTGGTGACCAGCAGGACCCCTGCCTGTTTTCCCATCCTGTAAAACAAACATACCAATCTCTTCTGCAAATTGTCAAGCATATGGACCCCTCATGTAAATACTGCTACAAGAGTAGAAATTAATAGCAATATTACTAATCCAAACACACTATGTGATGCTGGGGTTTCAGTTCAGTCTCTAACAGCACATGGTTGAAATACTACAGATTCTTGGGTCCTTTGTTTATCCCTCAGGCCAGCAAAGGAGAAGGAGGGTCCACATCAAAACCTCCTCTCTCCCGTAAAAGACACAGCTCAAACCTATACAGATAGAGCCTGAGTTTTTCTGACTGACTTCTTCTAACACAAGCTTACATCCTCTAAAAAATCATCCCAGCTAATCTCCCCACCTCTGGCCAGTCTGGTTTACCAAAGGACATTGGGACTATAGTTGTATTGCCTGGGCCATACTGAAGCCAATGATGCTTTTCACCGCTGTCCACTCATCCCAGCAAGAGTTGTCTCCTGCCAACACCACCGCCACAAATAACCGGTGCCAAGCAAAGTGACTGGTCTTATTCTTGTCCCTAGACATGTCTTCTTACACAACCAATGGGGCTTGAAATTCAGGGTGTTGTTGAGGGCTTGACAAACAGTTCAGAAGGCAATAACCAAATCTGCGCCCTGCCCTTCCCCAGCTTATTTGCTTAATGCACAGATCCACAGAGTGTCAGGAGTTGGAAGGGACCTCTAGAGATCATCTAGTCCAACCCCCCTGCCAGAGCAGGATCACCTAGAGTAGATCACAGAGGAACAAGTCCAGGCGGCTTTGGAAAGTCTCCAGGGAAGGAGACTCCCCCACCTCTCTGGGCAGCCTGTCCCAGTGCTCTGGCACCCTCACAGTGAAGCGTTTCCTCACGTTCAGGTTGAACCTTCTGTTTTCCAGTTTATGGCCATTGCCCCTAGTCCTGTCACTGGACACCACAATACTGCTGTTATGCCCCCAGTGTCTAGAAGTATGAAAAGTGAAAGGATTTTAATTTCAAGGCACAATTCCTCAAAGTTAATTGTTATGTAAGGCTTTGTATTTAGCCTCCAGACTCTCTCAGAAACCTGATAAACATACGTTCCCAGTTTGAAGATATTGATTTTCTTCCTTCTCAGTATGTTTTTGCCTAAGTGAAATGAGAATCAGTAGAGGTTTTCTTGTTTAACAGCACAAGATGTGGCATAATAGACAAGTATCACCTTGTCATGACAAATAAGCTTTACTTATTCATTGGTTTTAGCAATGTCCAAGCAGCCCTGGGAATAGTGTGTTGTTGTTTCAGCTCATTACTGCACTGTCAGCAAAAGCAGAGCAGCAGGGCTGAAATTCAACCCCAGATATGCGTGCGCTGTTTGGAGCCTGCAATGGGGAGCAGTGTTATCGGTGGCTATAAAAATGTTCTTCGGAAAGTGAAAGAGGACATAGCATGGGTGGCAGCAGACCTGGTGCTCCCCTCTAACTTTTTCTCCATTCTTCAAGAAATTGGTTCCCTCATCTGTAAAGTGGGGATAACCATATCCACAACCATTCTTTAAAATATATAAAAATATACAGATAAAAAGAACTGTAGAAAACGAGATAATCCCATTGCTATCAGTCTTCTAGGAAAACTCTCAAACAGATTCTTATAATTAAGATAAATATGATGCTGGAACCAATATATGTCATATATAATTATCTACTCCCACACACACATATTTCCTCCACCCCCATTTTTTCTATTGTGCAAATTTTAGTCTTGCTTCCCACCTAGATTTAGCCCTGTTAGGGTTATTGGTAATAGAACAATTATTTGATCATTAAACATGCAGGGTTTAGGGAACAGTGTATTAATGAGGCGGGAGCATAATGCAACACTGTGGAAACTATATTGCAGTCTGAAAGTCCTGCATTACAATCCTATGATGCCAGCGCTGTACTGAACAGCAAGTAATCCTAAAATCCAGTTAGCTTAGGCTTAGTGTACTGCAGAAGCACAGGAAATAGCAAGAAACTGTCCAGTGACATTGAGCTACCATAGTTACGGGATGTGTTCTGGAAAAAAATGTGCTTTTTTGTTTGTTTTGCATTATTTCCAGATGCTGGTGCTCAGTAAGTCTATATAGCAACTGCTGTGCCCTTCCCTACCCCCTTGTCTTGGGGGTACTGGTGGACAAAAGGCTGAGCATGAGCTGGCAGTGTGCGCTGGCAGCCCAGAAAGCCAAGCGTATCCTGGGCTGTATCAGAATTATGGCCAGCAGGTTGAGGGAGGGGATTCTCACCCTCTACTCTGCCCTTGTGAGACCGCACCTGGAGTGCTGTGTCCAGCTGTGGAGCCCTCAGCATAAGAAGGATATAGACCAATTGGAGCAAGTCCAGAGGAGGCCATGAAGATGCTCGGAGGGCTGGAACCCCTCTGCTATGGGGTCAGGCTGAGAGAGTTGGGCTGGTTCAGCCTGGAGAAGAGAAGGCTTCAGGGAGACCTTATTGCCGCCTTCCAATGCCTGAAGGGGGCTACAAGGAAGCCGGGGGAAGGGGGGACGTTTTACAAGGGCCTGTAGTGACAGGACAAGGGGTAATGGGTTTATACTGAAAGCGGGGAGATTTAGATTAGATATCAGGAAGAAATTCTTCCCGGAGAGGGTGGTGAGGCACTGGAACAGGTTGCCCAGAGAAGCTGTGGATGCCCCATCCCTGGAAGTGTTCAAGGCCAGGCTGGATGAGGCTTTGAGCAACCTGGTCTAGTGGAGGGTGTCCCTGTCCATGGCAGGGGGGTTGGAACTAGATGATCTTTAAGGACCCTTCCAACTCAAACCATTCTGTGATTCTATGATTCTGATATTTTAAAACAAATCACAAGTCACTACATGCCCATTCCAAAATAATCCTCCCTCTCTGCCAAGTTCTAAAGTCCCAGAAACCCTTATAATGGATAAGAAAATGGGAGATATGCAATCAGGCGCAGAAGAAGGCATTGAGATGGGAAAGCTTCTAAAATTACAAATATACAAAACCACATCTACTGTGCCATTTAACTTCAGTGTTGACTTTATGAACACTAACTCTCTTGGACAGTCCCTGCAGTTCAGCTGTGGACACCAGCACCCCATCTGGAAGGGGACATTAAGTGATTTTTGTGCCACTCTCTTACTCACTAACACCATCCATCCTAATTACCAGTGGCTCACAAAACCTCATAGTTGTAACAGTGTAATCTTTGGAAACAAGACCTTGGTTGTGTAAGAGGTTTGGGTTACTTTTCTTGGTGGGTTTTTTTGGTGGTTGGTGTTTGTTTTTTGTTTTGTTTTTGTTTTCATTTTATTTTTTAAATCTCTATTAATTTTGTAATGCTGCATCCACGTAGAGTTTATTTACCCAGCAAAAGCGAGCATGGAGAGCTTCCTTAACTGACCATTGCAGCAGCAGCAAGAGAGGTCTGTTTTCTGACATTAAAAATGAGCAAGAGAGCATTCATATAAAAACAGGAGGGTTGGAGAGGAGGTGGGGAAAGATAAATACTATAGAATATTATAAACAAGAACACTTAGAAACCCCAGGGCAGAAGTTGAGTCTGCGGCCCTCTATGTATTATTACCATGTATCACATATAATGAGACAATGCCTGGGGCAAACTCTGATTGTCCCTATCTTTATGGCAATGCTGGTAACAAGTGCAAGAAAAGGTGGTGCTTTAACCGTGGATACAGCGGTGGGGCCTCAGCTCCAGACAGTGACATTAGGCAAGCCACAAGGGAAGTTGTTTTGTAACCTTAGCTATGACAACTGAGAACCTACAGCTGCAGCAGTACTTGACTTGGAGCTGGATCAGCCCTAGATTACATTGACTGCATGCAGCAAACACAGTTGTATTCATGCCTGGTTATTACCAATAAGAGTCCCTGCCTCCCTACCTTTTCCCCTTAGAGAAAGAAAATCAGAAAGTATTTTTGCTCCAGCACTGCCTGGAGGATCGACAGCAACATGATTTATTTATTACCCATCACTTCTATGCAAACATTTCCCACTGTGTCAGAGCAACCATTTATTGTGTCATTTCTCTCTGAGATCTCAACATCATCCATCACCTGTAGTCAACTACCCTGGTCCCACTCTGGATCTTTGCACTGCATGGGGATCCGCCAGTGTGGACACCAGCAACCTGAGCTAGTGCTGTTTTCCATTTTGTCAGTCTCCCATTACTCCTTGGCCTGCCTGGAGGGCCATTGTGTTGCTAAGGGTTCAATGGGGCACCTACTTTGTGACCCTTCCCTACCAACATCCCTTTTATGTTAAAGAGATCTCAACATGCCTGTTTTTTGATCACCTCACCTCCTTCTTTAAGAAGGAACGGATAGAGGTTTCCTTCCTTATGAGTTACCATGCTCCCTTCCTGCCCTCCCCTCCACGCACACATACAGACAGCTTTAGCCTGAAGACTGGGATACACAGATTTTTACCTAACCTTTCTTAATCACTGCAGGGAAGAGGTGGAAGTGTAAGTAAAGGTGCAGTTGACATCATAGCAGCAAGGGAGAGATGGAGGAGCTTGCCAGGAAAGTAACAAGGGAAACCCAGCATTAGGTCAAAGACAGATCTAGTTTCAAGACAAAGACATCCAAATGTAATCACTTATAGTGAGAACATGTTAACTTTACCCTAGCTTGACAGTCAAGTTCACCAGTAACAAGTGAGGCAAGAACAGGAGGCACCTTAACAGCAACAGACCCACACAGGATATGTCCTCCTCAGACCTCCCCAAAGGACGGGTGATGCAGTCCACTTAAGTACCTCTATAGACTCTGGTAAGATTGTCCATGCATTCTTTTTCTGTGTTTCCAATAATTTCCCCTTCTTCTTTTGGTTTTTAGGAGGTGGGAGTTTGTAAACAATACACAACTGTAGCTGTAAACAAACTTGTCTGTAAAGTGCGTTTGCTCAGGGGAGCATCTGGTAGAAAATCTCTCCCAGTATTCTCTCCCCAGTCTCTCTGTCAAACAGCCTTTCTCCCCTGCTCTTCTCTAGACCTTGGTGATGAGGGAACAGGCCATCACCAGGTTTTCTGTGCCAGAAAGGGAAAGAAGTGCTCCTTTACAAATTCCCAGAAGTGCAGGATTGTCAGTACATGGCTGAGGGATACCTCGCTTGCATGCCTGGTTATCACCAGCTTCACCAGCAGTGCTGTCAGGGTCCAACCAGGGTCAATTTTCTGAATAGCTATCCCATGCTTTTGTATGTTACAGAAATCATATTCTCAAATGCATACATGTTTATATACTCCTAGGGCATATGAAAAGGCAGATGTTTGTAATAGCTGGAGCAGCAAAAAGAATTGTCTTCCTCACTAGCTAGATGTGTGCGGCATTAGAGTATATTCTTCTATTTCCTTAGCACCAAATTGAAAATAACTCTATGTAACAGCAGCGATTCCTGTACTGGATTTTCTCATAATATGTTGCAGTGACATTACAAGCTAAATGCCCAAGAAGTTACTAGAATGATGGGAGGGTAAGCTATGAGTACGATGTACTACATAACATAATACAGGAGCCCATAAATCCATTATGTCAGTTTCCTATGAAAATGATACATAATTTAAATTAAAAAAAAAAAAAATTGTGCAGCTACAGCAATGACTGCATGACCTGCTGACCTGCTTGGTTATGAAAGGTCAGTTGTAAAACTTATTTGGATATGCCCTCTAACTTCTATCCAAGATCAGTGATTCCTGTACAAAGGGGGAGAAACATTTTATTCTTCTCAAACTTTCATAACTGAGCATTTTTTCATAATGGTTAAAAAAATAAATAAAACTTTTTAGTAATGTGCTGTCCTGTACCCAGCATGACTGAAGATCCACATGCTCATTTATACTTTCCTACCTGGATGCAAGATCCTTTGCAAGGAAACAAATCTGGCTCTCCAGGGACGCAGACTGCTGCACCTCTCCTGAGGGACTCAGCTGCCGAGTTTAGCAGCAGTGAAATCCACTTTCATCTTGTATTTAAAAACCAGCATCAAATTTGCAAATGGTTTCTCTGTGAGTCGCTTAGAGAGGCACTTTCAAAGTCTCAAATAAATGACTTTCAAAGGGAGGTAGCCATGTATTTTCCCTGTGCCTTGTCACGTCTCCCTTCAGCAAGACACCAGCCCCCGGCACTGGCCCATCCCTGCGTGGGAGCTCCAGCTCAGGCATGGCTGAAGCACTGGTTTGAAACACAGAAAATTCTGCTTCATGTATCAAAATAAGAGGAATAGAAACTGGGGTGGGTGGGCGGAGGGAAGTAGAGAGAGGAGCTGGAGAAACGTTTGGCTAGAAGCATGAGTCGGTGTTATGAGATGTATGGGATTATCATAGTTTACATAGTGTCCTCATTGCCAACCAACCATGTCAAGTCCCCAGCGCCGTGTTGGCTGTGGAGAGGTCACGAGCAGCAGGACAGTAATAGTGTTACAGTAGCACCGTGTTATCAGCCAGAGGCACCGGCCCAGGCAGGATCTTGCAACCCCCCAGTATGTAATGATTCCTGCAGCAAAGACCCTCTGGAGCACTTTGAGGCACAATCCCACACGCAGCTGTCACATATAACACTGAGAAAAAGCATTTTCTCTCTTGTCAAGACTGTGTTCAAATGTTAATGGCCTCAATCCAAAACCTTTCCTGGAAGAAACTTAGACCTAGACTGCTCCTAGAGGCACCAAACACTTGTGAAGTTGGACCTTCCTCACCAGTTCCACACTGAGTTCATTTGACCCAGATAGCACTTATTTGTTCCACAACTCGCAAAAAAAATGGTTCCGCTGGTACCTGTAGATGGAAATAGGGAGGAAGGTGCTGATCCAAAGCCTACAACAGTCAATGGAGGGATTCCTACCTATTTCAGTGTCTTTTGCATCAACCTAACCCTTCCAGGAGCACTGCTGAGGCCAACTTTCTGCCCTTGGTAGCACACAAATCCAGAGAAGAAATCACTGAATTACAGAGACAAGCCTATTTTAAATTTTTGCCCTTTTTTCTTTATTTTAGAAGCAGCAGCAGTATCTGGCTTCCAGCACTCAGCAGACTGTCACGCTGCAGACAGAGCCTGCTCGACTCCCGAAGCAAACCTGCCTCGCTCCATCCGTGAGCCTGCACGTAGGCACTATGTGAGCACACGCACACATTGCTCAGCAGAAGTTACACCGCGACACGTGGATCATTTCTGATCAACAGCCCTGCCTCTCCTCACAGAGTCAGCAGAGAGGGGTCACATAAAGGGAACAGGACACTAGAAACGATCCTGTGAAGCATTACAAGCCTTTCGGCTCCCCCTTCCTCTCTCCAGCATCTATGCTAAGCAAGCACCACCTAGACATTTTGCTGTTTTTACAAAAAGAAGCTACATGGTTAAAAAAAACCAAGGAGATGAGAGACCTTAAGATATAACCCCGGAGCAGACAGATCACATACTTTTAGAGCAGAGCAATAGCGCTTTGCCCCTTCCCACAAGTGCAGTCAGCACATTTGATTTCTTTTCCTACATCTCTCCCATGTTTATTATTAAAACACGTCATCACCATTTAATCACCACTGGAATTGAAAGTAACTTTGCACAGGAGCAATCTAAAATTAGAGAATGCCGATTAAAATTAATGCAAACCTTAAGTGCTGTGCTGTAAAGAAAGCACGGCCAACAGATGAGCAAATGCAACCCATATCTGCTAATTTCACAGTGCTGATATTTGATTTTTAGTATTTTTTTGTTTCCATCCCCTAAGAGCAGCGCCACAAAATCGCCAACCCAGGGCTCTGCTGAGACCTTCTTCTTACCCCATCCACACAGCAAGAGTAATTCCATCCAGGAGGCTCCGGTCTTTCTGCTCCAGAGGAGTCACCGTTTACTTCTCTCCACAGCAGCCTCCCTGGGCACTCGCCGCCCCGCTCCACGTCCCGCAGACAGCTGGAGCCAGCCCGGGGGGCTGAGGCATCGTGGCGAAGGGACACGGACCTTCCTCATATAATGGGAAGGCTGATGCCAGCGCCGGCATCGGCCCGGGCAGGATTCCAATGCGGCGGCCGTCCCGCACCTGTTGCAGGGCACCAACCGGGACAATCAGCTGTGCTGCTAATATTAACCACCCGCGCTGCCGGCACCAGGGAAGCACGTCAGGGACGGGAGCATGATCCAGGCACAGAGCAGCTTGTAGGGAAATAATTGTCCAGCTCGGCCTTTAGTTAAAAGGGAAACAAACAAATAAAAAAAGAGTGAATATCCCACTGGAATGATAAGCCCCACAGAAGTCTCAGAGCCCCACGTGGTCATTTCCCGTTCATCTCATTAGCCTGTTTTTCTCTCCACTAGTGGTTCTGGTCCTTCCAAAGTTGCTGGCCACAAACAGGAAAGGATATATGTGTATTTACAATCTCTGCTACCTCGGCACCGACAACCTCACATCCTCCAACAGCCAGAAGAGAAACGCCAGACTGAGCCTCAGCCGTGCCGAGGGTGATGGTCGCACGATCGCACTTGTTAGTGGCATGCTTTGATTTGTGGCTACTGGGAAAGCACCATGACAGACAGTGCCGTTGCATACAGTGAGAAGGCAAAATAAGCTAGTGCTATAAGTGACTCATAAAAACCAAAATCAAGAAAACCTTCCCGCCCAGCATAACCTGCAATGATAACATAGCATGCTAACATCCTGCTTAAAATAAAACACCCACAGAATTGGGCCACTTTTAATTTTTGTAAGGAATTCTTGCCACACTTGACTTCCTCTGCTCCTTGGATATTACAGGGGTTTTCAGGCACCAGGGGATGTGATGAAGGCATGCACTGCAGCAGCGACAAGCACCAGAGGCAGTTTAAATATGAACAGGAGCTCCAACTCCATATTCCTTGACTGAGCAGTTCACAGCAGACCTTCCAAAGTCCTAGGTGTAAGCTCCTTTGATGAATCACTTTTGTTTCCATAAAACAACTGTGTTCAAGATAAAAGGGATGGAAAGCAAGAACTCCAAGGCCCTGCTTTCTGCAAAACCTATCTGGAGGGCACAAGACACAATGGTGGCAGTGTTTGTGGAGAAATATAGGTGGGAAAACTCTCATACTGGGTTGTGGAAAGTGTAAAGTCTCATTGCTGGCTTTGTGCTGGCTAGATTGTTATTTTAAACCATGTCAGGGACCAGATGGTGCCTTTTAAAAAAATGCGGTTATAAGATAAATTTTAAAAATACACCAGAAGCATTTGTGAAACTGTAGGAGAATTAAAGGGACAAACACCAAAAGTAAATGTAGAGAGACCTTGGCTTCTGAAGAAGAAAGCTGCTGCAGTCTGAGAAAGATAAAATGCAACTGGATGTTTCCATTTCTGCAAAATGTGGGAGGCTCCCTAGACAGCTAAATTAGAGAGAAAATGTGACACAGCTGAATCCCTACATTCCTCTTGCATCCTCCGAGTAACTTCTTTCTTCCCTGGGCAAAAGAAACTTGATTAATTTCCACAGCCAAATCTCTCTCCTGATAGCAATACACAGGTCAAGCCAAGATCTGACAGGTTCTCTCCTTCCTTACTAGTTGTATTGTTTGTGTACCTGACCAAAACAAGATGGGCTTGCCATAGCAATAGCCAAATATTCTCTACTCCTTCCCTGACTAACTATTCAAGACATTCAGTTTAAAAAAATTTTTCAGTTTAGCCACAGCATCTATCTTTAGACTAAATCTTTAAAACAAATAATATTTAAATCTTTCAGATAGCACTGTTGGTAGATTTGGAAAATTCTCTTTGTATTTTAGAGCTTCACAGAGAAAAGATGTCATGTGATGAAAGCTACATAATCCAGCCCATTAGGAAAAGGAACATTTCTCTTAAGGAATGTGGATTCAGATCCACTTCTCCCAACCCTTATAATACGTACCAGACTGGAACACGGGAAGCCTGTTTTATCCTGATGGGACACAATCTGTAAAGTGACCATGTGCAGCCACCTATCTAAACAAATAACTTTAATTGTTCTTTGCTTTGTTCGTTTTCTGTCAAAGGCATTAAGCTTATTGAAGAAGAAAATTACAGCTTTCCTTGAAAGAGGAAAGCACCAGACACCAGTTTAGTGAGGGATGTTTGTGGCTGAGGCATCGGGTGTATGTCCATTTCAGGAAATGTGTGTCTTTAGCTAGACTTCTCATCGCAAATAATTCAAGATCGAGTGAAGACCAAATCTAGCTGCAAAGCTTGAGTGCAGGTAAGAGACTATTGCACCTCTGAGCTTGTTAGGATTTAGCTGTCTGCTTTCAGCTTGTATTATATATGGGACAATATGCCAGCACATGCCATTAGAAGGTAAGCATATCAGACAAAAATTTGACATGCAAAGCCATATTCTCCAAGAGAGTTATAATAAACAACAGAGATATCCAGGAAACTACTGATTTCTTTTTCATTCTCAGCTTCCTGCCCTCTGCTTTTCCATCTGGCAGCAAGCCAGACATTCCTGCAGGCACGGTGTGTCCCCTTATGGCCACCATCTAGCTGTAACCCAAGAACCTGAACACAGCTGGTGTCATCACTCAATATTGCGCAAGCACTTACGGCATGAAACAAGCTGCTCAGGCTTCAGCATAAGGCTCGTGCTGGACCTGGATGTGCCTGTGTGCAATTACCACAAGAGATTTTACCCTACTACTGACTTCTCACGTATATGATGATCATCTTTTTTAATGGCATCAAAGGTTTGCTACTGTGTGTATGCTCTCCCATGATGATGTTGACCTAGCTTGCTATGCACTATCACAAGAATTAATATTACAATAACGAGAAGAAAAGCGTTTTTTAGTCCAGCCCTTCCAACCTTACTTTGAAACCTACACCCAAGTATATGACAGGGAAAAAAATAGATCCGATCAGATCCTCAAGAGTTAGACACTCAAAAGCCCCACTCAACTTCTGCTTTGTTGTGGAGGTACCTCCAGTTTTCACTACACCTGTTCCAAATATCTGTACACAGATACCGGGTGTACCGTGTGTACGCAGCTGTACTTTGTCGCAGCAACACTAAGCAGTCTATATTGAAGATTAGGCTGATCAAAGCGCCACCTTATGCCTCTCTCCTCCCTTTCTTTTTTTTCCCTCAAAACATGTGGTGGTTAGGTTTGTGACCTGGCATATGAAAAAAAGAAGTTAGGTTCCCTTCCCTGTCTAAAGTTAACTGAATTCCACAGAATACCCTAACCACCAAGCTACAGCTACAAAACACTGAGAGAGATGTCTGCAATTTCAAACTGTTGCTGTTTAAGTAGAATAGGTAGAATACATTCTTAGGAGTTAGACAAAAGCAATATAAGTTTCCAGCCAGTCTGTATATACAAGGGGATATTCACATACTTCCACAACAGGACTTTAACTTGGCAGAATGCCTTAATCACTAGACTAGAGGTTTATTTTTGAACTCTCTGTCAGCCACCCTTTAATTACCCAAACAAAAATTTGATGTTTTGATGCACACTGATCTATTTTCATCTTTGGTTATTACTAATCAACAAGTTTTGGTTCTGTTTCAGTTTTTTAAGTATATCAATTCATCTGAAAAATAGCAATGCATGCAGTTCTCTATCCAGCGTGCAGAATGGTGCGTGTGATGTGCAGGGCTGCATTGTGGGAGATAAAGCTGAGCAGTAGCTCCTCTGTACTGCTCAAGTCCTGAAGTGAGATTTCCAGAACATCCTAGCTCCATGCCTACAGAAGTCTGTAATTATGCCATCTCTATCACTCTGGGGAAGGCTGGATTGATCATCAGGTTAGTACAAAATTAATTCCAGGCCAAGCCTTATGTGAGAGATAGGCTTAATGGTTTCTAAAATGGTTTCTCCTCAGGGCTTTGCTGCATCTACCCTCAGAGAAGCAGTCCCTCACTACATCAGAGTGCCGTGCTGCACTGGGGGTAGTAGTTGTGAACATACAAAAGCAGCATCTTCATGCTCCCTTCATTAGGATTCAACATCACTTACAACAGCGGAGGTCAAGGCAAGAATGGCAAGAACCTAACCACACACACTTAGATGGGCCTGTTACTGAGATATCTTAAAGAAATGTATATGGCATGAATTGAAGCAACCGACAGAGTCATGGAAGGAAGACAAGCATATTCAAAACTACGCTGTGTATTTTATCTGCAGATGAAAGCACATCTCCCAAATAGCACAGAGGTAAAAACCTCCAATGCTTTTTGCTTGCAAGCCCAAAGAGGAAAGGCACATCTGAGTCATACAAAAATACAGTGAAAAAACTATTTTAAGTCAGAAAAGGAGCTTAGGAAAGTGTAAGGCACCTCATCAGGGGAAATTCATATTGTGCTATGCAGAGTACATTCAGATCCTAGACCAGGAATACAACAATACACTTTCAATTTTTATATACTTTTTGACAGGTCATCAACGCAGTGTCAGTGTCAGCAACATTATGGGCAAAGGCAACTCGTGGTTCAGCCTTACGTTGGGTACTGGTTCACAGCAGCTCGTGTAACTCTCGTGGTACACGTATCATCTTTTGGAAAACCTTATGCTTGACTAAAGCTTTCCCAGGCACAAGCTGGTGCTGCCCACAGTAAGGTCTCTAAAATTGCCTAGCAATTAATATCACAGAATCACGATCAGCAGAATTGCTGATGTGCGAAGGCAGAGAAATAGACACACAGGCAGATATCAAAACTGACTAAAACTGGGGACACACAAGACAAGAAAGAGAATGGATGTTGAGGAAGCAACACCGGATGGCGACCCGATTTGTAAATTGTGATGCGGTGTGGGGGGAGAAAGGATCCTGTGGCCTCATGTCTTTGCTTTTCCAGACCAACACAGCTTCGCCGATTGCATCTCAGCCACCGGGGACTTGTGCAACTTCTGCTGTTTGACAAGAACCTAGCTGTGCCGATGAGCTGACAAATCCAAAATGCCTCCCGCCCCCAGCCCCTGCTGCGTGCCAAATTGCTATGTGTGCGCCTGTGCACCACTTAGGATCCATCTTCGGTAGTTGCCAAGAATGGCCCCCTCTCAGTCTCTCCGGCAGAAAGCAGCAAGCAGAGAGGGAAGCGGGGAGAGACGGAGAGGCAGAAAGAGAGGGAGTGTGCTGTGCACTTAGAAAGCCAACTTTTATTTTTAGAGTCGTGAAACAGTGCTCGTGTACAGCTTGTTTTCACCCCAAACAGAAAAGACCGTTCCCAAAAAGAAAAAACTTAACATTAAAAAACCCCCATATCAGATGACTGCTCAGCATCAGACAGGTACCTAAAAATGCCCTTGAATGATGCAAGAGGGAGAATTAGAAGTCCTAATGAGCAGAGATCAGAGCATAGAGCCCCCTTGCAGGTGCCTAAGCGGCCATTCCCACGACCCCGCCGAGGAGCGCTCCCATCCAGCCTGCCTGCTCTGCACTGGCCTGTTCACAAAGCAGCTCACCCAGAAAACAGGCACAGGCTGCTGTGGGAAAGACCACTTGGATTAATTCGCTACAGGCGCAGTGATGCTATCCCAGATTGCCACAGGGACCTGGGTTTAGTGAGCGTTGGCAGTCCTGCCAGGAGGAGGAAGTGTGTTGAATTGCACCAGCTGAAGAAAGAAGAGACAGCAGAGGTGAGCAGGGGGAGCAGGACACATAAGCATGTCACAGGAGCTCAGTGTGAGCTGCTGGCCTCAACGTTCTCCGATACAAGCTGCCAGCAAAGCCAAAGGGTCAAAGTAGGAGGCACTAACAGAGATTAACAATAAAAGGTACATCTGAAATATGCCTGGTAGGAAACAGGATTGTTTCATTGTCTTATGAGTATGTTTATCTCTGTTGTTGTTGCTTTTACATACATGTTGCTCTGCTTGACACAAAGGAAGATGTGCAAAAAGAAGCTATTCTGAGTTAAAAAATACCTCAAGCCAAACCTAGTTCAATCCTAGTTAATTGCCAGTCCCTCAGAAAAATACATTTGATTCATTTTCAAGATGATTTGGGGAAACTTGAGACTTTTCTGTGTCTTCTTAAACGAACGTGGACTGGAAAACAAGACTGAAAAAAGGAATACATATCTCTCCAATTGCTCTTCAGACATCCATGTACTCCAACAGTCTCCTTCTTCATTCCTCTTCTGGTAATACAGGATGAGCTTACATAAGTCACGAGGGGAGAGGTGAGACTGAAGACTAGCAGGGTAACAAGAAGTCAGAGCCCCTGCAGAACTGGGCCCTGCACAGCACTATTATTTGGCAGAATATGCAGGTGAAATACCAGTCATCAGAGGTCCAGGTCTGAAGGGCAGCTCTAATTTCCAAAGCCTGTGTTGGGCTGGTGTCTGGCACAAATGAAGAAGAGCGTCAGGAGCTCATTAAGGATGTTTGACTAGATGCATCATTGTGGCTAGTGCAGCAATTTCTGTGTTTATAAGCAAGATGTATTTTCCTGAAACATAACTACTTCCAATTGATTTTTTTTCCTCCTCATTCCTAACCAGCAGAAAATGCAGATTTGCAATGAAATAATCAAGGCCATGTTTGGATGGCAAGGCAGGCTAGGCTACACTGCCAGGAACCTTAAGAACACCCTGGGTTCATGTTTGGAGGAATCCATTGGAATTTTTGACCTCTTGTTTGTGAAATGATACCACCCACAAGTTTGTCACTGTCAGAAACTGTGAGCAAGTACAAATATCTTCCAGATGAAGAGCTTTTACATTTTCTCTTTAAAAATGCCAGTGGTTTTATATTCTTAGTGTTCACGTTCGTGTGTTGGTTAGCAACAGCATTTCCAGCTGCACTGAAAATGTCTTCACAATACAGGGAGGAGAGCAACTTCAAGGCAGGATTGCCAGCCAGGGCAAGCCATAATTATATTTCACTTACAGCTCCCCTTCCACCCCCAAATTATGTGTGAGGCTCATCCCATGCTGCTGCCAGATCACCCTTAACATCACTTATTGGGGCCAACTCGCATTTTGCCACTGAGTTACCCTCTTTGAAAGCTTCCTACTTGCAAGCAAGAAACAGAGCAAAGAAAGATTATTACTAACTCAATCCCTGTTTCTGATCTATCACAGTCATCTCCCACTCATCATAACTAGCTCCAGTTTTGGATAGAATAAGACATCCTTGTCTCTGTAAAAAAAAATCAGTTTCCCCAGCTCATGGTGCTTATTCTGTTACATGTTTATTTATAGATTGATTTGTTATAGTGGATAACAAATCATTGCCCTACCTCCTTCTATATCTGTCATTAGTCAGCTTAACTAGCAAGACTAACACTGAACTGGACAAACACATATTAATCTCCTGATTAGACTCCAGTCTGGAATACATCATTGCTGTCGCTCTGGTATTCATATCTCATGGCCAGGGATTCCTTACATGGAATCAGAGCATCTATTTAAGTAGTCCTGTATTCTCCTGGAAGTTGGCAGCACAAATATAGTTTATTGTCATACTCCTGCTGAAGCTGGTTTTATTAGTGACTATTTCTGTGAAAGTCACACCTGAAGGCTGTGATTTAACCACTGAAATCATTAAGGAAAAAGAGAAACATGAAGATTGTCACACTGCCCAACTGATAATGCTCTCTCAGATGTTACTAGTTTGTGGAGTAGCAGCACTGTATTACAGCTTGCTTTCTCAACAGATCTGTATTATTTTTTGACTGGCTCTGGACAAAAAGCATGCATGGAAGATATCCTGAAAACTTGACTCAATTATATAGAATCAGATTCCCTCCCCTCCAGCTTTTATTCTTTTATTCACAAGTTTGCATAAAAAAATCTTTATGCAAAAATGCTCACCGTCAAAAACCCAGTTCTAAAGTTTTTGGAAGAGTGAAAAAGGGAGGGAAGTTGACCAATGCCGGATTACTTTCAATGACAGCAGTTTTGGTCTCCACTCCCAGAGTTCCAAACTTCAGACAAAAGTGTTGCATTGTCTGCTCTTACCAGTAGAAACCCATCTGGCAAGTCAGCCTGATTTGTAAAAAAAAGATCATGGACCATATTGTGTCATCGCTTTTTATGCAAACCACCTCCCTCCATCTAAATTTGAGTGGCAACAGGAGGGGAGTTCAGCTCTAAAACTGATAGCAGGGTACAGTCTGTGGGGTTCTGCGTAATGCCTGAAGGTTTTCCAAAATGGGAAACAGTCAGACAAATCTACAAAGAAACTGGCAGCACAGATCAGAAGTTTTTGTTTCCTAATGCATGACTAGACATTTTAGAAGCTGCTAGCAATTAAAGAAAAACAAACAAAATACTCCCCAAAAAAGCTCCACCCACCTTTTCCCCCCTTGAGTCCCCTTCAAGCTGGCTCACTCGTACATTTGCTGTGCCAGGGAAAGGGACTGTTTAGGGCAAACAACAGGTTCTGACCCCCCTTTTATCTTGTTACACTATTGAGACAGGAATGAAAGTTTTCTGACAGGGGTAGATGTGGTTCTGTCTCTTTCTTTCAAGAAGTCTGTGCATTGCACTGAAGCACACACTCACATTTTTTTGTAATAAGTAAAGATAAAGCTTAGGGTTGGTGGGAGGAATTGGGATTGTCCCTTTTATGTGCAGCCTGGACTGGTGTGGAGAGCAGTGCCCCTGGGAGGTCACACTCACGTCACAACCCCAGCATGGGGAACAAACTGTAGGTACGCGTGCAGACACATTTCTGCAACTCAGACCTAACCCATGTACATTACACAACAGTTATGCTACGTTCAAGAAAGTAACTGTAATGTGAAACAGGTTACGCTTGTTACAGAACCTCTGGAAACACAGCCCAAGAGTGAGTGAAACAGAGAGAGGCAGCCTGGAATGCCATCATGAAAAATAGAGGGGGAGCATGAACCCAAAAGCAAGAAGGGGCCAGCCAAGGATGCTGCCCCTGCCAGCTACCTCAACTGCCTGGCAGATACTGGGCCATGTGTTTCTGGCTCAGTGTTTAGGAAAGCAAGAGGACCATATCTCATTACAATTCCTGCCGGCAACTGTTTAGTAGAACAACCATGAAGACCTGGGATGGATGAAATACTGACATCTTAGAAGTAAATAGCAAGCTCTTTATTAGAAGACCTCTTACTGTACAAGGGAAACAGAGGGCTAATTGATCATGGGCCACTATGACAAGTGAAACCAGCACTCATCTTTTTAAATGAGAAACTATGAGTGGTAATCACTCTTCCCTATATTATACTTCACTCCCCTTGGTCATTAAATGACAGTAATAAAGCACTACAGTCCAGTTAGTAGTAGGGGTTTTGGTTGCTGAACATTATCAATGTATTGGTATATATTTGTAGTCTTTAATACTTTTTAAACAGTGTGATATCAATTTATTTGACATTCTCTCATGACAGAACAACAAATGGATGAACTTTTAGTTTAAAATGGATGATACTGGGGAAAGAGAACAGAATGCAGAACATGAGGCAACTGTGTAGCCTGACAATTTATAACACTACCTGCCCTCTTCTGCCTGGTTATTTATGGCTGGGTGGGGAGATAAAGGAAAGAAGGATAGTTGCAGGGAGGACAGCTTAATTTAAAACATTGTCACTTGCTCCTGCTGAAGTCAGGAGTCAGGTTCTCAATATATGTAACAGGTGCACTGCATCTGAGCAGATCTACTAATAAAAAAATCAATTCAAAATAAAATGATCATAAAAGAAAGAAGAATAAAGATGGAACAAAAAAAAAAAAAAGTCCAGAATGCTCTTTCACGTGGCCATTTCGGCTGGGTATTGCTGGCCACCAAAACACAAATTAAAAACACCCCATTTCCAGCTCCATCACAGAGCAGGGGTTATGGATGTGGCCTCTCCTAATTGTCCGCTCACAGCAAACAGGTCTTCTAACTTTCCATGTTGAAAGTCCATGCCCGGCATTATGGGTTAATATTCCATACTTGCACTCAGATCAAGGCTTCAGCCTGCTGGGTCTGCCTTGAAAACCATCCAGCAATACAATTGGGAACTGCTGGAGGCAGCAGGATGCTTCTAGGATCATGCAGCAGACAGGCCAGTTACAGACCGTTTCTGCACTGGGTTTACAACACACCAAACCAAAATGCCTCCAGTGGCAGAAAGCACACACCTTAAACCTAGGGATTAACAAGAACAAAGGCATATCATTGTTTGGATCCAATTACGTGAAATATGGATCACTCAGGTTTGCATTTTTATCTTTTTCTGTCCTTTTTCTCTCCACACCCACTCACTGACAGGCTGGCTGGGTGGGCATAGCTGTGCCCTCAGCTACCATAGTTTGCCAAGCGTTTTAATGCTTTAAGTATGAACGTGTAAGTACTGTCCATCCCCAAATGCACACAAACAGGTCAAAACTGACATTCATTATGAATCTAACATAGGTAAATATCACCTCTTTCAGTTCAGAGAAAGAATGCAGTATTTTCCCTGGTTACATGCTCTCTTTATGGATGGTAAGAATTCATAAAATCTGCCTACATTAACATTAAAAAATGAGGATAGAAAAGGAATATGTAAAACATCCACTGACTGCAGGCAGATTTTACTCAGTTCTTCATTGGCATTAATATCAATCAAGTTCATCTGGGCTGAAGTCATCTGAGTTACGCTAATGTAAAAAGAAAAGCAGTCCCATCACTATTAGCTTGGGCCCTGGTCACACAGCCATCCATCTACTGGAAAGAAAAAGGAACAGCCACTCAGTCATGGTCCAGACTGTTATAATGTAATGTAAGTGCTGCAAGCTCAAAACTACAATTCATAAATCCACCATGCTCATACATTTGGAGCTTTCAGTTTCATATCAGGTCTAAACAAAAATGGAAAATGCCAGAGCATCAGTACTATTTGCCATAAGAACAAAAAGCTCCTAAAAAAAACCCCAAACAAACCCCAAAAACCAAACCACCCATGAAAAAAAAAGCCAAAATCACCACCACATTGTCATGACAATAACCACTGACAACACAGCAAGAATCCACAGTCCAAAATTGTTTTCAAAATAAAACTTAGTAACAGGTTAATTTGCAGGTCAAAGACTGTCACAAGATCAGATAATATTACTGTGTGGCTCTGTCCTGATTCCAAGGATTGTAACCAGAACTGAAAATGATGTGGATGATACGCACATGAGCAGCATCAATAGCTGAAGAAAGAATTTCTGCAACTGGTGAAAGGCAGCAAAGCAGCACTCTGCTGAATTATTAGTGCACAGCAATAGTGGGATTATATCCTTATTTTATGCTATCTTTATTTTAATAGAAATAGCTCTTATGCTGAGCAAATAACATTTAGATAGGACATGACAACTTTCAGCATTCTGAGAATGTTGGGGTTTTGTTGTTTGGATACTCATCACACTCAAAGAAGAAGAGAAAGCATAAATAATTGAAATAATTTCACATTTATCCTCTTTTTTTTTGTACTTTGTTTCCATTGTTTATTTAAACACTTTCTTCCTATATTTTCTCCTGAATTTTATTAGGATTATTTTCCAAAGATCTCACAGAAGTATACTTACTCTTTTACCTGTGCCTGGAGTTACTAATGCCCAGCCTGCTGGCAGTAACTCAGCCAGAGGGGCACAGCCCCTTTCAGATGGCTCTGGCAGTGATTCATTTTGGTATCAGCTACCAAACCTTCCTTACTATGCACACACAGCCAAAGAAGGCTGCAGGCAAGCTGTATCTGCTACAGAATGCTGAAACTCTTCTTCGATACTGATTATGACTTTGAAAAACGCAGAACTGCCTCTCTTCTAAATCCAAGCCTACTTTTACTTCTGCCATCCTCTCCTCCTTATCTCTCCCCAAGTCCTCTCTGGTTTTTTCAGTAATTTTATTTCTCACTAGAAGTCCCCTCCACCACTCCGTTCAATATATCACTCAGTCCATTTGAGGGATCTCACTAAAGTTTTACAACAGTACACTTGACAGGATATTCTCAAACTATGTTGCTAACTCATACTCCAAACACCTTGGAAATGTGGCCAGTCCATCTGTCAGCAGAGCAGGGACCCAGGACCCAAAATGCCCTTGATAACATTTAAGCATGCAAACAAATATAGATACAGCAGAATGGCATGCCAGGTGGGAGCACAGGGGGTTAAAAGAAGAAAATGTCAACTATTTAAATACGTCTTGCTATAAACACCTCTTTTTTGTTGACACTTGTCTTATTTTTAAAAATATATTTCTGTTTTGACGTCCCAGTTCTGAGCATATTTCACTCCTGCCAACCCACTGTTAGTGTTTTGAATAACTCGGAACAGATGAAGCTCTGGTCCAGAGACAAGAAATCCTCCAAACATCTGTCAACCACTTCAGCCCTGAGAGCTGAAAGCAAACTCCACTGGTAGCTCTGCCCATCCTGCTGCACTCGAAGGCTGCGGGAGTTGTTAATAGGCTTTCGCAGCCAGCCAGGCAGCGGAGGGTGAGGGAAACAGCACGATTTGAAGCTCCAGTAGTATAGCAGTGCTCTACCTCCCTGGGATGTACGGAGTGGGGCAGGGGGAAGGTTATGGATGATAAAGAGTCCTGACAATTTTCAGTTGTGCTGAAAACCAGTGTCGAGCATCCCATATCACAGGTAGGCACTGGGAATGGACAAAATAAGGAAAATTCATCCTCACTCAAAAGCCCACTTGTGATTTAGATGCGATTTTAATGAGACCAAAGGTTTTACACTGGCAATCTGCGCAGATCCTTTACCATGGCCCTTTGAGTGTCTCAATCCCAGCTAACCAACCCCTGAGCCCTCACGGGATAAGAAAAGGCTAGGTGAAAAGAGAGACTAGGGAACTAATGAGGAAAGGGAAACTGCCTAGGGTTGAAATATGGAAGGGAATATGTCTGTGTGGACAAAGGTGAGGAGAGGAGCATCCTGGCATGTCCCACACCGATCTCCATGGAGTTGGTGAACCTTGCCAGCCTGTGGCATGGGGTGAGGAGGGAATGGAAGCAGGGCTCATACTGCTTGGGCATCTCCCTCAATGACTGCCTCCCCCTAGTACCAGTTATGGACAGTGTGGAAAAGGCCAGGAGGAGCTGGAAGAAGAGGTTCTGTGACTTGGTGAGTCCTAGGGCAGGCTCTTCCACAAGGAACAAGCTCCTGAGCTGGGCACAGAGGGACTCACGTTTAGGGAACTGAACATGGCACCACAACCTACTATACAACCCTCATTTAACAGGTTTTGTTATCCATCTCTGTAGCCTATGATTTTCTATAGTCTTCGAGGTTATACTCTGAAGACAAAGCCCTGCTCCAGAACTGACAGGTCAGATGTCCAGCTCTGGTGCACTCTCCTTCCTAGATGTGCAAAATCACCAGTGACACCTGGAAAACATCACGTCCAAAAAAACCAAGCTGCTCATAGATGCCCAGAAACAGTGCTAAGGTCAACCTTTAGCTGGATAGGTCTAAAGCTTTGCCATAACCTTAAATCAGCAATGATCTGTGTAGCAGCAAATCTGTTTAGCATCTAACACTCATGAGTTATCAGTTTAAGAATCACAGCTAAGCTCAGTTTTTCTGGTTAACACAATGGGTCCCACCACTGTTCACTTCCTTTCCCCACATGCTTAGACTGCTCAATGACATGAGCAGGGATCCATGTCCCCCTCCATCCCCACAGTCTTACACACACACACACACGCAGGCTTCGTATTAATGTGCCTGTATATATCAGCGACCTTTTCTCATGTATACCCAATGCTGAGAAACCACCTATGAAGACCAAGAGATATACAGACATTCAGAGAAGGTATGGGTTTCTGCAGGTGAGGTTAAAGACATTGTCGTGACTCCCATGCCTGTGTTGGAGGGTTAGCACAGCATCCCTCATCAAATAATATTTCATAGAATCACAGAATGGTTTGGGTTAGAAGGGACCTTCAAGACCATCCAGTTCCAACCCCCCTGCCATGGGCAGGGACACCCTCCACTAGACCAGGTTGCTCAAAGCCTCATGCAGCCTGGCCTTGAACACTTTCAGGGATGGGGCATCCACAACTTCTCTGGGCAAGCTGTGTCAGTTCCTTTCTTACTAAAAGGGTGGATAACAGTCCCCCCCTTGCTCTTAAGAAAAAAATGGGCTTTGTTTTCTATTCCAAGTATTGTATTTTCACATCAATTCTCCATCAGAATTAAAGCTTTCAGGAGGTTTCCTCCCCTTTCAGGAGGTGCCCTCCCCTTTCAGGAGGTGCTAAGCCCTTTACTGTTGCCAGTGAATGTGACAGATGCAGTCAATATAATCACAAAGACATGATAAGAGAAGGAGAAGCTTGAAAGACCTTTTTTTTCCTTCAAGGCTGTAACTAAAAGTAGTCTGAGCAGGATAGAGAATGTTTTGCTGAGCAGCAAAGTCATTCCCAAGTCCTTTATCTGCATTTGTTTTCTTGTTTGCTCACAGGAACAGCTAAGGTGTGTCACCGAGCAAAACACATCATGTCCCTGAAGATGATGGTACTATCGGATTCCTGTTGCTGTCTCAGGAAGTGGGAGAGCAGAGAGAAGCAGGAGACATGGATAAAATAACGACACTCAATATTTAAATTCACCGGCAATCTGAAATTAATGAGTCGTGCTTCAACCACATTAGGCTTGGAAAAAAGAGACTGACTTCAACTTTTATCATCTGTAACTAACACTGTTTTATCTAGTCACTTCTGCATCTCAGTTATGATAGAAATTTTTTAAAAATCTGCACAGGAATGAAACAATGAAATGGTATTTCTGTGTGCAAAACAGTTCAATTATTTAGGGCAATTAAAATAATACATTAAAATAACTTGAAAAGAGAGAAGCACAGCTTCATCAAGCAAAAGCCTAAACTTTTATCAGAGTAAATAGAATATTCTGCAGTGGAGTTAGACAAAGAAAAACATATGCAATTGAAAACCAGAAAGACATCCTTGGATTTAATGTCTATTTAAAAAGGTAATAGTAGTTAGAAGGCTGTTTTGCTTAGTTTCTTAAATTAAAAAAGCACATCTCAATCCCTGTGAAAGAAAAAACAAAATACAGGTGTTTCTTAGTTTAAAATTATTCAACAATTCAAAACAAATGCAAGAAACTGGGCCAGGGTGTCAGGGTGACTCTGAACCAATTGTATTTTCACAAAAAGTAATCACCCAGAGCGTAAAGCATCATGATAAAGAAGGTGCTGAATTCTACTTCCAGCTTTATCACAGACTCCTTGTGTGACCTTAAATAGGGCATATTTTTCGTGCCTCAGTTTCCCCAGCTGTACAGTAGGAAAGATAAAACTTTAATTCTCAGTGCTCAGGCTTATGAATGCATATTTTAATTTTAAACTCAGCACTTTCTGAGCCCAAACAGCTTCTGATTTCCAAAGTGGAAGCTGATGGCATGTGGAAGGAGTAGCACTGGGCTGTGAAAGATGACCAGTGTGAGCTCACATCCAGTGTTCAAACACCCTCTGCTCAGATAACCATGCTACCTCTGACTTGTATTTAATAAACAGAGACCACTCATATTTTTTAAGTAATTTCAAGTAAATAATCCAGTAACTTTCCCTTGTAGGAACCAGCAATTTGGTCTTCTTTGCTTTGGAGATTTAGCTTGCCATGTGTGGTGTGAATTAGATGCAGTTTGCTCCTCTTAACCGCAGCTTTGGAAACGGCAGCTTGAGTGCTGCGGCTTGTTGTGGAATCGAAATGCAGATCAGCCACGTGGCTTTTCACAACTTGTAATGCTATCCCTGCAATGTGCTACAACCATCTACAACACCTACTGCTCACATCTGTCAAGGCTTTCATGTATATATGAATACATGTATGCATGCACAGATATATACATGTATATATATATATCTACCACCATTCATATATTGTCTAAATTAGAATTCTTAATAATAGCATTCAGCAAAGGGTGAATGGGTCATAGAGGTCCTTTAAAACATGGCTAAGTGGCACCTGTGATGAATCTCTCTATTCATGACTACCTTAAAACCCAGGATGCACTTACCTGCCAGATTCTCACAGACTGAGCCATCCATCCCAGGGCAGCAATGATGGCTGTGTGCCCATCGTGCCTCTCACAGAGCAGCTGCTCCCTGACACGGGTTACTACAAACCTATTCTGTCCTAAATACTGCCAAATCTCAGCCTGAAAGAGAAACCCAAATATTTTTTCTATTAAATACCTCTGGTATTTAAAGAAGACGAAAGTGTATGGGAAGCTGTTCAAAGGGGTGGTTGTTCATACAGCTGAGTAACTCCACTCATCCTTGCAGATATCATTAGATGTGTGACACTAGGCAAACATACAAACGAGAGGAGATTTAGCTGTCAATTATTTTAAAACGTGAGAGATGTCTTAATGTTCCTAAATTCAAGGCCTCTCTCAGTTTTGGCCATGGGGCAAAAAGGCTATCTGCAATGTATCTTTTCTCTTTACGCTGAAAAGGAACCTATATTGAATTGGCGGTGAGCTTCTTGGTTAGAGGGGATGAGGTCCTCACAACAGAAAGACAGCCTTGGCATGAAATCTTTAAGTCAGCAAATCCCATTGACTTGAGGATGGGAAGATATTTCATTCCTGGATCTCTTTTGCAGAAGAGGCTGCCCAGCAATCATCAGCACTCCAGAAACTCGCTCTTGCTTTTTCATCCTTTGTATCCCCACTGGTGTTGCACAACGACTCATGTACGCAGGAATATTTATTATCCAAGTTCTATTATTGTCACTGTTTTGCCTGCCCGGTTACTACTTTGCTTTCCCTAGCTGAGGTCTCTGAGACCTTGCAGAGGCTCACTGCAGCCTGCACCTGTCAGCTCTCTAGCCTGTCACATTTTTGACATATTCCAAGAGAGACTTTATGTGGGCACCTGGATAAATACAATTCTTTCCTCACCTCTGGGAAAGTGTGAGTCTTCCTTGGGCCACCTGTGGGAGATGAAGGGTGCATGGGATTTCAAGCACAAGAGCGTAAAGAACAGTGCCCCGGGAAATGGGAATGCTAGAAACGATTCATCCAGTGGCACTAGAAGTACATACATTTATGCATACAATCAGTTTGTAGAAAACATTAAATAATTCACTATATTATTTTTCATGTGAAACTTCTCTGTTGCACATTATGCTCGCTATTCCTGCAAGTAGTTTACGATAGGACAAGAATTACTTTAGGCAGACGTTCAGCAGGAAAAGCAGAAAACATACCATTGTTTCAGATCTCAATTATGCAGATTGGCTTCGCTCGTAAGGAAATTAACTCTGTGCCACAGCTGTGGGGACTAAAATTACAGAACAATCGATATTTTGAAAACTTTGAAAATCTGCCAAAGGAGAAAATTACATGACTGAAAAACAGCTTGTATAGAATCAAAGTTAAATATTTCACTAATGAATTGTGTTTAGTCTTTTGTTTAAAAATCTAATTGGTAAGTTTATTCTGATATACCCCACAATTTGTTTAGAAATTCCTGTTAAATAAAGAACAAATGAAAAAAAAGTCATTGCTCATTTTCTAGGCCTAATACACAAAGCAACCTCTTACTGAATGTTTTAAAATGTACTTTAAACTTTCTTTTTCTGATCATTTTGAGCTCCGTAATATGTCTGGTCTGGCCAAAAAACCCACAGGACCCATCACATACAGTGCTTTCACCCAAACAGAGGAAGAAGTGGAGCAAACCTTAGGAAAAAGTAGGATGAAAAGTGTAAAATCGACTTTAAATGTTTTTGAAATATTTAGGATCCTTAGGTTTCCATCTATGATAAAGATAACTGTTACTAACAGCCCCAGGACTGTGCCTTGGCATGGTAAGAAATTTCTATGTTTCAGTACCCTGAAAAGGATGGCATCAAGATAGGAGCACTGATGGTGAGCACTTAGAGAAGAGCAGCCAGATGAAAAGTGGTCCATGCCCAGACGCCCTTGGGTCTGAGCAATCACCAACAACCCAGAAACTAGAGACACAACTCGATAAGAGTTTCAGTAAACTGGCTTCCAGATATCAAATCTGCTGATACGGATATGATTCACATTCATTATACCTGGTACCAATATACACTCTCTACTGTCACCTCGAATGTCACTTCCATCGGCTCAGTTGCTCATTTTTAGCATTATTCCTTCACTTCCTCCAAAAGGAACAACACAATGAAATAAACGTGCTGCATCCAGCATATTCACATTACAAAAGTAACTGATGCCAGCAAGGCTGGTCATACAAATTCACAATGAGATTGCTTCAGAAGAGACCTGTAATAAAGGATTCAATAGCTAGGTAATTGCCTTATGCCAGCAAAGGGTGAGAGAAGGAAATAATTATTTCTTTTTCCATCACCACCACCACTTCTCTCTTATTTGTGGAAGGAAGATAGGAAGTTCTAGCTGTTCATGGAAATGTAGAAATTAAGCAAAAATAGTGACATATTTTATAAAACGCAGTAGTTGTCAAGTCATGTCTCCAGTTATTCATTATTGCAGCTACCATAACCAGAAGCCAGTACTTTACAATCTAGGACAACCATGCTTTCTTTGCTGCTTAATACTACAGGCAGTGCCTCATACCGTAAACCTACCGTTCATTAGAGGGAGCAACTGACAGCCTCTTCCCCTAAGGAGGCCAAGATTACTTAAGTCTAAAATGGCATACCCTGTCAACACTGGTGTACAGGAAAGAAGCTTATTTGGTAATACAGAATCCCAGCCACTGTCCAAAGCTGATAATCAGGAAAAAAAAAAAAAAAAAAAAAAAGCCTAAACTATTAAACCAACCAGAAAGGTTTGGTGGTCAGCTGATAAAATTTAATAATTATCCATTTGTTTTACTGGGGCTGTACTATTTAAGATGTTCAGAAGACAAATTGCCTCATGCATAGCTTGCAGACCGTTTAGCCTGTGGGCTCTATAGCCACAGAAAAACATCCATAGGATGCTCTTGCTGTGTTGTTCCCAGTCTCTCCACTCATATAACAGTGATCGATATACAGTGTGTGGCACGGTGATGTAGGGACACGAGAGGTCCAGTGTACAGCAAGCTAAAACAACTGGCTTCACTTATCCAAAGGCTTCACCCAGACCACTGAACTCAGTCTAATTATGTGCATTTATTCTTCATGCTAACGGATCCCTTTAGTATAGCCCCTGTCAAGTGCCGGTGTCAAGCACATAATTTATAAGACAGAATTTGCTGAAAGAGAGGCAGGTTTATTATATAATACCACACGTACAGGGAAGAAGCGAGGCTGGAACTGAAAATTCCTGCAATACCTCATGCTGCATTTTCTCCACATTCAGGTTCTTCCTTTTTTTTTTGTTTTTAACCCCCTTTTCTCCCACTCAGGGAAATGTCAGAAGTTTACAAAACACCTGTTTAGTTACCCCCAATTTGTCCATTGTAAAGTCAAAGCAGGAAGGCATTTGCTGACCCAGACGTATAAATTACATCATTACCTAATGAACTGTTGCAGAACTCATCTAAATGTAGCTGACTTTGTGAGGAGTGCAAATCTTCCAGTGATTTAGACAGGAGTAGTTCAGGGTAGACAATATTAATTTAGGGATGACTCATTATGTTCAGTACCAGTCTGGGGCTAACGATTTGATTCAAATTAATTTAAATCACTGGGGAAAAAAAAAAATACTAAAATTACACATACTGCAGAATATCAGAACAATCTTTTCCAAGACCCAAAGTACTTAGGGGCTTGTCATTGCTAGGCTGAAATTTTCTTTTTCACATTGCATCATATGTCACAATCTTGCCCAAGTGCAATGGTGAAGATAGCATCGATTAGATTGCCTGCAGCCCCATAGTCCTTCCGAGGCAGAGAGGTCTGGGGTTCAGCAAGTTTTTATGGCAACTGGAGAGCTTTCTGCCACTCACTGATATGGGAGGTATTTTGGAGTAGGCAAAAAGAGAGACAGGACTGGCTGAGACAGCCAAATTCTATCTGATCCCTGATGCTAGAGAAGAAAGGGTTGAGGGGAACAAATTAGGGATTGGAGTTATGCTTTTCTCTTCTTTGGCTAACATGATGGAGAGCTGCTTTTTCACTGTTGAAACAGGATAGCCTTGGGTTGTCTTCACATACATCAGGCCAAACAGACCCAAAGGACCTAATACTCCAATATGTTTGCTCCGTTTATGTGTTCGTGGAGAACTCGTGAAGAATTCTGCAAGTGAGATAAACCTCTTCACATCAGCAAGCTGAACAAAAAGCAGCAGATAATTTGTTTGCAGAGGTGGTCCCGAGTTAGGTAAACAGAAAGAAAGTGCTGTTTAATACTTCTTTGTAATGTTTTATTCACTGCATCTCCTTCCATGCCTAACCTGGGGGCAAAGTTACCTGTGTACTCGGATCCAGCAAAGCGGGGAGGAGAATGGGATCAAAGCGATGTGTTGGGTTTATACAGCATTCTGAGCAAGGGCCAATTTAACCTTTGTGAAACAGCTACCATGAGGCATGTCATGTGATGTTCACCTATGGTACATGTTCAGCAGGAGGGCCTTTTTTGTTATCTGTCCCATATATAGCATTCCTGCCCAGCTGTCAGTATGATACCTCTTACAGCAGGGTTGTAAGGAAGGGGAATACAGGGGAAAAAAACCCACAAAGTTGTTGAAGACAGAGCAGAGATACCTTCACAAATCTGCCTTCACCAGAAGTTGTTTATCTCATGGATGCTTTGATCCTTAGCTGCTGAAGGATACTTTATTCTCCTCTCCTTTGGAATACCTTGAGGGAGGATTACCTCTCTGTTTACCTTTTAAGAGATCATTGATAATAATTTAGATGGAGGTGCAACAGGAAAATTCTTTATGCTTCTGCAAATTATAAAGAAGCCTTTTAATTAGGAGCTTGTTCACTTGCATTTTAAGTACAGGATTAAATGCATACCAACTCAGTAAACTGGTGCTTTTGCACAGAGACACATGGCTTGCCACGCTCATGAATTCTTGAGTGACTGGTGACCTGATGATAAGGGAGATACAGCCTTTGTTCCCCATACCACAGCAACCTGGACTCAAATCCCAAAATAACAGTAGTGGGGGACTAAAAGTGAGCTGTAGCTATACAGGGTTGTGATCAACAAAGTGGCTTTTGTTGCTAATTCTGTCAGCAGGTTGGTGGGAGCGGGGTGCAGGGGACTGACAGTAAGTCAGAAACTTTTCTGCATCTCAGTTTCATTCTCAATAAACTGAAACTCATGATATTAATCTCCTTTGCAAAGTACTGACGAGAAGTGCCATGTAAAGTCTTTTCTGACTATGTGTAAGTAAGAGACAGAATTTAAGACTACCTGATGTTCACACTGACTGGTGACCAAAGGCAGTGTCTTAACAAGAGTCACCAGAGAGAAACACCTACAAAATAAATTCATTGCAGGATGTATTCCTCTACAAATAGTTGACTCTGAAACGCTTCCTTAAAATTCACTGACTGTGTTGTCTCCTTCACTTGGCAATAAATAAATAAATAAATAAACCCCCACTAGCTCCACTGAATGATTTTCAACTTTTCAGGTTCCTCCTTTGTTGCAACCTGATGAGTGCATCCAGCCTCGGCTTGTGCAACGTACAAATCGTTTGCATGCTTCACTGTATTCACTGAGGCTTCACAGCTCTGATTGAACCTCTTGAACAATCGCCCATGAAAAGGTGAATGACACAAGCCTCGAATTCAGGGTCTGTGCACCTCCACACAAAAAACGCTACTGCACAAATGCTGTCGGTGGCTGCGTGATCCATGGCGGTTAGTCCAAGAGATTTCATAACCACCTGACTTTTGTTTTCAGCAGCCTACATCCAATTCATTAAGAGAAGCTGGTAAATGTCAGCTCTACAAACAGGACAAAAAAAATTATTCAGTCCTCTCTCTATAATCTGTCTAATAAATTCAATAGGTGTCACTTTTGTGGAAGGGTCTATATACCTCAGCAGTAATTTGTCACCAAGAAACAGTTTCAGGGCGTTTCATAGTTGTGTGTCAGTGTTTATTTCAGGCCTTATCTTCAATGAACATTTCTTGCTAAGAGAAATTAATTCCTTGCATCTGTCACTATAGGAACAAAGCAAATGCACTTTATGTAGAAGGCCCATTATTCAGTACATTAGGCACTGACATGACAGTTCTCCTCATCCCACAGTTGTGCACAACAATAAGTAACCTAACTCGTCACTAAAATTTGCAAAATTTAATATTATGGGGGTAGGTATTTTTTCTTCTTTTTTTTTTTGTTACACTTTTGGTAGTACTTTCAAAGATTTTAACCCTGATGAAAAAAATGCCATCCCTCCGGTAAAGAGTGTATCACCATTTCAATTCAGCATGACAGATTCAGGCAATTTGAAAGGCAATGGTAAGACAGAAAAATAGCAGAGGGTTTATTAAGGGGACAAGACTTCTAAACTACATCAAAGTATACTGGAGATTATTTGAAATGAGCAGATCTGTCTGCAGAGTGACTTTTGCTCAATTCTGCCCTTTCAATCCTAGCCTGCCCTCAAATACAACGGCCTAAATGAATTACAAATCAGGACAAGTTGTTGTGAGCAACTTTCTAAAGGAAACAATTAGATATTAAAAATTCAGTTATAACACCTCAGGATATCATTCAAAAGGGAAAGGAAATTATAAAAATGACAGGAAAGAAAAGCAAACTGACTTGCACCTGAGGTTTTCTGCAATGAGGAAGAGTCTTGGAGATTCACATGCAGAAGCTTTTCAATCAACTGGAGGAAAATGAAAAATGGAGGAGGAAAAAAATTATATTTATTCTTTGTGATCTGAGTTACTGGCTTCCTGAAACATGACCATACTATACAAACTGCTTCATGATGAAATTAAACAAACACAATAGCTACATTATGCACTCTGAATATTTGGAAAAA
Source organism: Rhynochetos jubatus (assembly GCA_027574665.1). Taxonomy (NCBI): domain Eukaryota; kingdom Metazoa; phylum Chordata; class Aves; order Eurypygiformes; family Rhynochetidae; genus Rhynochetos; species Rhynochetos jubatus. Next base: position 35,146,445 of record CM050653.1, read on the forward strand.
ATACGCATTCACAGAACAGTCACTGAGACGAGAAGCAGTTCATTCTAGCTGCATGCTGCATTCATTTTTCTCAGTGATGCCAGAAAATATATTAATTCTGAAAACTTGCTTACTAATAATTTTAAGCAAACACCGTAGAAAACTCAATTGGGATACATTTAAGCTGGCACCACAGGAAGCTCATTCTGGAACAAGCTCACAGACAGTCAAAGAGTTATTTTCAACCAATCTGAGACAGAAAAAACATCACATGACTCTCAAGTCCAGTCAGATCTAACCAACATAATATAACATGCAGATCATCACAGTATGAAAGACCTCATTTGTAATAAAGATATTAGCTGCTAACACTAGAAGCGTTATGCAGAACAAGTTATTCTGCACATCTCAGAATTAACGATGCCCATTTTCTGAAGGGTTTGTGCCATGCATTTGCATGTACTGCTGCCGTACTTATTTTAACAGTTGTAACTTGTCTTCAGTGTTTCTTGCTCCTGGTCTACATTGCCATTCCTCCTTCCTCTCATCCATGTCCTCCAACCCCTCTGTTGTTCTCCAGATCTTTTCTACATCTCTCAGCTACCAATTATGCTTCAATATATCATGCTGTGACCAGATTTGGTCTTTGCTTGTGGGTGGCAGGCATAATGGTTTGGGGTTTTCTTTTCCCCTTTACCAAGCAATAATAAGGTATCTTCTCCTTCCTTGCCATAAGTTTCACTCAATATATAGGAATTTTTGAGACATCCATGCCTTGGATGTCTCAAAATAAAGTTAGGCAAAATTAGATGCCTCTAATTTTATTAGATGTCTCTATCAATATTAGGCAAAAGTAGCAAAGAAGTTCAGGAAAAGCCCAATGGTGCTGTTGTAACACCAAGCTAAAACGAACTAGAGAACCATCAGAGAGCTACGGCCATTTCTACCTTAATTCTTGGGCCAAAACAGGAAGGTATAGTCAGTAAAGATTAATCTTGTATCATTAATTTCATCTCAGTATTTGCTACCAGCCTGGACTTTGCAATATATATACACAGCTCAAACTGTTCCCCAGTTTTCATGAATTAACCCACCTGGTTTTTCACCTCATATAAACACTTGGAAGAGCCCCAGAGATACTCTGCCCCTTCTGCTCTCGACAATCACTTTATGGCAGCCTGCGATCAATACATGTGCCCTGTGTCCTGCAGCCCCTCTTGTCAGCTGTGCCCTAAGGCCATACAGCCTTCACCTCAAGTGTTTACATGTGACACAGTCTTCAAATATTTCAATTTACCTGTTTTAAACCAAAGAAATTATGTAAAGCAGCTCTAATACTCTTTGATAAAAACAAACTCCTCAGAATAGCTGGGGTTTGACCAGTAATATTCCACTTCATCTACTTGAAATCTAATAGTTAAACATAACTGTCTATTAGCTGCAATTGGTTTTTTTCATCAGAATGTTTTTCAATAATCTCCCTCTGCTCTGAATTAACAAAGGCCACTGAATGTTTTCTTAATGACTAGAATATAATCCCTGAAACACTGTGCAGCTGTTTTTCTCTCTCCTATTTAAATTTCTAAACCATATTTGAATCTCCAAATGAAGGAGGAATTGTTATGGGGTTTGCTGAGTTTCCACTGTTTTTTAGCTGCCTCCATTTCTTTGGCTAGGTCCTGAGTAATTCCAGAAATATCCTAGCAGGTCCTATGCCAGGGGTCCTTTGGACCAGATGATCACAGTTGCAAAATAAGATGGTTTTCTATTCCCAGATGAGTTTAACCCACTCCAGGTCAAGGAACTGCTGTTGCTTCCCTATTGCCTTTGTACTTTCTCATACGCTCACGTACATTTCGCAGTCCCTTGCCTCTCCAGTCCCATTACTCTACATGCTCCTCAGTACAGACTGCCTCTCTTCTCAGGCATGAGCCTCTCGCCTGGCACTAGGAACCAACTCAGCTGGTGTCTCCAGGTGTTACTGCCATGTACACCACCCAAACATGCATGGATGCAGAAGTGTAACCAGTCTTATTTAGAGGAGAACTTTTGAAGAGCTCAGAGAATATAGTGGCATTTTAGCTACTTGGAAACCAACATATTTTTAGCTTAATTTAAATGGATTTGGGTTTTTTTAAATGAATATACTAGTTTCCAAGTGTCTGAAAGGAAAAGATTATTTTCTAAGCCAGTTGGAGTATTTCTATTCAACACTTAAATTCATGCTTTCCTTGCTGGACTAATATTTTGCCATTCTTAAATGCTCCAAATTTTAAAATTCATTTGTCCTCTTTTCCAACTGCTGCCAAATTAGATTTCTATTAGCTTAAAAATTCAGAAACAGGCTGTTGGCTCAACAATACTTTAATGCCTGTTGTTTAAATCCAATTATTTTGTATTCCTGGAATAATGGCAATGGATTTAAACATATAGCGATCGTTTTATATTTATCTCCATAAACTTTGTTGTTTGTTTGTTTTTTTTTTCATAATCGCCTTGGTGTTTAACAGTCACTGTCAAGCCATTATCCAGTCACAGGTTCATAACACATAATTTGATTAAACTTATGACAAAAAACATTGAAAGGTGGGGTTTTTTTTCCATCATGCTTTACCAGAACAATGAAGAGATGCCATGCACAACAATTCCCTCCTCCACAACAATTTGCACAGAAGCGTTCTTTGTTTGCAAAGCTTCTTTGTTCTTTGTCCTGTGATGCTTAATTAAGGATATAATGGAGAATATTATAGTCATTTTAGAGTATTTTGGAAGTAATGATGCCTGAGGCAAAGCATAGAGTTCTATTTAACTTAACATACAAGTCTTGGCAATGGCCTTTAAAAATGGGACCTACTGCGATCAATATTTTCAGAAATAGTTTTTGGTCCCTTTGCCCCTCCTGCCACCCCACCCCCCCCCCCCCCCCCCAGCCACTTTTTAATTTCTGGGGTGCCATGCCTCTCAGCAGGATAAAGCTGTATTTCGTAAAAGCTTATCTTTCTTCCTCAATAAACAGCATACCTTGAAATAATTTTTTGTTGGGTTTTCTTCCCAGAGGCATGTAACTGCTATTGCAGGTTGTGTGCCACGTCCATCAAGTTAGTCGTGGATTGCAGAAGCATGATAACCACTTATGCTGAATAAAGAAGATCTAGAGGTGAATTTCATCGAGGAATCAACCAGCTAATTTCCATGGAGACACACTGCAGTTTTACAGGTTTTCAAGAGAAAGAGCTCTGACCACCTCACCCTGGTGTTGAGGAAGACCAGGGTGGGGATGACTCAGCCACAAGGCATAGCCATGTCTGACCATGCTGTGATAAGCAGAAACTGAAACAAGGACATGGCCGCTATCAAGTTACAGTCACTGGCTGGCATCGGCATGGTTTGCAGGTCCTGGTGACAGGTTTGCACATGGGTGTTTTGTCCAGGCTTGTTCTCCTGTTATACAGTGCCTGCCTTCCCCCCACCCCCTCAGGCTAAAATGGGAATTTATTTTTATATGCATAGCCTTACTATAAAGGTTTTCAACATATATATTCCATTTAAAGCATGCTTTCATAAAGGGTATTTAGGCTGTAGTAAAATAATGAGTTTTAATGAGTATTCTACGGAGAAATTATATACTGCAGGTTGGCATGGGGGTGGAGGGAAGTAAATTAGGTACTTCTAATGGAGATTTTAAATTTGTCTTAAACTCAATTTTATTAATGTTTTTAGCAATGTAAGGAATCAGAATTTAAACATTAAATTCTCAATTAGAGTGCCTAAACCACACAGATCTGCCCCAACACATTTCTTCGAGAGGAGTTATCCTGGTGAGCCAGGTTACATGCTGGAGCAATCAAAGACTGTCCACGGTCCAACATATTTGCGTAAATCTAAGTGAGATCTCTCCAGTTTGTGTTTCACACACATTTAGCTTCTCTATCAGAACTGGTAAATTTTGAGGCATAAATCTGTGCGCTGCGAGCTGGATTGTGCCTCCCTTTTCCCAAGGCAAGGCTGCCAGGCACATGGCAGCTAGTTTCACCCTCTTCTGACTAAAGGCATGTCACAGTTGCCAGTTTTCTACTCCAGGAGTTAGTACCTCTTGAAATCTCTTTTTTTAGTGAAATAGTACAACCAATAGGCCCATTTGAAAACCTATACCTAGAGAGGCAGGCCAGGCAAGACAGAAAATTTCTCCAAATACTTTTCCACAGATAGGATACAACATGAAAATATTAGTAAGTCAATGAAATCAGAAGGAAAACCTCCAGAAGAGCATTTTCAGGTTAGCCCTTATAAACCAAATCTGAATGCTGTGCAAAAGTCAAAAAAGCAGAATTTATCTGGCACTCCCAAGCACAAATGTCTAGATAAACATCTCCCAACCATCTGGTGATGCCAACTTGCAGCAAGCATGTGTCCAGCACAACTAAAGCTCAAGGTGCATAATGCAAAGGGAATGAATTTAATCACAACTCTGGCTGCTATACATTTTTCTACCAGCCCTTATTGATCACCTTTGAAGTGCTTTGTCTCAAAGCAGGGCCATGTATTTTTTTTTTTTTTCCCCCTCCAGACTAGCATATTGCTTTTTAGGCTAAAGAAATAAAATAAAATTAATTTTGGAGCCATGCACTCCAGGGCACTTCACATTAAACGGTAGACACTACAGGCAACTAGATAGCACTAATAGCACCTGAGGCAATTTCCTTTCCTATGTTTCTTCTCAGTTGCCAGCTGGAGTCTAGGCTAAAAATAGCCTTGCCATGACAGAATAATGAATCCCAGCGATAAGTGTGTTTGCAGCAACGCCATGAGGTCGTTATCTATGCGTTAATGGATGAATGGGGTGGTAAAGGGAGGGGAAACTGTTATTGGGTGGTACAATAAAAATGCAGAATGAATGAAAGAAATGTGAACAAATGTTACTCAAAAGGGTCTGAAAATCACAGCCTGCTTTCCTGTTTATGTTTGTGTAGGAATAATTTACATGATATTAAAAATTGAAAATACTCATAAGAAATTCTTCTTCGCTGGCAATTTGTCTGTATGAGCAATTACTGTTTTCCTGGCCCTGTGAAATTATTCTGTTTTATAGGACATTGCAGTAATTGTGCCATATATCTGATAGTTACGGTACCACTGCACAGTAAAGGAAGCATATTCCAAAACTCAGCTACCAAAAAAGAAGAAAAAAACCCAAAACAAAACAAAGAAAACCACACCACACAAAAACCTCTAGAGGAAGTCACTCAAATCCAAGAGTTCTGAACTACTTGTTGCCCAAAGTATTTCCCCCCCTTCAAAACATAAAATAAATAAGGAACAGTACTTTTTCATTCTCATTACCATGATCTGAGCTGAAACAGTATATCTGCAACTAGACACATTTGATTTAGAAATGAAATACATTTAAGACCAAGACTACTCATTAAAAACCAAAAGAACACACACACAAATCTTGTATTGCTGCTGTAATACCCAGTATCACTACACCCAAAAGAAATCAGCCTTTTAACTTCCCAGCCTGTTGATTATCATCACCTGACATAATATGCCTGTTGGCAGTTTAGCATTTCCCCCCTTTAGAGCCCAGCAGATCATATCTTTCTTGATTACTAAATCCAAGAAAGCACATTTTACTACTCATATTTTAAGCTGACCCTTCTCTCTCTCTCTCTCTATTGAGGAAAGAGCAGCAATGTTTCCACTTGGAGAGAGAATCCTCTTTCCACCTTGAAGATATTTCGTGTGACAGTGCTCAAGGGAGATAGCGCGCGGTGTAGACAAAGAATACATGCCAAACACCAAGAAAGCTGAGGAGAGTAGTTAATGAATGATATGGTTAGCACAGCAGGTATAGAAGGGGAACTTGCACTATAGCACTTGCAGTGAGCCCTTGACCCAGGAAAGCACGGAGCCTGCTAGATTTGAATTGAGCCACCTGCTTGAGCCCAGCAGCAAAGCTTAATCAACACCATCAGAACACAGATTTGCTTGGTGAGAGCATTTAATACAGCACGACTTTGTGTCCAGGACTCCCATGCATTAGCAGGGAAAAGCATAACAATTAGGTCTTGCCTAGAAGTACGATAGGTAAATTGTAGGAGAAAAACTTTTGAGACAGGCTGATGATCAGTAATGCACAACGTAATGACAACACTTCAGACTAAAGCACAGAGGCAGCCCCTGATCCTGCAAACATTTATTGTCCTGCATTTCCCTATCATGATTAATCTCCTTGGGATTCAATGAAACTTTGCATAACAATAAAATTAAACCATGTATCATCACTTTGAAGGCACAGTTCTGAAACAAATACCATTTATAGTCTCCACTCTATTTGCTAAGTAGAGAGAAATGAAGAAAAAAAAATCAGAAAACCTGGCTGACAAATGTTTTGCTTTTCTCTCTGGCTGAGGAGGAAGAGAAGGCATTATCACCAGATCAATCTCACAAATATTAAGAGTCTAGTGATCAGGATATTTTCAACTTGAATAGGTTGGCATGGACTGCCCTAATAGGTTTTGTAGGCTTGGACTCATCGCATTTTTGTCTCAGTTCCCTGTCTTTCTCGAGAGAGAGGCCAGGACAATGAGCCTTCTTATGAGTCCTGAAGTTAAACACCTGAAGTTAACCTGAATCCAGGTATTTGTGTACACAACAGCCACCTGCAGCTTCTAGAGCCTGTTTTCCAGTGCATCTATTTAAATCTGTGCATTTGCTTTTTTCTGCTTATATCGACTCCAAATCTGGATTTTTGAGAAAATTCCTGCTGCAGAATTCAAGCAAGAAGTTTGCCCCAAGTGAATACAGAGCGCAGGCTGAATACAATCCTTCTGTCCAGGCACCTTGTACATCTGCTGGAGCCTCAGATGACAGGACACTTGAGCACAGCTGGGAAGGCTGTGTCTCGACCTGGGAGATTGGCAAATCTATCTACAGCAGTCTATATCCCAGCCAACCTCACAGAGGGAACCTATAGTGAGGGCTACGGAAAGGGTCACACATTCTGCCCCTGTGAACAGCGATTCAGTTTGCTACACCAGCTCAAAGCCCCAGCAAAGACGGGCTTGGTCTGCAACACCATACAGGGGCTGAGGTGCAGAGTTTTTTCCTTAGATGTTAACGTTTCTTAGATGGCTGCATAGCATGGGTCCAGCTAAGGGAAACCTGAGAGACTATGCAACTAGAGAGGCATGCAGCTGTGAAGAATTGGACTAAGATGAAAATTCACCACGTTACCCATTATCTTTTTTTTCCAGCCTTGAAAGTGTGGCCTTGAATTTTGCTGTAAACTGTGACTTCAACATTTACTAAGTAAGGTTTTCTCTCTGGCACACTTTGGACGTGCTATTCTGATAGATACAGTGAGTATGAAAAGAGATGCACAGGCAATGCTTCTCATAGCTCAACACAAGAAGAGAAGCCCACCAAAAAAAAGAAATTAGGTATGAAATGGATTCGCAACAGAGGTTAATGTTCTTAAAGTCTGCGTGTAGAACCAATTTAGGATGATCTACAGCTAGAATTTGCTCTCCAGTATTCTCAGCCTTTCTGGCTAAACCAAGATTTTAATGCTGCTTTGTCATCTGCTTTCTTTGGGGTTTCATCTATGTCTGTTTTTTTTCCTCTTGCAGTCCTGGGTTACTGCAAATATTAATATGGTGAGGACTGAAGGAATGATGTTGAACAGGAACAATTACTAAAGCTTCACAGCTAAAGAATCTTTCCTTATGTGTGAGGCATGTTTTTAGATAGTTGATACAGTTGTAACAGATGATCTACTGACACATTACAGTCACAATATCAGGAGGGATAGGAGATACATTGTAAACAGACGTTTATAAGTCATGCTATAAACAAGATCCGAGATGCAAACCTTTAACAGCAACAATTGATTAAGTTTTCATGCATCTAAACATGAATTAATAATTTATTAACTCTTTTCAAATATTTGTTTAGCATAAAGAAGCTTCTCCAAAACACTACTGATTTTTACATTTTTAAATAGTAATGGAATATAGTTAAAAGAATTTGCCAGAAGGCTAAATAAAACCTCCAAGGATATTAACACTCAAACGTTCTTGCTTCTTCAAAGCTTTGCAAAAAAAATCCATCCAGCTTTAATTTTAGTGTGTTTCAGGTAAGGGTTTTAAGTAACAATGAAGCAGTTTTGAAATGGACAATAGCTTCTGGAAAGACAGAAAGGAAAAGTTTTGAATTTGTCAGAGCTGGGAAATGGTTAAGCAGAAGTTTACTGAAACACAGTTGAATTGATGCAGCATGAAATAAAGGACAGAGAGGAAGGAAGCATATTAAGGAATTAAGAGTTTCCATTACAGGCTCATATCAGCCCATCTCAAATACTTCTCTTCCTTCGGAAATTTTCCTTTCAAGCATATTCACAGTGCTTGGTATGAAAAAAATAAAAAAAACCCACCCAACCCAAAACCCAAACAAAACAAAAAATAAAACCAAGCCTGCTCAAAAAATACTTAGCTTACTACTCTCTCTATCCTCATACATGTCTGATGCAACACTGAATATGATCAAGTTACATATGTGTAGTACAGCAAATATATTACACACAGGAATATCATGGCTCCCAAGTACCAGAGACAAAGAATTGTACATTATTGTTATATGGAAACAAAGTTTTAATACTTCCTTTCCCAACTACTGCACAATGCAGCTGCCACTTTCCCAACTTTGTTTCCTATTGACACTATATCCATGTATATCCACTGCCCTCTGTTCTACCCATGTTTAAGATTGTTTCAAGACTGGCTCTTAACAAATACACAAGCCAGGCTCACTCTCCACCATCTCATATAACAAATGAGGGCTTCTTTATCTTAATTTCTCCCTCAACAACACGAGAAGAGAAAGAAGCAAGGATTCTCCCTGCACTGGGATGGGCAACATTAATTATGGGGTACAATACCTGCGGAAACAAAGTAAGCACATCCCAGAGAGAACCCACATAAGCTTCTTAACTGGAATAAATGCAGCACACTTAAAAGCTATTTGTAAATGGGACCAAATCTGAACACAAAAGTACACCCATTCAGCAGCATGCACTATCACTTTCAATTTAAGGATCACATCTCTGTTGATGTAATTACCTAATTCAAGATACTTGATTAAAATTCTGTGACTAATATATGCTTTAGATTATTTAGATTAAAATACATTTTAGATTATGCTATAGATACCAGCTGCATGCAAGGTATCCTCCAGTACAGATTCAGAGAGATTTATCCTATATTGCATTACAGATGTTGTAGCCAGACACTATCAATAGCTCTCATTTTCAGCTTGTGCGTCAGTCAAGTGCTTATTAAAAGGTGAGACTGTTGGGGGAATTTTTCCTTCAGTGACAACAAAACAGAACACATTCAATTTCTCTAAATAGGTTTATTTGCCCAGTTAAGCTGCCTGGCTTTATTGCTTCAGAAAACATAATATTCTCCAGTGTCTCTACCTGAGATGCCGCATAGCCCACCTTCTCCCACACATATTGAAGCTGACGTACAGACCAACACAAACATGTCAGAAGAACAAGTCAAATGGAAGAGAGCTCCCATCACAGCCTTAGGTGTTGCTCATATCGAAAAGGTAAGCCTCTTCACACGTAATTAATTTTTTTATGTGGCATATGCCTCCCTGCAACACCGAATCCTAAAGGCTATATAAAGGTACAACAACAGGACAGTCATCCAGACATATCAGAAAAATCAAGCTCTGATTTTAGCATAAAGATAGATGGATGAGATGAAACCCTCTGTAAGAGGATTTTCTTGCATCTACACATGATACTTTCTTGCCCCTTAAACTGGTACAAGCCATAAAAATTAGAGCAACTCTGCAGACAGACAAATTTCTAGCAAGCGGCCTTATGTAGAGGACACAAAACTATCTTGCATCACTGTCAGGCTCTCAGCCAGTTTATTTTAACATATATTTCTGAAGCTAGGTACATCGCCACCTAATGAAATAGCCCATTCAGAGGGTCATTTTTCCCCACAGTCACTGTAGTTGGTGACACAAATGTCACAAAGGTTTGTTTATCAGGTTTAAGTTATGATAACTGCTCCAACATCCCTTTCAATACCATGAAGACAGAATGCTTTGATCCAAGAGCCTCAGATCCGATCTGGAGCTAGTGCCAGGCAGTCTTCATAAACCATACCAGACAGGCTCCAAATAAGCCTGACTAAACTGTCTAACATAGCTGAAGCTCAGGGTCAGCTGCTGCAATCACCCTCTCCCCAGCCAGCAGACATGCTGATCTGCTTGGCTGATGACTGTGCTATGGAAGAAGATTTTGTTCTGTGCTTGCAAGATTTAATTTATTTTTTAAAAGACAGAGAGAAAGTGCATGAGAGTGTGATCCCTTGCAGCATCAGCTGAGCACTATGAATCCACATCCGCTATCATTTTTGGGAATATCTGATTAAAATCAAGCAGTCTATAATAGCAGCCATTACTTCAACATGGAAATTAGGGGTATTGTTAATTCTTTTCAACATGTATCAGCTCCCTCCTAATTGGATCTATATTCATTACTGAAACTGAAATTAAAGAACAGCTATGAAAGGCTTTTGATGTCAGCTGTATATATCATGCCTTGAATTAAGTTACAAAAATGGTTAATGCATTATATGAATCTTTAAGTACCTATTTCATTCCATTTAGTTGCACACGTCCCGAGTCCTAGAGTGTTCACTGAGGTACTGCAATAATGCAGCAAACTTTTAGGAGGGGTAAAGGATCTCTTCCCATTTGAATTGCTGAAAGATGTATAGGCCATGGCATCAAACTTTCCTGAAATGTGTTGGTTTAGAATTGATATGTCTGCCAAGTGCAGGAGCTGCTCAGTAAACGAGGTGCAGGACAGGGAAGAAATAGACCTTTTGAGTTATTGCCCATCAGAAATGCCACAAGAATGCAAAGTAAAAGCTGGTTGAACTTGGATGACTGTACTATGCCCCAACTGCTTCAAGTATTCCCCCACCCCTCACCCCACCCCCCACCAAAAGAATCTAGGGAAGGAAAATAAAGGAAGAAACAAAGTTTATGCTTACTTTCAGATGTTTATCAAAACTGTTTCCCTTCTCCCCCTTTCCCTTTTGTGTAGCGAGTCAAAAGGAAGAAGAAATGAGTGTACCGTACCAGCTTCTCAAAGAGTTAAAATCTCCTTTATCCCACTTTTTACTGTAGAGCAGTTAAATATGACCAATTATTCTTATGCCTTCCAGACCTAAGCCCAATAACATCCTTCCTGCTTCTCAGGTGGGGCACAAAACCAGGCAGGAGGATGGCCAAGTACCTTCCCTCACCTTAACTAATGCAGACTGGAGAGTCAGAGGAGGGAAGAAAAAGTTGCCTTCATACTTTTGTTTGCTCCCTTTTGAATACAATCCTATTTTTCAGACACCGACAACTAATATTTCAACTAAGCAGACAAAGAGAGATGAGCTCTTCTTGCCTCATGAAGCTGGATAACAAGAGGAAAGTGAAGACAAAACAGCGGCTGTTACACAATGCAAGTTTGCTGCACTCTGAGCTGTAACAGAGCAATTTCAGCAAGAACTGGCAGGAAAACAAGGGATGCAGTTCAGAAACCTGCCTCTGTCCCTCCAGCCTGCCCGGTGTTATAAAGCAGTATTTCCAGGCAGAGAGAGACCAGACATCTCTTACTTGAATACTCCTTCTTCTTTAGGTCAGGGGTCTGCATCTAGTGCTTACAGACGCCTGAGAGGGGCTCTTAAAGGGCATCAAAGCATGGTGATACAAGTTACACTTTTTATTTTTGTATGTGGAATTATTAGAGAAGGCTATCCCTCTGGTAAGGGCTTTTAAGGTCCACAATCAAAAGCCATTTGTTTTGGTCAGGTGTTTTCTCAGAGAAGGCTGGAGCACAGCAGCCTTCACTGGACTTTAAAAGGACAGTAAAACAGTAACAAGCTTCATATGAAGGGCTTAAAAAATTCTCTATTACCCCAGCAAACCTGAGCTGATCCACTAGCAAAATATGAGTATAATTTCCAACCTGAGCATCTTTTCCTTCTAGAAAGCCGATGTCCTTTTTTCTGTGGGAATATCCTGCCTGAATTTCCCAGCAGCCAGCTGAAAGTCATCAGCAGTGACAATTGTTCCAGTCCCTGTGTTTACCTCCTCTGCTTATCCTTATCTTCTCTGCTGCAGATTTACCCTTTCTGACTTCTCAAAGCAGCACACCTGACATTTGCTCAGCCTTGCAGAAAAGAGGTGGACAAGCCATCCAAGTTTTGTATGACCAGAACAAAACCCTGAAGTAATTAATGTAGAGTAAAGGACACCTGGCTGAAGAAACAATATATTTAACTTATGCCAATTATCCTTTTTATAGTTCATGAGTTTACAGTTATAAAAAGCTATTAATGTGCTTTGCCACTGATAGCATGACTTTCTAATACTAATATTTTTAGGATTATTAGTTTTAAAGCCACTTGCATGAAGATAACTTAATTTATAGGAAAATTTAAAAGTGATGCGGCAGTATCTACACAAAAAACCACTATAAACATTCACTTGAATAAAACCCACTAATTCACTTGGTATTTATAACCCCTGAAAATTTGTTTTCTAAAACATTTTTTTTTAAGTAAATCACAGTGATACATATGGAATAAGTGAAAAAATAAGTCCTTAATCACATCCCTTAATTTTGTATTTACTTCAAAGTTTGTATGAACTCTGCTTTCTCCAGCATGCTGAATATTTTTCTTTGCATATTCACTATGCTTCTTGGGCCAAGGACCTCCATAGGAAAAAACCCTACCTTTTTTATCTCCAAGAACTTCATGAGAGAAGTAGTTTAACAGGGAGACTTGACTAGAGATGTAAATGAGATCATGAAGTGAGTAGCTGCTGGAAGCACTCGGAAAGGACATTTAAATCAGAATTTTTTTTGGCTGATAGTTGGATATTTTTATTAAATGAGAAATTTAATCACTCTGAGCAATAGGTGCTTCTCTGAAGTATACCTGATGAACTGCTGAAGGGACATGCTACCCTTATTAGCAGCAGTACCTTAGTAGTAAAGGCTATATCCAAGAAAGGCATGCAGACTTGCCCACCAATCCCACAATGAGTAACCTTAGACCTCTGAAGTTAAATCCAGAACAGAGTGACAAACCTCCACAGAGGGATCGACATGCCTACATTTAAGCATCTATCACAATTTTAGACATCCCTAGACTTGAGCATCCATACAGTTAGTGGATATAACAGGTAACCTGTGCCAGGCAAGATACTTTAAGTAACAGCGTTATTTCAGGTGCCTTAAGGTAGTCCACAAATCCACCTGTCTTTACACTCCTGATATTTCCTCTCATCCACCTGCTTGTTCAGTACACAATAAGATTCAAACCCATATAAACTGCATAGAAGGATATTAAACAATACTCCAAGAAGAAAAATTCAGGGCAGAACAGAAACCTCACAAGTAGTTAAATCAGGCTTTAAGCCCTACGCTTGCATATTAATAAGCTGCAGTATAGCATCTTTGCCTGAGATTTACCTGGCTGCCAGACTGAGACAGTAAGAACTCACATTCCTGTAGGGTTTCCTGGCTGTAAGTCAAGGAAAGACACACAATATCCTCCTCTACCACCACCCTGCAAAGTGGTTGCAGCCTCATATCTGCAGGGTTCATCTTTTCTCCCTGAAGATCAGCTCCAGTTGTCCTGTGGAACCAGCTTTAACTTGTTAGGCACTCAGGGGCTGCCTCCCACATTAAGCTCCCTGTGATCCTGCAGCCTGGCTGGACATCCCAAATCAGTGCCAGTTCACAGCCACAGCCTGGGAACTTTCACATTAAACATGAGGGGTTTGGAGAATTCAGGCCCATCCAAGGTTATGTGGGGCCATTGCTGAGGAGATGGCTGGAATCTTAGTCTTTGGTGAGATTAGTCTTGCTAAAATAATGAATGAAATTATTCTGTCCAGAAGGATCTGCTTAGAAACTTCTCTGCCACAAGAAAAGTGAAGACTTGTAAAGCAAATACATAAAACAATCCTTCTCTCAACCTCCCCCAAAAAATGGATAAAAAGAGAGATGCAGTAACAACACAGGTAATGCTGACCTGTGCAGAGTCCTCGCTGGGCTGGCTGGCACAATCTCCACTCGCACAGCTGGAAGCACAGGTGCTGTGGATGGTGAGGGAAAGTGGGAGAAGGGAATGGGCTGAACAGCCAGGTGGTTCCTTTTCTAGCACACCATCCAGAGTTCGTGCATTCCAGCAGAAACGCTAACCGGAGAGGGCTGTCTGCAGCTCCTGTTCCCTCGCAGTAACTACAGCCCTAACTCACAGATGTGCACTCAGTTCATGACGTTGCAGAAGGTTTCACTGATGGAGCACCAGAACAGCGCTGCTGGTTCCAGCCACCACTGCGCAAGCACTGCACCTGGCTAGGTGCAGGGGAACAGTGCCTAGGTAATAGAGAGTGGTTGTAAATCCTGCCCAAAATAATCCGTGTCAATCTTCTGCTGAAATTTCTGTTTAATAACTTGCAGAGAAAAGAAGATTTGGATATTGGAATAATTTTCCTAAGCAAATATCTTGAGGCTTTTTGCGTATTAATACTCTATACTGAAAGAGAATCAAATATTAATAAATAAGCAGGCTAAAGGGGGAACAGGTATCTTTCCTGCTCATACATCTTGATCAATAATCCATTTTATCCTTTACCTGCCAGTGAGAGCTGCAGATCCAATTCCCTTCAGCTTTACACTGACAGAATCCTGTGACCTCAGGGATATAAAACTGAAACAAAATCAGTTGGAGTTAAGGCCTTAATCAGGATCGGGGGAAATACTCTGCACTCTATCTATATGGGGGGTTTTGCTACTGTATATTCTTACTGCTTCTGGTCAGAAAAATTACATTTCTTCCTTACATACACATACAGGTAACGCAGGTCTGGCAATAAGGGATGGGGTTTTTACTGTCCAGTTCAGCTACAGCCTTTGTCACCAGCAACCCTTGTTAGCTGTGGGAGGAAGCAGATCTGCGACAGTGCCGAGCACTTCTGAGATTTCCATCTGCCCAGGCAAGAGCTGGGGCATGGATGTAAGAAGAGATGGGATAATTTGCCCCTCTGTTAGGAAATAAAGTATTTAAGTCTCCAGGAATGTCAGCTAGAAAGTCTAACAAATTTGGCTTTTAAAGACAACAGAAGGAAGGAAATAAAAACCCCTTTAAAACTTTGCAGATATATGTGGCATGCTGCTAGATGCAAGGGAGCTGCCAGCTTTCTTAGTGTACATTACAAGTATATAATTAAAAGCCCTTTAAAACCATCACTTATGTAAAAAAAAAACCCCAAAAATAAAAAGCCACAGTCCAAAAAATAACAAAAAAAAAAAAAAACAACAAAAAAAAAACCCCAACTATAGAAATAGTTGTTATTCTTTATTGTGTTTCATAATTATGGGTAATGATTTTTCATATTTATGAGATTAAAATACTGCATCAAGCTGTTTAGATTTACTTTTATTTTTCTCAGGCTGTAGAATATATGGGTTGATCACAATCTTTGCATGAAATCTGAAGGAATTATTGAAAATTAGATCTTTTTACTAATTTCTTGTCATAATTAAATACAAAGGGAAGCTCAAAAATAACTTTGGATAAGAAAATTACCAGTAATTAAAGCTGTACTGTTAGTTTTCTCCCTTCCCTTTTTTTTCTTGAAAGCCTGTTTTTTAAGGAATAAAATCTTCAACAATCTCTGTCTGCTCATCAGTCCATTTTCTTCTGAACCCTTGGACCTCTTACCTAACTTGAAACAAATGTGACTGAGTAGCAGAAATCTTAAAGATAAATAAGTTTCTGAAAGTTTCATACAAATGGATGGATGGATGGATGGATGGATGGATGGATGGATGGATGGATGGGTAGAGAAGAGAGGCAAACAAGTTCTTCCCAGGAGGAAAAGGGCTGCAGCATGAACTTAACCCTCACCTCTTGTGCTTGACCTGCCAACACCCAACCAGCAGTTACCTACTCACCTATTTGGCAGCATAGGCATCTCAGCTCTGTCCCCCCTACCTATAGATTCTTGTGTGGTCAGGGGGTGTGAGAGTGAACCAAGAGAGAGTGGGGCCATGCGAAGCCTGTGAGGAGCCTCTGTGGTGTGTAGGAGCACAAAATCATTGGCATCTTCAGTTTTGCTCCTCATGAACTAAAATTTGTTTTATGGAGACTTTTCTCATCTTCTGTCCTGTCTGAGGACTCTTATTCCTCCCGAAATCCATAGTGTGGGTTTAGCCCACCGTGAAGCTGGCATACCTCTTTGACATTCAGTGGCCGTTGAGCACAGTGGGAGAAGCAAAGTGAAATGGTTGCATTTGTGCGTTGCCCAGTACACCATGTTTCTTACACCTACCCAACCATCAGCAACAACCAAAAGTGTTCAAAGCCATAGCAATGTGGGACCCACATATGGTTTCAGTGGAGAGCACCCAGCAACAGAGGTTAGAGGTCATTTCCACAGTTACCTGAACAGACTATGGGTGCTCAATCCTGCTTTACAACCAGAAAGCATTTCTTTCGAAGAGGGAAGGAGATCATGGGAACATCATGTACCAGAGTTGCCTTGTTGCACCTGTCCTACAGATAAACAGAGAAATTTGTCCCTAGGGACGCCAACCTATCAATTTTTACTACACTTTAGCTCATAATAAATCTTTTTGGGATGTAACTCAGCTAGGAAATGAAAACAAATGCACTTTGATTCACAGCTGAACAGCCTCTTCAGCCAGCTGCATCAGAGCTTTTCCTTCTTTCTGGCCACAGAACAAAACAGAAACTCCACAAATATTATTTATTTTTCCCTGAGGGAAGAAGTCTAAGATTAAGTAATAATGAATAGCAAACAGTAAATAAACCAATTTCTTAATGAATTGCAAAGGGACTTCAGAAGTCTTTGCCCTGCTCAGCAGCCACTTCCGAAAGAACAGGCAATCATCTTTAAAGAGCAGAGACAAAGTGTCTGTGCCAAAGAAGGGTCACATTCAGCATCAAGAGTACATGCTAAACCCCAGAAAGCCTAAAAGGGACTGAGGAAGTAGGATGGATAATTTTCTCCCTAACTGGAAAAGGCACAACAAAGCATATTTTTGAAGTCACCACTCTGCTGTATAAAAAAACATTGCAAGTCCTAATATCAGACCTATAGAAAGTAAAAGCCCTTAAAGATAATACAGAGATCAATATGCAACAGCTTAAACTGTTTAAGAAGATCCTAGAGGATTCAGAAATCAACTTTCTCAAGGTAAAATCAGTCTGTATCAATGCTGATGATTTGATGCAATGCAGACTTGTCTGTATTCACAGAATAGCCACAGCTGCTGCCACAGAAACCAAGGATTAGTGAGCAATCACATCAAAACCTGAGTAATCACAAATATCTAATGTTTATAACCACTAAAACTGTTCCAATTGTACTCCAGTCAGATCTGATCACATGATTTTCTACCACTTATATTATCTTTTTACATTTTTGCACACTCCCAAGTTCTCCATTACCACCTCCCACCCCTCTCCTAATGAACCTCCAACTCCCCTTTACTCCTTCCTTTGGTCTCAGTTTTGTTAATTTTACACTTTTATTTGTTATGTGTGACATGTGGTGCTATAGTAATTTCAGTCTTGGTCAGCAGTGCTGTTAAGCTACTGCCCCCTGTTTTGTTATACCTGTAATATCTCTCTCCTGCTGCTTCTCATGTAGTTGCCTCGTGGGTGTAGTCACAAGTCATCAGTGGCCTTTTGTCAATGTAACTCAGCCACTGCTATTCCTTAATTCTTCATCTGTGATATGGATGGGATCATGGTATCTTTGCTAATGTCATTTTTCTGCTTTGTGCATTTAGACAGTGGATGTCTTTTGCTCTGTTCATTCGAAACACCTGATTTCAGATGAAGGCATTCAAGAGATACTGACGTAAAATCAGGAAAGCAGACTTAATAACAGAACAACCATAGATCCTCTCAAAACAGTGTGCTTAACTTTCCTCTACACATCAAAACAGAGCTGAAACATAATGCTCCTGTTGTGCCCAAAGTGAAAGAGAGAATTAAACCCCAAGTATTACACCTTTCAGTGATGCTCTTCCTCGACTTGATCTGTCTTCTTCTGCTTGGAAAGTCCCTACTTCTCACATTTCCAGGCTATTTAGGAAAAATAAACTGGGAAGAAGATAAATGAACTCCACAAGGTATGAAAAGTGTATTCCTATCTTCCAGATGTCTATAACTGTTCTGCTGTTGTGGTTACAGGGAAAACAGTCATGAGAGTGCTGTTGTTGCCTACGTTCAGATGACAACATTCAACAGCTGCTGTCCACCTAGGCCAACATACCTAACCTAACCACACCTTCCAGATTCTTAGAAATAAAAAAGAAATACATACAAGAAGAGAAGCAGCAGTAGATCCCACCTCTGATCCTGGACTGCAGAGTTGCAAGAATTTGCGATAGTTTAGATACCAGTAACCTATAAAGGTATTTTTCTCTTTGGTTTTGGATGAGTTTCTTTTTCTCCTTGCTGTAGTCTAACTGAAACAAACAACTGTTTTTCTTGATTAAACTAGAGTAGGTTGAGTTTTCATTGGTAAGTACCTATCTCATGCCCTAAGTAGCCTATCCTTCAAACCTGCAGATCTTATTCTGATGAACCTAACTATAGATGTAAAAAATAGGAACTGCTTTCCTATTATATCTTTCTGAATTGCATTGATTGGTTGCTCAAAAGCACAATCTATTTAAGAAATAAAACCAAAATAGTGCAAATGAAAGAATTTGAGGAGAGGCAAGAGAAGTTTAAAATTCATCGTCTACCCATTCTACATACTTTGGATTCAAATGTTAAAAGAAATAAAACCCACTTCTGGCTACAAGTGAAATATGACTGAGCTGTGCTCTAAATTAAAAGCTGGCACTACTTTTGGATTTGATAAACTGTATAATGATGTCATGAATATTTAGAAGCACTACCACTTTTCATGGAGGAATGAAGTCTACATAATATCATGCCCTTCAGCTCTCATGGTGTTAAACTGAAAAAATCACTAATTATAAAACTATTCATTGAGTGTAGAATAAAGCTGAAATCTCTAGCTCGGATAGTTGATTTTTGCTGATGATGTTCTCTGTTACATGATTGAGAAGGTAGCAGATGGTTGTAAAAGATTTGACAAGTATCTAGCTCGGGAGAGAGCAAATACAGCTGGGTGATTTTATCTACTGTGTAGCTTCCAGGAATATAGAAAAGTGCACTGAAATGGTCAAAAGAAGGAGCTGGAAGGTTGGGATAAGAGCAGGCATGGTGTAGAGCAGGCTCCATCTCAAAACAACTTGGAGACATGTTGAAATCCTTCACATTATTCTGGATTTCTGACAAATACTTCACATTATATTCTTACTCCATTTACCTTCTGGAGTTAGTAGTAGGAATGTCTTTTCTTGGGTGATACTGGTACCCTAAGGGTTTGGTCCTACATGCTGTTCTACAGGTCCTTAACACCAGTATGAGTTCTTTGAAATTTTTTCATACAAACACCAAATTTTCTGCAACTTGCAGCTTTAGGACTTAATTTAAAATGCAAGGAGCATAAGGGAGGCTAAAATTTGAAGACTATAGTCTGACATAGCAATGTATTTTACTATCTGTGTTACTATATAACACATTAGCTTGAAATCCAAAAGCTTTTTATTTCCCTCAGTGTGAACATTAAATCTGAGAAGGTTAAATCAGGCAAGTTACCCGTAGTGAATGATTGCCATTAAAAGTTAACTGATAGGTCTGATAGGGAAGCTGAACAGTGAGTTTGCCTGACCTCTGGAAGCAGAGGAAGACACTGAGGAATCTGGTGGGTCCCCGCCAAAGCCAGCTGATCCACTCACAAGCACTAGAGTGTCACGGCATGTTAAACTGGCAAAACAAAAAGCACAGCTGATGGATATATTAGGAAACGAAAACAAATCTGGATAGTAAAGAAAAGTGCTGGTTCCTAAGAGGCAAAGACAGCAGGGGTATTGCAGTTTAAAATGTAGGCAAGAAAGCCAGTATTAATTAAGGTCTGTTGGAAGGCATCAGGAATATGATGAGAGGAAAGAGGCCACGGACAGCTATACCGAGCTAGTGGAGAGAAGACAGAATAGCGCTGTGAATCGAATCTGTGGCAGGGAGGACAAAGTGGGTATGACCTCAGGTAACTGGAATCTTCCCTGGAGCTGCCATTCCTCTGGTGACTCATTCATGTTTATTTGTTTTACTGGTACTCCTCTCCTAGCTCTCCTGTGGATTTCTACCATACTGTTCTCATTTCTGCTTTGCTGATTTGCAACACTTTTGTGTTCTGGGAGGACAAAGGAAGAGGTACTCATGGGATGCTCTGCTGCAGAGAAGGAAAAAATGTACATGATAATGACCACTCACTTATGGTGACCTGAAGTTTTACAATCAGAACAGCTTTGGATGTGCCTGCATATCCGCAGAAGGTGGGCAAAACCTCTGCTATATTTTTGCTATCAGAGGCATAGGACATAACATTAAGAGAGGCACCAGCTATAAGTGGTAGTCATCCTTTGAGATGACTGAGGAGCAGATGTGAGAACAAAGAATATTACAAAAAGGTCTAAAGCTACACAAGAAATCAACAGGAAGTAGCAGTCAGGCAAGCAATAAGCCATGGCAAATGCAGGTGTGAGAAATAAAGCCATATGCGACTGAGACATCTGGTATGTACCACAGTAAGTTTTTTTACAGAACAAACAGCAAAGAAACATAAATAAATAGCTCATTTATGATCTAGTTTAACATTTGAAAAGCATAATAACAGCAATATTTCCAGATGCCAATAACTTTATATTTCTACATAGATATACCTTTGCCAAAATGCAGTCTCTAGCATTTGGTATTTAGATGTCACAGGTTTTGCTCTCTGGATGTGAATGAAATAAGGTAAGAGAAGGATCAGTTAGACCACTGGGCCTTTGATTTGCCTACAGAGAAAGCAAAAGTGGTCTGTGCAGTTCAAGCTGAAAATGAGAAATATGCACAACATCTTAAGCCATCTCCTTTTTGGCTTGCTGGAACTGAATGTTACATAGATGGCTGTTGTAAAGTAATACATAAAACACATGAAAAGGTAATTTCCACATCCGTATTTTTTCCCTGGAAAAAGGAGTTCATGATTTTGGGGCTTATTCTGCAGGGATTTATGTGCAGAAACAACAGCAACCATATAAAGCAGGGAGAGTGGTGACACCTCTGAAAGTAAGGCCCTTACTGTGAGCATGCAAAGGGACAGTCCCAGGTCATTCAAGAAACACTCTGCCCGTATCTCAAACTCTGTAGGATAAGCTCCATAAAAAGTACATCTGTTGTATGTTCATCCATAACCCTTAATAAAAAAACCCAAACACAACAGTTACCAGAAGAACCCTGGAAGCAATGAAGACGAGTGAAGACCCAAAAGCACAAAACACATTGGATTGCTCTAGGAGTGAGAAAGCCACTTCCTCAGTGGGGTTCTCCCTTCCCATCTCCCCCAAAATGGGATCCTCTGTGAAACTGGCTGCTCTCCAGATTTTGTCAGCTGTCAGGCTTAGTGTCTTCAAAGCAACTGCTGTACGAGATGATGGTTGTTGAACTGAAGAACTGTTTAACTTGCTGACACGAGCCTTAAGTTAAAAGGTCTCTCTGGAAGACTCTGAATAGCCCATGGAAAACGCCAGTGCTGCAAGATAAAAGTCTTCTGGAAGTAGTATCAGCATTGAACTGTGTCAAATGCTGACATTTTGGAGGAGCTGAGGCTGAAGAACTGTACACAGACACAGACCACCAGCCTGTCTGGTTGAGTCATGTCTGATAGGGTTTGAATTCTCTGAAGTACATCCTGCTCTGTCCTTACTTATGGGAGTTAACAAAGCAATATGTATCTTTTAATTTGGGTAATTCTTTTGGCATGCACAAAATCTCTGTTGCTATCATATTGTCAAGGCATGAAGAACCGGTGGAAGCATTTTCATAAAAAATAAAGTTCAACAATCAGTAACTCGGGAGATACTGGTTTGTTTAAATTAAATATTGACAGAAACATGCATTGTTTGGTCTTCTAGCCTGTATGGAATTGTTCTTATGGCAGGATGACAGAATTTCCTAATGAAATTAATTACATCCACATTTGAATGGTGCCTAGGTTCAGGCTTTTTTTCTGAGAAAAAAAAAAAAAAAAAGGATTTCCAAGAAATGGGAATCCTGAGCAGTGGCAGGATCAGCAAAGTAAAAAGCAACTCCTGATGAGCTATTCGTTGATTTTAGATTATACCTTCAGGTGTGACAGCTGGAAGAGTTTACTTTCTTGAAATTGAAAATAGACTCCCGGCAGAGGATTGTCAGCACCTTCTGAAGCAAGGAGGAGAAACATTAGAGAGATCAAACAGACAAAATGGAAGTACGCATCTTTCTGAGTTTCTTTCAAAACTGTCCTGTTTTAAATGTATCTAAAGAGACCCCACATAAGTGATTTTGCCAGGCATGTAGTGTACCATAAGAAAACCTGATTAGTGCGGACATCTCTGGAAACCAGTATTTCTTGATAATGTTTACACCTGGTTCTCCACCCGCAAAAAGTCAATTAAACCCATGTTTTTACCTACTTGCTTTTTCTCCTACGTTGTTGCAAAGTGGGGATCCTAGATTTTTTTTTTTTTTTCCTTGAAAACAACAGTCACAGGAAGAAGTAGAGTGATGCAGAGGAACTACACTGAGAGAAACCTTGTTGCGGTGGGGAAGAAGAGGCTTATTCTCATAATTTTCACTCCAACCTTCCTTCTCTTTTACCTTCTAGAAAGACACAGCCATATAAATTTTTTTTCAGCAAGCCATCTATACAACAGTTTTAGCCCTCTTTCCTGTTGGCAAATGATCCATGGACTCCTTTTGGTTTTCATTAATTTGGTGGTTATTCAAATGTATTAAATGAATGGTTTATGCAAATGTGACTGTTGCTGTGAGTGTTTGCTCATTATTCATGCTGTGTGATTGATTGTCCAAGTCACAGGATATTGTTTCTCCACCAGGAGTAGAGAAACCCTACAACCAAAAGGAGGTTTCAAGATGGCCAAACACTATCAGGACTACTCCTCACAAAAACATCAGATATTACCAGCGTCTAAACCATTTCCTCTTTGTGTGAGATAAAAAGTGATATATACAAAGCAAGAGGGAAAGGATAATTAAATGAATCTGCTAGTTTTCGTCTACACAAATTTTCATGATTATGCAGTACTCACCCAGGAACAAACTTTGAAATTATTTGAATAGTCATTTGCAAATACTTAAAGATAATTTATCGTGCAGGAGATCTTCAAAGGAAATGTCTTTGAGACTTGGTCAATGATTTTGCTGACCTGAGAAGTTAAGCTGCCTTAAATTCATGTTCTTTCATAGATTATTTCCATCATAAATAACTTGATAATAACACCTATGTTTTATGTTCACAAATCACCTATTAACACACTGCAAATCACTTAAATGTATTTGTCCACCAGGTATTGACAGCTAGGTACTGACAATGGCATGCACAGAAATTAGAAGCTCTTGAGAAAGGGTGGCCAAAGCAGCCAAGTATCTTTTGTGAAGTCCGTTGTTTAAACCCAAGGTCATATATATGTGACCTGAATGCTGAATGGAAAGTACTTCAGCCTGTTCTTCCTCAGTCTTCCATCTTGTCAAGCCTCATAAAGTAGCTACACTTGTTTACATTTTAGCAAATAAAGGAAAAGCATCTAGTACGTCTTTTGCCCACTTTATCATGCAGTTTGATAGCAACTGGAAGAATATGCTGGGGAAGACATTATTCTATACATTAGTATGCACAGTGACACCACACGGGGTCAAATAAACCCCTAACATGACACCTAAACTCATTCTTTTTGTTCACTCTGTGTTTCTCCATATAAGGGTAGTTTAGGGTACTTCCTTTCACTGCAAATGTTCATCCACTTCTATGTGTGCTGTGTTGCTTTCTTTAAATATTACGTGTGATTTTTTTTTTTTTTTTCCTTCTTTTTCTCTTTTTACAGGACCCTTACATGATATCACAGCCAGTATGAAAGCACATCAGGACAGACTCAGAGCATCACGGCTCCCAGAAATCTGGCATTTCCCAATTCTCTAGTACTTAGCCTTTTTCTTTTTTTTTTTTATCTCCAAATAATGCTTTTATAGCAAGGGTTGGTATATACTCATAGCCAAATACATTGAAGGTCTTTTTAAATTCATGTGGATACTGCACTTCAACAGATTTGCCCTTCCTGTTACCTCTATTTTGCCCTACTTTTGAGCTTTTCCTGCCCTTCTATCACACCCCTGAAGAGTCACCTTGTGACACCCTTCTGCAGTCCCTCACTGCATCAGCTGAACTTTACTAATTTATCTTGAAACTGTCTCTGCTTTCTGTTCTTCCTCCCTGCTTCAAAATCAATTTTCTGCCCTCCTGTCTATAGCAAAACGTATTGATTCCTATAGAAAATCCATGTTGTTACTTCCTTCCTCTGACCTCTGTTTACTGAGGAGGTTTGGAGGGACAGGAACTTTGTACATCTGGAACGTTCCTGCAGCACTGGAGAGATTGTCAGCAAACAAAACAGTAAAACCAAGAGACCCAAGTAGTGTTTGGAGAAAACATTCCAGTTTATGTGAGCCAGCACTGCACCGAGAACAGCTATTGCACTCCTCCCCTAAAAGAAAATCATTATCCTTATGTGTGAAATGTGTTTCCTCTTGTAGACTGAACAGCTATGGCCTTTAATGTTTTATCTAGCTGGATCTCAAAATGTTATATCTGCAACATCACACTTCTTTACCTCACCTAATGACTGAACTTTTTGATCCCACACATTTAATCTCTGTATGTAAGCATAGCAAACAGGCTTGGAAAAGAGGAACTGCAAATCACATTCTCCAGAATAGAAGCCAAAGTCTCTCATTATATAAGCAACATGATTCTTTGTTTTAGCTGAAAGGACAGATAAAAACCTAACATCTAAATATCAAGCATCAATGAATATTTCCCACTAATTTCCCAAAGGAAAATTACTGCACATAATTCTTCATACGTTTACCCAAAAAAGGTCAGATCATTACCTGGTGTCTTTCAGGACAACTCAGTTGAAGAGACTGAGGCCATGTTGATTTATGCCAGCTAAGAATTTTCCATCAGTATTTACTAACACTGCTGTCGTATTATTCTTCTGCCTGTTGACTTTTTCATTAGTTAACTAATATGCGATTTATTTTGATGAATAGTACAACTGGCTTCAATTTGCTCTTGTAATTAAAGTACATGATCAACCACTTGTTATTCAAAAGGATGATGAACTGTTAAGGTCTGTTTAAGAAAAAAAAAAGTGTCTTGCTTGTACAGCAGCATGTGTAGGCATTTAAAAAGCTGCAGAAATTTAGAGAAAACAATTTTGACGTCCATATAAACTAAGTACTTTGCAGAGGTATATTATAGAGGTCTTTTCTGTTTCCCAAATAGAACAGTGGCTCTGTAATAGAAGTAAAATCATAAAAGCATTAAATTTTAGGTGGCCACTAAGTACACATTCACTGCACAAGTTTCCCAACATTAATTAAAATGCACTGTACTCCTGACAGGAAAAAACATTAACCCTGTCCTAAGGCAGGTAGAGAGCAAGGAACACTAAATTCAGTTCAATGCTGCATCTTTATATTACAGTAGCAGGAAGAGAATGGTCTTGAAATGTGTGTGACAAACATGCTTGGGTATAAGATCACCAAAGATAAACCAGAGCTTATCCTGCCCAAATATTTATGGGAAAGGGTAAACTGTTTAAAAGGCCAATGTAAATAACAGGTGAAAACGATTGTCTGCATTTTAATCTTGTGAACTACAGCATGAAAGAATTCAGCATCTTGCTTAAAGACATATAGAAAATTATTCTCGATCTGATGCTGCTTGCAACCAGACCAGTGTTTTATCCAGAGGTCAATCATGAATTTAGTGTAAAGCTCAGCCCTTCCTTTCTCATTCTTTTACTAGTTTAGAGAAGCTATTGGAAAACTGGTAACAAACTCATGGAGAATCCATTTCAAAATTACTAAGTAATGCATAACAGCAATTTTCTTTGTACTGTCATGATTTGCTAAAATTCCATTTAAAGTTAATGGTTTAACAAGTGTTCCTCATTTGGAAAGGAACAAACATAAATTCTTTCATGGGGCAAAAAGATGGGAACAATTTGCAGCTTCCAAAACATGAGGTTCTGGCCAATAGAGAAGTACATGCTAGGCACTTGTATAAAAGGGATCCAGGACAATTATTTTTTAGCAGAGGTGCTTACATGAGCAGCAGAAGACACAGGAAAGCACAAACTAGAAATAAAGTGAAGGTAATGGACTGAAAAGGGCGTGTAAGTCTAAAGAACAGTCTAGAAGGAGTACCATATGGGCAGAATTAAGTCTAAAAGAATTTGGCAAAGTAATATGCCCTGTTTCATTCTTTGCATGTTTAGGAAAATAGGGTTTTCCGAATTTTTTAAAATAAAGACCTTTGCATCTTTTATCCAGCACCAACCAACAGAACCCCAAATTTGACTATGCCAAAAGGGGATAACAGTTCTTGTTTACAAGGCAAGCATGGTCAGTTTGTGTCAATTAACTGTTCAAAAAAATGAATAGTGTAAAGTTTTTCATATGAATTTATATACCAAGAGTTAAGTCTGCAGACCTGGTAATAAATTTGGGCCTAAATTTTAAACAGCAGAAGAATAAAGTTCAGGCTTGAGACACATATTAAAACATGAAAATAAACTGAGTGATTTAAGAATAAGCAATTTGAAATCAATAAATACAACACAAAACTCAGCACTTCTAAGTCAAGATACTTTCAAAAGTTTAACACTGGGCTCCAACTTTTAAAATGTCACCATTGTCTTCCTCTGTAAAGAAAATCTTTTTTCTTAGTAGCTGTACGTCTTTGCTAGACTAACCCTTAGATTTGTGCTGTAACTTTTTCAGGAAAAAGATCACTGCCCTGGGTTGAAAGGAAGTTCATACATTGGGCTGTTTCAACCTGGCATTCAGAGGAGCTGAAGAATGGCAAAGAAAATATGAATGCCTTGAGATATTCTCCGACCCTGATCTTGCATATCAGGGTTGCTACACTAACATTGGCTCAAAAATTTTCTGCTAAATGCATTGATCTCAGCCTTCACATAATCTTTTCAGCTTAATTTTGAGGGTTCAGTGAGTCTAGGTAAAGCCTGGATTACTTAAGGTACAACTTTGAAGAAATACACATCTTCCCAAACTCAAAAACAATACTGATTTTGAATGTGTAAATTCTGTAAAGGGAATGAAAAGAAAGGCCCAACTGAGACTATAAACACTGACTCATTAGCAGAACAGCACAAGATGTGAACTTTCCACCAAAACAAAACACTAGGTTCTGGCACCGGTCACAGTATATCTGTTTTCTACCTCAGATGTAAACAATAGCTCACAAGCCTATTTCCAAAATCTGACATTGTCAGTTGTGAATTACCAAGATTTAACTACAGTTTATGACTCCTGAATGTTCATACATCTTTGATGTCTGAAGTACAGAACTTCCAGTTTTGATTTTGTCTTTTAATTTTGCTGATTTCTCATTACTGCTGAATTCTAAAAATTTTTTCTTTTTCCTCTGTTCATTAGCTTGCTCAGTTTTCCCCTCAGTATTTCAAAGTATTTCAGCCATGTTCTAAACTGTCTTTTTTTCTACTCCTACCTCCTTTTTTGAATGTATTCCTTTCAACCCATTTTCTTCTGTTCTGTTATTCATTCACTTTAGATTTCTTTTCAACAGCTCTGAGTTTCTCAAAATGTTTCTCTGGAAATACCTCAGACATCCTTGCAATGTTTGAGCCAAGATGATGTCCCCTCCACAGGTGAAACAGTAACAGAAAAAAAGGACTGGAGATCAAAGGCCTCAAAAGATACAGCCTCTGTTAAAAGCACTTCTAAGTATCCAGAGGAATTACTAATTAAAATAAGAACTGCTTCTGCATCTGTAATGATGTACAACTTCAGTGTTGGTTAAATAGCTGTATGTTGCACTAAACAGTCTTAGTGCTATGCCCTAATAATATATGTTATGCTGTCTGTGAGAAAAGAAATGCAACATTAGACAGCCGCTTAAATACTCCAGGGAAATACAATTTAAGAGACCGTCTGGTCTGATGTCCTACACAGATCTGAATACAAAATGCTACATGAACATCACTTTAAGATTCTACTGAAAGCAAAAAGAAACAGTAAAACTGGAACTAATAATGGCTAAACTTTAAATTTCTTTGGCACATCCAAGACACCAACAAATCAGTTTTACTGTGACAATAATAATATATGCTTGGTCTGGCTTTTATGGAATACAGTATCTAATAGTTCAGGAGGTACAATGTACATGCTGTGCTAATTGCACTTTGAAGATGTCCTCTTTGGTTTCTGCAAGGAGCACAGAACACCGCTTTTGCATATTGTTTCCTGACTAATTAGTTCCATACATGTACTTTTCAGGCAGAAGGTCTCTAATTCAGCACTGGCAATCCTTACTGTTGCAAATCTGGAACTCAGTATTATCAGTACTAGCTTAAAAAAGACCAAATAATAATATAGACACTGACTTGCCTTTTTGTATGTTGCCAGAATTGGAGGCATTACAAGACGGGTCTTCTCTGCACTAATCAATGTGTATGAAAGTGCTTCAGTCTGGCTTAACATAACTTACAAACAAAGACAATGTTGCAGCCTGGCTATCTATAGTAGGAAATTTCATGTAGACACCCTCTTGACTCAGCAACAGAGATATAGCATGACCATACTACACTGCCCAGACATTTCCTTTCTCTTTTAACACATTCTTCACCAATTTTCTCCTTGACCCATTTCAGCAAAGCCTTTGAGCACTAGCTTAGGTTTAGGTGAATGAAGATTGCTCTAGAGCTGCTAATTCCAATGTAGATGGCAGCAGGGAAGAGGAACTTAATTCATGGAACATAATAAAATAGGTGGAGGTCTTTATCTAGATCTGCAGTGTCAGGAAAAAATAAGTCCCTACATACCCCTGTGTTAGTACCTAGAGCCCTGCTGTGGCTACAAACCATGCAAAAACAGCAGTGGAAATGTTGTTGTCTGAAAAAAAAGCATTAAAACTAACAGCCTACGTGTGAGTGTCAAACAGATGGTCAAAGCACAAGGGAGCAATGAACACCAGAATAAGCAGTGACCAGAAGACACTAGTGGCTAACTGCTACCAAAGTTATTTGTTGGCACCACAGTGGAGATATTTGCAAAATAGATAATTTCTTTTTTAAAGATCTGCATAGAATCCTTCTGAATTCTGCCCTTCCTGTGTGTAACGGAGAATGTATGACAATTTATCCACAGATTTGTCAAGTGGGCAGTGTTATGGTACAATAAGCAGGAGTTAGCCTTGTGCATAAGCGCAGAAGCTGGCTGTCAGTTCCCAGACTGATGTGAAATACAATGCTCAGGGTGTGGAAAGGCTCCTCATGGGGACTTTATTGTTGTTTCACCAGGCAGACATGGCTGCTTTACTCCTCAGTAAGGTACTGCTTGCTAATAGTTTAGCTAAATGAATGCCATCACTGCCCTTGCTTTGCCTTCCAACCAAGGTATTTCCAACCAAGGGAGGGAGTTCACAATTGAGAAGTTCAGAAATAAGCCTGTGTCCCCAGCTCAAACACTTCTCCCACGAATGCAGTAAAGGTTCTTAAGAACAGGATCCTTGACCGAGAGCTTGTAAACATCTAATGGTTTGTCAGTTGAGTGTGGGATGAAGTGTTAGAGCTATTCTTAAAAAAACCTAAACCTAACCATTTGAAATTTTGTGCCTTTATAAACCTCGGTAACTTTTAAGCTTCTTTTATCCACTAAATAAATACATATTTCTACCAGTTTTGTGTTAATGTGGTTTGAGGGTGGTTTCAAGGTAGGTAGCTTACACCATGGATTTTAACTTCTACAGCAGGGTAGTCTGTAAAACTAAGATGCTGAAGCTTTTTCCTCATACTCAGCATCCAAATATCGTTCTCAGATATAACCTGTGCAAAAAAATGCACACACAAAAGTGTGTCCTTTCATTAAGCTGCACAAGCTGGTAATGTACAAGCTATATACAAGTGTCTTCTGATAACATTTGTTAGCGAGGTAAGACTTATGGCTTGGTTGAGAGAGGAAGAAGATTGTGTGCTGAGCCTGTAAGGTCAACACACAAGTTTGGGAGAGCAACGCAGTCTGCTCGATTGGTGCTGTTTATTGCCTCCTCACCAAACTCCAATTCCATTTTTAAATTTACCCACAAGAATAGCCATGTTGGAAACATACTGGAATGTCTCACAATTGTTTATTTCAGATAAAGAAATAAAGTTGCAGAAAATACGAACAGTATTCTTTCACTTAGGCATGCATCTTATTCAGAAGAGGTAAATCTGAACAAGCTGTTTAGAAATGGATTTTGCTTGGTTCATCCAAGTAGATTTGAATGTTTGGCCTGGAAAAGCAGCTATCATCAGTTTAGGACAGCATGGCACTGTCTGCTGAGGAGTAATGACTGCAATGTTAGCTAAATTAGATATGATGAACCAGCCTGAAGCTTTCAGTGAGTTCATTCAAGCACACCACGAAAAATGCCACTTGGTCAGAAGAGCTGATGTGGCTGGAAACAAAAAGCATAGTGAGTTCAGCTCAAACAGGAAAAAAAAGGTCTGTTGAGACAAACTCTGCTTTGGACACATCTGGCAGCCTAGACCTTCCTGTGCATGTCCTGTAGCTACACAGCATGGAAGGAAAGAGAAACAGGAGCTTGAAGCCACTTTAAAGAATCAGAGGCAGCTTGGTTTGAAAATGCAGTTGAGTACGAACACAAGAGCCAACGGCAATTGTGGGGACCGGAAAAGGCAGCTGGAACAAGACAAAGCAAGAGGGAAGCCAAACAAGGGCAGAAAAATCAAGCTGCTGCAGAGGCAGCACCCGATATCGCAGAACCCACTTGCCAGCTGCACTGTTCACCTTTGAGAGCTGTGTTCACGCTCTCTAGGGGGGGGGGGCTTCTTTCCTGTGGAGTCTGATATGTTATATACTAACAGAGGTAGCACAAAACCCACTAGATAACAATTTTGATTTTTAAGCACAAATGAAGAGGGCAGGAGGGAGGGTGCTAGTTATTCTCAGGGCTCCAACTCCCTGTTGTTCCAGATATTTGAAGGATCACTTGTTAAAATTTCAAGAGATTTGTCTGAAAGCAACCATCTTTGCAAAATATGCTCTGAGAAGAGAGGGGATAAAGAAGGGAAGCTTCAAGAAGAAAAAGTTACCACCAAAATTAATGACTACGTGGAAATGGTTGGGAATTCTTCAAACAAATACTTTTTTGGTGATTCACAGAAATGAAACTTTTCACAACATGGCTGTATCTAAGCATTTCCCAGGTAAAGTCCCTCAGGTACAGTGCAAGGCTGAGCAGGCAAGAAAGAAACCCATCCTACAGTATTGCAGACACAAAAATTACCTAAATTCAGCCCATTTGCTCTGGGCTTATATTTCTCATTAAGCACCCTCACCAGCAGGCTATGCAGCAAGAATTTTACCACCTCCTTTTCTTACAAAGACTGTGCATGTGTGCGGACACACATGAAAACTGCAACAGCATACATAATATTTTTCTTGTCTAGCATAGGAATGTTCTTCCTAAATCTCAAAAACTTCATTGACTGTGGAAAACCATTGTCTACCCAGCTCTACTAATAAGTTCAATAAAACTAATAATCATATCTATTAAACACTAAACACCTATTTAGCTCTTCCAGTTAACTGGCCTGGAACACATCTAAATTAAAGCAGGCTAGTGCAAATATATTAATTCAATAACAGGAACATGAACATCCTTGTAAATCAGTGCTGATCAGACACCAAGCAAGCTTGCAGATATTTCACAGCTTTCACCTTTACTTTGCTCAAGTTAGTGTGAAAAAGAGAACTCATATCTTTGACCTTATGAAGCAGCCTTCATACAGAAATGTGAAGATTTCTAAGTGGAGAGAATAATTTTCACTAAGATGAATTTGTTAGTGATGGTGTACAAAATGTATCATACGGTTATTTCCTCAAGGGTGAAATATCTTTTAAGTCAGCTTACATCAAAGAAAAAAATCCCTGTTTGGAGTTGTATCTTGGATTTCTTCAACCAAATGCAAAAAGTATAATTGTATGAAAGCATGTGGACAACTACATGTATTTTAACATACCCCTCTCACACATGCCTCCAAAAGCTTTTAAACAGTGAGAGTCTTATTTTCATGACTTATTATAAGTGTATATATTGAGAGAAACCATCTTGCGTATTGATTTTTGCATATTTAGAACAAAACCACAATAATATCTATGAAATTCCAGAAGCATGAACAAGATCAACACCTTAACAGTGAAAACGTAATTGTGTTTACAGAAAAAGTACAGGTGTTTTTCACCTGGTACCTCTTTTGTATCTTAGATCTTCTTTGTATCTTAGGAAAGCTCACAGTTGTTTATTCATCCCATCCGAAGATGAAAGAATTAGCATGTAGTGATTTAAGATGTTAATCCAAGCTTAACAATGTATCTACAATTTGTAATACTGCTAAAGAGTAACCTGTCAGGTAGTCAAAAAATATCTTTACTTGAGATTTGACTTCAAGCTCATTTTCTTCTGCAGGATGTTCTAGATCTGCCCTGAAATCAGTGGCATTAAATGTAATAATTTGAAAGTAGGGTAAGAGAAAGTTTCAGCCAAATGTAGCATGATCTTTTAAGGGAAGGAAAATAAAACAGTAATAGAACTGTTGAGTTTGTAATAAGTCATTTTAATACTCACTTTAAGAAAAATGGAAGTCCTGGAAGGCTGTAAGGTGACTAAAACTGAATCATGAGAAAATTAATTTAGCACTGAAAGAGTATGAAAAATAAAGTTAATTCTTTGTCTACACTGCAAATTCAACCACATGGAGAGAAGCGTAGATGCAGAGAGGAACGTCATGGCATGACGTCCATTTAGCCATCTTATTCTTGTTCAGAAAAGACTGAAAACACTTAGATAAATGTCCTCATGGCTCAGGGTTTTAAAAAAAAATAAAATCCCTAAATCCTTTTATTTTCTTAAATGTGTCATTTCTAGAGCTAGCTGAAATTTTCCAAATCAGGCCTCACAAATTTGTACTTACATCCTGGAATCATACTTTTCCCATTTCTTCGGTGTGTGGGTTTTTTTTTTTTTTTGGTTGGTTGTTGTTGGTTTTGGTTTGGTTTTTTTTTTTTGAACATTCACACTTGCATTTTTTTTTTTGCACATATGTTTAGGGAACATCTGTTCTTTGTTCCCATCTGATTGAGACTATCTGTGTATCTATGCATGAAGAAGGCAACTGGTTCTCTGTTACTAGAACTTATAAAGTTAGACAAAAATAAGCAAAAGAAGGAACAAGGACCAAATACAGCAGGAGCTGACCATTTGCCTGGCATAGATGGTGAAATGCTTGACTTTCACATAATGCATATCTGCAGCAAGTAGATATCAAGGCCCTTCATTCAAGGAGGTCAGTATGATTATCACCATGTTGGAAACAGAAAAAAGACCACCTGACTTGGTCAAGATCAGTTACTATGTCAGTGGGAGAGCTTAACATAAACACCAGTTCTCCTGCATCCTAGCTCATGTATCCTTTGCTCTACACTGTCTTCCTATAATAAAAGGCTGAAATAGGTTTTTTTCAAATAACTAGTTTGAAACCAGTAGGAAAAGAAGAAGGGAGTTACTCAGAGAGAATAAACTGATCAATTGTAAAGGATAATTTGGGGGCAAGAAATCATTTCATCAGCAAATTCTATCTGAGTATACTATTTAATTTGAATGATGATTTGATAAAGAAACTTAGACATCAGAGAGTATATCATACCCTGCAACAGGAACATTTCTTTTTCCCATCATTGAAGATGGTACTATTTCCTACAGTGTTTGTGTTTCAGCAAATGAGAATTTGCTCCAAAAATAGATTCTTTAAAACTGTGCAAATTCTCACAGATGCCCACCATAAATGAACTAGAATATAGTTGATAATGAGGTTTATTTGCTACAAGTCATGTTTGTGATTACCTCTCCTGCCAGGTATAGTGTAAGAATTTACTTAGCTACAGATTTGTTGGAGTCAGTCAGGTTCCTATAACGAACGGTTTTTTTCCTTCCCAATTCTGTTTTTAGAAGTGTCTGGTATTGTACAGCAGAAGTAATTGTGGCAGAATGAAAGTTCCTGCTTTTTATCCCTATTTCTACTTACCTGTCTGAAAAACAATCTAAATTTTCACTGCAATTTTCCTTGACATTTATCTATTTTCCCTTCTCATTAGTCTGCCTCATGTGAAAATATGAGTGCAGAATACTAAATCAACTTCATGGTCAACACATCTGGTGCATATTGACAGACAGACTGTCCGCATACATAGGGTCTTTGGTTTGAGGATTTTTTTATTTTTTTTTTTTTTACCAGAAGTGTAAGAACCTGTTCTTCCAGAACTGGAATATGTTCAAGAAAAACCTTTGCAAATAAAAGACTGTTATTCACCTGAAAGGAAGCAGGTGGCATCATTCTAGGAAAGCAATATAAACATATAAAAGAGAAGAGAAAGATGTATTTTCTATCCTTTCTCTGAATGTCTGGTTGATTTGTTTTACCTTTTCAATTATACATATGCAGTCATTTTCATTAAGAGGCATCCCAGGAGGAATTGGTCTATGTCCAAGCACCTGCAAGTTTTTCATTTTTCCAAGGCAGAATACAGTGTTGCCAAGGGTCAAGACCAAGAGACAGGATTCATGGCTTCAGTTTCTAGGGACTGACTCTCTTGATCGAGGTGTTCGACAGGACGGGAGTCTGATCTCAGTTTCAGTTCACAGATGTTTTCCATGATACATATAAACAGAATATTAAATTTAATATACTTATACACTATCACTAGGTGTCTCATATTATGGTCTTCATGACCTACCTGTGGGTTAGAGAGGCTTATACCCTTCATTTGTCACCTGGGGAACAGAAACCATATGACTTGTCTGTAGTCACAAAGAAAGTAAGAAGTAAAAGATAGGACGGGTCTTTTTACCTGCTGAAGATACTGCAGTGAGCCCTTGACCTTGACAAGTTCATCGTTCATATTCAGATGGAAGATTCCACCAAAACTCATGGCACCCTTAGTAAACTTGTTGCTTCTCCACTGCTAGCAGTTTTCTCCAAGAGCAGTGTGATGTGTTGGACCACTTTGAAAAGTGCCTTCTAGCTACTAGCAAGAACAGAAGATGCATCCTAGGCCATCCAGGTTTCACAATTCAGCTGTAAATAGGTTATAAGAAGAGAATTCAGAGCAGCAACAATAAAATAAATTAAAAAAAAAAAGAGAGAAGGGCAAAGAAGACGAAGCAACCTAGTGTTTTTAACCTAGCGTTATTAACATTATATATATTATAACATTACATAACATCTGCTTGTCCCAAGTTTTAGATATCTCTGTCCAAAAACTTGCAAATACAAACACGATATCAGATACGAGTAAGTGAATATGGATATCTTCACTAGATCATGCTTTTTTCTCACTTGCAAAGGTCCAATACAATGATTTGAACCCTACAGGAAATCCACGTTCACAGAATCGCAAAATGGTTGAGGCTGAAAGAGGCCTCTCAAGGGCATCTTGTCCAATACCCTGCTTAAGCAGAGTCATCTAGAGCTGATTGCTCAGGACCCAGTCCAGGCAGCTTTTGATTATCAGATGGAGATACCCTCACAGTAAAAATGTGTTTCCTGATATTCGGAGGGAACACCCTGTTTTTCACTTTGTGCCCATTGCCTTTGGTCCTGCCACTGGACACCACTGAAAAGAGCCTGGTTCCATCTTCATTGCACACTCCCTTCAGGTATTTATATACATTTTTGAGATCCCTCTTCTCCAGGATAAACAGTCCCAGTTCTCTCAGTCTTTCCTCACAGAAGAAATGTTACAGACACTTAAACATCTTTGTGGCCCTTTTCTGGACTCTGTCCAGCATGCCCCTCCCTCTCTTCTACTAGGAAACCCAAAACTGGCGATGACGCTCCAGGCGTGACCTCACCAGTACTGGATAGAGGGGAAGGACCATCTCCCTCAAACCCTGGGCAGTACTGATCCTAATGCAGGCCAGGACACATTCGCCTTCTTTTCTGCAATGCAAGATTATTGGTTCACCTTCAACTTGATGTCCACCAGGACCCCCAGGTCATTTTCTGAAGATCTGCTTTCCAGCTGGTCAGTCATAATATACCGGTGGCTGGGGTTGTTCCTCCCCAGCTGCAGGACTTTGCACTTCCTTTTGTTGAGCTACTGTTGAACTAAAAATGAGAAAGAAATTCTTAAAGTCTTTGGAATCCATAATTATTCACTTTTATCGAAGTCTACCAAAATACTGTTTATTAAGGCAAAAGTTAATCACTTCCCTTTATAGAAAAAAGTCAGTATTTCAGAATAACTGCAGAAGCTCTAAGCTCTAACTGCCACTTCAGAAATAAATATTGACTTCATTTGCCTGAAAACCATTCAAAATGTAGATATCCATTAGTTTTAATAAACTCCAAGACTCGAGAAAGAGGTTTATTATGCTACATATTTTTTGTTCTGAAAAAATACCAATTTGTCAAGATTCAAAGATGAAAAATATAACCTTATGTTTAATTGGACAGGACACAGATGAAATAACTGAATTTCAGCATTAATGTGCCTGATCTTGTGATTTTCCAGACCTAAAACCTCTTCAGCCACTTTCAGCAACTTTCTGAAAAGCAGTATTTTTTAGAAGACTGCTAAAACAATTTGTTAATTTACCCAAGCAGTGGACAAAAGTTTCTGACCCTAAGACTTGCCTTCCATGATTTTAATCTGGCTGTGACATTCCAGTGTCCTTGCATCCCTTTTCTCACCCATAAAGTGAGACCCTTAGTCCCTTGACCCCCTTGTCCCCATGACGTTATTGACACTGTTTCACAGCCTTGTTTCACTTCCAAATCTGCCACAAAGCACTGGGAAGCACTCAAGGGCTCAGAAGCCAAGCTGTATTTATCTGTCATCTTATCAGACTCTTTCTCACTTTAAAATCAATCTTTGGTTGGATGTAACTTGTGTAAGCAGCAATCACAGCCTTCTTTCAATGTTTATTGCTCGCTGTCTACTCACCCTAGAGCCAGACCGGAAAACTGAAGTGTGCCAGTGAAGTATGTTGGAGGAATGCAAAGCAGAAGTAGAGAAGAAAACATGCCCCTCATTATTCAATACATACTTTTAGGCTGAGGCCAAACATATCAAAAAAACACCTGCCATTTTAATTTCCTACAGAGTACTCCAAAACTCACAGACCAATTTTTAAAACAAACAAGTCATCTACAGATACATTATAATGTAAATGTGACAGATACACTAGGGTTGATAAACATGCCATTTCATACACCACCCTGATCAGGAGCAGGAGGGGGTTTAGGGGTGACTTTCAGGTATTCTGTGTCTCTTCTTCAACACCAGTGGGATTTGGTAATGCTCAGCAACTTGAAGGAAATGCTCAGCCCTTTCCAGGACTGAACCTGTACTTATGGGTAGACAGAAACATTGATAAGCCAATGTTTTAAAAATACATATGACTGTGTGATTTGCGTAGGTATAGCTGTTCACAGAACACATCAGAACCGTACCTTAAAAACACAACTCTCAGAGTTACTGTAGTTATTTAGATACTGGAAATGGCAGCAGGTTTAACATACAGGTATACATATACAAGTAGCAGGACAAGAAGGGAGAGGAGAAGAATAGGGAGAGGGTGAAAATAAGGAATAGGGAAAAAGGAGAGGAGAGCAGAGAAAGGGAAAAAGAATATCCCCATAGGCTCAAAGAGGAAAGATGAGAAAGATGCTAAAAACAAGTTAAAGAGCTGAAAAAATAGTCAGACATAATGACAGCTTTGTAAGACCATGAAAATATATCAAAACAACAACACAGCAAGCTAATATGCATCTCTTTTGAGTCAAATCTTGCAATCCTTACTCAGGCAAAAAATATATTACAATTAATGCTGAGTAGGATTCAAAGATTTCACCATTTACTAGTAGAATTTATAGTTATTCTCATCTGTTTTTCATTAACACTGAAGTTCCATGTGAAATCCTAGCTTCATTGAAGTTAATGCCAAAACTCTATTTGACCTTAATGGGCTCAGAATTTCTGCATCATTAGGTATTACTACACATATTAAGTAGCTTACAGCAGTATAACCTATTACACTAAAGACATACATTTCAATGCACCCAAGTAAAAGAGCTCCAGATAAAAGGAAACTCAAGACTTATTGGATCTTTAATCATTGTCCTAGGTAGCAAAACTGTAACCATCTTTTCATGCACACTTTAAGATGACATGAGTGCTGCTGCCAAAACAAGTCAACAATTTTTGCTGGATGGTTTCTAATGTGAACGGGTTCTCTGATTCAACTTGCTGCGTAAACATACTGCTGAAGCGGGGGAGAAACATGGAGTTAGGGACAAATGTTGCCTATGAGAGGAAAGTATGTCTTCCTTTAGTGGAAACTATGTTTTGTTCCAGCTTAAAGTATTTGTGAAACAGAGAGATCAAGACCTGAGTTTTTTCAAGTGGTCTCGAGGTACAAGTACCAATAGCCTGTCAAAACTGGATGAGAAACATCATTTCATATTTATGATGTGCATGGCAGAAACAAGATAACCGCCTTGTGCATCAGAAGAGCTCAGGCATTAGCCCTGGTGCTGTTACTACGCTGAGGAATGGGTACCTTTAAGCCCCCACGGTGTTCAGGTCCCCACTGTGGAGGCAGGCACGAGCTTGCTCTGCTCAAGCAACTCAAGCCTCTGACTAAGTTTTTTATGAAACAGGAGCATGTAGCTACAAGTCAGCCCTGCAAGCATCAAAGGTTCATCGAAACATAAAATATATTACCTTCTAGTCTACTTGGAGCAGAGGCGGAGCATGCTTATGTCTGCCTGCAAGAGGCAACGCAAACAGAGCCTTTCTGCCTTTTTCTTCTGTCACTTGTCTGGTTTATTTGCACTGAGAGATCTTCATCACAGCAACCCCTCTCTCATTCCAGATCCTGTTTGGACCCCTCAGTCCTGCACAACACTAGCAACAATTCCCCTTTCCTGAGAGAGAGCAGTAGGAAGTTTTAATCTGATGTGTCTGAATAAGCCTGCAATGCAAAACTGCAGGCAGCAGATAATTCCCTCTCCATCATCCGATTTAATTCCCAGTTTCCAGGGAGTGGAAGTGGAGGGTGAAAGCTGCAGCAGGTAGGAAGGAGTGCTGCTAATTATGAACCATGTGGGGGGTATGGATTTTCTTACAGTCAGTACTACACAACACCGTATCACCTATGCGGCAGATCCAAATGGCAAAGCGCAATGATGTC
Organism: Rhynochetos jubatus; assembly: GCA_027574665.1. Lineage (NCBI taxonomy): Eukaryota > Metazoa > Chordata > Aves > Eurypygiformes > Rhynochetidae > Rhynochetos > Rhynochetos jubatus. Next base: position 35,186,042 of record CM050653.1, read on the forward strand.
TCCGATGACTTTAATGGAGACAGGAGATCCCCAAGAACATTTCAGTAAAGCTCCATTGACTTCAATAGGTTACAGTAAGTACTGCAGAAATACACCCACTGAGAAGCTAATAATGGATAGGGGTCTTTTTTACTCTCCTTCCTTTTCTACCTGCTCTTGAAGTAGCTTAAATATAGATAAGAAGGCGTGTGTAAAAGAGGGAGTAAAAAATGGGACTTAGAGGAATAAAAAGATCTAGAGGAGTTGATAGAAAGTAAAGAGCTAGCAAATTAAATCTTGCCCTGATTATCTCATAGTTCTAATGATGGCAAGAACAAGGAAGAGATCAAGGAGTTTAGAGTAATTAATTAATTCATTGTTTAGATTGTCTCCTATTCTTCAGCACAGAAAAAGAAATCAAGATTAAAAATAAAAATGAAAGGGAAAGTTATTAGAATAATTAACTCATAATTACGCTGTTGTGCTGATTTGTTTTTGTTCTAACTATAAAAAAGAAGTCCAATAAATCCTGTTTCATCAAGTTTTCTTTAACAATTTTTTTTCAAAGTAAAAGCTTTGAAGTGTGCAATTAAATGCCATTTCACAAAGGAAGGAAAATTGGTGCTCAAACCAAAGAGATCAGCCCAAACAAATATCTCCTGTATCATGCTAAGAAATTACAGATGTCCGATCAATTTGGACTCGTCTATCTTCACAAGGCATTGCACTCTAGGAGATACCTCTCTTTCTTCTGTGTTGCCCCTACAAGAAAATACACTCCTAAACACATGCTTCTAATGTGAAATTGGAAACCTGGCATGCAACTGAATTTCACAAAGCCCAAAACACTGCATCTACAGAGGTGAAATTTCCCATGTGTTTCAGTGGAGCACCACTGCACTGGGTGACCTCTGCCAGTGCAGCTCCTCAAGTGCCTGTTTTTGGTAACAGGAGAAAAGCATGTGGATCCAACCCACCTCAGCTCACCCACGCACCACACCTCGCGGCAATGCTGCTCAGCAGCAGGTCTGTTGAGTGGCTTTCTGTTGAGGAAGCAGAAGGGGGAAACAGCAGTGCCCCACGCCACTGCCTGTGCTGGTTGGGGAAGCCAGGCTGCTCCTCCTCCCCGGTGCCCGGCCTGGGGCAGACGCCAGGGATGATGGATGGAGACCCACTCATGCACTGATCCTGACAGAAATCACTCGTGTGCAAGCATGAATGGCTTTGAATCTGCTAGTCAACCTGAGAGAGGTTACCCCTGGGCCTTGCAATGATTTGACAGCATGTACTATATGCATAATATATTACTAGCGCAGACACAGAGACCACGCAGTATGCAAATGAGTGGTGTAGTGGAAGAGATTGCACCAGTTTGACTCGTCTAAATTAAAATTACACCAAAGCCACTGCTGAACACATGATATACTGAACTCCCTTGGCAACAACCCAGAGGTGCATGATCTAGGGCAACAGCTAGTGCTGCTAACTTTCTGAGATGCAAGGTGAACAAACTTGTGAGGAAAAAATTATCGTGGCTGGCCTTTTTAGCAAGACCTTTTTAGCAATACTGCTGTTTAGAGAACAGCAGTATTACAGGACGAGGCTGGTATCTGCTAATACAGTGATCAACCCCCCAAAAATCTTATGTTAGCTGCAGATAACAGTAGTCTGGAGTACGCAGGATTTTGTTTGTTACATCTGGTTTTGTTACTTCTTTTAATATCTTACTGTTGTTGTTCTAGTTATGTTACTTACAGTAGTAGAAATTGTTAATTATTATTGTTATTATTACTAGTAGTATTACCACTATTACTATTTTCATTATCATATACCTCTATAGCCCCTTCAAATACTGAAGTTGGTAAAATGTCTACTGTCAGAAACACTTTTAGGAAAAGGTGGGCATCTGAATCATAGGTAAATTTTGGCTTTTTAATCTTCATTGTATGTAGTTTACAATATGGAAATTTTCTACCCCTAGTAATCCTTATCATTGGATATTTCATATCATTTACAGGCTACTCACTCAACTAGGCTACATTTTCCACCACTGTGTCAAATCTGACTTGATGTGAGGAGTTCAAGGAATTTTGAAAAGAGGACATGAAAGAAAAATGCTCAAGATACCAGTTGAATAATATATGATAGATAGCCTTATGCATACACTGGGCAAAGTTTTCAGATTATGTAAATAGCCGTAGCTTTGCAGAAGCTAGTAGACCTGTATTGGAAGGTAACAGAATGCCTTGTGAGACACAAAGAGATATTAAGGGGAACTTTAACCTATCCTGGCTAACTTCTTTCAGAGGTTTGACAGCTGAAAGCTCCACAATTAAAAAAAAAAAAAAAAAAAAAAGGATTCTGTATAATGGGAGTTTATGATTTCTTTAGTAGATGTGGCATATTTTAAAAGTTGCTCCATAATGCAGTCATTTTTATTTCAGTGATTCCTCTGCACTCTTCAATTATTAAAGTTTAATGCACAAAATTCCTTGGGGACTTTCACATTTATTAACAAAGCATTTTATGTGCTAACAGAAAATCCCAAAATTAGGAGAAATCATTTACAAGCAGACAACAGCTGTTAGAGCATTAAAACTTTAATTGGCACCCCCTAACAGATCATTGGGTGTTTCAGCCATCCTCTTAAGGATGTGATAATCCTTATAATATTCAGAAAGAGAAGAATTTGTAAGAACAGGGATGCACATTAGCATAGATTGAGCGTGTATGCAGACGCAAATGCCTGTCTGTCCGAAATAGACAGTGCTCTGAGAAGACACTATGAGTCAGGAACCTGAATTCTGCCATTTACCTGTGATTTTCGACCAGCCACTTCTCTAATTTGCTTCCCTACCTACTTCTTGACAGTATATCTTAAAAGTTTTTCAGAATCAGGGTCATCTCTCACTAATTCTCCTCTCAGAGCCTTCAGCTACCTTGGTAATGACATTAATATAAATAATGGATATGATTTGTTAACACACAAGAATGCGAGAAGGTGGTGTCCTTGTGAGCTATGCAATTGAAAGTAAAAGAGAATTTCTGCTGAATATCTGGGCTCCCTGAATCAATATCAAAGCAACATAAATCAGCTCTGACAAAGCATCCCTCACCCAAATTCTTCTATTGTAAAAACAAATTTTTGAAGAATTAAGTTAGTAACTGAAAGAGAACACAGTTGATGAAATTGTTAGTGTGCTCAATGGTACATTTGTAAAAAATAATTAGAAGAACAGAGTAATAGGCACAGTAAATGAACTCTATTTCAACACCCATTCATCTAAACCTTGCAGTACTGGAATGAAACTGAAAACTGTTGGTGTGCTTCTCCTCAGGGATTTTTTCCATCTGTGAACAACATTGACACGAAGGTTTCTCTATTTTCCTTCATTCCCAAGCAGCCTAAATCAAACAATAATGGAGAATCTCAGAGAAGATGATTAAAAGCGGTATTTATAAAATTGCCTTGGGATGGGATTTCGTCTCATAAGCAGCTGCTTAAGCGTTCTGTTGCTCTTGGGTCTTAAAGGAGGATTTGCTCCAATGGTGGGAAATACATAATGGCTTCAAAGCTTAGCCACACTAACAACAAAGTATATCAAATGTTTTCTTCATATCATAATTAAGAAAATACTTCCTAATGTTGCTAAATATTTGACTTTGGATATTATGTGGGAAACAGAAGGCTGAGCAATGGTTATCTCCAAAATAGCAACTCAACTTTTTTCAACTGATTCAATTAACTTCAAGTGTAAACATGAAAAAAAGCCAACAAACCATTTTTCAATTAAGATTTCAAATGGTTGTTTCTAAAATAAAATAAAAAGATGAGTTATTAAAGACCAAACAGAGGTTAAAAAAATAAACTGAAGATATTGTCTTGCTTTCACAGGTAACCCTCTTATTAAATTTGCTGGTGATATTTTAGGAAAGCTAAAGCCTTGACAGAATTAAACCTGGCCAGGGACACCAAAGCCAACAAGAAGGGCCTCTACAGGTACACAAGAGATAAAATGAAGATCAGGGAAAATGTGGGTCCTCTGCAGAAGGAAGTAGGAGGGCTGGTTTCCCAGGATATGGAGAGGGCTGAGGTGCTCAAAGATTTTTTTGCCTCGGTCTTCACTGGCAAGGGCACATGCCATACCCCTCGAGTCACAAAAGGCAAGGGCAGGGCCTAGGAGAATGTATAGCTGCCCATGGTTAGAGAGGATCAGGTTTGGGATCACCTGAGGAACCTGAAGGTGCACAAGTTAATGGGACCTGATGAAATACATCCACAGATCCTGAAAAATCTAGCAGATAAGGTTGCTAAATCTCTATCTATCATATTTGAAAAGTCACGGCGGCCTGGTGAAGTTCCCACTGATTGGAAAAGGGAAAACATAACCTCCATCTTTAAAAAGGGAGAAAAGGAGGAGGTGACTGGTGACAGCCAACACAGCTTCACCCAAGGCAGATCCTGCCTGGTGGTCTTCAATGATGGGGTCACAACCTGAGTGGATAAAGGATGGGCAACAGATGTCATCTACCTGGAATTGTGCTTGTATGAGTACACCGTCCTGCACGATATCCTTATCTCTAAATTGGAGAGACATGGATTTGGTGGATGGACCACTCAGTGGATAAGGAACTGGCTGGATGGTTGCAAACAGAGAGTTGTGTTCAATGGCTTGATGTCTGAGTGGAGACCAGTGATGAGGGACACTCCTCAGGGATCTATGTTGGGTCTGACACTGTTCAACAACTTTGTCAGTGACATGAATAGTGGGATCAAGTGCACCCTCAGACAGTTTGCCAATGACACCATGCTGTGTGGTGCGGTCGACACGCTGGAGGGAAGGGATGCCATGCAGAGAGATATGGACAGGCTGGAAAGGTGGGCCTGTGCCAGCTGTATGAAGTTCAACAAGGCAAAGTGCAAGGTCCTGCACATGGGTTTGGGCAATCCCAAGCACAAGTACAGGCTGGGTGGAGAATGGATTGAGAGCAGCCCTGAGGAGAAGGACTTGGAGATACTGGTGCATGAAAAGATGGATATGAGCTGACAGTGTGTGCTGGCAGCCCAGAAAGCCAACCATATCCTGGGCTGTATCCAGAGCAGCATGGCCAGCAGGTTGAGGGAGGTGACTTTTCCCCTCTACTCTGCTCTGGTGAGACCCCACCTGTGTCCGGCACTGGGGTCCTCAACACACGGACATGGACCGGTTGGAATGAGTCCAGAGGAGGCCATGAAAATTATCAGAGGGCTGGAGCACCTCTGCTATGAAGAAAGGCTAAGAGAGTTTGACTTGTTCAACCTGGAGAAGAGAAGGCTCCGGGGAGACCTTATAGCACCTTCCAGTACCTGAAGAGGCCTACAAGAAAGATGGGGGGGAGGACTTTTTAAAAGGTCCTGTAGACACAGGATGAAGGTTAATGGGTTTCATTTGAAAGAGAGTACATTTAGATTAGATATCAGGAAGAAACTCTTCACAGAGAGGGTGGTGAGGCACTGGCACAGGTTGCCCAGAGAAGCTGTGGATGCCCCATCCCTGCCTGTCTTCAAGGCCAGGCTGGATGAGGCTGTGAGCAACCTGGTCTAGTGGAGGGTGTCCCTGCCCATGTCAGGGGGGTTGGAACTAGGTGGTCTTTAAGGTCCCTTCCAACCCAAACCATGCTATGGTTCTATGCATCATTATTGCGCGTTCTTCTCAGGTCAGAGCTAGTCTCCAGCTTCTGGCCAAAGAAAATAACCAGTTTCTGTTGTAAGCATAAATACCAAGGACTTCAATCACACGCACACAAATACTGGTCTAAATTTAGCTCTAAACACAGATTTACATTGACGAACCTTTCAATCCACAGAGACCTTGTAAAAGGCTTCAGTGTACCTTTTGTCTGAGTGAAGGAAAATCGCCCTTAAATTCCAGTCATCCCTTTCTGAGGGGTACACAGTTCCATGAAACACTCAAGTCAGATTTTTCAATATCCATGCTTCTAAAAAATGAAATATCTAGATTATGACAACTGATCCTTACAACCATCGTATCTGAGTTCAGCAATTCATATGCACCTTGATGCAAAGGAGATCTTTCATCCAAAAAACATAATTTCAAATGACTGATGTCTGTTGTTCTGCATTGTTAAGGAGATGCTGCAGAGAAATTTGTATTTTGTGTCACTCTCACAGCTACTACTTGGCTGTGCTTGGCAGCAGCAGAACAAATCCATCAAGAATTGCTCAGAGGGAAAGTTGACAGGAAAGGGAAAGGTACATCAAAACATGAATGACAATCCTATTGACTTAGCCTCAGTCACTCTTAACATACTGATTATATATACATGCATGCAATAGTGTTCATACTTCGATACGATAAGAAAACCAGGCAGAACAGATAATTTTTCAGTTTAGACACAGAACAAATGAAATTGTAAAAGTTTGTATTGTATAAAAGTAGGATGCTCCAAACCAGTATTGAGCATACATGTGAATCAATACTATAAGCCCCAGATTATAACTCATGTTTTGCCAAGGTTTCTTCTAGTTTCTATATGCAACTATACACATAGTGTAGTCCATCCCCGGATTTATTTTAACAGTTTGGATGACATAACTATACTGTTTCACATGAAAGCCACAACCACATGACTTGAATATCATCTACCTGCATAACACTTTAAATAAAATATTCACCCTGCTTGAGGCAATGCTTGCCAGTCCCTCTCACACCTGTGTCTGCCAGGTCAAAGTATGAAAGACTGGGAAGCAAGGGTTCAGATGCACTGGGGTAGGACTGCGGCATTGCTTCATGTTTACTTGACAAGAAGCCAAGGAGCTGGACAGTTGCATGTCAAAGCTTGCAGAGGTATTAATGAAAATAATGTGGATTTAACACATAAATTCACATAGTGGAAAGACTTACTTGCTGGATCCCCAGTATGAATAAGTGCCAGAGAAGAAGTAATCTAAATGGTTATTAGCATAATTTGAGTGCTGAGTGCTGTTCTGCTCCAGCTACAAATGTGATTGAGACATATGCTTGCCCTGATGGAGGAAATTAGCAGAGGATTACCTCTTTCCCTAAGAAGATTAAACTAAAAAGAAAAAATAATTTGCTTTCCATTGCACTGCTATACCATCTACCATTAAAAGAAAACAGACTACATTAGAAAGGACCATCAGTTTAATGGAAAGATTATTCTGACGGTTGCCAGCTTTACAGCCTGTTCAGTCATATAACTCAAGCCCACCTAAAAAGCAACAGCAGAAGTGTTGCCTTACCCCAAACAGCAGAAACGCAAATAATTTATAATGAAATCAGGAAATCAAGAGTTTGTTCTAGATTCCTGCCTCTCCAGCATCATAGCATTCTCCCACCACCCCATTCCAATAGGATAGCCTATGCAAAACTATGAGTTATGACAACTGAGAACACGGACAAGAATGATCACATCCCTCTTCACTGTAACTCTGCCCAAGCTTTCAGGAAACGTTATAGAGTTCAGTATCTATGTATTGTGATTGAAAGTCGAAGTATGAAGGAATAGGATTATAACACAGTCACTCCTGATATTTTCAAATCCATATTTCATGTACCACACCATCATGTGGTTGTCACGGGAAAGTGTAGAGTCTGCACTATACGAGTACACTGCTAAAGACGCTGGAGGGGGTTGTATATGCAAATGGTTGAAGGATGTGCAAGCATTAACACAAACGGGCCACAACACCTTTCCACATTACCTGACAGAAAACATCCTATCCACCCACACATGATTGTGCAATATTCCGTTAACAGTGTAGACAGAGAAAATGTAAGAATTTTGCGAGTATTTGTGTCACTAGCAACACCTGTAGTTCTCCCCTATTCTGCAACAGCCATAGCTGAATAAAGATATGCAAGATCCTTCTTGTTTCCAGATGCTTTTTATAACCACCTAGGTATTTTTTTGAATAGAAGGGGTTGGACTAGAAATACAACCAGAAAAAAAGAAAAGCCAGAACCACAGTCAAGCTCCGATAGGCCTACATCCTACTCACACCCTGTGTAGTGTTTTTTCCCCACTGTCTCATTCAAGCTCTTCCAGCGGCAAATGAACACTTGGCACGGGAGGATACCTGTAATTTTGGTCCTATGAATCTGAGCCCGCTTCCCAGCTCTCTAAAGACCGCAGTTTAGAGGCTATTGTGGCAGAGAATGGGTCTCACATGTACTATCTTCTTAAGATGAGAGATTAGGATACGTCAAATTTATGATGCCCATTTATTATTTATTCCTGTATTTCTGTTTGATTGAACCAGTCAACTGCACTTAACCTCAGTCTACAGCATAAAGCAGTCATATCTAAATCAGCTGTATTACTACTGCCATGCTAAGGAGAAACCTCTTCACCTCTCCTCACGCAGCTCACTCATTTGTAAAGCAGAAGAAAGAAAGCGTTAGGAGGCAACTAGTGTCTGATTCTAGGCACAGCTCTGAAAAAGTGTCAGAAAAACCTCCACCCTTAAACCCTGCACTGAAAACGATGTTGGCAGAACAGACCCAGGAGGCGTAGTGACTCAGACACACATGGCTGAGTCACTGTTCCCCTGTGCTTCTTCATTGCTCGTCTGACAGTAATTTACTGAAGGTACAGGTTAGCTGGCAATTATTAGCCACCTCCCCTTCCCTACCCTGTACCAGATTAGCTGTGCCTCCAGCTGAGCACAGACAGAGGGAACAATATGAGCTGGGTGAATGTCAGTATTTCTGGATTATGCACACGAATTTTCCTTCCCTCTCAGCCTGATTTTTGAATATGCAACCCAAGATGCAATATAACCGGTTGTCACTTGACAGTGTTCAGTGCAGAATCACAAAAAGCAAACAAAAGCTAAGTCTTATCCCAGATTCAGTAATGTAGAGGTACGGTCTTGTTAGGTAGATATAAGGCAAATGTTAGGGTTTAATTAATGAAATTCATCAAAACAGATCCTTTTGATGGGAAATGGGGGTGATACCTTTTGGGGCAGGAAAACTGTCCTTTTTTGAAGGATGAGAAGAGCTACCTGCATCACATCCTCAGCAGCAAGGCCTTGTTTACCCATTAAATACTTTGCCTTATTCCAGTTTCAGCCTTCGTACAATGAGTGTTCAGTGCCTGTCTTACTGGTTATCTATGTTTCCTCTTAAATGTATCATTTTTTATCTGTCAGTGTGCTGTCCATTGAATGCCGTCTGGTTCCAGTGCCAATGCCAGAGGTACAGGGCAGGACCAAAGGGGATTGCCCTCTTGCCAAGGAAGGATTCATTATCTAAGGACAGCGAATAAGAGGCTCCTGAGAAAAGTAATTTGCAAGAGGTGATATATTCAGCAGCTAGTTCTGCCACCAGTTTTGATTTTAACAGCCAGTTCATCCAAACACAACCAAACTGTCCCTAGCAAAACCCACCTATTGTTGTTAAAAGGAAGTCTCCTCCTCCAGATTGGAGAGTCAGGCTCCGCAGGAGCACAAGACAGCTGACACACTAAAGTGCAAGGGCTCAGGAGTGCCTATTTGGATCCAGGCAAGGAAATGTCTATATAAATGGATGAAGTAAGGTCATGGATCATCACAGTTCAAAGTCCTGTCAAAGAAGGGAGGCTGCAAGGTCACAAAACTCTTGCATGGGTGGCCCTTCTGGACTTAGTACAATGTGCATTAGGACAAGATCGCATCAGGGAGTTGCCAATGATTTTTCTAGGAAACTTTAATATCTATGGCTATCAACCTGAAATCTTACAGGAAAAGAGAAAAAAATATTTTAAAAACTGAAGCTAAGCTACCTGTAACTGTTTTATAGTTGTACACATTAACAGTAAATAACACGTAGTTAGCAATCTCATTCCCCAGACTCTTCCTGACGTGAGTTTAAGCTGACCATATTTATCTGCTTCCTGATAATATATTCTCAAAATTGTACTGCATCAACTTTTTTGGTGCCAAAACAGACTCTGACATAAACAAACTTGGTTTAGCTTTCAGAAAGGAATACTGTTATATTTACACTACTTAACAGAAAGTTAAACCTTTGTTGTCACCTTTACCCTAAACAGAGTTGAGTTCTTTGCTTTTCTGATCTGATAAAATGAAAGAAAAACAATGAAGCACTCATTTTTCACAACAGGGAAAGCAGTTGTTTACACTGATTTCAGTTCTACCAATAGAGATGTCATCCTGATCCCATGGTGATTTTATTATTTACCTATCTGTTTTCTTCCTGATAATCCTCCTCACCCTTCCTCAAAAACAATTTCATGATGGGGAGATTCAGATGTCTCAGCTTGCTTAAGTGCTGAAGCAGTCTCCTCAGGCTATCTGGGCTCTGACTGTGGATACCAGAGGATTTCAAGTGTAACAGTACATGGCATCTCCTACAGCAGGTGGAAAAAACCCCTAACATTACTGTTCTCAGTCTTCAAAACTCACAACCTATGAACCAACTGATATTCTCAGCTCTCTGAGTACAGACTATAGGGCAGAGAAACATTCAGCTTCACCTTGCATCTTTAGCGACCCAAATGTCTGAAGCAAGAGTAATTAGAGAAAGAACAGTCATTCACTATGTCAGGACAGAACATCGTTCCATCTTGCCCCGACAGCAGCTTATATGAGATACGGGAAGCTGGGGTGCTGGATCTCAGCCAGGAGTGTGACTCCCTCTCCTCTTTAAATCAGTAGGGACTTGACCATTGGCCACAGTGGGAACAAGAATAAACCTTTGCTGTTGCTGTGCTCGCAGTAGCGCTCTCCATGCCACCCGCTCTGTCTTTGCTTCCTCATTAACATCCTGTAATTGCAAAGACTGTTTCAGGCTGGTTTACATTGCCCAAGGCAAATCAGAAAATGCCCACCTTTCCACCAGAGGGTCATCTGCATAAACAATTAATGAAGAGTTGCTGCCCTCAGCTAATATCCTGCCTGTCAGGTTGATATAACCTAGGGCTAGTTAGATCTTCTGAACAATGATCTGTTACTGCTAACGCACAGGTAGACTATTAAACTCTTGTTGGCAGGCTAAAGCATCAGACAAACATAGTGGGCTTCTTGATTAAAATATTGAAAAGACTGCATCCTGCTGTCAATAATGGTTTTGATCTCCTAAAAGAAGAAAAATACCTTGTGGCAGAAATGTAATTACAACAGAAACGCTGTACTTCCCTGGTTTAGAGCAGATGGAGAAAAGGTCAGCTATCAATTAAGCTGTAGGATAAAATATTCTCATATAAAGATAAGAAAAGAATCAATGAAAATAAACTCCTTTGTATGAGAATAGACATGTTTTCTGTTTCACTTATACTGCAAGGAGTAGTTCACTGGCTAAGTTCTATTAACCCCATGATAGCATTTTAGGATTGGGACAAAACCACAGTAGTTCAATGATGTAGGTATGGAATCAACTCTAAATCTGTGTGGTGCCTGTCCCAGGTAGCGCAGCTAGGGCAACAAAACATGTCATGGGCAGATGGTGCCCATAAACAGAAGGATGGGCACATTACAAGAACTAGGAACATTAAAATCACCAGGGTATCATTTGACTTACTGAACTAAGACAGGGAAAAGTCACCTACCATTAAATACACGTGGGAAAGAGCCACACACTTTTGATTTCATTCCACACAGTCTTCAAAAAAGCAAGATCTATCCTGCACATAGTTGTATTTTTTGTTTCCATTCAGTACCATCTCAATTTAAAATATTGAGAGATTTTTCCTGGAAGAAATAATATTTTCTTGAGATTTCATTATTAATCCTGTCAGTTTACATTTAAAGTTTGATGTTGTTAGCAGATAGACCTGGGTCAAAGAGAGGGAAACTCTTTGTGATGAAGGTTAATTGGAGGAAAGAGTATGATTACATCTGAACAATTCCAAAAGGACTATATATTTTAATAAAATTTAATTAAAATAAACGGTACTTAGTTTAGTCAGACTCTCATAAAAAAAGCCTTTAAAAGTAATTTTTCTTGAACCAATTTCTTGAAAGATCGCGTTACAGAAGAGAAGGAATTATATTTACTTTCTTTATATTTTCTGTGTATGTGGGAAGGTACTGTCCTGAAGTTTTCTTGCTGAAATACAGCCTCTACCTTAGACATATCCAAGTCCATTTAATAAATAACTGGAAATTACCATGTTGAAAGTATCCTTCATCTTTACACATCGATGAACTCTTCAAAGAAAAATAATTTTTAGCTACTTCGTAAATATTCCTGAGAATAGGAGTTACATTTCCAAGCTTTTTTAACAGATGTGCTGGGCATCTTCCATATTATAAACATGTATCCACAGCATGAGTCATGCAGAAATAATAAATAACTTATATGAACAACAAAAGGAAGCAGGCAAACACTGGAGAAATTTATCTTTATGAGATTGTTTAAAAAACTATATATTAAAAGTAATCGCAAATAATCCTGTTTAAAGTTTAAGGAATTAATTAGTCAGCTTCTTACTAATAAATGACAGTTTATACCTAAAAAATTAAGATCATATGTTTACTTAAAGAGCCCATGAACTTCTCACCAACTTCTATAATATTTGTTTCTTTGAGTTCTCTCCCAATCTATTTCTTCAGTGTGTCCAAATAATGGCTAAGACAGAAATAGGCCAGCACCGAGCACAAATGACCGGTATGCACAGAGCAGGGGCAAACTGTCTTGTGTCATATAAGCTACAATACTGCCAATAGCAAAAGTTAAGTATAGGTAATTCTCAAAGGAAAAAAAAATTAACAAAATGTGCCTGCCCTTTGAGGACATTAATTCATTTCCTACTTATGACTGATCTGTGGGGTAGATCTAATTCAGATCTTAATGTATAGCTGCGGTCTATTTGTTTAGAAAGAGAACCTCTTTCTTTTCCCTGGTTTCAGAAGAATGTGAATAGATATTAATTGTTGTCAAAACATCAGACTTGCAGAAGATCATTTTGCTGTGGCTTGTGTTATGATTCAATAAGCTTGTAAGCTTTTGCTGATTTAATTTCACACATGCCAATCACTTTCAAAATTTTGACTCAAGAAGTTAAAAACCGTGGTCCATTGATGCCTGCAAGCTGCTGTGGAGTCATCTTGCAGCTTCTACATGATACATTCAATGCACAGCAGTCTTCTGCTTACTCTAAGTAAGCATTAATGTCCATATACAATGTACAACCCTGAAAAGGGTCTGAAGAAGTGAAATATATGAAAAGATTAAAAAAGCAACACTAGTTCTATTATTTACACTAGAAATATTATTGGAAATAGATTTTTTTTTCTGTAATTAAGCCACACAAACAAAAAATTTAGTTTAGGGATCTTTCCTCCAAAATATGCCTCCCTCTACACTGTATAAAGTGCATGCAGCTTTAAAAATGGTGCTGAATACTATAATCTTTGACCTACAGTACATTTCATTCTGTCCTCTCCATCCACTGCACAATACCTTCACAAAATCACAGTGAATTAGATCCAACACTTCCTTTTACGTCAGCTACTGAACTTTAAAAAAAAAAACGCTCACTGCTAAATCTATCAGTAAATCCACTTTAAAAGTTATCTGCTAGTTTCCATAAATTCAGGCTTAACACTTTGAGGCAAAACTACATATAGAAAATAGCAAAAGCTATTCTACTCTATATCTACACATAGAAGATTGAGTGTATACTACACTATGGTCACCACTTATATTTATACTGCACAGGTGAATAATAAATAAGTTGACTTACTCCAAACACTATATTTATACCAAACATTTTCAAACTGTCATCTCAATTGCCCAGATACCAGAACCTTAAATTCCAGTCCCATCAATGGAATCCTGAAAATACAGGACTTGGATAGCTTCTATTTTTAAATTACAGAACCAACATAATATAAAACGTAAATCAGTTTCATCAGGGATGAAAATGATGCTTACTATGAGAACAATATCTGAAATATTTTGTGTATAACTTTTTCCTGGCACAAATTAACAACATTTATTTGATATGTTTCTACTAGCTTATGATGAAACAGCACAGTTTACAAAGCTGCATCTATCATTATTGTTTGGATCGGTTATTCTTTGGTGACTTAAGTGCCTTGTGCCTTATTTTGTGTATGTTTCTGAGCAGATGGAGGGTGAATTCTGATTTTGGTAATTAGCAGATGGGTCATTGAACGTAATTTTTACTTAGTTAATATATTCATTTTTGTAAAATAGAAGCTTAGTAAACTATTTTACATATAATTATTAATAATGGTAACACTATTATTCTAAATAAGCACATTGCATAACTCTTATGTAGTCAGTAAAGGGGCGCATTCAGGTCTGGTGTTGCAAAGGTCTTGCTTTATTCAGAAGATAAAACATCTCACAAGTGCATCAAATACCAGCTTGCCCCTTCTACAACAGTGTTGTATTTGAAGATATAAAGACATTTGAAAGAAGGTCTTATTTCCATCATTCTCTAATCAGAAAGTCTCGCTTTAAATGGAGCAGAAGTTTGGCAAGGTCAGACTGGGAATCGTTAGCAGAGCGAAGAACAGATCCCGCATGCCTGAGCTCAGCTGGCATCTGTGCCCAGTAGCACAGGTCTCTCAAGCAACGCAACACGGGATCAAGCCATAATGAGAAACCCTCAAGGTCTCAGGCCATCAGTACTGGCTTGCAACAATGACAGCTCAGCTGTGATAAGGGCAGGAGATAAATCTTTCTACTTGCCCATTTTTGTTCCTGCCTCTACCTTTCCCTTCCTCCAACTCTACTTTGTCCAAGGCAGACTACAGTGCATTTACCCCCTGCACTAAACTCACCTCCTGGGAGAGAGAAACAAACAAACCCAACCCCAAAGCAACAAAGTGAAAATCTACAAATAATCCATAACTTACCAAAGCAGCCTTCTTCAGAGCTGGGAACGATATAGAAAATGAGAAAGACTCAGCCGTTCCCAAGTAACTATGCCATCATTTATTATTGCATCCATTCCTCAATGGTTAATGCAGGTCAGGGTAATTTAGACATCTTGAAGCTGCTCTAAATCATTCTTTGGACCTGGATCATTCTTTATAGCACTTAGGACTATAGCACTATGTCACTTTTTTTTTTTCCTTACTTCCTTAGCTGCATTAAGGATCTAATACAGCTGAGGATCTCAAAGCAAATCTCTAGGAGGGGTCAGGGAACTCAGCATCACAGACAAAAAGCAATTCAGAGGTGATCAGAGAGAAGGGGAGTTTCTGATTCAGGGTGGTGGTTTTGCCTATTATAAAGATGAATTTAGTCCCTGACAACCAGAAAATGTCCTTCAGTTTGGGTTATTTCTTGGGGTCTAATTAAATTATCCTGGGTGTCTTTCTCTCTGTAATGCTCATCAGGAGGCTGACAGATTCAGTTCCTGCGTCTCAGGAAAAATTGCATGCACGTGTCAGTGGAAAAATCACAGTTTTCAGTCATGGTCTTGAGAAGTATCGTATAAGTAAATAAAATCACAGAGCTGTTTTCTGTGAGATCTCTCTCTTTTTTCTCCCTCTCACTCATACAGACTCCTCACTGGGCATGAGGCCTATGCAAATGTGAAAAGTGACTTTAGGGATCCAAAGTGCATCCTGCTTGAGCTGAGGTTTTCAGACTGTCTTGAACAGATTATTCATGATGTAGGAAAGCCAAGAGAACAATATGGAAAGCAGATTGGCTGTGCACCTACAGCCTGATGCCAATTTGGCTCTCTGTTTAGAGGCTGACATCATCTCTTGAAAGAGCTGGAGCTACAGATCAGTTTAGCCTGAAAGGAGAACACCCCTCGCAGCTACAGACAGGTCAAATGGTAGCATACTCAGACTTCATGGCACAGGGAGTGATTAAATACCTATGATTTGGAGGTGGGGGACAGTTTACCTTCAAACTACTGGTATTCCTTTGACATCAAGTGTATTGTGTTCCAGACAGCTGGTAGTAACTCTACATCTATAGTATCCATATAGGAAATACAGGATATGGCAGACATACAAAAAGACACAGAAAGTTTCCCGTGTGGAAAATGCTTTTTAAATTACAAAATATAGGTTTTTGGGGTCTCCATATTTTCATATTATTTCCAAAGATTCTTTTTTCCAAGGAGACAAAAGTGAAATTAAAAACCTGTAGACTAATAAGAAGTATCCCTATAGTGAAATATCTGACAACTGCTGAGCTATATTTTAAGAAATGTTCACATATCTGAGCTATCAACTAACTTATGCCTGGAGAAGCCAAAGGATATTAGCCCCTTGGATTTCTCTTCTCAGCCTGCTTCATTCACCTGCCACGAGTAACATGACTGGGCGAGCACTGGTCCGTTGCTTGCTGAAGACCTGATCCCCCTAAATTCCATGGCAAAACACCTGTTGACTCATAGGATCTTACCTTTCATATCAATGACACATTTTGATTTACTAACTCATTGCACTCTCCTTCTCTTTCCTTTGAGAAGTAAAAAAGCCTTAAAAAAATATCTTCTGCTTAATCAAAGCATCTGTACTGCAACAAATCTGAAGGGAATGTTATAATAAATGCTAGAAAACAAAATGAGCCCAGGTTACCTGTGTATTAGCTCCCTAAACTACTAATTTAGCTACACTCTTTTTTCTTGTGAGTTCAGTATCTAAGCTGTATCAGTCCAGTTCCACACAGGTCACTCTGCAATGCTGTCTATGAGTTCTGCGCTGACTTTTGGTGTGCTGCAGTGGCTTGTGGGCTAGGACTTCTGGGGCAGGTAAGGCTGAACATAGTGCTGCAGCAACATGACCTACCCCATGAATCCTCTCTTAGCCTGTTGTAGGAGAATTTGATTGCCTTGTTTGTGCTAATAGGCATAAATTACCTCGACCTAGCATCTCATTTACACAAATCACTTCCAATATAACATATTTCTGGTTTCAATCATGCCTTTGTTGTGGTCAGAAGATACAGTTATGGTCCAGACCAACGAAGCAAACTAGTTATTAACAAAACTCCCGAAGGGAGGGAAGATTCATAGTGACTATTTCTCCAGTGGCTGGCTAATGAAAGAAAAGAGAGACATCCTTTCGTACAGAGATCACACATGCTGGCATGAAGAGAATGGGGGAAAAGTATTTACACAGGTGCTGATAGATTTGGTGATGATTTATTCTGGGACTGCACAGCAGACAGAAGAGTAGCAAGACCACCCTGTCATGGGCCAACTAGCAGCAAAACCAGATCTTCTGTGTGAGGAAGGTCCTGTCTTGGAGGTTTGTGAGGAATACGGTGGTACAGACTCAGGATAGTGAGCCAACCTCACCCCTGTCAAGACCCACCTAATCAAGAAGTATTAAAAAGTTTTTATGTGTCTGTAATAATGCTGCTGAATCAAAACTGCAGTTGTCAACACCCACAGACACACTATCAGGAAAGGAAACACGGGGCAAAAGAGAATGCACAAAGCACTAAGGACCACATTTTGGTCCTTCTATAACTGCAAGGGGGGTATCCTCCAATGGGCAGGCAGATGGGCTGCTTCATAAAATCTGCAAATGATAATTTTTATCTAGTGGTCCAATCTGAATATACTAAAATGCACATCAGAACTGCAAAATCCCAGATACTGTGGCTTCTTTGATTTTTTTAATGTGAGACCTTTTTGTAAGTCACATAAAAAATATCTATGAATACAAATTTTATTTAACCTCTGTCCCTATTTCTCACAGATCTGAAAATCTGAAGTGCTAAAAAGGTATTTATATGCCAAGAAAAAAAAAAGCAGCAAATTCCAGCTGATGCTTACTTCAGCTGTAACTGGCAAGAGAAACGCAGATCATATATGCCCACATATGAACACATGCAGACCTCTCAAGTTTGCATGTAAGAGTATACCGTAGGTTCTGCGTAGCTTATAAACAGCTGTATTTCAGCAATATTTACAGCAAAGTTGGTGGGTTTTTTTTAAACTGAAATGATCTATCAATTTTCATGTCACTGTTAATACTATGAAAGTAACAGGATCTAATGTTATCAATGTAAAGAAAATACATACAATGTTCAGTGAGTTGATATACATTTCCCCAATAAGCATCTGAGCAGATATATAGAACTCCGGCTTATTTTCAGGCTGGATACAAAACCTGAACCTACTTAGATACAGCTTTTGGGGTAAACTGGCTCTGTTTAACGAAAACCACAAAACGAAACTAGCAAATACGAAAAATCATGTAAAACACATGCAGCAAGTAAAAGAATACATGACACAGCATGCCCTAGCACAGAAAAGGAACAATCATTCAAGAAGGAAATCACTGTAGACTCCACCAGTAAGGAAACTTAAACAATTAAGCTCTTCTTCTAATATTTTTTAAGGGAATAAGCATATTGCATCGTGTATGTTGCCATCTTGCACTTTGGTACTGACGGGGAACTGAACTGCTTGGTTTCCTGTAAGTTCAGAAAGCTGTTGAGTAGTTACAGATAAATAGGAGTTTGAATAAATACACTTCTGAGTCATCAATCAACCTCTCATTTACTCATTTAGTGGGAGGGTGAGTGTCTTTCATGAGAGTCTGAGGGAGCACCAGGGTGGTTAAGAACATGCTCAATCAGTTCACTGCTCCACAGCTCTCCTCACTTTCCAGTCCAGGGAAGGGAGGGGCATTCCTGCCTAGAGCAAGGAGGGTTCCTGCACTGCTAACACAGCTCTGTTTGACCTCCGATTCCCCACACTCACAGCCTCCGAGCTCTGCCTGCCAATCACACCGAATTGCGAAGCGGGTTTGCAACAGTCCATAATATCAGCATATTTCAAATGGCAGGTGGGGACATCTCTTTGTGAAAAAAGCGAGCTGTGCAGGTTCTGTTAAAAGCTGAAGCGATAAAAGGGGCCTCCCTATAAATTGCAACACACAGGAAGCAATCAAACACTCAGGGCCAGAATCTCATCTCCCTAAAATGAACCACTTCCCCTAAAAGGAACAGACTGACTGAAGCTAGCAACACATTTTATGGATTACAGTGAGAGGAAGCGTATATCTGAGCACGCAAATCCACCTTTGAATTTAGGAATTTGTACCGACTTTGGTTGCATGTAGGCAGAAGGTGGCTACTTACCACTTACATTAGGTCTCATTAGCTCAAATCCAGCAATGCAAAACACGTGTCGTGACCATAATCTACTACTTACAAAAGGGAATTTTCAGAAAAGATTAAGAGAAAAAAGGCAGCCATCTGTCAGGTGTAGGCTTCTTGTCTCTTTCAAGAGCTGAGAGAGGAAATAAAATGACAAACTGAAAGGGAAAGCAAGCACAGAGAATAAGGTGAAACCTTCCGTCACTGCTGCTTGGCACAGCTCCTTTGAAATCAGAAGAGCGGTGCTGGTGTGCAACACTTGAAAAGGCCAGAGCATGATGAAGGGAAAAAGAAATAAACAGTGGTGGTTAGATGGATACCCTGAGCTACCAGAGATGCTTCTGTGCTTTCTTCACTGACCAAAAGACAAGATTACACACTGTAATGGTTTTAAAAAGATACTGAATATTAGAAATAACAACAACAAAAATATTTTCTTGTTATTACCTGCAACTTCAATGTTCTTTCACCAATGGGGCACCACAGATTGTCTACTTACAACACTTGGGTGTATAAAGAATAGCTACAGATGCCATTATAGTTACAAAGGAGTAGCTAAGCTTGGGCAAGTGATACTGAAACCATTCCGCTTTGAACTATTATACCCTACTGTGTTGTACTGCATCCTTTTCTCTAGAAAAAACTGGCATGAAAAAACAAAGAAGTTAATAAATCACACACACACAAAAAAAAAAAAAAAAAAAGGACCAAAATACCTGAGGGATCATTCTGCATTTCCAGTATGTTAATTACTTGTAATCCAGCCCTGTAAAATATTGCTCTGCAAAAGAAAGTAGTAGGTACAGAAATTATCTGAAACAAAGGGAAAGTTAGTTCTTATCCATTATCATGGTATCAGAGTCAGGATTCAACTTTTATGCCCAGAAAAGTTTCTTGAAATCTCTGCCTCAACCCTCTAACCTCAAAGTCCTTTGGCAAACCTGTTTAGAGCATAAGATCACCAAGGAAGAAGTGTGGTACTGCTTAGCAGAATATAGCCTCAGATAGAGGGCTTTTAGATACCATAATGACATAGAGATATATTAAAGTGTTAACCAAAAAATTGAGAAATTAATAAACCCTGTTTTGAAGATCTTTCAATATATAATTTATTATTGGTGTTTGTACTAAACAGGAAAATATATTTAGCAATTGCATTTATACTTTTTCCACTATAAAATGATTAATAATTTGTTTAAAAAAACCCCAAACATGTATGTGAAATATTAATTGGGAGAATACGTAAAAGTAAAGATCCTGGTTACTTTGAATTTCCTTAATGTCTAAAGGAACTTTGGAGATTAGAGGATCATTGGGTTTTTAAGGAAAGAATACCATTCCATTTTCTGTAAATGTTTTGTGATTTTTCAAGTAGTCAAGTGAAATAAGTGTCTAGATCCCATTTAAAATATATCCTGACACTTTCTCTCCACCAACAGGTTTGATTTTTGAAAGGATAATGGACTTTTAATACTGTGTGGAGCCTATTCACTGATGTAACTCAGCCATATATGTGGGAGCTGTAAAAGTTACTTTCAATATATTTTTAACAGCTATTTTTGGCATCCTTTATTTCAGACTGTATTATGAGGGAGAAGTGTCTTCAAATGGATTTTCTCTGAATAGTAAGTTACCTAAAATTTTCTCATAAGATTTTTTAACTACATTTAATGGACACAGAGAAAATAGAAAAGATGTTAGGTTTGCCTGTCTGAAGGAAAACCTGGAGAACAAAAGAGGATAATGCCTGTTTAATACAGATTGCCCTGAGTTCCCCAAAGATTTCATAGAGTTTGACACATAATTGCATTCCCTTAGCGCACTAGAATGAATGCAATGCCAAATTGGTTCTGTCAAACAAATCTGACGTGACATAGTCAGAAGTGAGGTCACAGAGCTTCCTGACTACAACATTTTAATTGAAATATCTGCTGTATTTAAGACAGTCCAGAACAACCAGGTGGATCATCGTGGAAGATCCTACTGGAACATCTATCCCGCAAAGCACACAAGGAGTTGTAGCATGCGTGCAGCTGACAATACCAATCTCAATGTCAGAAAAGATGGAATTAAAAGAAAATGTTTATTTTAGAGTGGGATACATCATGCAAACTAATATAAGGGACATCAACATCAGGACATAGACAAAAAATTAGAATTTGAGAGACTTAAGTGTTAATGCACAGGTTATATTTAGAAATAGTAACAACAACAATGGAAGAACTGAAACAAAGAATAACAGGTCACCAGGTTTTAGAACTGAATTCTTGGTCCCATTGAAGTCAGCAGCAAAATTTTCATTAACTTTAACAGGATCAGGATTTCACCCAATATTAATGAAGGAAACACAGCATCTAATCTCTTGCCTCTGCTCCTGTCAGTAACTCCCTTCTGATGACTAAAATTTAGATGGGAAAATAATATGATATAGAAGTTAATTTTTCATTGTGTTTGTACAATAAATGAATGTCATCTCTGTTTTCAGTTTCTGCCATCTATTACAAGATATTCCCGGACCTATTTTTAGCTTAGCTACCAAGCTGAAGCTTGAGGCTGTGGAGTTAGGTGATTTCATAAAAGAAGAGGAAAAAGAAAAAAAAGATTGGGGAAACAATACCTGCATCGGTCAGTGAAATGTGTGATGTGAGCTGCCATCAGGGTTTTTTTCCTTCTTGAGGAGCTGAAGGAGAAATTTCAACTCTTTAATGTCCCAATGGTCAGCAAAGAAATCACAAAGAGGGCAAATGTGGAGACTGTGGCAGAAGAGTGCTCAGCCATGCCTTCTTACAGTTTCCAGCATTTACAGAAATTATGTCCTTAGCCCTTACCTAGAAGCTAATTACCTAGAAGCTATTATCTGGAGTTAATACTGAATGGTTAGTTTTAGCTCCCAGTATTTTCTGTACTCTGGTTTGTTCTTTCCTCATCGCACTTTTTAACTCCAAAGTTATGTCTTCATTGCAGAGTTGATTCACATGAGTCACCGTAGA
This sequence comes from Rhynochetos jubatus, assembly GCA_027574665.1. Classification (NCBI taxonomy): domain Eukaryota; kingdom Metazoa; phylum Chordata; class Aves; order Eurypygiformes; family Rhynochetidae; genus Rhynochetos; species Rhynochetos jubatus. The sequence continues at coordinate 35,208,093 of CM050653.1, forward strand.
TCAAGGTGAAGGCAGGCGCGTGTGACATAAATCTTGAGCTGCACAAGGAAACTGACCACTCAAAAAGATCAAATTTGTGTGGAGAGTACAAGAAATTAAGTACTCATCACTCAAATTAAGTGATATTTGTGTGGATTATTGATGTGGATAGGTCTTTAATGAGTGACAGAGCTTGAGTTATAACTTGAACTAGCTGTGGAGTAAAATAAGCTTTAAACCCACTGATCCCACACAGTATTTGCAGACAGGCTATGATGACAAAAGGAAGGGAGGCATGGGCTCTTCTCTCTGTGACATGGGGGGTTGGAGACACTCCTTCTCCCTTTGTCCCACCTGGGTCCAGAAGACATGCCTGCCCACTGCGTTGCCTTCCATCTCAAGGCACACAAATATTTCTCTTTAAATTGGATGTCACGAGCTATAGTGCTTGTTTACAACCAAAATTTACGTTCCCTCATTATTGTAATTGTTCAGCTCGGTACTGTAATTTGAAATCTGCAGTTTCTGATAATAAAAGCACTGAAGTATGGAACTTGCTGTCACAGCTTTTACACTGCAGTCTGGATGAGCTGCACATCACATCAGGGATCTGGCTGTTGCCACGCCTTAGCTCTCTTCTGATTCAACTCTCTTCGCTGCCTTGCATGGAAAATGGGGAGCAAGAGCACCACAGAGGGAAAATGGTTGTGTGCTGTGCTCAAGGTGCCATGCTAACACAAAATATTGTTGCAGCTGGAGCACAAACATGAACCAGACAGCTGGATAATTTACTCAGCAGCTTTGAGAATCTCATGGAATCACAAGACTAGCTGCAATTTTTTTTTTTTTTTTTTAAGTAGGAAATGCCAACTTGTGGACAGCTAAACATAGTAATGAACCATATTGATTCTGGGAATATTTTGGTTTCATGCTTTCTGGGAATGCATAGTTTTGATTATCCATTTTCAAGCCCAATTTTCATCTCAACTTTAATTTCATTTGGTACATCATATGAAAAATTTTTTTTAAATCAGGAAAAAACGCTGTGCACAAGCCTCTCCCTACCCAGCTTGACTCCTGAAATGTCATTCCTTTAGCTTCTCACAATGTTTTGCATTCATTCCCTCTGGGAATTTAAAGGAGGAAAGACAAAAACAAACACAAAAACATTGGATTAATATATATTTGAATATAAAAACAATCAGTTCCCACCCATCTCTTCTTAAAACGAGACCACAGAGATGCTATCGCATGAAAGAGACCCTCACATCATTTTTCAATTTTCTCTAACACAGTTTTCAGTCAAGTTCCTCTATTGAAACATGTCACACATCGTAAACCCCGGTGCCATGTGCCGCAGATTTGGCAGGCTTTGCAAGACTGCAGGCTTCACTTATTTTTGACATCCTAGCAATCCTTGCTGATGGTAACAGGAAAGGCCAGAAGAGAACAAGAAAAGCAGCTGGGACCATGCTGGAGTAAGGAATCAGTGAAGGCTTGCCCACACTCCCCGAGTTCGGTTCCATATTTAGGCCAGTCTTTAGTGTACTCATGGATGTAATTTTCAACAGAACATACGCATTTTTACTCAGGCATTTATTTGATTATCAGATATTTGGTACGTAAAGTCCTCGCTGCTTTTGGTCTCCGATAAGGAGGGACCAAGCCAAGAGAAAAGAAAGCTGACCTGCATGACTAGACACCTTGGTATGTTGCTGCAGACAGTGGCAGGACTGGTGCCACTGACATCAGGAGCCAGCCTTATTTAGTATCCAGTCTACCGTATCATTCAGACAGTAATTTGAGCTCCGTGAGTTTTGTTTCTTTGAGACACCTGCCCCTGGTCCTGCAGGACTCAAATGTCAGCAAGCGAGGACAGAGAATAAATGCCTTCTCAGCCTCCCTGTTTGGCGAGCTATTCTTTGACTCCCCTCTTGCTTTCCAGGTCATACAGGTTCATTCCTTGAAGCCAGGGAGGGTATCAGACAAAGGAAAACATACAATAAAAGATTGCAAGTTGGATGGATAAGTTGTCTTCAGGGGCCTGAATAAGGAAGTGTGCAGCAAACACTGAAGAAAAGCTACAATGATGCCGGCAGCGGTGTTATCAGAGCACTGCAAACCAAAGCTGAGTCATGGGGAGTAAATGTGCAATTAATACAGTCTGAACTGCTCTAGGAAATAACACACCAAAAAATCAAAACCTTTTCCTGAATCTTGGATTTAGAGAGGCGAACAGAGTAAAAGCATGAAGTAATGAAGCCTGTGGTACTCAGTAAAAGGAAAGGCTCTTTCGAAGGGGATGGGTGATCTAAAAGTCAGCGAGAAGGAAATGAAGCTCAAGCCCTCTACAAAAGTAGAGTGAGTCTAGAGCAATCACCATTAACCCCACTGAGGGGAACGGCTTGGCACCACAGAGCAAGGAAGGTGGGATTGCTGACCTTGTGCAATGGGGCAAGCACTTTTTCTCTCTCTCCATTCAAAAGAACGATAACCCTGCTTAAAGCCAGTGGATAATTTCTGCTGATTCACAGCGAGACATTGGCTAATTCCACCAGCACGAAAGGAGAGCTACAGACAGAAATATTGCAAAGGAGGCTTACAATTACTGCCGGCTTTTAAAACTGCCAGCAGTTCCATAACTAACATGCATTCTTACAACACATTCTTTAATAAAAAACCCAGCTGAAATGTGCAAGGGAGTGTTGCACAGGTGCATGGAAATTAGCTCAGTATTGGAATAGTGTGTGTGGATTTCCTCATGGGTCTATGGGTGGGAGGGGCAGGAACATCCAGTGAAACAGGAATTCACTGTACAGTATTTATTGGCATAAATACTAATGCTGTCCTGCTTGGAACACTAAATAAGAATTCACTTTACATGTTTCTGCACCATTACATCCTCTGAATTACCTGAACAAAACCTATTGGTTTGGATCAATATTCTACTTTACAGCCATGAGCATCACGATACAGTTAATGAGAGCTGCAGTGCCTGGCTTCACGTGCTCCTGTTGATCTACTTTCTTGGTATACTACATCTCTTCCAATTCATTAATATTTCAGTAGGTGTTTTGCTCCATATTCTGTGACTAGTTTTAACATACAGACACTTCCTACAGATTCAGGATGATCTCTGCCCTTCATCTCTCCAAACTATAATGAAAGAAGTGGTGTGGAAATTATTCAGTAAGCTCCTATATCCTTCCAAAATCCTACACATGGAATAAATTACTGTAGAAGAAAGGCACCACGTGCCCCAAAGTCTGTCAATAGTCTGACACTATGAAAACGCTTTTGAATAACTCATTCCAGCAAAAAGGAAAACATACATCAATTGAAAACATCTTCTCTTCCCCTGCCATGAGTGGGACATCATATTAGAGAGACAAACTTTCATTTGGGGTATTTTGTCTCTCTTATTCTGATAGCCTGCCCAGGAGGCTCAATGTTCCTCTTTAGTTTCCCTTTTTCATTGCTTCCTACGCTATAAATACATCTCTAAATGATGCTGCAGCCTTTCTCTATGTGGTCTTCATTCCAAAACAATTCTACTCTCCACTCATTACTTCAGATGGTAGTTTCAATTCCTATCTCTATCTAATCCAGATATTCATCCCTCACCCTAAAGAACAGTTGCTTTGTTTCCTCCCAACTACCATTCTTGTCTGTGTTCCTTGTCTGGGCTGCAGGCCATTAAGCTCACTCATCAGATGATTTATTTTTCCCATTAATTTTACCCTCTCTCAAATGCAATCCATAGACTAATTTTCTTCAGTTTGAGATAACAATCTTTGGAGAGAAAGATATGTTTTCTGTTTATATTTTATTACTATATGAGTTAACAGCAACGGCAAGCAAAAATCAAGGTCTTTGACTTTTTTGCAGCTTATGCAGCCTTTGCTTAGAGGAGAGGTATACTCCAATACAGTGAGAAAAATTACCTAAGACCCTTATATATCCCTTAAATACTACATTTTGTGTATAAAAAGTGGTAACGGTGAATAATAGTGAAAGCACTGTTAAATACAGGCAATCATGAATGTAATAAAATGTCCCTTTGGGGTATTTTTGGGGGTAGCAACAAATACAGCAAATGTTTGCAGCTTTCAGTAGACTCAGATTTTCTGTCATAGCTGTAGACCACCGGGTATAGAGTTTTTCTTTCAAAGTCCCCCTTTGCCAAACGTTTGGAAGCAATTGGCAGATGCCACCAGAGATCTACAATCACACCTTCAAAACAATGTGTGACTCTCTGGCGCTGTAGAACACCCAAATACCCCTCACTGATTCCTTTCTTTCCTGCCACACATTTGGTACGGGCAAAGAAGCAACTCCTATAGGGAACTTGCTCATTGTGATTGTCAAATTTCACATAGCCTCCATCACACTGAGGCAAGTTCCTCTTCTCTTGCTGTGATTAGGACAATGGTTGTGGTATAGCTGTAGCCCTGCATATGGATGTACCTATTCAGGAAATACTTTAAGTGGAAGGAAACATTCTGGACACAGCACAAAATAATCCCCATATTGTCCTTTCTAGGTGAGACACATTTCAGGCAGCATCACCAAGATCCTTCACATTGTCAGTGCCATGTAACAGAGCTCTCTGTAAACAGGATCCCATTTCAACCTTTCATTTTGCTGTTTTCTGTTTGACCCTCAGAGCTACCCAGCCCCTAAGTTTATCCCGTTGTTCATTCACACCAGTCCTTGTCTTTAGAGCCTCTGCTTGATTCATCCCATAATTGCTTCACTTTTCTTCCTTCAGAGCCCTTTTTATAACACTAACTACACAAAGAACCTCTTTCTGTTAAGATTTCTGATATTCCAGTTGTCTATTGAAGGTCTATTGAGGAGCATCTGTCTTTCTGAGACATAAAATAAGCTATCTGCCCTGCTCAGATCAGCAGTTTGGACTCAGGCTGCACACTCAGGGCAGTCCAACCCACATGAACACACTGCGAAATCCAGATGCTTTTAGAAATCCAATAATCATTATGTCAATAGCCATCTCCTTTCTTATCTTGTGATTTTTTAACTGTGACTGACGAAGTCACATGATACTCTAATTATTAGCCTTCTGCATACATCACATATCTGCATACAAATATAAGCTGTCATCACCAACATAAATGAAACCATAAACCAGTTCACCAAACACAACAGAAGAAATTCAGAGTAGAAAGTTGGAAACGTCTTTACAAGTGATTCATAACATTATGCAGCTCCTCTGTAGTACTGGAGAGCTTATGTGCTAGAAATCTGCTCTTTCAGACTCCAGAAAAAAGAGATGGGGTTTTTTTGCGCTAAGTAGCAGCAGGGAAGTGACTCATGGCAAAACAAACAAATGAAACGGAGATAAGAAGTGAAAAAACTGGTTCTGAAAAATCAGGGCAAAGAAAGGAAAATTTTGAAAGGTTACACTGTTTATTAATCAGCACCGTAACTTTACCTCAGTCTCCTGTGTCTTACTGCTTAGTGAATGGTTGGCCACAAATGGGCCAGTAGGCAGTAGCACTCCTGCTTGTGTGGCTTTGGCTCCCAGATAAATGGAAGGGACAAACACCTGGGCACAGATATTTGTGCTACCCATGACTCCAAAAGATTTATGAAAGCCTGTTACCAGAAAACTGTTTATGACAAAAATCTAAATAACATCCCCTTGTTCCCCAGATTTGAGAATAGAAGAGTCAGCCCCCACTGCTATTGTCAGTTCACTCAGGAGACAGCGTGTCTCCCAGCCCAAGCGTGACTGGTGTCATGAATGGGTTCCCATTAACCACCCTTTGCTTTTTCTGAAGTTGCCCACTATTAAGCTGTAAACTGTGTATATTAAGAAGGTAACTCTTACAAAGCGTGGATCACAGAGTGTTAAACAACTAGGTGAATGTTTAAGTGGGCTTCTGGATCACTTACTGTTACCTTGATATTTATTTAATGGACTAGACACTCAAACACAATGGTGATAAGTGCCAATTATGGAGCTGAGAGAGAAAGAGTACTCTGGTTGGGCTGCTAAAAAGCAAAATGGGTCAATCCTATAATGCTTTTGATAGCAGCACTGCCCATAGCTGTGGCTTTATCAAATACAGTTTCCTTTATCTTCTCCAGAAAATTTTATTACAGACAGAACACTCCTGTTTTGGAGATTGTAATTTTTTTTCTTTTGTTAATTTCCAATGATAGAAAACAGTAAACATACATATACACATACAGATACATATGCATAAATTATACTTTTATATACAGGCTTCGGGTTTCAAGGATGCGGCTGAGGGCAGAGTTTGGGCTACAATACGAAGGGCAGCATATTGGCCTTTCCTGCTAACAACCAGCAGCAGCAGCAAAATTTCATTAATCCCACACTCCACGAAACCTCAGAGCATCCAACTGGATGTGCTGTTTCTAGGTCTTATTCATCTTCCAACCCCACCGCACGCAGAGTATTTGGCAAGGCATACATGTGGAACATGGAGAGGAGAGGGAGATGAAGGCTTCCCAGGTCTGCTGTCACCGTGAGCGGTGACACTGCGAAGAAACAGGCCCTGAACTTTTTTTTTTTTTTTTTGTTACAAGGACCATGTAACCTCAGGGATGCAAAATTAACTTTGGAAGCTTTCTTACGGAATTGGTTAGACAGATAGAACTGTGTGGCTTCAGATGCTTTGTGAGACCTTTTTTCACCCTCTCCTTCATTTCACCTTATTTAAAATTAACTTACATTCTCACCTATACTTAAGCAGAAACTGTTGCCATGGTAACATTGGAGGTCTTCTAAATCCAGCATATGAGGTAAGCAACACAAACGAGTCCCTGTAGAAAGGGATACTGGCACTAGACACAGACAGCTCTGCAAGGATTTCATCTGGGGGGAGGAGAGGTAGGAACAGCCACTGCTGCTGCTGCCCCTGGGGGGCACGGGGGCTCTCAGCAGGGAGGCACCTCTCATCCTTCTCCCTTCTCAGATGTGCAAGGAGCTGAAAACTGAGCGACCAAGGCTCCATAATGAGCTGGGAGAAAAGTGCCCCCAAAGCTGACCCCGGCAGTGCTGCACTTGAAAATCTCGACAGAAGCACAAGCCCAGTTAGCTCGGTGGCAGCCCGTGGTGAAAGAGGCAGCACGGCTCACAGTATCTTCTTCTGTCTTTGCATTTATTGCTCTTTCTGCCCAGCCACCCTGATTTTAGATGCCCAGCCACGTTACTCCCACACCAGCGATCTCCTGCTGCCAGCTTGCTGGCCTGCCATGGCTAGTGGCACATGGCTCAAGGGGCGGGCGGCCAAGGTGGCACCATCCTGACTTGCACAGAACTGGTGGCATCCAGGTCCAGAGACACCACCAAGCTGAAGCAATCTGCCATCATCACCCGTCATCCCATGATTTTGATGCTTGTGGCACGTACCAACTCGTCAGCCCACATGGCTAAAATACCAAGTTACCTTCACAAGAGCTGTAGCACTGGTCCACTCAATTACGACACTCCCTCTGACCCTCCCTCTACCTCTTGGCCCTGAAATGCAGAGTGAAAGGAGGTTCAGTCTCCACAATTCCCTCCACTATTTTCTTCTTTGCTCACCTCATTAGTGCTTTCCTGTAATGAACTAACAATGGAGGGAGACCACTAAGTCATTTCCAACGGACCACTTAGCTGCTATCAGAATAGCAACAACCACTGATTTGGGCTGGAGACGAACCAAAGAGCCCCATTCCTTCACACATTGCCCAATGCATCTGCCGAATATTATTCCACAGGGCACACGCATAGACAGAAATCCTCTTTAAAACACGTATTTCTATCCCATCTATATGAATTGTCTATGTATTCCAAGGCTTTCCAGGATTTTATTTCTCCTCCCTGACTATCTGAACCCCAGGTTTTGTGGAATTTCCAAGTGTTCATAAATCCCTACAAAGTGTTGATTTAACAATGGAAACACGCTCAGATCTTAAAAAGGACAATTTAAAGAATACACACTATTCTGCCACTATCCTAAAAAATAAGGTGAGTTCTTATAGCTGATAACATTAACATAAAGACTATATTTTTCTGTTCTTTTTCTCTTCATGCTGAGAAATCTTACAGACTGCTACATCAATAATCCCAGAATTTATGGTGGGGCTCCTTATGACAAGGGTGTCAGAATCTAGCATAGGAATTCAAGGAGGGCAGAAGTTATTTTTGTAAAACTGTCATTTGATCTCCTTGGACTATCTTTGTCACAGAGTATCGTGAGGATACATATAGCATCATATAGTGGTTTTAACTAAGAACTCCCCCTGCTTCCTATGTTGAAAATTTGCTGGTGGTTTTGCTTAAGCAAAGAATAGAGCAAGAGGCTAAACAAAGGAATTTTTTGGTTGACTTCTAAATAAATGAATAAACAAGAACAACAACAGCTACCAAAAAAAAAAAAAAAAAAAAAAAAATGGGGCAATCAGTGAATTTGCGTACCAGGTACTGACTTTCCCACTTCTGCAGCTCTCGTTTCTACTGCAGTTGCCTCCACCAGATATTTTAAAATCCATATAGATGCACATACTGAACCAGATATTCTTCTTGTCATCTCTGCAGCTTTCAGCCCTGTGGAAGCTCAAAAATCCTTACTGCTTCTGCTCACCCTCTGTTAGCCTGGCACGCTAAATCACACCAGAACTATATTTGCACATTTAATTCTCTGGTATTTTTATATTTTTAACTTATTAAGCAATTAGTGACAATGTTAATGGTGTTTTTCTTAATTTCAAAGCTCATGCTTACTATTCCTACCTCCCTATCCATATGCAAGCCTCCAATTTGCTAAGCAGACTTCTGCTGCTGACTGAACTTCATTGGTGCCTTTTAATTAGACATGGTGACTTCTGCAAGTGTTCCTACTGTGCACAGTAACTGGAAGTCATGGGCATAGTCAGATACATGGTTTCCAGTTCTTCACTGTCCCAAACCTTACATAATTTCATTAGAACCAGCAGAAATTAAATAAAAATTGTACCAAATCAGAATGTCACACCTTTCCAACTGCTTTATCCCGGTGTGAGTGACTGCATAATATGCTAGTCAGTGGTAAATCAGCTTTATATTTTTACCATTTAAGAGAAGATTTAAGCAATCCCCTGGGCTCCCATGGAAGCGGTCCACACAGGAGTAGGAAAGGAGAATGGAACTTTCTGCCTGTGATTCAGAATCTTGCCAATCTTTTATTTTTTCCTTCAGCCATCTTTGATGATATTCTCTATCCAGAAACTTCAGAAACCATCAAAAAAATTAATGTACAGCCAGAGACAATTCTTCTATCAGGGGAGAACCTAGAGTAGGAGAGAAGGTCGTGGGATACTGCCAAGCATGTTCAAGCTCTACTCAATAATGCTGTGACACTAACGTCATCCTGTGCCCTTATCAAGCAGCGTTCCTACCTGCACAAACAGATGTGGGAGCTCTGTGCTTGGGATCGGCACAATCAGGCATCCTATTCCCAAATGGCTGCCCAACATGCCATCATTTCTCATCATTCTACAGTCTTTAAAAATGCCTCTATCAATTTAATCTCCAGTATGTTTTGCTGGCAATAACAAACCAAGGAAATAAGTGTTTTAGAAACTGCCTTTCTGTTTAAGGACAAGGTAGCTGCAAGAAGTCCAGTAGCCGAGGGAGAAAATAAGAAATACTTATCTCTAATGTCAAGCCCATATTCTATTCCTTCACAGCTCCAATGCCACACCTATTTAAAAAGCCTGGGAAAAATCCCTGCTTTGCTACTCTCTGTACATTGTCTTGTATAGACAAAAGAGTAAAATTTTCATATACCCATCAGATTCAGGAGACATAAGCTTTTATTCACACAGTCAAAAGCAGTATGATAGACTAGTCAAGGGAGACTCAGAGCAGCACACCCAGCAAATACAGTACTCCAGTGCCTGACCCAGCAAGTGATTCTTTCATATACCACATTCACTTACCACTTCTTATATACACATATTTAAATTTATATATTGACATGTGAATGTACACATGCATATATGTGTACACATACATGAGTACATTTCTTCCTTTAGTCCAAAAGAAACAGCACAACATAAAAAGAAATATTACCTGAACCGGGAGAGATCAGAGCTTTTCTGTGGAAGAGAGCCTGCATGCTAATGAAAATAGTTGAGCCCTTGCTTACCAGCTGAGACACATAAACCACAATAATGAGTACGCTGTGAACCACACCAAGGGATAAGGCATACTGCTTCACAGCTCAGATGAAAAGCATATTTGCAATCAGTTTAAGTGACCAGTTTTACCCTGCAACTGGTCAGTAACCGAACTTGACCATTTACCACACATCAGATGAGAAGCAACGACTTGAAAAGCACAGGTTTGCTCAGTCACCTTCACCCACCCATCCACACACTAAATGAAGGAACTGGCTGTGCTTGGTACCAACTGTCTTTCCTAAGGTGCCTGGCTACTAAACCAAATGGGTAATCAGATGCAACATTTAACTTGTTTATTCGTAGAACAAAGCATGTCTCGTTTAACTCTTAGCCTTAGCAGGTGTGTCAGATCAGGTGAGCATGATGAATCACAGGTCTGGCAAAACCTGACGCATGTTGCTAGACAAAATGATTTCTTTACTGAAAAAGTGAGTAAGAACCGGTGAAGCTGAAAGTGGTCAAGGTTGGTTTTGCACTTTATTGTCACGATACCTGGGCGATGACTTTTCCAGGCGCTTTATTGAAGAAAGCTGTATGGAAAGCATGTTGGGGATTAGGATGGTGAGATACCGGCTATGTTGCATGCTGTGTAAGATGACTGAAAGACCGGGCTGTAAGTAGATGGGACATTCCTACTTACTGCATCTGTGCAGGTGCAATTGGAAAGCCAAAGTAGTGGTCACAGTAGCAGATTTCTTGAAATCACCTAAGGAGCTGGTAAAAGAATGTGGGACTTACTTAATGAGTTACTAAGTAAGGCAAAGGCTTCTGTTGCATATTGATCTGATGAGGGGACTTCCTTTACTGGGAACATGCACACACAGGTTGCTAAAGTGAATTTATCTGAGTCTAGTTATAGACTTTGCCATTTAGATGGTATTTGAAGTAAGACAGGAATAAAAGCTGTTTCTAAGCCATTTGAAAGTGTAATTCTGGCACCTCAGGTCAACTGTCATTTTATTTCCAGGGCAGACATGTAACTACTGTACATGAAACTTAGGAACTTCAGTAGAAGGTGGACCAGAGCCCTGGACAGGTTGTCCATGCCCGGTTTCTCATACAGCCTCCAACAGTACAGCATTGCTGTTTTCAAGCCACTCAGGTAATCTCTTACCTGTGGTCTGGCCTCAGCTGCCTGAACTCCACCGAGATGACAAAAAGCAGGGAACAATTTAACTACCAATTATTTTTGAAGCTCGCTGCAGTCACTTTCATGACGCATATATTTTTTCTTGGCCTAGAATACTTGAAATTAGCAGGTTTTCCTTTTCAGTTTATGACACAGAAAAGCAAGGTCGTTCTTGAGGGAATGTTAAACCTCCTTACATATTCCAACAATGTCTTTGTGCTCCAAGGGTGCATGCAAAACCTATGGCAAAGCTGGGAGCTGAAACCCTTTTTCCCTGAGACTTCATCTAGCATCAACAGTATGCAACAACAAAACCCTATCAAATATCTTTAGGAATTATCGTATATGGATCATATTCCTTGTGGCTTTTTTTGCCAGGCTTTCACTACACAGTGACCATCAGGAAGCACTGACAGAGAAGCACATAGCAAGAACATGTTCTTATTTATTTCTATACGGTTTGGTCCACTGTTTCAATAAGAACAGAAGTTATTTCTCAGGAAAACCACCATTTCAATTATTTACTTCTCCAAGAGCATACCTGCCTTTTTCTTTAGGTAACTGAATGGATGAATAGACAAAAAATGCCGTATGTATATTAGAAGAAGCCCAGGTGTTTATTAAGTTGTGAAATAAATTCCCTGGGTGTGTATTATGAGTCTCTGACTGGAAACACTCAAGGTGTAGCAGGGAACGCATTAAAAACAGTGCAGCGGAGAACTACCTTAATCTCACAGATGGGACATATGACCTAAAAAGCTTTTATCCTCTAATACATAGGATTCTATGTTGTATCTATTTTTTTCAGAATTCATCTTTGTTTTCTTATGGCAAATCCCATTCAAATGCACAATTTTTTTCCTGCATAATGCGACCTATAAAATGGCACTAACCTATTATCTTAGCCATTTAATACCTACAGAATCTGTCCTTTTGGAATGCTATAAGACTATTTTTTCCCTGGATGTGTCATTAGAATGGAAGTGTCACTATACTCCTGATGACTTGCATGAAAGAAGAAGACAGGAATGATTGTGAATGTGTTAATTATATTTTAACTTTGTAATGCATTTCAGAAAATATTAATAAGACTGAAATTTCAATTATTAATTACATAATGAGTAACACAATGCAGTTTTGCAGTCTAATCCAGTCAAATTCCTGAATAATTTAATTCTGAAATTGGTGTAGCACAAAGGGCTTGGATCACAGTGAAATCAAGAAATAGAGGGAATATAATAGTCTCTGGGCTATGAAATCCAAATTATTTTCTTCCAAACCCACCCCCACCAAACCCTGAAATTCAAATGCTCTTCAGTGATAAAAATTAGATTAGGAAATGTAATCTCAGCATAATATCTAATCAAAGAATAGGGCACCAACCAATCATTTCCTACATTAATATCAGTGGCAAAACCTGCACTCGAAAAATGTTCAGTTCCAAGTGATTGACTGATGATGTTTGTTTCCTGATTATTCATCATGGGGTTTAGCTGCTCAGTGCTAGATCATTCTTCACAATAGCTATTGTGTAAATGGTCATATTTACTATTAGAGTATAGGATAGCTGGCAGGGAAATGATGCAAAAAAAAGTTGTGGAATACAGAAAGTCTTTAGAAATTTTTGCTGTGATGCAGAGAAAAACAGCCACCTTTCAAAAGTATTTATGAAAAAAAAAAAAAAACCAAACCCAGAAATTGTTTCCCATGCCTTCCTTCCCTTTCCTTAGTCCAAATGCACATATGCCCAGAGTTTACTGAAAATCAGACTGACAAAGGATTTGAAGGAAGCACTCCCATGCCTGAAAAAATCACATGCTGGCTACTGCAAGGTGAAGGAATTTGATCTCCTGACACCAGTCCCTCCTGTCTCTCACCCTTTTATCTCCCTGTCTGCCCCCTCATCAGTCTCCTTTCACTGTGCTCTGCAGCTAAGAAACACCTTACCAACGAAGGTCTGAACAGCACTGCTACAAAAATGTTTCATTCTTGCCAAACTGGCATTTTCTGACAATGGTGCGGACCCATGCAGCTCCAGGTTTGACACCCTGGCAGTGCTGAGAGGATGCTAGAGGTGGAACGGTGCAAGAAACCTGGCCAGGGAACACTTTAATCAGGCTTCTTACTAATTTTTGGTGGACTGCCACGTCCTCGCAAGCATTGTCTCAGGGGGAAAGGGTTAGCATGGCGACCCCAGTGCCACCCACATGCCAGAGACTAAAACAGAAGGAAAAAGTGATGGCCACATTTTCTTTTTTTTTTTATATCTGTCCTGGATTCCCATTGCCATGAAAAGGAGGGTAGATACCGGAGCCAGATGGAGCAAACACTGTTGTCTTACAAATGGCACTACTGCAGGGAAAGGCGTGCACACACAGCTAAAGGGAAGGGAGGGAGTGCCAGCCTCGAGTGAGAAGAAATAAGGTATCTCTGGGCAGGAGGGCTGGGGAAGGGAACAGATTGCTGCTCTGCTTCTTGCACCTGAGCGCCCTGCCAAATTGTCACTCAGGACAGAAGTGGCAGCATAACTGCAGCCAGTTAATCCCCGCCAAGCCATCCGCAGCCAGCCCAAAGGGAGCCAACATGACCTCCCGCTCACCCCGCACACCGGCCAGCTTCCAGGTAGCCAATGTCATCAGGAAAGGGTTGCTTCTCTGCATGTGCTTTTGTCTTTCTGGCTGAAATATGCCCCTCTGTTTCAGTGACATGACCTGAGCCACGGAGAAACAAACACTGGTACTGCAGGTTTTTCAGTTTCTGTTGCTGCCGACGGCAAAAAATAAAACTCAGTCCTTTTACAGGATAAGCAAGTTTTGAAATGCTGGCGAGGAACCCTGCAATGCACACTGAATGTATGCTGAAAACACGGATGGTGTTATTTCTTCAACCAGATAACTCTTTTCCTCAGCTCTTTCCTAACTGCTTACTGCAGACTTCCATACAACATGAAGAAGTGCTCCTTCCCAAACTCTGACAAAGAAGTAGTCACGAGTGTGAGCATGAATATTTGCCCCCTGTGAGTGGCTGCTGACAAAACCTTTGTTGTCAAAGTGCCTTCTGAATGTGAGCTACAGACATAGAAATAATGCAACGTGGAGCCGTCTAGTCATACTCACCAAGTTGTTAATTACGGTTAATTTTATGGTTATGGAAGGTTTTTATGCTAATTATGCTTAATCTAGCCAAAGCTGAAGTGCTCAGCCTGAGTTAAACTCCAAGACTTGGAAGGCATTCACTTGAGTTTGAGATCACATCACGTGAAATGAATGTTATCTTCTTACTCCCTCAGGAAACACCACAAGATTAACACACAAGAAGCAGCAACAGAAATGACTATATAGAAAACTGGAAGTTTCCTGTCTAAAGCATTACTGAAAGCAGGACATATCCATGCTTATGCTTGTGGAAAATAAATGCAATCGAAACAATTTGCACCTCCTCCTGCTCTGTTGCTACATGGCCTACAAACCCTCCTTCTGCACCTCCTTCTTTTTCCCCTTCATTTTGCCCTGTAACTTGATGAAAGCAGCACTTGTTCCGTTGATATTTCATTGACACCATATGTGCAATTTGCACCAAAAAAGGTTTTGTCTAAAAACAGAGACATTTACTTCATGCTTCTTTCACAGTCATCAGAAGCTTAGACTTAGATTTCTTAAAAAAAAAATCCAAAAACTATATATCTCCCCTTTCCAGAATGAGTCCAAGAGATAGATCTTTTATTTTTTAAATCTTTAGCTTACACTACACTCTGTTCGTAATGCCACATATAATGGCATTCTAAAGCAAATGTTTTCTTGCTTCACAGTGCCTCTTAAAAAATGATAATTTGATGCACAGAGACAAAACTGGGCTGGGTTGGGGGGGAGAAATTCCTGGCTCAAGCTTTATGGAGTTATAAAATTCCAACATTGCCAAGCAAAAGAGCTAGAGGAGAGGATTCCTGCCAAGTGCAGAGGACTATCTTCCAGAACCATGAGCACAGCTCTGGTGACTGCAGAGCAAGCCTGCATTGTTCTGGGGAAATGCATTAGACACAAAGGAAATTTTCTCCTGACAAAGCAACAGGGTTTCTTTTTCTTCCTCCCCATCCCCTTTTCCTTTCTTTCTTTTTTTTTTTTTAGGAGCTTATTTTTAAATGTCATGAAATACTGGGCAATGGAAACTCCTTGGTCATCAGCCATGATGCAAGTGAGAAGCTTCTACAGCTGTAATAGTTTGCAGTCCCCTACAGAAATACCACAAGAGCCACATTATCAAGTGTTGTACAATGAACACATTTCTTCAAATCCACATAACTAATAATGGGCCTGGCTGAGTAGAATTTTTTTTTTTTTTTAAATGCTTGCAGCATGGATTTGGTCAAATAAAATTCATTACATTTATGACTGGTAACCTACACAGCACTAAGATTTTTCCTGTCGCTTAGGGGACCCAAGTACTGAGCTTTCCATTGTCTGTGTTGCAAGCAGTTTACCTGTATAAATCCCTAGGCTCGGTGCAGTCCGAGCAGATACTAGCATTGCTTTATGATCTGGAGCATAAACTGCAGGTGTTGTCTGCTCACAAAGTTTAAACAACAGGATGCAATGTTTTTTCTGGTGACAGCATAGTGCTGTTCACAGGGTAGAGGCAACATCCAGGTTAAGAGGGCTTCCACAGGAAATGCTGAATTGGACTTCGCTTCTATGTATCTACCAACTAAAAAACCAAGCATTTCCCAACAGTGGCGCAATTATTTTCCATTCCAGGTGTGCTATACTTATGCATTAACTAATTGTATGATAGAGTAATCCAGCCAAATGTTCAGTTCTGAAAGACTGTGTCTTTTCTGGGTGGTTTTTTTTTTTTTGGAACATAGCAAATTGTTACCCACTGCAAGGCAAAAAAGTGACTATCTATCCTGCTTTCCTGTAATGCAGAAACCAAACAGTTTGCTAGGAATCCACTCAGAATAGCAGTTATGATTATTATTCTGACATCAGTTACATATTTGTGCTTAAGTAAGTGAAATCAGGGCACAAGAAGCAACACTAGGACATTACCCTGTATCACCAAAGCCAGTAAGAACTGTGAAAGGAGGTGAAACAGTTCTTAGGCAGCCCATGAATGTATGAAACATGGGAACCTGAATCCAGTGTTTGAATGAGGAGCTGAACAGTTTTGCTTAACCGAGTGGGAGGAATGTAGAGGAACATTATGTCCCTTCAGAGAAAGGCTTCACTTAGTTAAGATCTCATTGAGTTTCTAGGCATCTTTTATCATAATGCAAAAATATCTTTTTTGCTGAAGTCTTTGTCCACACCTCAGTTAGTCCAATATGGTCCTCCCTAGATAACCCACTTCTCAGAAACTTCTCTCCCAACTCCTAATTCTCACTTTCACCCACAGACATCTTGCAGATCAAGAGCTCGGCAAGAACTGGAAACTGTAGCTTGAGGGAAACCATTTATTTCCAAAAATATTGTTGTATCATTTGAAACTGCAATTCAGAAATGTAAGAGCTTGCACACAAGGGATTTTTAATTTTTTTTTTTACTTTATTTTAGTAAAGAGGAAATTGAACAATCCTCCAAAATCCTCTACATCCCAGTAAAGTAAACACTTTCTGGAAACCTGATTAACTTGTGTGCATTCCTTCATCAAAACCCTGACAGTTTTGAAATGGCAAATTATTAACAAGAATTAATCCTGCAGGAAAGGAAGACCTCAATTTCAATCCAGTACCATATTTAATTCGTCTGTCCATTTATAGCTATCTCATTCTCTACTGCATCCTCATGCTGGGTGGTTAGGAAAACGGGATACTGACTGTTGTGTCGGCATCAGCAGTTTGACTTTTATTAGGTTTACTGCTGAGTTAAACAGCAGTTGTGTTCCCCCTGTGATCACGTCCCTAGCTCACCTTGGCCTAGTTTAGCTTGCCAACATTAACTCTGGCGTTAGCCCCAGCAAGCAATTAATTTCACACTTGCAATGTGCTTGATACCGCAGCTCTTACAGACTAACATTGTGTGCCATATTATGTCCAAAGTTGTGTGTCATGTTATATCCTGGTGTCCATGAAAAGAGCGTGCAATGCAAAAGCGTGACCCGAGGACACACAGGTCAGTGTTTATTTACTCTGCCACTCAGCAGCGTATGTACAAAATTAAGCACCTGCGTGGTAGTGTATGTACACTCACGTCAAATGGCTGGTTAGAGAGAGAGAGATTCAGTAATCACGCTGCCGGATAATTAGCCAGCACAACTCTGTTATATATTGCATCTTTCTTTTATCTTTGACAGGCTATAAATCCATCTGCCTCGGGACTAATTCTCACTTCCCAACCCACACTTCCCAGGAGACCAAGATGCGCTGTGAAACGACTTCCTGAAGACGCATTTGTCCTCCACCTCTTGTGTGCTCCCATGAGGATACAGATCTAGTCCTGCACCAGGATTGACCCAGGGCTGGACCCTCTGCCCTCTGTTCAGGCAGAAAGGGGGACAGTCACTGCTTCCCAAAGGGAATCAAGCAGTAAGTGTCATATCTGCAGTTATTCTGAAAATAAGCTTCTGTTTGGTTGCATTGGAAAATCCTCAGTGAGGGAAATGTTTATTCATGAGCAGCAGAAAGGAATGCAGAAAGCAATATCAATAAGATGACATCTCTCTGCACACACTACAGCTTAGGCTCAGAGATTTTAGGGCTAGATGGGCCTACTGAGAGCAACCTGTCTGACCTCCAGCGTCATACTGATTTTCACCCAGTAATTCCTGTAATCAAGCTCAATGCTTCATGGTTAAACTAGAATATAACATTAATAAAGGTCTGTAACTTTGATGAAACATTTGTAAAGCATGGAAGGAGATCCTATTGCATTTCTTGGTAATCCATCCCACTGACTAATTACCTTCACTGTCACATTTTTGGTACGCTCTTTGTACATAGGAAGAGACTGACATGGGAGTTGCATTTTTAAACCTGGCATTGGAACGCAGGAGCAATTTCACGGATGCTACGTAACAAAGGGAACCTCAACTCCATACTCCTGCTTATGACTCCAATTCTCAGCAAAGGACTGTACTCACATTTTACATGAAAACTATGAGTGTTTGGGGCCAGAAGCTGTGTTGCTGGCATGTACAACGTTTAAGAGGCAGTATCACAAAACGCATCGTCATTAAATCCCATCTTTCTGATCATGGCGTTACACCGTGCTTCACGTGCATTTCTTTGCACATGATCAGAGGTACACATTTCACAGATTTGGTTCAGCACATATAGTCTGCATTTGTTTGTTTCTAACTTTGTGGTCTTTCAGCTGGCTGCATTAAAGACGTAGTCTTTGATTGGAACCACATAGCTCAAGCACTCCCAATTTTTCTGTATATAGCTAAACCCTTCAAACCTCGCAGAACCAGCTTGTTACAAGCCTAGAGGTCATAGCAGATTTTCCACCTTTTGTAAGGTTGGGGTTTTTTTGGAAATTGGAGTCATCTTGAGAAAAACTTCAATCCGCTCCTACTATACTTTTGCTGCTTGTCAAAATTCTGCAATACTAGTGGTTTTGCAAATTATTTGCTTATAGAGCAATCAAAATATAATATTTGGAGCCTCATTTTTTATTTAGAACTATTCAAAGATAGAATACATCTGCCTGAATACATCTGTTTGGGTCAAATTCCCTCCTGTGCTGCACTGTGAGGTTTCATGTATTTAAGAGTATAACTGAAAAGAGACACAAGCACTGCAATATACAGCACTGCCTGAGAGCTGTGCAGCCACTCCTGGGACCACAGAGCTCCAACAGCCATTTCGTGACATTTAAAAAAGGCATTTTACTGCACACACAGTCACTTTGGGAATGCCAGCACACTCAAAAAGATTATGGGGTCCTTTGTATTTTAGCTTTGTATTCATGCTCCTACAAATCATGCTACCATTGAATCTCACAGGTAAAAGCTGATGGAGAAAGTAAAGTGCTCTTTAGGAGGCTGCCCCTTCTGCCATGAGTTAATTCCGATTAAGTGTGCAAAAATGCAATCTTGGAATATGAGGTCAAACTGTCTGCAGGCCCTTGGGAAAAGCTTCCTCATCTTTCACTGTTTAAGATGAACTTCACTCACATCATCCTACTATGAATAAAGAAATCAATTTCCTACAATCCTTGCCCTAAAGAATTAGAAAATATTTGAATTTTTCTTTATGCTGACTGTATACTCAAAAGAGTTTGTGGGCACCTGTCAGTCAAGTGGGTATTTTTCCCTGGTTATCCAGTCTTGTGCTGATCTCATTAGTCATTTGATTGACAAGAGAGTGTATTTTGGTTATGTTTATTAGGGAGAATTGTGATTGCTATTAAAATTCCAAAGACAAATAAGTTCATCTTTTTCCCTAGTGTCTCTGAGACATTTAAACAATAACAGTGGTTAATTTAAACTGAAAAATAAGTTGTGTTTCCTTGTAAATCCAACTGCCCTTTCCTCTCATTTAAAGTCATTAATTATCTCAGTGACTTATAAATTCCTTACTGAGTCTGGAATATTATGATCAACCTGTTGCTATTCCGGGAAGTTGTCTGCTTCCCCAGCCATTTCCTCTGTCAAACTCGGCTCCCACTGACTGCAGCATGTAACATGTCCCATGGCCAAGGAAGAACTCCTTTCATTCTTCAACAGTTGACATATCCTACAGGTAAACAGATTTACAAATCCTGCTGTATATAACTATTTACAAATCAGTCTTTACTATGACTCACTTACCACACATCAGGACCAGTTACTTGCAAGTTTGTGTCCCACTTGCATATACTCACATAGAGAGGCCTCTAGAGGGATGAAATTTTATCCAGGAAGAAGCAAGCATGAGTTGGTCCAGCATCTCCTTGGGATTTCTGACACTATCTATCATGTTCATGACATCTGCATATTGTCCAATGCATTCACCCATCTCTCAGAAGTAAAAAAAATAATAATTACGATTATTATTAAAAAATCTCACCTGATTATAAATTCAAGTGAACTACAAGAAAGAAAAACTTTTAGAAATACAGTATTCAAACAGTGATGGTGGTGGTGTTCTGTAATAAAAATTTCAAAAGTGATGCACTTCATTCTAATATACTGAAAGGAAAGAAAAATAGTTTGTATGAGGCAGATTAAAATGATTAGTCAAAAATAAGGAGAAGATATAACCAGTAAGAAAAGAAACATGAAACAAAAGTTATTTTCCAATGGAGGTCATACCATGCTTTTAGTAATCTTACATAAAGGAAAGACATTTATACATCCGAGAATTCCTATGGAGACTGGTACAAAATCTTCTCCCCACACCAGAGTAACTACAGTAACTTAGTGTGGAAAATTATATCATGTGCTTTTCTTAGTGATATTAATCCACCTCCGTGGCCAGAGTTAAACCAAAGGACAGAAGAAGATAAATCCTCTGAAAACAAATGACAAACAGGCAAAGGTAAAACAGCTTAGGAGAACATCTTCAAAGGGTCCATCTTCAAAGGACTTGGCTGGACAACCAGTTTGGAAAAAGCTGTGTACCTGAGTATGAAAATGGTTTTCTATTCTTAAGCACAGAATGAGAAGTTACTTAACTGTTATAGAGCCTCAAGCCAGAGAAGAGAGTAAATTACCGACAAGAATGTCAATGACAGCAGTGAGTCATCCTGTAAGAGACAAGAAAGGAGAGAAATAGAAGGTCCAGCAAGGAAGACTGCTTAATTCATCCCAGAGATAGAGGTGAGCAGGGTATGTAACACACCAAACCTTGCAAGAAAAGAAGGAATATATTGAAAGTCTTTTATTATTACAACGCCTTGATGTATATGTTTCCGAACCCTAGATAAATGAATTGAATAGCGTGCTGTTCAAAAGAAGCCTGTTTTGCAGCTATTCTCTCTACTTGCCAATCTCAACTTGTCCAGGGAGCAAGGATTTTCAGACTTAAAATGCATCTATAACTGGTTTAGGCAGGCAGCTTAGGAAAACGGAGAACGCCACCATCTGCCTCACCCTCAAGAAATCCAGCCTAGTGTACTTGAACTGGCGGCTTCACCAGGAATGAGGAAAAGAAATTCAGGACTATCCCCAAAGTGCATATTCAGGAGCAGTTAAAAGGGTGTAACATTGGTGATTTGCTTTGTAAATGCAACACCAAGACAGTATATCTTAAGGCAGAAGGTATATTACATATTGCTTCTCAAGATTCAGAGAGAGCTCTTTCCTCCCCACCATCAATGAAAAATGTGAGAAAAACGTGTGAGGTGTGAGGCCAGATCCAAGTGCCTGAAACACGCTTGCAAGTCCTATTTGTCATATTCATGCCTCCGAGGTCACTGTTTTGTAGGTGTCTACAACACATCCCTTGTAGGCGTCTTCGCGTCGAATCAGATGGCCAGCATAAGCACGGCAAGCTGTCAGGTGTGTGCTTGCCCATTTCTATTTATTTATTTGTTGTGCAAGTCTAATAAAATTCAGAGCTCTACCCACAGACCTTTCCTTACTTATTTGTCCTTAGATGGCATCACTGGCCTTACTACCAGCCTGCTTTGTGACGATGTCCTAAGGAAGCCTCACAAAGCTTCTGGAATCAGGGAAACTGGTTCCTCTGTCAGAGATTAAGGCCACCATCAAAGCAGAACCATTACAGAATGCCTGCATTTTGTGAAAGGAGAGAGCCATGTGAAGTGGTGTTTACATAAACCTTTTGGCTCCTTAAAGTGCAGCAGTGGATGAAATTCTACTTACTACTATTTGTAAGACAACCATATAAAAACTTTTATTACAGAGATGAAAGATGAAGACAAATTCCTGGCAGCTCATGTCCTTCCTTACCCACCGCGTTGTGTGGGTGCATATCCATCAAAGGCATTAGCATGCTTTCACACCTGTTCTGTGACTGTGCTCAAGACATTCTTCAGGGCAACTTTTACTGTTACAGAAATATGTTACAAAACCGTGCAACCCCAAACCTTTATATTGCCTTCCAAATTGCCACATTAGAGATTAAATGAGACTAAAGAGAAAGAAAAGCTCTCAGCGTTTGCAGTGTTCACGAACCATGCATTCCCAGGAGGGGAAGAATGAGCTCATCTTTCATCTTTTTTCAATAACTAGATACTAGCACTTGTCACAACACCCAGACTAGAAGATGGTCACTATCAGGTTTCATTGCATTAGCCAGGCAGTCACTAAAATGGAGGATGCTGCTCCCATCTTCCAGCATCCTCACAAAAGCGTGTTCTCTTCACTGTGGTTACAGCAACTCTGCATTCTGAATGAGCTATCACTTTCTTAAACAAGCAAATTATATATACACACCCTGTGACAAGGGGGGGGAAAAAAAGATATTATACTGAAGGGGAAGCTATATACAAGAATGTGTCAGAGATGACTTCAGCACGGGTGTAGGAGCATAACTAGCAGACAAGTGTCACACGTGAAGTAAGCAAAATGCTGAGGGTTTGGGCCTGGAGCCAGAGAAAGCCTTGCTGGATGTATCTTTTCAATAATGAACTCCCACCAGACCCTACGCTTTACGAGCCTGACACATCTAAATTACATTCAGCAACATTTAAATGTTGAAATAATAGGATAAATTCAAACCAATTAGAGAACATATGGAATATTGCCTTCCTAATGGTATGCATAAGCATCTTCTGTCAGTTTTATCAGATTAAAGACCCCAAGTGCTGGCAATGATCAGATCCGCGGTGATAAACGGGCACAGGGGTTTGAGCAGAGTTGTGTGTGATCTTTGAGGTGGGTCTAACACAGGAGAAGGAATCTGCATTGCAGTTGGAGGCTTCTCCCTTTGTTTCAAGGAAGCAAGGAAATCAGACTGAATTCTCAGCCCAGTCAAAGACTATTGTTTTGCCAGGTCCATGGTTTGGAAGGAGCACATTTTTATTTTTTCATATGGGCATTGCTGTCCTAAGATGAATGTCCCAAAGAACAACCCAATTAACCTTAAAGTGTCAATGAAAGGATTCCTTTCCATTTGTCTTGCACAAAATAAAAATAGTAAAAATAAATGTCAGCTTTAAGCAGAAACAGGAATGTTAAAACAAGAGAAGGAAAGAAAGGTGTATAAAACCCTTTAACAGAAAGGAGAAACAAAGTACCAGCAATATTGTCAAACCATCAGCCACAGGCAGACACCCAGCATACAGAGGTTTTGCCCAATTTGCTGAAGTTTGGCAAAATTACAAGCAACTGGAAAAAGGGATGTGTTGCCACTTTTGTGTTTGATAATGATAAATTTTAAATAAACCATCACATGTGCACACGTCTTTTGTGCACCTTGGTGGGTTCTCTAGGCACTCTTGAAAGTGAAGCATGAGCTTCTTAGTTTGGAGTTTCAGCCTTAAGGACTGCAGTGAAATTAAATCAGGGTAGGTCAGCTCATAGATGCTCAGCTGAGGATCAAGTGTGTGCACCTGTTTAACCAGTTGAAAATTCCCTGTCTAAAGCTTTTATTTAAGACACTGTGCCAGTTGAAGTGTTTCAAGTGTTCTTTGAGTCTCTCGTGTTACCTCTGTGGTGGGTTGACCCTGGCTGGAGGTCAGATACACACCAAGCTCCTCGATCACTCCCCTCTTCAGCTGGACAGCTTGTGACTTGAGATGAGAGGGAGAGATCACTCAGCAATTATCATCATAGGCAAAATAGACTCAGCTTGGGAAAAAAAATAATTTAATTAATCACCAATCAAATTAAAGAGAACTAAAAACAAATTTTACAAGACATTCCCACACCCCTCCCTTCTTCCTGGGCTCAAATTCACACATGCTTCTCTCCACCTCCTCCCCCCAAGTTTCCCAGAGAGACAGAGAATGGGTGTTGTGGTCACTTCATCACATGTTGTCTCTGCCACACAGATGGAGGACTTCTCACACCCTTCCCCTGTTCCAGTGTGGGGTCCCCCCCACAGGAGACAGTGCGCCATGAAGTTCTCCAACATGAGTCCTTCCCATGGGCTGCAAGACTTCAGCCCGGGTCCTTTCCGCAGGGTACAGTCCTTCAGGAGCAGCCTGCTCCAGAGTGTGTCCCCTGCGGGGTCACAAGTCCTGCCAGCAAACCTGCTCCAGGCTGGGCTCCTCTCTCCATGGGCCACAGCTCCTGCCAGAAGCCTGTTTCAGCACATGCTTCCCACAGGGTCCCAGCCTCCTTTGGGCATTCCCCTGCTCTGGCATGGGGTCCTCCTCGGGCTGCAGGGGGGTCTCTGCTCCCCCGTGACCATCCACGGCTGCAAGGGCACAGCTGGCCTCAACATGTCTGCTCCTCAGGCTGCCAGGGAATTTCTGCTCTGGCTGCTGGAGCACCCCCTGCCCCTGGCTCCTTCACTGACCTGGGGGTCTGCACGGTTGTTTCTCTCACATCTTGCACTCTTACTTGTCTGTCTGCAAAATCTCCTCTTCTGTTTTATTTTTGGGGAGGGGGGGGGGGGGGTAGGGTGGTTTGTTTTGGGGGTTTTTGTTTTGTTTTGTTGGGTTTTTCCCCTTCTTAAACATGTTATTCCAGAGGCATTATGTGAGTGATTGGCTCGGCCCTGACCAGTAGCAGGTCCATCTTGGAGCCGGCTGGCATTGCCTCTGCTTGACACAGGGGAGGCTTCTAGCAGCTTATCACAGAAGCCACCTCTGTAGCCCCCCTGTTGCCAAAACCTTGCCACGCAAACCCAGTACATGTGACTGCAAAGAGAGCAGCATAGTCAGGTTCTGTCCTAGGTACCGTGTCAGCATTGTCTCCGCCTCAGAGACCATCTGGTGAGAAGATGCATCCGAGACAAAAGGCTCTTGTTCTCTGACAATCCTTACCCGCTGGAATACCTCCTCAAGCAACAGTAAATATTCTGGGCCATATTGGTCCTGGCTTGGGGAAGATGCATCCACAGCCCCTTAGCAGCAGGGACTGCAAAGCTTTCCATGTCAGGCGTGCAGACCTATCAAGAAACACGCCTGAAGTTGCCATTCACCCTTTCCTCAACAGTGGCATTAGCAGAACAGCTTGAAACATTTAGGATACTGGCGCAGATATGACACAAAACTATTTAACCAGCCTACATATCACTTAAAAGGCAGTAAGTAATAAGAATGCAATTCCCCTGCTAATCCCTCTTTTACAATGTACTTTCCACCTGTGTTCCTTCATCTTCAGCTCTCGCTTTACTTCTCATCACTTTTAGGAAGTGCTTCCTCCAAAAGGCAATTCAGCTTCAGGGATTTAAGTAAATGCAGGCTGAAGACACTCAGAATTTAGGTTTTTTCACTAGTTACACAATACTTGGCATTTTCTTTTTGCTCCTGGAGGTACCTGATTAAATGATCCATTCAATTTTAATTTAAACACATTAACCTAAGCAATTCTTGAAAATCTCATGATTGGCAGGAGCCTGGCTTTTCAACACCTGTGATCACCATTGTTCTCCACTATTACCTGGGGTCAAAATGAAAATTTAAGAGTACTTAATGAAACCTATTTTTCCTGCAGCCTATATGCTTGGAAAGTGTCGCTACATCTGTTTCATGTTCTGAGAAGTAACAATACAGCGTGATTAAATACTGGCCCATCTCAATCCCTGACTGACACAAAATCCATCTTCTATTTCCGTATTTCATCTGGCTTCCTCACTTAGCCAAAGAATGAGTGTACAATCAGCCATGGAACTTCCCCTCATATTGTTTTGCCAATACCTCACTCTTGCATGCAAGGCACATTTGCTCCAGGTGTCAGCTTCCACTGCCTCCAAAGCCTAGCTCCCACTTCTGGGAACAGAGTCTAGGCACAAAACCTCTGCAGGAGGCAAAACAGCTGGATTCCTAGAATACCACTGAACTAATGCTGCCACACCCTGCCTTTAAATACTGTTCTTCCTGACATTAGAAGGTGATGATTAAACTCACTGACGACTAGTCACAACACAATGTTAAGCAAACAATAAAGTAGTTTCTGTTCAGAGCTTTAATTTCAATACCCAATAAAGAAGTTTGGTATGGACTGAGGAATCAGGTGACACAACAGGAAACAAGCAAAGCTTATTTCTCTTGATAAAATTCTAATAGTGCTCTCATAAAAGGCTATGATATTAGGGGATACAGTGACCTGTCTATTCCTTACTTAGGTCTTTATGGGGATCCAAGATTTTGTCTTTTGCTTTTATTTTATACTTTGGTTGCAGGAATAGGACAGGGATTTCCAAACTCAAAATATAGCTATCATCAGATGAACATGAGTTAAAAAGAAAACATCTTTTGCTGCAAGATGAGGAGTGGGGACAGATGAAAAATGTGCAGATTCACTTAAAAGAGCAAAATTAATAATTATCACACTATTTTCTTTAATCTGTCTATGTTGAAAGGCAAACAGAGCATGTTATTTTCACACATCAGAATTTGTTTTTACTGCAGCTACCAACAACAGTTGTTGACAGAAAAGGGGGCAAAATAAGGTGACTTTAAAAGCATTCCTTCTTAAAGAACTACGTGAAAGTTACCAGGGCATAAAACTGGAATGATGGCCTGCCATAAACTCTGCCTTCAGACTTTCAATAGTAAAATTTGATGAGAGTAATACATCTGTATCCTAAAGCAGCAAACACCAGTTCCTTTGTTTTCACTCACTCAGAAAAAACACAAACCATAACCTAGCTGGGTTCGTACCTTTTGCCATGTGAAAGTAAAATTTCAGAAAATTAGGATGACTGTATAGCCACACAGGCAACAAAAACACTGTCTACTTTATACCTGTTCCCCAAATACAAAGATAGTAAATCAAATTTTTATCACTTCTTCCATTCATTCAAATTCCATGGCCATGAGTCACACGCCATGGAGCCTCACCGATCTCTATTTGCATCAGTAAAAGCTACTGCCACACAAACATGGCAGAAGTAGGCACCTCCTCAGCTATTCTGTTTTCCCCTGAGAGAAACAGTCCCGTTTCCCCTTTTCCCCATTCTGGCACAAGGCAAGCCCAAAGAAGGTGTCATGCTAGCCAGTGCTGAGCGTAGACTGCATGGAACACTGGACCGACAGCCAGCCCTGAAGAGGCAGAGCAGAAAATCTACGTCTCAGCGTGGCTGAATCGCTGCCCTCCCTTAAACCACTCTCTCTTTGCACTGGCGAGTGCCAACCCTCCTGTTACCTTACAGGAAGTAGGGCGTGTGGATCTCCTCGATGCACGTATTTTTTCAACACCTTGTATCAGCACAGGAAGAACCC
The DNA here is from genome assembly GCA_027574665.1 of Rhynochetos jubatus. Taxonomy (NCBI): domain Eukaryota; kingdom Metazoa; phylum Chordata; class Aves; order Eurypygiformes; family Rhynochetidae; genus Rhynochetos; species Rhynochetos jubatus. The sequence continues at coordinate 35,235,621 of CM050653.1, forward strand.
CAGTGCTAGCAGTGGAGCAGCTAGAGCGAGAATAAACATCGTAAGCGGCACAATCATTATCAGGAAACAAAGCAGCCCAAAGAATCTCTCCAGACTCAGACTTTTGACCCTAAAAAACCGTAGCTGTGTATTTACTTCTGCATTATCCTACTTTTCAAGCTCTCGCTCAAGCAGACTCACCAGTGTGAGAGGTGACAGCAGGGTGGCCGGGGTGCCACACAGCCTGTTAGATGTCTGCTCCTCTGCACCCCCAAGACCAACAAGGATTGTGCAGCAGAAGCACATGCACAGAGGCACAGTTCTCTACCCAGAATTTGGGACGACCACACTTGACATTTGATGCGTGGGTGGGAGAGCTGAGCCTACATTTCAGAGAAAACATGCAGAAGATGCTTTGAGGAAGGTATGTCCCAGTGAATAACGGAGATTTAATCACCCAGCTGCTCCAAATTTGACACTTCTCACTTCTAGCTGACTGCTACGCAGCACCCCAAGGCAGTCCCCTCCTTCCCCCCAGTGCCAGCACCTGAGATCCACACTTGTCAGGGAAAGAGGGCCCTGGAGACCTGAGCATTCCTGACACAGAAAGAAGCTGTGCAACTGTGCAGGTTGCCTGCTCCACCTCTGTCTGTGTGAAGGCAGGGGCAGCATTTGCACTCTTTTACAAAGCTCTTTCACACTAGGTTGTTAAATTACAACGTGCAGTCATCAAACAGTTTGTTCAATTCCCTCTTGATTAAATTCAGCTTCATTAAACCTAAGTAATGACTCTGTTTTGTTTTAATAGCAACAATATTTCCATTCTAAGTGTCTTTCTGAATCTCTTCTTCCACTTTTAGACCTTTCTGTGACCCCTGAGCATATTCATGTCCCATCCCGTTTTTCATTTCCCTTCTCATTCTTTTTCTTTCCGTGCAGGCAGCTTCCTCCCTGTGAACTTTGTTGAAGCATCTCTCTGGTTCCTGCTTTTCAGTATCTGCAGGGGTCTGATTGTGCATGCAGCCCTTGAAGCTGAATCAAACAGGCACCTTTGTCCTGAGATGATGGAAAGTTAGCTGCTTTGATTCCTGTTGCTATTGCGTGCAGCGGATAAAAGTGGTAATGCTCAGACAAATCAGGCATTTTCCTGGTGATTGTATAACTCTGCCTAGGTTCCATTTTTACACAAACATGATCTTTCCGCACAGACTACCTATATCACCTAATTATCATTCCTTCAATTAATTGAATAAGTGCAATACATTAATTTGCACTTATGATACAGCACACACACAAGCAGGCTGCAGTGCAAAAGAGGGGGAAGGGGCATCGAAATAAAAACCTATGGGTACCTAAAACAGGCAGAGGAAGCCAGAGTAAAAGCACCTTCTCCTCACTGAGTCCACAGGCGCAGAGCACAAAGGAGTGCTGGCAACAGTACCCACCTAATTGTCTTTCAGAGATTCCCACACCCTCCCCGTGCACCTCACTCCTGTAACCTGGGCGAGCCGTCAGAGTTGCCCTGTGTGAGAAACGTCTGCTTTTAAGTAGCTTTAGAAAGGAAATGCATTTTCAGTGAATAGATTGCTGCCAGAACAGGAGAGAATATTGGAGTAAATGGAAACCAAAAGCACAGCAGAGTCCGGCATGCTGGGTACACACGGGTGGAAGCAGGGGAGCTCTGCCCTCCTTTTCACTCATCAGCACATCTTTCCTTTCCGCTTCTCTTAGTGTCCTTGAATTCTCCTTCTGTGTATGTTTATACCACAGGAGAACAGGGAAGCTTACTTTAAAGCAATTTTAAAGGTGTAGTTTTTTTTTTTAATGACACGTTGAGCCAACAGGGGTCTGCTTTCTGTTTTGGATTGCATGTGTAATCTGAAGGGGATTAATGTGGTGCTTATTGCTAGGTTAAACTGAATCAAAAAATGTTAGAGCATAATGCACCTTGTCTGATATTTAATAATAGCGGTAGTTTTAGAGTTAGCATACTTCTGTTGATTTAGACTTTTTATTCATTTTAGTAGCAGTATGTTTGATGTTAAAATTGCTCCTATGTTACCTTGGATGCCTTTTGGAAAAGCAGGAGCTTTTGGAACAATGTCGGGCTCCAAAGCAAGGCACTGTAAAGACTTAAAGTAAATTCTGACCACAGCCGAGAGGGCTACTACTCTGTGTAATTTTCTTACACTGGAGCAATTTTATTGCTGGCACTGCGGGTTTTATTTGTACGTGAAATAAAGAAAATTACTTTGTTTGGTGAATAGTTATTAAAGAATCTGCATAGAAACTAGAGGAAAGATTTTTTTTCCAGAAAGCCCTATCATTTAATGAGTTGGCTTACAGCACAGTTGCCCAAGCTTACATTCACAAAGAGGCAGGGAGAGCAATCTAGGGGAGGAGAGGTATATCAACCAGTGTATCAACCAGTGACTGTGTGGGTGGGAACTTCTTAAATTCAAATTGCTTTTGATAGAAAAATGTCTTGCAGTTACCTCATAGGTGAGTATGACTGATATATCTGAGAAGATAGGAAATGCAAGTCAAAATGGGGGGGATTCTAAACATTTTTTAATCATGGCTGATCAGATAGTCATAACCATCAGCTTTCAGCTTGACACAATAGCAGAGAACAGACCTCAAATCTGAAGAGCAAGTATTTACCATTGAAAAGTCAATTCCTCTGTCACTAGGACTGGCAATAGTATCACTATAATTATGAGTTTAATATCTGAAATTCATTGATTTCATATTTGCATGCATGTATGCTAACTAAAATTAATTAATTTTAATTGCATACACCAATTACAACATCAGGCTCATTTTCCAACATATTATTCCTCGCTGATTACATATCCTCTAAGATTGCTTTAATTTTTCATTCTGTGCTTTAAAGTCAAAGAATAATATGTATTTCTAATTAAGCTCACATGTCTCACTGCTGATTAAATCACTATTTAATATTTTATAACACAAGCCACCTTTAATTTCCCCCACTGAGAGCAAAAACCTTGCAAACTCTTTTCTTTCTCCCCTCGCTTTTACCGACCTTGCCATTGCTGTGTCACTACAGGCAGATTTCTTCCATCTTCACAGCAGAATGCCAATGAACCACCTTGTTGACAGATACTCATCCCTGGGAGGGAGGCAAGCACCTTACTGACCACAGGACCTGCGCTGAAGAGTTCAGCAACCTGCCACCCTCACTAGGAGAAAAACCCCAGACATTCAGGACAGATTTTTAGCAGTCTTAGGGGATGGCAGGTCTTGCTGACAGGCTGTGGAGCTGACACATTTCAAACCTTTTAGGGGATCTTGAAAGTCCCCTGTTGCTGCCTACCAAAGGCTGGATGCTGAGAAATCATAAAATGGCTTGGGTTTGAAGGGACCTTTAAAGGTCATCTAGTCCAGGCCCCCTGCAATGAGCAGGGACATCAATTACATCAGGTTGCTCAGAGCCCTGTCCAGCCTGATCTTGAATGTTTCCAGGGATGGGGCATCTACCACCTCTCTGGGCAACCTGCTCCAGTGTTTCATCACCCTTACTGTAAAACACTTCTTCCTAATATCTAGTACAAATCTCCTTTCTTTTAACTTAAAACCGTTACCCCTTGTCCTGTCGCTACAGGCCCTATTGATAAGTTTACCCCCATCATTCTTATAGGCCTCGTTTATGTACTGAAAGGCCGCAACAAGGTGTCCCTGGAGCCTTCTTTTCTTCAGGATGAATACACCCAACTCTCTCAGCCTGTCCCCATAGTAGAGGTGCTCCAGCCTTCTATCATTTTTGTGTCCCTCCTCTGGACCTGCTTCAGCAGGCCCATGTCAATGAAAAGGGGATTCTCCTTTCTCTTCCAACCAGCACAAAGTGAAATTTACCAGTCAGTCCCGAGCCACAACTGCATTAGTATGCCCAAATTGGTAGAAATCCTTGAGGATAAATCCCAAAACTGCTTCTACTTGCCCATGTGTATTGCACAGCTTGGATTGTACAAGTAAAACAGCCTAATTTCTAGCCCATCATTCCTGTGGTAACAGAAAATAAGGTAAACCACATTAAATCCTTAACAAATTTGCCTTCTTAACAACCAAAACAAGAAATTAAGTCCCTGGTACCTCAGAACTTGACCCAAACTTCACTGAAATCAATGGGAAATTTCTGATCATGTCTTTAGGAACATGATTAATTCCATACACAACAGATACACATATTTTTTGTCAGTGGGATAAATTTAGGAAGACCTGTGCTGATTTGGGCTCTGAATGAAACCAAGGCATTCCCAGTATCTCTGTTTGCATGCGCAGCATTTCTTTTCTGTCATTAAAAAAGAGTAATCTTTACCTGAATTACTTATTAAACTATTTCTTTGCAGCAGGTAATTATTTATTAACATCTAATTAATTGGCTAGAGACTCACTGGCCCAGATTCATCACATGTAACTCTTGGCATGTCAGCAAAGCACTGGATCCCTCCCATAGACAAGAGCAGGAGAGAGGAGTCTCCAGAGCATGGTTCCTCACCTCTAAGCACTGAACTGTACTCTCCACTGACTACCAGAGCTTTAGTTGATACTTACCATCTAAAACTGGTTAAATGTGCCATTATGATAATATCAGGTCAGAGAACAGAAACTAACAAACGGAAGCAGGAAGGTCAAATGAAAAAGTTTCTCTCAAAACTACTGAGTCAACTGGGAGAAAAATCATAACCAGAATACTTTGGACACTAAGCTGTTTGATGAATTAAACAAAAAAGTAGATGTTGGTGCACATATTTGGTGGTACAAAAACAGGAAGGCACAGTCAAAGGAAAAATATACTGTCAAACCCCAATAAAATGGCATTCGAGGGAAAACAGTAGACACATAGAAGAAAAATTGGGACAGAAATAAAAACAGAGGGAAAACACTAGAAAACTTACATGCAAACAAACAGACAAATACCCCCAAACACTGCAAAAAGGGAAAATATATTTTTAAAAATATCCCTGTCTCCCATCTCTCAAAAATAAAGAAGTAATTTATATTCACTGTTCTTCTCAAAACTTGATAGCTATTCAGGCTACATTTGAGTTGCAGGTAAATACTGTTGCTATGTCCAACAGGTTAGCGCAATCCTTCCAAGGAAAAAACTCATGCTATCTAAACCAAGAATGATGAGCCAGCAGACTTTCTCAGTCAATACATTGGAAAAAAAAAAAAAAGAAAAAGGAAGGGGAGAGGATCTGGTGTTTGAAGTTATACTGTAGAAACTAGCTCAAGTCTCTACTATAGGTCCCTCTGTAAGTTTTTTCAATTTGTTACCATCTAAGGATATTGAAATTAGAAAGACAGAGGAGACTAAATTCAGACATTAGTTGATCTGTCACATTTTATCATCTGTGAAATGGGGCTCATATTCCTTTACTTCCTGCAGAATAATATCATAAGGATAATGTGTCATCTCAGATTCTAATGTAGAGGAGAAAACATTGCATTTAAAATAGAGACAAATAATAGAACCAATTGCTCAAATTGTTCTTCAATTCACTTCCTTCCAGATATTAAGTCAGGAGATAGGTAAGAATTATGTTTATCTTTACACATTGGAGTGAATGTAATCTGTATATTTTGGCATACAGCTTGTTTGAGTATATGGTTAAATTGTGATCTTTTTTGCTTTGCTTTACCATTATGTACATTTTGCATCTTGCCTAGGTCAGTGTGCTATCTCAGAGTAGGATTGTCCTAACCCTAAGTAGGATCGGGTTAATCTTTCTTTAGTCTAAAATGTAAGCAGCTACACACAGCTAGCTGATCAGACTGTTTCCGCTGTCTATGGAAACAGATGCTGGAGGACAATTTATCTTCAGTATCACAGACAATTTTCTTCTACAAATGGCTATTGAGAGGTCTTCTCCGTTGACTACAGTAAGTCTAGATAGACATTTTTTGACAAAACACCCAAGGTTTAAACACTAAAATTAGGTAGCATGAATCCCATTCTCCTGGGAAAAAATGACCGATTATCCAAAATGTAACCTTGGGGAGACAAGAGAGGAATATGTCTTGGAAGAGACAGCATCCGAGCAGAATACAGAGACATCTTACGCTGATGACTGAGTATTTCCAGAGCAATGGCAATGCCCATGGCTGGATTTTTATTAATCTGAAGAATAAAATTCTTTCCAAGGAGCCAAAAAGAGACCCTTAAAAATGAACCATGTAACTTTAGAGCAGGAGACTCAAACAGCTTGAGGGAGGCAGAAATACAAACAGTAGAAGCCATCTTCTGTTTCATGTGTAGAATCAATACCAGAGCTGGGAACAGCATATCTGATCCTGTGATTGTATCCCGTATTCACAGGAGGCTCACAGCAATAAAAAGATTGTTAATAACCAATATTGATTCACCTTTCCTTAATGCATGGATAAAAATGTCATCAACAAACTGGTCAACAGCCTAAAGCAATGAGCCATATAAGAGCAGTCCACTAAGCCAAGAATAACACAGCGTTAATTTATTTATTCAAACGTCACATCAGATGCATGTAATCTCATGAGAGATGAATGTACTTAAACCAACAGGGTTTACACCGCAACTTCTTTTGTGGGTGTTGTACCTATGCTGTGCTTCAGCATGGTGTTGGCTTTAGACGTTGCTGAGCTGGCTTCACCTGACTTTCCACCCTCACCCATCTTTGCTGTTCTGTTATCCTTCCAGTCCCAAGAGCCAGCACTTCAATTTCATTTTTTCTTTATTTTGTTGGGCTATTAAAAGCAGTATATCATGGCAATTATGAAAGGTTTTTCAGTTTTGCTGCACTGAGGGTAGTATGAATTTGGAAAAGTATTTCAAGATAGAAACGATTCGCCTAAAAGCCTTTCCCACTATGTTTATTTCTCTCATTAAAGTAAGTGATCATCCAGGGGAGTGCAATAGAGATACCCATGAAAGCCTGTAGACCTCTCCTAGGTGAAAACTTCATTAACAGGAACTAGATAACACATCGCAATTAAATGGTGCATAAAGGCAAGGCAAGGAGAAAACATGAAAATCCTGCAATATCTCATTGCTAAAACCACAGTCAAATGAATAATAACATGGTGTAAGTATAATGCTATGAACCTTCCAATGTAATTGCTATTTGTTGAATTTATTAAAAAATCTGAATGTACTACTCTGGGAGGTTGAAGGGCTTTTGGGAAGAGGTGAAATGCTCCTTTTTTACGTTTTAATCCCATTATAGGTTTTGCTTTCTGTCTATATATTTATACAACATTCATTATCATAGTTTCCAAGCATGTGCACATCACAGGAATGTGTTTATGATTAGCTGTCTTTTTTTTAACTAGTGAGAAATTGATGCTGGATTCAAGCCAGGAAATATGGATAGACGGCAAGCCTCCAAATATTAACCCATTATAAATTACAGAATTTTAGTTCCTTCCCATCAGACAATTTGAGGATTTTTATGCAACTTAGATGTAGGGAAAGAAAAGCTGGTATTATTGTAACTCCTTATGTCCATCTTTAACACAAAGTTGTTTTTCAGACCTAGCTTTTTTCTCCATAGTGCTTCAGACATCAGTGAAGGTGACAGAGAAATGTCCATTTCATGGAATATGCATGGCTGTATAAATAATAAATGAAAGTACTCAGCAGCATGGCATACATGAGTCATACAAACAAAGTAGCCTCACTGGCAAGATAAAAATAACTTTCTGGCAAAATTCTGAACAGAAATTTCAACAGCAGTATTGTTTTACCTTTTCTCAGGTACACAGAGACAAAAAGTAAAACCTTAAAATTATCTCAATGTCCTTTTATATTATCCTTAATTACTCTTTCTATTGCTTGGGGATCCAAAGAATTATTCTAAGAAAAGCAGTACAGTAAAAATGGCAACCAGAAGTTCACACCTGTCAGAAATTTCAGATCAAATCTATTAGTTTTACAGATGGTCTATCTACTTCCCATTTCCTCTCCCAGTAGCCAGTCTAAAAAAAAAAAAAAAAAACAAAACACCTCACTGTGCATCTGAAGCCAGCCTTAGATCCTCCCTCTCTGCTACATGACCATCAGTAAATAACATTTGTACAGAACTAATTAGGTCTGTTATCATATCAGTAGTTCTGCTGTCATCAATGTATATATTGAAACAGCATAATATCACTGATTTGAATACAGTCTCTTGAGGCAATCTGATGTATCCTTTTAATTAAAACTCAATAAACACTTCTAATGATAAAGATGCATAGAAAGGAGCAGAATCGAGATCTCTTCATGGAGCTGTGCCACTTCTGGAGGACAAACAGGAGTAAAACAAGCAGTAGAGACATATTTTTACCACTTAAGATAGCAGATAAAACTCTGAACACACATATGGAACAGATCTGATAAGTTAAAAGGTGACATTTTAGTACTGTCACTTTTCAGAATCGAACCAAACTTTCAAGGAATAAGTCCCAGGTGGTGTTCAGGAAATATTCTGGAGTGGTTAACACATTAATTTCATACTAGAAATGTCTAGCAGGCACTGCAAGATAGGCAGGATTACTTGTATGGTCTTACTTAAAATTATTCTATGCCCATGAATTACTACTTAAATAAGAAAGAGAATAAAAGAGTATCATTACATTTTATACTCTCATAAATGTATGGATTCAATCCCTTCTTTTGCAGCTTTGTACATTTTTATCACAACTACCAAAGAGGTCAAACGAAAATGGCCTCTATAAAGCTAAGTCCTTCAGTAGAAACCCACGGAAATACCAACTAATTGTGAAAAACTCTCATAAGAGTCTGAAAATCTGAGGATCCAAAGACATAAATTGTCCATTCTTTACTGTCTAGTCTTACAGTTTCTATCACTGGGATATTGCGAAGCATATTATATACTTTCTTTCCATTATGACAGATCTGTCTATGTCAAAATACAAGCAATAAAAATTGAGGACCATGGTTTGATTTCAACCAAAGTTCTAACATAAGAATAGCTGTGTTCAGTTGGATGAAAGGTCTGTCTTGACCATTCCCTTTCACTGGCCAGTAATGCATGAGCAGGTGAAAATATAGAACCCAAGACGATTATGGAATTATATATCCCCATCAGAATCCTAAAATAATAATAACTTGTCCTTGGTCTCTTCATATTTGGAGACAGGATCTGAAGGCAACGTACACTTATATGTCAATATTAGTGGGTAAACTGAATAAGTTACTTGATTTTGTGTCTTTTTTCTGGATTTGAAAAATTCAGAGACTGTAATGATCTCAAGAATCCTTCAAAAATGCCAAAAGCTTCCTGTCCTTGTCAAGACACACAAATCTCTTTCTTTTTCCAACCTGTTTTCTTTCCAAATCTACAGAGAGTTTTGTTAGCTGCCACCACTAGGACTACTTGATCAGCAGCAAGGTTTAGTTCTCTTCACGAAGAAATAACGATATAACCACCACAGCAGTTGTTAAACAGAAGCTCTGGTGAAAATGCCCAGAGGAGGCACTGCAAAGATCAGAGGCAGCTAAGCCTTATATTTAGTCATAGACAGTTTGATTGAGTTTTCACATTGTATTCCTCCTTTTCATTATTCCAAGAGACAACTATTTCAACATTGCTCTCAAATGACGCTGTCCTTTCTTTTCCAAGTATACCTTTGCCCAGCATCCTTCATTCTGTCTGATAACTCTCCCTAGTCCCTGTACATTACTGTTTGGCTCATAACCTTGCATTTAGATTGCCATACCCAAGTACATTTGGGTTTCTGGGTTACCACCAGCTTGATTATTTTCAGGTTTTGGATTACACAGTTATATAGAGAGGTTACTTTTAGCCCTATTTCTCTCTTTGGGTTTAGACCACCATATCTAAGGGTGTTCCTAAACAAGGGTGTACTCATCTGTGCCTGAGACTAAAAGGCAACTGTAAAAATACATGCAAAATTATCACGCAAAAGAGAAAGAAAATCACTGAGAGAGAGCTTTCCAAAACATTCTTCCTTTAAACACAGAAAAGTCCAAAGATTCTGCTTAAGATGAGTTGTTACTGGATTTTTGGAACAGACCTATTCACTTTGGACATCCTTCTCCTGTTACTGTAATAGTTTACCTACTGAACTACATACTACTGAACTATACTACTACCAATGTATAACGCATTTACCTTTAGACTGGAAATTCTCAGTTGTGACATTCACCTTCATTAAGCATTTTCAAAGTCATTACCAATTCCTCCCACAAGAACTTTTTTAAAATACAAGAAGAAAGTCAGACAGACTTGACCTTAATGAAAACATTTCTGGTTATTTTTTTAAGTTTCTCCATATTGCAGCTTAATATTGTATGCAGTGGGTTCTGTAGAAATATATTTGTTCCAAAAAATGTAAGTTAGAGTTAGAGTTCCTAGTCTTTTTATCTCCTTAAAAGGGCAAGTTTATTTCCTAGTATGTTTTTGAAAACGCTCATTAAGAGGAGCTCTGTGGGGCTCAAACAGGGCCTTTCCAAAGTTCAAGCAAAGAGGTAAGACTTTTTTCCATCATTTGTATCCTTTTAATAATTTAAGAAAAATAAGGAAAGAAGCTAAGGCTTCAGATTTACAATACGTGGATTGAAAAATTATGTCACATCAAATCCTATATATTAATGTTGTAGGGAGGGTTCTGTCATAGCATTTGGCAGGAGTAACACAGGTCATATTAGAACCTTACAATTATATCTTTAAAATTACTGCTTCAGAAACAGCAAGGGACAACTGGAGTCTCTTAGATTTCTTTTGGATAAGTGAGAAAATCCAGTGTCTGGCAAGAAAAGGGACACCTGTCATTTGGTGGAAAAGTGGAACATGTGAAAAGTAGCCTCAAAATTTAGTCTTTTTTTTCCCCCTTCTCTGAAAAATAGGACACAACTAATCCCACAAACTTGTAATTGTAATACTGTAGTACCTACCTAGTAGACATCCTTTCCCTGGAAATCATGGTGGCTATCACAATAAAAATCCGTAAGAATCAACACAAAACAAATGCTGTTTTATGAAAATTAATGAACAGTGGTAAAACAAAAGGGGTATATTTTTGTTTTATTGGTTTAGAAACTAAAAATAAGATACTGAGATGTCTCTACTCATGAAAGATGATTATCTTTGTATTCAAACTCTGCTGAAGTCTAAGTATTCTTCCTCCCCATGGTCTTTGGATCACGCTGTATACATACACCCAGAACAAGAATTGGGATCAAATTTAAATTCAGATAGAACTCCAAGTGTAGAGTTCCTCTCCACTTCCAACTCACTTCACAACTGAGAGTTTCTCCATTCCCAGCCCTTCATAACAACACTCCTACACTACCTGCTTTTCCAACTGCCTGCTACATCTCCCTATTCTTTGTGCCTCCCAGCATACTGGAGACTCAGCACTTTGTACCTCCCGTCCCACTGTGTTGCAGGAGAGCCTTGTCTGCAGAGACCCTCTAAAAGATGTGGCCTGATGAAAATGTTTGAATATTTTGCTGCCTTGCACAGGAAGAAGTTGCCCAGCCAAAATGAAAAGAAGTACCCAAGAAGTCTTTTCATACTTAGGCTTTGTGCACATAAGCACTGCCTTTTTCTTGACTGCTCTAGTCACTGCTAGCGTGATAAAATGGAAGGCAACAGGAGGAAATTCTATTTACTCGCAGAATCCATATCTAGTACTTTGCATGACACACAGCTCTGAAAAAATCCAGCACAGTGAAGAAGTCACAGAAAGGAACAAAAGACAAATTTTTAGAGGCACCAAACAGGATTGCAAAATACAGAGATGAGGAGGTGCTCCAGGCTTACAATTGCCTGACTTAATGCAGGAACAAAAATATTGTAACAGACTGATATGGAAACCTTATAAAACTGGGGCTTGGATTTGGTTTAGATAGTTTCAAATCATTCCACTTTAAGGTTTGCTATTATTGCTTCAAAATGCAGGAATACACTAGAAATATTAGCAGGGAGGCTTTCCAGTTCAGGAGGCTTCTACTGCCAATCTCAACTGAAACACTGAAAAGAAAGTTGAGAGGAAAAAGCATGAGGAAAACATGTAAAAATAATATTTCACTCTCTGAAAAGTATGTGGTTCAAGCTTTTTTCTAACAACAAAATTCAGGGACACTACAGGTAAACTTGATTTTCCCAGCTCTAGTACTACACAGAGACAATCTAAGAGCAGATCATGTTTTACTTTAAAAACCAAAACTACTGTGATAAATTCTACATCATACAATTTGAAAAGACAACACATTCCTTCTAAAGGATACTATTGAGCCACACAAAATCCTGATGCAAAAGCCCAGATCCTTTGTAAATTCACAAACTACCCACGCATAACAAAAACAAAGAAGTTCTTATAAGTCAGCATCAGGCATTAGAAGGATCAATGAATAGTTCCTTAACGCGGAAAAATACCACAGCTATGATATGGAAATTATCCAAGAAATACTAGAATCTGCTTGAACGAGGGATGGGTGCTGCATCCAGGCTGCAAGGCTATTCCAGCCTCCTTAATCTAACAAAAGTGTGTCTACTAAATGTTGCCCAATAAATACTCAGCTCTGCAGCCCAGTTTCTTTCTTTTCAGTTGGTCACTTTGCTCCCTGGACTCTGTGCTACAAGGTGTATCTGAAATAACATGGGTTCATGGGGTTCCCTGAACCAAGGTCGCAGTTGAAGCAGGCTCCTGGCAGTGAGGAAAGCAACACCAGGAGTCTAGAAAGCGATCCCCAAAGGATTGGTACCCTACCTCTGTCTTCACAAAGGCTCTGTCTGAGAGCAATGGAGGCCTGTGCCCTAAGGCGTCAGCGGGTTTTACTCAGTTGTGGTTGGAGCAGGAAAAAGACAAAAAGCAAGCTAGAGAGAACCTTGGCACTAATTCTTCCCTTGCAAAATCCTTCAACTGAAGGGCATGGATACAAAAAGCTAAAATAAATGAAATATCCTTCTTTTTTTTTTTTTTTTTTTTCTATTTTAGCATTTGAATGAGACTGCATTAGAACAGGTGCTGAGCGAAAATTAGCATAGCCCTGAAGAAAGACCTTATCTTCGGTTCAGCATTTAGGAAATCTAGGCCAGTCCTTAATGTACAGATGAAGATCCCTCATGCCTAATAGCAATTTACATGATGAATTCATCGACTTTAATGTTCACAACATCAGTGCTTTGAAGTGTTAAACTTTTACAACAATCACTTAAGCGTGGTGGGAAACAAAATAGCATCCTGAAACTGCTCTAAAGGTAAAAACTGAAGTGTTTTAATGAATTCACACAGAGACATGCTGCCTTCTTTTGGTGCCAGGGCAGCTTAATGACCTGTGCAAGCTAAAGCGATCCTGGTGTTTGAGGTGGTGCGGGGATACTAAATCCAGGCTCTTCCACAGCCAATTCATAACTCTGAGGAAGGTGGGCAGCAGTCTCATGTATTTTACTGTGTATCAGATTCAAATAGTGTCACGAAAGACCCAGCCTAACTTAAAAAGTTTCCCTGACACTGATATGTCCTCTTAAAAGTTGAACAACAGGCAGTGCAGGGGTTAATACCACTCTGCCATTCTAATTCTTGATTAATTTCTGTATAAAATGTTACTGTTATCAACAATTAGACTGAGCATCATGGTCTGAAAAGGCTGTAAACTAAAATGATTTTGTCTAAGGAATTTTTTAATGACCTAGCAAAATCAATTTGAGTACCATAGAGGTCAGCATTACATGATATAACAGAAATGTTAAACCTGAATAAAAAAATCCCATGGAAACAAGAATCAAAGTTGTTTTGCAAGCAATGCATTTTTCTTACTGCAGGCATAATAGCTACCCTTAGGGTTTAGAGATTTTAGTTGATTTAGAAAAGGAGAAGTAAAAAGAACAAACAGAGAGGCAGAAAGTCACTTGTGCTTTTGCCTTAAAGAACCAGATTAATGATGTGCAGTGAACAATGAAATGAAAACATTCAGTTTCATCGAAAATGCTACTTATTAGCTAGTAGAGTTAGGCAAAAGTGTGATAATTTTCAAGATTTCAAAGTGAATAGAGAGTAAAAATATCCAATACTTTTCATGGTGTTTTTCCTTTGTTTTGGATCAACTAAGGCATTTCATTTTCCTACTTTCACATATTCACATTTGGACTTGCTGGCTTTTATTGTAAAACAATTTTAAAAATAAATGGTTTTACAGACTCCTACTTCTTCCTTTCCATAGACCTGTCACCTCATTTTTCATTTTTAAAATATCAGGTGGGACACTTCAGCAACCTAAAAATATCTTTTTTTTTTTTTTTTTAAGTAAGAAGGAAATTTTGTTAGAATGGAGTTACCCTTTTCAGAGTTGCAGCTGAAAAAAAATAAACTTATAAAGCTATTTTTAAAATACAAAAACTACTGCTGAAGAATTTCTGAGGAAACCTGCAGTAGATCATGACAAAAATAGAATATGTGCCACCATAGTAGTTTATATACCACTGACTAAAAAAAACCTTCTAAATAAGACATTGAGATTCTATTAATGGTTTATCATTGAATGCCTGCTTAAAAAAAATATTACCACTTATTGTATGGATCCATTTACGTCTTTTTCAAATTCAGTTGTATTACACTAATTCTTACCTGCTCTCTATCTTCTGTAGCATTCTTGTCAAGAGTGCAAAAACAGCTCTTCTGACTTTATATTTTCCATGCTTTTCTACTTATAGAGGGCAAACATTTGAATCCCATCAGTACAGCAAATACTCTTTTTGCTATTTGTGGATGTACTGCCACTTAATAGTATACTGAATGTTTTGTGAGAGGGAGAAAGAAGAGAACAGTAAACTTCAGAAAGTTACTAAGTTGAAAACCATTCTTAAGAGGATTAATTCATTCTGAATATGATCTTAAGACTAAAGAGAATGATGTAAATATAATCTATGTATACACTTTCAAATCATGAAAAAAGGCAGTCAGAATCTAGACTAACGATGCCCGTAGGGAACAGGTCAAGGATGCATCTTGAACCATGTTCTGTCTCCAGCAAAAAGCAGATGTCCAAGAAAGACTATAAAGCACAGGCCACATACAAATAAAATACTCCCTGAATACTTTCCCAGCTTTGAGTCATTTAAAGATCATAATTTTTGTTTTCATCTCTGTTTAGTGTTTTCATCTCTATAGACATAACTTGCTTTGATTTCAAGGTATCATCTCAGAACTAGTAATTTTATATGTAAGGCTACAATTGTGTTTTCTCCGTTATATCACCTTACACTTATATTGAATTTCATCTATCATTTTAACCTGGTCATAGTCCCATAAGGTCCTCCTTCAGTTCTTCCCAATAAGCTTTTTTGCTGCCTTGTATGCTTTAACATAATAAGCAAAATTAATCATAACGTTGTCAAGTACTTTTCTGGGCCATCTAGATATATGCTGAATAACACAGTTCCTTACAGAACCTCGCTGGTAACTTCTCTCTGACAAGATTTGCACCAAATCTATTTCCTACCTTATGGCAATTTATATAAAGGGAAAGACATTCCTTGTTATTTCACTGCTTCTTCATTTCGTTTTTTTTTTTTTTTTTTTTTTATGTTAGACCTTGTGAACTGCCTTTTGGAAATCCAAGTGGTATGTTGCAAGTGGAGTCTACCAGCTCTATGTCCACATGTTGATGTGGAAGTTTGTGAGGCAGATCTTTTTAAAATTATTTTTATTTTCAGCAAAAGCCAACTTCACATCTCCCAAGTGAACCATGAACCACCTAATTCTGTTCATCATGACCTCTCTTTTTGTTTTACCTGGTACAGACATCACATTTATCATCCTGTAGTTTCCATGTTCTCTTCTAGAATCCAGTAAAAGACTGGCATCACATTTGCCATCTTCGAGGCTTCTGGC
The DNA here is from genome assembly GCA_027574665.1 of Rhynochetos jubatus. Classification (NCBI taxonomy): domain Eukaryota; kingdom Metazoa; phylum Chordata; class Aves; order Eurypygiformes; family Rhynochetidae; genus Rhynochetos; species Rhynochetos jubatus. The sequence continues at coordinate 35,251,467 of CM050653.1, forward strand.
AGTTTTAGACAAGAGCCTACATACCACAGCTCACTTCCGTTGTTTTGACTTCCATTAGCACTTTTAGGTTAACACTTGGTCCTGTCTCCTTGTTACCTCTTAATTCAACAATTTGTTCCATAACCTCTTATTATAGACATTTCCATTTCAGACTACAGCCCCTAATGTGCCCCTGACCAAGACAGGTTCAGCTCTGATCTCTCTGCCACACTGAGGGTGAGTGCATTCCACAGCTTCCTTATGCCTTTAAAAGGTTGTTTCCTATGTAAACTGGAGAAGCTCCCATTGAAATCGGTGAAACCTTATATAAGTCTGTACATATAATCACCAAGACCCAGTCTGAACTCCAGAATTGTGGGGTTTGCTGCTTACAAGACCATGGAATCAAAGAATCATAGAATGGTTTGGGTTGGAGGGGACCTTAAAAATCATCTGGTCCCGGCAGGGACACCTTCCACTAGACCAGGTTGCTCAAAGCCTCATCCAGCCTGGCCTTGGACACTGCCAGGGATGGGGCATCCACAGCTTCTCTGGGCAAACCTGTTCCAGGGCTTCACCATCCTCTCCTTGAAGAATCTATTCCTGATATCCAATCTAAATCTAATCTACTATCTGATCTACTTTCAATTGAAACCCGTTACCCCTTGTCCTGTCACTACAGCCCCTTGTTAAAAGCCCCTCCACCCCCACCCCCCCCCTCAGCTTCCTTGTAGCCCCCTTCAGGTACTGGAAGGTGTTATAAGGTCTCCCTGGAGCCTTCTCTTCTCCAGAATGAACAAGCCCAATTCTCTCAGCCTGTCCCCATGGCAGAGGTGCTCCAGCTCTCCAATCGTCTTTGTGGCCTCCTCTGGACTCGCTCCAACCGGTTGATATCCTTCTTATGCTGAGGGCTCCAGAGCTGGACACAGCACTCCAGGTGGGGTCTCACGAGAGCAGAGTAGAGGGGGAGGATCGCCTCCCTCGATCTGCTGGCCATGCTTGTCTGGATACAGCACAGGATACAGTTGGCTTTCTGGGCTGTCAGCACACATGGCCAGCTCATGGCCAGCTTTTCATCCACCAGTACCCCCAAGTCCTTCTCCTCAGAGCTGCTCTCGATCCATCCTCCTCCACCCAGTGTGTACTGGTGTTTGGGATTGCCCCAAGCCGTGTGCAGAATGTTGCACTTGGCTTTGTTGCTCTCCATGCAGCTGGCACAGGCCCACCCCTCCAGCCTGTCCAGGTCCCTCTGGATGGCATCCCTTCCCTCCACCATATCGACCGCACCACACAGCTTGCTGTCGTCAGCAACTTACTGGGGGTACACTCGATCCCACTGTCCATACCACATTACAGCAACCCTATAAATCTTTGTTGGCATGAGAGTTTGTGTCCATGTAGATCACACCATGCCTCTCACAGCACTGATCCCATTTTCTTCAGGTGTAAGTAGGACCTAAATGGAAGATAGCTACATATGCAGTGTACAGGCATAGAAAGGGAAAGGAGACAAAGAGACATAATCACCAGTATTGTGTAACTTCAGGTATTTTTAACCACTATACAGATATCCAAATCCCTTTTGATTCTGAGCCTTGACCTGAGTTCTTGACCTCTCTGACTTGCAGTACCAATGAATTCGATAGATCATTTCTTGAATGAAAATGTGACGGATGGCCAGAAGCGTTACTAAGCATAATACTCTCATCAGCTATAATTCAATAGCTACAGTCCTGCTGTTTAACCATTAACATCATCTCTATTTCTATTATACAGGTATTTAGCAGCAACATTTCTCTTCAGCAAGGCTAAAACACAAAAGGACTGACTTTTGAACATGACTTCTTAGAATATTTCGCTGGAAATCCCTAGTTCCTTATAGCACCTGCAGGTCTCAGTACTCCTTTTGACTTTCCCTTTTTTTCCTAAATCTAACTTTGCCTTCCCACAGGGGATATATTTCATCCTCATTTTATTAATTTTGCTTTTATACAATCCATTACCTTGCTTTCAGTCAATTATCAACTGGCTTTCTATATTTCTTAGTGTGTAAGTCAATGCAGATGAAATGTTACCAAAAAGATCTAAAAAATAGACACATATGCAACTAAAGGAATGAACAAGGTCTCTAACGGAAAGGGCCATTTGACAGATGCTTTTGTAAAGACCAGAATTTGACCACGCTGATACTATAATATAGGTACAGCTGCTATCTTGTGACTTTTAATACAGAAATGAGCACATGAATTAATTTGCTTGATCATACTGGTTCAATCTAAGGATACCTGCAATAATTTACATAATTCCTATCTCCTCTCTTTCTGTAGGCAATTTAGGACAATGTGTAATGCTTTTAATCAGTCTTTTATTAGTATCCTAAAAATGAAATCTTCCAAAAACAGGTTGTGAAGCAATATAAACTCATGTACAATTAGCTCAGTTTAAAAATGTTTTCTCCTAATGGGATTATGTTCTGTAAATGATCTTGTTGCTATGGAAACTACCACAAAAACCGCACCATGTTTTCAGTTCAATAGCAACTATTGCACCTGTGTACCAGTCTTTCTTCCTGTGGTTTATGTTTTTGCTTTACAGACATTAGTGTGGAAGCAAAAGCAAAAACTGTGACCCAGAAAAGTTCAGGCATTTTTTCAGCTACACTTGCAGGTAGCATTGTTAATCGTACTTCTCCCATATCTTTTATTGGAATTCAGTTTAAATAATCTTTATTCCTCAAGCTGAAAACAAACAAGCAAACAAACAAACAAACACACACACCACAACTGGGGGGTGAGGGGGCGGGGGAGTGTGTGTATGTATCTGCAGAGAAAGTAGAAAAGCACACAGCTTAATTTTCATGGCATCCTAGCAAAATTACTAGATAAATTGCACAATTATTATAAATTATCTTATTGTTTAAAAAAGGCAGCAGGAGGCTGTGACTTGTATCAGCAATAGACAGCAATGAACCATTCTGTGTGGCCACATACCTATCTTTAAAAAACAATCATATGAAAAGCCTCTCTCAAGCTTCTCCTTTCCATTCAATCCAAGGAGGCATCAGAGAGCATGGTATCATTTATTTGTCCTGTATTCCCTTGAGAGTTGATGCTGGAAACATGAGAATAAGGAAGTATTTTTAATAGTATCCAAAATAAGATGAGGTAAGAATAGCTCATTTTTACTTGTAACTGTGTTACTGAGTTGTATCTGGAGTCAGATACACTGATAGAAGTGAATGTAAAGTGGAATTTACCACTGGACACATGTAAATCCATTTCCCCACCCAATCTTTTCATTATAGCCTCACTGAAAAGTAAAAAGCAACAAACAGCTTCCATTCCCTCCTGAAGGAATAGAAGTTGCTACATTTCTAATTTTGAGGGGCAGACACAACAGTGATAGATGCTGAGTTTGAACACAGATAACACTGGGTTCTGTTCCTCCAACACCCATTATCATTTCTGCCTTATCAAAACCTTATCATTCACATACTGCTTCAAGAGGAAAACTATCATCTTTGATTTTGTAGAAAAGTAGACATAAATCAACATGCTATTTGCAAACTGAAGACAATCAACAAGGTGCACAACAACTTCTTCAAAAGGCATCCTATACAAAACAAGGGCAAAAGCAGCATCTGATGAAGTCTGAAGAGGAAGGGCTTTGTTGAGCAAAGAATGACCAGCCTATTTGGAGAAGAACAGGGGAAAAAGACACTACAGGATGTTCCCCAGTGGATTACTGCATGGCCCACTGTATGAAAGAGAACTGATGGATTCAATCTGGTTTATAAAGATATTTATCTGTGACTGCTGAGAGCCTGAAAGTAAAAGCCTATTACCAGTGTGTCTTCTCAGCAAGAGTCACACCTAAACACAATTTCCTCATACTCCTTTCTCCACGCACAACATAGTCCTTCCCCCATCTCCAGAGTTACTGTTGAAGCACCAGGAGTGCAGGAAAGGAGTCCTGTTAGACAAGCAGTCAGGGAAGCAGTGCAAGAACTCTGTCTTTCCCTATACCTGCTCCACACTTCCTTCACTGAGCTGTGTCACATAGTAAGGTGGTTTTGTTCTGTTCTTCAGTGAAAAGATCCAAAGGCTTGCTATGAAATAAATCTTTTGGAATATGGGTTATCAGGGATGTCCAAACTGCACAAGAAACCCTTCGGTATCTGTATTTCTTGGACTAGGCTGTTATTCTTTCAGTGCTACTACCTTCCTATTCTTTTTAGTTGGTGTTAAGAAGAGATGAAACATCTTCAGTTTATGGCAATGGATTTTGACTAAACAACAAAGTGTCTACCCCAGACTTCGTTTGTCTTCTGGATAACTTCATTCACCTGTGTTGCTGTGTCCTCTCTGGCCTGCCCTACAAGCTCTTCTGGGTACCTGTGTTTCTATTTTGCATGGCATAATAAAATCCTGGGCACACATGGAACTTCCACATACTACCAATATAAAATTAACCAGCATGTTGGATTTTCAGGAAGTGTTCCCAGTCTCACAGGAATAATTTGTTCTTCTGTGTGAGGAGATATAAACACCAGCCATTCTTCCCTTTCTTTTATGTCATTCAGGTTATGTTGCTCTGCTGCACAGAGTACATTCCCTTTGCCATGAACATAAACAAACATGTGGCTTGATGAAAAGTGGTAAAACAAGCTACCGGACCAATGTCCCTCAACTTGAATACAGATAATTAAGGCCTACCACCAAAAAGGAACAGGAATAGAAGTAGAGATACATGAATACCTGCTTTTTTGTTCACTTCTCTTCTTGTAAAGCTGATGAAAAAGGTGCATCCTGTTACCTGGAATATTATCTACTTTTTTTTTTTTTTTACTATATGTGAGAAGTAAACCAAAGAATGGTTCTAAACTAAGATCTCAGACTTGAATAGCCTGAGCTCTCTGCAGTTCTTCATCTGCTGACTGAGGACCAGTGTTGAATTGTACAAAAATGAAAAATTATTATGAGAAATAATGTATGCAGGTAGCCACCCACTTTGGCGTACTAGTCAGATGCAGGCAAAATCATCAAATGACACTATAAGAGTGTGAACAGTTTTTCTCATAAAACACGATCCCTATTGATCAACATGCACTTCTCTACACTAATACAGAATAATTGCATGAGACGGCAAAGTGCTCAGGCACACAACCCACTGATATATGAGCAATGGTCATCAGCTCCACAGTGGCATTCATTAGGACAGACAGAAAATTATTGTTGCCAGGGATTATTGCTCAGTCATTCACCAGGTTTTCAGACAATGGCAAATGGGGGATATTTTCTGACTGCCAACTTTTTCCAAAGAAATGAAATAGGAAAAAATGACAAAGCAGTTCAGGACTAAGTGAAACTCTACATGTTGGGGTCATTAAGTTTTCATTCTGTGCATTAAACATTAACAGTTAAACTAGCATGCAAACAGTGATGAATAGAAGAAAAATTGTTTTAACAGATTTTATTTAATTCTGAGACAGGACTATTTTTCCTGAAATATTTTATTTAGCAGTTCTTGATAGTCTCTTAAGTTATCAAATACCAAATGCTAATTAGATCATAAGACTTAACTAGCTGGACTGAAATGCCAAAAAAAAAAAAAAAAGGTTATTTAACCATCAAAGGAATAACAGTTCCACTCTGAAGAGAGCTCTTGTTTACTTTGCTCAAGCTAGATCAAACTGTAGTGATTCTTGAATACAAAACACTTCAAGATCAATATTCACAGTCATGTAAGTATCAGAAAACCCAGGCTTTACTCTAAGCATTTCCCAGGACTTACAAGTAAACCCTCAGTTCATTGCTCAGTCCTGACCTACTCCCATTTTCATATATATTAAAGAACATACATTGGACTTTAAATCTCTCCATGGCAGAGATGATGTTCCAGTATCCCACAGCCAGCACTGTCACCACTAACTTCCAGCAACCCGCCTGCAGCCCACGTGTAGCCAGGAGTTGAAGATAGTCCCCCGCTCGAACAGAAAGGCTGTCCTTGGAAATAAATTGCTTACGGCACAACGCAATTGAATCTATTTCTGAGGTTAATCTGTAATGACACAAATGGCTGTTTTCGCCTGTGCACTCACTGTGTTAAGTGCTGATCTTCCTTGGGAGAAGTAAGCGAATCCTGCTGACTCACTGGTGCAAGCGAGTGATTGGAAGAAAGATTGGGAATGACCCTGAAAAATGAAAGCCTAGGCAGAATGGCCCTCAAGGATGCAAACCCAGGGACATACCTGGAGGCAGAATTTGCTTCCTAATATTTATAAATTCTTTTGTAAGTGAAGACTCACTTCATAACAGAAGATTAGCTCTGACAATCTGTAAAACACATTGGCTATATTAAGAGCAGTCTGAGAAAACTTGCAGGTAGGTGTCTGTGAGCCTGTACAATCTATCTAGAAGATAGACACTAATAGTTTGGAATGAGCACAGGAAGTAACAGTATCGTTTGGGGGCTGCAGGGAACTAGAGAAGTTAGTACAGAAGAGTGAGAAATAGGTGCCAGAAGAAAAGTTCAGTATTAGCCCTACAAGTTCTGCACTGACCCCTTTTTGATAAGCTCTTGATCCAGTTTGCTCCAAATTCAAATTATTTGGTCATTATTTTTAAATGAAGCTCTTTCAGAGAAAAGGCACTTTCATTTCCCAGCCATGAAAAAAAATAGTAAGATGTGCCAAAAACACAGGGTAGACCTATGTGAAACATTTCTTCTACAGGAACTACATCATGTGGAACCTGATCAGAAAGCTAAACTACTGATGTCATTGTGGACTGTCATAATTGACCCCAATGATGCACTCTCAATCTCATAAAAGCAAGCAGAAAATAAAAATATTTCCACATGTATTTTAATTTTAGAAGCACTGGAATGTGAGAAAATTGTTCTCTAGAGACAGACCAACACATTGCCACTTTTCCTATTCTGTGACCTTTCTTTCTTATATCAGGACCAACTCTAAATTCCTCTTTCAAGACAAAAATTGACCATGATCTTGATTAAAATAAAAGCAAAACTTTATTCATGAAATGCCGAAATTTTAAAAATAATTAAAAAAAAAAAAAGTTCTCATAGCATCTCAGAAAAATCCTAAAAAACTTCAGCCGTTTGTCATGAAGACCAAAGGCAAATGTAGGCATGTGCCTGAGCTCTGTTTTCCAGTGTCCCAGTGGAAGTCTGAACTTCAGAACCCATCATCAAAACCAAACATCAGGCCGTTGACAATTCTGAGATTGATCTCTTTTGGTCTCTCTTGATAAAACTCCTTGAATTCTGTACAGATCATGGAATATTTATACCCAGTGGAACAGATTATTCCACAGCCCAGTGCTGGTGACTCTGGCCTGGAATATAGGAAAGTGTTTCTAATTTCCTGTCCCAGTGACAGCATACTTCCTTACACCATGTAGAAAAGCATGCAGCCTACCTGTATGTGCCTATGACCTCTCCTTTCTTTCTGATCTACCTCCTTCAGACACAACTTTCCCATCTCCTTACTTTGATATGAAAGAAATGCCTTGCAAACAACAGTAGGAACATTCCTATATTGGGGGGGGGGGGGAAGTCAATTTAAAGTTTTCCACTGGGAGTCCCTGATGTCAGAAAAATCTTTACCATCTGTAAAAATGGTCCCATGACACCTGTTTACAATCCTCCAGGGAAAAAATTATCAGTATGAGCAAAATCTCAGCTCTGCCCAAACCTGCCTTCCAAGAAATGTGGAATATGGGTCTTCAGAAAAGATGCATTGTAAGCAGGGACAAACAACAGACAGGCACATGTTCTCTCAAAAAAAGAAAAAAACAGAAAGTTTATTTGTCATTCTGCATCCCTGAATCCTATCAGCGGTTCCTCTGTGTGCTACACACCGCCACTCCATCACTTCTGCAACGTGTCTTGGAGGTCTTGAATCATCTCTGATGGACGTCTGCACGCACCTGCCGAGCCCCTGACAGAACGATCTGCTCATGATTAATGCCAACCGCTTAGAAATCATTCGGCTCCAACAAACTGTTTGATGTGTTTGATAGGAACTGAGAGGAGAAAATAGTAATTTAATAATACACGTCAGGCTAACATCTTTTTGCTAGCAAAACTTGTGTTTTTATCATACCTGTTCCTGAATGAAAATGAACTAATGCTCCAGTCTAAAGTGATGTTTCAGTAATGGATGAAGTGGTTCCAATTGTATGGAGAGGCATTGCAGGAGCCAACACAAAGGGTTTCTTCCCTTTGTGGCTTTAGGCTGTTAAGAGCAACTCATCCTGCTTATCACGTTGGTGCACCAACAAGCAGGGCAGTACCTCATGCATGACAGCTGCTCTCAGTACCGGCTGAAGTCCCTCCAGGACAGTGAAGAAATCCTTCTGCCCTGTGGTAATTTCCCTACAGGTAACACCACAGGAGCCAGGAGCCCCTGCTTGGGTAGAGGTGTTTTAGCAACTGATGGAGATACAATGATCAACACCAGACCTCCGTGTGGCACAGCATTTCCTCTTGCTCTGACCTTCTCCATGAAGGGATGATGCCACCCTGCCCACCTTGGCATCTTGCTTGGTAAGCAAAGGAGTGAGGAATCATTAGAGGAGGTCACAGCCCATCACCTGAAGCAGCTCACCACTCTCTTAGCTGCTGCTGACCTGCCCCCATCTCTGCTAATCACACACCCATCCAAATGCTGATGGCAACACCAGATTTGGGAGGTTTTTTGCTATGCAAGCCCAGTCAGCAAGGTGCATTGTCTTTTTGCACACATCCTGCATGAAGAAAAGAGAAAGTATAAGGCTACTTTTATCATTCACGTTCCATCACACATATTGGCATGAACTGAATGTAATAAAATACAGAGTTCGCCTGCTTTCTACTCCCTTTCCATCCAAAGCCTCTCCCTGTAAGGTGACAAAAAACCCCAGCCCCAAACCAAAACATTCCAGTTTTCCAATAACATAGGCTTTTCTGTGTATAAAAACCCTACAGTGCTCTGAGTAGCTGTTTTTTTAAAACCTCCAAACCTACAGTTTTCCAGGAGTTCTAATACATGACAAAGGATGAAGACCTCAGATATGAAGAGATAATTGCTTCAGTCCCTTTGTGTCAATCACCGCTGGTTTCTACTGAAGAAGGGGCAACTCTTCTGCCATGTAGGAAAACAACAAAACTGGGTTGTTGTTCTCTCAGTGCTTTCTACCAGGACTGTAACTAATAAAACCATCCTGATCAGCATCCAGAAAGAGTGGGGACCTGTGAAGTTTTCCAAGGCAGCAGATTATATGGATGTGTTATGTGGATGCATGAATACAGCATGGTTCAGAAAACCCACAACTGTATGTTTTCCTTACCAAAATCTATATGGGTATCTACTTATTATAGAAATTTCAAAAATGGTTACATCTGTGACTAGAAAATGTGGAAGTATCGCTAACACTGTTGTAGGGAAACAAAATGCATTCTCTATAATAGCAAGGTACTAAAGCCATTTTGGTGCAAGTCTAGAACTCCAGTGTGACTCACTCACTTTTGTCATTTTTTTTCCAAGTCTAATATATTCCTTCACATTAGTGTTTCTGTCCATCTAGCAAAAGGAAATAAAAAACCAAACAAGATTCAAAACAGAAGGGACCATTTGTAGGCCTCACTAATGGAAAAGTCTGAAATATTAACCACATTACTAGCATTTTTTAAAATTAAAAAAAACCAAACAAAAACAAACTACAAAACCCAACCAGAACAATATTACAGAGGAGTGCACATGACATTAAAGTGGTTTTGCCATTTGAAAGTCATGAAGAGTGCTGAGGTGATGAACATCTGCATTTGGTGGCACCTGTTCAACCCTGGTAGCCCAAATTCCACTAAAAAGTAAAATTGAGGCTCAGATGCTCTCCAGCTGAGCACTTCTGTCATTTTGTCTTGAGGAGGGGAAGGAACCAAAACCCAAGTACTTACAAAGCCTTTCACAGTTACTACTTCATCTTCCCAATGAGCAATAACAGATGTTGAACTGACATTAACCAAAGATAACAGAGAAGGCCTGGCCAATGCCACATTTTCTCAGAGAACTTGTATTGTGGTTAAGATATTGCTTTCCTCAAGCTGACACAACAACATCAGCTTTACCCATGCTGCAACATCACTGAGCCCACCACGGGTTATAAAAACCACTCAAAAAGTTGGGCAAATACATAAAAGGTTATGTCTACAACATGCTCAGCACTGCTGCAGCTACACGTCCATCAACTCTAATGGTAGTTTGTTTAAAGCTAGTTGAACCAGGAATTGCAGTCCCGTCCTTGTCTGCAGCATGCATAGACTCTCCACCTTAAAACTAATCTCAAGCTCTCCATTTCATCTTCTTTTCATATCTGCTCCAGTTTTAGTATTTAACCTTTCCAGACTCCTTTCTTTTATTTTGGGGGGATGTTCTTATTAAGAGGGTCACCTTTTTTTTTTTTTAAATTCATTATTTCATGGACTTTAAATGTTATTTGTCTTCTCTGGGTTGGAATTGTAGCGTAAGTAACACCCAGGGAAAGAAAGATGTTCAGTTCAAGGTCCCTGACTTGAGAGTGCCTTGGCTCCACCAGCGAAAGGAAGCTGCATTTGTAGATTAAGTACTTAACGGACCATTACCTGGAATGATTAAGCATCAACAGTAATACCACCTCATCTCACTCCAGAACCAGTTTTAAAGTTAAAATCTAGTTTTCTTCAAAAACTGGAAGCTGCATAACTTTGCTGACAATTTATACTGCAAAAGAAATAATACATGACAGGCAATTGTGAATTTTAAGTCCATAATTGCACTTAGGAGGCCTCAGTGATATCATATGAGAATGAATCTCAAGCAGCTATTAGTGAAAGCATCTTTTATTTTCTAAATGCCGCTGAAGCAGGACTTTTCATGTAAGCAATTGTTCCACATCAAATTTTAGTATGGGGCAGAACAGGCTGACCTACATTAAACTCCAGCAAAAACAGGGAAATATGTAGTTGCTTTGAGACAGCACATTCAGGAATTCAGTGGCATGACATAAGATCAGTAAATGCCAAGATATCGGGGGTCTGGCTGTATCTGCTAGAATGTCTAACTCAGCGATACATGTGCATTCAGTCAGTAAATCTAGAATAGATTTCCTGGCAAACTTTAAGGAAGTTTCTTCCTAAATGAAACCCTAGCCATGGGAGATCACATGCTAAGCTAAACCAGCTAGTATTATTGTAGATATTTTCAAAGTGACCATTTATAGCTGCAGGTGATGTTTGTCCTCTTGTTTCATGTAAGTGTCTAACAGTCTCTTGCGCCTGTGTTGGCTTTTGCTCATGACCAGACAACTGAGTTCTGCAGGGTCAACAGATGTCACATCTCTTTTTAGCACTTTCACACTGCATTATTTTTAATTTACTTTACTGTACCTTTCTTTCTGGACTGTCGGAAAAAAGGAAAAAAAGGAAAAAGATGCAGGATCCTCCTACTGTCTTAAGGCAGAAACAGGTGCACTTATAAGACCATTCTTTCCTCCTTGAGATAACATAAAAATGTCACTGGACTGAAGATACCTTTCCTATCACAGGTGCTTTGGACTGTGTTTTTCTGTCCAGAGAAAGCAAGTAAAGCTGAGTCTTTAGTAGGCAAAAGGAGTCATTTCAAGGTTCTCGCTTTGTAGAATACGTTGTTCTGATTTAGCTAGCTGCTGTAAGATCCTGCTGTTGTACTGCAAGTTGCCCTCCAGCTTTTTAATACATCACAGACTACGCAGTGCTAAAAGCCAACAAAAGCACTACTTTCAACTACTTCCCTACTAAATTATGCATATATTTTTAATGCCAATAACTTTGGGGGAACTTGCAAAAATATTGTGTGCTTATCTACATCATTGAGGCAAGGTTATATCTATTGATTATTATATAAAAAAATTAAAGTTTTCACGTTCCCTGCGTGTCTATCAGACTCAAAACAGATGTTATCTCGTGACTAATGCAGCTGCTGGTACTTCATATATGCAGGCATACTCAGAGAATCACCTGAAAAGAAATCCATTCCGTGGCAAACTTCTTTTTGAGTGTGGAAGAGCCATTCCTTGAGAAAGTACCCTTATACTCCTGGACTACTTATTTCACAGGAGATAAAAACAGGAATCCCTAATCCCTTCCACTCAACAGCACATTTGTATTACAAGCATCACGCTTATGGCAAACTTCTTCTAGCACAAATAGTTACAACTTATCTCTAGAGAAGGAGGGTGAAATAGGACAAGACACTGAAGATCAACACAGGGCTCAAGAACTGGCACCAGGAAAAAGATTTTGGATGTCCAATTCCTAGAGAGTATTCATAGGCACAGGACCCTTCTTGACAGACGGGTAATTCCCTGAGTATATGGTGTATCTGACCTTTAGGAATCAAGCCTAGCATGACTGATAAGATGAGCATTAGGCTTAGAGGAGAGGTGACAAGAACAGAAGAGATTTGAGTTGTAATCTTTGTGACTAGTTTAAGTGTACGGAAAACGGATGAGATAAACAAGGCTACAGCAATACAAGACTATCAGGAGGCAGGAAGAGGGATATTAGGGGAAATGAAAACTCTACAGGAGTGGAAATTGCCTCAAACTACATATTAGAAAATGCAGGCAAAATTGGACAGAGCAGATAATTTCCAGGATGGCAATTAAGACACTAAATTACAAATCCAGCAACAAATATTTTATACCTCTAAGTTTGTGATAGTAGCGGGAAAACGGTGAATTTAGGCTTTATTAGTTAATGAGGGAAAAGTTGTTTGGGTTCTATAGTCTGACTGCAAAGACAGAAGAGACATTGAAACAAATTCTGAAGGTAAAAACAATTAAAATATGTGCTAAATAGAAAAGGAAACGTAACCATACATGGCCGTAGACTGCACCAAACAATCTTATCTTCTTTGCTAATAAACCTGATTTTCTACACAAAGGGAATGCTATAGATCTCATTTATCTGGACTTAATTAAAGCATCTCACAGGGACACATGGAAAATTATGAAACTGGAGAAGATTATTAGTCCTATAGAATATTGTTTATAGAGAAGACAAGAATAGCAGTAAGGAAGGATGTCTTTGGCCAACCCTATTTCACATCTTCATTTACAACTTAGCTATAATAAGTAAGAGCATACTGATTTAATCCAGTAATGATGTAATGCTGACAAGCAGCTCAAAAAGCTAAGGAATCTAGCATTGTCTCAAAAGACCTGAATGACTGAAAAATGGATGCAACTGTGTTGAAAACAAATCTTTTGAAGTGCAAAGTCACAGATTTGACTAGTATCAATAATTTCAGCTAAAGGCTTGGGAGTTCATTCTATGAACATGAAAAGAAGTAGAAAGAAAGAAACGTAGCATGATGATCTACAAGCCACCGATGTATTGCTGTTGTCAGAAATGTAATCTTAAGATGCCTGACACAAGGCACTTCCTTGGGAGTTCAGGAAATAACGGTTCTGCTGAAACATCATCTGAAATACAGCTCTGGCCAAGCATGTTTAAGGAGTTTATACAAACCAGAATGTGCATGAGGAAGGATGACTAGGAAGGTGATCATAAAAATGAAAAATTTCTCTTATGAAAAGAAAGTGAAACAATTTGACTCATTCAGTGTAATGTATGTTACACTGTGGTTGGGCAAGTACAAGACACAGGAAAGAGAATAAGAATGCAAGATACATAAAGTTGTCACAAGCACAGATGGGTAGCCCACAAGGCTGGCACAATTAATACAAACTCCCTTATCAGACAGTGCAAGGTCTATTATATATTTCATTCCCTTTGGGTTCCCAGCACAGATTACCAGGGATTTGCAAGGAAGGAGCAGCCCCGCCAAAAGTGAGAAAGGTCATGCTATCAGAGCAACAATTTTCCAGTCTCCTACTAGGGTGCACCTAAGACTGGCACAGGAGCAGTTTCAGGATCAGGTGTCCATTTAGAAATCTACTCTACCCTACACTGTTTCCCTTCTTGTCCTTTGTGTGCAGCTGCTATTTGTAAACCCAGTAAGGATTCTTAAAAAAGGTATCAAAGCCAAAACCACATTTTTGAATCATTAAAAAAAAAGATTTAAAACCAAACAAGTAAAATGAAAACTTTCTGGGCTTTCTTACATTGATAAAGCTCGTTGTAGGGCCACAAAGATGCTCAGAGGGCTGGAGCACCTCTCCTATGTATAAGCTGGGCTTATTTAGCCTGGAGAAGAGAAGGCTCCAGGGAGACCTTATAACACCTTCCAGTGCCTGAAGGGGCCTACAAGGAAGTGGGGGAGGGGGGGAAGGGGAGAGGTGGGGGGGAAGGTTGTCTTTTTACAAGGGCCTGTAGTGACAGGACAAGGAGTAATGGATTTAAATTGAAAGTGGGTAAGAGTTAGATTAGATATCAGGAATAGATTCTCCCTGGAGAGGGTGGGGAGGCACTGGGACAGGTTGCCCAGAGAAGCTGTGGATGCCCCATCCCTGGAAGTGTTCAAGGCCAGGTTGGATGATGCTTTGAGCAACCTGGTCTAGTGGAGGGTGTCCCTGCCCATGACAACCCAAACCATTCCATGATTCTGTCCAGACACAGGCGAATATGCTCAATACATTGTGAGAAGGCAGCACATTGATAGGTTAACCCAAAGAATGGCCTGAGCGAAATCAGCCCCATCATTATACCTCATTCATGCTGTACCTTTGCTTTACTATTTATAATCTTGCATTTCTTTAAATGACAGCTGTCAAAAAGAAACCGAAACAGTCATGTGCCTGTTCTCAGTGGACAACTAAAAGCAAATACTCTACTCTCTGTGAGATTACAGCTGGTTAGACTCCACTAGAACATGTCACACATCTGCAAAACCTTGTAATTACTAATTAGACAATCAAGAAGATGACTGAGAGTGCCATTCACTGACACAGATTACCAGGAGATAAACGCTAACTCAGAAATAAAGTGAGACTTACCTGCAGAAACTGTGCATGTAGCCTAACAGCACAAATAAAGGAAAGCACAGGCCCTCAGGGAGCCTCCTGAGACTCTAGGCTAAGACTCAAAACTGCACTTTAGGAATGCCAGAAGCAGCAATCAGAGGGACTTTGGCATATTTGGCCCCATTTGGTGCCCCTCTCACTTGATCATTTGCTGCTGTTGCAATGCAGTGCCATTCAGTGCATTTGGGGGAAAAAGCAAAATAAAATCAGCCCACAATCTAGCAGACTACAGGGAAATTAAAGAACTAATTTTGAATTACCATGTTTACAAACAGCGGCCCAGTTTACAGAACTCTTCAGGGAGCTGAACTTTTAACGACAGTTTTAAATACAGTGAAATAGATTTCAGAAGGAAAAGCAATAGTTGTCCAGAGACTGTATGGTGTGGGTGGGAGCAAATGGCAGTCCTATAAAGAATGGAGCAGCTGCTGCCAGTTTGGCATAGTTATGCAGTATTTAGCATATATCACCCCTGAGGATGATTATCTTTCTGTCATGAGCATAAAAGACAGATAACTCATGAGCCAGTTGAATCTCTTTCTCATAAGCAGTAGGGAGGTAATGCACTGATAACTCTTTGGAGGTTAAATATATTTATTCTGTGGGAACAAGCTTTTATTATTATGGTATTTGAAAGGGACAGATAGTGTCAGAAATCCTGATTTTTCATTTCTCTGTCTGTTTGGGTTAAGCTTTTTATTATATCTGCATTATGCTTGCCACAGTAGAATACAAGAGTAATCCAGAAGAGGCAGTGGAGAGAAACACTGGATAAGCATATACATTTCTTTATTAGGCTTTACAGTGCAAGTACATGCACCTGTTTTCTCTGTGTAGATATGGGGATGAAAATTTGCCCAAAGAGGAGATAAGTAGTACAATTTTTAAGAGCTCTGTGTTTTGTTCTTGTGGTAAAATAGCAGCAAGCAAGAAATTTTGAGGTGGAAACCATGAAGTGATACAGTTTCCCTAAATCCTTTAAAAATCCTTTTTCTTTTTTCCCCTCTCCTACATTTCATAGCAATGTAGATTGCTGGAAGGCGTGACAGACAGTTTACACTATCATGACACCCTGACCATCCCACATTGAGCAACATTATCAGCTCAGCAGGGCCACTTCTAGGGGAAATAATTACTTCAGGACTTGATAATTGTAGACACAGTTCATATAACATATTAATTAGGAGATATTTAATTATTTTATGGAATTTTCAGAAGCCCAGGCCTTAAGGAATTTTTTTGTGAAATATGAGAAACTCTGAGCCAACTCTTCATTTATTAAGCTAAAGCAACTTCTTCCAACAGATGATGGGCAAAGTGCATTGTCAGAGAATTAGCCTGTATCAGGGATGCTGGAGCCTGTGTTTCAGACTCTTTGGCATAATCACACTGTTAACTTAAAACAATTTCCAAGAGAAGAACCTATACACAGTAACTCCACAGTGGAGAGAGTCCCACAGCTCCAAGCACCAGTGGTATGCTTTTCTTTTCATGGGTACTTCAAGTTTAGCTCCTAGTCCAATGGGACTCTTCCCTTGTTCTTTAAAGGATTTTAGCTTCCTAAATTGGGCACCTGAGTTGGATGGTAAAATTTAAAAAGGAATAAATGGAATTTAGCTGTAGCCTTCCTGTTCACAAGGGTGTGGTCTGTGTCATCAGAAGAAAGATCTACCCATTAATTAGTCACTGTTCCTTGTTATCATCTTAATCTAAAATTGCATTTTAAAAGAATAAATAGCAATACACAGATTCTTTACTCCTTGTATCTTACACAGCCTTCATAAGCTAGGTTAGTTTGACTCTTAATATAAGCAGATGTTGGGGGGGGGGTGAGGGGAGGGCAGGAAAGAGCAACTACTTTTCACAGAAATTGCCTCACTGCTGCTTTTGGGTAGAGAGCAAAGAAAGTACAGGGAGAGAACTTCCCCTTCACTTCTGTCCTTGTGCCTTATATACAGCAACATATATTGCAGTGCATTAAAAATTAAGAAATTAAATTGCTTGTATACTGAGCTGAAAAAAATCCCTTCTTAAAATTCTGATAGAAACTGATTAATCTGACTGCTGAAAAGCTTTTTCAACTTCAAGGCTCAGAAAGATTCGTCCATACAATGCACCACTGTCACTCAATCAAAGTTTTATAATCCACTTTTGAAAGCAATAATTTCCTAAATTCTGTGAAAAGATCAATCTTTTTCCTCTCAGAAGTTATAAATTATCCCTATTACAGCTTTTTTTTTTAATATTAAAAGACAGTTAATTATATTACTGAGAAATCAGATCAAATGGTACCATAAAAGGAAAGTAAAACAAAAGCAGTCTGAAAGATGGGCTGAATGCCTCACTGCAGCAGGGGAGTGGGGAAAAGCACCTTCTCACCAGCTACAGACAGATATGGCTTGAGAGGATACTATCCACAAAACCAGGATAAGTTGTTATCTGGGACTCAGATAGCTTTCATGAGCAAGTATATCTGCCTCAAGAGCTCACATTTCTATTCAGATTGTGACAATTTGCATTAATAAGCACATAAATAACAACTTGTCCAGAAATAAAAAAAAAGACACAGTCATTGATTTCATCAGTGCCTTTCCTGAATAGTTCCATCCTTTGCAGCTTCTGTAGCAGTTTTTTTAAGCAGTCCACTCCAGCCTTTCACAGTTTTGTGACCCCCAGCCTAGCACACTTACAGCACTGGTCTATTATTAGCTATGTCTGTGAAATGGGGATAATAATCTTTCCTTTTTCTGTTCTTAACCATGGTGTTTGACTGTAAAACACTCAAAGAAAAGGGTGTTTCTTGCTATTTGCGTACATGGTAGCTGGGCCTTTGTCTCATCGATCTTAACGTTCTGTGGGTTCCTGTCTCTCATTTCCCAGAAAGCTCTGACACCAAAAACTGTGTGACAAAATTAGAAAGAGCAAAACCAATGTCCTCAACAACTCTGTATTCAAAATCAGGTAAAAAAAAAAAAATCTACAGGAATTTACTTCCAATTATTTTGGGCAGTGTTACCTCCTCGTCAGCCATGGGACCCCAGCAGTGTAATATCAGGAGGTGAGAAGGGCAGTTTTGTACCACTGATCTAGAACATACACGTGATGCTTGCAAGACTCACCGAGGCACCAGTCAAAGAAGAAGAGGGTGGATAAAAGGGATAATAGCACTGCAGTAGGGCAAGAAGCAGCAATGAAAAGGGGAAATATGCAGCAGCTTAAAGTTTCTATCTGTCTCAGGAGACAAGAAAACTGTGTAACTTCTAATGCAGCAGAGACATTTCAAGATACCTATCATGTTCATGTTGCCACCCTAGGGAATCTTGAGGCTTTCACACACAGCTGACAGCCTGATGCAGAAAGACATTTCTGTTCAAGCAGATACTTAAGCATAAGCTTAATATCCCATGAAAAAAAATCCAAACAAAAAAAAAACCCCAAACCCCCGGTTTCTGCAATATTTTTTTCCATTTTCTTCAGGAGATATTTTCTTTGGCTGAAATATTTTGATTTTAAGAATCAAATATTCAAATATTAATGCAAAGTGACATGAGCTGCCACAGACCCTCAAGTGTCTTTCTTCATATACAGTCCAGACTCACGGGATAGACCACTTTGCTCTTTGCAAGGTAATGAGGTGTTTCACAAAAGATCTGTAACCGCAAGTGCAGGTAAGGGAGAGGTAGTCTAGCTATGGAGATGCATCTGGAGATGGGAAACATTAATTGCCGGAAGGCAGGGTGGGATCTCACCACACAACATTCAACACTGAATTCATTGTTAAATGTTAACTTTGTTAAATGAAATATTTCTAAATATTTTGTGCAACATTTATTCTGGTACTGTTTGGGCTTTTTTAAAACACTAAGAATGTAAACAAAAACTAAAAAGACAAAGTTTCCCAAAGAACAGAAATTCTAATAAATACTGATCTTTTCACTTAACAAAATTTCATTCCTGCAAGTACTGAACACTCAAATGTACACTTTCATGCCACCTTAAGTCAGAAAACCATCTTCTTAGTTGTATGCAAATAATCTTTGAGATATGAAAAGCATTATCAAATCCTACTCTATTTATTTACTTATAGCAAGTATAGCTTTCCCACATTTTACTGCACGGGCTTAATCAGAGTAACTGACACCAAAGAAAATTTCCTACTTAACCTCTGAGTTTTTGCACTTTTGGAGTTATTTTGCTCTTACTTGAACTGTTTTGAACATTCTTGCAACATAAAACTGATTGAGAATTTAGGGTAGGCTTTCACAATTCCTAAAGTTTCTTCTAATGTTTACAACTTATTCTGTTACTTAAATCATAAGTGAACTGCGATTTCTGCTTAATCCAATTCCTCCTGTCACCAAAGCAAATGTAGAGGTGGACAAATAAATTGAGGTGTGTGGAAGATGTGAAAGATCATTTCTTATTTTATCTGAAGAAATTCATTCTAATAAAACAATGGTAATGAATCACAGAAATACTGGATTATGTCAAGGTAGGGTCAACAATATTTATGTCATTCCCTAAAATTACTTGCTGATATTTTCAGAATGTTTCACTGATGAAGATTTCACAAACTCTTAAGCACCACATCACCATTCTGCACATACAGAGTGATCTTGACATTCAGGATTAATTATCCATCAAGATAGCTTTCCAGCAAACTACCTATTTCATTCCAGCTTGTATTATCTGCTGACACTTTCTGCATTCAGTCCTAGCTTAGTTTTAGTTCGTGATATTACACACTGGAAGGCATTGTGACAACATGAAGACTCTACCACGTTTGGTGGGTGCAGGCTAAAGGACCACACTCAGCAACTGCCAGGTAAACAAAGCTTCTGGCTTTGATGCAGGGTTAAATTCTTGAATTATAATTTTCCTTGCTTTTAACCTCCAAAGTTGGTATCAACAAGAAAGCTTCAGCCATAAGGGTATTAAAAAATGGTAGTTAAATGACATAGTAGTTCAACTGCAAAAATCCAATAGATTGCTCCCCATCTAATTCTAGATTAGCTGATACTCCTCAGCAGTAGCACTCCAGATACTGAAAGGCAAAAGCCAGGGAATTCTCACACACATGTACATATCTGAAATAAAGACTACAGGCAGTCTACACAGGCAGCATACTGAATTACTGGTCCAAACCAGCTCCTAACATGAATATAAAATTATTTTAGATCAGAATAGTTTCTCTAATTTGGAAGTGAAACAAAAAAAACTGAATTAAGACAGCTTTGGGGTTTTTCTTCAAAATGAGAAAAGCCTTTCATGACTTTAATCTGGTTTAATTAATCTGATTTACATCAATTATCTTGGATTAAATTCCCAAAGAAGAGAAGCTCAAAATTCATGTTTCACTGAATCAGCAATTGTACTAGCACAATGAAAGTAGTTGATCTTAAATATATAGACTATCATGGTAATCCTGCTAACGTTCGTCATTATTGATCACGCACCTAAAGTTAGGCACAAATTGAAATGCTCACATAAAGCAAAAGCATGAGGTAGGGGGTGGGGGGAACATTTTGTAAAATGGGTACTGTAAATGAGCATAAAATAGAATTGCCACCAGACAAATGAAATATCAATATTGCTTTGTAAAGCAAGTGTTTCTTTAGAGCAAGATGGAGCAGGTCTATTAACACACAAATAGGTCTCCACAACATTCCACCACTGAAATGGAAATAGTCACACCAGTAAAACTTAATGTATGCACTCTCCTCTTAAAATTGATCCATGTTGTTTCAGTGTGCATCATCAGTTAGTCCATGTGCAGATGTTCCCTTTCCCACCCAAGCTGGCTGGTCAGAGTTGCTCCAGTTGGAGGTACTTTCTTCCAGAGAGCATGGGAGTCTCTCACATCTGACAGAACATGTGGTGTGTCTGCTTTAAGATGCTCAGCTTACTTCAGGCAATTTCAGCCTAAAGCGGGTTACCTGAAACACTTAAATCACCCAATTAATTAGTGGAAGTTAGAGAAAGTGGATGATAAAGGGCAAAAAGTGGTGAGACAAGAATGATGCCGATATTTTTGCTGTGTCCTGTCCTAGCTCTGCCCAGACGCTCCTACTGGACTACTTTGAGTTATTACTGACCTCTGTTAGAGAAGTGAAAATTTTGTCAGACCTAGCAGTCCATGGCATAATAGCCTTTTCCAGCCCAGGTCATCCTGACTGAATCAAAGTACACCAGAAGAACTCAGCAGTAACTGGAGGTTAATCACCAGAGGGTGGAGGGGGTAATGTCTTCACATAGCCAGCGACAGCTGAAACAGGGCACCAGAACACAGCCTAGCCAAGCAAGGGTAAACTAGAAATGGACATAAAATCACACAGGGGGTTGCAAAAGTGTTACTGGTTTGTCCAAGAATCACCCACAGAATCTACCTTATTATGAACAGAAAAAAGTATGCAACAGAAACCTATTCACAAAGGCACAGTGCAGATCGATGTACGCTTTGGTGAACCTAGATGGACCTCCTCCTTCCAACTGCTTCTCTCCTCCTTTTCCTCTCCCACAATGAGGACAAGAGCTTCTGCCATCTCTGACTACCGTTTCTCTGGTGGCCAAAACCAGCTGCCTTTTTTTCCCCCACACTGTTTCACTCAGCCTGTCTCTGAGGCAGATAGACCTACTCCTAGGAAAACACTCCAAACCAGAAATACTTCCTTACGGATTTTTGCTCCTGGTGTTCCTCTCTGATGTGATATACAACTACACTCTTTACTTTTACATTTCTCAACCTTGTTTCCCGTCTCAGGAGTAGTCATGAGTCTTAATCTGCAGCAAGGTGAGGTGGCTGTAGAATGACAGCAAGAGCTGAGCTTAACAGTTATTAATGCAGTAGTTTCCAGCACACAGGGATACAGCATCATGTCTTTGGGCAGGGTCCAGCTGTCTAAGGTATCAGAAAATCAGTTTGTCAGTGTCTTTGTCAGTACTGGGGAAGACCAAAACTGGACACAGTGCTGCAGATACAGTCTCACAAGCACCACATTTACTCACCTTACTCACAAGTAAATTATCACTTCAACCTGCTGGCTACGGCTGTGCTGCAGCAGACTGGTAGGCAGTCAGCCTTCCTTGCTGCTGGAAAACACTGCTGGATCACACACTACTTCTGGTCCACCAGAACCCCCAGGGCATTGGCGACAGAGCTGCTGTCCAGACAGCTGATTGGCCCCTGGCCTGGGCCGATGCTGCAGGGACCTATTCCATCCTCGTTGCAGGACTGAATTTGCCTTTGTTGAACCCATTTCCGCAGCCTGTCGAGGTCCCTTTGAATGCCTGCCTGGCCCACCAGCGCATTAGCAGCTGCCCCAGTCGGATGCCTCATGTGCCAGGCCTTTTTGCCCCACTGCACATGAGTCTGACATGTTAAGCACACAGATCTTGATCTGCTACTCATTACTGATGTGCCAAAACAAAACAGAAGAAGAGGAGCAATGGGAAAGGTAGCACTTTAAGCAAAAGGAAACACTCTTCTAGCTCACAGTACTTGGTAAGTCGTTTCTGCTGGTACAGAGAGCAGGCTTTTCCGTATCAGCCCACTTTAACCACAGGGCAAATATCAACCAGTGACAAAGAGAGTAAGAGAAAGTTGGAGATGCTAAAGTGGAGGGAGGGAGGAAAGCCCAACTTCCTGGGAGCTGAGGGCAGCAGTTCCAGCACAGTTAATACATTCATGGTCTTGAATGTAAGCACTAATGACATGCAATGAAATTAAGCTGTCTAGGGAAATCAAGCAGGACGCAGTTTCACACCACCACAGCCTTCCTCTAGAGTTTAATTTTCCTGTTTACCACTAACAAAATCCTTTCCCTGGATCTCAGCACTTTCCCCTTTTTTTCCCCCTCACAGGGTTACTCTTGCAGCTCAGGTGAGAGAGATAATTTTGAAATTCCTCCCAGAGACCTCCTTAGCGCATGTGGGTGTAGCTCTACAGTAACTCCACAGCTTTCACACACGGTACATGACAGAGGATGAGTTAGAAGCACCCTTTTACTGGATTCCTAAGCCATGCAAATACTGGTTGTGCTTATTTCCTGCTTGATCTCTGCAGTTCTGCTCTTGGAAAGAAGAGGCACTTCAGAAAATCATCGTGGTTTATGCCGCATTCCTTTAGCACTCAAACGTTAGTATACCAATAAAATCACACTTTTGAACTGTGCTGATTAAACATTGGTAGCAGTCTGTTATCTGAGTGATCAGCTATCTGCATGCAGAAGCTTGAAGATTTTCCACATTTATTTATGAGGGGAAGGCTGTCATTCCAAAGACACAAGGCCCTCTCCTCCCAGAAAAATATATATTTTAATTTTTTTTTGTTAGTAAGTGGCAAAACCACTTAGCAGAACGCTCAAACCTCTTAAGGTAACGCCATTTACACACAGTTTCAAATCATTTCCTCCGTGAGCTAGTTTATGCTTAATAGAATTTGACACTCCTAAATGCTCTGCTGAAACACTATCAAAGTACAGAACTAATAAAGATAATTACCTTTGTAAAGTGGAAAGTACTTCTGAATGGACTCACTGAACCATCAGAGTATACCTGTTGCTGAAGACTTTTTCAAAACAGATAAAATTGTTACAGAATACAGGCTATTAAAAAAAAAATTGGTATAATCTATTGTTATTTACTTTTTCCAAATCGTACTTTAGTCCAGGAATTGAAAACTCACTATTGAGTATCATTCAAATATTTGCAGAATTTTAAATATAAGAGCCCATCAATTTATTGAGATGAGAAGAAGGAGCAGGGGTTGGGGAGGTGAGGGGTGGGTGTCAGGATTATGTCAACGTGCTTTCTAAACAACTCCAAATGAGAGGAAAGCATGTATCGGTATTTTGCACATTGTCTTAGCATATCAGAGAAAACTGCCATGGGCTGATCTGCAAACTATTATCAATGACCTCTATTAGTCACATAATGCAAAGAGATGCCATCACCTGCCCACCAATTCTTGGCAGGGTTCAACCCATTTCCTCCTCCTACCTCCCTAGCAGGTTGTGTTTTCCTTCTAGTATCATCCACTAAACGCGAAGATGTCCTCACCCACCTTGGTTTGTCACTTATTCTCTGCTTGAACTGAAGTTGCCATATGGGAGAAGCAAGCACAACCTGATGAATGACACATTTAATATATGTAGTGGTCAAAAGATCTGCAGTTGGCATGAGCTGCCTTAGCCTCACAAAGTTAATGGAACTGAAACATTTTTAATGCCAGCTGACAATGGACCCATCCTTTCCGTAATTATTCAAAGCAGCCATGTTTGTAAAGAAAGGTAATTATTTTACCAGGCATCTGAGATGAATAAATTAGGCAAGTTGTTAAGCTTCTTCAGGTTTTCTTCTGACTTCATACTCTTGCTCCCCTTGCTACTGTGGCTATTACAATCTTGGCTCTTTTGATTGTCCTTGGTGATTTCCACCCCATCCAGATGTAAATACAACTTGCACCTCAGTTAGGGATAGCTTCTAGGTAAACAGACCAGGTCATTTTCTGGACCCAGAAGCACATCCATTTTTCCAGCTATATCTACTAATCTAAAAGACCTTCTGTTCTTACAAATGTTGTCCCTATTCCATCCTTTAGCAATCATGACTATTGCATGATAACCAAGAGAGAAGATTTCTGTTTATGCTTTTATAACATTAACTAATTTACGTTGCAGGCTACAGAACCAGCTTTGGCAAGGAAAGGAGAATACCCCTGTGATTAACAATCTGGTGTTTCTCTGAAATGAGAGACATTGTGAAAGTAAAATCAATCTATTTTAAAAATCCTAAAACACCCCTAAAAATTTCTTTATGTTTAACAGCTTGTGATTTTGAACAGCATTGAGCTAGGTCACTATCATAATTGACTTAGCTAGTCCTCGTGGATGAGGTGTAGACCACTTACATTAAGGTACCTAACTTGCATCTGCACTGAACAGAATCTCTCCCCCCAGACCTGCCAGCTACACTCTTACAAATGCAGCCCTGTATATGCCTGGCTGTCTTGCCTGCAAGGGTGCACTGATGACCCTTTTTCCACTCACCCACTAGAACCCCTTTTTCCTTCAAAGCTATTTCCTATGCAGCTGGCTCTTGGCCTCTGCTGTGGCATGGGATTTTTTGTCCCAGGTGCAGGACTTTGGTTTTTCCTCTCTTGAGTTTCGTGGGGTTCTTGTAATCTCATTTCTTCAACCTGTCCAGTTCCCTCTGAATAGCAGGTCTCCCTCCCAAAATATTGACTGCACCCACTGATCTGATATTATCCACAAACTTGATGAGAGTCCACACTCTCCCATCATCCAGGTTTTTATTAACAAAATGACTAAATAATATTGGGCTCAGTAGTGATCCTTGAGGGACTCCACTGACAACCAGCTGCCAGTTTGGACTTTGTGCTGCTGATAACCACACTTTGAGTCTGACAGTCCAGCCAATTTTCCACCCACCTTATTATCTGCTATCTGCTCTATATGCCATCAGTTTGGTTGCTTGGAGATTAGCAGACTGTGTTAAAAGATCTTCTAAAATCCAGATATACAGCATCCACGGATTTCATTTACAGAGCCATTTGCCTCATCAAAGAAGACTGTCAGGTTGGTCAGGCATAATTTGGATTTATCAATCCATTCTGGCCATCCCTATTCACATGCTGGCAATGGCTTCCCATAAGGATTGGTTCCATTACAATCCCAGGCCTAAGACAAGACTGATTGGCCCTTAGTTTCCTGCATCATACCCTTCTTGAGGATGGGTGCGATGCCTTTTTGTTTTTTAAGTCTCCCTAGTTTCCATCACCCTTCAGAGGTGGTAGGTTAACCTCAAAATGACATTGGCCAGCCCCCTGAGATGCATCTTGTCCTGTCCCATGGACTTGTTTATGCTCAATTAGTTTAAGCATTCCTTACTTTACCTTCCTGTAGTGTGGATAATGCTTCACTCCCTCAGGCCCTACTAATAAGCCCAAGAAACTTAGAGGCCAGAGGGCAGACCTTACCAGTGAAAAAAGTCAAGCCAAAGACTGAGTACGTGGACTTTTTTCTTGTCATTTGTCATTACATGCCCTGGCTCATTGAGTAGTGCCCTCATGTTTTCCTTAGCCTTTCTTTCAGTACTGATGTACTGGAGAATTTCCTGTCACTTTTCACAATCCTCGCTAGTTTCATCACCAGCTAATCTTATTTCATCAGAGTATATCATTGGGGTTTTTCCATATTTTGAGATTGAGTGTGTATACATGTTTAAATTAGTCTGTTAGTTCAAGAAAGGAAAGATTTTGTTTGTTTTGCATTCATAGTGGCAGGAAAGCTCTCTCCCACACACCCACTCAGATTAGAGCTTCTTGGTTCTCTTCACAGTTCTTCAACTTCCTCTTTGGCCAGCCTAGTAGTAAGGTGAAAATAGAAAGACAAACTCCCTCAAGAGATGTAAAAAGGATAACTGCCTTCAAACTATGTATATCACCATTGTGTACAATAAGGAATCAAATAACTACCACTTATTTCTTCACTTAAATGGTCTGGTCACTCATCTTAATATTGATTTCTTCTGAAGAAAGAAGATGCTAATGCAATCTGCCCCTGCTATACACACACACACTCCACACAGTTGCTTGGAGCTCTGCATTATCCAAAGCTATTAAGTAGAAGCCTGAAACTGTAGTCAGTCTTGCATAAAGAGTTAGAAATGCTGTACTCTCTTTAAAATCAATTTACCACTGTGCTCACCATGGTCTCTGGAGAGAAGTGTTAGGCCAGACTCAGAAAAGGCTATTGAATCATTGTTTCTCCAACAATGATTTTCAATTATAAACAAAGGGAGAGCTCCATTCTGCAAATCCTTACTGCTGGCCTGTACACACGTGCACTACTACACAGGGAGGGTGAATGGAAAGGATTACCTAATAGTCTATGAAGTCCTGTTAACTTCTCGGGGGTCAGGGGCATGACTTAACTTTCCAGTTTCCAGGCTGTGCCATTCAGCAGGCAGAGCTGTAATGCCCTTTCTTTGCAGAAGGAAAAGAGCTAACACTGGATCGATGTGATTAAAATAAAGTAACAAATTAGTCCAAGTGGACTGTAGTCTTAAGTGTATTTGGGAAAGAACGTTTCATGCTGTACCCTGGATTTGCTTGGAAGAGTCACATAGCTGGCTATTTGGAAAATGAAGACTAACCACGTGGTTTGTGTAGCTGGGGGTAAAAAGGCCCATTTGACAGCCAAGACATAGTCTCATGTTCATTGTTATTGTATCATATTCTTGTAGTGCCTAGAGGGTGTGTGGCCCTTTCCAGAGAAAGGAAAACAATGCTGCGTGATGCAGGGTGCCTAAATTAAACTCCCCACAACAATGGATGAGTGCAAGAGACTGTGGGTTTGGCATCTAAAACAAGGATAACATAAAAAAAAAAAAAAAAAAAAAAAATCACAAATGCTGTTATTTGGGCAGGTCTGTGTCTCAGAGAGTAGTAGAGGTCAATAAGCATTCTCCTCGTCTGTTTGCCAGGGATACCTGTACGAGATGTAGGCAAGGAACTGTCAGTGGAAAAAGGATCTGGAAGACAAGGGGTGATCCATAACAGAGAGAAGCCAAGACAAAGCCACATAAGGCCTTTGACGAAATGTTTATACATGAGAAAAGTCAAGGCAGAAACTACCAGCAAGGGAGTAGGACTACTGAAGTGCCTGGGGCTGGAGAGCAGGGGGAGACACTAAGGACCAGATTACAGCAGTAAAGGATCATGGGCACAAGATGCAAAACATTCATGACCTTATCTCTACCAGAGTTTATGATATTAGTAAAGGTCTGTGTGGCAAGATGCTTTCTTTAGACAAAAAAGGTCTGCACAGTACAGGGACACTGATCCCACAACAGCAGCAGAGGCAACAACCAGGGAGGCAGGGCTGGGGAACTCTGGCAGTCTTTAACCCAAACGATTGAGTATATCAGCTAAAAGACAGGTAGTAGCACTATTCCCTTTCCGAGAGTTTGGCAGGTATTGAAGATAAGCCTAAGAGGGGAGTGTAACACTGAATGCCATCACAGAGAGGTCAAGTTTTGTTATTTCAAAAGGCAGAGGGAACTAGCACAGATTATACACTGAGTCTCTCAAAAAGCAAATTCCCCTCAAACAAAAACATCCCACACAAATGGTATTCTCAGTTTCAGGTACTGAAAGGGTAGACATATAAAAAGGAGGAAGAGAAAGGACAATGACCAGGGAATAAGGTGGCTCTTTGTGGTATTTGACCTAAACAGGGAAGTGCAAAGAAATAGGGGACTTCATGTCCCGTGCGACCATGAATATGTTATAAGAAGGGGGACACTTTCATTACAGGAAATCAAATCAAGAGCTTTCCTCAGAGAGTGGTTAGATGGAAGAAAAAAATTCCCATAAAGTGGTTTAATAAACAAACGCATAGTGAAATAATATTGTTCCATCCCTCTGTGGAGCATATTAATGTCAAGCCCATTTGAGAAACAACTGGAAGGTTCACTTCAACATCTCACCAGTCTTAGAGAATAACAAAATCAGTCCAAAAAATTCCCCTGGTAATTAAAAGGGTGGGGGGGGAGGTGGGGGGGAGGTGGGGGGGCGGGATGGGAAAAAGAGGCAGTAAGAGGGCAGAGAGTCTTGAAATTGTAAGATGTTAAATAAATAGAGGCAACTTATATGTCGTTAGGATTCCACTGGATATTGTCTGTGTGGTTTAATTAACAATAACTATCCACCCCCTGTTTTGCTGCTAATGTAATCTCAAAAGCACTACACTAATTCCACTTGCAGATTTTATGGTAACATTTTAAATTAAAATACCCTGAGTACACTTAACTACACATTCAATGTGGATTTAATAAGGAGATTATAGGTTCATTAAGTAACAATTGATTATTAACTCTTTGCTGGCCTACAGATGTGAGTCTTTAGTAAAGAATGGTGTACTCTAGAAAAGACAATGTGACTTCTTAACCCATCAGGCTAAACCATGTTGTCCATTCAATAGTGAACATTAAATCAATTCTGTGGCAAATTGCCCATTGTCTTCACTATGAGCAAAACGTTTTAGACTATGACGGTTTTGTAGTGAATTATGTCAAATGGATTTTATCTTCACTGGGTAAAAGCTTGCTGTAATAAAATATATTAATAGGAATAATATTACATTTTCTTCCATTTATGAACATAGCTAGAAGGACTCTCTCTAACCTACATGCTTCAAAAAGTGATTCAGGAAGCAGAAGTCTGATGGAAAGCCAACAGGATGTGTCCGATAGTACAGCTCAGTGCCCAGCAGACAGGAGCAGTGCTCTGCCCACACCCATCTGTTCAGCTCATGGTAGGTTCCACATTTAGTGACAAAAGACAGGGGAAGAACTTGTTTAAGGTTATGATGCTACTGTGGTGCACTCAGAAGTGGGAACCATTACCCAAAGTGCATTGGTCTCCATCACCTTCTCATGTTTTCTGTGATTCATCAACAAAAAAATGGTTCACTTTCTGCTTTATTCTTAACAATCCAACTTTTCTGTCTTTGGACTCCTTTACTATTTCCACCGAACAGGGAAGCACCATTTAAAATGTCTGTTCTCAAAAGTTTTCATGAAGAGGCTTTGGAGACTTCCAGTTCCATCATTCAGGCTCAATACAACTTCTTCATTCCTGTGTGATACTAATGCTTACCAGGCTCCAAGACTGATTAAATCCCCCATGGCAGGGGGGTTGGAACTAGATAATCATTAAGGTCCCTTTCAACCCAAACCATTCTATGATTCTAATCTTTGGCACTGATTAAATCAATTTTAAACCAAACCAGCAACATTTTAAGACCATTCCCTAGATCGAAAAGGCATGTGCTGGTAACCTGACTATTTAGCAAGTGTTATCAAACAAGATATTTACACAGCAAGTAGCTGGTACTCTGTAACATTTCCCCTTACAGATAACCTGCTTTGAAGCATACAATGTTATTATCAGTGTTCACTGTATTCTGCAGCTACATAGATAAAACTAACTTTTGTATTTTTCTTCAAGAGCTGAGTAGCTAAGAAGAAAACAAACAAAAGCCAGTTGCACTGAAAAGAAGACACAGTAACCCCAAAACCCTGCTGCATATTCCCGAGGCCTAATATGTTCAGATAGAGTTGAGGAACATGTAGATTTTCTACCAACTAATTGAACAGCTTTCCTCTAAATTCCCTAAGACCAAACACTATTGATTAATGGCTTAGCCTGTGCAGCACTGATTTATTTTTTCTTGTCTCAAAAAAACAGCAACAAAAGCCTTCCTCTTCACCCAGGTCTTAGGGAATTTAGAGAGCTGTTCACCCAGGTGAAGAGGTGTACATGACAGAAGCTTCACAGCTTCATCCTCATGAACTGCTTGTTCTAATCCACAGATTGAACTCAGGCTGTATCGCACTACTAATGGAAAAATCAGGCCTCTCACACCTAATAAAGTACAACTTTATTAACTTAATTCAAGTAATTCCCTGGTGCATGTGCAATTCTTGAGCTCGGTGATAATGACTTTAATGAGGAAAGCAAATCTTTTGCTAGTTAAGTGCCAAACGTGCTTTTTCTTTAAAGTTTTTCTTCTATTTTCATTAACAAGCTCCCTTTCCAAAATAGCTGTGTGCATGTAAACAGTGAACTCAGATCAGCATGTCCAATTAAACAACCTCAGACAATCACAGTATGCCATGGGATCAGCAGTTCTGACATGTATTTTGAGATTACTGGTGTAACCCCTAGTTCCTTCCTCTGAAATGGAATAAAAGATCATTTTTACATTCCAGATAGGTTAGCTCGTTGTCAGAATATCCTTCTTAATTGTCCCAGTGATAACAGGCAGGACAGTCATCCTAACGTGCTAAAAGACGTGCAAAAAATATAGCTCATTCTTTGCATTTTTGACTGAGCTTGATAAACTATAGAACACTTGTCAGTTTATAAACATTAATTACAGAAAAAGCACTGGACGTGAACATGAAATCTGGGATCTCAATCCAGACCCAAATTTCATAGCTAGCTCCAGTTAAAGCTATGGATCAAACTACTAGTCTAGTCCCCTGCTTCCATACTCAGTGGGTTTTCTGTATCCCAGTAAAAGCAAATATTAAAAGAAAAGTAAGCTTTGTTTTTTAAAAGGAAGGAAAAAAAAAAAAACCAACAAAACAGAGGTAACAGAACAAAGAAAATAAATAGCCACCCACCATTTTAAATGTATTTCATCCAAATGGATGTCCTGAATTTAAACATGCTTGATAAAAGAAGCCATTAGTGCTTTTGGCATCCTTTCTTCTCGGAAAAGAGTTTGTTTTCCAGCTGATTTGACAAACAAAGGAGACTAAAATCAGCTTTACTTTCTTTCTGACTTTATTTCATTCATTGTGGATATACTATAACACCCCATAAACTTTCTTTGTTTCACACTTCAATAAACTTGACATCTGTAATAAAGCTCAGGTTGTACTTTACTTCTATTAAAACATTTTTCTGCTCTCAGGATCACATCAGCCAGACTCACAGACTGGTATCGCCAATATGCTGTGTACAGTAAGTGGAATCGATAAACACTCACCTGTCATCTTTTCACATTTCTGTTAAAGTCAAGACACACACTGCTTACGGAGTGTCTCAAGGAAAAGGACTTAGACACATAAAGAAACTTTTTCTTAATCAGCTAGAGCCTTGCTTTAGGCATTAACTTAACCAAAAATCCTGCAGAAAACACTTTTGGTCCTGATATTCTGCAATAGTTCCTCTGAACTCGAGAAGCCACGTATAAATCAGCACCATTTCACTGACATTAGCTAAGCCTAAACAACATGCAGAAGTTGAAGAGCTTATCCTAGGGGGCTGCTGTGCTATCAATTAGAGTGCATAATAGCAAGGTAAAATGAGAATGGAAGGTCTTGACTTAACCTTTCTCCATATTTGTCTCAAAGTTTAACAGGTGTTTGAAAGGCTGTTTCTAGATTTGATTAACAAACAGGTTGGACTTCTTTTACCACTTGGTGCCTTTGAGAAGTATGACACAGCTTCCATTTAAAATTAGGGGAATAAATAAGCAAAGACAAATCTCCAAAAAATGCAACCATCCTTCTTGATCCGTATGAATGCTTTTTCCCCTCCACACAAGATATCTCCCCTTCTCTACCATCATCAACCTGAATCTAGGCTTCCATGATCCTGCCACTGTAAAACTGAGATCTCCGTACCAAAGTGTTTCAGTGGGACAGACAAAATGAGTGACATACATCAAAAGGTAGGACAGTAAGTGTTAAAGACCTCACTGACATTCATTTGAGTGAACTGCATAATTTTGTAAATAGGCTCATCACTCACACGTAAAGCAAATGTTCCAGCTGCATGCCAACATTTGCACAGCACTACCTCAGCCCACAGTACCTTACGTGATGCTTAAAGGAGTATCTTGTGCCTGCAAAACACAGCACACAGAAATGCAGGACTTAATTTAGCTCCCTGATATGTGTGCGCTGTGACCTAGCTTTTATTTACATGTTACCCCCCTGCACCTGAAACTCTTCACTCAGAGTGCACGTTAGGGAAATCATTAAGGGAACAAAACGTGAGTGACAGGGTTCCTAACCTGTTTTATTCAGAGCCGGACATGCCTAGAGCAACCGTTCTGCATCACAAGTTCATATGCAGCAAGAAGAGTTCCAGAGATCATTTCTAATACAACAGTAATGCCAGTGCTGTTTGTATTGTATGAAGGAAATGGATGAAATGTGCTTGGGAGAGAGCTTTCCAACAGAAATGGGAAACATCATTGCACAGGGAACTAATGAAACTGCCTGAAATACTGTGTATTTCCCCTGATCACCCATGCTCAGAAAGATGAATGTATT
Organism: Rhynochetos jubatus; assembly: GCA_027574665.1. NCBI lineage: Eukaryota > Metazoa > Chordata > Aves > Eurypygiformes > Rhynochetidae > Rhynochetos > Rhynochetos jubatus. The sequence goes on from CM050653.1 coordinate 35,284,325, forward strand.
ACCAGAACAGGTGCAGTGAAAGGCTTCTAGCATGGTCAGAAGAATGAGAAACCCTTCTTTTTTTTTTTTTTTTTCCCCAAGAAGAAACTAAAAACTTGGCTAACCTAGCCTAGCAAGAGGAAGGCTAAGGGGGATATGATTGCTGTCCATAAATATATCAGGGAGTGAAAGGACAGTAGGGAATTAAAAGAATTCATCAAAAAGGACTACATTGGTAGAATTAATAGGTATACACTTGCCAAAATAGGTTTAGAGTGGGGATTAGAAGAATGTGTCCAGCCCCCAGAGCTATGAGATTTTTAAATAGTAATGAAGGCAAAAGAACAAATCACTTTTTAAAATGGAGTCTGAGGAGGTTCTTTGTAACGCTGGATCACAGACCAGCTTGTGAGACTCTGAAAACCACACAACCCAGAAAGCCCACTGTATCCTGGGCTGTATCAGGGGAAGTGTGGTCAGCAGATTGAGGGAGGGGATTCTCCCCTTCTACTCTGCTCTTGTGAGACCCCACCTCGAGTGCTGTGTCCAGCTGTGGAGCCCTCAGCATAAGAAGGATATAGACCAGTTGGAACGAGTCCAGAGGAGGCCACAAAGATGCTCAGAGGGCTGGAGCACTTCTGCTATGAAGAAAGGCTGAGAGAATTGGGCTTGTTCACCCTGGAGAAATGAAGGCTCCAGGGAGACCTTATGGTGTCTTTTAAGTAGTTAAAGGCTGCTTATAAGAAAGATGGGGACAAACTTTTTAACAGGTTCTGTCGTGAGAGGACAAGGTGTAAGGGTTTTAAACTAAAAGAGGGTAGATTTAGACTAGGTATAAGGATGAATTTTTTTACAATTGAGGGTGGTGAAACACTGGAGCAGGTTGCCCAGAGAGGTAGTAGATGCCCCATCCCTGGAAACTTTCAAGGTCAGGCTGGACAGGGCTCTGAGCAACCTGATCTCATTGAAGATGTCCCTGCTCAATGCAGGGGGGGTGGACTAGATGATCTTTAAAGGTCCCTTCCAGCCCAAACTATTCTATGATAGGCACCTAAATGGTATGGAGGATATTGTTACAAGCAACTTATTTCAAGTCACAGAAGTTGTCTGTGGGGTAGCTGAAAATTCAACTTCTTTTCCCCACTCAGCTTAAACTCTTCCTGTTTTACTTTGATTGCTTTATGGCTTTAACTTGCAATAATTAAACAAAGTTACATATTAGCACCACACCTGTATTTGTGTGCCCTTGAACTGAGAACAATGCAGCCACGGGTGAAGATGCAAATGCAAAAGACAGCCAGAAATCATGGACAAAGAAAGCTTGCTGACACTGCAACATTCAGAATTCAAGAATGGATCAAGGCCATCAGCTCCTGGAAGGAAATCATAAAGCTAACATTCCCATTCAGTCAGAAAATGGAAGTGTTGCCAGCTCAATTTGTAAAGTTTGTGTAATAAGAAAAATAACAAGGCCTCGCATTCCTGAACAAGGGAAATTGTGCCTAAGGAAATATAACTCTTTGCAGAGGCACGCTGTGGGAAAACAACACAAGCTTTGCTCTGAATGCTGCATTCCAGCCACCCTCACAAAGATTTACATTTCTACTGACTTTAAAAACAACATTTTCTGCAGGTGAGATGAGCAGATGGAGTCAGACTTTCCATAGCAATGAGATCTAGCAAAAAAATAATGGGCAACATGCTACAGGGAAGCCCTCTGAAAGCATGTAGCAACACCTCTCTTGTTAGGACAAGGCACTCTAGGACTCTTCTTCAGCAAGGTTTAGTTGGTGCATGGCTCCATAAGTACAATAGCCACTTGATTTAAGCTGGAGTTTCACTTAAGTTATTTGAATTGAAGGAGAGCACCAAAAGCAATGTTGATAACAGGGCAAAGGGAAGCCCTGTGCCACATAGTTAATTTGAATGCAGAGCCATAGACTTTTGGCATTTAGAGGAAGACAGATACAGAAAGGTCAAAACAGCAGTGGGAGACACTCCTTGATGGCTCTTTCTCTTCCTTTGCAACGCCCATCTCATACTTGCAGGCACGATCCTGCAGATGTTATTGTGGTACACACTTCCTTCTCTTCCCTTACACCATGTATTACCAACTAAGACTGAGGGTTTAAGTAAACCCAAAACTTAAAATGTAACTGCTCCAACTCCTAATAATATTAGAGCTAAAAAGTAATCTTAAGGGTCTCCTGAACTTCAGCATCCTGAGCAGGCACTGCTGATGTTAAAACGTTTATTAATATGCTCTGCCAGGATATCCATGAGGTATCTTCACTATTCCTGAGGTCACATTCCTTATGAATGTGCTGCCAGACAGCAAGATTAGCTGAAAGCCTAATAGTGTCATGTCTGAATTCAAGGGCTCATATATCTTGCAGATGAGGATTTCAAGAGCAGGTGGTCAGCTCATTAAATCCCGATTCACGTCAGCAGGCCTTCTCCTTCCTCAAGATCTTTCTGCCTCTTCCCTCCTGCCCAGCTCATTGGGCTAGGGACAAGTGTGCCCAGACCTTTGAAAGCATACCAAATGCACTCTTCGAGGCTTTGCATCCAACCTGTCAGCAACAAAAATCTGCAGCTGTTCCAGAGATTATGAGATAGGCTTAGGGCAGGGACTAGCCACATCTGAAACTGTTGTCTTAATTTACAGGACCTTCGCCATCTGCACACAAACCAGGAGGACTGCAGGTGGAAGGGTAAAAAGAAAAAGGTAGGGGAGAAAGGGTAGGAAAAAAACCACCAGTATTTTCTCATTCCTTTTTTAATGTCTATTTTTTTTTTTTTCCAAGTGTTCAGGATTGGCCAAGGTGACTGACAGTGACCTATGAATAAGACTGTACTGAAATTACAATGAATGGCAATTTTAAGTAGCAATCAACAGCAAATTGTCATTACACAGCCCTCTGTGGCACAATTTTGTGTCAGTGGCCAAAACCACAAGATACATTTCATAAAGCTCCATGGCCATTAGATGAAAGTGGCTTTGGTATTAAAAGCATGGACCAATAAGAAAAAAAAAAATCTAATGTCCAAGAGTCTTAAATTTTGTGGTTTGCTTTTTTTTCTTTTATTATTTTTTTTTAAGCACCCCCCCACAGTGGCGGTGGCTTTTATTTATGGAGCTGGATTTCCAAATTTTTTGAACATGGTCTGCTTTAAATTCAAGTCTGAAAGAAACACACAACTCTTTTCTAGGTCTGCAAACCCTCCATCTCTCATCTCTTCTTCATACCTGAGGGACACAACAACAGGGCAGAGCAGATTTGCTTCCTTCCTGATCACCCCATAAGGTCCCACAGTTCTTGCCCACAGGGTTACTGTTAACAAACCTTTGCTCCCTCTGCTGACTTTCCTCTCCCTTCTTAGCATCAAAATTAAGAGCATCTCTGACTCTGACAATGCTTCAAAGAACCTAAACATAGCTAAATACAAAATCCACAGTCATTCTCTATACAGACTTCAAGTAAATCCAATTTGCACTTAAATTACCTGGTGGAATCACTTTAACTTTGCTCGCTATGCCTTTACCTCGGAAAACCACTTTGTGTTTAAATTTTACTCCCTTCATTTGCTTTGCTTCTGGTAGTTATGCCTGGCAACCAGTGCCATTTGTTTGCAGCACCTGGGTATACTTGTTCAGAGGACACATTGAGCACTGATGGATGTGGCCTGTGGTAAGTGACAAGAACCCACCAAAAGGCCCAGCTTCTCGTTCAACTCTTCCACAAAAAAACATACACTAGGAGGATTTTTCTCTGCTTATGGCAAAAATTATAGTTGCTCTATGAACTAAGGATTGAAGTGAGAAATTGTCTGGCTGTAATAAAGAGGATTTGCAGTAAAGACAACAGTCTTTTAGCTTTCATGGGGTATAGGGAAAAAGGACTACCTCATTTAAATTTAAAAAAGAAAAAAAAAAATGCAATTGCAGTGGCATCCCATGGAAAAAATCATAACAGCAAAACATCAAGGGTCAGCTACAAGACACAGCTGTGTTGTGTTGTTTTGCTTTCCCAGAACTGGATCAAATTCCTCTATTTCATGATCTGTGTTGCTTTTGTTTTTATCCTGGTTTCAGGCAGTTTCACTTGGCATGTCAAATTTCTGAACCCACTGGTTATTCCTCTTATTCATGAAGATAATAGGAACCTGCACCCAGCATCAAAATTTCTGGTGTGAAGACAGCATGACTTTGGAACCTGCTTACATGTTCCCAAATAACTCCACACCCCTTTAAATCACAGAAGTTGCATGAGGGGAACTGTCAGAAGTCATACAGGTTTCTGGAGGACACCAGTAAGGAGGATTAAGGCAGAAAGAAGAGAGGCCACACAGCATATCACTGTATTGCTGTCCATAACCAAATTCATCCGCTTAGGTCTCAAAAACCCTTCATCTACTAGGACACAAAGTATTAATAGAGTTCCTTTTGGTCTGACAACCACTGTTAGAAGGAAATGTCAGCACCAGTCCAACAGCACAGATTTATGGCTCTGAGTCTCAAATAATCATTGTTCAAACACCACTATTCTTCCTTCCTCCTTCATGTTTTGGTAAACGGATGAGTCAAAAATACACTTGGCTCTTGTGCCAGAGACCAGTCTATTGTACTTGTAAGAGATTTGAGTAGACACAAAAAAACAATAAGGCTTTAAATAGATTTAGAAAAACCCAACCATCAACAAAGCACCAAAAAAATGCGTGCTCATTTTGAAAAGAAAAAGAGGCTCCAGCAGGATTTGTTCCAAGCTGCTGACTGGAGTTAAGCTCCTCCTGCCTACCCATGCATCATGGCAGAGTCACAGAGTATTTCAGCAGAAAATGAAAAGAAAAACCCAAACAGTTACATTTCCTATTCTTCTCACAGACCTCTCCCTTCACAGTGGGTAGCCAAACCGGATCCCACAGCACACTGCAGAACTTCTGCTGGAGCCACAGCATGGACATGCTCCAGACTTACACCAGCACAGGGGAAGAAAGGAAAAGAAAGAAGAAAAATATAATTCAGGGTGGTATCTCCTGAACATCTTGTTCATTTGAGTGTGTTATGGTATGCTGCACTGCCGACAATTGGTGAAGTCAGACTAATCACAAGATAGTAAACCTCATGTGCTGTGCCACCTTGCAAACTCTATGGAGCACAAGCCTAACGGCACAGCTGTATTTCAGGAGCTTTTAAACACAGGATGTATGTATACATACATATGTATAAATCCTAGATGGTAAATTTTAATTGTGTATGTTACAAGACTGGCTGCTCCTAAGAGTTGAACAGTAAATTTTTAAATAAATCCCAGGAAAGGTAGCATCAATAGCAAAAGATAAATGATGCAGTCACAGAATTGCAATAAGTCTATTTCTGCTCAGGACCATATTTTCTCTCATATTGTATAAATCGTTTAGTGTGTGGGTACATGTCACATATCACCGCTATACAACCTTATCCGCGGCACAAGAAAACACAGCAGCATAACGTGACAGGCCAACAGCCTGAAAAATCTGATGTGCAACTGCAACAGGATTTTCCCCAGGAAACAGAAGGCAGAACTCAGAAGAGCTTAAGAAGTGCCAAGACCCAGGTGGGTTTTCTCCAGAACTGATGGTCTGACACATCCAATTTCTACAGGTGGTGGACTGAAACCTTTACCGACTGCTTGTCATCAGAGCCCTGCTTTTAAAACAACCTGAAGAAGTTCAGAGCATCCTGCTTTTCAGCAACATGTGAGTTCCCTTCCAACCATACTGATTCCTGCAGACTCCAGACCACCGATGTTTACAAGTCTTTAAGGTATGCCTGACTCCTGTATGTCATACCATATGAAAAAGATATGCTATCTAACCCGCCTGCTATACATACACCCAATTTCTACAGTAACAACTCTTTCCCCCCTACACCCTCTTATTTTAATCTTTACATTTCTCATGACAAAAGCCATTAGCTCAGTCTGTTGATGACGCTAAACAATTCCAATTTGTGGCTTTGCCACTGAACTCTTTCCAAAGGGTGGGTTGTTTAATTTTTTTTGACACATCAGAAGCCAGGCACTGCTCTCTAACACGTGTCAGCACATAAACCCTGAACAATTTCGTTAGCAGATAAGCATGTGAGGCTGCAGTATGTCAGCAACCATTAAGAGATGCACTGGAAGAGTCATACGAGGCCACGAAACACTATCTCAGAGCAAGGAATATGCATGCACAGATAACAGTCTCCTCAGGAACAACAGAGGAAATGCACATTTTGAAACACATTTCCCTCAAAACAGTAAATAAAGCGTAAATTAAATAAAACCACAATCCACTCTCAGAAGTGGATGTGGGGGCTCAGTCTGAGATTGCCTCCCACAGACGTAAATGAATGATTACTTTCATTAGTAACACGATTTAAGCACACGTCCAAGAAGTATTTCTGTACCAGGGTATTATCTGTTTACTCACTTGTCAAGCATGCTGCAGGGCTGTTCTCTGAAAGCATCCACATCCGTGTTTTAACTAAGCCAAGCCTGTGGGGTCAACATGTATAAACTGACACAATGCCAGGTTTTTTTTTTTTTTAGTGGAATTACTCTGATTCAGAGCAGCTGGATCCATAGCCGCTTGACTTTAATTGGGGCTTATACTCTAAGTTGAGTGGTTTGGTCATGTCTTTCCCTGAACTTGTATAGGCCAGTGGAGATGGTTACTACTGCAATATTAGTTTTTGCATCCCTGGACTTTAGTTTTGGGGTTAATAGTACAACTGGCTTATAGTATTTCTAAGTTAAAGGGATACATTAATGGTTAAAAGTCAACACATTCTAAACTGAGCATGCACAAAATCTACCAAAATTAATTAAAATGGTAAAACGGATGTGTTTTTTTAAAATGTCTTTTAAATAATTAAACAGAAGTCCTGATTTCCAGCAATCACATATGCCCCCCTCCTTTACCCTAAAGACATCCCTTTGGCAATGAAATGCCTGCAATTGGCAGTGAAAAGTCACTACCAGCAGGCAGCCTGCCCCTAACAGGGAGTCAGATGCTTGCTAATACCACATCGATCCATTGACAAACATTTCCTCAGTGAAGCAGACATCTTGGTGGAAGTCAATATCTGCCTATTATTTCAGAGTCCGAGCCATACTAGGACATGTGTGTGTATACACACAGGAAATCGCTAGCAAATTTAAGGGCAGTTTTCCAAAAGGCTGAAGAAATGGCTTCTGAACTCCCTCACCTCATCAGCAGGAAAGACTCGAGTCCTCATTACATCTGTATGAGGTTAAGAAATAGTGAGGTCAGTATCTCATACTGCTACAGACTAACTTCAGTTCCCATTAAAAAATCTAACTTAAAAGATCTAAGGATCTGACCATGTTGGAGACAGACCAAATTCTGGAGCCAAAATCACCCTCCAAACAATGTTTTTATAGAAGAACTAGAATGCTGATGTTTCAGTTAGACATTCATGCCAGAAGAAAACCCTTAAAATCTCTCTTTAGTGAGAAAACTTTCTTCTGATATTAATTCAAACTTAACTTTCAGGCTTAAAATAGTGTCTATATTTAATCCAAGTATTCTGCTTTGTGGTTTTAGGTTTGTTTTTTTTTTACTTTTTTAACCTAATAAAATATCTTGGAGGGGAACTTATTTTATTTCACCCACACCCACAAATATTTTACTTCTTAGAATGACCGCAAACTGAAAAATTAATTATTTCCACAAAGTTTGGGCTAAGCATCATATGAAAGCATAGCAAAAAAATCAGTTCCTGCCTCAGAGAGTTTGTAATAAATTACACAACAGGTGGAAGAAAAGATACAGTATTCTTTTAGCATTACCACTAACTGGAACTAAGCTTAGAATGATTTACTGAGTTGGACAGTCACACTGGAAATCAATGTTACAGACAAGAACTGAATCCAGATTTTCTTGACCAGAAAAAAAATATTTACCATACAACTATCAAGACACATGGGTTCTGAATTTATAAATATAGGAAACATTCTACATTTTGTTCCTCAACGGCACAGAAACAAATAAACTAAAAGCTTGCATCTGGCCATGGCTTACATCTCAGGTTTTCTGAGACTCTTTCTGAGTCAGTATAATATCCTATAATATTGAGCAACTGCAGCAAGCTATGTGCCGCTCCCATTGTAAACAACCATAGCTGTGGCTGAAGTTGATTAAAAATGGAGAGACGTTGAAGGAGACATTTTATATTCAGTGGTTCCACAGTTTCTGACAAATGGTTGGGTTTCCATGGAGAATTACCAACCAGGAAATTTCAAAGAAAGAATAAAATTTATTTCTGCTTTGCAAAGAACAAGTTACAAAAAGAAACATATGGCACAAGGGGTGAGATTTCTATGAACCTTCTGCACAACTATCACTGCAGGAAATAGGAGCAGTTTAATATCAACTAAAGCTGTACAAATACCATTGTTTTCCAGTTGCTGGCAAAACTTGTGGGGTTTGGTTTCAGGCTACCCAAAAGGAAAAAATGTGCGGTTTTCTTATGAAAATGAGAACATTGTTAAACAAATATTTGAGGTTGTGTCAAAATTTTCAAATCACCCCATTTTGTTTCTGAGTTAGGGAAGCACTGCTTTTTTCAAAACAAGTGAACTATATTTAGCAACAAAATAGAAACTTAAGGTTCTTTTAAAATGAAGCATAACAGCTCTTTCAATTATTTTTCAGGATGTATGTTGGATATGGAAGGCAAAGTATAAGTGAGTTCATAAACTGTTTTGATTAGCCCAGACTAATACTTTTTAATACATAAAACATTTAACAATAAAATATGCCCCACTTCCTGTATCTGTTTCATTCCAGTATTTTTCCTCTTGTGAAACACCACTAGAAAGGGACCACTGTCACAAATCTTTTCCCTTCCAGCACACAACACAACCAAAAGAGTGAAGGGGTAGAACTGAACAGCCCAAAGTACAAATTTATGCATTTAAGGATGAATAAATTTAAATGTATTTTGAATGTAAATGCTTCAAGGTATAAACCTGGGACTGGACTCCTCAGCTGGAGGCTGCCAGTAAATAAAGATCTGGTGGTTCTGGTAATGGGTGAATGTCCACCATTTGCTTCAGCAATACAGCTGTGCAAAACTTATTGTGGGTTTAGGATATTTTAATAAACCAAGATATTTTTAAGGACAGAGGCATTTCATACAGCAATACTGTATGAAATCATACAGTGTCTTCTTTGCAGACATTAGCTATGGTTACAAATGCACATTTACACTGGAACAGATAAAGAAAATGTCTAACGCCTGGTTGTGGGAACAGCCATCAAACAAAACATCCGATATGAAATTACATGAGCCAATTGTCAAATTTAGCCAAAAGTTGAAATATTATATGATGATTCCTTATTCTTATACTGGGGTAACTATGAAGATGGCAGCATAGTGTAAACTGCAGAATAACAACAAGACAATGACAGACGTAAAAGAATACAGGAAACTTCTAGTCACCTGGGGAGCGATGAAACAACTAAGAGTCATCAGGAGAAAGGATCTATGCTATTTGAAAAGTGAGATCGCTAAATTTATGGAAGGGATTGTTTGACAAATCCCAGCAATGAGAAATTAAACTTCTAATTTGAGTCCTTGGTACCTGATGTGCAGATAACTTGAGTACCCCTGAGAGGAGACTCAATCATTTTTTGTTTGCATCATTTTTACAGGCAATTATATTTGAACCTTCTACCGATTGCTTGGAAAATCCCCTTTCTACACCTGGTTTCTGCTGGTTTTATTTTACTTCCCAAAGCACCACTGGAGTGTGCCACAGCTAGACAGAAAACACTGGGCTGCACAAGATGGTTCACCAGTTATACTAAATTCCTTTAGGCAAAGAGTTGCATTCGTAAGCTCAGGAATTAGGTAGAAAACAGTCTAGGTAGGAATTTCCCCCACAGTTAGATTACTTGGATCAAAAAGGGTCATTTTCACATCCATTGGGGTACCCTCAGTTTCCTAAGATCATCCAAGGATTTTGCCATTCTGATTCAGGCCCTGGATCATGGACTTGTGGCATTTGTTTGAGAGCTGGAAAGCATTTGCCGCTGGTGGTGAGTACTGGGACTGGAATGAATCTTCCTGGCTCCCCTGCAAGCTTTGCTTTGCCTGTCCCACAATTCCTCGACCCTGCATCTCACCCTTTATTATCCTGAGCTGGATGCAAAGCAATATATATATGAGAGCGCATTTCTACCTAACTCACCCAGTCCAACTTTATATATATACACTATATGTCATCATTTAGGTGTGGAAATTTTTTATTACTATGGTAACATGCATTCTAGTAGTCCTAATACTGTAAAAAAATTACAAAATTACTTCCTGACTAATTTTTTTTTTTTCTTCGGTGAGAAACCTTCTGGCAACATAAACTCGCATGAGGGCCATTTCACTCCTCTGATCACTTGCAGAAGTGTTGCTGAGCCCACAGTTTTAAAACTCAGGATATGTTTTTCACTCCTATTACAAGTGAGTTCAGATAGGCAGGTGTGCTGGGGATTTTGGAGAAGTCTGTCAGCCTGTCAGCTTGTGTAGTTGTCCCGCTGATGGACTGCCAGCTCTCCTGTGTTATCCTGGAAACCTATCTTTTGCTTTTCCTCTATTATTTGATTCTTGCTCCTACTGTGAACAGAGCTGTTGAAAGCAAGTTTCATTATTAATTCTTCATCAAGTCTGCATGGAAGCTCCAGTGTGCTTTAAAATATGGACCTTTCCTCATTAAATTCCCCACAGCTCCTGCCTGAACATATATGATGTGATAGACATGTTCAAAACCCCACTGACCCCTTGGCTTGTTTAGCGAGATGAATTTTCTCATTGCAGTTCTGATTGACAAAGTTTCTATATTCCTCTGGAATTTTAAAGTCATTACACAAGAGACAACACCCTGTTTCTCCGAAGGAAATCACAAGAAAAAAAGAGAAGAAAATGCTGAAGATGGAGCAACAGCCATACATGGTTTTTGTTTTGTGCTGCTCTCTGGAGATAGACATTGGCTACTGGGATTGTATACAGAAAATGTGCATAGGCAAGTTCAGAACCACTTTAGCATGGCTTATTTTGAATTGCTGCAGCCAGCTCAGTGACTTGATAAAAATACACATTGTATTCCAGGGCAGCATAAAAAATTAGGCCTGAGTTGCTGATTAGCAGCATAGTGTGAAGGCAGAGGTGGGCCCCCAGCTGAGTCCCTGGCCCAGAATGCTTAAAATCATTTACTGTTTAAACACTGAAACAGCCAAGCTGTGATTATTCTAAAAATTATTTTAACCACTAACTGAGCTTGTTTATCTTTTGCCGCACTGACACAGTAAGATTTAAGTTACTCCCACAGTATATCTTATAAGACAACTTTATGACATTAGTTTGTCAATCAATAGTTCTGTTGGAGTTAACCCAGTGCTCCAATATCACTGCAAGAAAAAAAACCAGCAAGTGCTCAGAGCGAAAAAACAAAGCCGATTAGCTCCATGGAGACTTGTTTCTGCATCAGACTGCATGGCTTATTGCTTCTGAAAAAGACTGCAGTGTCAGGCACACCAGGCTGGTGCCACTGAAATTACACACGTACACACTCTGCAGTCAATCCGTGGGCAAAACCAGCTGAAGATTGTGTGCAAAATCTGCCCAAAGGGAGGGAGGGGGGAAGCCACCCACATTGCAGTCAACTCTGCTCTCAGGTCTTCACAATGCAGCCAGGGTTTGGACACCTTTTTTGGTACCTGTATCTCTGATCACTATATTCGAGCACCTCCCTCTTAAGGTCCTGACTTAGTAATCTTCTTCTATTCAGTAGACACTTCAGCATCTCTTTCAACTTGTTTAAGTGGCTCACAAGCAGGTGCTTAAGTGCTTTGCTGAATTGGGTGGATCAAAGCATGTGCTTAAATGTTTTGCTAAATAATTAAAAATTGGCTTGAGAGCTTGCATAAAGACACTCACTGAAAATTACCGAGCTTTATGAAAATAAAATGAAGCAATTAAGCTTAGCTTTCCTATCTCTGTTTCCAGAAATGCTTATTAAATCCAGCACACAAGCCCTGGTTGTTGGAAGTAGCAGGATCAGTAAGTCCAGGGCTGCTTAAAACAACATCACCTTTTCACAGAAAGACCTTGATACAGACAAGGTGCTTTGTATATCTCTTGCTTCAAGGTAAACCCTGAAGGAAGAATTTTGAGAAACAGCCTAACAACATAAAATAAAATTTATTTATGCCCTCATCTTCCTTAGGATTGCATCTTGCAGTAAGTGACTACAGCTACCTAAATCATAGCCTCTCTTCTTGCGGAGGCAAAGCTGACACCCCTACTTTCATTGCACCCCTTCCCTTTTGCACTAGGTCTTCAAAGTTTCTGGGAATTTTATTTTGCCTGAGCCTTCCTATACTTGGGTAAGCCCCAAACTGTAAACTTTCTGAACTTGAACAAAACTGATCTATCTACATAGCAGTTGTTATTCAGACAGCAAAGTTAAAACCAAACCCAGTATAGGCAAAGTCTACAGAGACAGAAGATGATTCTGTTCTCCATAAAAGGGCTTGCCAAGCATTACATTGCTTAAAAAGATTTACATTTGAATTCCAGAAAAAAATAATGCCAACCGAACAGAGTTTAGTTTAACTTGCAAAAAGCTGAGTTCATCTTGTGAATCCTGTTTATTTCAATCTGCTTTGCTCAGTTGTCCTTTACCATCAAAACCATCATCACTAGGCCCCAAAAAAATTCATGCTTCCCTTGTAGAAAACCACATCAAAATCATATGGTAAGAGAGCTCTTTGTACTGAAAAATGTATACCACACATAGAAGAAACAAACATTAGAAAGGTGTGAGGCAATTTTTATGGTACCCTTCCAGGTGAATTAAAAATACAATTGTGCTTAAATATAAAAAAACCCTCCAAAAAACATAATGAACAATGCATTGGGCAGAGGCCTACCACAGTATGTGGCTCTAGATAGAGTCTGCAAAGATTGGTCACAAGCAGATTCCCTACATACTCTTGCACCAGCACCAAATCCTCAGAGCAGTTGCATGGGGCACCTATACCCAGCCCTGGGTCCACGCCCCCACCCCAGCTCTGCTGCCCAAGGGTGGGCCCTGAGTTTGGGCCCCTGGGCACCCCCATTCCAGGATGGCTACAAGACAATGCTGAGGCTGTTTCTTCTCTCATCGTCAAGGGAAATTTTACTCCCTGGAAAGGAGTCTGTTCTGTTTCTGGCCCTCCTGACAGAATGCAATCCCATAAATTGGGCCCCACCATTTAAAAAGGATGTTAAAGTACTTGAACGTGTCCCGAGGAGGGCACCAAAGCTGGGAAGGGGCTGGCAGGCATGTCCTGAGGAGCAGCTGAGGACATGGGGTTCGTCTAGTTTGGAGAGAAAGAGGCTGAGGGGGGAACGTCATTGCTCCCTACAGCTTCCTGGGGAGAGGAAGTGGAGAGGGAAGTGCTGGTCTCTTCTCCCTGGGATCCAGTGCCAGGATGTGTGGGAATGGCTCAAAGGTGTGTCTGTCAGGGGAGGTTAGGGCTTGACATGAGTAAACATTTTTTTAATGAGAGAGTGATCAAACCCTGAAACAGGCTTCCTGGAGAGGTGGTTGAAGCCCCAAGTCTGTCAGTGTTGAAGAGGCATTTGAGCAACACCCTTAACACCATGATTGAACTTTTGGTCAGCCCGGAAGTAGTCAGGTAGTTTTAGCAGATGATCACTGTAGATGCCATCCAGATGCTCTATTCTATTCTATTCTATTCCCCACACTCACCTTGAGCAGAATAACAATGAGACTATTATTTGCTTGAAATGCCAGGGGGTTTTCAGCTCCAAAAACTTTTTGAAGGACACATAACATGAAGGTTACAAGTGGAAACAGGATTTGCTTTTATGGGGTTTTTTTCTGACTCTTTCAGAGCCAATGCTCACAAGCATTAACACAGTGCCCATGTGTAGCCAGGAGCAGGCTGATGTGTTCTTCAGTTTAGCTTGAAAAAACATCCCTTGCCGTCTGGCAAAGCAGAGGTGCAGAAAGTAGCAGCAGGAACACTGGCCAAGCAGTCCCTGTTTCCTGAAGAGCGAGAACGTGGAAAATGAGGACCAGGACTGACCACACTTAAGAGGAAGTGAAGGTGTGTGGTACCACAGGGGTTAACCCTAAGACACATATTGATGACAAGCACACATTTTGCCTTCCAAAACTTGCTCTACTCTGCTTCTTGGCCAGTGATGCATGAGAAGCTTCCTCACAGTGCTTGTATTCCACACAGGGAAAGCTGTAAAGTGGCAGCCTCGGATGGGACAGCAAGCCTGGAGCCCTCCCAAGCACAGGCTGGTTGGCACAAGAAAGAAGTGCTGGGAAATGGAGCCACGGGAGGAGCAGAGCTCACTCCCGCTACAAGCTTGCACTGGGCAAGAGAGTCAGAGAGAGCTGGGGCACGAGTGATGCCTTGGGGGTGCGAGAGCAGCCAGCAAGAACCGAGCCGAAAGGGCCCGAGGAGCCCTGGCAAGGGGCTGTGCTCAGTGCTGCAGAGGACAAGAAACACCTAGGGGCCACCCTCGGGGCCCCCACTGGGACTCTGCAAAGCTTCATCCCCTCAGATGCAGCACACAAGGGCCACCTCCATGGAGCATGAGCAGCCAGCACCTGGCCAAAATGGCCCGAAGGAGGCCTGACAGGGGGCTGTGCTCAGTGCTGCAGAGGAAGGCAAAAAACCCCCGGGGACACTTGGTGGCCACCATGGAGGAAAAAAAACCTTCCTCCCCCTGCATGCAGGGCATGAGAGGTCATCTTTGTGGTGCATGAGCAGCAGGCAGTAATGCAGCCAAAACGAACCAGAGGAATCCTGACAAGTGGTCATGCTCAGTGCTGCAGAGGAAGGTAAGAAAATCCACGAGGACCAGTGCCAGTCTCCCCCACGGAAAAATTCCTTCCTGACCCCAGGCCTGGCAATCTGCTACTCCCTGAGCATGTGAGCATTCTCAGATCACAGGCTGGTCATGCCTCCAAGGAGATGCTTAAACCCTGTCCTCCCTCTAATCTGGAGCCATATCAGGGGCTTTTGAGACTGGCTACATGCCCATGACCTGGTCGACCTTGGGTCAAGAATCCTTCCCGTGCCTGGTAGGGTATCAATGTGTGCTCCAATGCACTGGGACTGCTTTCAACTTCTCTGCATCTCATTTCTTACAGCTGCTGTCCCTGGCTCTGCAGGGGATGAGGACAGCAAGCTCTGCAATGCTCCTCGAGAAGGCATCCCTGTGGTCCTGTCACTGTTATCCAGATGAAAAAGGTTTCCATCCATCAGATGAGCTTTGAAGGTGGCCCCGCCAGGATCTGACCTTGCAGTAGAAAACCTCTAAGCAGCCTCACCCTACCTTCACGCTTCTTCTTTAAGACCTTTCCAAGTAACTCCACTGGCTCCTCAAGGATTTCCTCTTGGATGGGCCAGCTCTGGCAGCAGGGTATGGGAGGCTGTTCTCTTTTGTCCTGCCACAGGGCACTGTGACTGCTGCTTTGCCAGGTAACAGCACTATGACATTGGGTGTCACAGCCCCCATGCACAACCCCACCTACCACCCCTCTGCCCAGCACCCTCCAAAGGAAGGCCTTTGGAGCTCACCCCAAGGGAGTCCAGGCCTTTGGAGCTCTGGCCCTGAGGGAGTCCCTGTTTTCAGGAGGCTCAGGGGGCTGTCCCTGCCCTTGGTGGCCATGCATGGGGCACAGCTGCTGGGTGTCCCTGACACCTCCTCTGCAATTTGTCTCCCAAAGACAAACCTGATGCTGTTCCTCTTCTCTCAGACCATGACAGAAACCAACCCTGCAGCCCAGACACCACCCCTACTAGCCATCCCCTCTGTGCCAGAGCTAACCTCAATGAGGACGTGCAGTGAGAAGGACTGGGGACACAGAGCCTTTTCCGCGGGATAACAGGGGATGGTTTTGGCAGCCACAGCCTGGAGGAAAGCCAAAGTGTAACCAGAGCCATAGTCTGGGATGTACAGTGCCAACAGACCACCATCGACATAACACAGGCTTTGAAAAACAAGTGAGCAGAGGGACATTGGTGTGGTGGAACTGTTGGTCATTTTCAGGCCTAGAACAATTGGATCTGTGCCCAAAGCACAGCCAGGAAAATAGTGACTCTTTCAAATGGCAGAAATGGCCCATTTTGGCTGTCATCATCAGTGGCTACAAGACAATGTTGAGACTGTTCCTTATCTCATCACCAAGGGAAAATTTCCTCCCTTGCAAGGAGGTTTTACCATCTGTCTCTGTCATTCCTGCTTCCAGCCAGTTTAACTCCTTCTTGTAGCTGGACCTTCTTGCCCTCCATGTCAGATCGTTCCTTGGTCACAAATTACCACTGCTGAGCAGTTACAATTAGAATTTCCCCTTCACTGGAAAACAGATGCCAACAGAAGAGATTTGCCCAAAATTGTACACTCAGTCAGAAACAAAATTAGGAGTAATACCAAGATCTCCTCACTCCTAGAACTCATCTGTCATCCACTAGATGGAGTGTTTATGACCACAGGATATCCCTCACTTGGAAAGCACATGCACCTTGTTAAGACTGTTATTCATTGCATTACTATTTAATGGAGGTGGGGGGGAAGAGGATGTGGAATGGAAGTTACAGAGGAGTGGAAGGTGTGAACAGAACAGCATAGAAGTGTCAGGAAAACTTTCGTTCATCATATAGGAAGAGACATGAAAGTGGAGATTAAAATACAGCTAGAATATACTGGCCTAAGTTCTCACAAAGACACTCAGAGTGGGTTTAATGCTCTGAAGTCTGTGGAGTTAGTATGTAATGTTCTATGCAGTTGAGCTTTAAAAAAATTAGTCTCTTCAAAGTGAGTATAGATGAACATTCAAATGACTGCTGCTCGACTCCACCTGAAACTCTCTCGACCTACCTGGAGTCTGATCTCTGCTGCTGCTAACAGGGAGTCTGACCTCTTGAAGCGATGCACATCCATATCTGTCACCGACAACCATGAAGCAATGTACTAAATCCCTGCAAACTTTTTTCTTTTTTTTTTTTTATTTTTTTATTTTTAACAAAATGCTGCCGTGAACAATAAATATTTAAATTTTAGAATTTAAAAAGGGCATTGGGTTTGGTAGATGGCCTCAGCCTTGTTAGTATCAGCAATTTTTCCCCTCTAGGGAGTAATTAGGGAAAGCTCCCACCACAATGCTAAACTGTGATAATGACAGAATTTAAAATCATTTTCATACCACATGCTGCATTGCAGTTCATTTCCATATGCTCTGCCTCTGACGAAGGTGTCAAGCTTATAAAGTCTCCTGGGCAAAAGGGTGTCCAAAGTCCCAATGCCTGGAAGGAGGCTCAGGGGAAAGACACACATTATCACCCTATATGTGATAAGGTCTCCACTTTATGAAGTCAGCAGGAGGCAAGGCAGCCCTGGAGATTTTGACTGTATTTGTCTCTGTAGCACAGTCAGCGCCTGAGATTTGAGAAGTTTTGGTGGTGATTTACCTGTGCTACAAATTATTTGTTAATACTGGACATTCAGTACATATCTACTGTGCTTGCCCTAAAGTTAGATAATAGTGAAGCACCCATAAGTTTTCATGGTCCACACTTTACAACACCCTATAGCAGAGTAGCAGGCAAGGATCCTGTACTAGTTGGAATATCCATTCACTGTAATGCCATATGGAGAAAAAATAGGAGTATAGCCACATTACCTAATAGGTCACTGTTAACTTAGGTGCAGTATTTTCCTGACAGCTCTGGCTTCTTCAGCAAAAATGAGAAGACCCTTAGGAAAAGGTCACTTGCCACATATCCCATCTGGGCTGGAAAATAAAAGTATTGACAGGACAAGTGGTGGCACTGAGAGCAGAGTCCCCATAAAATTTAGATCTGAGATCCATACAGCTGGAAGAAAAATACTCTGCCAAAAAAACCCCACAAACAGTAAAAATCACCATCAGCTTGTTAATAGAAGCAAATAGACAGGTTTGGGTAGTAATTAATTCCAAGTTTGTCTCTCACTTTGATCAACTCTAAATTCACTAAAATCAGACCCAAGCATCTAAGGTGGTAAATGAATAAATATTTATCACAGAGAGAACTGAGAGGTCTCCCTAGAGAAGGTAATTGAATGAGAACAGGGAAGGAGGCTGGCAAGAGAAATGGGAATCAGAAACATGATTAGTGTGATAAGTGGAAGTAACAGGGAATGGCACATCCTACAAGCAGAAAGAGCGGAGGGAACCGGAAGCAGGAACTTGGTGAAGGCAATGAGGAACAACACATGGATGATCAGAAGATGAACCTCCAGACTTGTAGGAACAAGTCAAGACTAGAAATTAAGCAGTGAAAACCATTCACTGAAGAGCTGAAAATGGGTCCCAAGAATAC
The DNA here is from genome assembly GCA_027574665.1 of Rhynochetos jubatus. Classification (NCBI taxonomy): domain Eukaryota; kingdom Metazoa; phylum Chordata; class Aves; order Eurypygiformes; family Rhynochetidae; genus Rhynochetos; species Rhynochetos jubatus. Next base: position 35,302,739 of record CM050653.1, read on the forward strand.
AGTTCAGCACAGGAGTAAAAAGAACACAGACAAACTGGAAACACAGGAGACAAAGGAGATATAACCTGGAGAAAATGAGCAGAAGTGCCAGTGGTATGTTCCTCCTGGGCTTGGATCAGAAACAAAGAGTCCAGAGGCTCACCATCCTCAGTCAACGTCCACTCCACTGTGACTGCTTCACCCTCGCTTTTGGATACTTGTTCACACAGAGCACCATGATTTGACACTGTGACCTTTTGTTCTTGTACCAGGTTGTGAAGCAGTCAGACTGAAGAGCCCATCTCTGTTGACGGTTTTTATGGCTGTCAGCATGATGTTATAGGACAAAAACAAAATGAGGGGAGAGGATTGATTTGTTGTTGTAAGAAGCTTTAAGATGTGTAAAAGCACATCTTAAATCAGAAGGTCAACACTAGAATAGAGTCATTGGGGTTAAAAAGTCAGTCCTAATAAATTAGGAAATCCTTAATGTTGTTGATTTCTAATTCTGAACGTTGTTTTGACGTACCAAACTTCATGTACCCTTACGGTAGCGTGATGGTTCCTGTGTGTGTTGTTCCTGTGAAATCATAACCCATGCTACCTTACACCTGCTAGGGCTGGGAGAAATGTGAAAAAAGACAAGAGTAAAATTTTGAAAAATAATGCTATGTATATCGTTGTTCTATCCCAAAAGCATGAAGTTTTGAACAAACTCATTTTAAACTGGAAAATCTGTCATTCAGTTACACAGAATCAAAATGTTTGTCCAGGACAAACCAAGAAAGATACCTGAACTTTTTCACCTTAGCACAAACTTATGGTATCTCACTGATTCTTTGATGTTCCTCCATTTCATCTCAAATCATTCATCTCTAAACACAGCAAAAAAAAACTGTCACAAAGGCTTGAAAACTTATTTCCTTTGGGGTTTTTTTGGTCTGTCAAGGAATCAATACCTATTCTCATACGCACACAAAGACAAGTAATCTTAAGCATGCATATGAATAAAAAGCAAGTAATAGATTTTATGCAACTGAGATGCTGCATAGTCTAAGTTTCTAAAGCCCTTTAAAGACATTTATAGAGCTAATTAAAAAGGTAGAAAAATAGCTATCTCAATTAGGACCGTATTTGCTTACATAATGTTTTTGTGCAAATATGCTGACAAGGTAGATTTTAAACCATGTGTGCAACCAATGTATCAGAAAAGAAGCAAAATGTTCTAGGTGCAGTGCCTCAGGAAAGGTCTGGCCACTCAAGACTCACAAACTTTTTAAACCCTCTATTCTTTCTGTTGTCCAAGAGGATGAATTAAAATTCCCAGTAGCATTCCTAAGACGTCTCACTGATTACAAGGACTCTGCTGATATAATCAGGAAGTAGAAAAAACAGCATGTGATTTGTTGCTACCCCTAACTAGAGACCAAATTTCAGTAACTACCTTTCAAATACTTATTAATACAGCAAAATACTTCACAAATAAAACAAAACAAAAAAAAGCAGCTGCAATCTTCCTCCAAAAACCAGCACTTACCTGAGTGTAAAGGTAACATTTATGGAGTGTATTGTCCCTTGCTATTATTCTCCAAGGCCTACCATATTTAGTAGAAATGATCCATTCGTATCATCTTTATAAATTTTGCATTGAAGACCAAGTTCATGCACATTATGATAACTAATATATTCCTTCTACTCCTGGAAGAGAGACCCCATAATTATATCATTAGCACACTGAGTATAGTTCCATTTTTCTCCAAGAGCAATACTGCATACGTAAGAGGAAAGTCTGGCTTCGCTTCAAGGATCTTAGTGTCTCTGGACACAAATTACATCTCACTACACAAACGTGAGATAGGTAAAGATTATACACAGATGGCGTGAGCTACATTAGTCTTAGGTTAAATGATTTCCTGGCAACAGAATAGACAAAGAGACAGGAATGAATGGTGAGAATTTTCATCAATAAACTGCATCAGCTTAACAGAATTTAGATGTTCTATACATGTAAGTTACACCCGCATATTCATGGTGTGTATGATGAGCCAATAATTGCATGAATATTCCCAAATATGCAGAAGTTGGGGGTGTCTGCATGTCTTGCAACATCAAATCTGAAGCTCATAAATAGTTTGATAACAAATGAAGCAAATGAAGAACAATTTTTCTCTGAGGATCCAGGAGAAAATCAACTATTTCATTTTGATCTTAACAGACAGGGTTGATCCATGTGAATCAAAACAAGGAAAAAGTATGCATAAATTGGAGAACCTGAAGTTCTGAGTTTTGCACAAGTTTTATAAAAGATCCTCCTTTCTGTGCACTGATCCTTGATAACAAATTGTGATCTGGGGACTCAGATCTGCAGTGGATCAGTGATTTTGACTGAATTACAGTGGTGACCCACAGGTCAGTAAAAAGCCTTTGTTCTCTGATAGCAACATTCTACAGAGCTATTCAGCACATTTCTAGCAATAAGTAAATAAATCCTATAATTCAACTCACATCGCTTTTAGACCATGAAGAGCCATTGACCAGGATAAAAGGTATCAGACTGGCACTTGTTGTTGTGTCCAGATGCAGACAGCCTCTGAAGTGACACATACCTGAACCAGGTGTCATGTAGGCAGCACACAGTGATATACCGTGATTATTGATTGGGGAGGGGACAAAGGCTAGAGACAGGAATGAGAAAGAGGGAAGTGCATTTACACATCACCAGCAGAATGCAAGGGGTGTGCAGCAGCCAGTTCCTTCTAAATCCCTATCAGTTTCATCGTTTTACCAGGAAGCAGTGGATTCTGTTGCTAGAGTTTTGACACATCCTGTTTTCTTGCTCAAAAGAGTGGGAAGACTATGCTAAGTTTATTGTAGCATAGCAAGGAAAGCTAATCCACGGGAAAAGGCCTCAGCAACTGTCTGCAATCAATGGCTTAACATGGCTAAATATATTTGACTCACCAAGGGTGAGTCCCAGAGCCTGAGTGAATATTTATGTTTGGCAAATATTTCATTTAGCAATGACAATATTAAAGCCTGTCCTTTTTATTATTCCCCTGCCTCTCTGCTCTCTCCTTGTCAGTAACTCACTATGAAAGAATCAAAGCCAACAACACATTTCCACACAAAATTTTCCAAAAGTCCAAACTCTGAATGAAGGTCATCTTTCACATTTGTAAGTTTCAAAGAGAACGTGTAATCTATACAGTTCTTTTAAATCAGAACAGCTTACCACTCAGTGAAGTCTAGGACACATAACATCTTTCTGTTGATACTGCATGTGTCTTTCAGGTACAAGCACAGCAGTTCAACCGGAAGCTTATTGCTTGAACCTTCCTGCTGCTTGTGCCAGGTGAAGTTCTATAGCCTATGTCCTGCTGAAACTTAGTCCCCTAGGCCCTTAAATTCTCAAAACTATCATCAATAACTTGAAATATAGCTTGAAAGGCCGATTTTAATTGAACTAATCATTTGAAATGAAGCTGCAAAGCTCTTCCTTAAAAGACTTATTATTTGCAAACAGGTTGAATGGGTCTACAAGATTGCAGATACCTGAGAACCATTTCAACAGACTTTATAATCTAATAATATTTAGAGAACTGCTTTCCACCCACAGTTTGCAGCTTGGCTGTTTGAAACCCATAGTCATTCCTTCTAACTTTTAGTATTTAGGAAGTATAAACAAAAACCAGTGCAAGCCAATGCAAGTGACAAACCTACCAAATTTTTTAATCCTTATGCATAGCTTTATATGATAAGGCCACCCACTCACCAGCTGCAGCTGAACAAGCCATGTGTTAGCAGAGCACAAATAGATATACAATAAGATACAAGTACATAATCAAATGATAAGTAAATACACCAAAATCTTAAACCTAAAGGTTTTGTAAGTTTTAAAATAAAGTTAGGATGGGGAATTATTTTACCCATCTTCCTATTGGGAAGAATAATTGGGTAATTATTCTAGTTGGGTCACACCAAGCCGTGTTCTTATCCACACAGAGATGCTGCCCTTTAAACAGAAAGCTGTTTGTCAGTAGCTGAGGCATCATAGTGTTAGTAAGTAGCGTTTCACACACCAGTGGTATACTAACAACCCAGGCATCAGAGGCATTGGGGAGTGGCAGGAATACTGATTCTGGCACAATTACATATGGAAAGAGATGTAGCCCACATCTCTACTAAGATATACAGCCCACAGAGAATTTTCATGGAAGCAGTATTCTACTGGACCAACCTTTTATTAATGATGTAGCCATAGGGGCTCATGAAGCATCTGCAAACTATGAGGTTTTTATATATAGCCCAAACAACAAGTAACTGTAAATTGTAATATTTTCCTTTTTATCAGAGAGGTGGAGTTAATTCCACTAGTCATTGAAAACTTCAGGTACCAAGCTGTTCTTTAACCTCTGTTCCTTTGACCACAGCCATGAATAAGCCTTGACTCTTTCTCTGTCAACTTTCCAGTCAGCATAGGTGCCATTCAGTACATGAACCTAAAATTCAGCATCACAACCAAGAACCAAGGCTTATAGATTTTGACCATAGTTTGCAATAGGTAACAAAATTCATATATTTTCTTGTAGTAAATGGGTATAACTCTCATTGCTAAATTTATGCTCATCTAGAGCATGTGGCATGTTAGTGGCAATGGAGCACAGACCATTTCATAGTGGGACAGAATGGTAAAATTCTCGTGTATGGGAATTCTCCCATGTTTAGGAGCCATGTCCCATTAAGGGATACATGATTTCTTTCAAATTTTGATTATCTTGTATCTTATGACTTCTGTCTTGTCATATCAAGAACACCAATAAGAGGGAGGAACCAGAAGAGTTATTCAAACAGCTAGGTGATAAGGACTAATAAATCCCTGGATTTCCACCTACTGACTATATTTTAATAAGTAAGGGGACATAAGGAAAAGTCAGGCAGGGTGACTCATCAGTTCTAGCAATGTAAGAAAATTAGATTTTAAGTGGAAAAAGATGTTTCCTAGGAAACTGCATGATCTGCTTGTGAAACATCAAACAAGAGCAATTTCCTAACAACAGCCATGGCTAAATTGATCTACTGCACCTCAGACAGCTTTATCAATAAGAGAGAGATTGGGTCCTTTTTATATTTTCTTAGTTACCATCATCAATTTGTCTATTATTTGACTCATTCAGCTGTTACCGTTCTGACCTTCCACAAGTACAAGTATGATATTTGCCATTATCTAATTTGAAAGCATGTTTTCCTTTCCCTCATCTTTTTTTTTTTTACCCCTCTCTTTTTTACAGCAAGCTCCAGATTCCGTTATTGCAGCTGCCCCTGAGCCAAAAAGAGAAGAGCATGTACTATGGCATGCAGCAGGCATAAGCCTGAGTGTCTATCCTGTTTGAAACCCTCCACTTTGCAGCAATGAAAAGTGAGCTGCAACATAAGCAACCTCCCAGGCTCCCCCCTCTGAGAGGTTCAATCTACAGTATATTCAGCCCCCCTATACAACTTACACTGCATCAAAATCAACATCTTTCCCTTTACGGTATGCTGTCTACATTTTCATTCTAATAAATTAACCCCCTTAAATTTCTACTATTGCATATGACACATCACATCATGCATGAAAGATAACAAGTATTTTAGATGCTAGGGAGAACATTTGTTTTCCTTGATCACTTCCAACACAGACTGTTCAATGTGTGTAAGTCATAGCTGATGTAATACAGAGACTGTCTTCAGAACATGACCATGGATTTTTGAGCATAAATCTGTGCACGTGCTGACTATAGGCAGTCAGCCAAGGAATTGTAGTACCAGGCAGTTCCTCAGTGCTTGTGCCGCATGCACAGCTTGCACATGTCCTGTGACACTGAGTAGCAAATGCATGACCATTCAGCAAAGATGGTCTGAAAGCGGTTGGCTTCCTGGACATGTCTCTGCGTGTTTAATCTGCATGAGCATACTAAACACCATGTATCATAAAGCGAATGGATTTGCTTTGGGTGCACATATAGAGACGCATCTTAACCTAGTGCCAAGGCATTCAAATTCCTCATGGAAAAGATTTCCTGGCAGAAAAGTAAGGTATGTCTGAGGAAACCCAAATGCCTGGTAGCTCTAACACTGTCCGTTCTTGAGCTATCGCAATGGCTAAAGACAACTGCCAGAGTTAAAAGCCAGCATTTAAGTAGGCTGCCAAAAGCACTACTGAAACACTTGCAAGCATACTGATTGCACAGAGTAGCAAACAGGGAAAAATACATAAGAACAACTCCCTTTGTGCTTGCAAACTTGTCTACTATACAACTTGGTAAGAAACCAGAAACAAAGGCATTACAGGTCTCTTCCACAACAGTGTCACTCCCGCTGAACAGGTATTCTACCTACTATGAAACCATGTAACTGAGGTTTTATTATTACTACTAATTTGGAGATTCAGATGCAGATAGATATTATGATATCCCAAATTCAGAAAGTCTGTTCAAGTACTTACTGGAATTTACTGCCTAAAATATACCAATATGTTCGTGGAAACTTGGGTCCTACTTAGATTGAATTCAGTGGTGTGATGGTTTTAGTTGGAATAGAGATAATTTTCCTCACAGTAGCTACTATGAGGATAGAGATAATTTTCCTCACAGTAGCTGGTACGAGGCTATGTTTTGGATTTGTGCTGAGAAGAATATTGATAACACTAATGTTGTTAGTTGGTGCTAAGGAATGTTTATATCAAGTTACAGACTTTTCCAGTTTCTGATACTGCCCCTGTGTTCCAGCTTCTTCTCTACCAGAAGCTGGGAGAGGACACAGCCCGGACAGCTGACCCGAACTGACCAAAGGGACGTTTCATGCCATCAAACATCATGATTGGTATATAAGTTGGGCATGGCAGGGGGGTCATACTCTCACTCTCTCTCTCTTTTGTTCTCTTGCTCCTTGGGGCTTGTCTGTTGCAATCTCTCTCTCTCTTGAGCTTGCCCTGGCTTTTTGGCTGTGACTCACTACTCAGGACCAGGCTGGGCATTGATTGATGGGTGTTGATCAATTGTATCATTTGTTTTATATTCACTACCTGTTATTAGCAGTAGTGGTAGTATTATTTTCATTATATATTAGTAGTAGTAATATTAATGTTATTAGTATTCTTGGTATTTTTAGTATTATTAGTATTGCTATTTTATTAATTTATCTTCAATTGTTATAATCTCAACCCACAAATTTCCTTGCCTTTTCCTCTGATTCTCCTCCTCTGCTGGGGGAGAGGAGAGGTGAGTGAGCAGCCATGTGGTACTTAACTGCTGGCTGGTATTAAATCACACGTGGCCAATGGAATCTGTCCCTCAACATGAATTTATCTTTAAACTTTCCAGAAATATCCATTACTGACTACATACAAGCAAGTCACACATGGAACAGAATCCCGTGTGAAATCCATAGAAAGTGAGAGAAGATACTTTGTGTTCTGGATTTGTGGCTCCAGAGTACAATAAAGACATGGCATGGGAAAAGTTCAGCCCACCATAACTGGTCTTTGGGATCTGCAGCAATGATTTTATTGTCACCAAAACTAAGTTGGAAAGTCTATCTCTTTTCCAGCCTACTAAGCAGAGCAAAATTCCCTGGATCTTGGAAAAGCGAGTGGCAAACTGTTTAATATCAAGTACAACACCCCCTACCAACATCACCGTTGTCAGAAAAGCTCACATAAAACCCTCCCAACAAAACTTTTAATCCCACAGTGGTTTGCCCACCCTGCACCTTTGCAATGGACAAAAAAAAACCCTTTTCCTTCCTCTCGCAGTTTGCAGCTTCATTCTTAGCTGAAGACATAGTTAGGATTAATGCTTTTATTTTAAAGGGGTAAGATTAAGTATTTTTAGCCCCTGTGAAACAAGATGATGTATGCTGCAATTGTCAAGTCCCTCTTAAATTGCATGTAGCACATTCTGTAGCTCATAAATATTTAAGATGACTAAATAATTATACCAGGCTCCTCAACCTGCCTTTCTTTATTAGTTCCATGGGGAGCCAGGAAAGCATTTGTTCATCTTCAGCCATACAGACAATTATAATATTGCAAAATATCCTGCTTCTGTTGGTGGTGGTGCTGCTACGTGATTCTCTCCTGTTGTGGTGTGATGCAATCAGCCTCTTGCAGAGGACAGAAAAGCCCCCATTTCCTCACCAGATCAATCCAGCAAGCTTGGCAACTTTTCCAAAACAGCTCCATCAAAGCAAATCCCATTTCGCTTAGTTCCACCCTCAGTGTCCTGTTCCAAACAACTAAGCAGGGGGTGGGGGGTGGGGGTGTGGAATAATAAATACAACTGAGCCTTTATCCGAGCACCCTGTATTATATAGGATTTCAGAGTGTCAAGCAGAGAAATGTGTCTCTGCTTTGAGCAGCTCAGTGGGGAAACGATAGAGTCTGAATACATGCAGGTGTATCTATTGAAGCCCATAACTGTAATGACTTGGGGAAAGAGGAAGGTGAGCCAGCACCCCTCTCACCATGGAATAGCATTGAACAGGATTTGTACAGTTGTTTTACAGCTTATTCTCCTCTCTGTCTCTTTTCAATGCAGCCATATGGTAGCAAGCATATACTCGCAACCTAATAGCAGATGAAGAGCCTGCACACCCTCACAGGCAGCAGAGCATGCCCTAGCAGTCAGTGGCAACACCCACCAGCAAAGCCAAGGAAAAGGAACTGCCTCCCAGATGGCCAAGACATGGAGCTTTGTCTCAAAGCTTAAGATTCTTGCTTCTGCACCCGTCAAATCTGTCACCATGGTTCAGTACCCACTGCCACTACCCCCACCTCCTTCCACTTAGGTACGCTTCAGAGAAGCAGAGTAGGAGCACAATCCACACCTCCAGCGAGTGCTGCCTTTTGAGTGCCGTTGTCATGTTTTCCTGAGATTAACTTGCCTTGGAATGCTATTGTAAAAGAGGGCGCATGGCATCCAATCAAAATAGCCTATGTAGCTACTGTAATGCATGTCGGTGCTGAGCAGAATTCTACATTTGTCTCGAGAAAGTGCGATGGCAGTGATCTGCCGTTGCTGTGTTAAGAATTCATCTTAGACACAGCACTAGACACTGAGGAAGATGAGATATGATAAGTCCTGCAAACTTTTCAAGCACTTCACTAGCTGCGCTTGTGTTTTGCAGATTCCCCTTTATTTTTAAATTCAAAATAATGAAAACAATAACATAGCTGGGACAGATCTACATGGGGGACCAATGAGATGTTATGAGTTTAAAGGCGTGAAATTAGCGTGCAGAAGCTAAAAAACGTTACGTACCTATGGGAATGATCTCATTCAGAAGTAAATTGGCTTAAAGTTCACTGTGGCTTAATACTCCCTGGAAGATCATTATTTCCAGTGACTGGGAAAACCAACATGTAAATCAGCATATTTTAGGGTGCAGTTTGACAAGATTGAAAAGCCCATTTAGTTTTATTGCTACCACAAGCAGGTATGGGAGCAGGCAGGTCCCTCCCTTTCTCCCCTGTCATACTTTGCTTTGCTTTGCTTTGCTTTCCTTTCCTTCCCTTCCCTTCCTTTTGCTCTGGCTCTACCTTTTTTCTGACCCCTCAGTGGGACTGTTCAATTAGCTAATCCAGCAGAAAACTAACAAGCAAAAGTGTGATTAGATGCAATAACCTGAAAGTAATTTTGTAGACAACATGGGGAGTTTTATACAAGGTCCTCATTATAAACATTTGCTAGGACAGGTTTATGAGCTACAAGCCTGAAGGGAAAAAAACAAACAAGGAAAAAAAACCCAACACCAAACCCAAACCAAAACCAGCCCCCACAATCCCACCAGGAAAGCAACGCCTGCAAAATGTTAGGACTTAGTCCAGGCTACGTCAGTCAGAGATGGCATATAGCTGTGCTAGAAGGCAGTCTGCTTCCCTTTGCCTGGGTGGTAGCTCTGCAAGGGAGATTCTGGCAATGGGGTTGTAATAGTGGGAGCAGCTAGAGACAAGCCTTTGCCACCCTGTCTTCAGTGCTAATTCCCCAGGGAGGCTGGGGGAGGGTGGGGAAAGTTCCTCATGGATAGATAGTCTAAGCTTGCATGCTAAATTCAGTATACAATACATGACACATTCTATTAAAAGAAAGGTCTGGAACCAAGAAAAAACAAGTTCAAGGAAATGTCTAAAATTAATCCAATAGAAACCACTCCCTTTACAGCTGTTACTAAAAGGTGGGAGGAAAGCAGCAACAATAACATGGAAATCATTTGACAGTGAATCAGGATTTACGGTGGCAGTATTCAGATATATTTTGATGAAAGGGAGTGTAATTACTGGTGCAGCTGCCATATATAGGGGAAATATTTCATACTCTCCTCACCAATATTGCTGTCCGCGTGCTCAGATTAAGCAAGCCCGGCCAGATCAATAAGCGAAGTTTGAGGCTGCAGTATGTAGTGCATATAGCAAAGATTCGTAAGGGAGGGAAGATTTTTGACACTCCCTACTTTGGAAATGTCAAACTTGTGCATCCTACCTTTTGTTCTGATCAGTCTAGCAAAGACTGACGCAAAATGAGCAAAGACTAATCCAGGTAAATGTGAGACTGTTCATTTGAATCAAGCCATCAGCTGCACAAAAGCAGGAATAGTTTCCTATACAAAGATATTGCTTCTGCTTAGGAAAGATCTTGACCACCAGAAGCTGAGTGATTACCTGGGGAAAAGAGGTGAGGAGGAACAACGTTTACTGTACGCTTGCTTTGTATTTGTGCTTTTACCGAGGCACTGCTACTGACCACTCCTGGAGTTGGGATCATGGGCTAGAGGGGCCCATTGCCTGACCTGGCAGAGCTGTTCTTACGTTGTAACGGCCTCCCCATCACTGAGCTAGGAAAACAGAAATGGTGGAAGTCTCTTTAGAACATGGGATAGAAGCAGTATTTTGGTAAGCCAAATCTCCACTTTAGACAGACACGTGGTAAACACATAATCCCTTGAGGAACATCTAGGCTGTCTTATTGTCTTCAGATTGCCAGTGTCGCCTTTTCAAAACAAACAAACAATGATGAGGATTTTGATCAAGTCATTCTGTTTGACTATAAAATGTACCTTCATCCAGAACACTGTCTTGAAAGATTGCACCAGGTGTCACAGATGAAAAACTGAAGATTTGCTCCTGCCAGTTTGAAATTGTTTATGCTGCAGAGCACTTACTGTTGGTAATAAAGAGCCAAAATTAAAACACAGATTATTTGTCAACCCTTCTGTGTCAAGCTGGGAGAGCTTTTCAGCTCAGACCCTGCAGAAGTCCAGTTCTATTAATTACTTTCATCAAGAATTTAGGCCATGGGGTAGAGCGTACACGCAAAACATACAGGCGACACCAAACTGGAATAATTTTCTATTACTTTGGAAGAAAGAATAAAACAATCCAATGTCAGCAATGAAAAAAAAATCTGTAAAGACAAATGCAAAGTACTGCATTTATTAAGGCAAAATTAAGTGCAAACCTGAGAAACCAGGGTAGGCAACCGTTCTGGGGAAAAAAAAATTATTTGAAGCGTTAAAGGATCACAGACCATTGACTCATTTCTAGGATGATACATGAAGGCAGATATCACTTTGAGATGTATTAACAGAAACACCCTATGCAAGACAAGGATGGAAATTATTTATTCTGTTCAGTACTGTTGAGATTTCAGTTGCAATGCTGTGTTCACATTTGAGAAGGAAGAAGCCAAATGAGAGAGCCGAGGGGAGCTACATGAAATATAAGATCTGTGAGGAAAGAAAACTAAAGAGGATCACAGGAGAGGAGATACAACGACAGAATGCAAAGGGTTGCTTTGAAGAGACAGGTAACCAGTCATTCCCATGTCTAGTGGGGAGACAGGACAATAAAAGATGATCTAAATTTCAAGCAGATAAGGTTTAGGTTAGCTACTGGGAAAAGCTTTTTAACTGCAAGGATTACAAAAGGATTAAAAAAGATACTCGGTGCTCTATGGATTTTCACCCATAGGGATTTTTGGGAATAGGTTTAACAAACCTCTGCTGGTGTGGTGTCAGTTCTAAACACACTTGGTACTTCCAGAACTTAAGTGTTGGGCTATGTAATCTCAAAATCTCACACGGCTAGAAATCTCTAAATGCCATCTTTTCCCTGCTGAGGATGATGGAAAAGTCTGTATTTAGACATTTGGGACACCTAAGTAGAAAATTAACTAATAAAGCAAGCTTCAAATATGTAGAGGAAAAAATGTCACTCATTCACAAGAACAATTTTAAATAAGCTGCTGAGAAATAAACATAAATGTGAAACATATTATTTAGGAAAATCTAATTTGGTCTCCCGTGGATGATATGTCTGAGTCATCTGAGTGGGCCTGGGGAGTAATTTTAGGTAAACTCACAGCAATTTATTCTGGAAAATAATGTTCATCAGTATAATATTTACAGTTAGGTGAAAACAGAGACAATATCCTGCTCTGATTTCTGATATTGGATATCTATGTAAGCAGAATTACACTTTAAATACCAAGCATACAAAGATGCTCAGTATTAACACTGTATAAGAAAAGACAAAGCTTGCTAGTGGCTGAAGAAATAGGCCACAGTAAGAGTTTCCCTTCATAGAATCATGCAATGGTTTGGGTTGGAAAGTATCTTTAAAAATTATCTAGTCCAACACCACACGCAATAAGCAGGGACATCTTCAACTAGATCAGGTTGCTCAGAGCCCTGTCCAGTCTGACGTTCAATGTTTCAGGGACTGGGTATCTACCATCTCTCTGGGCAACCTGTTCCAGTGTTTCACCACCCTCATTGCAATAAAAAAAATTCTTCCTGATATCCAATCCAACTCTCCCCGCTTTCAATTTAAACCCATTACCCCTTGTCCTGTCACTACAGGCCCTTGTAAAAAGACTCTCGCCAGCTTCCTTGTAGGCCCCTTCAGGCACTGGAAGGTGCTATAAGGTCTCCCCGGAGCCTTCTCTTCTCCAGGCTGAACCAGCCCAACTCTCTCAGTCTGTCCCCATAGCAGAGGTGCTCCAGCCCTCTGAGCATTTTTGTGGTCTCTTCTGGACCCACTCTCACAGGTCCATGTCTTTCCTGTGCTGAAGGCTCCAGAGCTGGTTGCAGTATTCTAGGTGGAGTCTCTCTTTATTCAACAGTCAAGGCAATTCTGCTCAAGCAAACACCACATTCCCTTTCCAAAATTCAAGCTTAGCCAGACAATGGGAATTGAATTGTCCCAGTCAAAATTTGTCATAAAACAGGATATCATTCTCAGCTTGCCGTCCTTCCCTTTCAGGAGTGTCTGCTTGCATGTAGGATTGTTTTTTAATACCAGAAGGTTAGAAAGAATCATGGAACCTGCAGTGAACTCAGCCCCAGTTACACATCTCATTTTTATAGGAGCCCTAGCATATAGTCATAATGCAAACTGAAAACTGTATTTCTAGATTAACAAAGTCAAGCCAAGTTTTATAATAAACCCATGCATTGTTTGCCTCTAATTCAAATCTTTGTTTCACACAGTACTAATTACTAGGAAAGATAGACAGATATAGGGAGGGGGGAACATTCATTACCACAGCCTCTAGATTAATTACCATATAGTTTCAGCTGTGTGTAAAGCAAATGGAAAAACATCAATCCATTCTCAAGAAGGTTGAACTAAAGTTCTTTAAAAAAAATATATCTTAATGATCTCTTCAGCATGTTTATATACATGAGTAATCTGAAGTCAACAATGACAGGTGAGCAAAGTATTTTCTCCAAGGACTTAGATCTTCATCTGTAAACAAAAAAGAAATTCCCCAAAAGAAAACATACGAACAAAAAAATCACACAAAAAAACCCACCAACTTCAGTGCATTTTTCTGTCTTCCTGTCAAAGTGTTTCCTCAGTGACAGCCTGCACAGTTTTGAGGTTGTCCCAAGACATTCCAAGAGAATCATCTAAATTAAGAAGGGTTAGAAATGTGCATATTCAAAAATAACCACGAGCTGTGTATTTGTTTAGAACTATGTCCCTCTTGTGGAGGAGTCTGGGGAATACAGACATGGATCAAAGGGAAAGAAAGCTTTCTTTTAAACACCATGTAAAGGTTAGTTCCTACGAAATATTAATCCCTGTGCAATTTCATAGCAAATTGTGAGGTGGGAAATTTTACTTTGAAAGGAGTGTTGAAGTCTCAAAATTGGGTTTTCCTCCAGCATGGAAAGAAATGCTTCTTAAAATAAAAAGAATGATAGTCAATAAAGTCAAGGTACACTCACACCAGGGATTCTGCCAGTCAGCAATAATGCAATTTGAGATGGGGGCCCCAACAGCTACAGCCAATAGAATAGCTTCCTTTTCTAAATATTAGGGTTTAATCACTAGGATTTAAACCCCTGCTAACCACTTCAACTCGATTGCCAGTTTCAGAAATATGATCCTACCCTACAACTTCAGTTCTTCCTGGATGACATCAGACAGCTCAAAGTGCCATCCTGAATTCCCTACAGTTTGTTACACATCAAATCTAAAACAAGTAGAGTCCACATGACTGGAATATACGTGAGACATGCTCACATGACTAGGAAAAAGAAAAAAGCCAATATACCCTTTACATATACAATCCCCCTGCTCATGGATAACCTTCTCTTCAGAAAGAGAGTGTTAATGGAGAGAAACAGCAACAGATTGGTCCAATGCCCTCTCAATGGCAGGAAAATCCTCCCCAGACACCATCACCTGATACAGCCAAGTTACTTCTGCCAAATTATGTTCTTGTCCATAGCAGAGAAGGAAATTTGGCTCTGTGTAAACGGTACCTTATAAACAACCTGATTTACCTTGCTGCGTATTGCGTGAAGCCAGATAATTCAGTATTTACATTACCTACGTTGTACTGCTACTAGCAGGGAACTCAGCTCATGTTACTACTATTGCTACAGCACTTCAAAACAGTAGCAAAATTATATACTCCATCTAAAAAGGCTTAGGGTTTATAATTCTTGGTTTTAATTTTTAAAACTGGATAGTGCCACATAAACAAGAGCACTCTTACCTTGATCACATTTGATATAAAGTCATTTTGCACTTTTGGAACTATTTCTTCCAACAAAATATTGAACATTGGACATATCCCCTGATATGATGTTCAATTTGAAAGGGCATGGTAGTATCTGTGTCTCCAAAAGTACCAAATTAGAAAAACACATAAATATTTTCTGCCTGGTTAAGTACTTCTTGAATAAAAACAGATAAGAATAATGGATGTCATAACTATAGTTAAGTATTGAAAATAATGTCACTGTATTTCACAAAAATATTATAGAGATTTTATGGACTTTTCCCTCTGTTTCTCTTTTTACACATTTACACATTTTACACAGAAATCTGTACAAGCTGCAGCACATTTAGAACAGAAATTGTAGTGAGGGACAGGTTGCTGTGAAGATGATACCTCATTTAGATCCCTATGAAAAGGCTTGGAGAAGGCATACTTCTGTGGTTACAGATCCACCTTTCCAACCTTTATTAAGACACCCTGTGGAGCATGAACTTAAGAGACCCATTTTTCCTTGCAAAATGGCTCAGGGAGCCTCCCTTGCTCATTTATGGTGATACCTCATTTATAATTACAGAGGGGATCGATGGAAGCTCCTAGACCAAAGTTCAGATGTTAGGATGCAGACAAATGGCAAAGCAGCAAGTACACAAGCATCCAAGGTGGGTGTGTGTGGTGGGAAGGGGGGGCAGTTCTCTTGGAATACTCCCAGAGAAGCCAAGAAGCCACATCTGAGTGGGTCAGCGGTCATGAGCAGACAGCAAACATGGCCAAATATCTCCTCCCTGGGGCCACTTCTAGGCAGCAGCACACTTGCCACCATGTCTGTCCAGCGCTGCTTGAATCCTGTGACACCACATGGTCAGTATGTGCAGTGTGCAAGCCGTACTATTTCTAAAGGTACAAAACTGAGAAGTCTCTAACCCATCTGCATCTACTGCACCTCTCAGACACTTTCTGCGCAACCAGCTATTTTACTTCATATTTGTTAAAACTGTTCCAAGCTTAAAAAATAGAGCTTTTTAAATTTTGATTAAGTATTTCTAGTTGCACTTATTAGAAAGGATATTGTTTCTAGATCTAACCCATAACTTTTCACTCTTTTGTTCAACCAGGAGTTCCTAATAGACACAAAAACCCAGAGAGTTCTCTTTCATGAAAGTGACACTGCACTTATACATCAGATTTCTGCCCCCTTTCACACAGCACTACGATGTGAACAACTACTTCATCTTAAAATAAATAAAACAGCATTTCTAATATACTATTGGAACTGCTTTCTCCACCAACAAAGCAATTCCAGAAGTTGCCTTTGTGCAGAAAGGTCTGCTTGGAATACCACCTTCCCTGTTTTATTCTATTTTTCTATAAATGCACAATACCATCTTATTGTATGCATGTAGAGAGCAATGTCTGAATATAGAGCAAAATAGGGAGAACCATCTACTTGGCCATTAGTACATTTTTGACACTTTCTCACATAACAGTTTTATTTTATGTGACTAAAAAAATATGGGTTAAATGAAACTGTTGAAACCATATATATATATATATATATATATATATATATATATATATATATATATATATATATATGTATATAGAAGAGAAAAACCATGCTCTGAATACTTATCAGTGGCTCAGGCTTAAACCAGAAAGTATAGCAAGATGAAGCTCCACAAGAGACTGGTCTTGGTCCCATACTACTGAAAAGTATCAAATTTTTATGATGCAATAAGAATTATGCTCATTAAACACGAAAATTGCATCAGTGTAGAGGAGATTTAAGCATATTTGAAGCATGCCTGCTGTTCAAAGGTATGGGCAAACTGGAGAAGTTATTTAAAAATACAAGATACTAATCAATAAAGACAAATATTTATAAAAATAATCAAACTGTGCAAATATAGGAAAGGAAAAGGAGTTTAGTAACTGTTTTCCGGAAGTTATATTGTCAGTGATTATGGATTACAAACTAGCATAAGGCAAGAACATTGTGCTTTTAAAAATAATTCAAACACTAACCCAAGATGCATAAATAAAAATACTGCTGGCAAGTCATACACAGTATTCATCTTGCTTATTGTGAAGCAGGTAAGATCTCAGCTGAGTCCAGCTGGATGAAGTCCAAAAGAGGTCAATGAGAAACTGAGAGGTCTGCAGAATATGAAGGAATAGTAGTTACTTAATCTAGACGAGAAGGCTGCAGAGAGGTATAATATATTAAGCACAGCTGAAAGGAATGAGAATAAATGGTCTGCTTGTCCTAATTGCAGATAGGGTAAGTGAAGAATTTAAATTACAGAGAAAGGGGTGTAAAAAAAAAAAAAGAAAAAAAAAAAAGCACAACAACCTTTGTAACATTAAGGATGATTACATATTGTAGAGTTTGCCTGAGACTTTATAGAATCTCCACCTAGAGAGGCTTTCGTCTTAAAGATTGGATAAACATTATGCAGGAATGATTTTCAGTTGTCTTGACCCTCTCTGGGGACAAAGGGATTGATTAGATGATATCTCAAGGTTCTTTCAGTCCTGTGATTCCTTATATTATTACTGTGTTGCTTTTTGAAATTCAAGTTATTTCACGACTGGCAATGTCATGCACTAGTTAGAAGTATGGCTAAAAATTCCAGTGGATAAGCAGTTGATTTTTCAGCACTTGTTATACACACAGATTGGAAAATACTGCCTCTGAAATTTTGGCTGCCTTCAAGTGATCTTTTTACACCTGCAGTAGTTCATCATACCTTCCCAGAAAGAGCCATTCTGATTTATGCTGCTGTATACCATCATTATCTGTTTACTCTTTATAATTTCAAGTTAATTGATATCAGTTGCACACCACATGAAGTTTTATTTCAGTTTGCCCTTGAAGCGTTACTTCCGTTTTCCTCAGATGCATGCTTTGTCCTTCAGTTTATCATACAAGAGCTTCTTTGTCAGGTATTTTCCATTCAGCTTCATGACTGACCTAAACAAATTAATAACTACAAAGTTTTGCATCCTAGAAGAGTAGAAAGGCATCATTTTCCCATCAATCATGGCTAAACATAGAAACAGAAGTAGTAGGTTTTTCTTCCCCCAGGAAATCCTCAGCTTGAAATAAAATGCTGAAATATCAACATTTATTCACAGAAATTAAATTTTTTTTCTTCAAATTGTGTGTGAACGTTCTGCTTATTTCATAATGAAGTCAGTCTAGGAAAGTATAGGTTTCCTTTCTACACAATAGAGAAGTAAAAGATAGTAAGTCACAGTATAAATACAGCTGTGAAGACATTTTCTCAGGTAAGATTCCCATTCAAATGATTGACACCAGATCTATCTTTCTGTTGTGACATGATTTACCACACTGGACACATAGTTACCTATTGTTAATATAAACGTCTGGATTACCAGATGTGTTGTGTTTGGGGTTTGGAGGTAGGTACAGAAAAGAGGGCACTTTGGAGTTTTCTTATGAACTCCTTCCAGAGAGGTGAGGGAGTTGTCAGATAGGTGATGGTAACCCTCTGTCCTGGTTACAGCATGTAACATAGTCAATGCGTAAGTTACTGGCAGCTGGAGCAATTTATATGAAACATGTTTTTAGCAGCACATGCATAAAAGTGGATTTTAAATTTGAGAAGCTAAAGATGCATATCTGTATTTTCTGCTCAATAGGAGATCAACAATTCATACTATACCTAGGATTGTTTCCAGTTCATCAGGTTTGTTTGCAGATTCTGACTTTTCTCTAGTGATTTGTACATGGCTGCAAGTAAAACTGCGAGCACTTGCAACGCCTACAACACAACGTGACATTGATACTGAAGAATGGGTGATTACACTAGTAGAAATTTAAGACATTAAGAAGGGGCTCAAATAAATATAGCAAAAATATGCCTTCAAGATATGTAAAAAAAAATCCCACCTAGTTCCACATTCATTCTTATACCCTGTCACTTAGCAATGGTGCAAGATCCGGTGTAACCGCAATTTTAGAATGAGAGTAGGAGGCCTACAGGATGTCATGACTAATTCTGACAATCACAGCCTATCCATGGTTGTCATAGAAGTTAATGATGGATTGTTAGAAACCACTTCAGCCTCAGGCAAAGCCCTGGGAAGTTAACTACCAGGACAATCTCTAATAAGCAGCAAAAACCCAGGTTATTGGCTATTTTGGGGATGAAACTTACTTCTGCTAATCAAGAGAAACTTTACTAAGCCACCACTCAGTTTCAAAATCAGGCTCAGGTAGTAGCATAGAGACTAGATCAGAGATCAGTACATTTCCATCCAACACATAATTATGACAGATAGCTAGAACACTCCAGAAACATGTTACAATTCATATTTATCATTATTTTGAATTTATTATAATAGCTAGAAATAGCAGGTGACTTTGTCAGCAGATTTTGGTGAAGGTCATATGCAAATATCACTTCACCTCACCACACTAGGATTTCTTACTGAAAACCAGGTCTGCACTAATGATACTTAATATCATTACCTTTTACTGAAGACAATTATTCTGCCTCTAATCACTAAGCAGAGTAGTCTAGTTTAAGTCATGATGGTCCTGTTCAACTCTAAGAGGTATCAGTCACTCATGATAGCAAAACTTCAGTTCACAATTTTTCATTTACCTAAGCTATGAATTTTTTTATTGTTATTATGTATTTAATACTTACATGTAAAAATGCCCTTAATCCAAAATGAAGACAAGTGATCAATTGTACAGATGCAGAACAACCTGTGAAAGCACACTACCTTTATGAGAGTATACTGCTCACAGCTCATGGACTAAAGTGGAGATTCCCTAAATGATACAGTACTGACTCCAAAGTCAGACTTTAATGTTGTCAATCTCCATTGAAACAGAGGTCAAACAGTGAATGTGCAAAAAGCCAGTGTGTCTCAGAGCTCCCAGCACTGGGCCATCATGCACATTAATTTTCTTACCTGGAAAATGGGCCCAACTCTACCAAGTCATTTGTTTGTAACTCCTGTAGCTTTTCAACTCTAATTCTATAACTGAACCTTGCAAAATGAGTAACCTTAATGAAAAAGACCTGAGACCTACTAGTAAATCAAGATGACAAGAAATTAGTCAGTGAAACTCCAGGGGCAGCTTACATACTTGTAGATACTCAGGTGCTGTTGACTAAGATAAGACACCTTGCTTCTGATAATGAATAAAAGAAAAAGTGAAAAGCTTAGAAAATATGTATCCCCATGATTTTTGGCTGGTTTGGGTGTTTTGGGGTTTGATTTTGATTTTACTGGGAGACCTTTCCTACTCTTACAAAAGCCTAAGAGCAGCTTAATGGTAACATGAAAATAATTTGAAGGATTCAACCTTATCTGGCACTAGGCCAGATTTACATGTAGTATACAAGTTAAATCCTATATCTCTTTTACATAGAGAAGCAGGAAGAATATCTCAGTAGATACATCACTAAATTGCCATTCTGCAGACTTGGGCGAATTTCCAAATTCAGCCGCAGTTGCTGGGTATGGAAGTAGGAAGATTTGTTCTAGCTGGAAATTCAAATCTGATTACTGTTCATAACATAATCTTACAAGAAAGTACTTTTGAAGAGCTCAAAAGCAATGCACAATATATTACCTTCAATTCTTTGTACTACTGCTTTATTGGACAAATATTGTAAGAAATCAAGAGGGTTATTTTGGACTTGTGTTTACAGAACTGAGAGCAGAATTTAATTCTTTAGTAACATTCTGTTGTAATATTAATAGGGCTTAATCTTATTAAATCAGATTATCCATATTTTTGAAGTTCATAAGTGAGCTAAAAATTCAAGACATCTTAGTTCCATACTCCATAACAATGAAAAGACCAATTCCTTTCTCTGTATTTGCTCTTCTGTTTCCTCTTCATTCAGGTTCTACACTAAGTCTGTACTGTTATGAATTTTAAAGCTGAGTGAAAAAAACCAGAAATGAAACAAGCCTAAATTACATAAAACTTTGACTTCTACTTTATGATTGGTGTATCTGTCAAGGGAAAATTAAAAAGGAAAAGATGTGAAGGTATTTTCTTTTTCAAGAGGTATAATCATAGAATCATTTATGTTAGAAAAGACCTTGAGGATCATCGAGTCCAACCATAAACCTATCACTGTCAAGTCCACAACGAAACCACATCCTTAAGTGCCACATCTACATGTCTTTTATCATAATTTACTGAAAGACTGAGTGAGACAGATTTACTTTTACATGGTAGATTACCAGAACCAGTATTAGAACAGATTTTGTCACTAGCATCACTATGTACTTACGAAGATGGTGCCAATTAAAGTAGTAAAAATGTCTAAGTTCTGCCTATACAGTAACACATAAGTACAAAATGACCAGCACAAGATTCACATCATTACCCTGTGGTAGCATACTTAAAGTTGGGTTTACAAGGCATCTCCAGTTGTACCACTGACGCCTGTCAAGGAAACACCAACTGTTAAAAGAACATTAATCAGTTTTATATCAGACCTGCCTATCATCCAGGGCACTTACACTGTATGCTGTTTTAAGCATAAATTCTGGACAAAGAAACAAAGTGGAAAACCATGCATTGACAAGACTGGAGTCCATCAGGATTGCTCATGGATGGAACTGTTCTACTCACCTGATATGATTATCCTTCCAAAATTACAAGCTTAGCATCAAAACATTTAAAAATTTCTTCACTTAAAGGAATGGTTCATGAAAAATAATTTCAAGACATTGAAGCTTTTCACTTTTTCTCTGGGAGAAGATAATTTTATCACAAAAACAACAGTGCTTAGAAAAACAAAGGAGACTGGAAATCCACAAAATGAAATAACTCTCCCAGTAAGTTTTTCATTTTGTAACCAAGTCAATGTTCAAGTACTCTATTTCATGATTACACAGCTGAATCCCCTCCAACAAAAAAATGAAGAAAACTACAGATGTAGCTATTGTTTCAAGTTCACTGCTTAATGTGCAGGAGTTTCTAAGATGACTTTTGAGAGATCTCAAAACAGATTTAAAACATGGGTAAATTTGCAAAAGCTGCTATTTTTCAGTGCAGTTCCCCACAAATAAGAAATTAACTTCTGTCAAACAAATTTTCAAGAAATGATTTTACAATTTACCCTATTAAATACAATCCCTCCCTCGCTAAGAACAATGTACTATATGAATTTTACTAATATGAATTGTTGAAACTATTCATAATCATTTTGGCAGTTCCTTCCTTTTACTCTTTAACTGGTAATTTATTAAATATTTATCACAAAATATTTCTTTGGACAAATAACAACATAACCTTTTCCAACTTCCAGATCATCTTTCAGCAGATAACTATTTCTATAAGCATGCTAATTATTCAAAGTATTAAACATGGTGTGGCCATTAAAATAAATGTAAGTAAATCCATGATCAGATGGGAAACAGTAGTCTACATGCATTTACTTTGTAGGATATGCCAGTTCTTGGTGATAATTTAAAAGTTCCACTGAATGGACAAGTGCTTCCTGTGTAAGCAAGGACTAAGATGAATATGAAATACTCTCTTTAAAGGTTGTTCAGACAGCAAATACGAAGAAAGAAATCAGATGCAAAACATAATGACAGTCTGTTCATTTAAAGGCTAGAGTACATTCTTTCAGTGTTCTTGTATACATTCTTTGAGCATTTTCATATAGATACATACCTTTTAATATCTGTATTATCTATGCATATATATATGTAAGATAAAGCCTGCATTTTTGTGTCTGACTGACCTATTTTGAACCCATATAGGGAACATGTGAAAAATAAAGATCTATAGGCCAGGAACTTGCTGTAGAGCTATTTCTTCTTAGCAGTACTGTTCTTCAGCGTTCTGTCTCCTTTACAATTCCCTGTGGTTTAAACTTATTTTATTTTTTCCTCTTCCAAAAATACCCTCCCATGTTACCAACAGTTGCCAAAGGCCGATTGTGCTGAAAATATAAGCTATTACTCTCAGAGGAAAAGCGAAAGTTGTTTTATCTAACATTGCTAAATTAGCTACGTTTTTCCAAACTGTTTGACAGATTTCCTTCTCAGTACATAACACTGTACTTCACTCACAAAGTCTCTGATGGGGTAAAAATAGCAGTCAAGAGTAAGTTCAGACCTCTTGGGGTCTTCTTTCCTTCATGTTATGGAGGAGTCTAGACGAATTTAATAGAATGAAACAAATATGGTTCCAAGGAATTTACTCCACAAACAAGCTAAGACTGGAGAGTAATAACTTTTAATTGAACAACAACTAGAAATAACTTTTTGGTGGCATTATAGAAGTACTTTATAGAAGTAATGTAGACAAAGTTCTACATTACATTTTGTGATGCTTTTCCATAACAATCTCATCACAATAGCCAAAACCTGTATTTTCCTTTATATAACGAGAGGTTTCTCTGCCATTCAGAGCTGGCACACTGAATACCGAGACTGCTGCAGTCTACTTTTCAATTCAGAAATGAACACTGATCCACCTGTCTATGCCTGCTCATATTTCCAATATTGAGGAGAAACATTTTGACTAAACAAAACTCTGACTACAGTGTTAACATTTTCTAGATAAGTTCACAATAAAGGCAAGGTATGATAAAGTTAAATCCTCACTGAGATGTGGCTTTCAGAGGCTAAAATGCATTTCCTAGTACCAAACAATGTATTCCACTAATATCCAGTTTCCGGTTCCATTTCCATATCTGAAAATCTCTCCTCTAAAAGCACTGATAAGTACTTTGCAAATGGCAGACAACCACAAGCTTTCTAACTCCCTGTTATAAAATGATTTTTTCTCAGAGCCATACTTCTTGTATGCATCAATCTTTCCCTTGCAAATACCTTCTGCATCTGGTGATAGACTTCTGGGTGGATACACTGAAATAATTGTAATCCCCACTTGTGACAAAAAGCAATAAAAAGCACACTCCTTGCCCTAGAACTCCTTCAGTTCCAAATCCTTAATCCTTAGCACCACAGCATCTATTCATTTCAAAGCTATCAGAATGCTTACACAAGAAAATCAATAGGACTTCATAGATCAAACATCCACTGAAGCCACTGTGAAGTTTTTTTGACTTCAGTGTTGGAAAACCAGGGCACCTTAACAACAAAACAAAACAAAACAGCCTCACACCACAACTAAAACAAACCTCTGTTGCTTAACACAGCAAATTAAGCAGGTAGTGCTGCTGTTATCTCCTGTAGCCATTACAGAGTGCTTCACAGAAACAGCATAAGGTCCCTTCGGTACCAATCCTATATTTAATGTGGATCCAAAAGTCCCATGCAAGTCATTGGCAGTGTCATACAAAAATCAGCAGAACTGCTTCAGAGAGCTTAGTCCAAGGGCAGGATTCAGCATGACATAAATGAACATACATCCTACCATAAGATTATCTAGAACAGCAACACCAGAGCCATTAGTGGGGAACAGCAGCATTTATCAAGAGGGCCTTCACTGAACCAGAGTTTAATGGGCTTCAACAGAAGATATTCTCTGTTAAAATTTCCTTACAGAGGCCTTAAAAAATGCAATGCTCCAGCACAAAGAAAATATTCATCAATATATTTCCTCAACTGATATTCCTGAAATTGATAGCTTTAAGTGTTACCTTTTAGTTCTTATGAAGCTTTTCTGAGCTCTGAACAAAAGCAACTTTATAGACACATGAAACGCACCTCTGGTTTGCTTCCTTAAGACTTTCCTACAGGCTTTAGCAAACCTTTCCTTAGATTGATTGCTGGAAACAGCTCAAAGTTCACACAATGGTGTGGCTGAAATACGAGTCAAGGTGGTTAGAGAAAATTATTGAAGAAACACTTTGATTTCAGGACAAGATGTCAGTCCTGGAACAATTAAATTCTATTCACAACTTCCATGCACAGGAAAGCTGCTGAACACTCCCTGCTACTTGATTATACATTCCGTTAATGATCCCATTGATTAGGTGACTTTTTCAAACAAGAAAGAACGGCCATTTTCAACTGTACCTTTCTGCACTTGATCATTCTCTGTGCTCTGATGGGTTTTTTTGATTTTTTTTTTTTTTTAATTGAAGAGGCAGGCTGTTAAAATTCTGGGAAAGTATTTAGGCTACATGAATCTTTAACAATGGTCAGTGATTAGCAAGGCTTTTTACATATTTAATGATGCAGTTACTGATAATGATAAATTGTTAACCATGCACGTTGAATGTTGAAGTGATTACCTGCCTCTAATATTGTTGTCCTGGTGAATACAGAGTGATACGTGCAGTGGGTGAGCATGACAATACTCAACAATCACACTTCTTCTGAGATTATTGAAAGCGCAAGACTGAGATGACTCAGAGAATCACAGAATAATTTCAGATTAGACATCTGGAGACATCCAATTCAACCTCCTGCTGAAAGTAAGGCCAGCTTCAGGGTTAGACTGAGTTGCTCAGGACATTGTCTAACCAAGTTTCACCAAAATTCCAAGTACGAAGATTTCTAGGCCCCGCTCTAGTACTTAACCAGACTCATGGTGGGTTTTTGGGGGGGTTTTTTTGTTGGTTTTTGTTTGTTTGTTTGTTTTGGTTTGGTTTGTTTTTGTTTGTTTGTTTTTTAATTTTATATTCTCTCGCAGTTTCCCCTATTGAACCTTGTGATCACTATGCCTTGCTTGGATCTACATCACACATTGCTGATAAGAGTCTGGCTTCACCTTCTCTGCAATCTAACTTCAGATATTTGTAGAGAGCAAGAAGATCTCTTTAGACTTTTCTCCTTGCTGAAAGAGGTGAACACATTCAGCATTTCTTCGTATGTTCCAGTCCAAGTCACCTGGATGATCCTCCACTGAACTTGCACCAGTTTGTCAACATGTCTTGTACTGGACAGGGCTAGGAAAAACTGGACAGAGTTCTTCAGACACTGTTTTTTGAGTGGCAAAGAGGGAAACAATCACTTTAATCAGCCCACACTCGTATGCAGGTAGCTTTCACTTCACAAAGGAGTGCTGTAAATTCAGATCCACCATGACTCGCAGGTCCTTTTCTGCTTGTCAGTCAGCTGGTCCCCAGCTTGTGCTGATACAGGGGGTTATCCCATCCTAGATGCAGGAATGCATTTACTTTTCCAGGTTCTTGTTCACCTGTTTCTGCTGCCTGTCAAGGTCTCACTGAAGGGCAGCCCTGCCTGTGCTTACATTGGCCACTCTCCCCAGTTTGGATTCACCTGTGAACTTGGCTGAAGTGTGTTCTAGCTCATTGTCCAGGCTGCTGCTGAAAATATTAAGCCACATTCCAGTATCAACCCCTTGGGAATACTACTCATCACTGACCACCACTTACGCTTTTGAACCACTACCACTCCACTTCGAGGCTGATGAGGCAGCCAGTTTCTCAGGCATCTTGTAGTCCACACTTATAGCTCAGCTTGACTACAAGAACACTATGAGAAACTGCAACAAGTGTCTGCTAAAGTCAAGGTATACAGTGTTCATTGCCCTTGCCCTGTTTGCAAAGCCGGTCCTGCCACCACAGAAAGCAGTCATGTTGGTCAGGTAGAGTCTGCCCTTGGCAAATCCATGCTAGCTATTCCCAGTCAGCTGGTCCATCCTGTACCTGCAGGTGAGTGGCTCCTCTAAGGATTTCCTCCATGATATTTCATGGCATAGAGGTGAGGACCATTGGCCTATAGTCATTCCTGCCTTTTCTGAAGATGAGCGCAACATTCACCTTTTTCTACTCACAAAGTCTTCTGTTTTGACTTGGAATGCTTTTTATGTCCTACCTCTGAAGAATCTGAAGACAGGTTTCTTCCTCCTCACTGTGCACTCCTCCATTCGTAAACTGTTGCCTTAAGCAAAGTGACTCCTCCTTTCCACCTCACCCTTGTATTTTCTTTTTCCTCTTGTCTATCACCTATGTCTTTACATCTGCAAAGATGATCTTGCCCTCGCACTAGCTAATTGCCTTCTACAGTCCATATTTATCAGGAAAAAATCTGTAGAGCAATATTGGTATAAGACCAAATTCAGCAAATATGTGGGAACTTGGGACAGGAGAGCCTCTCATTGCACTGGATATCTTCTAAGAGTCATGGTAATCTAGCTGAATTGATTGCTCTGTATTAAGTCTGATGAAAGCCTAATGCATACCCACACAAAATATCACCCATATCCTAAAATAAAAATTATAATACAAAGCAGCACAATGTCCATCAATGATATTTCTGTGCTCAACTTAGTGAGAAAAAGAAAAGAAAATCAAATAGAACCATAAATAATTTTGTAATGATGAAGAAGTAACATACTTGACATAATATGCATTTAAATCAAGTATAAAAATATAGCACGCTGCTGGCTTCTTTCTATGGCAGTCCCTGGAAAAGAATGAAACATGATTGTTTTCACCAGAAAGTCGGTACTATGGGAAAAGCCGAATTACAGGTGTCATGTCCTGATAAATGACTACTATCCAGCTGAATGTTTCCCTTTAATGTTATAAGACTTGCATAGAAGCCCCTCTCACGTATTATAAGACCTTGGAGAAAGCTTTCTGTTTTCACAGTCAGCTTTCATGCATGAATCACAACTGCCTTCTTTGCTATAAATGCTGTCACCGATTCAAAGAGTCTCACTTTTTTTTTCAGTCTTAAGAAATGTTATGCTTTTATAAAGACTAGATTTTTTAATAAGAAAGATTCATGTTGCAATAATGTCCTATGTGAAAATGTAATATTTTAAATACATAATTCAAATATACTGAAGGTTGTCTCCTGTGTCTCCTACTAAAATCGCTGACTGACTTTGTCCCTAACATCCGATAACCCTTTCAATGGTCAGCAGCTAAACACATTTATTATGTGCTATTGAAATAAAGTCTGCAATTAAAACTGATTTTCTTCTACCAGTTTCAAAATAAGCAAACAGGAGAGACATTTTTTGGTGCCTCATTTTTAATGAAAGAAAAATTCAAACAAATCTCTTACTCTGCAATCTTAAATGATACTAATTAGACACTCACCTGGTATAACCTATGAAAATATAATACAGGAAAGAACACAAGTCTATTGCCGAAACTGTTACAAAGAAAGACTCTAGAAGGAATACTTGGCACATAGGGAAATGAGAAGGTTCATTAACTGAGAGAGAGGATTAGGCTTTCTTGGGCGGTACAGATGTAGAGGGAACTTAATTATTTAAAAGGTTATAAAAAGAACTCAATCTCTATTATATCCAATTTGCCTCCCATTAAATTTGCCAGAAGGTATGACAAGGAAAAGATATTGAAACTTATAGAATGAAAGGTCCTAACCCATGAAGAAGAAACTATTCTTCACATTCACAAGAGAAAAGACCAAGAGTAACAGTGAAATAATGTGTATGCACCTAGGGAAAAGTTTCCTCCCAGAATCCTTCAAAAAGTAGAAATCTTGCCATTGTATTATCAATAGACAGTATAAACAATGAAGCACAAAGTAAAATAAAAATTTATAGGAGTTAGAAACTTCATTAAATTATAATACATATGCTCATATCCCAAACACCTTTTTGTTTTTACTAACAACAATCTGTAGTAACTGTAAGTGTGAATTCGGGATCCTATCCTCAGATAACTTCTCTGAATTTTGTACAGGAAATCTTGTGAAGACCTTTATAAATTTGGGGGTTTATTCCTATTTCTAATACTTATGCAACTCCATTTCTTCAAACCATCATGGAAAGCAGAATTTACTGTGCTGCCTTTGTGGATTTTTAACTACTTCTTTTTTCCTCATCTTTTTCTAATCTCAGATTTAATTATGTACTTTGACGTGTTTGTCTTCACTGCAACAGCTCCATCTGTCTCCATTCTACATCTGACCTGTACTTGCACAGGGTCTTTTACAATGACCTGTCACACCTCACACAGTTCTGAGCACAAGCACCATGTGGAGTTCTCAATACTTCCCAATTTCCTCTCTAAATTCACGGCTCCATTCCAGACTAGGACTCCTAGCCCTGTATTCCCCCATCTCTCCTAACCCCAGGTAAACACTTCTCTTTATATTCTCTTATACAATTATCACTAACTTCAGAGTTCACATCTCATGAGAAACAATGAGATTAATCACCCTATGCATCTAATAAAAGTCACTTTGGAAAATGAGACTTGAGTTCTCTGAAAATGCTTTAAGTATGCAGGCTAATCACACCACTGCAAGCAGTGTAACACTTATCTTTCATAATTAGTAAGAGCTGTGGAGCATGGTACTGAATAATACAGACTTCCTGAACATCATCTGTATCTGTAAAAAGAAAAAAAAAATCTAGCTGCCTTTCTAAGTAATGTATAGCCCTTGCTTCAATCACCTTTTGTTCAAAAACCAAATTAGTGGATCTTTCCAAGCTGAGTGTTGTTGCACACAAAAGGATAACCTTATAAACACCTAACTGTAGCAGCGAAGAGCCGCTATTTCTAATAGTCATGCAAAGACAGAAAACCAAATCTAAACTCCCAGGAGCTTTTATCAACTAATACAGCAAGTATATTTTCAGCAAGTCCTTGTATATGTGCTCATACATGAATATGTGCCGATATGCACTTACATAAATCCTTCCTTAGCAGAGAGGGAGAGTGTCTAAAATTTGCCTTCAGTTTTCCTCTGCCAGCTGGTTGGGTGAGCTGAGGACAGCAGGGAACATACAAGGATTTTAATATTTTAGAGACCTGTCATTTTGAGGATAAACTTTTCATTGCAGTATTCCGAGAACCAAAAATGAGATCAGCCCTCACGTACCCAGCAGTCAGAGCAATTGCAGCGCAGCAGAACAGCCTGATCCCTGGGCTGTCCCTAAGCCACAGTGTAGCCCCAGTAAGTCCTGATTCTTAGAAGGGACATGAAAAATTTCCTCTATACATTCATTTGCATGCACAGTCACAGGTAATTCTAGATGGACATGGGAGAAGTTTGAGAAATATTGCCTGAAGTTTAGCACTATTCCTTTTCAAGTATAATTACAGGGGCAAGGGAATGCTAGCCCACAGGACTGCCTTGAACAGAAGGTTTTATCCAGATCATTAAGAGTACACTTAAACTGCAAAATGAGATCACAGCACAGACACTGGAGCTAGTTCAGAGCATGCTAGTCCCTAAAACAATGCAACCATACCCTTGTGGGGTACATCCCGAGCAAAGCACCACTGCTGAAAGGTGCTAACATGAAAATGTAGACATACCTATTTCAGGACCATTTTGGAATCTGGCACTTCATTGCACAGATCCACAGAGACTTAGCTGCTTTGAAGCAATTCATCTCAGGCACTTCTGAATGACCATCATTTACATCGTGTAGGCACGCTAAGAAAACATTGGTATGTAGGACACTGAAAGAAATAGAGCTAAACCTCTTAAACGGAGCAAAGAGAAAGTTGGCACATGACTTCCAGAGAACTGAGCTGACTGCTAGGTGCAGATTTCAAGACTAACAGGATCCCAGCTGGTTAGTCCAACACCATTTCTTAGGCATCCACCAAAGGCATCCACCCTTTGGAAGAAAGTTTGTGGCAGCAGAAAGAGACCAACGATGGCTGGAAGTCAGAAGGTCAATGGTCTGGATGAGACCGGCTGTCAAATGGGGTCAAGCTGTAGGCTGTTTGTTGAATGAATTTTAAATTGGTCTAAAGGGCCTCTTTTCTCATTTAATCAGGTGGTTTCCAAATAGCTTTCAGTGAATCGTTCAGAGAGAAAATTCATATCCACTGGTAAAGCAAATAATTTGCAATTTTCATTAAAGATTTACTTATGCTCCCTTGTGCTGAGCACAGTTACCAGCTCTGATTAAAAACTCCTTTACTTTTTAGGGCCATGGCACAATGGACTCTCAAGAGACTGTATGCACAAAAGGACAGCGTTACAGCTCCTAACCTTCCGGCAGAAACTTGAAGGAAAGTTCTAACCTCAGATTAAGCAATGCATGAGAGACCAGCCTTTCTCAGAAAGACTGCCACACTGGAATATTTGAAGCAGCTTTATATCAATACAAGAAACTGTGGGGTTACAGGGATGGAGCACTCTGACTTGCTTATTTAAGGTCTGCTTCTGGTATTTGAGATTGTTTTGAGTTTTCTTTTGAAGGAGATCAGTATCCTTAGATGAAAATGAATTTTACTTTGAAGGGTTTGGTTCTAGGGCTTGCTCATGTAAATCCATTTAAAGCAGTTACTACGACATGTCATTGAGAAGACAGCATCTCAGAAGTTGGCCTTTTCCAGGGTTTCAAAGGCTGAGTGTAGGCTACCAGGAACCTGGTGAGAGCATCTCCAAACCAGCAGACATTGGAGAAACTAGGTTTCTCACATCCTGGGCATGTGCTCTAACCACTGAACTATGGTATGCTAAAGTACAAATCCTCCTTCAGCTTCTAGACTAGCTTCTTTGCTAGTCTACCCCAAGAAACAAATGGAGGCATAGGGTTGGCCTCAGAAAGCTACAGTGGGAAGGACAGTATCTGTCTTACTACTGTAAAACTTCTATGAGAAGGTTTGGGGTTTGTTTGCTTCGTTTTGCAGAGGAAACAGTCACTTAATGCTAAAAAGAATCAGTGTCTTGCCCCAAGGAAGACAAAACCTAAGGGCGATGAATGAGGACAATACAGGTGAGGCCCATAATCGCTCAGACCCTCCACTTCCATTGTAAACTAGAACGTGAGCCAGTGCAGGATTGGGACTTCCCTCTAGTCCATATCTGAGACTTGGAGACAGAGTCAGATTCTTCATATTGTGTGTGTATATGCATACATACTTACACATACATATGAAAAATCTCTGGGAAAATAAATGTAAGTAAATATTTATTTATTACCTAGTTGTTTATTTTCCCAGGGATTCATTCCTTCAGCCCAAGCTGCATAGATAGTTCCAGAAGGCCTGAGATCAATACTGTCACACATCAAGAACACATGAAATTTCTGGGTATCTACATGTATGAAAATGCACAGTTGTACAAATACCTCTCAACCAGATAACAAGCACTTATTTTTGAAAACGCTGTTTATAAAATTAAAATACCACAATTCAGCAACTTAGAAAATGGCATGGGGGGCTGTAGTGGGGAGAGAAACCCTTGGTACTGCTGGGCAACTGCTAACAAGACAAAAGATTAGCAAAAAGGTCAGGAATTTCATTGCTTGTTCTGTTTACAGAGACCCTTTTATTTAGAGGAAATAAAGTCTTGCACACTGCAGAGTTTGTTCAATATACCTGCAAACATCTTACATCAGACACACTGCTCCTATCCATAGTGGTAAAATAAACCTGTCAAAAGCCAAGAGCAAGCTGGTGACAGAGTTGATGTTCCCTTGTTCTTTGAAAGGATTTTGAGAGATTAAATACATTTGTAGGTTTTGAAATTGGGTGGGATCTACAGATGGGAGCTTTCACGTGACAGCGTATCTAGGCAGAGATAACACTGACACCCATTGTTCAGGAAACAGAGAAGAGCTGAGATAAATAATTTCCTTCAAGTATGCCTTTAAAAATCTTTCCAAAAGCATGGCATTCCTACAAAGCCTCTATTGCTTTGTTCATTTTCATCTGCTTTCTGCGTATTACATTAATTTGCAGGGTCTAGCCTTTGCCGCCTTCTCCCAGTCCACAGTACAGAGGATTAACCTGGCTTCTGGTTTTATCTTCTGTAGCTCTGCAATATAATCAAAGCAGAGATGTTTTGTTTCATCAGCATCAACATGATTTGTGTTGCAGTAAGTGTCCCTCAGGATGAGTATGCAGACTCTCAAACCTCCTGAAACCAGGCAGATCAAAAGAGGGAATGAGAAGGAGGGGAAAGAGTAAGAGAAGAGTAAGTAATTTTGTTCAAAATAAGGAAAAATTTTTGAAAAAATTATTAAAAAAGTGCCAGACTCTATGTACCTTTTACTTTGCAACTGCTACATTAACTAGCAGAGTTATTTTCTGAGCAAGACTGTTTTGAGATTTCTGCAGTGTTTTACAATGGGTGGTATGGAAATAACAATTAAAAAAAGCTATTTCAGTTTGCATGTAGGAAATAGCATTAGTATATGGTAACTTTAAAACATAGTGAGAGTTCTTTTTTCAGAAAAAAAGCAATAACATACCCTCCCCATTAAATAGGACATCAAGTTTAATTCTTTTCAGTGAGTTTAAAAACAGAAACACCAAAGTAATTTTATTTTTGTAGTTATAAAACTGATATTGGAGACAAAATTCCAGCCCAGAAAAATGAAATTCTATAGAGAATTTAATTTCCTAGAGGAAAGATTTTCATACAGTACATTTCCACTTGCTTCCCTTTCCTTGTGCTCTGCAGTATCACCTCCATGCTCAGTACATGATTAAACCTCAACCACATTCCCATCAACGGTACAAAGAATCAGCCAGAATAATTTGAGGACAAAAATGTCAATGTGCTATGCTTTCATCTCTCCCCAGGGTTGCTAAACATTCACAGATTTCTTCAGTAACTTTCTCAGACCCATAGTAATAAAATTAAAAAATAAAAACTGTCTTCTAAGTCCCAAAGTTTTGGTTGGTTTGTTTTGTTTTGTTTTGTTTTCTTTTTCTGTATGATTAACACAAACGTTTTTTGGGTTGTGGAGTTTTTTGGGGGAGTGGGGGGAGTTGGTTTTAGAGAAGCTGTTAGCATTTCCTAAATATGAAGGTTTTTTATTGTTTGGTTAAGGTCTAATGCAGAAGACTTAAAAATCTGGAAGTCACTAGCCAGAGACGCCCTTCCCTGGTTTTCAGTTTGGCAGTGAGTTAGAATTTTAAAAATTATTCTTTCCCTTTCATTTGAGTGGTTCTGTTTCGGTCTGAATTTAAGTCAAGAAGCGTACATGAAGCTGTTAAGCCAAGGTCTGTGTTGACAGATCTAGAGAGGAGACAACAGCACTTAAATGTGCGCAATGTATGAAAGAGAGCAACTAGACAACTCAGCTCCTCCTCCTTGACCAAACATAGCAAATAACGCAGCATCCCCCCTCTGACCTGCAAGCCTTCTCACCCTGCCCAGTTAGAGCAGTTATTTCTATAACTCAGCTCTTGGACATCCATGCTTCAACCTTCTGAAGGAAGATTTCAAGGAGACAGCAGTGATTAAGCAATGAAAAAGGTAAAAACAATTATACGATGTTCTAATTCCAGTAGACTTAAATTATATACAAAAGACTAAGTTAAAATAATATTGCAGCTGTAAAATCAGGAGTAAATAAATAGGAAGCGTCCGTACATAACCTTCCCTCCCTTTGTGTGCACCTTTTATGACCCATTCGATAATTCCATGATCACATGTGACTTTCCTGTCATAGGGATACATACAAAAATCCTGTTCAGTCCCCAGCCATAAAACTGTTATTTTGTAATTTTCAGGTACTTCATTTCTTAACCTAGATAATGCTGTTTTATCATACTGCTTACTTACAATCACATTTATATTGCCAGGCTGGTGGTACATTAGCGATAGCAGTTTAGCACACCTACATAGAGGAAGCAGGCTTACGTATAGTGCTTCTTGGAGCAGCCATATGTGAGTCAATGTGTTTGATTTTAAACGCATGAAATATTGACATGCTCTGCTCTTCCAGCACCTGCTGCTGACTGAGCTATGTACAGCAGGGCCATAGGAGTTATCCTCTCAACAGTAAGTAATGTATGATGACAACTCGTAGTCACCAGCCAAAGAAGGGAGTGAGGTGAACAAGGGGACTAAGAAGGACAATTACTTCAGCCAGAAAAATAGAGAAAGCAAGAAAAAGGAAAGAAAGAAATTCGAAACACCTTTTTCAGACCCCACCCCCAAAAGCTCTCTGCAAGTACTGCAATTCCCTTTTTGTGAGCTCTGAGAGTACAATTTGCAGAATTCATACACCCACAGATGAGACTGGGCGGGGGGGACACTGTGCTCACCCACTCTCCATAGCACAGACCACAGAAATTGCCTGAACAAATTCCTGCCTGAATTCCCTGTGGTATATTTTGCAATAAGGAGTTAGGAAACTATATCATTCCTATTTTTTCTAGCTGACATTGGTTCTACTCCTCTAATTTATATAGCAGATGTTGATCCATTAAAGGAATAGCTGATTAAAAATTGAAAGAATACAAAGCTTGAGTACACAAAATACACAAATAAACAAAATAGTTAATACAGATACAGCATCTGTTTTCAGATATTCTTCCCTCCTTCAGTGTAGGGTAGATGCCTTATCTCAATTCCTGGTCTAACAACAAAGACATTTATTCTTTTTAAAATTATATATATTTACTGTGAATTACAAGTAATATATTCTTCACAAGGTTTTGAACATTTGCTTTTCATTCCCATGGCTCACACTTGATTGTACTGGCAGGAAGTCAACACTCACAAAGCAGCCTCCTGTCTAATCAAAATTAATATACAGTAATAATTGGAAGGGCACTGGAACAAAACACTGAATGGTGCCAATAAAAAGCAAATGTCACACTGAGCACAATGTGTATGTTTTAGAAAGGGCTGGGAAAAGCAGCTTTATTCTGTGTCACAGAAGCACGCTTCTTTTCTGAACAGGAGTAAGAAAAATGGCTGTAATGCCCATCCTTCCCTCCCAGACTGCTGACTCACACAAGAGGGTGTCAGTGAGGCAGGCAGCAAGCACATATGAGAGGCCTGGGGCAGTGAGAATATGCAAAACTCCGTGCGCATGTACACGTGCATGTGTAATGCAGCACCCTAAGGAACAGAGCTAGAATAGATTTCTACTGCTTTAAAGATTGCTGTGAAGTATTGTTTGTGTGTTCAAAGTATGCCAGAACAGCAGCTCTGGATACCGAGCAGCTCTGTCTCTCCATGGAGGGGGGGAAAGGTCCAGCTGAGGAGGTGGTCCATGTCTTAGGGCACCTGCCTGGTGAAAAGGGGAGGTGTAACCACAGCCAGTCACACCACCAGGGTGCACTCATCTTGGTTCTGAAGGACTTCTACCTACAGCTAAATAAAGGATTAGCAACCACCACTCAAAAAGGAAAAGATTCTTGCTGAAAAGATAGGAAGGTGCCTCCAAGATTCCATCCCAAAAGACAGTTACATCCCAAAAGACTTTTAATGGTTTACTTGGACCAAACTTTGTAAGAAAGTTTATAAAAGTAGCTTAATCCTTCTCCCTTTTCAAGGTTGTGTTTCCTGATCAGATGCTGCAACACAATTCTGTTAGAAGTGAGAGAGCTAATGCAGCAGTAACTGCTGCACAGATGGGACCAGGGCATCCCTCCATGAAAAATACAAACAAACAAAAAAACCCAAGGGGGAGGCTATTAATAAACACAACACTCTCCACAAAGGTGCCAAAACTTTTTTTCTAGACATGTTAAATAAGCTGTTTAGAAGTTCTGGATGGAGACTTAGCAGAGATTTCAAAAGTTGGTTAATTGAACAGCCCAGTCATTTCTCTGGCCTGTATCAAATAACTCACCATGGCAAACCTTGCAAAGTGACCAAGAGATTTGCACTGAGCACAAGCCTGCCCTGCACAGCTGTGGGTTTGGGAGCAAGGCAGATGAAAGAATGGAATTTGATGACAAGGAAATAAGCATAGCAATGTGCACAAAGTACAGTTGTCCATTTTCTTTCATGTGGTTCGTTACGAGTGCTCATCCCTTTCTAAACCACATGATCCGTCTGTACTGGAACTCAAAAGCAACAAATCTAACAGCACAGGACATTAATATCACAGTGCAAGCAAGAGCTGTAATAGCTCTTACTGCCAAGGTAACACTGAGGATGTTAGTGTAGCCTTTAAGGAAACAAAACTTATGTAATCATGTGATATATG
This sequence comes from Rhynochetos jubatus, assembly GCA_027574665.1. Lineage (NCBI taxonomy): Eukaryota > Metazoa > Chordata > Aves > Eurypygiformes > Rhynochetidae > Rhynochetos > Rhynochetos jubatus. The sequence continues at coordinate 35,339,567 of CM050653.1, forward strand.
TACATATATGCACAGTCTCTTCCCTCCCTTTGTCATTAATTTTGAACCCCTGACCCTTTAGTTTTAATAAAGCAGTAAATGTCTGGAAGATATTGTGTTTGTTCACGCTTTTGGAAAACAAGCAAGCAGATAAATGAGACACGTTATTACTGCCCTTGCCCAAGGAAATACTAAACGGTGAGCTCAACTTATTTGCCCCTAGAGAATTCACAGAAGAAAGTTTATGAGTCGCCTAGGCAGTGGGAAAGCTACAAGTTTACTTTCTGTTATACTACAGAGACTCCAACCACAACCCAAAAAAGAAATCAATAAGGAAATGGTCTTTGTTAGTTCAAATTTTAAGAGGACAGTTTATGTCCAGGTAACACAGCCCCTGAAGAAGCGAGATCCTCATAACTGTGAAGGAGCTTGTCAACACGCCCATCAGATTTCCACCACCCACCAAAATCCTTCAAGTCTCAGACAGGATTCTGAATTTTCAACCAATATGTACATACTAATCATAAAAAAAAAAAAAAAAAAAACAACACACACACACAAAAACACCAAAACACAAAACCAAAAAAAAAAAACCTCAAAAAAAACCAAATAAACACCAGCCAACCAACCAATCACTCAAAAAAAACCCCAAAAGCACCACAGACCAACCCACACACCTGTCCCCTTTTGAAATCAGTAGCCATGTGATACCCCCCAGTAGAAAAAAACATCCAAAACATACTTTTACCTGAGTGAAAGCAGGAACACGTCTGTAGCAGCCAGTGAAGTCAAGGAAGTAAGCTGGTCTCTCTCAATATTATCCACAACAAAATTAACAACTTATTTCAGTTATAATGAACCTTCTTCAATTAAAGCTGCTGCATTTGTTTCCAAGGAGATTTCACTATACGGGTGGTACAAAGAGTGAAAACAAACCTTTTTGAGCTCATGTGAGACAAAAATCTTAACATTAAAAATGGAAAGGGTTTTGTTTGGTTTTAAATTTATTTTTAATTCAAAGTATTTTACTAGACCAATTTAATGTAATTCCTCAAGCAAATTTTCTATTGATTAATTTCATTCTCCAAACCAAGATTTTAGGATCTCTTAAAATAATGGAGTTTTATATCATGGAATCAGGCTGCAATTTAAGCTATGTAAGGGCTACTTTAATAATATTATTATACTAATTAGTTTGTAACCTTTAGCTAATTGCTTTCAGATTCCTATTAATTCAAGCTCTGATTATCTAACAGATGTTCCACTGCAAAAGAAATTATTATTAGCTCTTATGTGTTCAAATGTTAAATGCAAACGCCGAGTCAGGCTGCATCTATTTGCAAACCTGACTTCAATAAAAATTGCATTTCTATTCTCCATTCCACCTCTGCTCTCAGAACACTTGAGTCAGCTTGGTAGTGGCAAAACTCTACAAGATACTGCAGCAAATGCAGCTAATAAGATCACATGGTCTTATTAATGATGATATGACTAGTTGAGTGTCAGAAAAAACACACAACATGACTGAAAAACATGGTGTCTCTTTGCTTTTGCATTAGTTTTGCATGCTTTAATCAGAACCAAAGATCCAACATGGCAGGCAAGGACTGGGGATTACAGGCAAGACTCCATCTCACAGTCATTTCTGACAATCACTGAATTACATTATTAGGTGATCCTGTCAGAATGAATAGAATGAGCTTTATGCAATAGCTTACCTGCTCTTTAAATTTTCTTAATTTAATAATACATAAACAATAAATAGATAAATAAAGGCTGGTAGAAGATGCAGAGCAAGGAGTAATTACAGCAGCAACAAATAGGTTTAGGCACTTGCAACTGCAAGACAAACATACATACTCGGTTCTCAATTACCATTCTAATTAAAACAATATAAGTGACTACAACTGCACATGCACTAATTAAATCACTTGCATGCTATGTTGACCTCAAGAACATACACTGGCATTGTTCATGAATAATTGTGATTTAATAATACATTGAAAGATTATTAAGACTTTTAGATGAGCCTCATTACACTTAATGAGAGGACCATGTAAGAGACAGCAGGATTGCCATGAAAATACATACGCTCTACCTGCATGCCACACAGTCTGTAAATGCCTTTCCCTTTCTTGGCATAACCTGTTGTGAAAGCCAAGGTATCGCCCTCATTACAGCATCTATCCACTCCCAAGGTTGCATATTCCTTTCCTAAAATGGGTCAAATTTTTAACAGCCTCGAAAGAATTATGCTCAAGAGGTTAGCAAACACCTATGAGATGTACCTGACATTGGTATGATGATGTAGGCTGTTCTTAGCCACATCAGGTGCAACATGCTACATGTTCACGGAAAATACTCAAGAGCAGGTTCTGATGGTGGGCCATGTGGACATACAGGCAGGAAACAAGGACTATATTTCAAGAGCATTGTATACTGGATAGAACCCTTAATCATTCATAACAGAAACAAGAAACTTTGGTCAATTTTCAAATTATGTGCACTGTTTCTGTATTTCAAATAACTTTCATAATCAGTTGAGAGTTGTCCCTACAGATGTTGAATAATCTGCCTGCCAATATTCATTTTGTCTGAATGAATATTTTTTCCACAGGAAAGCATTGATTCTAGAAACATGCACACCCCCAACAGAAACATGCCTTCATACAAGAAACATTTTAAGGTAAAAAAATTTAGTCTTATATCACAAAACGTATCATGTTTCGAGTTCTTTAAGCCAGAGAAGCATTATTAGTACATAAGTATTTTCACTTAAAACTGAAATTTTATTTCTTGTTAAAACTAGGATACAAAAAATAAAAATTAATAATTTCAGGTAAGTTCAAGGCTTCCTAGGGGAAAAAAAAGATATTTTTCTCCCATTTAATAACTTAACAACTCTTTCTGCTTTGAATTTCTCAGATAAATAGTCAATTTTCTTTTCAGACTGTTTCAATTAGTACTCAAAAGTTCCTCCAGCTCAACATAAATTGATTTGAATGTCATAAGCCAGTATAAAAAGACACCTACTAGAACAAAAAGGAATCAGCAGGACATAGTTATAATATCAGAGACCAAAGACTAATTTTAAACAGGTATGTTATGTAGAGATTGGCTTGTTCGTTACTTTTTACGAAATACGCTTCTTAGATGAAAAAGAAGTCTTGAGTGACCTATCAGCAACATCTTCGGCTCCAGTAAGGGCAGCATTTTGGATTCAATGTTTATCTCACTTTCAAATCCCATATTCTGGGAGGTTTATAAACTGCTGCACCTGCTTATAAATGGTAACATTTTCGCAAGGGCCTTCAAATATGATCTCAACCACTATAAGAGCATTGGAAACTTTGGTGAGGGGACAGAACTAGAGGAAGCCCTGGAGAAGTGTCATGGTGCGCAGTTCTTCAGTGTGGTCTTTTCCTTCCCTAGTAGACCTTGTCTCTAGTTTTCAGGATTTCAGAAGGGGAGAAGGAGGTAAGGAAGGCTGCGAAGGGCCATGCTTCATCTCACATGCTGTCCTTCCATGGTTGTGCCCAGCTGGCTCCACTAGGCAGGTGATAAGATAAACCTGTTGAATATATATGGCTGACAATTTAGGTAAATGCTACACAAATTGTGTCCAGACTTTTACAGAACTGGAAATTCTGCTCATTATTTCTGCTCCTGGTTGTGACTATGCAAGAACTCTCTCTTCCAAGTTTAATTTTATATATTCAGGAAAGCATTTACAATTGAGACAAGCTCAGGATGAGAGCTGGAACAGTTCATCCAGGTCAAGTATGAACAGATACTAAATCCAATGGTGTTTTATTTTATGTTAAAATATGAGAAAAGAAAATATCATACAGGAACAGGATTCTACTTAAGAAAATATACTTGTATAGTGACATACATATATGCATAACATACATGCATAATATATCATGCACTGCATGACCCCTAAAATACAAGCAGTGTCTCCCTGCCCATAGAAATTTGAAATGTAAAGTAGTTAACATAAGTTTACATACAAAATAAACACAATGAAAAAGATAAGGATCTAATATTTGATAAGTACTGGATCTTGTTTTATCATTTAAATCATGAGACAATTTATGGAGGCTTAACAAACACTCAAAAGCTTTCCAGAAAACATGCTTTGAGACTTATTCCAGATTTTGGTTATTTGAAGAAAAAAAAAAAAGAAAAAAAAAAAGCTCAGATATTCCCACTGCATCTTCATCCCTCCCTCCCAGAAACAAAATACAACATAGTCACAGGTTCTCCTGGAGAACAATAATTCATTTAATAGTGCAGGAAACTGAGAGGAAAAACACAAGCTGAATTATTCCCAGAACTTGAGGAAATCTTTCTGTGGAAAGACAGGTGATACTGGGGGTTCCATCATCAAGAAAGAATTCAAGATGAGATTCAGGAAGGACAACTGCAATCTGAAATCACATCAGCCTAAAATTTTAAGGCAATTGAGGATTAAAGCACCTAACAGGGAATAAATTAAATACGTCTGATTAAAAGAATGAAGACATCAAAAAATGGGAATGTTTAAAGTACGGCAGGTGGGCATGAAAAAAGAGAAGTAACCCAAATTTACCTTCTCATGTGAAAAATTTAAGCTGAGATACTGGGGAACAGGGAAAGAATTACAATAAATAGCGAAGGCAAAGAAGATAAGAAAAAGTAGGGAGCACAAATCTACTGTGTTTTTAGTAAGCTCAAAAAGCCATTGGAAAGACCATACAATGATAAACAAAGCAATGCTGAGAAGCCAGGTGTATGTTCTCTCTTGTAAACTGCAGGCGATGACAGAATACAGTATGCATCTACAGCAAGTAATTATGAAAAGGCTAGGGAGCAGGTCAGAGCTGCCGAACAAAGTATGCAGTCAAATCAAAACCAACTTAAGCATTTTTACAACTCATTACGGTTCCCCCCCATTCACATTTTCACTGTTAAATTATACTGCCAGATTACAAAATATTATGTAATAAAACTGGTAAAATTCTGAAAAGAACAGATATCTTTATATTTGTTGTTATCCAAGCATGGCCCATGCAGGTGTGATTCAGAGTACACAGAAATGAATTACATATATGATGCAGGGAAGGCTCCTTAACCAGCTATATAGCTTCATAACAGTCCGTCCAATTAACACTAGAAGGCAAAATGCTGGTAATCAGAAAGGCCTTCATATGTAATTATCACAAGCTAGATTCTCAAAAAGCCCATAAACCACAACATTCAGAGAGGTGTGCTGATCACCCCTCTCGATTCTGACTATCAAGTGAAGCAGTCTAGGGCTAATTTGGGAGGGGGCCATCAGGGAGTGGTGAGAGAGAAAGAATGAAAAGTTTCAGCTGAAATCAGTTATGGATGATCAAAATTTCAAATTAAAATCATGCCTGAAGTTAAGGAGCTATCAACATCAACTGCTTAATAAACTCGCTTGAAATCACAGAATCACTAAAGTTGGAAAAGACCTATAAGATCATCCAGTCCAACCACCAACCCAACACTACCATGCCCACTAGACCATGTCCTCAAGTGCCATGTCTACATGTCCCTTGAACACCTCCAGGGATGGTGACTCCACCACTTCCCTGGGCAGCCTGTTCCAATGCCTGACCACTCTTTCAGTGAAGAAGATTTTCCTAATATCTAATCTAAACTTCCCCTGATGCAGCTTGAGGCCATTTCCTCTTGTCCCATCACCAGTTAAGTGGGAGAACAGACCAGCACTCGCCTCCATACAGACTCCTTTCAGGTAGCTGTAGAGAACAATCAGGTCTTCCCTCAGTCTCCTCTTCTTCAGTTTAAACACCCCCCAGCTCCCTCAGCCGCTCCTCATAAGGCTTGTTCTCCAGAACCTTCACCAGCTTTGTCACCCTTCTCTGGACACGCTCCAGCGTCTCTATGTCTTTCTTGCCGTGAGGGGCCCAAAACTGAACACAACACTCGAGGTGCGGCCTCAGCAGTGCCCAGTACAGGGGCACAATGACTTCCCTACTCCTGCTGACCACACTGTTCCTGATACAGGCCAGGATGCCATTGGCCTTCTTGACCACCTGGGCACACTGCTGGCTCATATTGAGCTGGCCGTCAACCAACACCCACAGATACTTTTCTGCCTGACAGCTTTCCAGACACTAATCCCCATGCCCGTAGCACTGCCTGGAGTTGTTGTGACTGAAATGCAGGACCCAGCACTTGGCTTTGTTGAAACTTTTACAATTGACATCAGCTGATGGATCCAGCCTGTCCAGGTCCCTCTGCAGGGCTCTCCTACACTCGAGCAGACAAACACTTCCACCCAACTTAATGTTGCCTGCAAACTTACTGAGGGAGCACTCAATCCCCTCATCCAGATCATTGATAAATATGTTAAACAAGACCGGCAACTTTTGAAATAGCAAGCATCATTACAGAAAACTGTAACAGATAATAGATAGATCTTTGAACATCTGGTGGTAATTGTTGGATTACTGCTCATTATCTTTTCCAATATTAATTGGTATGGTCCAATTTTAAAGAAAGTGAACAGTTATTTATATTCTTATCAACTCTCCTCTGAAACAGATTAATGTCACTACCTCAGAAATTACACAAACCAATCCTTTGATAGATCTGGTCCGCTCCTTCAGACAAGAGCTCACTCAAAGCCAAACCTAGCAACAGCTTTTTTGATATCTGAGAGTATCAAACTTCTTATCTTGCTTCTGATACTCAGTTTTGTACCTTCTCATTTTAATGTTTAGTCTCTACACTTGATAAAAACAGAAGGACTGTTTAAGATTCAGATCTTTCAGTTGAGTGATGCAGATCAAATGACTTTGAACGATGTTTGAAGAGTATCCAAACGTTTGGTTACCAAACTGAGAAAGATGGAGGTTGACTTGGGTGACTGAACCATTGCAAATTTCTAGCAAACAGAGACAGAATAATGCTTTTTCTTTGCTCTGGATAAATAAGGGATGAATTTTATTTAGGATATAGTAGTTAAGTTACTAACAAACAGATAATCCATTATTTATCAATCATAATGACCTCCATTTTTGCTGATGATACTCCTGTAATCAATGCATCTATACAAATTTACATTGGCAGGAATTGGCCCAATATTGTAGACAGACATTAGCCAGAATCATAGATTCAAGCACCCTGTAACTCTGGGGAGGGAAAAATCAATACAACATCTATACCTGTAATTAATCTCTAGCATTCATAAAGATTTGGATAAGTGGGAAGTTCTCTCTAATCAGTGCAGAATAAAATTACTCTTTCCCCACTATATTGCCATTGTTATTTCAAAAGCAAAACTATTTTTCTTCTGTTAAGTTATTAAATTTTTAAAGAGTTACTCAATTTTAAGGAGTTTATAGCCTGAAGATAGAAAAGGAATAGAAAAGAGAGAAATCAGTACAGTATTATTGAGTTATTAGATCTGCATGCTCCTGCTTTGTTTACAATTCTTAATGTATTTTGATGTCAGACAAGATGGATGGGAACGTCACAAGCTATCTATAACAAGTATTTTAAGCCTTCTAAATAATAGCTGCCTTCAAACAGGATTTCAAAGGATATTCACTAAACTCTGCTCAGTTCCAACAGGCTGATACCATAGGCTACTGAATTACCTACTGATCTTTCTTAAGTCAATGAACACTGCAGGTATGAAAATCATCTCAAGACCTGGCCCAAAAAAGAATCCTCTATATGTGCAAAAAAGACCACAACCCATACTGAGGGACAACTCCAACTGGCATTACAGTTTTGTTCAAACTAGAAAGAAGTTACTGGTTTGTGTACCTCAAAGTTATGGATGATCAATGAAAGAGAAACATAGTCCAGTCAATTGTTTGAAAACTTACCCAATAGATAATTTGTTTTCAATTTTAATTGTTAAAATACAATGTTCACTATTTAGAATTTTTTTTTTTTAATAAAAGAAGTCACAAAGAATTTTCTCTCGGCAAAAATATGTGTTTATCCCTACTGTCACAGGTACCTCCGCACTAAAGAAATCATGACAAAACAACATATATTGAAGCTTAAAGCTGTAACTCTCAAAGCTCACTTTAAAAGTCTCACCTGAGTTAGGACTATCTCTAAACTGATACAGTCCAAATTTGGTTCAGACACAGATCACATCCCTCAAAAAAAACCAAAAAACAAACCAACAACAAGTAAAAAACCCCAATGCTGCTTGTATTTCTTTAAAGCTGCCATTGTCTGAAACATTTGAAAATTTTCTTCATCACCTATGACTGCTATAAAAAATTTGCTAAAGATACACATATATTCATCATATTTGCAGAATGTTAGTCACAGTGTCTACAAAAATTTTTCTTATTCATGTTGTGTAACTGAAATGTAGTGAGATAATCATTTTACGTGTAATTTCCCTAGGATGCCTTGTTTTTAGAGGGTCTATGGGAAGATTATTGTAACAGTATGATATGTGGCATTTTGAGCTGTAGAATCCAAGATCATTAGTGTCCCATAACTTTGCATAGAGTTAAAAATAGCTATGATTTCTAGGTACATTTTTGTGGCACGGGCTCAGGTAGAAACATAATTTTCTTCACGCATGCAAAGGAAGATCATCTTACCTTTCAAATACCAGACAAAACAGTGTTAAAATAAATACTAAGATAAACATTAATAGCACAGTAACCAAGAATACAATGTGTGTGTCTCACTGGGACATTAGTTCAGGACACAAACCAGCGGTTACCCGTATCCATCTTCCTTTAAGGCTGAAGAGACTTATTTTTGTCACAGAAACAAGGATTGCTGATTGTTTCTGCAGAAGCCACCATTTTTACATGGGTAGCAGATGCCTGTGCAAAAGAGCGCTGATCCATCTCTGTTACCTGCAAGCAATAAGTATTTAAGCTTAACTTTTAAGATGTTTTTATAATAAAAACTGAGCAAAGAAGCAATACCATGCTCTATAGGGTTGCCTGTATTTCTCTTCACACAAACAATTTATGTAAGTGCTTGGTAGCCAGTCTTTGCTATAAAGAAAACAAATAGCAAAAATTATGTGCAGCTCCCTGAAGTTAACCAGAACCTCATTTGTGCTTGGTTCACACATCATAGGATAGCCATTACCTACAGGATCAGTATATTTACATCTAATAGAAAACAAAGAGAAGGAAGGCACCATTCCTGCTTTGGAGAATGTCAGTTGAGCTGGAAGAGGGGCTGCAATTTGAGCCAAGTCATAGGACCCTCTTTTCAGCATCTTGCTTCTCATCCCAGCTGCAGGGCTAGGATGTAGCAGAGAGAACAACATCCACTTTATATATCACAATAAACAGTGGGAATGGCCAGGGAGGGTCGGGGAAGAGACAGAGAAACAATGGGGATTTTGATTATTTGGCAAAAGGGGAACATTGATCTCTCCCAGCATCGTTTTCAGAAAACTCCACAGCAGCTGAGTAAGAGCTCTGAAACTCAAGGTTCTTTTTCCTACTTGTCCCTCCTTTCCCTCCTATAAATGGAAGGGTGGAAAGGCTCTTTTCTTCCCACTCTGGTGTTCTCCCAATCTCCTGAAACAGAACTCAGGGCCCCATACCATTACCTTCACCCTTAGCTGCAGCGTGGAAGGGCCCCTGGCTGACCAAAGTGTTGTCCCTTGGGCTGCTGCACTTCCCTGAGCTAAGCAACACTGCTAGTTACATGAGTCATCCACCTCCAACCACCTGTAGCATATAACCAGAAGGGAAGCACCAAGAAGGATAACTGCAATGTTTGATGTGTCAGGCCAGGCAGTGCAAAGAGGACAGGCTGTATTACACAAGTCCATGGGACAGGCAAACCTTATCCCACGCTGGACTACTTCACTAGAGTTAACAGGAAAAATGAACTTCAAGAAAGACAATCCTAGGAAAGGAGATCTAGGGAGGAACCAGATAGAAGCAGTAACAGCCAAAGTAGACTGGGGCATTTTGGTTTGGGTTTTCTTTTGTAAATACATACCTCTTCACTTTTGACCAGACTTCTCACTGATAGTCATTTCCTCAGACTCTCTCCCACTACCTGCCACGCAGCATCTTTAATTAATTTCCATTTCAGATTTCACCAATTACTTGGTCGTTCTCTACTCCTCACCCCCATCTCCCTCATCCTTCATCTGCAACACCTTATGTTCTTTTCCTACAAAATGTATCCCACTCCTAACTAAAGCTGTTGTCACTATCTTCCTCAGAAGGTCTTCATTTTCCCCCAGTTGGCAGCATGCTATCAGCTGTGGTGCATGGGGTGTCTGCAACTTTGTCCTTTTATCTGGCCAAGTGCAACAACTATTGCTTAGGCACTGCTCTCAAACACCATAAAAACAAATGCCATTCACAAGGCTCACTTAACAAACATTGTATTCAAATCAGCTTCTAATATACTGATAGTGGAGTATTCCTGAGATAACATCCCTATTTGCTTGCATCATGCCTGACTAATGGAGATGCTCTTGATGAAGAACGACATTTTGAGTGATGGAACCAAAACTACTGGGGAATTCAGTTATTTCTAAACATCTCTAAACAAATGGTTTATCTTGCCAGAAGCATTTACCTTCAGCATTTTTAATGTGGATAAAGGAAACATTTTTAAATGAAACTGCTTTGAAAAAAGAGGTTATGACAAAATGGTTAAACAACCTCAGAATAAAATGTTCCACTTCATTAAGCAAAGGATTTCAACTCAATCCAAATTGGGCTGCAGGGGGATGGGGGAACGGGGAGTGAGCAAGGAAGTGGTGCAGCATCAGAAGAGAAACAAAACAACACCACACCTGGGAAAAATGTTCCTTTAGAGTCATCTTAATTTAAGAGAAAAAATCATCATATCAATTCAATCATCAAAATGGAGTGGCTGTTTTTTATGTAGCAAATGTTATCAATACTTGACTGACACATTTCATTGTGGCTACCTGGTCTAACATTCACACATTTTTTCTTTGCTGACATCTTCTCTGGAGAGATCCCTGGATAACAGATCTAGAGAGAAGAATTGGCTTTGCCCCTGAAACAATTTAAGTCTCCATGAAACAAATCTTTTACATCAGTTAGATGCTGTCCTGGATATCCTGCTTATCCATTATCCTCTAAATACCAAAGGCTTTGGGAAGGAGATGATGGAAGTTCACGGCTGGGGCTTATCTCTAAAGTCAGTTTCAGATGGCAGTTCAAGGTTTTGACTTTAATCTTCAAAGCAATTAGCAGATGAGCCTCTGCTACACAGGAGACCAAATTGTGATCTATAAATTTCCTAAACAGTTGTGCTTCCGTGGGACAGTGCTCATCACAAAGCTCAGACCAAGCTGCATGAGAGCTGGGGCAAAGCATTTTCTGTCATAGGAATCTGGCTATGAAACAAGACTCCATAGGAGAATTCTGAGCTTCACTCTTTTGAACTGCTTTAAGCCTCTTCCTAAAGAAAAAAAAAAAAAAAAACAAACAAATAGCCTCCCACCTAAGCAGTGGCTCAAGCACCAGCAGCCCTCCCCAGTCACATCAAAATATTTTCCCTACCCTATCATCAAATTAATTAGGAAAAAATCCACAGAAAGCATTTTTATTCCAAAGGGAGATGAGCAGATAATTTTTAAGGCATTGAGGAGAGTTTTAGCTAATGCTATTGTTATTAAAAAGGTACAGGCAGCAATCCCAGCTAGTCAGGATTGTATGTTATGCACTAACATGAGCAACTGTCTTTGTGTTAGCCTTGCAAGCTACAGTTTGGAAAACACTGCACTGATAACTAAATTCGTGAAACAGACACACTGTAACTAAATTTCCTCTTCAAAAAGAGCCGGACTACCTTAGCAGAAATAATAGAGTGCCAGTCTAGCATGTATCTCCACCTCAAAAACATCTTCTGTCCTACACAAAATACACATACATATTAAGAATTATTAAACATGAAAGAATATACCTTTAGAACATGAGGTTCTGTTTCTTTTGGTGCCCAGTCCAAGGGTGGAATCACATCCCACATGGCACACACCTGCAGTCTCTGCAAAAAACACCTGAAATTGTGTACATGAACAGGCAGCAGATAATTGTGCGTAAGTGCATGAGTGAATGCCCAAAATTGAACTCAAACTCACAAGCAGGAGCCTGCTACTTGTTAGCTGCAAGCTGTATGGGCTGCTTGGAAATTTGGTAACACCCAAATTAAACAGAAGTGGCACATCTTGAATCCTCCAACGAATAGAGACATGAGATGGACCCACCAATTAAGAGGCTGACCACCTGCTGTGCTTCTGCACATACACTATTTAGACTGGAGAAACTGTGAGCTTGGCTTCCAGAAAAAAGATCCGGTGCCAAGACATGGGTCCCTGACAGGAAGAAATGGTCTCAGAAAGAAGAAGGGGCCCAGAAAAGTGGTGGTGAAGAACCTAGCCCAGGAAGAGGTCCAAAGAAACAAGGGAAGATCCTGGAGATGAGTGAAACACATGGACACCAATGTCAGGGGGTGCCCATGGACCTTGGCCAGTGGTGCCTGAGGCCAGTACCTGCAAGCAGCATCACAGCAGGAACAAACATGATTTTCTGCCCGACCTTCCCAGGTAAGCACTGACCTCCCTGCAGGGAAGCAAAGTCAGACCTCAGGAATGAAACACTGGGGCTGTGACAGTCACAACAAATAAACACAGAGTAAACAAAAAATTTCCACTGAAGCTTTTGCAGAGGTGATACTCCCTACTTTCCCAAGGGTTCTGGATGAAGCTTAGAGAAAGAGCTATGGGATGGAGAAGGAAGCATGGAGGGAGAAGAGCTGCTGTTAATTTGGCATCTATTTGAAGGTGCAGAATGGGAGCCAGAAGTAGTGCAGATGGCATCTCAATTCCCTCTTCTTTACAAGAAAATGTATTTTTAATACAGCAACTTTCTGTTTCCATTAAGGCACTTTAGCTGTGAAATAAGATAGTTAAAAGTAGTAGTTAAAACTTCAGATTTTAGATGACAGTTCTGAAAGCAGTTTATTTCACAAAGTGATGGATAGTGTGATACATACATACAGTTTCTTCAAAGCCGTAACAAGGTGCTGGGCGGTAGGGATACAAGGGATTGTTGGCAGGCATTCTAGGGAGGAACACTAAGCCACACAAAGGAGACCGTATTGTTGCCTTTGCATGGGGGGAAGGCAGGAGGAGAGGGGATTTGTATCATTTTATGCATTCTACTTTGTTCTTTGCAAGGAATGCTAGCTCTAAACCTCCCCTACTACACAGCAGTCCAGACAGCTGCCTGTTTTCCAGACACCTGATTAAAAGTCTATCTGACATCCATCAAGGCTGCAAATCTGGAATTTTGACTGCATTTCAAACAATGACTCATCTCCTGCAACATGTAGCACAAGAACCTGAAAGGGACATAGATGGGAAAAGAACCATGGTGGAAGTTTTGGAGTTTCTCACCTTAAGAACAAATGTAGGCTGTGTTTAAGAGCAAGATTTTGTTCTGACTAAGGAAGTCAGTCAACATCACAAGCAAGGATTTGCAAGAAGGACTAGCAATGACAACTAGCAGGAGTGACTGGGCAAGAAACATTACCAAACACAAAATACTACTGGAACATTGTCTCATTAAAAGGGTCAAGTTCAGATAAGGCATGAAGAACCTCATGGCACGTTAAAGAGCCACAATTTGAGTGCTTTTGAGTTTCTACAGTAAGATACTCTTTCTAAAACTGCAGTGCTCATTTCCTTGTCAGAAAACCCTGCATTATAATAACTTATGTTGGTTCCCAATGGTTAAATACTAGGGCGTCACAAGAGAACAGAATGCAAATTTCTTGTGGGGCATGGTGAAGAGGGATTATCTCAAAACACATTAGACATTAATGTGTCCAGTGACAGGACTAGGGGTAATGGCCATAAACTGGAAAACAGAAGGTTCAGCCTGAACATGAGGAAACACTTCTTCCCTGTGAGGGTGACAGAGCCCTGGGACAGGCTGCCCAGAGAGGTGGGGGAGTCTCCTTCCCTGGAGACTTTCCAAAGCTGCCTGGACTGGTTCCTGTGTGATCTGCTCTAGGGGATCCTGCTCTGGCAGGGGGGTTGGACTAGATGATCTCTACAGGTCCCTTCCAACCCCTACCACTCTGTGAACCTGTGAAGATTAGTAAAGTAGATTGGATGGTACTGTTTCATTATGGGGTGTTCCAGATTCATGTGAGCTTTCTGACACTCATCATTTCCCCTCAGCACCTATTTATTTTAATGGCCAGTAGCCATTACTTCGTAAACAAGGTCTGCAATACCTTAAGTTGTCATTCCAGTTTATTATCAATATTATCAAGATCAATAAGCCATTTTACCAATCCATATGTGAAATAATTACCGTTTTTCTTGTTATGCTGGTTTTTGATAGCTTTGGCTAATGGTTGGGATATGGGGCCTTGGGCTTAGGGAGGGGGATATTTTTAGATTCCACAATGGTTCCTTTTATTTGACTTGGTGTGCATCATTGCAGCTGACTGGTGACAGTCAAACCTGCATATACACACTGAGCATTGTGTTTGGCCAAGCTTACAGAACTGCAGGCATTATAAATACCTGTAGTTAAAAACCAGACACAGTATATGAGCTAGGAAAAATGGGTATGACAACCTCTACAGACAGTGCATAGGTGGACAGCTAAAAAGGATGGGACATGTGGGAAACAACACTGTGGGTTGTAATTTTCCTTGATTCTCTGCAAGATGTAATAAATCCTTATCTTTAATTTCTTATTTATTTATATTCCAGCTGTAGTCCATAGATCGTATCCCTAGTCACACCCCAATATCTCTCTCCTATTTTTAAACACAGTTGTGAAAAACAGCTGAGTCAGCCTAAACTTTAAAGACAAAAGTAATAGTGAATTAACACCCTACCATACAGTCAGAAAATTTCAGTGATGGTTGGTAGCCATATATACAGTTGGAATAAGAGCTCCTTCAAATCCTTGATTACATTATCTAGTCAGAAGTCTAATATTTCAAACATAAAAATAGACAGGTTGTGACTAGCTTTCCTGTTCTAGAAAAAGCTGGTTTAATTCTCAGAGTATGAAAGCTGACCAAAATTGTGAATTTCTGCTTTGTGGGAAGTTTTGAAACAAAAACAAACCCACCAGTTTTCATTCCTGTGAATGCATGACATGGTATTTCTGAACAGAAAACTGTGCTGAACTTTCAGAAGTACATTAGAACCTCCAATTATTTCTTCCACATTTGGCAGGGATTTTCATTATTTCACAACAAATAAGTAGTACTGTATAATTATATAATAATATTATGGATACCAGTATATGGATATTCCATTATTTTCAGTGTCCTCTAGGGCAATTTCTAATCAGTAGTGTTTGGAGAATCTGAGGGTTTTTTCCTATTAAATGGTTTGGTACAAAAGTATATAAAATAAAACGCTTCCATATCTGTAGCAGCAGAGATGACAGTATGTTAAAATAAAAATGGAAGTGTTTCAGAACTTTGCCAATTTTTGTTTGGGAAGTTTCACATTTCATTTTATTTTTTCTCTAATTCCTTATTAACACAGGCAAAATTTTGTCAGAAAAATGAGTCCCAACAAAATAAACATTGTATTACTACATTTCCTTAGATAAGGCTAAAACATAAGTAAATCCAACAGCTGTATACACCAGCCAGCAAGCAAAGCTGAGACACAAGCACATCGAACACAAGCGAGACCGCTCAGCAGATGCTAATCACCACTGGGCAGAAGAAATTCTCAGGGACCTCACAGCCAAAAGGAGGACATCATCATCCCCACACATGCCTGTGTGTTTGAAGACCTCCACTCCTTCCAGTAACCTCTTGTAAGCCAGACTCTTCTCCAATATACTAGGAGATGATAAACTCCAAACTACATTCCACTAAATGCGTTGCTAGATATGTACAAGCTACCACGTACTAAAGTTGTTTAAAAACACATGTACAGGAACAGGGTAAACAACCATCAGTGCTCGGGTATAGCCACCATTCTCATTATAATTTTAAGGAGCAAAGGGGAAAAACCCCACAGTGCAGTTAGATCTTTAGCCAAGGTCTCTGCTTGCTTTGTACAGCACTGGCTCAGCATGAACCAAAATCCTGCCTCTCGCTGGCCCCCGCTCTGCAAAAGAAGCATGGAAAACAAGAGATGGTTAATGAATATGCTGCATTTTTTTTTGCCTAGAATCAGCATTATGTTGCTTGGCACAGGTGCACTTTAACAATGATAAATCTGAAAAGTTCACATTGATTAATTACTCTCAGATTTTCACATTCACCACCTCACACAAAGAGAAGGCGGATCAAGCTGCTGAAAGTATTTCTCCCTCCACCCTCTTGATAATTTGTGCTGCCTTTTTTTTAAAAAAAAAGGAAACAAACAAACAATAAAACCCTTCTTCTCAGCATCTATTTTTAGCTGTAACATTTTGGGGCTTAAAAGCGGAATTGGATTATCTTAAAACATAGCTCTAAGGAAGGCAAAGAAGGATTTAGGAAAGCTTCTGAAACAGTAGAGTAGTTGTTGAAAGACAGCCACTTCCTTATCTATGGGGAATGTGCCACCCACCCATCTTCATAATATCTAGGCATTTTCTACCTGATAGACACAATTATTGCCAACACCCCTGATATTCTTCCCAGAAGTACAGACTTCTGAGGTCTCAGGCCAACAGTATGAGGCACGGGCAGTAGATATTCCGGTATAAATGCTTTCTCAGAAGTAAAAGACCTAGAGGGAGCCCTGAAGGGCTCAGATTCAAGTTAACTCCACATAAGATCTGATCCACAATCGGTTCCCCAGATCCACTGCCTAAGAGATATCAAGCAAGTTTAAAATTGTAACATGTTCTATCATAGTTGCCACAAAATAAGGCTTTCAGGATTTAAGCCAATAATTTTGAAACTGCTGTCAAAACTTAGACCTGCAAATCCACAGAACTCACATAACACAGATGAGTCTAAAACACAGACCTTTTCATTCAACAATTACTAAACTCAAGGTCATCTACACCCAGTCTGAGGTGATGCTGTCATCTTTTATATGATGAAGAAATATTTCCTTCCTACATGGAATAAAGCATGAGCACGATGGCTCCTCAATTACCACTTTCAAATTCAAAACAAACAATCCACCAGAGTAAGACAACTGTGACTTTAAATATAAATAAAAACACAGATGGAAAGCACACTTATTTGCTTTACATTACAAGCTTCAACTAAGTATTCTTAATTAAATAAATGTGAGGGTTTGCATCCTTTGTGTCATTTGAGCCAACCAACAGACATCGATTCAACCACAGGAAGCTGATGAATCTGACAGTACCATATTTATTAGCAAAGTTACTTAAGCTACCAGCATCAGAGCACCCCTGTTGTTATATCACACCATGTCCAATTAGACATTTTGGAGGGGTATGTATTTTGATTTCACCACCACTACCAGCAAAAGGAAAAGAGAGATAGACACAACTACATGATTCCATGAAATTGCAGGAAAGAAATGCATAATACATATGAGAACTCATAGACAGTATTTTGCAGACATTCAGTATTCTTTAATTAGGCTCTTTGGAGCAGATTGCTTTCAATGAGCTTGAGAAAATTGAGCTTGATTCACTGGAGACAATCTGGGTTCAGCTGTTAACCTTTTAGCCTTTAAACAAGGAAGCTTCTTTAAATTGTACATTAACAAGTATACTTGTCAATAGAAATCACGGTGGCATCAACAGGTGAATCTTATTTATTTATTTATTGTTTACTTTATTTATTTAAAGTACCAAAACAACTTAAAAGAGGAAAAAAGGTTACATATTTTGTCACTGATTAACAGTCAGTTAGAATCTACCTGAATAGACTGGAGCAGAGGTATCAATTGCTAATGTGCTGCAACAGTTCCTAAATTTGGATAGAATTATCAGTACTATTAAACAAGCACAGATTTATCCCCAGGCCCCAGGGAAGTTGCTGGCCAGCACTTGGTGGGGGAGAGAGGTAAGAAAGACAGGCATCCCATCCCCGTGCCAGCTGATGTGATTAGGGCTGGTCAGCCTGCCCATTCCTGCGGAGGCTGCATCTGCTCCTGAGAGCAGTTGCATTGACACAGAGTCATGTTCCTACTTACTAACTCCAAGCTCCTTTCTGTTTGAGGTGAGCCAAGTCCTGATGGCTCTCAAGCATCTCCTGTTGCCTCAAATGACACTAGAAATAGGTAAAATATCCCCGTCTCAGAGGTCAGACATCATCAAGAAGAACCATATATCAATTTAGTAAATTCTTCTAACAGTTTTAGAATTGTGTTTCCATTTTCCTTTTGAGTTAACTTTTTTATCATAACACAGAAAGAAGCAAATTGGAAACCAAAAAGTTCTGCTGACTCAGATGCAGTTAGGTGGGTTTAAATTTTCCTTTGGGGAACTCTGATCTTTCTTAGTATCTGTTCAAAACAAAGGTATCAAAACATTTTTAAAATAAAATTTTAATCTGAATGCAGAGAACTGTATGAAAGATAAATTTAAGCTATACCAAGAAAAGAACAACTACCCAGTGCTGCTAAGATTGATTTTGTTCCATATTTTGAAGCGCTCATCCAGTACAATTAAATTTACTTTTTTTTTTCTCTATGCTTAAATATCCTAGCCTTTTTAATCTCCCAGGGTTCACATAGGGTATAATGTACTATTAAAATCAATGTTACGGTCCTCTATTAGTCAGCTAATAACAAGCACAGGCAATTATCCAAGGTATGGTATGTAGCTCATAAAGGGGAAAGTAAAATCCTGACTCTGATTAGGTGGTAACAAGCTTCAAAAATATGATTTTGCAGATGCCAAAAAAAAATAGATCTTCACTGTAAAAAAATAGACTGAGTACCTTAGTATCGCTCATAGAAGAGAAGCCGTTATCTGTGTTACTTACACATACGGAGATCAAAGAAATCTGGAAGGAGGATGCCTCTACTAATTTTCCTACTGGACAATTATTCACAACTCTAATGTTTTTACAACTGCATGGTAAAAGAATTCACTTCATTAATCCAGCAGGAAACTAACCCAAGAAATGCAATGACCGTCTTTCTTCTGGGATAATGGTTTCAATTAGTTTATAGATCATAAAAGAGCTAAAGCTGATGCAAGGAGTACATAAAACCACATAGCCCAGAGCAAGGAGGGAAAGGGTGGAAAAGGCAAAAAGAAGGAACAGCCTGCCCCACTTTAGTGGCCCCAACCCACTACATCATTTCAGTTACACTGTTTAACCATCCTTGCAACTTCATGCTCAGCAAGCACAGAAAGAATGATGATTTCATGTCCAAAAGACTTAATGCCTAAGAGAACTCTGAAAATACTGTGCAGTCCAAAAACCAACTCAGACACTGTAGGGACCAAAAAACAATACTAGACAAGAGAATCATTGTTGAAGGTCCCATTGTGAAGATCAAGACAGCTCTGTAATTCCTATCAAGAGTTGTCCTCTGGATCTGGTACAATTGCATGATAACTCAGGGGAAGGAATTAAGGAAAATTTTTCAACATGGTATGAGCAGATTATCTAATAGAAATTTATACACATCCTATAATAATGTTTCAATAGTTACTTATGTTAAGTTTTCAATAGTTACCTATGTTAAGTGCCATGTTTTCCTCATTCTTTTGGGATTACGTGAACCCGTTCTTCAGACATGAGGAAACAGCTCACCTTGACATATGAGTAAGAAACTGCCACACAATACTAGAAGTAAAAGAGAAAATGAAGGCAAGTCATTTACAAGTTATTTAAATGGAGTAGGAGCATTAGACTACTACTATCATGTAATCATCAAAACAGAACTCTCAATCAAGAGCTGTGACATGAGCCATTTAATCAGCACATAATCTGAAAATCAAGGAGAAGGATTTGCTGCAAAACAGTCCTTCAAAGTAGCA
Source organism: Rhynochetos jubatus (assembly GCA_027574665.1). Classification (NCBI taxonomy): domain Eukaryota; kingdom Metazoa; phylum Chordata; class Aves; order Eurypygiformes; family Rhynochetidae; genus Rhynochetos; species Rhynochetos jubatus. The sequence continues at coordinate 35,359,477 of CM050653.1, forward strand.
GTCCTTCAAGCCAGCCCTCAAAAGAATGCAGATATGCAGGTTCAAACAGCACAGGAGAATGTAATTAGTCTGATTTCTATACTAGAATTATTTTCATTCCTCTTAATATATTATCTTGATCATTTGTCCAAATATACTGGTGAGGGGAAGGGGAGAGAAGGCTCCTGAGAACTGACTGCTTGATAACACTAAAGCAATAGTAAGAGGGAGTAAAGATGAAAGATTCTTTGGGAAACCAAAAGGAAGAGGGTTTATGCCTTGTTTGGGAAGCAGAAGGGTGAATTGGAGGCTGTGAGCTTGGTTTGAGGTCTTCTAAATTTCTTTTTTTAGAGATACAGTTTGGTGTTTTTAAGAATGTTTTCTTCCTTCAGACAGCAATTTGACTACTAGAAGCACCATCTCAGTATTCCAGCCAGATTTGTCAAGCAGAAAGCATCCACACTTCAGTAAACATAAGAAGGTAGATTGTTTAATAATGTATCCAAAGCACAAATTAAGGAAAGCAAAAAGCCATGAAGTCACCTTTAAAGGCAGAAAAGTTTAGCTACACGGAAATAAGGAGATTAAAAATAAGGACTCATTAACCATGTTTGACACTGACTATTGTATTTGGCACATCTTGTGTATTCCTACATACAATAACTGTTTTATCAGTAATCTAGAAAAATTATGTAAGTGGGTGAATTGATATTATGACAAGATTCTCTGCTGACTTCTACACACTTAAAGTATGAAACTTTCATTTTGTATCAATATGAGCTTTCTGTTTAATAATGTGTAAGTATCCAAGAATACTGCTGTGAATGAAACGCTTTCATCTCGGAGCAGACCTCAAAGACATTGAGCCAACCCTAGGCAGAGCACGGTCTCAAGACAGGTGGAGCTTTAAATATATGAAAAGCATTTAGGTCTTTGATACACACTTGTATCAAAGATGCTAGCAACAGTTAGCTATTACTGTGTGGAAAGGTTGCCACCCTGCCTGCACAATCAGCAGGAGGGAATGTATTCTCACTTCTCCCACTTGAGTGTAAAATCTGACGGCTTGCTTTACACTTCTGATGGGTTGGAGCAAGGCTGCCAGACTCAGTGTTGAACAGCCTGGGGCTCACAGACACATTCTGTCTCTCTAACTCTCCTCTCAGGAAGGATGGACACCTGAGAGAGGTAACTTCAACTGCTGCAACTTATCTGTCAACACCTTGGTGGAAGACATGCACACTTATTTTAACTTGAAATGGGGATGGATTAAGAGGATATGACTGCAACTTTGGTTGGGAAGCAATGATTGCTTTTATTATTTAATGTGAATATTATTATACCTAAAACAAAAGTTAAATTATACAAACCAATGTTCTACCATGAGACAGAGTCAATGACGACTCACAGGGGAAGAAGAGTTTAAAGTAGCTTACAACTAGACCACAGGTTATAGAAAACATTCTGGAGCAGAATTTAGCCTGCCTTTAAAAAAATTAGTAACACTGATTTTCAAAAACCATTCTTCCAGACTTATGTGAGGTTTTCATGTTAGGTCTGCAGGCAGCTTGTGAACAACAGTGAGCCATTCCTCCTTACTTAACCCTGACAAAAACTTTATTTAAACTCTGGTCTACAATAGAAAGTTACATGGCCAGCTATGTAAGCTAGTAGCCAGTGTTGAACAACACTTGGCATTCAAAGTACCACTGTATATGAATTGCAGTGACTCCTAAAAACAAACCAAGAAATCACCTAGAAGATGAGCATGGCACAAGTTTGAACACAATGGAAGTGGAAGTACACCTCTTCATCAAGCACCAGAAATGACATTGCTAGAAATGCAAGCTTCCTTCTCCTCCTAAAGGGACAGCTGTTTGGCAGACCTTCAGGTCTTATTCCCAAAGCCCAGGATATAATTTTGTAGCACAGACTGACAGTTTGGAGAAGCCCCAGTAACCTGAAGTATATATAATTTTTATTGATTTATTTCTCATTTGGCACAAAAGCTACTGCTGCATTGATATTATGATGCTTTGTGCCACACTTACATGCAGGAAAAGCCCATCCCTGTAGGCAACTTAACTGAAATCCAAAGTGCTCAGATTGCTTGTAGACTGCAGTATACAGAGTTGAACACGAAGTATCTTCTCAGAAGTTAATATGGTATATTGAGCCATTTTTCTCACTCCCATAGTACTTTGGAACCAGACACAAAATTAGGTGGAACAAGGAAGCCAATGGATGGTGCATGCACACATGCCAGCACCCCTTGTTCCAATGACAGTCACCACATGGCATTGTGACACAGGTTTACAAGACCTCTTCTGTGACACCTGAATACAGCTTTGGCAATAAAGCAGTGCTACTGCCCTGGTGTGTGATGTTATTTCTTTGGAGGGTGGTGTGGCAAGCAGAAGAAAGTCTCCTTCCCAGTTTAATTTCCCTAGCAGAGATCAACTTTGCAGGCAGTTTTTCATTAACATCCAGTGGCTCAATTTCCTGTGGTATCTATGTATGGTTTGACCTTATCTCCAAGAAGAAAGGGAAAATCCAATTCAGGCTTTTCTTATTTATTTAGACCCAAACACTAAGTAAAACTAGAGAAAAACATCATTTAGAATAAGCCTGATAACTAAGCATCAGTGAACTGCCTGGCTTCGATATGCAAGATTCGGGTTTGATCCAGGAATGAAACAGCTATTAATTGAAGCAAATGAAATTAGAAATATGTTGGGAGCATCACCCAGTTTTTCAAGAGCAATTCATTGACCTGCATTAATGTTGTGGGCTTTGTTGCCCAATCTATTAAGCAAGAGCCAGAAACAAGCTCTTAATTATTTCTGACCCTGAAATTTCTGGCAAGCAGCAAGTGACAGAATATGAGGTGATTAATTCTGGTGGAAATAGAAAGATGTAGGTTTCCACAGGTAAAAGAAGTTGTGAGATAAGACAAGATGGCTAGCCCAAATATACTGTCTTAGAAGATGGCATCCAAGAACCACCTGAGGACTAGAAAGCCTTTGTAAACTTTGATCATGCATAACACATTCAGCCATGAATAAGCATGTCCTTCCAAGTGCAAATAGGATTCTTTCCTTCAAGGACAAACATCAAGCAGAAAATAAACCTGTCTGTGTAACTGTTGGACCCATCTTTCAAACCATCCCATTTGACTTCTGTCATATGAAATAACTTCCAGTTCTTTTAGTGGCAGCAGTCAATACTGCTTGTTTCAATTAATCTGAAGTGAAATCAAATTGGAAACAGTGTCACTGGTGTGAGAACTGACAATTTCTGACTTTCGTATTCCTCTGATGCTACATAGTGTAAACTAGACACAAAAAAAGCCAAAGTTTTCTCTATGGGGAAACTGGGGGGTGGGGGGTGTGTGGAGAGGTGTTTCTATTGTAGAGAAACTTTCTCTAAAATTAATTTTTGGGATAGAATTATATTCATTACCTGAGAATAATTTAAATGTCGTTCCCAAGAACCAGAATAATGTCACGCAGAATGAGATAAAATGAAAATAAAATTTGAAATCCAAACACATAAGGAAAGTCATTGTGCTGGGTTTTTTTTTGTGGGGTAGAGTTAATTTTCTTCGTAGGAGTTAGTATGGGGCTGTGTTTTGGATTTGTGCTGAAAATAGTGTTAACGATATGCTGTTTTAGTTACCGCAGAGCATCACTTACCCAGCATCAAGGTTGTTTCTGCTCCTCACATCAATTCACCAGTGAGTAGGCTGGGGGTGCACAAGAAGCTGGTAGGGGACAAAGCTGGGACAGCTGACCCTAACAGAACAAAGGGATAATCCATATCATATGAGAACATATAAATCTGGGGAAGAAGGAGGAAGCAGGGAACAAGTGATGGCATTTGTCTTCCCAAGTAACCATTATGTGTCTCCTGATTTCCTGGAGATGGCTGAATACCTGCCTGCTGATGGGAAGTGGTGAATGGATTCCTTGTTTTGCTTTGCTTGTGTGCGTGGCTTTTGCTTTGCCTATTAAAAACTGTCTTTGTCACAACCCACGAGTTTTCTCATTTTTACTCTTCTGATTCTCTCCCACATCCCACTGGGGAAGTGAGCAAGCAGCTGTGTAGTGTTTAGTTGCCAGCTGGGGTTAAACCACAACAGTCATTAAAGAACAAACATTTCCTAGCAAAATCTCGATTTTTTTATTAAAGACATAATAATATTGTATCTTCACGAGGCCATTTGTCATGTAGCACTTCTTATGAGAAGATAAATGACAAATGAGATTTAAGGAACAATACCTTGAAAAAGCAGGTGTGTCCTTAAAACTTTATCTTGTCTTGTAAGGTTCTATCACTAGTGAGATTCAGGATGGTAGTAACAAAGGGTATCTCTGAAAATTTTTCTAAGCAGAATATTTTAAGCACATTTTTATATCAGTATTTGTATTCAAGTATACCTCTATTTGCTTTCTGGCTCAAGCAAACAAAAAGTATCCATGTCATTTGATTGAATATAAATTATTTTAGCTCTTAAAAGGACACAAATCGTGAGGATCTGTTTCGTTAACATATGAGATTTCCTAAACAGAAAGAAAAAAAAAAAATCCTTAAAGAATAAGAGTGACTTTATTGTCTTCCCACCTTATTACTATGGGTGCAGCTCCATTTGGAGTTGAACAAAGCAAATTAAGGATGATAGTATAAATTGATTTGGAATTTCAGTAGAAAAGAAATTATTTCAGTTTAAGACAGTATTTATCTTACTTTTAGCTAAATTTTCAGTGAAGTAAGGAAAATAGTTTGCGCACGTTTAAGATGCATGCTGTAGAATTTCTCTGGTTTTAGTCAAGGGATACACAACAGCAGACAGGTAAAATCATGCATCTGCAACTTCTATTTTCTTTATTGCATTTTAAAGAATAGGTATAAACTAGATAGAAATTGGTGTACAAAAGCTAAGAGAATATTCCTTTTCAATATGGAGGGTTTATTTCAATCTAAAATATCATAGTAGTTAGGTAAGTAAGTATTTGGATGCCTGGCATTGCAAGAAATAGCCCTTACCCCAAGGACATTTGCAATCGCAAGACACACTAATCAGAAAAGGACCTCGAGAGTTCTTGCTTAGTTTTAAGGGATCCAAGACACTTTTCTGAACCAATGTCTTAAGGCCTCAGAAGGCCTGAAAGTCTACACTCATGCTGGCAAGGGCCTACATGATGAACAGTCCCTCCAAGGAGTGAGGAAAGAGAGCTCTGCTGGACGTGCTTCTTGGCTGGAACAGCAGCAGCAAAGCTCAGTTCTGTGATAAGCGAGAAGAGGAACTCTCTCATAATAATCTCTCAGACCCAAGATTTTTCTGGCGCTGTATTAACTGTGCTTAAACTCATGTTCTCATAGGCATGCTACAAAAAGTAATACAACCCCTGGAAAGAGAGGCGCTTTCAGTAAAGTCCCTTTAGGAATCCCAGCTGGAGTAATTTTTCCCATTCCCCTCCCACCTCTCAAACAGAAAATCTATTTATCATGACATATTGATTTAAATACAAGGAAAACACATCAGACAAACTGGTGTTGGGCTCCTGTGCACACGGTGGGGATGTTGTTGACAATTTCAATCTGACAAGAGGCTTCCATGCAGGTAGCCATGGTACTAGGACTGTCTTGAGGGCAGATACACATTCAACACCAACAGAGCACAGACAGTCAAGACATTTATCCTCCAAGATGACAGTCTCTTTTTTGTTTCTTGGATTTGTCTCCTGAGTGGAAATACAAGATCATCCTCCAGACAAGCAACCAACAAACCAAAACATTTCACTTAGGGTTCTTTTGAAACTGAATTAATTAAGTACTCATTTTTGTCACAAGATTCCAGGTTTAATCTGGACCTAGAAAAATACCATGGAAAAATTCAGGGAAGAGCCATGAAAATGATTAAGAAATGATTTGACCTACTGCAAAAAAAAAAAAAAATTAAAGGAATCCCCACACTATTTAACTAAAAAGGGTAACTGAACAATGACTTCTAATTACCTGCAAGACAACACAGAAACCTATATTGGAAGGATCCCAATCCAACAGACAAGTATATAGCGAGAGCCAAAAGCCAGAATCAGAGTCAAAACCATTTCAGACAAGGAAGAAAGCCCAAATGTTAAGTGAGGATCATTTGCCATTGGGATGATTTACTGAAGTTTATGAAAACTTTAAACCAAACAATCCTGTAAATTTTTATGCCACACATCACTGCTAGCCTTAAAAAGCTCCCTCCAGTCCATCTGGTATATAATTCCTAGGCTTTATAGGAACCAGTGCTGATTATCTCATCCTTCTCTCTTGCCTGTAATACTGTGGCAATAAATAAATAAGCAAAGCATCATCATAAGGCTGTAACTAAATAAAGCCTTGGATAGAGAATACAATTGCACATGTACATGTTCAAAAGTAATCCTTACTTAGAGACAAGTTCTCTCTTGTAGAAGGCTATACTGTCCCTTCAGACTTTTGACTGGAGATTTGTGCCTGTGCTCATGATCGTGATCATTGACACAAGCGTCCACCCACACATTTCAGATGACAGTAGCAGGGCTTCTGGTTTTGTCTAAGCTCAGCATGACTGTACGTCACTCCTCCTTCTGGCACTGAGTTATTGTGTTTTGATTGTTGTGTATTTCTATACCCACTGCTGTCTGCTACCTGCCCCTCCCCCTTTTTTTGGTAAAGGACTGAGACAGTACACATTCACTGACAAAGAACTGAAAATTATCTGTCTTCAAAACAGTGTTCATGAAATTTTTTTCTGGCATATTGTAATGTCAAAGGAAAGCACACTGTTCTGGTAAATACAGAAGGAAAGGGTATTTTAACAGCTGGTTTTTTTCCTTTTCAGTTTTGAATTTTCACCTCAAGCAGTGCTCCGATATTTGCATTTAGTGTCAGGCACCAGCAATTAAACTGAATGAAGATACCTTCCCTCTGGTAGCAGAGAAGGCAAAAATCACTTCATGTCAATGGAACCAAACATTTGGAGAACAGCTTTTAATCAAGATCAATAACCTATAATGAGAAAAAGGCTTAAAAACTAACAAAGCAATAATGCACATACCAGCTTTTTGACTGAACACATTGATAACTTCAGGAAAAAAAATTACACCAGTCAACCTGTAACAAACAAAATGGGATTGCCATCATCACAGGAGGTCTGATTCAAATCAGTCCCAAATCTTCATGAAGGCAGACACCAAAATACTTGTGTACCCCCAGCTACATCACTGCTCTTTTATCCAGAGCATTTCAGCAAAGGCTTCATCTTAAAGACATTGCTAAAAAATTTTCCTCCTTCTATTTTAAGGTGTAATTGACTTCTCTAAATAATAGACTGTTATGCTAAACATTTGCTTTGTAGACAAGAGGATAACTACTCTGTTTTCATTTTTAACATATAATTCCAGTCCAATAATCCTACTGGGAAGGTTTTTAATAAGACATGAAATTTCAGAGGAAGAAAAAGCAGTAACATGAATGGCCTGTCACTATTCTTACTACAGTACTTGTTTTCAGTATCTGAGGAGACATTTAATGCCCTTCGGGTTTTATAATTTATTTTACGATTTCCTACTAATGAATATGAAGAAATGTAGCTATGTGCTACATATGGTGCTAATTAACAGGGCTATTTAAACAGCCAAAGTTGGTCTGGATCTCAGCTCATTTCTCTTCCACAACACAATTCAGGTCTCAAATTCACAACATCTCTGTACTTTTGCAGAAGACCCTAATTTTTACCCTTGATTTCTTAGTCAAAGTTCCTATGGTTTGAAATTTCTCTTCACTCAAACTGGGGAGAAAGGAAACTGCACAGTTTTTCATGGCTAATCTATCCTTTTGAGTTTCATGCCCTGAAAACATGCAAAGGTAAGCAAGGTGTTCCAACAATCTGCTGCCAAAAATTTTCCATGAAATAAATAATTTCCCAGGAAATGTTTTGATTTTCTGAACAGAAAACATTCAGCTGAAAAATATGCAACTAGCTCTATTAAATACCATTAAACTCATTACAGTTTTGTTAATTTTGTTAATCTCTATCTGCAGCAGTTTACTACTCAGCACTAAAGACATATGCTCTGGGTGACTCAGCACTGACAATGGACCCCAACTCTATGACACCAGACACCCACACAGTGACTGAGGGATTTAAGATGGGCAATAGATTGCAACTTGGAGAGTAGATCCAAGCCCCCTTTCTTCTCAGTTGTTGGTCTATGCTTCAACTCCTTCCACTCCCTACTGTATTTCATTCCCCCATAGCCAGCCTACCAGTACTTCCATTTCTGTGTTTAAACTGGACTTTGTCCTCCATGCACAAACCCTATATCTGAGCAGTTGTTTCTTAGAGCTGAACTATCCTTCCCACAGGAAGTACTCAGGCTAACATTCAGATGAGCAAAAAGCATGTACAGGGAACCCTTACACACTAATACAGTCAGTACCTAGCTCAAACACAATTTGTTTTCAAGAAGTAAATGTTTCATCCTGAGTAATCACTGTGTAATAAATCTCATTTTCACTATTTTCATGTGACCTTTGTTAGTTTAATTAAAGGAAGTTTAAGGATTCAGTGAGGACAGAGAAGGAATTCACCTGGGAAGACCAGATCAGTTGAGGTCTGTGAAGGCAGATGTCCCAACAAATTCCACATCCTCAAATCCCTCAAGAGTGGCAGTGGTAGCAGCTCTACAGCTCTTCAGGGGAGCAGGCATTAGAGGGATCTGACTCAGACTGTTCAGTGTCAGAACAGAGATGTGAAAGACTATCCTCAGCACTACACTGCAGCTCAGTGCTGCTTGATTCAGTATCTGCATAGTGATCAAGAGGTTTAAGCTGGGTTTTGACAACACATGTTCCCCTTCCTGCCACCTCGGTCAGCAGCATGACTAAATACTGAAGTCAATGACAAAAAAAAGCAGTAGTTTCTCAGGTTCCTTCCACTGTTCCACAGTTTTTGCTCAAAAGCTGCAAAACAGACGAGCATAGCAGGAATCATCATAGGAGATTAGTGATCTGAACAGATACCAGCATTTTCTTTTAAAAATATGCCTGTGATAATTTACTTTTTAGAGATGTACATGCCTGCATGGGATGCTTCACGTTTGCCTGGTGAACCAGTCACCTAAGGAACCATATTAGAAGTCATATAATACACTTAATACAGAATTCAACTGGCTACTACATTCAGTCTTACAAGAAATACCTATCAAAGTTCAAAAATATCTAATATTCTCTAGCTCTTTAGAAGAGGTGTGGGAGTTCTGCTTACAGCCAGAGGTCTAAACGGTTCATCAAGTTTATTACTGTAAACTCTATAACAGCAGTTATATAACAAGTTTAATTTTTTCATCTCAAGCGCTATATGAATTTCACTGAAATGGGCAAAGAAATGGCAAAAGTTCAAAAAAAGAGATGAAGTTGGGTTCTGTTGACTTCTCAGTATTTATTGCATGAAGAGGTAAATATTGACAAAGATTAAGACAAATTAGAAGAAGGTTAGCAAGTCAATATGTGCCTTGAAGGAAGGGAACACTTGATATTTATTAAAGTCAGGGTAAATTATCCAGAGAAGATTTTCCTTTGCTTCTTGTGAGGCAAAGAGAGTGCTGGCTGCACCATTCGTTGCTATCTAGCAGACCCTTTGCCTATAACCAGTGTTTTAATATGCTTTGAAAAAACCCAAATATTCCCCCTCTGGATGCTTACAGAACATCAGCTCCTTCTTGCCTCTGAGCCAAACAGAATGTGTTTCTATGTTGGTATTTTTATTGGTGCTGCTGCTATCACACATACTGAGAAATTTCTCTTAGTATTTAAGCACATATTAAGACCCGTCCATAATTAGCAAAACATTTTGGTACACATCTACATGCAAGAATAATAATTTCATTATTTTCTGAAAGCGGATTTATTATTTATCATTCTAACCTCGGAAATAATTCAATAATGAAAATGATGGTACTTGGGGGGGGGGGGGGGGGGGGGGGGGAAGGGGGACGGGGGGACACACACCACAACGTTTCTCTCCATTTCCTTCAACCAAGACCTTCCAAGTACTAGTTTTACCTTCAGGCCTAAGCTTATTAGCAATATCAAGTCTTCAGTTTAAAAACTTTTTTTTTTTTAAATCCTTTAACAATTAAAAGCTAGTTTTATGAATTTAGAACATTATGAATTACTGTTTGTGCTGATTTTGGTTGGGATAGAGTTAATTTTCTCCATATTAGCTAGTATGAAGCTATGTTTCGGATTTTTTTTTTTTGAGAAGAATATTGATAACACACTGATGTTTTTAGTTGCTGCCAAGCAATGTTTATATTAAATGAAAGACTTTTTCAGTTTCTCGTATGGCCCTTGTGTTCCTAGTTTTTTCTCTACAAGAAGCTGGGAAGGGACACAGCTAGGACAGCTGACCCAAACTGACCAAAGGGATATTTCATTCCCTAAAATGTCATGCTCAATATATAAGTTGGGGGGAGTTGGCTGTGGGTTTCTCTCAAGCTCTCTCTCTGGCTGCTCAGGGACTGGCTGGGTGTTGGTCAGCAGGTGGTGAGTGGTTGTATCATTTGGGTTTTTTTTCCATTGCTGCTTTCCTTTTCATTACATATTATTATCACTATTAGTAGCTATAATAGTATTCTAATCATTTTCATTACATATTATTAGTATTAGCATCATTAGCCTTTTTTTTTTCTTTAATTATCATACTGTTCTTACCTCAACCCACAAGTTCTCTTAAGTTTTTCCTCCAATTCTCTCCCCATCCCACTGGTGTGTGGTTCTTGATTGCTCACAGGCTAAACCATGACACCAGTAATGGCCAAAACCAGACCCAAAAGTATGAGTTTCATATAAGTTTTGCATTTGGTTTTCAGTTTTAACACCACACTGCAAACATCAATAAAAACTGGTAATCAGAATTTATGAACATCTGCATATTTGAAGGCAGTTTCTTTCTCTACTGTTTTAGTGATTTTCCCTTGTATTTGAGGCGGCTAAAAAAAAAAAAGTGGCTAGTTACATAGTGGACACAGATTTCAAGATGTCTTGTCATCAAGTTACTACTACATTAAGCAAATTAGTCTGATTAATGGGCATAAGGGCAGATCGGTATGTATGAAACCTAAGTTATACTTAACATTATGTCCCTGGTGTTCAAATGGAAATCAAAGGACAATAACACCAATGTTTGACCTACCTGTGGATTCTGTTCAACATGGTGTTTTAGATTTTGGCCAAGAGCAGGGTTCTTGATGGGGTGAGAGCAGCAGGTCCTAGATGCTGCTGTCCTTGAGACATTCCTGAGGAACATTACAGTGATAACAAAATGCGGTAAAATAAAAAGATATATTTTGTGATGTATTTACAAATTGCCTTACCCAAACTGTAAGGCCCAAGGAGGACTTCTTGGACAGCATTTGAAGTTCGCATTTCAAAAGTGATTTAAATACAGGTCAACAGGACCCTGTGTTCAAAGTTATATAACAAAATATCACAAACTGTGCCTGTATCTTCAATACTATATTCTCAAAGTATCTTATTGTAGTGACATACTATATATGTTCCTATACCTGTAATTGTTACCTAAACAATTTCAATCTGCTTTTGTGTTTCTTTGAAACTGTATTCATGCTGTGGAATAACCCAACTCCTTCACTGCTAAGTATATAGAAAACTGTCACCTAAAATAGTCACTTGCCAAAAAAAAAAACCTCTTACTGCAGCTTATAAAACTCCTAATTATTTCTTGAAGTTGCCCACAAAATCTTACTGATCAAGAACAAAAGAAAGAGCTCAGAAGAAGCATCCTAGATGAAAGTTTCAGCATATGTTCCAAAAGCAGCAAACGAAGAAAATGCTGTCTGGAGAAGCTTTTTCAGAAATATGTATACAGACTAGTCAATGAATTTGCGCTTACAGTCATCACATCACATTTGAAATAGTTAAAATAGCTCTACAAAACTATCACGCATGTTGAAACAAAACATGAGCTCACGGATATTGTAGAAACGTAGCTAATGAAGAGTGGGTATGAGTCTTACAAGCTCTGCTGGAATCAGCAGAGGTCCACCTGTAATAACCCCTTTGTCCTTCATCCAGCAGCTTATGTGCACTTCTTTCTTCCTTTATAAAGACTACAGACCAAATCCACACCACCCCAGCATGCTACATACCCCATTTTATCCTCTATGCAACAACAGTCTTCCCTGCTTGCACAGTCCTGCTTTGGCAGCCTTCCTACCTACCTCAGGCAACACAACTGCCAGTTCAGCCACCAAACCACAGGCCAAGCTGTAAGGCCTGAGATACTTCCAGTATATTTCCTTGTCCTTGCTGCTCTCTCCTGAGCCCTACATATTGAATAGGCAGCTAACAGTTAGCCATCAGCAATCAGCTGTGCACCACCTGTTCCTCTAAGCTCCCAACCATCTTCCCTGGATTAAGAAGAAATTTGCTGCACCCATAACCAAGTCAGAGGTGGACAAGCTGCTGGAGACATATCAGAGGCATGAAACAGATCACCATATTTTATGTACGCAGGAAACCAGACCTCTAAAACCGTCAAGTTCCCCCTTCAGATAACTGTCCTATCCATGCCAGAGGCTCCCTGAAACTTCAAGCAAAATGTGCAGAATTACCTGGGACTTCAACATCCCAGGAGACTGGAGATTTACCAGCTGGGTTCACAGTCCACTAAAATAGACACAGCAATATTCAGCAACAGGGTTTAATTCCGTTAACTAATTATTTCACCTGTGGTCTAGGGTATTAATTCTGATAGTGTCTTATAAAACAGTCATTACTGATGCCTTAGAGGTGAATGTCTATGGAGTGAATGGCAGCTATAAAACCATCAGTATATAACTGTTGTAGTCTATGTGTCACTGCATTTTTTGCCCCGTCTTCTTCTGTCATGTTTCCTTCTTTTCCTCAGTCAAAGATTTACTTTTCCCAATAATTAAATTAGATAAATTTGAGTCTAACTGAAACTAATTTTGTATAATATCCCAAACCATTTGCATAAGGCTTCTAAAAATCTCCAAGCTATTTCTCTAGGCAGTGGGATAGCTAATTATCTACCTCTCCAAGCAGCCTTCAAGGCATCACAGATCACATGTTTAGAAGTCAGAACAATTTCATTCCCTTGCAAGAAAAAGTGCCCATACAGCCCTAATATATAATGAAAATTCCATGTTTCCACAGAGATTAAATAATTCACCCTCTGTGGAATGTATTTGATCATATAATAACAGGCAGACATGATCATTATGACCTGAATATCATCATTCAGGAAATCAATTCCTGAACTTTTGGGATATGCAAATCCAATTGATTCTTGAACTGTGGAGCTCTCAAAATGAACCGAGACTTTGGTTAGCATACAAATAGTCACCATCCCCTTAGGTCAATTTATCTAGCATCCTCTCACACACACAACTCATTCCAGCTCAACCCAGTAAGATATCTTTTTCCATAACCACTTGGTTTACAAAAGCTAAAGTGTATTATAGAAGTATTCTAATTATGACAATTGTTCAGAAAGAGTAAAGTATTAGAAAGAATTAAGTTAAATATGAAATTTTTATTCACAGGTATCATCTCTGAGTATTCTTAGAACAGAGACAGAAATCACTCCCTCAGCCACAGCCAGCCCTGCCCTTGCCCCCAACACAGTGAACATCTGACTAGGCCTGACTCACAGCCAGTTGCTTCAGAAAGTGTATGGGGGAGCTCTTGTCTGACTATATAAGCAGCATCCTGGTAGAACTCACAAAGATCCACCACATCCAGATCTCTCAAGACTCTTCCACACTGGTGAATTTCAACTCTAGTAACACAGTACTTGAATTCTGTTGTAAAGTAAAACAAATATAACAGAAAGCACTGTACACAGGTTTGGTTTTTTTCCAAGCACCCAAATATAAAGCTATTCATACCTCAGTTGAAGACTACAGCTCTTATTTTTCAAGTAAAGTTTCTTTAACATCCAGAGGATAATTTTGCTCCTGAATTCTACATTCAAGCAAAACTCCTTTTAAAATTAGTATGTTATGAGGATAAAGAACTCTCCTTCCACAGATGCCCAAGGGTTGTGGTCTCAAGTCATAGAATCATTTAGGTTGGAAAAGACCTTTAAGATCAAGTCCAACCATAAACCTAAACCTTCCAAGTCCACCACTAAACCATGTCGCTAAGCACCACAGCTACAGGTCTTTTAAATACCTCCAGGGAAGGTGACTCCACCGCTTCACTGGACAGACCATTCCAACGCCTGATAACCCTTTCAGTGAAGAAATTTTCCCTCATATCCAATTTAAACCTCCCCTGGCACAACTTGAAGATATTTCCTCTTGTCCTATCGCTTGTCATTTGGGAGAAGAGACCAACATCCACCTTGCTACAATCTCCTTTCAGGGAGGTGTGGAGAGTGATAAGGTCTCCCCTCAGCCTCCTCTTCTCCAGTCTGAACAACCCCAGTCCCCTCAGCTGCTTCTCACATGACTTGTGCTCCAGACCCTTCGCCAGCTCTGCTGCCCTTCTCTGGACACACTTCAACACCTCAATGTTCTTCTTGCAGCGATGGGCCAAGAACTGAACACAGTATTTGAGGTGCAGCCTCACCAGTGCCCAGTACAGGGGGACAATCACTGCCCTGTTCCTGCTGGCCACACTGAGGTGTGGCCAGGATGCCACTGGTCTTCTTGGCCACCTGGGCACACTGCTGGCTCATGTTCATCCAGCTGTCGGCCAACACCCTGTCGTTGTTTAACCTGGGCTGACAGTAAAGTAACACACGTAGCTAGTCACTCCCCTCCACCCACCGACACCCCCCAGTGGAGGAGGAGTCAGAGGAGAAGACAAGGAAGCTTGTAAAGTTGAGATAAGAACAATTTAATAATTGAATATAAATTAAAACTATAGTGATACTAATATTAACAGTACTACTAAGTAGTTAAAACAATAGAAAATAGAACATATGCAATTGCTCACCACCTGCCAACTGACACAGAACCAGGACCCAGAGTAGTGAGAGTCCAAGCCTGAGAGTCCCCAGAGCCAGAGCTCCAGAGCCACAACACAACCAGGACGAAAGCCAGCCAACCCCCTGAATGCACTTAAGAACTGCACAGGTGTGTGGAGCATGAAGTACCATGGAATTAAATACTCCCTTGGCCAGCCTGGGTCAGCCCTTCACATTGTGGAAAAAATTAACTCTTTCCCGCCTGAAACCAGCACACACCCCCAGGTCCTTTTCTGCCTGGCAGCTTTCCAGACACTCATCCCCAAGCCTGTAGTGTTACATGGGGCTGCTGCAACCCAAGTGCAGGATCTGGCACTTGAGGTTCTGATTGAACCTCATACAATTGGCCTCACCCCATTGATCCAGCCTGTTCAGATCTGTCTGTAGACCCTTCCAACCCCTAAGCAGATCAACATTCCTACCCAACTTGGTGTCATCTGCAAACTTACTGAGAGTGCAATCCATTCCCTCATCCAGATAACTGATAAAGATATTCAAGAGTACTGGCCCCAGCATTGATCTCTGGGTAACACCCTGGTGTTCACACTCCTTCAAGGTTTTTCTATACTGGGAGTTAGGTGAAGACTTGGCATCTGATGTAAAGGAGACACTTACACTTTAGAATACACCAGCTGATCAGGATTAACCCATATGCACCTGCTAACATGTTTTAAAACAATGCCCATCTTGAAGAGAAAGAGAGCATTCACCCCCAACATAATACAAGGGCAATTTCAGGGAGCAATTTTCAGACATGTTTTAACCTTCACTGCTGAAGACATCACAAGACAAAGAGCTCAGAAGCAACATAATCTTAAAACACAGGACATGAGAGATTTTCATCATGAAGTCACAGTGCCAAATTCTGTCCCAGTCTGTCTCTAGGAAGAGCTTAAACTACAAACAGTCCATCAAGGAACATCTACCACATTACATTTACAACCAGAACAAAACTATTTTTAGTTACGTGGAGGGCCCAGTTATAACCCCTCAATTAAGTTACAATCCCAGTCTCATGTCCCATCTGTCTAAATGACTTACTGGGGCTGACACAAGTCAACACACACTCTGGAGCTATACTGAACTCTCTTCCCTTTGTGTTCCATTAGCCACAGCATCTGAAGTACACACCTTATGAGTAATGGCTTCTAGAGACCCAAACATAGCCCATCGCAGTGGGAAAAACCTTTTTAGAGGATGGAGAAGTACTTCCTCCTGACACATCAATGTTACAGCTCAGGCTCCAGCTCTCTTGAACTGTCTTTGCTACCGTACTTTCTCTTCTATTACCTGCAGACCCACTGAGGCCATGAGTAATCTGGAATACCAGGGAAGAGATTCCTCTTCCCCATTCTGCATTTTCATGGAGCTAAAGAAAATGACACAGGCAGCAACGGCTCTGATAACACAAATCAGCTAAGTCACATTAACAAGGTGTTGGTAGTTGTCAGTTCCTCTAATACCAACAGAAATAACTGTTGTCCTTTCACAGACAACTAACAGTACAGATTACGTGACACAAGTTCAGTGATCATAAGAGTTGTAGTAAGTACCTCCAAGTCAAATCATGGATTAGCGTTTGTTTGCATAAAATAAAAAGTCTTCTTCAAACTCACTGATTCCAATTGAAAAAAAAATGCCTAATGACTGGAGTGGGCTTTGGGAAAAATACAATATTAATTGAGATATATAGCACATCTAGATTTCTTTGAACTACTTTGATCTGTAAAGTAGGTTGTATGGCTCTTATTTTCAAGCTTTTTAATGAGGTTTCTAATAGTTCACAAAAACAGCAGAAACTACAAATACAAAAATACTTGTAACTCTTAGTACATTCTGTACTAATATATTCCAATTTATTTATGATACTGATTAATGAACTTTAGAACAATGCAATACTTATTAGTCTGATAGCATGTCCAGGAATTATGCAAACCAAAAATTACTCAAATGTCATAAATAAACAATGAAGTGGGTGACATAATCACTACAGCAAAGTCCATAAACAAAGAAAATTAAGTGAAAAGATAAGAAAGAAAATTATAGTAATATTATGCTCTTGTGTCCTTATAGGTACAACAAACACAATAGACTGATATACCAATTTGGTTGGCAAAAGAAAATTAGAATATCAAAGTGATCATAAATGATATATCCTACATCAGGAAATAAGAAAACATGCAGAATATCAGACTTCAGATAGTAAGTTGCCAAGTAGAAAGCTTATTTAGAAACTGCAGAATAAAAGTAGTAATTAAAATAACATTTGAAAGTATATTTTCTGAACTGTTGTAACAAAAAAATGCATAATTTATTTGCACTGAATATTTTTTGCAATGCAGATGTCGGATTCGTGCCACACTGAATTTATTCACCATCCTTTTTTTTAACCTAACTTATACATTTTCCATGAAGTTATTTAAATACCACCCCAAGATGCAAAGTGGGCTCTGCGACTGCAAAGATTTTTTTTTTTAAAGAGTGTGAAATAATGAATTAACATATTCATGAGGGAGTAAAATAACTGCAGACTTCAGGTGAAACACTAGCATAAGTATCACTAGAGCTAAATTGCAGCAAAAGGTGCTAAATCCTGTGAATGTGATTGCTATAGCACCACTGAGACGTCTACCAAAACAAGCAAGTTTTCATATAAGCCCACAGGAGCTTTACAACACAGAGAAGAAAATCATTTTTAATAAGGATGGTGACCCAAAGAAGCCACCATCAGGGCAAAGAACTGAGGAAGAAATGAAAAAAGCCAAAACAACATCCACACATGAGGGGAGTTTCCAGTCAGGGAGTAATGTTCTGGCAAATGAGAGGAAAAAGTTGGTGTGCAAACTGCACAGAAATTTCTTGATTTTCAGCCATTTCCTCCAATCTTACCTTTTAAAATAGACTATGAAATTCATACACCACAGGTACATGTGACCAAGCATTCTAGATGCTAGCTGGAAAGATGGTGTTGACTGTGCATTTTCCACAGTGGAGACCTGGCATCCAGACTACTAGCATGAGAAAGAACAGTGGGAGTAATCACTACATTAAGACTCATCTGATCTATCCTTATTTCTTTAACTGCTTTTTCCCACATTTAAAAAGTGATCATTACAACTGCAGTCTGTCAGTCTTGATACTGGCTAATATTCTGGCTCTTGAGCAGGAAAATTTTGGGACTACTGCAATT
This sequence comes from Rhynochetos jubatus, assembly GCA_027574665.1. Taxonomy (NCBI): domain Eukaryota; kingdom Metazoa; phylum Chordata; class Aves; order Eurypygiformes; family Rhynochetidae; genus Rhynochetos; species Rhynochetos jubatus. Next base: position 35,377,701 of record CM050653.1, read on the forward strand.
ATTTTTATTTGGAGCAGAGAATAAGATTAAGTGATTATTCTCTTTTCTTTGAAATACTTCCTTCTCCTTCTGTTTTGGTATGACTGTTATCTCTTTTCATGACTCTACATGTGCCTTGTCTTTAAAGGAGTCTTGCTGGCTTGTCTGTAGTTTCTTTAACTTCTATTAAAAAGACAAAAAGAAATCAGTCTAATAAGTGAACTGCAATAGTACCAACTTTGTAACAATAACACAGAACACAAAACAATTCCTCTACAATTAAGTAAGAAATCTTTTTTAAATAAACCAATTGTGGTTTTCCAGGGAGCACAGATTACATGCAGCTATTTAAGAGGCTCTTTGATCATCATCCTCAGGTCTACATTTATTCAAGACAACTGCATTTCCTGTATTTGTTGTTTGGTTTGTTTTTTTGGTTTTTGTTTTTTTGGTTTTTTTTTTTTGTTTTCTTAAACTAACTACCTCAAAGCCACATGCATGCCCAGAATAAAATTGCAGCTCAGCACACACTGCATACATCTTCCCTCCGCACACAACACTCACTGTCTTGTACTCTGTCCGTCTCAACATGGTGCAACTAAGACAGACAGATCTGTCCAAGGTACTATCCTCCACGTCAGGAGGGTCAGACTTGCTCCAACCCTTACACATGAATTTGCACATCATCTGACATTGACTGATGTTTGTTCTCATTGGTCCTTGTCTCCCTCCAGTGGCGGGAGGAACAGACCTCTCTACAACAAGATGCAAAGCCACCCTCTGACTAAACTGTATAGCTGAACCTTCCTCAAACTTTTTGTTCCCCCAGCGGATGGGGAATTCCAGGAATACTCATCATTTTTCCTCCAAGCATGTAACTTCACACGATTTTAATATTAATTCCTTTCCATCTCCAATTCATCACTATTCAAGGTCAATTCTGTAGAACAGTCTCCTCTTATGTAGTTCCAACTTCAAGCCAGTAGCAAATTTCATTAGCACATTCTTGATTTTATCCTATTTTTTGGTAATTAGTGAAAATAATAAATAAGATCAATGTCAAAACCAGTCCCTGAGGAACTCCACTAATAACCTCCCTCCAGCCTTACAGCTTTGTTCAACACAGTTTCTTGTTATCTCCTTCAGCTACTCCCAACAAAGTGTTTGTACTAACCACCCTCTCCCCTGGCTTAGTACTTTTCCCACATAGCAGCATATGTAGTGCTTGCTGAGGCTGGGGCAAATTCAATCTTCCCTTTGCTCCCAAGATGAATGACATGGCTCTAAGAGACAGAGGGTACATCACAGGAGGTGTTGTCAGGGAGAAAATTAAAAAGCCATCATATCTGGCCCTGGTGGGACCTTATCTGGAAGGTTATATACAGTTTTTCCATTTAACTAAAAAAAAAGCCCTGAAGGAGAACAATTACAAAGCCACTCATGAAAACCAACTAGCAGGACTTGCTTTTATTGCTTAGTAAAATGAAGGCATCTCAACAGTAAATGCCAGAGCTTGGAGAGGCAGAAAACTGTTTAAGCAAGAGAAAAGCGATGAGAAATGACTATGGACACATTCTGTCTGGAATTCAGCTTCAGATCATGAAAGAAATACCATCTATGAAAATAGCTTTGTAGATAGGAGAAGGGGGTCTAGAAACATTTCACTTTAAACAGTTTCATTTGATATGTACCATATAGTTGTTAGCAACATCTGGAAGTAGTAGGCTTGCTAACCCAGTAAGTTCCTTCCACTACTTGCATTTTTCCTTTCCCAAGACACTCAGTGTTGACCTCATTGTCTCCAGTGCAAGTCAGGAGAATGAGACAGACATTTAGCTGCAGCATTTTTAACAAGTATTACTCTCAAAGTTGGGCTCTAAAAGGTAATGGTCAACTTGGTTCCCATTCAAAACAACAAGAATTGAAGATACCAGACATTTTACCTGCATACGTTTTCCTAAGTCATTGCTGCCTTTGGCTCTTCCCTTGCACCCCTCTCTGTAGAGCTTCTCACACCAGCTGAAGCTCCTCCTTATCCAACCAGCACATGCCCAGAATTTACTTACAATAGCCTCAACAATGTATTAAAGCTCAGTTTGCTCACGAGTTCAAACTGCTGCTGGGATAAAGAGTGCCAGAGCTCTCTCATAGTTCATTTTATTATCTCTGCCTGCACACAAGTCTCAACAGGAATTCTAGCCCAGAGGGGATGTAAGACCCAGTGGTTTGGCATTTTACTGCAGATAGGGCAATGAAGGAGGGAGAGAGAGAAACAGAGAGGGAGGGAGGAGGCTGAAGTAGGGTGTGAGGGGATATTTTGGGATGTCAAAGTCTTATACTCTCATTTGCATGAAACAATATTTTATTTAAAGCTAAAATATCCCATAGCTACTGTGAAGGACCAGCTGGTTTAAAATCAGTATTACCTCTGACATTTATGAGCACCCTTGACAGGTGCAGCACTCAGTTTGTGGGTTTTTTGGTTTTATGGGAGTTTTTAATCATTTTGGGAAAATAGCTCATTATGATCTACCTCTAATTCCCTTCTCCCTGCACAGCTCTCCCCCACATCCTGAAGAACTCATGCTATTTAATAGACTACAATATCAATTCAATCACTCAAATATAACATTATAAAATCATTTACGTAACCCCACTATAAAGAATCCATTGTTGTTATTCTACTGACCGTTACCCTACTCTTCTCTTTTTTTCCAATAATGTCATATAAAAAAGGGAGAAAGGAAGAGGTTTAGTCTGTGTCAGTATCCCTAGCTGTAAACCCCTTCTGCAAACCAGTATCTGTACTTACACACAGGTATGGCTACCATCAGAGCAACAAATTTGGTCAGCCCTGGAGTGGAAACGTGCAGCACTTCAACAAGCATATTCCTACACACGTTTCACAAGCCCACTCTTCTTGAATGAAAGTGAAAAAAACAGACAGTCCTGGGAACAAAACAGGTTTTCCATCCTACAGATAAAGAAAAATCCCATTTCTAGGGTTAATATAAAATCAATTCTATCAAAAAACCCCAGGTTCATTTTAAAACAAACAAATAATGAAGGAAAAACAACAGCAGTCCACTCCTGCTTTTGGAATGGCTGACTTCACCTGCTCACTGGTTAGCACACTCACCCAGGATGTAGGTCAGCCATCCTGAAATCCTTGCTTTACCTGACTGAGCAGCAGCTTGGTGTTCAAGGAAGCATCCTAACTATCAGGCAACAGGCTGATGTGGAACAGCTCGGGGAATATTTAGTTCTTCACGTGTGACCCACAACTGAACAACCAACAGGAGCACTCCTCTCAGTTGTGAGTGATAACAGTTCAAATTGATGCCCTAATTAAGCCTAGAAGTGTGTGTTAAGCGACTGGGCTATTGGCTACTCTGCTTCTTCCTCATTGTCAGTCTGGATGACAAAACATTCTTCTGGCAAGAGTTTCATTAGAATACCTCTAAAGGTACCATTTTCCAGTAGAAGTTACAGTTCACACAGCTGTTGTGGACCAAATCCAGTCATCTACGCAGGAAAGAAAAGCTACAACACTAAAGTAAAACTGCTCTTTCAATCTTGGCAATAGACTTGTTTTAATAGTAGTGAGTACCTAGAACCGTCTTGGACACTGCAGAAATAAGTTGGAGCACATGGACGTTATTCACAACACATTTTAATCTGTATATGACTAAAGACAAGAGTCAGTTCTGCTTTAAATTGGGAGCTCCACCTTGAATTAGATAGTATTATTCTAAATATAACAAATTTATCACGAGCCACAAGAGAAAGTCCATCAGTAGCTAATTCACAGATGTACAGACCTAAAATAAAGTAGTATTTGATAAGTCAGCTTTATTCAAGAAACCACTTGAGATTAACAGTACTTGTCAGAAAGTAAGAGACATGAAGCGTTCTGGAGTTCTCTCTCACATAAGCTTTCCAAAATAACTTGTTTTTTTCCTCAAGAAGCAAAATGAAAGCATCTAGACAACAGATATATGTTTTCCATGGGATCAATAAATACTTTCATAGGGAAACACTAGCATCTGGGTTACCATGCAAGAGTAGCTCCCTGCCATAGAAGCACCAAAGCCATCAGAGAATGGCTGGTCTCATGTCACAGAACTTACTTGCTCAAAGCCAGCAAGTGTAAACCATCTGAAATGAAAAAGCAACAGTTCCTAGAAAAGAAAGATTTATTTTCTCCTCACAAGTGGATAATATCTGACCACAAAGCAACCAGTTACCTACTCCAGAGCCAAACCAGGAGATACCTAGAGAGATGGAGCTAGACAAATTGGAGTACTTGTGTTTAAATACACAGGATGACAAGCCAGGACACTCACTTCACAGGAGGAACCAAGTCAGTTTAAGTACTCAATCTATATTTGTATTAACACTTGTAAACTACTTCCTTTCCTGTATTAGATGGCTGAGTGAATTGTAAAGGATCACTACGTGAAGCGCTACCATTTGTTAAAAAGGATGTTTATGAAAGAATTAAGTACACCACTACTGTGCGGGAGTCAAGTAGTTCAACTACATTTGCCTTCAATTTATGGCATACTTTTCCATTTTTCTAGCACAGCTAATAAACCTTCCAAAAAAATCTGGAAGAAAAAAAAAGTGTACTTACCATGGTTTTTCCTCTCTCTGGAAAGAAAAGATTGATTGGGAAGGGACACAACATAAATGCTACCGAAATGTCAGGTTCTGATTTATTGCACAGCATTATTTAAAATGTTATTTTAGGCTTTTCATTTGTCACTTGCTGCAACATGTTCATGAGCAAAGCTTACAAAACACAGCATAAGAAAATACTTGCAGCAACCTTCAAGAGAAATTAGTAAAATTGTATTTGTCTCTTCTCCAAGACCTATGGTCTTGGTGTCACACAATAAAAATAAGTAAGTTCATGGCTGAAAAAAAAGCTTTCTGCTTGAGAGAAGGCTTAATACTAAAGCACATCTTGACTCTGAAAAAGCAGGTCTTGAACCCGAAATTATCCTCATTTCTCTTTCCACTTGTCCACTTTCTGATGTGACATGCAGGAAATCAATTTTTGGTATTGGGGCAGCAATGCAAAAAGCAAAGATTTGTTGGGTCCCATATGCCACTGTTTCATATTCCCAGAGCTTATAAGCTGAGGATAATTAAATACATGAATCTCCCAAGAGTATTGTTGATATTAATTAGCCAACAAACGTAGAGCACTTTGAGATTGAAAAGTAGTCTGTGTCAGTATTTACTGCTCTCTTTACACATACTGAAAAACCCAAAAGATTATGCAATAAGATGTTGGAATCCAAAGCAGTTGCTCATGCAACTCGTCAGAATTATTTCAGGCGACCATAACTGTAGACTGTTAGTCCAGTCATTATAGAAGATGGCAAATCTTGCACTCAGAAATTAAGTACACAAGCTGGTTAAAAATAGTGAGACAAGTCAAATTAAATCTGAAATAATAATTGGTAAACTCTTCCAGATCTATGCAGAAAAGTGAATGTCAGTTTTCTAACCAGGACAGCATACGTGATTCAAGAGAAATATAATTCAGCATATTCAATTCTGAAGTGAACAAATTAAGATACAATAAATACTGTTCTGTGACTTAAGATCATCCTGTGTGCGTGGAATGGCTGGGAGCAGATCAATTCCTTCAACTATTTCACTATTTAAAACAGAATCACAAAACTGTAAAGGTAAGAAAGGACCTGTGGAGACCATGTAATCCAACCCTTCCAACGTTATTGAGCTTAGAGCAGGTCATTCTTGAAAGTCACCCAGGTGTCCTGGATCCCTCTCATCTCCAGGACTGTATACTATAGGATTCATTCAAACAGGTCCAAAGTTAATTCTCCTGAATTCCAAGATTGTGATCCTGCTACTTTGCCTTGATCCTTCCTCTCAGGATCCTGAAATCCACCATCTCAGGGTTACTGCAGTCAAGACCACTCCTGACCTGTTCTTCCTTTCCTGTAAGCAGCAGCTCCTGCAGAGCATCTTTCACAGACTCAGAGTGGTAGGGATTGGAAGGGACCTCTAGAGATCATCTAGTCCAACTCCCCTGCCAGAGCCGGATCCCCCAGAGCAGATCACACAGGAACCAGTCCAGGCGGCTTTGGAAAGTCTCCAGGGAAGGAGACTCCCCCACCTCTCTGGGCAGCCTGTCCCAGTGCTCTGTCACCCTCACAGGGAAGAAGGGTTTCCTCATGTTCAGGCTGAACCTTCTGTTTTCCAGTTTATGGCCACTGTCCCTAGTCCTGTCACTGGACACCACTGAGAAGAGCCTGGCCCCATCCTCCTGACACCCACCCTTGAGATATTGATAAGCACTGATAAGATCCCCCCTCAGCCTCCTCTTCTCTAAGCTAAACAGACCCAGCTCTTTCAGCCTTTCCTCATATGGAAGGTGCTCCAGGCACTCATCATCCATGCCAGCCAGAGTTCCATGTGTTCCTGCTACCTTCTCACACAAAGGGTAACTCCCCCTCCTTGCTGTCCTGGCTTGTCCTTCCTAAAAAGCCTGTATCCATCCATGGCAACACATCAGTCCCACCATGTCTCTGTGATGCCACTGAGACTGTAGCCCTACAAACACAGACACTGTTTCCCATGCCGCAAGCATTAGTGTGCAGGCACCTCAGAGAAGTACCCATTTGTGCTGATTTCCCAATAAAGGTATGAAAGTTCTCTCCATCACGCTGGCTTCTCACCACTCCCTTACTTGTGTGCATACACTTGAGATGGGCCTACTTCATCCCTCTTGTTGACTATAAGGTCTCTCTTGACATCTGCCTTTCCTGTATTTCCTAGTTTAAAACTCTCCTTACTAGGACAGCCAGTCTGATGGCAAACATGGGTTTGCCCCACTTAGTCAGGTGTATCCCTTCTCTTTATAGCAGTCCTTGGTCTTGGCAGACTAAGGATAAATAAATAAGGAAGTGCATCATACTTCTTTCCTATGAAAGAGGTCTCCCTCCACATTCAGTCAATCTACAACATACACACATTTCTTGGGGAAATAACAAACATTAGTTCCCCATATAGAGGGAGGAAAACATTTTTGCAGAAACACCTGTCTCCAAAAAATTGGATGTGGAGCACCGTCTTCAAATTTTGACAGTAGCTGAGTTATTGATTCAACTTCATTCTGGCTCATTCCATCTCCACCATGACTGTTCTTTCCCAGAACCTGACCCTTGACTTGAGAAATATGAAGCTTCAAGTTTAAGGGTAAATGGTTTCTTCAACATCTATGGAAAGTAAGCACAAGAAATCCAGGTACCTGGACAGCTGGAGAAAACTAATAAATAAAACACAAGCAAAAGCTACAGATTTTCTTTAATATGCCCTGGTTTTGGAGTACTCATACTTCTGCCCACAAAGTACCTCAGAATAAAAGTTCTCATGTAATATTTCCAAAACCACCACAGACATCTATAATTGTACTTCTTATTTTCAGAGATGTTATGTGGTCTTACTGATTTTCAATAAAATTTAGATTCTTAAATAATTCTCAAAAATGGGGCTAAGAAACTTTTGCAAGTCTTACCTTTTAATGTTAGAAGGGGCAAAGGACTTGAGTCATTCAGCAGTTGTAAGTCTAACTAAAAATGTACTATTCAGATAATTTCACAACAAGCAAGTTAGGACCTTGAAATTAATAGGCCAAAGCTGGACAGTGACCAAACAACCAACCTAGAATTACAATTTAACAGCTCCTTACTCCCACAGCCAAGAAATCCCCTATTCCAGTGAATATCCATTTGTCCCCCTTGTCTTATTTCAGGACTCTTCCTCATTACATCTGTCCCCCAATGTTATTGCACCTGTGCACCAAGATCCATTTTTGCAAGTGCCAAGACAACTCATTTCTTTTTCTAGGATTGCCTTTCATAAATCAGGAGTCATTAGAATTACACACATAATAAAAGGGTTGGGGGGAGGGAAATCCCTTAACAAATAATTTTGCAGCCAAAGGTTTAACATCATTTGAGTTGAACAGCCAATCCTAATTTAGAGACACTATGTCCTTAAATTAAGCTGCTCAGCACCAGGTAAAATAGCGTAGAGCCTGAACCAGTAACCAATATGCCACTACCAGCCATTCCTGTACAAAAAGACAGGCCACTACAGGCATTTTAAAAGAAATCACTCGACAAGAATTTTATGATTCACAACATTCAAGGCCTTATTAAGGTCCATAGATAGTACAAGTAATTTTTAAAAAACCCTTCCTCCGTTGCAGCAAGAAAAATATGTCATTATGAACTTTAGTACTGTCAGCAACAGCATTGTGTGCTGAATAGGAGCCTGATTGGAGAACATTCTAAGGAGAAAACCAGGTTGATTAAATTTTTCTATGCCAGGCGTTGGATTTTTTTCAGCACAATATACACAGTGGGTAACTGACACAATGAAATCTCCAGCATCAAGGAGTTCAATACATTTCAAGTTGTTTTCGTGTCAAAGGGCTGCATTTGTTTAAGCTGTGTTGGCTAGAAATTGTGAAGTCAGAATTGTATTTTGAACCCACTGGAAATTTCTAAGGGGATTTTTTTTTATTTGAACTGCACTTCATTGCAATGGGATAGTCACAAACCTTTATTAAGTAGTATGCTTTTTTTCCCCTGCACCTCCTATAGCATGCTCCTGTAAACAATATTGTAACCTGTGTATCTCTCTTCAGAACACTAAGTGGGTAGGATTGTTTGTCTGGAAACTTTTATGCATAATACTGAGTCCTCTAGCTCCTACCAGCACCCATGTCCGTTGTGCTAAGTACCGTGCAAACCACTCAACCTCCAAGCTGCAGAGCTTACGTTTAGAGCCCACAGCAATAACCATCGGTGGGAAAGACGGAAATGAACAGACAAGCAAAACAACTTGGTTTTCTTTAGATGATCCACCTGAATCAGAACCAAAGCTGAAACTTCATGCTTCTTAGCCAACATCCCTTCTCCTAGAGCAGGGGAAGCCAATTCTTAAAGATTATTTTTGCCTGTATTTCTTAGTTTAAGGGCTAAAAAGAAAAATTACTAAGCCTTGTTAGTGACAGGTTATTTCTTCCCTCCCTCCCTCCTTCCCTTTTATCCGAAAGTTACTTCATATATTGCCAGATTTATCTTGTGTGACACTGTCACAGTAGCTCTGCCAGGTTATATGGGAGACTAAAAAGCCTGACAGCTGCAAAAACAAAGCTGTACTGTCCAACTATGCCCAGGACAAATCCATTAAGAGATCTGGATAGGATTTCCTGAAAAGGAATAATCACACACATGCTGGATAACACATGTGCAGCATAGTACAATGCATTAGATGTTGCAGAAATCCTGCAGCACAAATACAGGTGATTTGCACATCTGGAGATCCACCACAGACATCTACGACACCCAGATATGATTATCCACCACTTCAAGTTGGAAAAAGTTAGAATAGTCAGCAATATAATAACCCTAAATAAGGTCATAGATCAGCATAATTTTCTCTGACAGCTAGTCTTTAGTTTTATGGGATTAAATTACCATGAAAAATTATATCCACAGCAGAACTCTATAGAGACTTCAATACAGAGTACAGGGATACTATAGATGAATAGCTAGAGATAGTTTATTAATGCTAACAATATACTTTGGGGGTTTTCTTTTTGCATATGGTTTTCTAAAAATGTTTCTTAAACAACTTTTGTTGTTAAAATAGCAAAAATACTGCACAAGGGGCATATTTTAGATTCTTGCTTAACATTTAATTTCTGCCTAACAGTACAGAAACACTCAACATAATTAGGTGACAATTAGAAACCATACCTTCTCTGAAGTGGCATCTGGACAGGCTATCCTTTTGTTCCACAAAACACTATCGGAAAACTGCTGTAACCAAAGGTCTGAAAGCCAAGGGCTGGCTAACTCTCATACCCAAATATCTTGTAGAAAAAACATTTGTGATAGTTTTCAGTGATCTTGGTCTCCAAAACTGTTTCCTAACAGCTGGGGAACTTTTTCTTCTTCAAATGACAACTGAGTTTTCAAGAACATGACAATGATGAAGCACTGAAACCAGGTATAAAACCCAAAATTCAAATTTTCCATTTGTCTCAGAAATGACAACAGGACATAGGTTTGCCCATCAACTAATTTTTGAAGAGGTGTACTCCATTGTTTCATCCTCTCATTTTAAAACTTGAAATTTAAGCGACTGGTGATTCTGACTGACCACTGAACTGTCATCAAGAAAAAAATTAATTTTGGGTCCTGATGTGGTCTTTTGCCTGCCCTCCTTTACTCCTGCACAGATAATGTTCTAGGACAGTTGGAGGATGGCATGTTTTCAACAGAAAACTCTCAACTTTCTTAGGAACAAAATGTCCATCTGCTTCCCTGAAAAATATAAGCTTCTTTATTGTTGTTTTTGTCAGTACTGGAGAGATGACACATCTACGTGAGAATGGATTGGGTAATTTTCTGTGTCACAGAACAAAGTTACCAATTTGTTGCTGAGCTGCTGAGGGACCACTTCCAGTGTTCTTCAAGATATTCAAGAGATCTCAGATGGGTATTCAGATATTGACTTTAATAGATCAGTGTTCAAAAATGTTTGCCAAAAATCAACAAATCTGGCAGGAAAATACCAAGAATATGCTACTTTGGATTTTGCTGGTGGGGTTTTTTTGTTTGGTTGGTTGAAGGGTGTTTGTGATGTTGCGAGTTGTTTGGTTTGGGGGGTTTTTAGTCCCCTCTAAGTATACACCTGCAGCAATTCCTGAAAACTTGGTATCAAGACAAAGAACAGAAGCTCAAGACAACTTGGATTAAAATAGCCAGTCTATATACTACAAAAGAACACTCAGGGGACCTTGGGGCTATGAAAGTCTTGAATAGCTACACAAAGGTACATAACTACTGACATGAAATAGAACACACCATTAGCTGAATGACTTACTAGAAATGTAGAGCTCTTACAGGAACCCAGCAATCTTCTCAACAAAAATTAAGCTATTTATCTTCATACAATTCCATACAAATATTTTTTTTAAAGAATAGCATAAATGGTGATGATGGGAAAAGTTTTTCTCTTGCTCCTAGTATCATTTTATTTTTGGAAGAATTTGATATGAAGGAAACTCCAGTAGATTATATTTTCTTTCCCGGCGATTTTTTGCAAACTAGCTGATTAAATAATAAAATATCACTCTCATATTAAAGAGAATTCAAATAGAATTTAGGTATGCAGATGTAGATTACCGATGCTTAAAAAAGACACATGAACAATGACATTTACTTTTAAATACTCCCCTTTTAAATAATTGAAATTAAAAGAGAATATTAAATTAATAATTACATCACAACATTTGCATCCTGTGGAAGCAGCACATTTACAGTTACACCCATTCCCATACATACAGCAAGTCACAAGCATCTGCACTTGCTTGTGTGCATGAACACACTCAAACTCACTGCTGTACAGGCACAGTGTATTGCAGGTTAGTCCAAGAGAGATGGCATACCTTCACCGACTGCGCCTGCCAAAGATCTCGCAGTAAATCACAAGTAGACATTTGTCCGCTGTCCAAGACAATGAGGAGTTACACATCTGTGGTCAATATAGCATGAAACTCAAACTAATAATGCCTAATGAGTAAAAGGCATATTGTTACGGATTGCTTCTCAGGCAGAGATAAATTTACAGGTTTTGCCTGTTCATTCAGTGAGCAGATTGGTCCCATGTCAGGTGCAAGCAACATCAAAATCCAGATAGAACAAATTTTCTAACTGTTTTTATATCATCATAAAACTGCAGTTTGTCAAGTGCTAACATTTCACATAAACACTTCGGAAGGGCTGGAAATCTACCTGTTTCGTAACTGTTTATGTACCTGGCTCCTCAGCAATAAGGAGCTGGATTACAGGACTTGCAATTTTCAGAGCCACCTGAGTTCCCAGCTGCCCAACTCCAGTCTGTGACACCCAGGCCAGCCTCCCACTTATCAGGGGACCCCAGGAGCCCACGAAGCTACTGAGCAATATCCTTTTAGTTTCACTAGCAACGCCTGCTGATTAACAGCAGCCAAACTGTCAACCCCCTTCAGCTTCACACAGCAGCAGTCAGGGATCCTGGGGAGCACACGGAGTTTCGTAAGAAAACATTATGATATTTTAATTGCATGTTCTGGGGGAGGGGCACAGGTTTTTATCTCAGCTTGGAATTGTCACTGCTTTGGGATGAAAACTTGTGAATAAAAATTTGGTTTCAAACTCTGCCAGAAGCAAGTGAATCATTCCTATTTGGATACCTCAGGATTTCTGGCAAACTACAGTGTTGTTTTCCTGTAGGTGACTAGTCTGAAGAGACTAATTCCAGCATAGGGGTAAGCTGTAATCCTTTATCTCTGAGTGTGTCCTTCCTACCAGGAAAGAGGAAATAGCCATGAGATATGAATCCATACCCATAATCAGGGTTTCACCAATATAAACATTTCAATGAGAGGAGGAAGCCTCATGCACTAAACAAACTTGAAAGAGTGTTTAGATATGATCTGATAAAGTCTAAAATTCCTTAACAAACAGGTAATTCAGTCCCTGTGCTGAGTGACCCTAAGGGATCCAGCTGTAGCTCACTGCAAAATCATTCCCCTCCACTGCATGAGAATGCACACAGTCCTGTGGCAGCAGGACAACATCTTACGGCATCTTTGCTCAACAGCTAACTTTACACAGCCTTGATCTTGACTGGATTTTACAATATGAACAGATATCATAGTCTTAAGAAAGGTCCCAAATCTTAGTAATTCATTAATCTAGATATGCATATGAGAAAAGTTTGTATCATTGTTATAACTTTAAGGTTTCTGCAGGACTGGAAAAAACACATTCTGGAACCATTAAGAGAGAAAAGAATTAAAATCTGATTTTTACCATGATTGTCTCTGTGTATGAATAACATTTATGTCTTTCAGGAAACACCGGTTGATTTGAGACTGCTCTGAAGCAGTGCATTAACACTGTATGTTGGCCTGCTCACTGGTACATTCAGAATCTGACATAACCCAAGAGGGGCTCCATAATAAAACAGGCAAAAAAAAAGAAAAGACTAGTTTAAGACTAGATATCCTACAGTTAATGCAGACATGGCTAAAGGGCTGTTTTACACAGTGCCCAGACTTGACTGTCATGTTCAAATGTCTGGAGTCCCCTTTTACTGAACTGGGGGAAAAGACAGCAAGGTCTGTTCCCTCCAGTTGGAACAAATTGCAACCTCAATGGAGTTAATCGTGGATTAAAAGCTACTCTACCTCACACCTGCTATGGCTCCTCTGCAAAGTAATCTCATAACTCTAGTTCTCACTCCACCAGCTTCATTGTAATCCCTACAAACCCACAGGGATCATCTACAAGAGACCTCCAAGTTGCCCAGTATCACACCTTAAGTGCATGTAACACACTCACCTTATCTGACTATTTTTCTGGGGCAGTCAGGTTTCAGCTATAGGAGACATCAGCCTGAGGCAATATTTGCCAATTTTCTTGGAACCAATTTATGACATTATATGCCAGCTGTCTGTAGAAAGGTACAATAGTTTTAGGTAACATGCACAAGAACTGCACATTTTGCCCTACAGAATTTGGCAGTGATGCCAACAAGCTGCTGCTTTCAAGGGCCCAAGCTGGAGCTCAGCCTGTTCCAGAGCACTGTCACCTCCATGGTTTGACAAAGCCCAGCAGCCACTGCTAGCCCCAGTTCAGTGATGACTTCCATCCATTTTGACAACACAGAGTTTCTGCTGACATTGTCAATACTGAACATAGCATAAGCAATCTTCTTTTTTCCTAAATTAACTGTAAACAAGCTTATATTATTTGTGACAGCTGGCCCTGGATGCTAGCTTAGCTGCTGTACAGGTGAAGTTCTACTTTTCCACCTTTAAAATTCTTTCCTCTGAAGAAAGATCATGTTTTGATGCAGTATCTCAGCAAGATAGTAAATAAGCAGTTTCCAGAAAGATATTTTTCTTTGTTGTTGAATGAGCTGTTACAACTGACCTACAAAGAATTTTAATACTTTTGGTCATAATCCTTATTAGTGTTCTTTCTTAAAGAAAGGATGAAAGAGGTACTATAGCCACCTGTCCTTAAGGTTTAAGGCTGCGTGGATTTCTTCCCCTTTCTCTTCCTTTTTTTCCTCTCATTTCGAAAATGTAACCATAACTACATCTGTTTGCTGCACTGACAAGTCTCACAATTTCACTAAAAAAAAAAGTTATGTCTATCTAGGTATCTGTGGCAAATAGCATCTTTTAACACATTTCAGCACTAATGTTTAATAGGGTTTAACAAACACAAGTCAAAGATCAAGTAGTTAAAGGGGAAATGATAAATAATTTGTAACCTCTTTTCACTCTGAGCCACTTTTACCTACCCTTTCAAGTCATGCATGTTACACTGACAACTCCTTAGAGGAATAAAAACATAATGCTACCCTTTTCATTCAGTCTACTGCAAGATAAACAAACCACCACAAACAGTTCTCATGAATGAATTTTCCAGAAAAAGAAGACCAGACCAAGACAACCAAGACCAGAACTTCTCACTAATAAACTGAGCACAACTAAAAAAAAAAAAGTAATCCAAGAAATGCAAAAGTTTCCAAGTTTTACCACTAGGGCAGAGAAAGTAGTGGGGTGACTGACAGGCCTTCCTTTTTACAGGTTATGTTTTTGGTATTTTATCCCCAAAATTACATGCAGATCAATCTATCAGCTGCCAAAGGGAATTAGTCCTTTTACAGAAACATGTAAAGAATATGTTCTTTAATTACAGGACACTTTAATTCCAGACTTCTCTGGAACATAGCCTGCTCATAATATAGAATATTATATGTTATATATAGCAACAAGATACAACAATATACAAATATAACAACATCATATGTTGTTAAGACTTTATATAACTGGAACCTTAGCTCTACTGAGATCCCAGGCCACTTCATACTATCAGATATGGACAGTTGTGTAGTACACACAGTTACTGGACACTAACAAAACTAGATCTCCCAGGCTACATTCAAAGGGAATTAAGGATTGTGCCCAACTTTTACAGAAAAAAAAAAAAAAACAACAACATACTGGAATGAGAAACCACCAAAGCTTTCTTAGCCAACATGGAATAACTAACAGATACATTCAGTGAGATACATTTCTGTCCAAGACTTTAGAAAACAGGTTCCTACTGGTAAGTTTCTACATCCATATTTAGGAATCTACTTAGGAGCGTCACTGTCAGAAAAATTAAATGTTCTGCAACACAGCTGAAATAAAAGGCTCTAGTGTTGCAACAGCATCCCCCCCAAATAAACTCAGTACAGAGTATTGAAAGATGCAGGTCTGGATTTTGTGGTCTAATTTTAGGCTCCAAGAATTAAGAACAGAACAGTGACAATCATCAAACCATACTGTCACCTGAAACTACTTCACTCACTGAGTCTTTCAATTAAAAGTGTAGTTTTCCTCATAATAAAAAAATATTTTAAAAAATCTGGTTCTTTCTCATAGATAGTACAAGAATCAACAGTATATCAAATTTAAAAAGAAAAAAAAGTATGTTCTGAATTTCTAGCAGTAAGAAGCAATCACTGAAAGGTTCAAACTTACTGTTTTCCAAATATCATTTGCTTCTGCTTGGATTGCAAAAACACTGAGAACAAATAAAACAAGATCAAAGACAGAGTCCACATTACAAAATATCTTGAAATAGCAACAGAAATCTCAGAAGCAAGAAACAAAAGTCAAGCAATAGAAAGCAACAAGGAAGTAACTTGGAACAAGCCTACAAATGAGTTTTTTTCATGTCAGCACAAACATCTTCCTTCTAGTTTTCCCCCTAGTAACATTATTCCAGCCCAGGCTAAAATGAGCCTGGATCCAGAGCAGCTCACACCAGGTGTGTCAAAAAAAACAGGAAAGGCAAAAAAAAAGAAAATTGGTTTGATGGTATTGTCATCAGGGGTCTTATAGCTATAAATATACTGCTTTGTTCATTTTTATATCAGATGTTAATTCAGTTGTTACCATTCAGGAGAAAACACTGTAAAATTAACTCCCTTACCCTTCTCCCTGCCCCAGTTTACTAGTGATCTCTGTGGGCCCACAGCATGAACAGGTTGCTTTGTGAAGTTCTGCAGAGAATTAGAAAGACAGCCCAGTTACCTTTCAGCCAGCAGGTTCCCAAGAGAGCCATAAAGTGGGGCAGTGTGCTGCGGGGTCAGGGCTGAGAGGGGACAACCTCTGTCCGTACCACACAGAGGGAGACCCTGCTCCCACAGACCCATCTGTGCCAGACCCTGGCACTCCCCCAACTCTACCAGGTGACACCTTAACCTACCTGTTAGAACTGGAAATTAAGCCAATTAATTTAGACCAAGGTGAACAGGGGTGTGTTCACACCAGCCACAGCCTGGCCATTAGAAACGGGAACTGGTTGGAGACAGAGAGTCACAGAGCAGCTTGGGGTCAATAAAATCCAGCCTTGTAAGTGTGGGACCAACGTCTCACCTAGGAGAAAAAGGAGACAGCAGCTGTAAACACAGGTCTCGGGATAGGCCCTGGGGATATGTTAGTCAGTAAAATTGAGTTACAGGTGACCCCAGCAAAGCAATTCAGGGTCTCTGCAGCGCTCAGTGCTGGAACACACTCATTGAGCCCAAGCCTGCTATAAGGCCCTCAGAAGGAAGCCTTTCTCTGCCTCTGTTCACTTGGAACACAAACACTCTTTGCATTCCAAACACCCTTCAGACCTCACAGCCCAGCAGCAGAGGAGCCAGTGGAACAGAAGAGGGAGAATACAGGGATTTAATTTCAGCTATGAAAGAAAATAGTGGTAGTGACTCACACAAATCTTCCCTTTGATTGAATAAAGGCTAAACAAAGAATAAGCAGCAGTTCGGTAACTAGGGCCATGGTCTGCTCATTAGTCGTGAGTTTTTGTCAGTGCCTTGAAGCCCCATCAGCCCTTGTCTGTGCTGCTCAGGTTACAGAAAGAGCTGAGAAACCTGTACTGCAGTTGCGTGGGAAATGCTTAGCAACATAGAAGGCAAAGGGTCAAACACACAGGTGAAGCACACAGAAATCCAAATACTTTGTCCCAGTAGGCTGACACACACACCCTAGACACCTTCAAACTCTTCTGCAGCCAAATATCACGTGGTCACCTTTGTTTTTCTTTTTTTAGTTAGAGATGAAAGACAATTGACAGACACTTAAAGTGACATCTTCAAAGCTCTATTTAATTTTCCATGTCTGAACAGTTTCATGGCCCATTTTAATTGCTGCATCTAGTGGAGGTGGGAAGGTAGATGAAAAATGGTAAGCTTTGAGACAGTGATGTCTGTTCAGTTCATATTGTTTTGCTATTTATTTCCACAGTGGAAGACCATAATTTGTGGCACTCCACCCTGCCATGTGTAGTCAGAATAATTTAACAGAGAGCTCTTAAGAGAACAGAGACTCATCTTGCATTTTAAAATAGTTCATTCACTGCTGTTTCATTACATACTCTTGGAAGGCTGGAAACCTGAAATCTAGCCACAGCTGGGGCTTAATCCTGCCCCACAGAACAATAAGAAAAACCCCACTGGAAATTGCTTAAATTAGGAAGAACCTGGCCACTGATTTCTTGTATGCTCCATTACAGACTGCAGCTAACAATTTGATTTTGCAGAGGCCAATGACTAACCTTTATCTTTCACAAAACAAAATGTAAATTTAAGTGTCTGAAAAAGGATGCACAGGGAAAGGTGTCCCAAAGCACAGGAATGATCTAGGAACACAAGAGCCACAACTCAGCTTCCATCTAATGTGTGCAGGGACTGCTGACCATGTAGACAAGTTGAGCTAGCTTTAAACTACGTACCTAGACATGCTCTGGGGACCAGGTTATGGCAGCAATTTCAGTGGCCACTTTTTCTACAGGCTATGACCACAGGCACTTTCTGCTGACCTGTATTTTACTATTTGGCAACAGGATACATAGGAGTCCTTTTCTTTCCCTTTTGTTCACCCCAAGAGATGCATATTGTCTCCAAGCAAATCGGGTTCAGCTATGTGCAGAGAGTCCTATGCAAACTTCAGCAGTCCAAACTGCTTTTTCATGGCCTCCAGGAATGGGGCAGCAGCCCTCTTTCAAAGGCATTTTGATTTTTTATGTAAAACTATATACACATGTAAGTTTCTTATCAAATGTATCTCATTCTAGTCTAGAAAAAAATGTTTGGGACCAGGCACAGAATAGGATTTTATGGTTCTAAAGCAAGACTTACTTGGAGAACAGATACCTTCTATCAAAATTGCAGCTCTGGATAACAAAGGACCCTGCTCAGCTCTCCCTTGATTATCTGCACTATACCGTGAAGTGTCAAGCTTGCATTTTATACAAAGTAATCATAAGATAAAATAGTTACTCTTTTGAGTGAGTAGAATACCAGCATTTCCAGGTAAATACACAATTAGGAAATAAGGCACCTCCTCCCCTTGTTCTATTTGGTCTCATGGATCTCTTCTCACTGCTCTAGGGGATTGAAAAGAAAGAACCAGAGAGTGCCATTCTCAGCAAGACAGGTAGCTTTCAGCTTTTCTCACACAGGGGAGAAAACCAAATTAACATCTTCCACACCCTGACAAAATACCCAAAGTCTGTGTGCAAGAAAGAGTGGCCAGCACCTACACCCCATTTGTCGCATTTCAAAAGAGAAGCAGACAGAGGTTCTTCCTTACGTGCATTTTCCTACTGCCTTCCTCTCAAGCAGCTCTTCATCCAGCATATTTGTTTTATACAGGGGTGCTGAGGTGTGGTAATAGAGGCGCCATTCTGGCACAGTGCAGAACAAGTCTATACACGCCTCACTCATAGCTGTGCATCCTCTGTGCCTATTGCCTACACGGCAATCTCTTCCCTAAGCATTAACCCTTAACATCCTAATTTCCCTCCACTTTCTATAACCTTGCATTTTCAGTCTCCCCTCAGAGCAGGAGAAAGGACAACATTCCTGTATTTCTCTTTCAGAGGTTAACTGCAAGGTAAAGCATAGCTGCAGTTGCACAGCACTACAGGGGGGAGAACAACAAGAACAAATGAAAATAAGAGTGGGGAATAAGAGGAAATCCCTTAATCTGGTTTAGCTTGTTTCATCTTTTCTCCTGCTGCCTATGAAGGAAGCAATCACCTTAGGGGGTGAAAAAAAAAAATAGTTCAATAATTCCGGTGTATTCCTGAGACAGAGAATGAGTCCCTAAGCTATTTCTCAGTGACTGGGTGCCATTAGGCCACTGCCAGGCAACCTGTGACTAATTTAAAGAAAGAGTTGCAGCGATTATCAGCCAGCAGGCACCAGGGCAAGACGGGCTCACTGCTCTAGAAAGACCCCATAGGAAAAAACGTCCATCAATTCAGGCAGCCAGATGGTGAAAAGAAACAGACTGAAAAATTTCTGTCAACTTTCTCATACCTGGCCAGGTCCCGATCTCTAGGGAGACTGTGCTCATCTTCCTGTCACCTTTATTTCAAAAGTCGGAATGTTTAATTGATCTAAGGTTATGATATAGAGACTAAATCCTGGACAGTCAGCTTAATCCCTGACCCTGGGGCATTTTGTATGCATATGCATGTCACCCATCAAAAGCCAAGCTGAAAATAATGGTTCTTAAGAGTACAAGACTCTCTTTTTCTGCAAAAGAAAACTGAAATCTTCCAAGTCCTCTTTCTTGAAATATTTGGAGACATGTATACCTGCCCTTGAGCTCCTGCTTCAGCAT
This sequence comes from Rhynochetos jubatus, assembly GCA_027574665.1. Lineage (NCBI taxonomy): Eukaryota > Metazoa > Chordata > Aves > Eurypygiformes > Rhynochetidae > Rhynochetos > Rhynochetos jubatus. The sequence continues at coordinate 35,397,481 of CM050653.1, forward strand.
TAGTGAACTATCATGATAATGTAGGGAGGACCCTTCATTTACAGTTTCAGGTAACAGTTTCACCTACTGATGTTTGCAGTATAATTTCTCCCAGGACCTTTAATGTTGCTGTTCTCGTGTTACATGAGAGATGTTGCTCACCCTGCCACAACCTCTTGCAAAACAACTGTTGCTTACAGTGGATCAGTAGCATATCCCAGGAAAGTATTTCCAGTACTGATCCCAGTATCAGTATTAAGAATCATATTCTTCTAGGACACAGAAATAGGATTCCTTTCACCCATCTCCTGATTCTTTAACTCATTAGCATTTGCACTACTGGAGTTTTTTTGTATAGCTTTGAGGGTAGACTCTCTTTTGCTACTGTTCTTAAAGCTGCAGGTGTCACAATTACAGATCTCCAGAATATGAAGTTTTAAGAAAAATGTTACTGGGGTACTAAGAGACTCAGGATAAAACCTGCTTCCATCTTTTTTGTGTTTCCTCCAGTGTCACCAATGTGGTTTTGGTATTTGTAGTTAACTTGAATCAGAACAACAAAATCATGAGGAAACAGCCACCAATAAAATGCAGAAAGTCTGAGTATCTTGACAATAATAAAATTGAGAAAGAATGAACAGTTATGATTATCTATACCTATTGTAACAAATTACATTCAATTACATTCTATTCCCTGGGCATTATTTTAGCATTTCAATTGTTTCTCAAGTACTTCCATGTGCAGAAAATCTGCATGTAGAGAAAAGCATGTGTGTGTGTATATATATGTATGTATATACACAACCAACCAGACTAGTTTATCAAACATCAATGTTATAAAACTTCTTAAAATCACAGCAGAAGCCTGTCAGTCAAATAGTTGGAAGACAGATTTTTATATTTCCCCCTCACTAAATATGAATACATTACTTTGAGACAAAAATAATAATGCCTTTCTTGGTTCATGTTTTATGCAAAAATCAGTTTTGGTAGATGAGACAGTTTTATCTAAGAAGTAGATTTAGTGAACTAGCTAAATTATCTTCCCAGCTTCTAGACTTAAATAACCTTGTGCAAATCACTTTGCTTCTCTATATCTCCCTTAAAATACTGGAAGAGAAAACTAGTATCTGCCTTTAGAAGACTTTCAGAAAGCCTCAAGTAGAAAGGTTACGTATATATCTATTGGAGGGTCAGTTTGATGTCACTGATATTAACAGGGCATAGTCATGTGTGGACTTTGGTTACTGAGGCACAGATGTAATGGAAGTAGCCAACCGAGAAGTAGTCACAACAGCTGTTTCCAATCATGTAATTGCTTTTTGTGTACCATCCAGCAGTGTTTTAAATCAGGCCAGAGGACTTTGCACTGAAGTGGATTAGGAGAGCCCACATTGCAGTGGCTCTGAATCAGGGAGCCAATCATGACAGCCGTTACTCAAGTTCGCATGGGGTTATGCCCTTTGATCAGACAGGTATAAGATGCAATGCACTAGCAAGCAAGCCTTTTTCCTTTTTCAATGTCAGTGTTCATGAATACTTAATAAGAAAGACTGTGCATCTCTTTTTACACCATTAAGCAAGGATTAATGTTTTTTACGCATATTCATATCCACTGGGAGAGGAAAAAAAATTCTCTTCCATTAACATGAGCTTTTCCAGTATGTTTTCACACCATTTGGGGATAATTTTTTCAAAAGCAATCTGACTTTATTGCTGGCTTGACTGAAACAAACCCTTGCTGTGAGCTTTTTAACATAAGAAGTTGAATATTTCTGAATCCTTCCTATCCTGTGCCCTTTACACCCACATGTGAAGAAAAGGCAATTGCTACAGTACAGTAGAATCCTTCCCCCTTACCCCACTGCTGAGTCCTGCAGATATGACCAAGCTTCTCTGTTCATTAAAAAGGAAGCTGAACCTCTGCTGCCATTCCTTTTCCTCAGCTGACTCTTGTCCTACCACTGACGGTACATGCTCAGGACTGAATCTGACTATTCACTTCCATGGAGCTGAATCCCACTCTCCATTTCAGAGAGTTACTAGGAGGAGAAAATGGTGTAGTATGCAAGTAATACAAATATAAAAAGTTATCCAGGGCAGGGAACATCTTTTCATTTCAAGACTGTACAGTATTTCACAGAGTAGGGCTGGGAAGACCATAAAACTGCATACTAGTAATATCTGAAACAAAGCTATACAAGTAGCTGTAAAACTAAGAGCAAGCTTTCAGAATCCTTTGCTTCTCTGTCAGAATATACAAATTACAATAGATAACATCAGCCTGAACTTTAAAAAAGGGTAACTGGTTTAATTACACTGGTATTTTTTAATCTTTCTGAAGAACAATATACATAATTACTTTCACGACTACAAAACACAATACTACTTCTCTCACCTACTACAATATATCAAAGTCAAGGACAGCATAAGACAAAAGTTCAACTTTCCTTAACCCTCTTCTTTTAAAGCTTCTAAAACTTATTGTTAACAGTTCTGATGTTGACATTTTGGTATCAAATAAGCATACAGTAAAATCACATTTTAACAATTTTCACTTTGGTACTCTGCACATTGTTCTCTTTCATGCTTTCCTGTTAGAGAGTAAAAAGCAGTTGCTATCTCCTTCACAGAATGGGATTATGCCTTTCTGTGTCAACTCTTGTCCCTTCCCTAAATATTTTACACTGCAGGAGTAAAAAAAAACAAATGCTTGACATGTTGGACACATGGTAGTTTTCTGTGGCAAGTGCTGCATTGGTTCTGTACCTACAATAGAACTCAAAGGCCAGCCTTTTCAGGCAGCTCTAAGTTCCAGATGATTCTGGTTCCAAATAACTAGGTTCTGGTTTGCCATCATGCCATCAGTCACTGTAGGTGTTCCCTGTCCCTTAGAAAAATCAAGTAATCCTTCTGCCAAGTTCACACACAACCCACAGTAGCAGAAATTAAAATGAGAGAGCGTTCTCTTGGTTTTTTGGTGGTGGATTTTTTCTTTTAACAACCTCCCCACTTCTGCTAAAATATTTCATCTAAGTATTTTTTTTTTTAACTTCAGAGGATTAAAATACATTTTTTCCTCCCTTCTGTAGTCAGGGGAATAAACCCAATATCTTCTCCCCTGCAAGATTTATCAGAACTATCCGCTACCCCTTCTTTCATGTTTACCCTTACATGAAAAACAGCTAGTAAAAGAGTTTGAGAGATTTAGTCCCAGAGTTCTGAGTTTTCATGAAGGAAGAGGATGGAGTAACAGTATTCACAGTGTCCGTGTGTCCTGCTAGGTACTTGTGGCAGAAGACAGCACTGCCTGAGCCTATAGTGGCCACTACATCCTCTGCAGGAGCAGCAGCACAGTAGACATCTAGGAGTATGGCTGAACAAGAATTGATTTGGCCACAGAAAAAAAAAGATATAGTTTCAGTTTTGCTATCTATGATTCATAGGAAGTGTACAATAAGGCAGGGGAAAGGATACCGAGTGAAATGGAAAACATCCATTTGCATTCAAAATGAAAAGTTTAGATGTGAAAGGTATGTTTTGCTTGTAGGCTTTATGACCATTTTGCTTATAGTTTTTCTCCATATTTTACCTACATCAAATTTTTTTTAAAAGCTATTTTAAAGCAAAAATTTTAAAAGGACTCAAAAAAAATTAACAGGGAAATTAAATAATTCAGCTTTACAGAATGAATCACTAACATTTCTAATATGTGCATCTTTTCTCCTCCCCAAAACTATTTGCTGGTTTTGACCTGATTTCACAAGTGATGTTTCTATATCTCCCCACAATTTCAGTACTGAGTGTATTTACCCTTTGTCAGAATAATTTTGCTGCACATTACCTGGAGGTGAGGATGCTGCCACACCCCAAGGACCTTTGCCTTAGCTTTGGAGGAAGAGCAGTTTCTATGGAAACAGAGGCAAGGTCCCAACCCAGCGGGACCACAGGTACCCAGCCCTATCCATAGTCCAGCAGGTCCTGGTGCTGGCTGAGAAGATACACTTGCCACGTTCTTGCGCCAGGATTATCAACAGCTAGGTAGGTTTGCAAAGTTCAAAACTCAGACAGTGAATTCAAGGTCAAGTCTGAAAAAAGCCACCACCACACAGATGCACCTCTTTATCCCCAACTCAAGAGCAGCAGCTGGAAAGTCTTACAATTAAGAGACGACCCAGAGCTCTCCCTAGTCTGCACAAATGCTCAGCTGGTATCTCTAAGCTTAAAGAAAACACTTTGGTTTGTTTTGCTGTTTGACTTTTAGTAGGTTTCTTTCTCTGTGAATTTGTTGTTTGGTTTTGGTTTTTTTCAAAACACATCTGCACTTCATCTGCTTTTCCTCCTCCATAAGAGCTAATGGAATCCACTCTGGCACACAACTGGGTGGACTTTTTTTTTTTTGACTCTGCCATGATTTTTTCTCCATGCCATGGGCCAATCTGTCTAGATACTCTGATGCATCATTGGCAAAGTGCTCAGCTTTGCCGGAGCCATGTCTGCACGAGTGGCCTCTCCTGCACAGCAGCTGTTCTACAACAGAGCAGCAGTTGGGCAAATGCACTAGATGCTACTCATTCCCGGTTTGCCAAAAGTTAATAGAGTCAGAAGCAAGGAATAGACTGGACCAAAGTGGAAACAATGGAAGGTGATATGCCAAGTGTAGCTTAAGCAATAACCAAACTAGAAAACAGACCTTCAGGCATTTGCTTCAGAAATCAAATACACCTCATCCCTAGTCTCTCTAGAACTAAAAAACAGGGAGAAGGGCATCAAAAATTATCTGTCTCATCAGACTCAATTTCTTTCATGAACCCAGGGACAAAAGACCTGAGAGAATTTATATTGGTCACAAAACTCACAAAACTGTGACAGTTTGCACCCATTGAAAATTTGGTCACAGATCGTTTCTGGTTTGCCGTATCTCTACCTGCAGAGAAGCCTCTGCTGTGGTATGCGCGATGAATACATATCATCACAGCATAGGCTGAAATCCAGTCACTTGGCACTGGACAAGGCAGGGAGAAAAAGAACATTTTCATTTCTTTTATGCTTGTTGGCTTTGAAAATATTTGTATTGAAATAATTATTGTTTTATTTAATAACGAAGCTTCATAATTACAACTTTTAAAACAATACACTTACTCTCCAGAGAATCAGAAAAATGTGCATGTGAATCAAACTACATTTATAGAATATCCAAACATATATCTGAACAGGCAAGCAGAACAAGATAATTGTGGATTTTTTTTTTAAATGCTTTGTACTATGTCAGCAAAAAATAAAAAATCACATATGTACTTTGTGTAACAATAATAATTAGCCTTTATGTAATCCAGCATAGAAACTCTGCATGGATACTGGCACAGCAAATTAATCAGAGGTCCTTGTGGTCCAGATGAGTTAAAGAAACATCTGGTGATGCAAAGACTGAGGCCAGCTCAGAAATCCCTGTATGACTACATCTACAAAATGGGACTAAGCACCCGGTGGATTACTGGTGGAAATGTCCTACCTTGTTCTGATCACATACTAAGATAAAAATAAAAAAGGTTCATGTCATTTTCCTTCCTAGCACCTAGGAAAAACATCCCAGGTCTGTGAACCTGGGGATACCCCCTGTGTCACTTACCATCCCCATGGGGATGAAGAATTCAGGAGCCACCACACACTTGCCACACAGGTTTGCACCTGCTGGTGGAGGAAAGCTGAGAAAGGCACAACAGGAACACTTTACAGTGGGGTTATGCAGAAGACAAGATGACCACCACGAATTGTTTTTTGCCTGACAGCACAGACATTGCAGGTATTTGAGGTCCCTAAATTCCTTCCAGAAAAGGTATTTCTAACTTTACAGAGTGTTTGCTTGCTTTAAGCTGAGAATGATTGTTTCTGATCAGTGCTATGCCATGCCCTTGCACAATACCCAGGACAAAGATGGGCCTAAGACCACAAGCCCCTCTCATATCACAGAGCCTGTGGTAGTTAAACTGTGGATACCCCTCAGTCCCACACTGCTAGAACTGCAGGAGGTCCATGAAAGGCTTTGCTCCGTCAGCTAGAATCCAGCAACATTTACAAACCAAAATGCCTTCAAACAAGTGTCATTGCACCTCAGCCCATATTTCTTTAGGGCCCATTTGACTTAATGATGTAACAGATGGGAAAGAGGTTTTTTTTTTTTCCTCCAGCACTATATCCAAAACCTAGGGCATCAGGGAGCACCATACAGAGATGGAGTTAAATTACCAGGGCCATCTCTGAATCAGAGCTAATAAACCCAGATGGACTCAGATTGTGTCTCTACATAAGTACACAGAGAATGTGAGCATACGTGCATTGTCTCAGAGTTTTCTACTAGACAACCCAAATCCATTGTTATTCCAGAAGACAGAGCACTGGCTGCCTATTTAAAGTCTTACATTAAGCTAAGTTAGCCAAGCAATCAGTATGCCCAGAACTGGACCTAGTTTGGAGCCCTGTCAATGCTGAACACTACAGAACTCCTTCATGCACCTGACAGGTGATGCTCTGCCATCAGTTTCAACTTGTAACACATTTTTTGCATGTTCCCTATTCCCCTTCTTACAACTACACTGTCATTCCTCCTCATTAGTTGAAACTATTTTGTCCATATAACATCAGCAACATTCTTTGCTTTTGGAGAAACTGTTAACTGATTTGGTGCTTGGTTAGTAAGTCTATATAATCTTTATATCAAAATAATTCCCATTTTAAGATAGAAAAAAATATTTGAATGTTAAAGAGAATATTGGATATTCCTTCCCTCTGATTCATCTGATCTTTCTTTCTGCCAGAAGCAAGAAAGGAGGGCTCCACAGACATTTTTCCTCTCCTTTCTTTTCCCATTCACACCTATAGAGATACTTCTCTCTTGTGCTCATTTTAAAAAATAATACAGAATGGTTTCCATTCTCAGTAATGCTGATGCTGGAGGCAAAAATCACATATTAGTGCACCACTGACTGCTCCCATCCTTTTCATGGTAAAAAGGCAATATTTACCAGAAAATTCATGAACTTTCAACAGCTTACTCTTACTGAACTGGAGACTGCTGGAACCATCGGAGCATGGGTGCTTGAGCTCACTGATTCAAAGTTAATCTTGGCACTTCATCATATCCCAGCTAGCTGAGCAATGTCAGAGTGTTCAGACCAGCCTGGCTCTCTCCAAGATTATGGCAGAAAACAAGAGCCACACTGCTCTGTTTCTATATCCGTAACAGCAGCAGAGATGTTTCTCACATGTCAATTTGTATTTTATGACTCCTTAGTTCAGCACCTGTGCCTATGTATCAGCCCGAAACTCAAAAGAAAAGTGTGTCTGTGTGCCTACAGTTACTTAGTCAACGGCTGAACCAACAAACAACCGCTAGCTTACTTTTGTGCGCCATGATGTGGTAAGCTTGCCATTTGAGTACTCAGTGAACCGCAGGACACTGTCTCCCAGCTCATGCATAGCACAGGTAGTGTGTCAAATTATACATTACAACTGCCTGTCGTACCTCTCATTTATAACATCACATCACATTATGTCAGGTTACATTGTGTCAAGCCGCATCGTTTTCTCTAAAGGAAACTCATGTCAGACAGGATTGCAATGATAACTTCCATTCTTTTTTATTTCATTTAATATGAATGGCCCATCTGCAATAATGTCAGTGACCTCCCCCTTCCATCTCCAAGGACCTTTCAGAGATTTTTGTTGTCTTTATACAAATGCTAGAATCAAATGTGTAATTTCTTGTCTCAAAATACATGCTGCCAGTTTAATAAGGGCCCTGTCATCCAGTCCCTGAGGAATGTCTCCTGAAAGAGCAGGACTGCAAAAAGACACTTTAATATTTCAAATCAATAACATTAATATTTTCTGTTCTACAGTGCATGTACATCTTGCCCAAGTGGGTTACAGCACTTCGAAAACATTAACTTAGAGGGAGATCAGCCTGAAACCAAGGTTGGCTTGCCAATGTGTTGGGACAGCTGTCCTCCTTGCTTGCTCACTTGATTTGCTCTGGAGCAATGCAGCATACACACATACTGCCTGAAGCCACTAGAAATGTGGATTTGGTGGGAGATTTGTTCATGCCCCCCTGCATATTGCAGTTTTCCTTGTTTAGGTACCTGTTACTCTTTTCCCAACACCCTTGTTATATTGTCAGTACATTGGATAAGGGATGAGTTTTATGCTGGGCATCTGGCAGAACGAGGTGTAATCTGGGTACCTGACACACTGTAGCACACTTTGCAGTGCTGAAGATACCAGACCATGAATATGTGTTTATATATATGCGCATCTGGACTGAAGCAGGGATTTGCCTCAGATTAACCGCAGAGTCATACAACAGTTTTGGTTGGAAAAGACCTTTAAGATCATCAAATCCAACCATCAACCCAGCACTGCCAAGTCCACCACTAAACCACATCCCTAAGCACCACATCAACTCATCTCTTAAATACCTCACGGGATGGTGACTCCACCACTTCCCTGGGCAGCCTGTTCCAATGCCTGACCAGTAAAGTTTTTACTAATATCCAGTCTGAACCACCCCTGGCACAACTTGCGGACATTTCCGCTTGTCCTATCGCTTGTCACTTGGGAGAAGAGACCAACACCCACCTCTGCAACCTCCTTCTAGGTAGTTGTAGAGAGCGATAGGGTCTCCCCTGAGCCTCCTCTGCTCCAGACTAAACAACCCCAGTTCCCTCAGACACTCCTCACAGGATTTGTGCTCCAGAGCAGCTCCATTGGCCTTCTCTGGACACGCTCCAGCCCCTCAATGTCTTTCTTACAGTGAGAGGCCCAGAACTGAACTTAGTATTTGAGGTACTCACCAGTGCCTAGACCAGGGGATTATCACTTCCCTAGTTCTGCTGGCCACACTATTTCTGATACAGGCCAGGATGCCATTGGCCTTCTTGGCAACCTGAGCATGCTGCTGGCCATGCACATAATCCACTTTTCCCTCCATCTTTGTTATACATGGTTACACCTGAAGCCAGGCTGTCGCTGTTCTTAAACCAGAGGCCTTATAGTTGTAAATCGGTAGGAGGAAAAGTGCAGGTCCAATGCAGCTTTTTTCCACAAGGTCTCTCTCATCTAGAAACCCTAAGGACCTTCTTAATATGATGCAAGTGCTGACTCTAAAAAGGAATGAGACCTGTGCAAAAAGCAGTTGTCGTCACCATGAATGGGACCCACAAAGGTGTCATGAGGACTCAACAGCCAGCATCTTCCACGTGGCACACTAGTCATCCTAGCCAGAGCACCTGCACATTGTGCTAGGGAATGTGACAAATCCATGAGAAAATTAGAGTGACTACCATCAACTATTTAAGATAATTATCACCTTAATCTTCAATAAGGTCTTGCACTGAGTTCTGCTACATTAATTTCATACATAATTGCCATGAGCTTCAGACTTTCTGCACAGTATGCTTATTGTACTGACAACTCAATAAATTTCCTACTTGTAATATTTTCCAGTAATACATAAATTTTATCTCTTATGAAAGCATACTGAGAAGAAACAGAGGTTACCGCTGTTTTTCTCTGACTGTAATAGGACACAGCATTCAAGTAAAAAAATACAGTTTATTAAGTCTAACATATTAAATAGCTTCAGTGTTTAAGAGGAATATATTTTCTGTACAGATTTCATTCTACAAAATTCATTCTTTAATTAAGGTCCTGTTGCTTGTTCATCCAACTAGGATAATAATTTATCCTATTTTTTTTTTTTAAATTATTCCTACTGAACAATAGGAAAAAAGATAGCTAAAAAAAGACAAGAAACTTGCAAGTTTCGCTCAAATAGTACAATAAGGTTGTGTGCATATGGTCCCAGTTTTTACTATAGTGATAGCTATCACTTGAGCATATTTGATTACATTCATTCTCTGTTCATAGAAATCACTTCTTATCTGATAAGAAGTCCAAGAGTCTTCTTCCAAGAAGAGGAAAAATTAAAAAATATTTTTTAGAGCTCTAACTAGTGAATATTTCGGTCCGAAAGCTACACTTGTGGTTTACAAACAAAGAATGAAACATTCCTTCTATCATATATATAAACAGATATATATATGCACACAGTGATCTCACTGCAGTCAAAAGCACAGGATATAAATCATTTGGAGAACTTCACCATAAAGCGCAAATTTGATATTACAGTACACCAAAACAAGACCTATGCTTTTGGATGCCTTTCAGAAAGATTAGATTTGAAAAATTAGATGAAAACTATAACTGCATATTTCTTTGTTTATATAAAGTTCTTTTTTCTTCTACATAACCACAAGACAGACAGACTTATAAGCAGCATACTTACAGAACAAGAGATTAACTGTTTCCCATCTTAAGAAGGCTTTAAGTAAATAAGAGGACAACAACTTTGAACAAAAGATTCTCAAACAGAAACATGCATCCACCATTTGGAGGCACTTGTTATACCAAGTCTCAACAGGTCAGGAAAACAGAGGCCTGTAAAAACTGTATTCTCCTATCCATAGAACAGGACAGGGTTTACACCTACTTTGCATATGCCAAATCATTTCCATGCTATTATGGTCACGTTGCTCAAAGAGTTAGCTAGTGGTCAGTATTAGTATGACGATTGCATTTGTGTTCTGGGTAGCTATTTTAAGCTGCACAGCATCTGATTTGCAGAACCCACATGAAATAATTCTACAACTGGAAACATTTCTACAAAGTCCACAAAGCAAACATGCAGTCCGGAGTTTCAGGCTTAATATCTCACATTAGCAGATACTTAAAGAGACATAATACAATATTTTATATTTTAAAAATTAACATTGGCTCTTCTTTCGGGCCTCTGATCTCCAGCATTAGGGTGGAGACTACCTCATCTCTCCAGGCCCCCCTGAGCACTAAGTGATTCATACTCAAGAGCATTTAAACACAATCCTGAGAACCCTTGGCAGGCACCTGGGAAGTAGAAGCCATTACACATTGGGAGCAGGGTTTGAGTGGGGTGCCCTGAACACAGCCTCACAGCTATTTATGGGCCTCATTGAAAGGAAACACCAAAAAAGTAGATGTTCGACAAACAAGTTCTGTGGAAAAGGATTACTAGCCAAGAAATTAATATCCACAGAGGCCGAGAACAGCACCCCATATCTATTGAGGGCTTCAGCTTGTAACCTTATCTTTTTTTGAATCTTTGCCTTCTTTGCTATTGAACAAAGTTTCCTCAGTAACATTCCCCTTCCCCCACCATTCAAAGCAGGTAAGAAAACACAGCGCCTGCTGTTGTGACCCACAGAACCCACAAGTGGGGCACACAGTCACACCATACCTGACCAGTGTTGGGCTGGCAAGGGGCTCCCTTGGGGATGAGCCAGAGCCCGGTGCAGGAGACATGGCTACAGCCATAGGCCTGGGTTCCCCAGCTGGCAGGACAAGCCACAGGCCTGAGGATGGGCCCACCCACAGCACAACCCCAGTGCAGGGAAGCTGAGCTAAAATGGACCATCAGGACCACAGGCAGGGAGGCCCCAAGTGGAGCTGCTGAGGGCCATCAAGGCTTGTTTGTGCCCCCAGGGATTTAGATCTTTTAAATCAAAGTGCTAGGGAGAAAGGGGAGGCTGTTTCATTTTCTACCAGGTGCAAAGCAATGTTTCCTCTAAATTGCATTCTGAGAAATGGCTGACTCACCTTCACCTGCAGCTTCTGTCACAAAAACATTAAGCCCAAGACAGAGAGCTGGCATGGAGAATCTCAGCCTGAAGGGTTAAAATCATAAGCAGCGGACAACCAAGCTTCAAAATACAAAGTCTTTAGCTAAGTATCACAAACCGTTTCTGCTGTGGCATTAAGAACAAGGGGAATAGATTCATTTCTATGAGAAGCGTTATGCAAAATAACATCTTTCATAGCATCACACTGCTAAATGAACCTTGTTTCAGTGTTGCTTACACCAGCCTGCCACTGCTCCTGATTTATCCCAGTTCAAGGGAAAAATGAATCTGTCCGTTTAAGTCTGGGCTTTTTGGTGATTGAACTCTATCAGAAAACACATCAAAACATTGGGACCATATCAGCCTGTCGCCTTTACTCCTCAAAAGCCAGAGCGGTGCATAAACTCGCAAAAGAGCTTATAGCTGAACAGAACTCCCTTTTTTTGTTTTCCACAGAGCTTGACTCTTTTCTGATCCCCTTAGCAGCATGTGAGGTGTAACCGCTTTGTGTGCGGTTGTTGTTTGTACCAATAAAACAAGCCGTAAAACTGGAGTCCCCCGGTGCCGCGTTCGGAAGATGCTGCAATGGAAACAAGCAGCGGAAATGTTTGTCTGTAGTTGCTTGCATCTCCCGTCGCTGCCTCCCTCAACCACTCTGGCAGAAATTATCGTGGATGACATTTGCACCACGAAGGCCTTCTGGCAAAAGCCAGATTATTTCTCACTCAGCCAGGTTGAAAGGCAAGGGATGCATTTATCACAAAATAGCTCTGCAAGTTATACCCTTGCTGTTGAGCTCCATCAAACCTTCAGCATTGCTCTCTTCTTTGCAGAAAGAAGGTCCAAAATTTTGCTTTTTGTAGCCTCCTGTGTAGAATTTATTTTTTAGTTTGAGCTGAGATGTCTGGAGACAAAAGCTAGCAAGGAAAAATCTGGACTGTGTCTGGAACAGGACAAGAACATGGTTATGACTATAGTTGAATAGATTTTTCTTCTTTTATTTATTTTTTTTTAATTCTCAGACACATTTAGTTTTTATGATGTCTCTTGTGAAAGTGCAGTTAAAAATAAATTATAATAAAAAGAAATATACCTATGTTATCTTCCTAATAATATATTGGATTTATTCTGCAACAACATATAAATTTCTAGTGCCTCAAACACCATATCATCTTTAAAGGTAATTTTGACTTTGATACTTGGGAAAAAAAAAAAAAAAAAAAGAAAAATGTAGTATTATCTACCAATGCTTTATTTCTGTGATCTTGCATTTTCACCTTTTCTTGCTATGATCTGTAAATGGATACAGGTTTCTCTATAATGAGCTGGAATCTCAGCAGATTTAAAATAAGTAGAGTCTAGCTAGTTGAGCCGAGGTGTGCCAATTTATGTCAACTGAAGTTCTGGCCCACCCTTTCAGCAATTTCTAACCAGCTTGATACATTCTTTCTCTGTTAATCCCCATTTTTGTAATGAGCAGCATACCAGAAAGACTTGAAATCACATTCAACTGTTTCACATCTTCGCTGAAATTCTTAGCAATATGAAATAATAGCATCAACCCAGCATTTCCTCACTTTGCTTTGAGGTCTAATAGCTTGAGCTATGCAGTTACTTATGATGTGTCACTTGTTGAAAGACTACAGCTAACATCTGACACTATCTTTGACTTTCAGCCTAGTCATGCTATAAGAATTTGTACAACCTGGTGGGATATTTCATATATAATTGGCAGGCTCATTCTTTTTACTGGGAGAGGTAAGCTAGAGAATTGCTCCAAAGTCTTTGCTCTAAAGAACTTCTTTTATCTCACTAGAACTTGATGTTTTGATATGCTTATCTTCCTGACTCTGTATTTATACTATCCTTACCACAAGAGTATTTGAGCCTATACTTTGTTTAATTGCTTGTTTATTTTTTGTCATAGACCAAACTATGTAATACACATGCATTTCAGTCTAGCCACATGGTATCTTAAATACCATACAAAACAGAACACATTATCTCAGGTCTGGATATACTTGCCGGAGCTGACATATTCACATATTTTTAGGTCAGCATTTATAATAGCAATTCTTATTATACTGCATATCTATTATTATAAGATTATGATCTAGCAGTGCCTGGAGTTCTCAGAAAGGGCTGGCTCATCATGCACATAGTGAGAGACAGTTTTATACTCCTGGAGAAACCATCCAAAATGAATTTGGGTTATTTAAGCAGCTGCAGAGTACCTTCTAATTTCAGCCTCTGGACTTGCACCAGACGTCATTTGGAGACGCAGAGTGTGAGATGACAGGAGATCATTTCCCAACAGTGATATTAACTCATGTTTCTAAAGCAATCCTTAGTGCCTCCCAGACTAAACATCTTTAATGGCTGTCCCAGGAAAATAAATGGACCATGAGCAGAAATAAGACAGGTTTTCAACTGAACAAAGAAATTGTCTATGAGTTTGAAGTCATTTGAGACCCAGATGGAACTGAGAGTTTAGGAATATGTCTTTGATCCATGTTTGTAGTTGTGTAATTAAAACTGTAATTCTGATGATTTTCAGCACTCTGTCATAATCTACGTTTAATTTCACCCTCCAGGGGGCTCACTATGGAGTTAAAAATCCATATTAATAGGAGACTTTACAGACAGCACTCTATAGCTGAATGAGAGACTCCAGAGCTGAAACCACAGAGAATTCTTGGAGCAGGAAAGAGAACAGTGGAGAAGCTTGTGATATGGCTAAATCACCCACTGTTTTCTACAAAAGATGTGGTCTGCCTTAACTCTGGGGGTTTTATTCCAAACTGAGTAGATGCTGTCCTACTCTGCATATTTATTCTATGGATATTGCAGATGTGTTTGTCAGAATCAGACACACAACTGTAGGAGAGCAGTGTTTTAATATTATCTTTAACACTGATAAACTTTTGCAACAGCAACAGAAACATGAGACCCTTTCTACTTTTGCCGCTGATGCTAGAGCATGAGAAAAGGCAAATATTAGGATCATATAGGGATTAGGATGATATTAGGATTATATATACATACGGTAGTTACATAAGAATAGGCTAATACTAGAGAATAAGAATAGGCTAGCACATATTTCTGCATGGAAGGTCTTCCAGATATACCAGGAGCAATTTCCATACTATGCAATGGCTGCTGTTCCTGTTGCCAACGTAAGTGTAAATGGCTTCCTGTCCCGTCCTTTCCATAAGAGCTCAGGGCCACAGACGTGACTGAAAGCATGCCCCTTCTTCGCCTGATATTCAGACTCTTTTTCTGCTCAGACTTTGGCTTCTGTAGACAGGCTTCTGCCACATTTACTGGAAAATGTCCACAGTACGAGTACACACTGTCAAAAACAATGGTCTGTGTATGCACTGCATACTGCATATGAAAATGTTATTTCACTACGGAAGGAATAGGCAGGCCAACCTGCAGATAACACCATGGGAGAAAGACAACCATCCATTGAAAAATACCCAGTGAGAGCTAATGGGCTGTCTATAAAAAGTGGTTGCACTCAATAAAGGTGTTAGCATGCTAAAATAGAGTTTTGTGCTAGTGCAGGAGTGAATCTAAGCAGCTGATCTTTCTTAAAGGGTCTTCCCATTAACAATATCACAACAGAAATCCCCAGAGGTGTTAGGAACCTGTAACATAAACCTGTACTTAAAATGAAAACTTTCATCATCTTGTGTAAGGCTTTCCTTAATTTTAACTGTGGCAGAGAACAACACTGCCTTCCACAGCTGCCCTTTCTCTCTAGACCCTTAACAAGACCTCAGTCAAATCTAATACACATCTCACTTGCTCAAGGCACTCAGACATTCTGTGGAGTGACAACAACAGCTTTGGCAATGAATCTGCAGAGTTGAAAGCAGATTGGTAGGTTCAATAACTGTAAGAAATGCATGTGTGTGTCTGAAAGGTATAAAAGAAAGCTAACAGATGACAGACCTGCTCTTACAGCCTAAGTAGCCCACGTGCAGGTAGAAAACCAGCATAAGGACACAATTAGTAATTTGCCCTTACAAGCTTTATATTTGCACTGCTACCTCTTCAGTCATTCGCATGCCCAGTGTGCGCACACATTTCAAGAGTCAGTCCTCAGTCTAGTCTTAATTATGTCTTGTTTTGCATTTAAAAGCTTAAAAAAACATTTTACAGGCCATTCAGCAATTCCAGGAACTGTATACTGATGGAGAAATTAGAGCCCTGCTGATGCCAAAGGGAGTTTTGCCATGGACTCCTGTATCTCAGCCCAGGCACGCACTGTGAGCTAAACGGAGGCTGCAGTTACTGCTCTGACAATTTGTAACTACAGAAACAGAAGCTACTGGCTAAAATGGGGCAGTAAGTGCTAAAAGCCACAATTTCAGTTGTTTCTCAACTATGTCATACCCCTGTCTAAATACCTTTCTGAGAGATACTGCATTACCACAGTCATTAGCAAGTCATTTTATTGCCATTATATCCACATTTCCATCCAGAAATAGAGGAGAAAGGTAATCAGATCTCTTGCTCACCTACACACACTGCATGTTAATGTAGTTGGGTTTTTTTTTCCTTTGGTTGCTTTCTTAAGGCTAGACAAAACATTCTGGCACTTTTTAATAGCATATCAAATCCACATCAATTGTATGTACACAGAAATAAAACCTAACCCTGTCTAATACTAAACTTCCTCCTCTGCTTTCAGAAAGATAGGAGGGCAATCAGAGTCGCAGTTCAGATCTCCACATCAAGTAGTCTATTTGCCTGTTTATGCTGTGTAAGGAAACACTCTTGGCATCCCAGAGCAATCACCAGAGCTAGACCTGCTGGCCAAACGAGCTTGAGGCAGTGAGAAATGAGAGCATTTACCCAAGGCCAGCCTCTGAAAGGAGAAAGTGGGTAAGTTGAACAAGTTGCTGAAGGAATTTGCTGTTCTGAAGCTAATGCAGTCTGGTGTACAAGCTTGTACAGTTTGCAGTGCCTACCCAGCAGCAATTGAGGTTTTAAATCAAGGTTGACTCTGCATGAACTGATAAGTCAATAGGACTCTTTAAACAACATTTTCACATTGCTTCATTTTATTTATTTGTTTTGGCGTACAACTTGACTTCAGCCCCATTAACATCCTCTTGGATACGTAAATCTGGCTGGCACAGTTTAAACTGACCATCCAGTGCAGCAGAGATATAAAGTGTCTATTGCATGAATAACTCCCTGAAAGTGCTCGGTGTCTGCTCACATCATTATGAACCACCAGGTTCAGAATACAAACAAATCAGGGTGGAGCCACTCCAAAAAGCACTGGTCACCTCAAGCGTATTTTTCTTCTTCTTTTGATCAAACAGATTCAGACTGTCACAGCTCAAATGCGGAGGTGACATAGCCTAATTAAAAACCTTCTTGAGTATCACATGAATGCCAAATAGAGCCTCATACATAGCAAGGTAAAAGACATGTAATTAATTAACTCAATGCTTGATTGACTGACACTACCACACAAACTCAGAGGATCATCCTCATGAACACAAATGAAAGAAAAATGTACAAGAGCATAAAGGTTAGTTAAATTAATAGTTTCATCTGATAACAGAAACCAGACACTTGCTTCCTCTTCATGCCCTTGCAAACCTCCCTTTTAAGTCCCCTACTAAGCAAATCCACAGTATCTGTGAGGTATGGCCACTTATCTGAAGAAAATTCACCGAGTAAGTATGGAAAGCATCATTTATTGAACTTAGAGCTGCTCAAACTTCAGAAGTGTTCTAAAAAAGAGGATTTGGGTAGGCATTTTTTAATGAGTAGACTTTGCTTTCTGTGGGAACATGCTGTTGCTGAAAAACAACACAACTGGAAACATACCAGTTTACAGGAGAAACAAGGTTCTCATCCCCAATTCCAGCATGGTCTCTGTGGGACACTGAGCTTGGCAACTTATGCCTACATCCTCTTCTGTGCACTGCACCATGAAAATGCATCTTGTTAATGAAACATGTGCTTTACATGCTCAGACATCTCGTCTTCTCCACACATTTTATATAGCTACATTTTCCTTTCAAATGGTTTAAACTATTGCTTGAGGAATCAAGCTGCAACTGAGCTGTAGTCAAATAAATGTTAGTGTCTTTCTATTAGGAAGGAATACCAATACAGAAGTATGAAACTTCAGTCACCACAAGGAGGCAAATTGAAGTCTGTCAGAGCTCCTTTCCCGGCAGGAATTTGAATGAGGAATATGTAGTAAATCAGAAAGTCATATCAGACGTTGCCATAATCTACTAAATGGCTGTAGAAGTGTCAGCACACAAACTAGCTGACATGGAGCAAACCCAGCTATGCATTTTTAGTGTTAGCTAAAATAATAACTGCCCTGTATAGGCATCTTTACAATTCTCATAATAAATTGCTGCAAAAAGTGATGTTATCTACACTGTGGAGCCAAGTTTCTGACCAGATCCCAGCTCTAGATGCCTGTCAGGGTCATGTCCAAACTCCAGATTAAGATAAGACCCTATCCCTTTTTCATGCCTAGTTTCCATGAGGTGGAAGGTGGGCACATGTGTTGGTGTAAGTCCAACATGCTCCAGCCTGCCCACTCTTCTTTTGGAAACCGGGAGATCACCGTTTGATGTAGTCTGTAGAGCCAGACTCTGATACGCTTATTCTTTCCCTACTTACATGCACTGAGTACCTCCACTGAGTTCATGCTTCCCTCCCATGTACAAGTCTTCTACTTTGTATAGTAAAACCTCTCTCAAGCGATTGTGGTAGTATTCGAGGTCCTGAGACAGCTGCAAGGGAGCTGTTTTGCACTGCAGCTTTTCGTTAAAATTTCCAGGATCACAGCACTAGAATAAAAACAGATATGAATGGCCAAAGAGATTAAACTTTAGGGGTTTTACCGCTGCCTTTCATAGGAAGTTGCCTAGACTGTGTTTACTTTACCAGATTTACCAGTAGCAACTCGGCAGGATCCAAAAGTAAGCAGGATGCTGCTGTTCAGCTGATTTGTGTCGTTTTGTATCAGCATAAGGCTGGAGATCCACAATTCCCAACAGCCACCAAGTCTTCCCCCTCAAAAAAAGCCAATCAGTGTCACCTCTCACAGATACCTGTCTACAGATTTTGTGGTCTTAATTCCCAGCACTTCACTGGTCTTGCTGATTGCCATTAAAAATTTGTCTGCCTTCTGCCACCTTTCATGGATTGCTGACCCCACTGCTATGTGTCTGTAGAGTGCTCCAACTCACTGTATTAGTAAACACTAATATTCCAGATTCCGTCTGAAATTTTCTACGCTTGCTGCCTTTGCAGTCATGGGATAGCGCATACATTTACCAACGTAACCATGCAACAGGAGGTTGTTTAATAACACGTTCCCAAGGAGCCAGGAACTACAAGGATGAAAATCATTGCAAGCTCTGTCTGAACCAGCTGGACACCCTGGATTTGAGTCACACGTAAAGAGGATACAAAACTTATGGGACTGCTTTTGCTCTCAATCTGTCATTCTTTTAAAATTATTTTATTTTTAAACTGCTCAGTACAGAATACTCAGGGGAAGCTGAATTCTAATTCATTACCAAGGCATCTAGCGTTCAACTGACAGTGATGCAGGCGTACCTAAATAAAGGAGATACTTGGAAGACAGAAAAGCGGAAGCATTTTCCTTACTGCTTTGTTCACGCTCCTTATGCAGACTTATTATGCTCAGTGGAACGGATAAAAGTAGAACAGTCACTGGTTAGGCTTGCTGCAGCAGAAAAATGTTACAAGTCTTTTGGGGTAACCAGACACTGGAGTGGCCATTTCTAACTTGTTATTAATGATCACAGTGCTGATCCAAAGACCACTAAAGGCAATTGAAAGACTCTGACTGACTAATGGGATTTGGAACAGCCGGGAATGCACTCATCCACACAAAGATTTCTGTTGGGAAATCAGGGTGGGTGTAAGTGGGAGTACACAGATGGCTCAGAGCCACTGGGATGAGCAAAGTCCTGCAGCTAAGGAGTTATTTTCACTTTTATTGAAGGACAAATCTTGAGGTAAAGATAAAATGCTAGGTTCTTTTCATTCATCTTTTGGGTGGGGAATATTTTTAATCATATGAGGGGGCTTTTTTCCCCTCACTGTTTCCTTTCTTTCCTATGCAACCTAAGGTTCTTCTATCATAGCACCAAGATTTAGTGGAAAATAGCATATGTCATAAGGTTTATGATAAAAGGTAAGAGCCAACAAAAGTGCAGTCATCACTGAGGAATCTTTATGGACATCCTTCACCTTCCCCATTTGCATGCAGCAGTTACCAATGTCATAATATTCCTAACTTGTAAGACTTGACTGCATGTGATTCCTCTTGAATAACATTTGTCTCTTTCAGGCAGCTGGTATAACATAAATCTATGGGAGTTCAAGATATTGCTCAATTAGGTTTCCTTATTTAGCAGCTGAGCCTCATGCCTCTGCCATTTTTCCTGGCACATCTTATTTTTGAAAAGAGTCCTAATGACTCAGTGTCTTCATTTACCAGAGAATAGGGTAGACATCAAAGGTCCATACCTCAGTTACTACTAGCCCCTATCTCTCTAATTCCTGGGTCAAGTTTCTAACCTGAATTTGTAGATGTTTTCTAGATGCCCAATTTTTCTTGGCTTTTTTTGGCAGAACAAAGAAGTCACTAAACAAGCAAATATTAATTTCAGTATCATCTTCAATCCATGCTTGTAAGCATAGCTCCTTTAAAAGCACTGGCAGTTGCAAATTTTCTGTGACACTTCACAACATTATTTCTCCCCAAATTACTTTAATTCCAAATTTACAGCTGCAGGCACAAAGATGGGAATGTTTTGTGATGATTTCTTCTGTCCTCAGTTAATTAGCATGTGGAAAGACTGTCATCCCTGGAGCATGGATGGCTGGTGTCTGGAAGGCAATCAGATTTTCTAAACAAGTCCAGCTGCAGATGGGCTAGATTAATTTTTTTTTTTTTTTTTGAGTTCAAATAGGGAAAAAAAAAATACATGAGTCATGGAGCTGCTGTATTTACAGATGGTCCAAATGTGAAAGCTCACAGTGCTCCAAATAAAGTTGATACAGAACATACAGCTCATTCAGGGGTGACAGTGTCTTAATGCCTTTGAACTACACTAATATCTACCAGCAGTATTATTGACAGGCATTTATCCATTAATTCTGTGACAATATTACCAGGCAAGAAAAGGGGGCAAATGTTACAGAATCACTTTCCTAGACAAAGGCAAATACCAACCATAGTGCCCAAGGAAGATGTCTAACACCACCCCTGCCCTGAGGTTAGATATTCCTATACTGCAGCACAAAACAGAAGGAAAGATAGAACACGGCAAATCTTTCTACCCATGAATATAAATAGCTGAAAGGGAAGGAAAATATCCCTGGAGAAGAGTTATCTGGTAAGGGAGTTTTTGCTGGAAAAACTGTGTCTGTAGACCACAGACATAGACTTCAACTTGTCTGTGATCCTTTTAAGGCTCCTGTAGCGGTGGCTTAGAAATCTACTACTGCCATTCCGTCAGCCTAATCACTTGAGAGCCTAATCACCTTACAGATGGGAAACTAAGGCTGCTCAGAGAAACAACTTACATCTTGCTGGTATCATGCGCCTCGTTGCCCTCCAAGGTGAACACTTCCAATGCACAAACAACACAGTGTCCTGGGAACCATCACGCACCTCACACTCTCCATGCTGGAGGCCAGGAACGAGTCCGAATGAACATATTTGAAACCATGTGTGCACAATTGCATGTACAAACAAGAAGGCCAGACTTGGAATTTGTAGATCCCCAACACAGCTGTTCTTGGTCGCACTGGTATAAACACTAGAATGAGCTTTTCCAGGACCCTGGCAGGTATGTGATGTTGATGCTGCAGGTGTCCAAGCATGGGTTGGAAATTCTTTACACCACCAGGTCACACCCTTGCTGTGCCAGGGGTTGTGTCTGAGTCAGTTCAACCTCTTGATAGTAAGGCTGGACCTAGAGAAACTCTCAGGTCCTGAACATCTCTGTCAGGACATCTTGCTCTCAGCTTCCCACTGAGTTTCCCTCCCTGGCAAGCACTGGAAGTGGTTTGTTGCAGGAGGTGGGCAGAGACTTGTAGAGCCGTGGGTGCCCTGGGCAAGAGTCAAATGCCCTGTTACAAATACACATACCTGGCATAAAAGCAGCTCAGTCTCATATGTTTTCATTCCCTCGGATCTCCCTTCCCGCAAAGAGCACAGAAAGCCAAACTCTGATTAATTCAACACAACAGCAACAGACTGCAGGTGGATGTCACAGTCATATGCTATTTATTGGGATGCCCAGTTGGATCTTCGCCTACAAACTAGATCTGACAAATGCATATTGGTCTAAGCAAACCGGCTAATGGAGCATTGCCTTCTTGTTACCCTTGTTACCTGCTGCACTGGCCTTGTACTCACAGGCACTGTCTTAGTAAGACAGGAACAGGAGAGACAGGAGATCTGCTCCTACCTTGCCTTTGATCTGCCTGTGGCTCCAGAGAAGTTGCTTTACTCAAATACTTCTAGTTTCTCCTCTTACTTTTTTTTCCATATTCAGACACAAATTTTGCTATGAAGGATGTATCTGTACTGTGAATTTGAGCAGTACTAAAGTCCTACACCTAAGACTTTAGCATCAATTAACGAAATTACTAAAAGACTGTAACAGTCCACCTAAGATTTTGAACTTGGCCACAACAGATGTGCTGTGGCTTATGTGCACAATTCAATGATTTTTTTTGCTTAGTTAAAAAATTACCAAATAAAAGAAAGAGCCTCTAACACTCTAGCACTGGCTCTCCTCTCATTTACACCAGTTCCACAATTCATTAAGTTCAGCAGTGCTGTCGCTGATTTACATCATTTAAGCGAAAAAGGCTCAGACCCTGTGCCTCTAGAAGCAATCCAGCCACGGTACTGGATAATCGCCTGAAATTTCTATGGCAACGAGAAGGAAAATGTTCGGCCTACTGTCTGGGTATTTTCATTCTCTGTGTATGAGAGAGTGTTATGTCAGAGACAGGGAGAGAGAGAATATTTAACACATAATCAATTAAATTTCACCTTTGATCCAGTCAGTTGTTTAGAAACATTATCTTGGCATCAGTGAACGATTTTTCTCATGGGCTGACAAGGTGCCTGTTTATTTTCTATAAGGAATGATTGAGTTAGACATCCTTATTCTTCCTGTGAATGAATGATGAAAAATGGATTTGGTATTGATTGGCCCATTTACTAATGCTCCTGGATCTCTGTGCCTCTGCTTTTCACTAAACCTTAGCCCTGGAGAGCATCATCCTCGTGCTTGACCTAGTAACATCTTTCTGTCAGGCACAACACCACATTTTGTTTGGCCCCCATGTGAGCGCTTAAGGAAGGAGAAGTAGGAGGGGGCATAGAGGCTTTCACAACCTCTAACAGCTCGCATGTGGGAAGAAACTCCCTACTCTCCCTGCTGCAGGGGCACCAGTCCTGTCTCCTCTTGTTTCCCCTCAGCATCTCAGTAGAGTCTGTGAACAGATATGCACCAGATAAACTATTAACCCAAATGCCACTTCTTGACACAGTGAGGAAGCAGGAAAACTTCCTCAAGTGCAGCGTTACTGATTGCCCCTTCTGAGAACACACAGACCCATGGCATGGTCAGACCTGTGCTTTAGCCAGACCTGCACCTCAGCTGGAAAGTTCAGTTAAGCAGTGTGGATTCATACCAAGACCACTGATGTGGATCAAAAAGCTCCCATTGAATGCCTCAGGGTGTATATCAGGCTCCTGATATTGATTAGGGATCTAACACATGAATTTAAGGGTTGACTGACACCAACACGGGCTGCTGTGTGGCTCAAGATCCAATATAAACCTAAGCACGTACTGAATTTACATACAACATACAGAACTGCACCCTCCTACTGGACAAATGGTGAGTTTCACAGTATATGGAATTGAAATTAAATTTTGTCTGTGTAGACAGAAAAAAGATTTGGTAATGTCCAGATCTTCTTCTCACAGTTCATTAAACATAATGATTCAAGCTCAAGCTCAGAATCTTGAAGGTATGATGGCATATTATTCCCCTTCTTTAAAGGGAAAACACTGTCTTATGATAAGAAGCAATCATTAAATATGGTTAAATATGGTTGCATCTGGCAATACTGTCTTTTCAGAACTGCATACTGGTAAAAGCAAAGTCAGTGGTTTAGACATAGGTGCTTTACAAAACCATTTGTATGCAAACACAGAACAGTTTATGCAAAACATGAGATTCAGCGTTTTGTGGCGTGTCACTTGCACCTTATTCTGCTGGATAGTATCACCTAGATTGTTCAGTATCAGACTAATTTTAAGGTGCAGTCTAGTATTCATAACCAGTCAGACCCAGAAACGTGTAACGAACTTCTCATTTTGTTGCTATGCAATCAACAGTGACAGAAAATGCCTTAATCCCCCTAGAATAGCATTGCAATGTAATACAATCAAATACTTAGCACCACTAGCATCTATCCTCCTGTATATGGTTTTAGATATCCTAATTATCTGATGTAAATTACCTCTGTGTAAACTTGCAGTGCTTTACAAAAGATTTTCAATAAATACTAATAATGCTGTTGAGAATATTGATAGCCTGCTGTTGAGATAGAGCAAATATCTCCTAGCTCTAGTTTTATTCTAATAACAATGCAGCAATATATAGTTTCCCAGTTATATATTACTGCCTGCTGAACGAGCCTTGTTTCTGTTACTCCAGAATGTCCACTGGTCTAAATCAGAGGACCTACTGCTATGTATGCATCTGCACCAGAGCTGTAGCAATTCACCCATTTCCAGGCTCAGGATTTCTCCAAATTATAAATCTCCCATCCACCAGCAATACCCTGGAGTGGAAGGAGCTGTGAGATGATTAAAGAGAATAAATAAAGTGAACAAGCGAACATACATTTCACTCTAAATAATAATCAGGAAGCAGGGCCTGATGAACTGAGCTGAATGTGTGCTTGGGAGTCAGAAATTCCCACAATTTAATTGCAGTCTCCTTGGACAGTTTCCTTTACCTCTCTTTGCCCTGAGTTTCAGTTTCTCATTTTTATTTATTTACCCTAGTTAGTCCCTTTTTGTAAATTATTTTGAAGGTATAACAACAATTCCACACAGTGCCATCACTCTTCTGCAAGTTCTGTAAAGCACTGCCAGGTATGTGCATTTTTGCTGCTGTTGCAACTTCCTTCATCTGGTTCTTCCCTCAGCCTACATCCATGCTGTAGTAAAATCTACCTACACCAAGAGTTCTCTGCTTCAGGATATGATGGACGGCACCTGGACCATGCCTGTGCAGCCACTGTTAAGGATCAGGTTTTCACCGTGTGGGGCACTGTGTGGTTATACGGTCACAGGCAGTCCATCACTGAGGTCATGTGGTGGAAAAGATAAGAAAGCTACAGCACAGTAAGGAGAGAGCACAGGTTACAATTTGCTCTGCCATCGCCAGTTGCTGGAATTGGTAAACACCGGTGGGAGTGCAATTGTTTTACGAGAAAGCAGTACCTATGCCGAGCGTCAGCACTCGCACAAACATGGAAGGTGGTGTTGGCTGGCGAGGAAGGAGGCAGCTTCAGGGTATCAGGATTTTTCCTAGCTCATACAAGGAAAACAGAGAAAGCCAAATTCTGCTCTGAAATTCAAAAACACCCTACTTGGAGATTCACTAAAAAATACCAGCCAGTAATGCTGAAAGAAAGGAGGCTGCTTACTGACTGCTGCTCTTTTCCTTTCCTACTGTACAGAAATTATGAGATCTGAACAGACTCAGATTGCAGGTTCTAATTCAGCCACTTGGTCAACAGCCTTCACAAACAGAACTTGCTGACTGTGAAGCCATAACCAACACAAAACTTGGACAAGTCGAGATCTGGTGCTGAATGAGTAGGATGCACACAAGTCTTATACACAGTAACTACATTTTCTTGCTTCATTCCAGGACAGATCTCAGGTGAAGATTTTCAAAATCACCCCTGAAACAGAGTTCCCTTGGCCATACCTTCAGCATCTATTTGAGCAATTTCATTTTCAAAATTGTCAAGTATTCAGTACCTCTGACTGATCCCATGAAATACGACAGAAATATGGATGCCCAGTAGCTCTGAAAGAATCACAATATTTACTATGGATTAGACAGAATGAGTTTACATAACCAATTTGCAAATATCGAACATAATTTTGCAATGTCACAAATGTGAACATGTTTAAGGCACTTCAATTTCAGCTAGTTATTGCTACTCCACATGAAATCCAACAGCATGATCTTTAAATGCAAAGTAATATACATTTCCTCATCCATAAGACAAGAGAAGATACTCCTTGGAGAATATCATTATTGTGCTGCACCTTGAATGACTTTCTGAGCACCTGAGCTTAATAGGAGCTCATACATAAAGGGGTTCTAACAGATAAACTTTGTCAGGCTTTGAAAAGCCTTCTCTCTTCACTTTAGTTAGCACAAGAAATGTACAGATTTATTAAAATAAATGAAAGAGCGAGAGAGATCTCATTCCATCACTTTTTTTGTTGTTCAGCAGCTGAACAAATCCCATACAAGTGAGCTTAGCATAGTCCACATTGCTTGTGCACGCCTGTCTCTCCGCTGACAATGTTCCAACTGTTTCACTCATGCGGTTACTTAGAATTTACTTGCATTTCAGATTGCTTTTGAACAAATAAGACCCTGGAGCAAGAAAAGATTCTCTGGTATATGGCTCCTCACTGACAGTTTGATACAACAGAAGACTGAGAATTCTGAGGCTGAGCCAGCAAAGCACTTGACATTAAAAATGTGTTTTACTTAGCACGTCAGAGAAGCAAGTCCCATTCACAGTCACCTTCTGTAGCAGGGATGAGTGCTAGCCCTTACCTACCCTGCAAGAGAGCATTTTGAACTGAAACCGATGCTAGTTCCGCTTGTACCACAGGTACTAGAAGTGGGAGGTCAAGATCTATGAATAACACAGACAGCAGCATCCCCTTGAGGGCTGACAATTTCAGATCAGTGATAGCCTTAATATTTGCCTCTCAGTCTACAAGTAAAGAACCTGACCCAGGAGCACGATCACAGAAGCAGTCCTATTCACTCTAAATGAGCTTCTCCCTAATTCAGCATCACCAAGTCAGCCCTAAACTGACGGCACAAAAACAAAGGGGTCATATACCTTTCCTTTCACATTTGTGGTAAAGATTATTACAGCACCTTCTACACACTTATGTGAAGGAAAGATTATCCTCTACAGTACAGCCCAGATTTTAGCAAGTTCTGTGACTAGTTTTTTCTTATTTACTTTTTTAACATAGTCATCACCTGACAAGCCTTGTTTTCTTTGTATTTGGATACATTTTCATTTGATTGGTAGCATCCTGTGGCCCTGGACTGAGGACCACAACATGGAGTAACTCATTCTAAAGAGAAAGGAGCTCACAATCTGCTTTTTGAACAAAGCCAGTTCATCAATTTACCATGTGCCCTACATGCTAGTTTTCTAGAGTAATTTCTCAAACCTATTCTCATAAGAAACCTCCAAAAGCTTTAATCCAGCTGCCAGAAATGAAAACAATATGACCTTCACTCCTGTATTTTTCGTGTGTAAAGCAGGATTCTTATGAACCAATGCTAATATGCATTCATACATTTGCATGCATCAACATTTCATCATCAGTACTGCTATACTTCTTCACATCACAAAAAATTCTGACTACCCAAACTATAAAACCTTCATTTATGTCCCATCATTAATTTGTCAGTGCTGCTTATCAACGTAATTATCTGACCTCAAAAACTGAGTGGAGTGAGAAGCCATTGAAAAAAAATTAGCAATTTAAGTCATGTAATACAGGCAAAAGAAGACTTCCTATTTGCAACATAAACAATTATTTCATAGCTCTGATAGTATACTTGGAAATAATAAAATATCCCTGACCTGGCTTTTGCCTCTCACTGTTACAGCAGGTTATTGAAACATTAGATGCCTTGACAGATCCCTGTAAAGTGAAGCCTTTAACCTTTAAAGAGTTCTTTCTTATGTCTGCTCTTGACCTCGCACAGTAAAACAGAACTAAGTCAATCTCAATTTCTTCCAAAAATATTTCATAAGATTAAATGTATAGATCTCTTATTATCCATCAACTTCAAGAATCAATGAATAATTCCTCAGGCAGTTATTTATTTGTAGCTTTTAGAATGGTTTAAAAGAGCATGACTACAAAAGCTGTAATTGGGAAGAAACTTACCTGAGTAATAGACGAGCTACAATAAAGTTAGTGAGCTTCCTTTGCTCATTCAAAACAAAGAAGTCATGGAGAATTGAAAACGCATTTAAGCTGTTTGAGTGCTGTTCAAAGCCTATAAGTTCCTCATTTCTCCACGTTATTTTAAAAATGAAAGGTATAAAATGTTCATTTCAGTCTGTATTGCTTATCTGAACCTATAATTGTAGAAAGTAAATGTCACTCCTAGAAGCTGTTAGGAGTGGGAAAAGGCCAGACAGATTAAAAGTACAAAACAACAAAGTTAGCTGAATTTCTCAAAATGCTGGCTTTCATTTAAGGGGGGGGGGGGGGGGGGGGAGGGAAATACCCCAACATAACAAAACAAAGCTCTCTAAAATATTTTCTTTTTTCTTTCTTGTCATTTTATTTCAATTTCTTGTTGCATGTTACAGTTGTTCAGAAGTTTTCAGCCTCTGGGGAAAAAAATATAAATCAACATTTTAAAAGGAATACATAAGTTTCCTTCTTATACAACCCATTTTGCTCTTGTATTCCAAACCATTTAGTTAAATTATCATGAGCTCATGTTCAAGACAGGGTAGAGAATGGCATCTTTGGTGTGAGCCAAACCGAATGACCACCCAAAACATAATTCCACCACAAGCCATGGATTTTGCTACAGCTGCTGCTAAGCAACACTTTAGCACCTGATACCGATGACGTGGTCATACACGTGGATGCTGCAAGTCCATGATGCTGAGCCACTGTTCAAAAATGTGCCTTTCTGCAAGACCCACTTTGTAACTGAAGCTCTCTACTTTGGCTGATTGACCACCCAGCCTCTTCTCAGGGGTCTACAACCATGTCCAGCCGTCTGCAGCTGGGCCCATCTGCCTGAAGCAGTCGGACAAAAATCAAGGGAAAAAGAGTGCGGTGAACCAGACAGGCCCCTTGTGGGGAGCAGAAGGGGCAGCCGAAGCAGCCAAGTTTTTGCTTGATTTTCATTATTGCTTCATTTGCTGATCATATTTGTAGAGAAAAAGGCACTGATTCATGGTCATCAGGCTCAGCCTTTTCAGATGCACCCTTTGGCCCACTAGGAAAAACTCAAAGGGTAAAATAGACAGTTCAGGGAAAATTGTTGTGTCTTCTCAGGGAAAGGCAGTAAGGATACTTTTCAAACCAAAACTGCTTTTATAATTAATTTAGGAGACTTTTTCCTCCCCTTCATTTTCTCCCCAGCAGTAGTTAGTTGCTATTTTCACCACCTCCTAATTACTTAGTACTGGTTTGTGGGAGGATTCGGCTTCACACGGCATCCCACACAGGTTGTCATTTTGTCAAGAATTCCTTCATTAACAAGCTGTCAATACCCTGCCAACAGCCACCATTTGGTTTGTTAAGGGAATGGGGGCTCTGGAGTGTAGAGTTGGCTCTGTACCCTTTCCTTTTTTTTTTTTTTTTAAAGAAATAAATAAATAAGGCAAGAGGCAGATGTCTGCCAGTCTGTTCCTTTGTGACACATTGCAGCCTTTCCTTTATTTTTTTTTTTCCCTTCCTCCCCCCCCCCCACCTTTTGCTGAAAGAGCAAGGCAGAAGAGGAGGGAGAGGAAAATCACTCAGACTGCGTAGGTTGTAGCTCAAGTTACTTTCTCCCCATAGCACTGCCTCCTCGTGAAGCCAAATTGCCTGATCTCTCTTTACCTCACGCTACCTCCCAGCCCCACTTCCCCTCCAACGTGCCCCACCTTTAGCACAGCAATAAGGGAAAGCTCTAAAGCAACACAGGCACAGCTTTGCCTGCTACCTTTAAAACAATCATCCTAATGAAGCATGAAGAGAGCTTGCCCACCACATAGGTTCTTCCAGAGGAGTTTGTCCTTTTTTGTGCTAATTAACTGGATTAACACAGATGCTGACAGGCTTTGCCAGGTCCTCCTATCACTATTCTGTTGAGATGCTGATGATTTGCATCTCCCCTCTGGAAAGCCATACTGCACAGTCATCTTTTTTCCTCTTATTTGATCCTACGATCAAATCCCAGCTTGATTTCACTGATTAGTTTTTGATTGCACTGTGCATACCAGGTAAGGTTTCAAGGTTAGCACAGATGCGGAGAGAATTGGGGCATTTGTCCGTCGTCTGGGGCATTTCTGAGAACCTGCTATTGCAACCGAGTTTCAGCTGTGTCAAGCAGGAATTTAGGTGGGTTGGCACCAATGAAAAGGCAGACAGTGGGGCAGAGAGGGATAGAATATATGTTGTATCCAGAAACTACAAAAATAAAGGGTTATTCAGATTGACAGGGGATGAAGTAAGGGATGTCTCTGGAGGTCTGGCTGTAATGGTTGGGTTCTTACAGGCCAGTGAGGCTTTCATTATGTCCAGGAGTCACTCAAATGAACTCAGGGGAGTCAAAGAAAGGTTTTTTTTTTCCTCTTTTTGTTCTTGTGTAATCATTATGACTTAAATGTCAGGTAGACCCTTCTTTCAGCTGGAAGATCATGTATATCTTAACACAGAGCACCGATACTTGTTGGTCAACAGTCTTACGTACATGCAGCTACCCACACACATAGGTTTACAATGAACCCAGCTACACATTTCACCTTATGTTAAAAATTCAGTTCCAGCCTTTATTTTGAAGAAGTACAAGTGTGTTTATGTCCCTATATTTCTCAGATACACAGGAAAGGATCTCAGCTACGTAATTACAAGGAGGCTATGCTATCCAATTTTTGCCATAGCACACAGACACCTTTTGCTCAAGTGTGACTGAATGACAAACAAGGCAGCAAAGACCACTTGAGATTCCAGTATGAAAAGCAGGTTCCAGCTACATCAGATGCAGCTCTGAAGCTACTTTAAAATATTGAAGTGCAATGTAAACACTTCTATGTGGATGGAAAAACCTCTTCCCTTATCAGCTGCAAATATGTCCCAAACCTAATTGAGATGGAGCCCTCATGAGTGGAGTCAAGTGATAAGTAGCAGTAAGGAAAAACGGGCTGGATGCAGTATGTGTCAGTCATCCTCTCTTGTAATCTGTCTCTTATCCTTTCCTCCTGTCTTCTTGTCTTTCCCTAGTTCTTTGCTTATTTAAAGCTTTTCCTGTTAATTCACACAATACTGTACAGTATAAAAGTAGGATAAGCAGAACCAGGAGGGAGATGCTTAGGTAGCCAGAGTGTATGCACCTTGCAAGACACAAATGTGGGTGTATATATACATATATATGTAAGTGTATGTATATGTGCACTTTCACCTTTGCAAACTTACCATCATCTTTGGGCTCCTCCAAGTTGCCACCACCACCGGATCACCCCAAAGTTGGGCACTGGCAATCCCACTGCCCTCCCCGGCAGCAGCCAACCAAGTTCAGTCAGGGGTCTCGACGTGTGGATTGACCCAGAGGCCTCCCCATAGACCTGCAACACCTGCAAGCAACATCCACTATGTACTTTAACTTATCGAAATCCTGCTCCTCCATTTTCTATGGGAGCTTCTTTTTTGCTTGTTCTCCTATTAGAGAAATTAAGCACAGGAGCATCTCCCGCACTAACCAAGTCCTAAAGGACCTTTGTCCTAGTCCCTCACTGTAGCCTCTCTAAAAGTTTGTTAGTAATTCTGAAAGAAAAGCTTTAAATAACACATGGTAGTCAGAGCAGTCAGAGGGAAACGAGGAGGCTTGCATTTCAGAAGACTTCTCAGCATGCAAATGAAAGGTGGTTAAACATTTACCTGCCCTGGTTCTTCAAGGGGAGCGTAAATTAATCCAAGACATTTAATAAATAATGTTTAGAACGGAGCCAGGCTATGTGTTTACAGTGCCCCAAATGGCATACTGTTAGAAAAACTTCTGCAGAAGACTTGTCAACACACTCAGTAGCGGGAAAACTAAAGCAGTGGGAAGCAGGATGTGACCCAGAATCCAGCCTCCAGGATGACTCTTTACGGCAATTTCCATGAGTTAAACGCAGAATACAAAAACCTGAGACAGTTTCAGAAAGATGAGCACTGAATAGCACTTTCAAAATCCTGTGCTCTGTTACAGACAGAATCACCTCTATTTTTAAAGAGGTACTTGGGGATCTGGCCGTACTGCTCCTATATTCCTTAATGGGACTCAGGCAGCCAAATCCCTTATGCAGCACTTCAGCAATGTTGAAAAGTTTGCCAGACTCTATACCCATCATTGTTATTTGCTGCAGAGCATTAAAAATCAGCCAGATTTAAAT
The DNA here is from genome assembly GCA_027574665.1 of Rhynochetos jubatus. Taxonomy (NCBI): domain Eukaryota; kingdom Metazoa; phylum Chordata; class Aves; order Eurypygiformes; family Rhynochetidae; genus Rhynochetos; species Rhynochetos jubatus. The sequence continues at coordinate 35,429,697 of CM050653.1, forward strand.
GTTCCTATTATAGAAATGTTTCCTTAAACAAAAGAGAAAAGAGGGATGGAGACAGAACTGATTAGAAACAGTGACACCCTGACAGACCACGGTATTGTTGCACAGCAAGTACTATCATCATCATCATCACTTCAACATTAATGTTATTTAAGCATGGGCAGGACTGGAGATAACAAAGTAAAACTAGTTCTTAGCTTCCAGTATAGTACTAAGAAAGATTAATGAGTTGATTCTTCTAATAGTGGAAGATGTATTCCTTCTCTTTTTTTAATCAGAGAGAAAAAAAAATGTCATCACATCCTAGAATATTTCAGAACCTCAAATATAATGATTTCATATAGGATTTCTTGCACTGGTTATTTGCACAAGGTATGCTTCTAAATGAATAGGTATGCTTCTAAATAAATAGGTATGCTTCTAAATGACAGCATGCTAAAAGTGTTTAGAATATCTCCCCAAAACAATTTTCTTTGGACTGCATTCAGCAGCCAGTGCCTGTAAACATCTTTGGTTTTTTGGAGAAGAAAAAATTTACCAAGAATTAGCATAGGCTCCTGAATTGGGTGACTGTTTACTTTTCTTGCAGGAACACAACTAAAACCCCACAGTTTTCTGACTAGGATGTTGACCATGTTGAATCACATTCTCAAAATGAGACAAGAGCAAACTTGTCTACTAAGGCAAATCTGCCCCCATGAGCTTTCATAAAGCAACACCAGTTTACGTTGATTTTAATTGTGGACTCAAGAGTCTTATTTCATTCATATTTGTATTTGTAGAACATCTGCCTAAATAACAATACAACAAAATCCTCATAGCAAACTTAGCCCAGTACAAAGAAACTAAATTTTCTGTGAAGTTTCAGCATTTATTGCATTTAAATTGGTTTTAAAATAAATGACTGATATGAAATGATTCCAGAGAGTCAGCCTAGTTTCTGGGAAAAGCAGTTAAACAATGACTCTGATGAGATTTGAAGCCTACATTATTAAGTTTTGCATACATGAGCCTGGAGTTAATTTTTGTACATCATAATGTTTCTGTAGAGTGCTTCATTTTTATTGGTTAGCTGTGATATTGGGGCTGCACTCTTTTCTTGTTCACACAATAATAAAATACACTGTAACTATGAAAATCAATTGATGTAGGGCTCCGTCATGACATTCACTCTGAAGCAGGTTTGCTTTCGTAGTACCAGTTTTATCGCACTCCAGACCAACTCCTTGTATACTGCACTTGCCAACATAGGTATGACCATAGTCAAAGGGTCGACTGAAGAAACCAAAATCTTTCCTGGGTCTCTCAAGTTAGACATAGCCTGTGTTTCTCTTAAGCACTTGCCTCTTTCCAGGTTGCTACTATGGGTTCAAAGAACCAGTTCAGGTATTCTCATGTTTTATGCCAGTGAACGGAAAAAAAGACCTATAGAGACCAATAATAAAACTACAGACAAAAATTGCAGTGATACTGGTCTATGCTTGCAGTTGCCTCTTTGGCAGTCTCAAGAGGCATTCGCTATTCTGCCTGTTATATAGAAACACAAAAAATCCATCATGTGTATTTGAAGCCAAGATGGTAAACATAAGTCAATATTCCTAATGATAAAAGCACATTCTAGAGGCTGTTACAATGCAGGCAAACTAATCAGTAACAACTGCAAAATGCTAGTGTCTCTGACATGCAATCTGGGTTAAAAGTGTACCAATTTAAGAATTTTATGTAAGTTTATTTGTGTTACATATATGGCTACCAAGGCAAACATGGGCTGAGAGAAGCCATGATGATAATTCTTGCATGTACCATGATGATAATTCTTGCATGTAGTTACACGTGCAGCATTTCTTAAACTAAAAGGGTACATTTTCAAAAGGAACAACTCAGGGTAAAAATATTGATTTTTACCTAAATAATACTGCCACTATATTTCCTCGTGAATTCTTGGAGCCCACAGAGTATTTCTTATAGTATCTTAAAGATAATCCACAAAGGACAGAGGAAGGTATTTGTACTCCCTCTAGTTTTATAAAGACACCTTGAAAAGTTTTATATTTACTGTTAACAAATATTTCCCTCCATTAGCAGTTTTAATATTCAGTTGTAAGTCTTGAGTACAAGCCAAACCATGCACTGCATAAATCCTCAAAGGTATGTGGGCACTCACATAGGGGTTTGGAATAGATAATCAAAATACACAAGAACTAAAACGCCTTATGAGTCTCAGAGAGGTATTTGCAAGATTATCTTCAGCCTGGGGAAGTAAGTCTTCCTCAGTTCCCTCTGGAGGACAGAGGTAGGCTTCTTCAGGAGCAGCTCGGATCAGCTAAATCTCAGTGTCTCCCTCAGTTGCCTTAAGTGTTTTAAAGGTTTCAGTATCTGCAGCACTATCAAGTCTAAGTAGCTTAGGGACAATTTTAGATGCTTGTATCCTCCAAAAACTACAGATAAGTGCCTTAGAAGATTGTTAAATGTCTCTGATCAGGTTAGCGTCTCCCTGCGATTGATCCCAATGGGTTCAGCCCTCTCCTTATCTGTACATGCACCAGACTTACTTTTCAGTCTTTTTCACAGCAGAACCTTTATAGTATGACCTGGAAAAATAAATACCTTGGACTGCAAGTCAGATACCAGGTTTCTTACACTTGGAACAATTTAAAGTGAAGTAAGAACTTAAGTTATGAATTAGAGGTTTAGGTAACTAGCTTCGCACTTCTAGGACAAATCTTACTCATGACAAACCTTTGTCTTACATAAATACTTTTAAATACTGCTTCTCATCCAAAAAAACATCCTACAGCAAAAATGTGTGTGATACTTTGACTTCGCTATGTAGAAAGCATTATCCAAAGAGGGAATCCAGACAGAGGGGAAGTAATTTTTAGCCTGCCTATTTGAAATACAGAGGTTTTCTGAATTGCTTGGGCTTTTCATACTGGTATTTCTGTTAGCATCCATTTCAACTGCTGTAGGAAATCCAAATGCTAAAAATTCAGTACTCAAGCAGTGCTTCAACAACTAAACTGAGGGGACAAGACCTGAGATTCCAGATAATTTTTCCTTAGAACTAACAGAAATAACACTTAAAAAGGATCACACCTAACTCCCTTCTTCCCTTCATTTATATATTATACAAAAGCATAGGAACCTTAAAGCCTAGCACTGGGCTAGGTCTTTGTCACTGAAAGTCAGTTCTAACAGTTCAGTCCCCACTTTGTCTGCCTTAAGCCCCAGCTGCTCAGCAGTGAAGGCTGCTCAGCCAGCTGCAACCTCCTCTCTCGAGCCGACACTGTCACTGCTGTGACCACAGGATGACGCGAGATTTAACATATGGGAATCAGAGTGGGACCACAATATTTTTGGACCAGATTTTAGTATCTAGAGGTAGAAACCAGTGTGTGGCAGGATTTTTATAAGCCTGTCAACATCAAACACTCATTGGTATTTCCGCATTTAGGGTGATTTTAAATCCCAGAAGACTTCCATCTGCCTTTTTAGGCAGCTAGGTCCTGTTGTGACATTAACCTGCTTTTGACATAAGAATTTCAGAGAAGAAGATGGCTTAATCACAATTAATTTTGGCTGCCTGGGCGTTGGCATAAATACACATGATATTTTATGAACACGCATATATATCCACTTGTACACACACACACACACTCCCGAGGCTTGCAAGCCACCAGGTAGCCTTTTCAGTAGTCCCTAAGGGTGGAGGGGGAAGAGCAGATCCCGTCGTGGCAGCTACCCACACACAAACAGACCGCGCTGACAGGCTGAGAGCAGAGACAACGGCAGCACAGAGGAGAGCAGGAATTTGAAACGTGAGAAATCCAGCCCTGGTTCAGTGGGAAGAAAGCTCGCAGATTTCAGTGCAGGGCCAGCACACTGGCAGAAGCTGCATCACTGATCTGACACTTGCTGAACCCAGGGCAGCTTGGCTTACCAAAGAACTCCACTGCATGTGTGATTTAGATGCTTCTGGGCTCCTGAAAACGTCATGTGATGTGGAAAGACTCCCCAGACAGAAACTTTTGAATTCCCATGCTTTGTATTGGAAACCTAATCATGACTGTGGGACTGTAAATTGCACTGAATTCAGCTGCTACACGCTGAGCCAAAGTCTGCCCTCCTAACTCTAGAGCTAAGATGGTTTTCATCTCAAGGTTAGTTTTTCATTCACGGTGACAACATTTCCCCAGCATTAGCAAATGGATCCCATCCCCTCAGTTGCCAAATTGACATTGCCTTCCGTTTAGATACCATTATTGCTGATTAATTATTTAATCCGATCTGATTGCCATGCCTATTGACTGTTTACTAGCAAAGGCTGCTTTCATTTATCTCTTTAGATGCTATAATACTGCATGAGAAAATGCAGTTTGCAGATACTGATAGATATATCTGTGTGGCAATACATGATTTTGAAACAGAACAGACTCCTCTCGGCTCCCAGATGAATGTCGTTAACTGTGATCACAGTACTGCTGTGGAGCTTCACTTTCCACCCCTTGTACATTGCACTGCTGTGTCACATAAATTTTCCATTAGGTAAACTCAGCAAAAATACATGCAAATTAGTGACAATACAGAATTTTGCAACCATTGATGCTGTTGGGTAGTGTTTTTTACTTACCCTCCATATTTACAAATTACTTCAGGAGAGTTGAGAATCAAGATATTTATCATGATGATTGATGTCAATGAAAAAGAAATTATATTTTAGTCATCTGGTAAAAAACTATTCACTCTTGGTAAGTGGGTGAACGTATTCTTTCAAGGCTACCCTGAGGAAAAGAACAATAGTTTAAAGCTTCACTGCTCCAATTGTGCTGTCATTCTTACAACTAGTAACTGTTGCAGTTGAAAAGTGTCATTTGGAAATTTTTCCTCTTAAAAATGAGATTGCATCAAGAATAAAGTTTGGCTAAGAAATGGTATTTTACCTTCTTTTTTTTTTAATGGGATATCATATAAAATTAAATAAGCATTTGTGTTACAGTGTGTTTCAAAATTTTCAAGACTTTTCATTCTATTTTCTTTTTTTTTTTTTTGTAATTATAAGCATTTGAGTGAAGAGAACTGATTTCTTTTTCCCATCTTCTGAATCATCAGAGAGTTCAGTAAGACTGAAAAGACAGAGTAACAAAAGGAGAATGAAATTAAAAAACCCAGCTAACAACCTAAGCTTTAAAAAGTAGTCTCATAGCTGAAAAGAGTAAACATTTTAAAAAAGGAAAAAGAGATTAAAAGTTAAAAACCTTTTATAATATTCATATTGTTAGTCTGACAGAAAAAGCATGAGAATTATTATTAAAATTTCCTGAATAATATACTCCAATATAAATTAAAAAAATAGAAAGAAGACATCTAAGAAAATTAATAAGCATGTAACATTTATTTAAATTTATTTTCTCCATCAACTCTAACATCTAACTACAGGATTAAAATTTGTCCATATCTACCTCACAGTCATATTGTTAAAGTATTCAGATTTGTAACACTCCAGTAAAATAAAGAATTATGGTTTCCTGTCTGTTATCAGGGGAAACATGACGATAGTAGTAGTTTTGTGTGAATTAGAACTGCAGAATATGCCTTAAAATTAGAAAAGGAATGTATTTTAACTCAGTTTTCGAAAGAACTCATTATTCCTATGTTTCCTCCTTGGAGAACGATTTATGACTATAATTTCTTTAGACAATTTGGCACATTAGTACAATTCTATTGATAGTTATTTCTTCATAAGCAAGGATAGATAAATGCATGCTCAAGTACCTTGTTATTTGCCTTGTACTCCCAACTCCTTTTACAAACTGTGACTCACCACTGTACCTTCACTGATATTTTACAATTCTAGGTGGAGCAAATTCTATTTATTTCTTTGATTATAGTTTCCAGTTCTGATAGGTATTGGCCATATCAGACATTATCACCTTGTTTCTGGCAACGTCAGTGACATAAGGAAGCGGTTTTACATGATGGAAATAGCTCTTATATGTCATCATTTAGGAAATCTGTGCAATTCAACTATTGGCTGCATTACTGCATAAGCTAAATGCAATAGCAGGCTGTCAGAAAACAAGACTTCCTAAACATACATTGGAAAATACTGTCTCAGGTAATTTCCTGTGGATCTCACTGCACTTGCTGTGGACAACCGGTCCCACCTAGGAGGCTGTCAGTTAAAGGGCTTTGTCTGGATAAAACTTGATTAGATAAAGTTACCTTTGTAAAGAGAAGAGTGTCTGTGGTGGATTCATTGACAAAGCGCCTGATGCAGAGCAAGCAGAAGACCTGGCTGGACGTTTTGAAGAAGGCAGTCTCCTCTGCCTCATTCCCCAGAATGGTCTCAAGTAAGGAGGATCTGGATAAAGACTTTCTCTTACCTTACAACCCTGTTTTCTTAAATGAAGGTTTGATAAGGTTTGCTTAAGTGTAGCTGGGAAATCTGACTTGTCACTACTGACAAACACCATTTGCTTCTCCTGGGAAGGAGAAACATCTCATGAAGGAGATGAGATCAGCCCCCATCAGTGAGGCTGTGACTGAAGCTGGGGTGCACTAACTGGGCCCCAGTCTGATGCTGGGGAGATATAGGGGAAGAGAAGAAACATGAGATCTATGGGAACATGAAGGAAGAAACAGTAGAAGCAAAATACAGAGTAAGGATCACCGTGTCCTGTACCACATAGGCATGATAGCACCAATTGCCTGAACTAAGGGAGAAGGTTTTCTCATGTGTCCCAGTCAAAACCAGAAACAAAACTAAACAAAAAATCCCCCACCATCTTCTGTTCGGGGGCTGTTTTGGGGGGTTTTCTCCCCGATGATTTAACAGATAGCTCTCAGCTAAAATTCATTTGGCACTCTGTTAAAACTTAAAATAAATATTCAATGGGCTACTCTGATTGATATGAGACATAAATGAGACATTCACTTTAACAGCCCTGAGAGAGACACCGACCTTAGCCTCCTCTGACCCCACTGACCATTAGTACTGGTTCCTTATCACCTCCTTTTCAGCAGGAATTACTGTAGATTTAAGGACAGTGAACGGTTTCTTCTTGCCTTGAGGTTTCTGCTATATTAATGTTTCATATCAATTTTTTCCCAAGAAATAAATACTTTTAACTAGAAAAGCTTTTCTTTTGGATTAGATACAGTTGGCGATGCCAAACATAATAATAAGACTTTTAGATTAACAATATTTTTCAAGGAGTGAATCAGATGACTGATACCTTCATTTAATAACCTCTGTTAGCTACTCCTGTTTATGAAAGAACATAATTTCCCTCTCCCTCATTTTATTTTGGGGAAGTTTAGCAGTGCAACGATTCTCTTCTAGGATCACAAAGCAAACTTGGAAGCTAGAGATGCCGGAGGAATATTTGTTAAAAAGTATATAATTGTAAGTGCCAGTTTTCTATAAAAAGAAAGACAAGAAGCATGCTATGAATGTTCATTTGCAAAGTCTCAAGCTGTGACTGCGTAGCTGTGAATCTCATTCCGCTATTGTCAAAGCACCGCACTGGTAATTGGCAAGAATGGATGGCTAGCCACACACAAAGTAACAAAAGTTACGAGATCAGCAGCAGCTAAATATACTTGCTGCTTCTACAGAGTGCATAATCTACTTTTATTCTTTTTCCTCTGAGGGCTGTGTGCTAGGTGATGAAATACAAAGTTGGAGAATAAAGTGGAAGTGCAATCCCCATGACTTCAAGATGGAATCCAAGCCCTCCGCTTTGACCTCCTTCCCACTATTCAGCAGCCTGTAGCGCTGCAAGAGGGGGGCCCAAGTGGCAGTAGCATCCAGCAAGCGCTCATCAGTGTGTAAGTCAGCAAATCCTTCAGGGACCACCGGGTGCTCGGATGTAGGAAATCACACAGTTGTGTCTGCAACCAATGCTCCTGAGGGAGTAAAAGCATCATCAGCTGGGACAGGGAACATAGAAGGAAGTTCTTAATAAGATCAAGTAGCACGGTATGAAGTGACGTGGCATGTCACGCAACGTGATGGACTGGAACTTGGTATAACAGCAGCTATCTAGGGGGTAGAAATTTCACCTCAGCAGCGACCTAGATTGCAAAAAGTCTGCTATAAATTCCTGTAATGTAAGAAAGATACTGAGACTAAAATGATTATACCTTTTTTGCAACAGCTGTGAATCATTTGACATTTAGGCAATAGTGTAATAAAAATAATAAATAATAATTTAGCCAGAGCCTGTTGGATCCTTTAACAGATACAACACTTGAGCTGCTGGTGTCTCTTGAGCATTTCTGAAATGTTATCAGAAAACACAGGTAAAAGAAGATCCCATTGGTAGCTCTGAAAGTCCTCTAATGATTTCCTACCCAGATAATTTGCTTAGATTCATCACCTTTACTATCATAAATCAAGCCTTGATGTGATTTTAAGTCCCTAAGCTACCCACACAGAAAAGATATTATATTGGATTGTTTTCTGTTGCATTTTATCCCTTCCTGTTCCAAGAAGTTTTGTAGAAATCAAAGCAAGTTTTGAAATTGTATGGAATTTGAAAGTGAGGTTTTCTTCAGATGTTGAAACAACTCAGACTTTTCCTTTATTTTGGTGGAGTGTCTGAAGGAAAACGTCTCTGATTTAAGGGTGGAGGAGGACCTGGTTTTTGCAGTGCCTGAAAACAGAGAGCTGGTTGAAAGCTTAAGGCATGCAAAAATGGTTTATCTGTAACAAAATGAGAAAACTTTGAATTTCATTTCTGATTGTTTTACAGAAAATTAACTTTTTACAACATGGGTTGTGCCAGTCCATCTATCCTGTTCCATTCATCTGGAACAGTAAAATGGGCATGGACTGAAAAGCAGAAACCACTGGTTGTAGCACCATGACTGAGTGAGAAGAAAGACACCGTAAAAAAAGTATGTAGAAGCATATATAGGAATCCTCTGACCTGAAAAGGATGCTTCTAGAAGAAGTAGGAAACAGGAGTACTCAGACTATGAAAGAAGTTTCATTATGCAAGGAAATGTGGATATTTCAAACCTTGTTTCACTTTGAACATGCCAAAATCAAAACTGGTTTAAGAAACCAATGAATGAAAGTTGCATATCCATGCCCCAAAAAACCTGGATTTGGCTCAAAACTGAAATTCTGCATATTGATTATAGCTCTTCTAAACTTTCTAATCTCACACACAAGTGTAATGCAAAACCAAAAAGCACTGTTTTCATCTCAGCGTTTTTCTTCCTGACGGTCTCTTGAACTAAAATGCCAGCAGAAATGGCTTGGGTTATAAAGTGTTCCCATTTTCACCTCTGAACCACTCCTCCTAATGGACTATACCCACGCTCAAGCCCTTGTGACTAGCAGTATTGCTGTAGCAATATGGAGGGCAGTATGGAAAGAATGGGGACTCATATTCAAGAGCTGTGCAAAGGACTAAGGAGGCACTGATGAAAAGGATAGTCACAGGGAAAAAATTAGAAATTTAAGTGACTGCTGTAGGCAGACTGGGAAGGATGTGAAAGAGAAGAAGATGGAAAAACCCGGGAAAGGTGTTGGATTTAAAGAACAGTGGTACGGTGTGATACTGACAGGGGAATATTTGTCACAAAGAGAAATGTCAAGATCAAAACAATTAATTACTAGAGCGGTCTTAAAACTCTATTTACTTGAGGGTAGTAAATGTCAGAATATTTTGAAAGACTTTCATCTTCAAGTTGTGCAATTTAACAGCCTGCATTTTCTTCATGAGCAGAATGGGTTAAACTCTTGAGTTTGGAAGACAAGGGAACCTATGGAAAAAAAGGGGACATTTGCCTTCACTCATCTGATCTGAAGGCAAATTAGCCATCTGGTACGGATCAGAGAAGGACACCCAGAAACAGCTTCTTTTAAGAGAAAGTGGCAGCAATGTCCTCTCTGAGCACTGCTTTCCAACAGGGCCTCCTGCCCTGGCTGCAGCCATCCTGTGAGGATGGCAGCAGGTGAGGCAGAGCTATGATGGACAAGGGGGAGTGAAAGAGATGTTGATAAATGTTTTCCAGGTCTGAGAAAGAAAGCTTGAGCAGATGTGCTGCTCTCTGCCCAGCAAGGACGTTGCAGGGGCAGAGTCCCAACCAAAGATGTGCATTCATCCAGTTGATCGAGAAAGATAGTTTGGTTTAGAAAAACTGTCTTCCTTTGCAAAAGCGGCTGCTGGCTGTCTCTGCTCCCCATGAAGAGTTAAGCCCTCATTTCAGAGCAGCTGTAAGCCACTCTTCGAGGACCACAAGGGTGAGTAAGGGGGCAATGAGGTAAGGGGACCCAGGAGGAGGCTGTATGAAAGACTGCTGCCACAGAACCCCACCCCTGGGCACTAAGCAAAGCCCAGCGGCATCTGAAATAACAGGTACATGTGAGTGCTTGTGACCCTGTGCCTCGGACTCACAGTCGCTCAAGTCTCCAGACCAGAGAGCTGCTCTAAGTTCAAAATGGCTCTTCACTCCAAACACAGAGGCATCCTCCCTGGGCCAAGCAGGACAGGGATGGATGCCGACCTATTCCTTAACCCCGTGTGCACCTGGAAATGCAACTGAGCTGTGCAGCCTGATCCAGGAAGTTTGAAGGGCTCCCAATGAACCCTGCTTAAACACAGGCTTGTATATCCCCCATGGAGCAACTATCCCTCCTTCCTGCTCTTCAAAGGCCTGTTTAACCTGTTAATGACCACCTGGCAGCACTGCCAGTCTTGCAGGGGCTTGGGAGGAGGTCCTGGGAGGATCACCTACATCAACAACTCAGACTCATTCACGCTTCTTCCTCCTCTTCTCCCCACCAACCAAATGTTCTTTCCTAAAGCCTTTCTATTGCTTTCTGGTTTGGTTTTCCAACAATCCCCCCTTCCTTGTTTGCACTGACCTGATCTATTCAGAGTCAAACCCCCCAAAGAGTTAAACGGTAACTATTGAACAGGCCAAGGCACATGGTTCTACACCTGAGGTAGCATAGTCATAAAATACTTCTGTCCCAGATCCACAAGCACTGCAGAGTCTATTTTGAATAGTCTCCTGATAATTTGTGCATTTTAGAGGGCTGGGTAAGGTTAGGTAGGTCTTCTGCCGATCATAGTGAGAAACAGGTTAGCTGGCAGACAGAAAAGGCTGCATCTTTTCAGCACTAAACGTCTGGACACTGCAGAACACATCTCTCTTGTAAACAAGAAGTATTGGTAAGGGAATGTCTAGCAGCATTTGGAAGGAGCAGGGGGACACAACTTGAGGGATTTCACTGAAACTCTTTGCTTATTATTCCTGTGCATTGGTCTGCGCTGTCTCACTGCTGCTTGGAGCTCTGCATAGAGCAAGACAAGGCAGAGGAGCTGACAAACAGGCAAGCAGGCTGGCACACCGCACAGCCGTGTGCCAGCCTCTCAGCACCCTCTCTGCCAACAGCTGGACCCCCTGGACCAGCCACTTTTTTCAGCATAGCCCCACAGGCTTACCTCAGACACCCACCTCCATGAAAACCCACAGCAAAACTATCACACATCTTCCCCTCAGTACTTTGTGAGTGATAGCAAAGCACAAGGAGGCAAATCCATTCCTCTAACCCTATTTCCACTTCCTTTCCCTTTAGTAAGTATACATGCATGTAGGTAATAATATTTTCTTGGACATTTTTCTGTTCCTTCACTTCACAGGACTAGAACTTTGTCTTGGTTTGTCTTTTTCCCCTTTAAGACAAAAAAAATTAAAATGACACTATTGGAGTTGGTTTTATTTCACTTTCAGAAAAGTAAAGCCCACTGCAGAGCATATATGCAGTTGGACTGGTGTGGCTGTAACTCCCACACATACAGACCATTTCTCCTGAGAACTGAAATACTTTTACCATGTGTTGGGTGACAAAACACATTAGTATATTCCTTATATAGAAACACCATATAGCACTGTTTTAAGCATAATGGGGAAGGAACATTATAACATGAGAGCTCTAGAAAGTTGGACTCAGATAAGCGAGCATCAATCGTTCCCAAGGAAAGGGCTGAGATAAGATTTGGCTTCTATGTTATGTTATGTTCTACTAGAGATGTAGCAGGCAGCTTGTATTTCCTTTGGAAAGTTTGGCATGTTCCATTTGACTGCAACTGACTTGATAGAAATACACATGCATCCTGCATAAACACCAAGGAAATCTGTATTTAATGAAAGCAAGGCTACATATGCACATACACAGAAAAGAAAGGATGAAAAAAGAGGCAGGACTGCAACTCTACTTACTATTAGGCAGCAGGTGAACCCTGAGACAGATCATCTGCTTACCAGAAGTCTTCTTCACGCCCTAAATTCACATGCCTAAATCCCCTAACCTAATGGCACAGGAGAAATGTTTCCCATCTTATAGGTCAGTGGATGCACATGCCACTTGACAAGCCTCGTGGTCCCATATATATACTCCATGAAACAACCACGGTTTTTTACAGCTCGGAGATAGAAGACCTGGCGGTAGAATTTTGTTGTTTGGGTTAGGGTTTTTTTAACCTTTGGATCAGCCTTTGCAAGAATGAAGAGCTTCATTCCCTATAGCTCTAATCTCAATGAAAAGCTAAAGAACATTAGGCCCTTGTGCCCAATCCTGCAAATGGCTCTTAGAGAGCAGCCCACCTTAACTGCAGAGAACCAGGATAACAGCGTTGCCAGAACAGGGAGCTGGACTCCAAGCAGGTGAGTGAACCCAGGAAATTACTTGTGCCAGGAACCTGGCATTTATAAAGCTTGACCTGCCCTACTACAGCATCTTGTGTGAAATGATGAGGCTTGTGAAGGCTGTTAAATCTGTCTTCAAGGAATAGCACTAATATCAGTCCTTCCAGTTCTGCAATAACCAGATGTTAAAGACTTAGTAGCTTAATAGCTCATTTATGAGTCAGCCAGGGCTGCCATGCCCCACACATGTGGCCTCGAGCTACAGTCCTGCAAGGACAAAAAACATTCTTTCTTCAATTTTCCTATCCATCACAGAGGCTTGTGGAGAGCCTTCAAAAAATACAACAGCAGGAGCAACAAGTAGGACAATTTTCAGACTCGCCTTTCTAGAAATGCCTCTCCCTGATGCCCGCACTCGTGCTTTGACAGCAAAACTGCCCTGGACCCACTGATGTATTCTTGTCTCTTGTGATGTGTCTGGGAGATCTGGGCATAACATCCAGGGCACAGCTGTGCATTAGGCAGTGCCATTTTCACCTCCCTCTAGCTCTCTGTGCTGCAGCAGCTTCTTTCTTCATTGTTGTTTTAAGTGAAAGGAGAAACTCCTTAGCTATTTCTCCTGACATTTAGATTTTAAAGATTTTTTTTTAATATCTACTGCTACATATACTTCACTTTTCTGTTTTCTTCCCTTTCTCCCAATTATTTTGAAAAGAATTGCCATGGCCACATTCACTTAGTATTTCTGGTTATTTTCGGATTCCAGACTATAAAATATAAGTCTCAAATACCAGCATGAGCTCCAGACAATGAAATCATTAGCTTCAAAGAAAGAGCTCAAGCTGCCCATCAGCAGTAACGTTTTGCTACATGGCAGAATGCACAGAGCTAGCTACACAGGAAAGAAAATACTTTTTTGGAATGAAGGAAATTGCCACATTGGCATTTATGAAAATTTTAAGAAAAGGAATAAAATATACTTGTTGGAGCATTCTTAGTACAGCGATGGGCCAGTGAAATATTTGCAGTGCTCTGATCAAGAACACTGTAAGGTGGTCAGGGTGTAAAGGCACCCCAGCTCAGGGCATATTTGTCCAAGAATGCATTTAGTTTGGAGAAACTGTTTCTGAATGACTAGTTGGTGTTATAATTGCTTCACTTATAGCTTAAGTGAAATTACTTTTTTCAGAGGAAAATATTGGTTTATTTTACATTTATATCATGTTGTAATTTAAGAACAGATAAAATTCAGCTCCAAATAAAAAATTAACCTAATTACTCATTATTTTGCTAAATATGTTCTCATTAATTGAGTATTTACTGCAGCGAACATTCATATCTATTGCCTTGTCAATGGGACTAGGGCACTTAGGGATAGTTCAGCTTTTTTGCTACAGAATTGGATTGAAACCATGTCTCCTCTCTTCTTCCTATTATACTTTGATGTCCTGATCCACAGCAGTATTCAAACCCAACTTTGAGTATCTGAGTAATTTCACTGTCTCCATTGGCAGCACTGTCTAGACTGGGTTCTTCATGCTACCTACAACCATACACTGCTATTCCACATCAAAATAGATTATTAATATTGTATTATGAAAAAGAAAAATGCTTTATTGTTATGAAACTAAAATATGTAAATCTGAAATAATAATGATACTTCTTGGTTTTCTCTGGATATGAATCTGCACACAACTGCTACGGTATCTGCATTGCTGCAATGAAGAAGCAATATACAGGAACTACAGGAATAGTGCTTGACTTTCTTGTCGAAGGTTGGAGACAACTGTCATTGCCTCATCCTCCTTCATTTCACCCACTGTTAAAATTCTCCCTCCGGAGAAGAAGCAGGGAAGGCTGACATATCTGTACCTCAGCACTGACAGATGTCTCTGCTATTATTATGAGCTTAATCACAATACTGTTGCACGCAGTGCATTACTATGTCTTATGCCAGGCCTAACGAAGCTGCAGATACATTGAAAGACAGGGGGACTCTATTTTGCAGGTCCGTTGGTGTCAATAAATATGCAGATTTTTGGGATATGTCTCAGCAAACTTAATTCATGTATTTACAAATGCCAGAAGCAGAGTGCATTGTGAGTGCACGGTACTGCAAGCTGGTCACTCAGCTGTATGGCCAGTTTCCTCAAGCCACTCCTTATTAGCCTGTGCTCCCTGTGACCTTTCCTGGCTCTCTGCCCAGCAGAGATGAGACTACAACAGGAGGTCGGATGCTTCCTCATTACTCTCAGCCTCCACTCGCCCGCTCGTTTTCAGCTGCAGAATGAGTCAATCTGGGAGGGACCTTTCTTCATGTTAGAAAGCAATCATTAGGCAAAAATTAGGTAAGTTACACAGCTGTGTAGGGTATAACGATCTGGATGAATACGGTAAGGTCTCTTGGCAGCTGAGAGAGCGAAGTTCTTTTAAGGTTTGGCTGCTGTAGATTTAAAGCTGAGGTTACAAAGTCTTTGGTATGGGAGAGCAGAGGACGACCCACAGGAAGATAACGATGTTTTGAGAAACATGCAGAGAGGATGCAGTCCCCTTTAAAATATATTTTTCCAACATATGCTCACACTTCATATGCCACAACCACCCTATTTTGGGTACAACTGTGCAGGATATAAAACTGAACTTTATAGTCAGGCAGAGAAATACAGACATGGTAGGTGAACTCTGGCTGGCGCAGGGCACTGCCCTCCTTCCTAAACAGTGATGCTTCTTACTGCCTGGTGCAGCCAGCCGCTGCTCTCCCAGCTGCAGCACAAAGCCCTTCGTGAAAGGGACTCTTGCTTGTTCTTCTGCACAGCAGCCAGCCCTCTGCTAGGATGTGAGATGAGGCCTTTCCTTTTCCATATCTGATGGGAACGGATGCACAGCCGAGGTGCAACCCCATGCAGGTCTGACTTGCTGAAATGCTGAATTATGGATGGTTTCAAGTAGAGAGGGATTGCAGATCCCCTGGGAAAAGGCTGTGACTGGGATGAAGCCACTGGATTTGTAAACTGCACAGGGTCCACAGGCTGAAGGTTATATCCTCCTGACACTAGGCATTCATGCAGAGAGCTTGAAAGCAACATAGTGAAAGCAGTGAATGATGTAATGAAATAACTCAAGATTTATCTAAAGCATTTTTCCATTTGTAGAAGAAAGAGATACGTGCATTACGAGCCAAAGTTGGTGAAATTATTGCTATAGTCCTGCCCTTCCCTTTTCTTCCTATACTCATCTACTTATATCCTGCATTGTCTTTTATTTAAACAAGTCCATGACCACCTCTTCTTGTTAAAATGGGAATAAGGTAGCAATTGCAAATGAACTTAGGCACTTAAAAAGGACTTTGGAACAAGAAACCAGATTGTGAATTGAAAGAAGAGTAAAGAAATTTAAGCTGGCACATGTCTCCAACTGCTTTCCACTGAGAAACGGTCACCTTCCCATAGTCCTTCTTGTACCATTCAAGGCAATGCATGGGAAGGATAACTGCTAAATTCATATTGATCTCGTAGAGCTTAACTGCGTGTCTTGGCACTAGTCCTCCCTAAAAGTCTATATGATAGTTTTATACTGACTATGAAAAGTCTCTTAAGGGAAACTGGATAGGGAGCAGCAGGATAAAATGCACATATATGGCTTAGCTGCATTAGTTACCATGATCATCTCTTGTTGCTATGGAGAGACAGGTTTTATGTGCCAGCAAAATCGGGTAATGCAGTGCCAAGTTACCAGCTATAGCAGAGATTTCAAAAATCAGTGGCAGAACTTTCTCTCCTAAATGGGGGGTTTTGAGGGACAGAGGAAATTCATCTCCATTTGTCAATTTAAGGTTTGCTCAGCCATTTGAAATCACCTAACATAATTAACTCCACCTGGAGTAATTATAATGAAGTAAACACAACACAGAATTCTCAAGTTTATGACATAATGTAGCTATGTGGTGCTATTTTTTTTTAAATTTGATAATAAATTCCAGCAGATGCCACATATTAGAGCTCTTCTTTTCTCTTTCTTGGCATTATCTAACAAAACAAAAAAAGGCAAAAGGCAACATGGAAGACTGTCAGGAAAAAAAAGAGAAAAGCAGTAAAAGACTGCCTAAGAAAAATTAACAATGCACTGTCATAGCGGATACAGAGTATTCAGAAGCCACTGATCCTGTCCTCTGACCTCATGAAATTCTATGTGGCATTTCTTAACATGTAGGTTTCAGTTTTAAGATTCATATTTTCAAACTTCCTTAATACCTTTAGAATAAAAGAGGTCATTTCTGAAAAAGTAAATGTTCTTCAAAGTGATACCATAATGCAAAATTTAAAAAGAAACCCAAAACACAATCAAAAAACAAACTAAACAAAACAAACTACAGCAACAACAACAAAAAAAACATACCTTAGTGCTGTCAGCAGCTCTGCAAGAGTTATGATACCTGGCAACCCTGCAACAATATCTGTTGAAGATGAAGCACCCAGCAAGTACCATCATCTGCAAACAATATGTGACATTAATGCATATCCAGTGTCAAGTATTGCCTGGATTTCAGGAGGCTGGAAGGAAGTAGGCTTAGCTGCACTGGAGTTTGGGAAGAAGAGAGTCTGACACAAGGGCACAAGGCTGATTTGTAGGCAGTGTCGATTTCAAAAATGTTAGCAAGAAAACAGGAGGGCACATTCTACCTAGTTGTCTGCCTGACCTGAGAAATGCAGATTTATACTTATCCACATTTTCCTTTATCAACGCACCTCTGATTTGGGATCAGGTAGGAAAATGCCGTTAACAACAGGCACAAGGAATGTCATTCAGCGTTTCAGCAAGCAGCACGGTGGTCTAATCTCCTGCCAGTCCTGCTCCAACAAAACCAACAGGCTCACAACCTTCTACTTCCAACACTGCACCTTGTGAGCCCATCTGCTACCAGCCTGAGCCACGCCACAGCTTGCTAGATTCATAGTTATTCTGGCAGCGTGAACGTACGTAGAACTGTATGTGATGCAGCAGAGATCCTACCAAGAGTGTAATGCTGTTGCACTAAGCACAAGGAGTTCAGTTACCTGCATCCCATCCACTAGGACCCCACCAAACCCTTTGGAGCACAGAGTGGCTGGGACGAAGCAGCTGCCCTCGCAGCAGGGCAGTTGAAATAACCACGGCAGTTTCTTGCTTGTCAAGACTAAAATTCACTTTTTTCCATATATTTTTACCAATTATTTAATCTCACTCCTCTGCTCATTTTCTCCACGGCAAACACCACACACAGGGAAGAACTGGCATCCTCCGAAGAAGCAGGGAGCAACAGAACAAAAGACCCTGTGCTCACTCCTGTTTTCCAAGAAAGATGGCAATCACCATTTCAGTTAATATCAAGGCTGAACCAGGACTTCTAAAGATAAAAGCTTGATTTGGAACAAAGTCAGAAATAAAACCAGATTTGGGAGCCCAGTGTATGCTACGGATAGCAATCAGATTAAAGAGGTATATTTCCTTATCAGTTTATCCAACCGACTACCGCGTTAAATATACCTGTTATTTCCTGACATTTGTGTGAGCTGTCATCTCAGGCACGTATTTCAATAGAATTAGTAGTTCAATATTCAGACCTGCTTTACTACTGTGTGCATCTGAATTATTTAAATTCTAAATAGGCAAACACTTAATAATAAAAATTCTCCACTATGAGAAGCAGAATGACAGTAAACAGAAAACAAGAATCAAACCCCAGAGCTGTCCTCATAAATCCCCTTGAACTCATAACAACCTGGTAGGCAATTGGTGTCTACATGACATACATTTGACAGCTCAATCTTCTTCCCACTGGTCCACACTACTCCTAGCAGGTTTCCACTCCCTCCACAACTTTGGCTCCCAATCTCCAGATACTGCCACAGCAACTCCTGCCTTCCCAGCACTGCACCGGAGCATCTCTCCAGCTCCCTGCACCACAGCCCAGAGGTCAATAGTCCACTGAACCCCAGGAAGCTGCTTCCCACCCTCAGCCCCACAGCACTATCAGATGATGTGAGCATCTTGGAGGATGGGAGGGAAGAAGGCATTGCAGCTGACCTGCTGAAGATACATCCATAGCACATGAGACAATCCCACGGTGGGAAATAAAGCACTAATGCAGGGCATACAGAAAACATTGTTTCGCTAAGACAGAAGTTGTGGACTTCTGGAATAAGTAGGTGAAATCCTACGTCCTGTGTTATGCAGGAGCTCAGGCAAGATAAATGGTTCCTTTTGGCCTTTGTATCCATGAATCCATAATTGAGCGCTTTGCTGGTGGCATAGCACACTGCTGCAGCAAAGATCTCATCTTGAAAGATGATGTCAAGGTCTTCTCTTGAGAGAAGATCTCTTCTTGAGAGAAGTCCTGTGCAAGGAAATGCAGTGCAAGAGCAAAAGCATCCTAGAATTACTAGCAGATACATTTTCCTAGGTAAAGAAAAGACTCTAAATCAAGATTAGTAACATGCTTGGCTGTGGGAATTCCCCTTTTCCATTCCCTATTCCCAACAAGTTTATCCAATAAATAATTAGAGGAAGTGGTACATGTTCAATTAAACCTATATCTCTGTGGAAACTGAAGGACTCTGGAGATCATTTCCACCAATCGAAAATGAAGACTGCATTTTTAATCCAAGTACTGTAAATTCCATTCATGAGAGAGCTTGTGAGTAATCTCAGACGCTGATGTCCAACTATTTGAATGTGCAGTTCAACCACCTATCACCCTTTAACTCTTCATCTCCTGGGTCACCTTGACCTTCTGCCTTATCCCAAAGGACTTGAGCCTTATCATTGTATGACTGACAGATCCTATCACCTGACAAGCACATATCTGCTCACATGGTGTTTGGTGCAGGCAATGCCTACGCACACCAAGGGTACAAAGTGTTTGCCAAAGGCATTTTAGCCATATGACAGATTGTATTTGTTTACAAGACAGGGAAGGAAATACAGGATCCCAGGGAAGAGAGGCAGTTGCACATAAAGGTTGCAAGAACTGCTTCCAGCCCACCAAAAACTTACCTTGCAACCCGCTTCTCAGATGTTCAGCCTTTCCTGCTCAGGGATGGACATCCTGATATAGAGCCAGCAATTGGGTCACAGCATGGAAGATTTTTTGGAAATCCACCCTGGTTATTTCAAATGAGCCCCCAGGGTTGCAAAGCACATATGATGCGGCTCCACCCAGCCACAATGAACACAACACACTCCATTAGCTTGACTCCTCACTTCTCTGACACGAAGCTCTGATGAACACTTGGGGTGAGAAAAGTGTCTGTATCACAGCCGAGTTTCTCACCTGTAGGCCTGATAAGCACCGTGACACCATGTAAACCAGTTTTACTACTGCTTCATGGGTCAGAAGGGTGGCCATAGCTCTCTGGTTGGCCTTGGTTCCCTCCTGGCCAGCATGTTCACGGGACACCGAAAGGTGCGCTGCTGAAGGAAGGGAGAAGCAGTGCTCTGGTTATAAAGAGGAGCCAGCTGCAGTTCCCCACTGTTAGGGAAGGCAGCAAAAGCACGGAGCTCTGGAAAGAAGGGTGTTTCATTCGCCCCACTCTCAAATGCATTTTCAGACATGACTGGTTTAAACTCCGGTGGCAGCCATGTCCTGAAGCCAGGCAATGTAAAGGAGGAATTACAATTGTTGGGAGCATGAAAGGAAGGGGAAAGGAAGATGTTGTTTGACATGTTAGAGTGTGTATCTTTTTCTCACAATTAGTATCATAAAATTCATTATGAATAATATTTACATACATCATATAAACTTGACTTCAGAAAATCAAAAATGCATTTTCACCCTGTGATGAAAATCCTATTTCGTACCCTCTGATCTCACCCACAGTCAAACTGCCTGACCCTTAGAAATTGCAGCTTCACAAGACCTGGAAGACTACATGGAGATCAGGACCAGCCTGAAGCTTACTGAAAGAAGATCTTTATGAAGATGTGCTTAAATAGCACTAGTTGCCACAGGTGACAAAAATGCAGGTATGTTTATGTAATTTTCTGTAATATCTCTTGACTTGGGCGCTTGCACTCCTACCTTTAATGGAAGTTCAGCACCTTGCCACTGAAATACACTACATTATTCAGCAATCTCAAAACAGTGGGAGAGAGAAAAACAATGTTATTGCTTCCAAGGCTGGGTTGGGTCACCACTGTAAAATATCACCACTGCACTACCAGGAGCACAGGCAGGACAAAAGCTGTGTCCAAAGTTATAACAGAAAGAGCAACTTGGCCGGGTAGAAAGCACTCAGGAATAGCTCAGGAGCCTCCATTGTCATTCAGGTGCATTTCAGAGTATGAATTAATTAGCAGGAGGCTTTCAGAAAAGAATTGCATCTTTTATTGTCAGTTCCCAATGTGAAAGTCCTGTCACCACGGCTGAGAAAGTGACTCAGAAATGAAAATGAAAATGAGAAAGAGACAGAAAACTTCCACAGTATCCAACTCCCCCTCCAACACCAACCCATCAAGCCAGTCAGCCAGCAAATTCTGCCTTTAAGTGTTATTGGTCACATACCGTTATGTAACTAATATCGTGTCATATTACTCCAAACTACACCCTGTTGTACACCTAAGTGACAGAGCATCTCTTAAGGTAACGCAGAGTGGAACAAATACAGGAAGAAAAGATACTGACTTATGGATTGCATGCCTGCAAACAATTTAAAGAGTGATTATCCAAATTGATTCTCATTTTTATTTTTAATATGATTATATTTCCTGCTACCTTCACCCTCCTCCACATTCTTCCCTACAGTTCAGATGGGTTTTTTTTAATTCACCAAACAGATGCAAAAGCTGATATTTCTCTGCCCACATTTCTCTTGCAAAAACCCTGCAACCTTGTGCTTAATGAGGAGGAGTTTTAATAGAAGGACAGAGAGGTTAAATTGGCTAACAGAGCAAAAAAGAAAGGGATAAGAAAAAGATCAGGTTTCCATGGAAACAGAGCCACATCCTATAATACTCTTGACTTTATGTATTTATTTATTTATTTCTGCTATATCCGTTTCTAAGCAATAGGTTAAAAAAAAGTCAAGGAATTCAGAGTTGAGAAAACTCTGTTTTTAAATAGGGGTCCAGACCTTCAGCTGCTATAAATCAACACAGCTTTGCTGAAGCCAGCATGGCTAATGGCACCAGCGTGATTTACACCACTTCAGGATTTGGCCCAAGTGCCCCGCAGAGAAATTAAACTTATGAATAGGGACTCTGAGACAAAAGATTAGTCATAAGATCTGCACAATAAGGAATCTACCAGAAACCTCTGCATGGGATTATATGGGGATTCCACATAGCTGCCCCGCCTTGAGGTGGCTTTTCAGAAAGGATAGTTTCTATGAAGGTCCTCTGCTTGCGCGGGGAGGATAAGGGAAGGTGCAGACGTCAGTGTGCATGTAGAAGGTCAGGAGTCAGGTCTAGCTAGCCATGCAAAAGATAACACAGTCTTAAGTTGCCTTACACCCTCGTTTTCCACCCTAGCCCTAAAATACTTTTGAAGAAGAAGGGCAAAACGTTCTTATGATTTTACAGATATGTTGATGGCACTGACTGTCGGTTATCTATTAATCAGTCAGTTGCATATGCGTTTCCCCCTCAGCATTTAATGGCGTGATATGGTATCTCCTGGGGAGCAATGTATTTCAATTTTACCTGGCAGTCACCGCAGCAACACTGTGTTGAGCAGATGCACTCAGAAGAGACTTTGGAACCTGCAGCACCAGGCCGACGAGTTCAGCAGGGGTTTACATTTTCTTCTGCAGAACTAAAACAAAAAACAACATCCAGTTTTGCTAGAATCAAACATGGCCAAAATCTGACACCAGAACTGTTTCCCACCACCCACATTTGAGGCTGCAAAATGGATCTCACATTCCATGTGGAGTTTTTGCAGCTGAACTTTATTTTCCCAATGAGCTCAGAGCCCAGATTTGCTGAGAAATTTGATTTTTGAAACCTAGCTCCAGATCTAAATCGCCTGACTCTGGCCTGTCTCCTAGGTTTGTGTGAGCTATTTGGTGACCTAGAGGTAGGAGGGAGTGATGTAGTGTTAGAGGTGCTGACCTTTAAATTGCACAATGAACAGGAAGATTTCTCTTCACATCCAGGCTTGTCTATCTTTCTGTGCATGGAGAGCATAAGAAGATCAGGAACCTTATTTAGTCTTTTTTTCACCTCAATTCACCTGGCAGAACTTGGAGAGTGAGTTTGATCTGGAAAAAAAAAAAAAATAAAAGAGAATATAAAAGACTTTTGACTTATCTCCTCACAGAGGAGGAAAAGTGATTTCTTACAGCTCCATACAACACACCATGCTACCAGGGAAGGATATATACACCCCTATGCTGTCACTTCAGGGCTCTGTTTTCTCCAGCAGCCCGACTCACCCAGCTATACTGACAGCCGCCTGTCAAGAAGTCATTAGTGTCACTGCAGAAAAGACCCCAGGAAAACACCCAGCCAGGCAGAAGGAGGTGCAATGGGGAGACACCTTGCCCTAGAAATCAAAGGGCTTGTAGGAACATTGCAAAATACCACCTCAGCCACAGGCAGGCAGGACTCAATGTTTTTTCTGGCCACTTCCTGCCCGTGATCAAAGACGACAAAGAATTCCCTTTAGCAGAACATGGGTGTGAAAGGTTTCCCATCGACTGGCTTCCTCAGCTACTGTCTCCTGCATTTCATCTCTTCAGGGTGGGGAGAGGGGGAGACAAGGGGAGAGAGAAAATCCTGAGGAAAGCCTACCCATAACGTTCTCTCATTAAAACTTTGTATTTTTATTGTAAAACTGCATTCTCTTTTTAAAAATCTAACAACATTTAACAAGTGGAGTGAAAAATTTTACAAAAGAAGAGCAATATTAAAAAAATAAATAAATCAAATGTTTTGTCCCAAATCACACAGTATTATTCTGGTTGCACAAAGCAGCATTTTTCCTTGAATCAAGCTCCTACTGAATTTTAATTTTAGTTCATCTCTAACCAGTAATTCCTTCCCACTTTACTAAAAATTTCATCCAGATCTAGTCTGTAGAAATCTACCACCAATGGCTCATAATAAACCAAACTTTCTGGATTATCCCAAGTTCTCTTCAGAGTCAAGGAACCATGGAAAGAAATATGTTATTTGTGTCACTTGAGGGTTTTTTCCTTGATTTTATTTTTCAGATCTCTCTGTCCATAGGCTCCCATTAATTATAATAACCTTTGCTCACCAGTAGCTCAGTAGATGTGATTATTATTACATTTTACAAGATCATGTAGTGACAGGATGAAGGGTAATGGATTTAACCCAGGGAGATTTAGATCAGATATCAGGAAAAAATTCTTCACGGAGAGGGTGGGGAGGCACTGGAACAGGTTGCCCAGAGAAATTGTGGATACTCCACCCCTGGCAGTGTCCAAGGCCAGGCTGGATGAGGCTTTGAGCAACCTGGTCTAGTGGAGGGTGTCCCTGCCCATGGCAGGGGGGCTGGAACTAGATGGTCTTTCAGGTCCCTTCCAACTCAAAACATTCTATGATTCTGTTCTTAATAGCAGTACGTTCCTGAATTCTGACAAATGTATTTTGTATTATGACTCT
This sequence comes from Rhynochetos jubatus, assembly GCA_027574665.1. Classification (NCBI taxonomy): domain Eukaryota; kingdom Metazoa; phylum Chordata; class Aves; order Eurypygiformes; family Rhynochetidae; genus Rhynochetos; species Rhynochetos jubatus. The sequence goes on from CM050653.1 coordinate 35,453,967, forward strand.
TTTCATATGTATTATCAAACCAAGATTCCCACAGCAATTAAGGAACTAGAAGCAAAAATAATTTTTCAAATGTTAGGAAAGTAAGTACATGTTTTTCGTTAATGAAGGCATGTTAGATTTTCTGTAAGCCCACTGTTTCTAAAACTTCTAATATCATAATTCTCTTCAGAATGTCTGTTGAGTTGATACTGCAAATTATTCTCCTCCTTATAATCAATTTTTGTTGGTTCAGATTTGTGGTTTGCCTGTCTCTAGGCACTCGAGACCATTCCTCATGCACATGCAGTCATTGTTTTGGTGGGGATAGACACGGTGGAATTCCAGATCACTGGACTGCTTGGGGTGATGGCAAAACAGACATCTATTAACTGCCCAAACTCGTCTTGGCATCAGTTATCCAGTCATGACTTCATGGATCCACCACAAGAAGAGGAATTCACATAGTGGAGTTTAGCCCCAGATTCCTGCTTGACAGTTTGCAGAGAACATGACAGAACAAGTGGGATTTCTGCGGCACAAGCTTGGTGGGCTATTTCACCCCTTTTGGATTCAGACCACTGGTATGAAAATATTTGCCAAAATCCATCTCGTACAGTGTTTGCCAGGCTTGAAAAAGGGGATGTGACAGCTGCATTATCTTTGCCTAATGTTAGGGATTCTTGTTTTCAAGCGGTTCAAGTACAGCATTTCCAAGAGAACACGTTACTTTTATACAGTCCATTACGTTACATTAACGATGCCCTAATTAGGACTGTGTTTCAGCTTTCTGAGGTATTGAGCAAAACATGAATGCAGGAAGAGCTGAAGGATATATGTGTGAGTTACGACTGATTTTCAGCTACCATCAGTGTTGCTAAATACATGCAAAATAATACACGAATCTTCTTGCTTCTGAGACAATTTGAGTTCAACTTCCACACAGTGATCTTTGATCAACACATTGCATAGGACCTCTGGTACAGCATCAACAAATTTTCTCTGTAATGTGCTTATTTTTCTCTTATTCTTTTTTCAAGGATCTATCTAGGCTTGACTTTGTTGACCTGCTGAAAAGAAAGTGTTCTTTGTTGTGGGACTTGCTGCTATGCTCTTGAAAAGACTGTTTGCCTTGGATCTACTTTGCATCTCCCTGCAGTTTTTCTTGATATCTCCTGGTAAACTTTAAAAGCTCCATCAGTTCTGCAGGATTTTCTTCATCTTCACACAGTGCTGACAACCATGCACAGTCCATAAGCGGCGAAAATGTTCTGTTACTACCATTTATTCTCTGGAGTGGGCTCATCCTAACCAGGTGGCAAGAGGACATTTTCAGCAGCATTTTCATTTTGTATTATGCTTCGACTGCCCTGTGTAGATTTTTATATGGGCTCACGGAACCATATTAGTGCCCAGAGGACAGATCCTACTGAGCACATTACTTTGCTCCTGTCCATCTTCGGACAACTAACATGATTACCAAAAAAGTTTTCATTTGTTGTGTATAAGTTCATTTTCTGAGATCTACATCAGCTATTTCTGCTACCGCAGTGGCCATCTGACCATAGTTCAGCAGGGGAGGGTCAGTTTCAAAAGGATCATTCTGTTGTTCTTGAAATCACCATGCACTTGCTTCCTTACCTTTGTTGCTGTCAGTTGGTCATCAATAACTCCTCCCAGGACTTGCTAGCCAGCAGTCAGACAGGTGGATTATATCTATTCAACTCTTACCAGGTCTATCCACCTGTTCTGAAGTGGTTCCAATGAAAGTTCAAAACCTGGTTGGTAATTCTGAATCCTAGAGAGCTACAGATCTGCTGGAGTTAGAAATTATTAATTTTGCCATGTCTATTGCATCATACCATGCTTCATTGCTCAACAGCTAAGTAGCACCTACTGACAATCCCAGTTCAAAAATAAATCCCTTTGTAGCACTTAAAATGTCTTTATCTGGCCTTGCACCACTCACTAATCTCTTTTTTACCGACACTACTTCTGTTTGAACAGAATGTCTCCCATTTTTATGATGAATGTGGACATTTGGGAAGCTTTCTAGTAAAGATATGGTTTCCTTATGGTACAGAACTTAAATTTATTACTTTCAAACAGGACTCAGAGGACAGAATTCTGTCCCGTCTCCCTGCTTAGATGTCAAAAATAACATTGTAGTGTGGACTATTCCAACGTTGGAAATAGAAGATTCTGGTAGGTTCCACTACCAGCATTTTTAGGTAATCATGCTTTTAGGTGGCAGAGATACACTCCAAGGACATTAATGATTTGTGAAAACCAGCCATTACAGAAAACTCCATTGAAATGCACTTAGCATGTATCATCACAAGCATTCTAGATATATTTAAGTGCTTCTCTTTCAAGTGGACCTCTTCCAAAACTGGAAGGTGACAATGGCTCCGAACAGGTTTCAGAAGGACATTCTGCAAATTCATGCTCTGCAGTTGCAGTGCCTTGGCATGTGGATCTTCTGAAGGTCTGTAAATCATTCCTGTCTTTCTTGCTGATTTGGAAGAATGTCCACTGGCTCCCTGTTCTTTTCTGCTTATCTCCATAGACGTGACATTTATTCTCCAGATCTCCGATAAAAACACTGTCTGTATTGTAAGCTGCACAACAATTCAGCAGCTCAAGTAAATAAAAACAGTAGTAGCAGATGTACAAATGAAATGGCATCCAATTTCATTTTGCCAACCATCTTGGAAAAGCAACTCATGCAGAAAGGTTATTGCACACAAAATGATTGAATTACATAGATAAATCTGTTTGACTCGGAATTAGCAATAGTTATCAAGCTGGTTAAGCACTACCAGGTAAACACAGTTGGTCAAGTGCCTGGAGCTGTCACTTTTCCTGCAGAGCACAGTGTGACCGTGCCAGAGAGCAGAAAAGGAAAGGCAATAGGCTATCCTTCTCACCCAAAACTGTGTGCTTACTCTTTTCTATTCCTCTTGTGCAGGTGCTTGAAAAGTACTACCGAGGGGCAAGCTCTCACATTTTGGGTCTGCAAGGAGACATTGTTTGATTTCTTTGGAGGGTATAAAGTCTTTTTCAGGCAAAGGCATACTTTGGAATTTTTTCCTGACCGGTTTTTAGTGCCTGCCTGGATAGAAATGCAGCTCTTCCTTTTCTAGGCTCTGTTTTGGTACTGGAATAGAGAAACCTGAAATACGACATTGTTGGAACACAAACACCCTCCTTAGTGCTTAACGTAGTGTAACAAATCCAGTTTAAAGTGCAATCACATTCACCTTACCCTCAGGTGGATGGATGAGCTTTGCAAGGGCATAGCCAGTTCAGACCTTCCTTGGCTGGAATTGTTGGAAAACACCATGAAAAACCAAAACTTGATCACAGTAACCCAATGAATGCCGGCATAAAGCAGTGGGGTAAACTCAGCAGCCCATCCACCATCATCTCAGCCTCTAGTGGCTTCACCTCTACAACCACAGAATCAGGGTTAGAGGTAACTAGCTCCACTGCCATCAACTGCTGATTTCCAAGCAATGTTCCTGGGATCATGACCTTTGAGTGAGTTACAAATGATTTATAACCAATTCATCCCTATCTCTCTGTAGACAGGAAAAAGCACCTTTAAAGCACTAAGAACTGCTCACTCACTTCCTCCTCCCAGTAGGTGTAACTGAATATCACATAGGAAAATGTGACTGCTCTTGTGACATCCTTTAGTAGAAAGTGTACACAGTGTCGACAGCGAGTGTGGCACCACAAGAGCTTCCGTGGGGTTGCAGAGTCCTTATCCCAAGTGGCAACTGATATTCTCTGACATCAGTCGTGGCTCACCATGAGTGCTTTATGAATTAAACTATACATATGGTGATTATACATTTCCTTCCAATTCCCACCTGAGTGCTTTCTACAGGTCATGTATATTTTAATCCAGTGTAACTTTTCCAGAACTTTGTCCTTCAGATGAATACCTGATTAGTTCCTGCTCTCTTGCCCTGTTGTTGCCACTGTTTGTTTTGGGTTAGGGTCCTACTGCATAACTACTGTTGTCAACCAGGCATGCCCTTCCCATGGACAGACTGTTTTCCAGTGGGGGTTTCTTCCTCCGTCATTCTCTGGACCCCCTTGAAAGGGGCCTGCAGTCAGGGTTGCTGCTCTCTGGCTCCAACTGCAGAGTAAAGGAAATGGACTAAACCCAACTATGGATTTACAGTACGATGGGGTGATGTTGGTGCAATTCACATCCCATCTCCTTCTCAGGCAGGCAGGAGAGGAGTGCACAGATTCTACCCACACACACCACTACCAGAGAGCTCACCAATCTCTATGTGGGAAACACAACACGCACACTTCAGATGACATTTTGTCTCAAGAAGAGCTTACAGTTTTAGGAGACAAAGGAAGCATTGGAAAAGTATGGCGAGTGAAGCGATCTTCCAAGGATACGCAGCAAACCAGAGCAAAACCAGGAGGGCAGCTCCACCCCTAAGCCATGTAAAAGTCATTTTTGCTACCTACCCTGACTAGAACCAAATAAAACATTAGGGAGATTTGCCTAACCACTTGTTCGTCTAAAACCAATAATCTATAGATTGTTTTTCTGTTGTTGCCACTCAAACCTCTTGTCAAAGTCACCCAGACCTGAGCTCTGCTCTCCTGCCCTGCCAGACACAGGGTTGCTGAGCACATGCCAAAACCACAGACTCAGAAAATGAATTACTTTAGGAGTTTAGGAAAAACTTTACCTATCACCAGTAAGACCGAGGCTAGCACACTTGGTAAAGAAATACATTTATAAATATTTGAGCTGTTCTTTTTTTACTTTTCACTCCCACTCTTCTCTCATCCCCCCCCCACCCCCCACCCCCACCTCAGCATACTTTGCAAAGCACCTGTGCCAAGCAACTTCAAACAGAGCTGTGGCAAAAATTCACAACATGCAGGAGCCAAGAAAACATCTCTGTTCCAAGCTGCGTGAGCGCGTAGGCAGACTCAAGGTGTCATATTGGGCTGTCAAATAAAGTATGAGTGCACAATAGTGAATCAAAACCTTTTAAATGAATTGTTTTGTTTTCGCTCACTGCCTGGAATGTGCACCTGTGCTCCTTCTCAGCTCCAGATGATATACAACTTTGCCTTCCTATTTAATATTCAGCACATGAGACAGACATAAAAAATAAAAATAAAAAGGTGGAAAGCAAGAAGAGAAAACAGATCTATTTTTTTTAAAGTCAGTTCAGAAGGAAATCTTCAGAGTAAGGTCATGCACACAGGAGCCTGGAAAGACTGAGCAATTATCAGGGAAGGCTTGCATAATGAAAGGAAACAGTGGGTAGGAGAGGGGAACGCTGAAGATGGAGGGAAAGGAGCTGCGTGTCATGCACTGCCAATGGGAGCATGGTTGTCCATAGCATGCACAGGTACAAAGATGATTCTTTGAGTCTAATGGGAAAAGGGATCTGTCTGGTGTCTCTTGTGACTGTAATGCATTTCTCCCAGGGTGCAGCTGGAATATACTGTAGCTTTTGTTGTCCTGAGGCAGGTGAGTGTGCATTAAAAAAACATAAAACAGTCAGCTATCCCACAGGCATCCTGGTAACACAAGGTGCCATCATACAGCGTGAAAGCGATAAAAATTGGAGAGGGAGAGGGAAGGGTTTCTGCAAACACAGGTTCCCTCATAACTAGCAAATCCTTTTTCCCTCTTTTCTTTTGCTAACATGCAGTCTCAGGAATCAAACTGAACTGTCCTTCTGGCAGCAGCTCCTGCTAGATCTGAGCAGTGAACTTGCGCTGCCCTCACAGATAAAAGTTTAAAAAACTGAAATGGAAGCTGCTCCTAAGAGCACAAGATGTTAGAGCCAACCAAAGATGATGTTTGTTTTTCCTATTAGGATATCACTACAGTATTTTGCAGTGATGGCTTCATACCCCAAGGCCCTTGTACATTGGAGGGAGAGGTCCTAATTTTTTTTTTTTTACTGACTTCAGCAAAGCCTTTCTCTGAATAAAATGCAGTAAGAGGTTAGTAAACTATTTTCAGTATTGTTAGTATTTAGATGAAAGTAAAAACCCATAAAAGCCTTATGTAAGAAGTCTTTTTTCAGTTGCCTCTAACATCCCATGCTGAAGGCCCAAGTCTAACAGGGCAAGTGTAAGTAACAGCGACACACACAAGAAATCTGTCCAGGGACCAAGGGGAAAAAAAAAAGACTACAGTTACAGATCTTTGTTTTGATACACACTAAGATTCAAGTTAATTAGTCCTGGCATATCCTAGTCCTATATATCACACCAAATCTCCTTTACCAATGTGTTGGGTTTTTTTCTGGAACCCTGAATGAATACCCACCCTCATCTCTCTCAGCATCTTAGGACTTTCCATGTGCTCACATTTCATGGAAGGGACTGGGTGAAAGCCACCAAACTAGCTAAACTAACTTCAGAGAGCAAAGGAAATGTGACTGAGCATTAAAAGCAGGTAATGTTTTGGATGGTATAAAGGCACAAAGATTTAGAAGAGATGGAGTTATCAGTGTTCTTTTGGGAATGAACTGCACCTGAAGCTGTGCCCTTCAGCAATGTGCTGTGTTGAAATGGAAATTGCTAATTATAAAGCTGCTCCATGGGCTAATAAAACAGAAGTCACCAGCATCCTTATTGCATTCAGATGGTAAGTAGCTTGGTACCACACACTTGGTGATAGTTGACCTTTATGTTCTTGTCCACTGACAAAGGGAGTCTGTCATCAGGGGAGGGCACTCAGCCTTTGGAAAACTGCCTTTTATAGATACACGATGCTCTCCCCATAAAAAGCAGCATTAGAGCTAGCGGTGGCCCAAAAAAGATTACAGTACAGTAACAAAATATGGGGTCAGAGACGAGGGAGTGCATAGCAAGGATTTTCTCACTAACAAAATGAAAGCTTCGATATTTCAATTCAGAGAGCAGGGGCAAACAGAAGTACATCCTCTCTTTATCACTTCAGTAGGCAGAGGCATTATTAAGGTCACTGAGGTGTAAGGATGGGAAGCTGGAGGCCTGAAACTGTGCCTCTGTGTACTTAAAAACGTAGGCTTTTAAGGGACTATCGGCAGGTAGCAGCTGTTTTAAATTATGTATATAGAAAAAGGCAGAACTGAGAAGCAATTATTTAAAGAGAGACATAAGATGAACCCAAAACAGGAAAGCCCCTTCCACCTTGGAGCAATATGTGAAGATGCATCTCAAGTGCCCCTGAGTCTGTTCACACCATTACATGATAATTTGTAAGGGAATCTGGAAATAATTGCTTTGGCTTTTGTGGTGACTGAGCATCTGGTACTGTCCAGCTGAAATTGCCTCCTTACTTTCTTCTTTCTTGCTGTCTCTGGCAATGTGGTCCATTTTTTTCCATGCTTGCCCTATGATGCCTGTATTTTTGACTCTCACAGTATTAACAGGAACACACACAACACGATAAAAAAAAAAACCTTCAAATCCTGTTGAGAGGCCTTCATTAAAATTCTATTAATATCTGTTTGTCTCACACTGTGAATAAATTGTTAACACTTCTATGTTCTTCTAAACAAAGCCAAAAATAAAGCAGTATCTTCCTGAAAACTGCTTGACACATACAAGAACAGCCAAGTTCTTGATAGAGCATGCTACTTTTTCACTAAAGGGCCTGCTATTGAATATTCTGGCAGCTTAAGATGCTCATCTAAACAGTAAGTGCTGTGATAATAGATGCAATCGTTCACAATTTAATTGGGGATCTGCCTACGTGAGGCACAGATACTGAGAAAAGGCGGACACATGGGAATAACAAACGTTCTTCAAGCCCCTGACTTTCATGAGCTCCTGAGTATTTCCATAACCCTTGGAGTAAGATCATGAAGTTCTAGATAGGTTGAAAAAACACACAAATTTTATAAACTTCTGTGTGTTTAAAAGCTGCCTCCTTTCTCCACAGTCCCTCATAGGCAGCACAACTTCTTCCCCTGGGTTAGGGTAGAGCACGAAGGGAATCCAAGAGGAATTTTGTAGCAATGCTGCCGTGTGCCCTTACTATTTTGCAGGACCGGAAAACATTCACAAATCAAATACATAGTAGTTTCTTTGAAAAGGCTAATCTAAGCAGGAGAAATTGAATACTGACCAGGTGACTCAGAGGTCAGGAGTCTTCTGTTTTACATCAAATGTAAAGTCTATATGTAACTTTAAAGAGTCTTACTGCAGTTTTAGTGGTTCAAGAAACAACACATCTTTCCAATGCAAAAGTTCATGCAAAAATTTTATTATTCCAGAGAAGTGTTGCTGTGCTAGGCAAAATCAGAATTATTTGGCCTTAGCTAAGCAACACAGGGCTTCCTCTTATCCTTTTCCAACTTTTTAATATCTCCGGTGTCTCTTCATCTGCTATCCACACAGGAGCAACTCTCTTCCACATTTTTCCCCTTAAGACTCTTCTCTCCCATCTTTTCTCTTGCACCACAGAAGTTACTAGTTTATCATCTTCACTCTGTTCCAAGTGTCTGGTGCAGCGGTCTGGCAGATGAGATCAGCACTGCAAACTACAGTGCTAAATCCAAGAAACTTTTTGCCACAGGTCAACCTGAACCCTTCAAGGATACTTACTCTTGACCTTTACACTACCTTGAAGAATAGGTTCAGTGAAGTTCTTTCATGACATTGAGCTTTACAATTTAGATCACCAGTTGGACTTTGCTGCCAAGCCAGGGAAAATGTTACCTAACTGCTTGCTTGATTGTGCTGTTTTTGGCTAGGATGGTCAATTTTCTTCATAGTAGCTGGCATGGGACTGTATGTTAGATTTGTGCTGGAAACAGTGTTGATAACACAGGGAAGTTTTCATTACTGCTGAGTGGTGCTTACACAGAGTGAAGGCCTTTTCTACCTCTCACCCCACCCCACCAGAGGGTAGGCTGGGGGTGCACAAGAATTTGGGAGACACAGCTGGGACCGCTGACCCCAACTGACCATGGGGATATTCCATATCACATGACATCAAGCTCATCATATAAAGCTGGAGGAAGAAGAAGGAAGGGGGGGAGGAACTGTTGGAGTTAAGGATTTTCTCTTCCTAAGTAACTGTTCTGTGTGTTGAAGCTTCCTGGAGATGTCTGAAGACCTGCCTGCCGATGGGAAGTGGTGAATGAATTCCTTGGTTTGCTTTGCCTGCATGCATGGCTTTTGCTTCACCTGTTTAACTGTCTTTATCTTAACCCACAATTTTTCTCACTTTTACTACTCTTCTGATTCTTTGCCCCATCCACCTGCGGGGGGGAGTGAGCAAGCTGGTGTGTGGTGCTTAGTTGCCAGCTGAGGTTAAACCATGACACTGATTTACATTGACCCAAAACTTCAAATATAGGATTTCTTAGGAGCTTATGAATCAACTGATACAATGGAAGGACAGTAAAATATCTCACCATGCGTGGTTTGACTTAATACTGCCTTAGGTGAGACCTAAATTCCTATGAATGTTAGAAAGATGTAGAACCTCCCAAGAAATCAAGAGGCCTGTATCATGTTCTACTTATTTCCAGATGCTCTGCCTTTCATTCACAAAGATGACTCTATGCCATGTTTAGTACCAGCAGGACCATTTACCTGCTAAAACACACTTCTGCTAGTTCTCCTGGTGTATTGCCAGGCATTGCTTTGCACATGCAGACGTGTTACAAAAGTCTGCAGAGGACTTAGTGCCCTGGCCATCAACAGAGCATTTTGTCATTCACACAGATGGTCGAACTAGAGAGGAGTTGTGGTTTTTTCACCTTTTTTCAGTCCACAAAGTATTCCAAATTTCATTAGTACTTTTAGAGACAGTCAAATTTCTCACTGTAAATCTAAATACTGCACCTACTTCATCAGGTCTGGCAGGATTCACTGTAGACGTGTCCAGAGCATCCACACACCGTAATTTGGCCTTGGAGAACTTTTCTTCATCAACAAACATGCTGCGTCTTTTATTCGGTTTTCAGACATATATTGAAGAGGCATCCTGTTCCCAGGGTGTTTCCCAGGAAGGTTAACTTCCAGAGAAGCAAGAGTGGAATCATGCCTTAAATCCTCCAATGTGTTATATCCACAACAAAGTGAAAACAAAGCAAAATACAACAGAAATGGGAAACTAAATACATACCTGACACATTTAGCATCAAAGAGACTAGAAAAACCCTGGACTGAGATTTTTCTGATCCTGACAAGGATGTGGCAAGCTGCAAAGTAGGGGGAGGACAGGTATTTTGTCAGGTGGTGCTGCTCTCCAGTGAAGCAGCCCAAACACTCGCCCACACAACAGAAACATACCCCACATCTGCTTTGAACCGTGTTTACCTACATACGCAAGTGTCTACATAGCAGGGGCCAGACACCTGGCAGACTGGCCCTGACTGACAGCTGCAGAAACAACAGGCACATAATAACAGAAAATAGTGAAAGTGTCATTGCTCAGAGAGAAAGGCATTAACACTATTGCTAGGTACATCTCTGAAGGATGGAACAAATCAAACAATCCTCTCCATCTCATTAAACCTGAGCACAAAGAGAGAGATCCTGTGAATCACTCCAGGCACCTTCAGTGGCACCTGAGGCCACACAGCACTGTACAGAACTGAGCCAAAGAGCCAGGCACTGCAAGAAAGCTACTGATTAAGTTTCCTTGCTCATATAATGACTTAACTCTAGAGCCTTGTAAGACAAGCATTTCAGCACGTTATAGTCTCACACGTCTCCAGCAGGTCCAGCACATTCCCTCTCGTTATTCTTGCAAACACTAAAAATGGAACACAACCAATATCTTATACTCTACAGTTTGTTTATTCTTAATGTTTGTGATTCCCCTTATAAAGCTTGGAAATATCATTTTTTCCACAACAGATTTTGTCTTTTTCCACTTGGCCAATAATATATCTGCTGTCACATGGTGGGAGCCAAGACAGCTTTGTTTTGTTTGCTTCTTTGTTTTTGTGCTGGCATCCCTGATCTGCCTTTCATGCAGTTATCAGATGAACTGAGAACCATTAGCATGCCTAGTGCAGGACATTGGGAAGATGTGACCTCAACCTGCATTGCCTCTTCCCAGGAAAACGTGAGAATTTTCTCCTTTATCCTAACATCTTCCTTCCATTAGCAGACAGACTAAGAAGAGGGATTCATCTCACCTAACCTTGGTACCCACACATGCACCTTAGACTTCTTTTGTAGGCAATAGAAAGAAAAAGGCACTTGCATGTCATGCTCCATCTTCTCCTGTGACAATACGTACAGAACAGCCATGCTGCTAAAATGTGTTTCTCTTTCCATTCATCGCAGCAGCCAAGGCTGACTGCTTAGATGTACATGGCTATTTTGTACTCTCAGAGTTATGTGAGGTGAAGTCCAGCCGAGGCATCCCAATCCCATAAAAAACATAGACCACTAGAAGAAAAACAAGGGTACCCCTGTGAAGAAAGCAAGTATTTTCAGTCCGAGTCTTCTGAAACATTAGCAAGATGACAAATGGAGATGGAACCTTGTAAGCTTCACATTTCCACTCTATTTCCAACTCTAGGACTCAGCTGATGAAAGAACAAAAGTGGTTGAATTTGTGCAACTATATTCTTGGGTATTCACTGTCCCCTCTTACACAGCTATTTATACCATAAAAAGGTTCAAAAATTTAAAAAAAAAAATCATATTGAGACAGAAAGGTAGGATTTTGCACTTCTCTATTCTGGTGTAAAATATAAGACAGCAAGGAGCCAGGCTCTGGAGCTAAAATATCTGCAGTTCTCCAGAACAGGATCTAACCAGCACCCAGGATTTCCAGCGCCATGGAAGTGCCCTGACTTCCAGTAGCCCTCAGCCCCTTGGACACACTCTTGCAGTTGTCTCCTGCAAAATCAGCCTAGGAGAGGGTAGAGCAGAATTCTTTCTGTCCTTTTTCTTCTTTTTTTTTTTTTTTTTGGTGTTATTTCCATATCACTTTAGTCAATTTTCCTGTTTATTCACCTTGATTATATTCTGTTCAGTGCAGGAGGAATGACTCTGCGTTCCAATAACTCATGTAAATGCATAGTGCGCACTTTTATTTTTGGCGTGGACAGCTTACATCTCTGTAAAATAACAATGACTGCCGCACGCTGGAGGATGCTGGCGTTTCGTAGTAACTTGCTTCTGAGAAATAGATTCATTTCCAGTTTAGTGAATTGAAAGGATCAGGCCTCGTGGATGCAGTCCAAGGAGAGAGAAGGGGGTTGGTGACCTCATTTCGTTATCTTTCAGTGGAACCGCATCTATGCTGTTCCATAAAACAGCGCAAATGTAAACGAGGTGTGAACTGCTTTCACATCTTATTTAGGTAACAGATGAGGCATGAAATACATTTCACAGGCACCCGCACCAGAGCAGTACGCTAAGCCTTGTGAGAATGAAGAACTCCTTTTTTCACACACAAGCATCCCTCCTCACAGCACTGGATTAGCTCTGAAAGAAGGGAGAAATATCCTCAAGAAATGGCATGGTGGCTGGTTTCATTAGCTCTCAAAATAGTTTGGATAGTAATCAAAGATTCTGTGGTCCTCTGTCATTGAAAAGATTGATTTTTTTTTCTTTTCCCACAAAATGAGTCACCTCCAGATGGTACCAAACAACAAAAATAAATAAGTAAACATAAAGTCTCTGCTCTTAGCAATGAACTTCTGAGCCAGAAAGCAGACTCACTTCTCCTGAAGCACAGGGAACTAAACTGTCAAACAAAAAAAGTCCTCAGTCATTTTTCCAAAAATATAGGTTGCAAGGATGTCCTTGCTAATCACACAGTAAATGTAACAGAGGGAATTTTTAATTTCTAACACATGTACAGATAAGGTACAGGACACTTAGGTTAAATGTAGAGAAAAATAGCTATGACAGAAGTTGGAAAAATGAGAAAAAAAGCCTAAGTCTTCACAACAAAAAGTTAAAAGTAACAAGGTATTCTAAATTAGAGAGACTCTAGGATGAACTATACAACCCATGGAGAGATATTCAACCCCTTGGTATCAGGTGAGCATAGAAGGATATTTGCTGGCAGAGAGTCAGAGGAAAATCTAAAATGTATTTCGATGCCAGTGGCACAGTTGAAAAGTTCAGCAAAGGACACAGTCATGAGGAGAACTTCACATGCTAAGGGCAGCAGAAACGTAGACATCCAAGGGAAAGAAAAGCAAAGCAAACTAAAACTTCTTTCGCATCACAATGATAAAGGAGTTCAAAAAATGTTCTGACTTTTTATAAACCCCGCCAAAAGTCACTTCAGATGTCTTCAGCATTTATAGCTTGTATCACAGAAAAAGTTTGAATGTACGTGTTCATAATTTGAAGCACTTCTTTTTCAATTTTGTGTCAACTTGGGAAGCTACTAAAAAGACTAAAACAAATAGCATTTCACTGAATTAAGCACAGTTCTGTTCACTGAAATAGTACTTCTATAAACATAAGAAATTCATTTAGTATTTCTTATATTTTTTTTAATCACTAGAAGGTATATCTTAGAAAGCATCGCACATTGGCAGGGTCAAAGCCCTGTAGGAAGTGGACCTTTCTTTCCTGCTGTATAAACTTTGGCTTACAGTTTCTTACGGTGTGTCCTTTTTTAATTCAGGTAGGGCACAAGCCAGGAACACATACAAAATGTCTACTGATGAATAATGGCTTTACAATACTTGAAATAATAACTTGAAGAACAAATAATTTGGCCATTACTCAGGCAAAACCTCCACTAATTTGAGACTGAAAGAGAAATTTACTTGAATAAAACCTGCATGATCAGGTCATAAATTACTAAGAAATGAAAAAGAGAAGACTGAATAGAGAAACAAGTAAAGGACTCAGAGTTTTGAACAGTGCAGAAATGACCTGGAGGAACATTGCTAATGATTCAAATAAGTCATTGCAAACATTTTTCTTCTTGTGCATCTCCTTCCAAATTAGAGTGAATTTGAGTGCTCTTCTTAAATATAAACCCTCCCTCCTTTGCTCTGTTCAATCTAATTGGTAAATGTCAGCCCTCCCGGCCCACTGTCATTCCCTCAATTAAACAATTATGAATCTCTTGGCTGAGTCTCATTTTCAAGGCTGCAAGCAGCAGCCTTTTCTGTTCCCTGCATGCTAAGTTAACCTTGCTCCCACCTCCCTCCTCAACCCAAACAGACAGCTCCCAAATTTCTCATATTCCATCCCTTCCACTCCCTGCTAACTAGTTTCCTTCAAAACTTCTCCCTCCATCCTTTTCCTACACTTTCTTTAGGTTCTCTGCCTCACCCCTCTCTCTATCTTTCCCCACCTTTGTCTCAGACAGACCTGTTTTGCAGGCTCAGCCATGCCCCACAGCATCTGCATACAGCCCAGAATTGCCTACCCACGCCCACAGACTGTTGCCCACATGCTCCTGATTCATGCTGCACCCAGGAAGGTCCCTTCAAAGTAGGTCTGCAGCCAGTTAATCTCACTTTCAAGGGTCACTGTCATGACATGGCATGTCAGCAGTCCCCCAAGAGTCGCACTCAGAGAGTGGTGGTCAATGACTCAGTGTCTGAGACCAGTAACGAGGGGTATTCCTCAGGGGTCAGTGTAGGGACTGGTCCTGTTTAACATCTTTGTCAGTGACACGAACGATGGGATCGAGTGCACCCTCAGTGAGTTTGCTGATGACACCAAGCTGCGTGGTGCAGTGACACGCTGGCGGGAAGGGATGCCATCCAGAGGGACCTGGACAGACAGGAGAGGTGGGCCTGTGCCAACCTCATGGAGTTCAGCAAGGCCGCATGCAAGGTCCCGCACCTGGGTCGGGGCAATGCCAAGCACCAGTACAGGCTGGGTGGAGAATAAACTGAGAGCAGCCGTGAGAAAAAGGACCTGGGGGTGCTGGGGGATGAAAAGCTGGACATGAGCTGACAGTGTGCGCTGGCAGCCCAGAAAGCCAACCGTATCCTGGGCTGTATCAGGAGAAGTGTGGCCAGCAAGTCGAGAGAGGGGATTCTCCCCCTCTACTCTGCTCTTGTGAGACCCCACCTGGAGTGCTGTGTCCAGTTCTGGGGCTCTCAACATAAGAAGGATGTTGACTGTTTGGAATCAGTGTAGAGGAGGCCATGAAAATGCTCAGAGGGCTGGAGCACCTCTGCTATGCAGAAAAGCTGAGAGAATTAGGCTTGTTCAGCCTGGAGAAGAGAAGGCTCTGTGCAGACCTTATCGCAGCCTTCCAGTACCTGAAGGGGCCTACAAGGAAGCTGAGGGGGACTTTTTACAAGGGCCTGTAGTGACAGAACAAGGGGTAATGGGTTTAAATTTAAAGCAGGGAGATTTAGATTAGGTACCAGGAAGAAATTCTTCACAGAGAAGTTGGTGAGGCACCGGAACAGGTTGCCCAGAGAAGCTGTGGATGTCCCATCCCTGACTGTCTTCCAGGCCAGGCTGGATGATGCTTTGAGCAACCTGGTCTAGTGGAGGGTGTCCCTGCCCATGGCAGGGGGTTGGAACTGGATGGTCTTTAAGGTCCCTTCCAACTCAAACCATTCTATGATCTTTGCACAGAAATGGATTCACAGGAACATAGCCCTTCTCTGCCCTTTACACTTGTTTTTCTATTGATCCAGTTAGTGTTTCACTCACCTTAGCAGATGAGCATCCAGTGGACATTAGGGACACTGGGCTTTATATTATTGCTTCAAACCACACGATAGAAACGTCAATGTTTGTATCTCTGCCTCTCCTGTTCCTGTAAATTAGTTCATCTGTCTAGATAAATGGCAGCCATCCACAGTTCCTCACAGAAGCATCACTGCCTCAAAAATAAAAGGTACAGTAAATTAGTTATTTGGAGCTAACCATTGTCTCAATTCGCCATTTGACTGACTCTGAGCCTACTGCCCATTAAACTTACTTGTTAAGAAGCTGGGGAAACCAGAGAGTCCTTTAAGTCTCTGTGGAGTTCTCGAGGCACTTCAAAATGTCATCTCCCTCAACCCTTTTTTTTCTTTTGTCACTTTTGCTACCAGCATTGCTTTTTTTTCGGTTGCATCTTCTACAAAGTCGTTGGCTGGGAAGCGCCAATTGGCTCACCTTTTGGCAGAAGAAATTAAGCCAAAATCACAGAGTCTATCTGAATGGTCAGCAGCAGCCCAGACATGAGCACTGCAAAAGCAAACATCAGCTTACAAATTCAAGAAAATAACCACTGAAAAATGCACAAAAGAGGTATATTCTAGATTAGACAGAACCAAAGAGAATATGATGGAGATCCCCTGAGACTCACCCCAAGTTTTCTGTCACCTCATTTGCAGTGTTTTGGAGGAGGAACTAATGAGAGTTGCAGTGAAGCAGCTGACAACAGTCCATCTATCACGCTCCTCCCAGCAATACCTGATACACTTCTCCCTTACTATGGCCTGCACATATTGCTGACCTCATGAATGTGCCAATATTGCTTCGGGAATCCAACAAGGATCACAACTATATCACAGTCCCTTCTCTCTTGCTTCAGTGATTGAACAGGTCCTGCTGCAATTCTCAGTATATCCAAACCCTGAGCAGTTAGGCTTGTGTTTTAATCTGATGCAGGGATGTCAGAATGTTATCTCATTGCCAATGGAATGTGGGGCTGAATGGCTTTTAACTTGATATTCAAAGCCATTCAAAGCTTTATATATACATTTTTAAATGGCCTAAAAATTATGGTTATTAACATATAAGGCTGCAGAATTAATGCCTGAGGACTACATTATTGTCACAACTTCATGCATTGGCAAGATAGATCACCTTTTGTGGAACACTTAACAAACAAATATCATTGCAAAACACAACCACTTATACTCTATTACAGCAAGAGCAAAGATGCTGTGATAATGCCTTGTTATTTGTATTTGATCTAATGCACAGCATACACAATCATCCTATCTAATAAATCTATTGGTGCAGTAGAGTGCAAGTTTTTCAATGAACCATTACTTACCTGCTGCTTTTTGATCATTCGAGGTGTGTATTGTGTAAGGTCCTGATTCAGGGAGTCAATGAGCTTCAACGGCACTCAGCATACCTCAAAGTAATGTGATCTTAGCAGGTGCCCCTGTTCTGCATTTCAGTCAACCAGAGACAACTTTATTCATAACAAAGAGGACAGCTGAGAAACAAGGTATTATAGTTCCACAAATGTCTTCCCAGAAAGCCTGATTTGCCTTGTAAAATATTATCTGTGAATGCTGGTCAGGAATCCTGGCATTGGATAGGTGGCTGATTATCTCGGTATTAAAAATAAAATTAACAAACAATCAAAAAAGGCAGATCCTTTTTATTCCAAAGCCTAGGCAGCTTTTAATTCTTTAATTCATGATCAAACACAAAACTTAAACGAGAAATGCTCAGGTAAATCTCATTTAATGATCTGTCCATGATATATAATTTTTGGGTTTGTCTTTCATCCCTTCTTCCTACCCTGCATACCTTTTTTTAATTTCGCTACTTTTCTCCCCTGAAACTCTGAGGTCTTGTTTTACCTTTAAAACTAATTAAACTCTTTAATCATCAAGCTGTTAATTCAAATATTTCTTTTTCACCGGAGTGGAGAAGGAAGATTTTCTTCACTTTCCTGTAAGGGGATTTGCAACAAACATTCACTAATCAAGATAAATGGAAGAGAAATCTCAAACTGCCTGAGGCCAAGCGTTTCATACTTAGGTGCTTAATGACAAGCACATAAATCCATATATAAGTAACCAAATAAACAACCCAATTAAAAAAAAAACTACAGAACTTCCAGCAATTCCCATTGATTTTCCTAGTCACTTTGTTTTCTCTATTGCTAGTGAAAAAATGAGTACTTTACAGTGCCTATCTCTAGATAGTCACATTTGAAAATATTCACTTTAGGAACACTATTCTGTGAAACCTCTGCCCCAGTATAAAAAATAAAAAATATCAAAATTGCGCTTTGGGTTGACAACTGTAAATTATGGGATTAAGAACATAAGTTCTTATGTCTCGTATAATGTCAAGCATACTGATACATGGTGCCACTGAGTTAAGCATGTTGATCAGAGGGACTTCAGGTAAGTAGCAAATAAAATTGTTCCTAAGGACTGGTAAGTCAAGGCACCTGCAAAGTCTAAGATAGCCACTGCATGATTTCACATTTTCTTTTGTAGCACATAGCAAGAAAATGGTTACGATACTAAAACTCCTAATTTGGTGTCAGGCTAGGGAGTTCTCAGAATGAGTTATTAATAGGCCTGACCCTATAATCCCTATTCAACTGATCCCACATGAGCAAAATTTTTAAATTCAGGCTCCCTGGATTTTTGCAGGCAGAAGTTTTGCATTGTTTCAAATGCTAAACTCCAAGGAAAACAAAATGTGGGAATGGGTCAGGGAGTATGGTGAGATCTAGAAAGTATAAAGAGCGATGGTTTGCATGCACCCATATCCATGCCCCTGTCTATCCGAAATCAAGCTCACTGATACCACAGCAAAGTTTCCAGCGATTTTCATAATGTAGGAACAGACCATGTTAGGAAAGCACTGGAAAGAATTCATACCTTCAGAGCTTAAAAAAAAAACACCTACACCTCAAAAAAAAAAAAAAAACCACCAGAAAAGAAAATAAAAACACACAGAAGAACAACCAGTTGCCAAGTGGTTTGGCTACTGCTAGACTAACAGGACTTTCATTTTTCCTTCAGGCATTTCCCAAGAGGCTACATAATCTTCCAGCTTAAACCTCTGTGCAACTGTGGCAATATTGACACACAGCAAAAGTACCGATACCTGACCGATCATTGTGGGACTGCAAATACAGGATGCTGTTTACTCAGGAGTGTCATTAGCCACAGGGTCTTTGAGCTCCAGTTGTTACAGAACAGTCATCATCAGAATCTCGTACAAAAATCACGAGAAGGCAGCAAATACGACGAGGCAGTCTTCTCAGCTTTTCTTATGCAACTGCCTCTCAGGACTAATTAGAGTTGCTTTTGTAAATCACAGGCTATAAATTCCTTCAGATGCTTTTGGAAACAGTGTGATCTCCTCGGCAATATTCTGCTTTGTGCTGATACAGCAAGTCAGCTAAACTTCCCAAAGCATGTAACAATCTGTCTGATTAACAGAGAGAGGAAAGCCGAGCGTGGTAACTGAATAATGGCAACCGGTTTGTTAATTTGCTGTTTCCCTTCTTCACTCACTTAAGGTTAATTGTACATCCTGCAGAAGTCTACACTCCATTCTCCTGCCAGACTTTTTCTAATTAGCTTAATAACGCCACCTTATTTAATGACTGACCACAGCTAAGAGCTGGAACTAACTACGCCTGTATTGCAAAAAGAGCAACTCAAAGCATAAGAAGGGATACTGAACTGCAGGTGAAGATTGGATACCGAAATGCAGATATTCTCTTGCAGGTAGTCCCACCTGCAATATTTTTCCTGTTGGGCAGATAGGACCCACCGTCAAGCACACCGTGTGTGGACCAGAGCACTATGCAGATGTCACCCGGCCATAGATTTAGCAGGACCCAACGTCCTTACGGTTACCCCTATGAGGGTTGGCAGACCAACAGTAGGTGTGCAAGGCAAATTTGGCGCGTAAGTCTAACATTTCAGCCTTCTTCTGGCGTGTCTCCTACCTCTAAGTTAGAGACGCAATACAGAGAAGGGGTAGTGGATAAGCAGACCACCAACAGCAAAGGTTTTGTGCTGAGCCTGACAGTGGGGAAAGGGAAGAGGAAGCTAGTTGCAGGAAAACTGGGACAGGGCAGAGAGAGGGCAGCAGCAACAGAAAGGCGAGGAGCAGAGCTATCCATGGCAATCCATGCGGCAGCCAAAATCCAGCTGTAGAATGAAGGAGTACGATCAGAAAGAAAATAAGCAGATCTAGACTAGATGCAGTGGAAAAGGCTGAGTGACCTGAGAATCTGCACAAACAGTATCATAGCAAGATTTTTTCATGGAGGGGAGTGTATTATTTAAAAGAGGTGAGATTTGAAGAAAGAAACAATACCTTTTATTAGACAAGACTGATACCACTGCAAATAAACAAGCAAGATCTCATATATGTACGTGCAGCTTCTCATTTTTTTTCCAGTTATACCAGTTGACCTAATAAAAGATATTGTCATTCCTTCCAAACCATCTCTCTCACACATCCTGAGAGAATCACAAGCACAGTAACTTTTTATTATCACGCAGATTTTTAAAATATTATGTTTAGACTTTTCTGTAAAAATATCTGGAATATGTAGAGAGTTGATAGATATTAAAGTTGTGTTCTTATGCTAACACTCTCCTTGCTAAATATTATAGAAAAAAAGAACTAATGACACTGAGACTACCTTTTTTAATCAACCCCTTTGGTTGTAAAGGCTTTCTGTTTTGTCTAAAAAATAAAAAGAAAATATTGAGTAAGAAGTAGTAATATAAATGGATAATGAAAGCAAATTATTATAAAAATATTTCCCTCTTCACTGCTACAATAAAACCAAATTGTGTTATGCTAACAATGCCAAATTGTCAAATACAGAACTACTATTTGGTTTAACATACCATTGCACCCTGCATATTCAAAATATCCCGAAGTGTCTCGTAATAGTAAAAACACAACCTTATTACCATATGTGTCTGGTTTCATTACCATCCAAGCACTAAATTGAACAATTAACCATCTAATATATTTGTCAAAGCTTTCTGGGTTTTCTTCTTCCCTCAGCTGTACACAGGGTTGTAATCCTGAAATTTTTATTTTGTTTTGGGTTAGACCATAATTTGGGGTATTGAAGTGCAAGAATTGATCCAAAACCACATCAGCAACTCAGCGTTTATCCTCTGAGGCTGCACCAGAGACCGCATATAGCTACCCCATACTGGAGTCTGTAAGACTCTGGAGTCTATAAGACTTTAGTAGCTATAAATGAAGCACTGAATAAGTTTGCTTTGTTTAAAGGAAGAACTATAACTTCTGTGCCTTTGAAATATATATTTAAAGAAAGGCTTTCAGAAGACACCTACTGGCATGTAAAGACCAAAATCTTCAGCCACATTTGCAGATGAGTTTGCCATGAGGACGTCTATCAATTCTAAAAAAAAAACCCCGTCTCTTCCATTTCATTCCTTTAAGTAGGAAAGAGCCTTTTACAAATCTGACCCTCCAGTACACTAAAATAATACTTGAAGTAAAACAATAAAGAATTCATCTGTAACATATACAGTATCTAACCAAGTTTTATCTGGATTATTTAAACCCCATCTCATTCTGTGCAAAATGGACTTCAGAAATCTCCCAAATAAAGGCTCTCAAGCTTGTCTCATTTTTGATGCAGCTAACTTTTTTTAGCTGCCTGACCACAGTCCTTGCCAGTGTTCTCCTCGTTCAAATCTGGGCATGAAATGGATTTTTTTTTTTTTTTTCCAGTCATCAAACCAAACTCCTGGGCAAAGAAAGAAAGAAAGAAATAGTTTGAGTCACACTGAATTTTTTAGAAGGAAGTTTTTAGAATGGTAAACTATAATCCACCTAATGAAGTTAACTCCTAAGACACCGAAATTCACATTCACCCCTTTAATTCCTGTTCTGTGCCTACATCTACAACATATTCTCCTATGCTGCTTACCTTTTGAGTTCTGTTCGCACCTGCAGTATGAATTTTTCAACTGCCTGTTGTGTCACATCGCATTCAGTACTTTTGTGGATCACCAGCACCTCCCTGATAAAAATGTAGAGGCTAATACAAGTATGCTAACTTTCCTCTCCCACATAGCTGCCTGTAGTACTCAGGAAGTTATTTCCAGCTGCTGGTACCTTCCATCAGTAATGTCTTTTTCAGGTATCATTTCATCTTCATTTCAACATACTGAGGTCTTGGCAACACAGACTGCAGATGCTTGATCACATTCAGCTATGGATCTTTTATTATACTGGGTTATTTTGGCAAGATGCTCTGCTGCTTTTCTTGCCAGCAGCTTGCATATGCTACTAGCCTGTAAATGGCTTCCTTCCACAGCAGTAGCATCTACTCACCTTTCTCTGATCCAGTGCTGCTGCTTATCAGTACCGACAGGATTATACTGAAGCTGGGCCACAATGCAGATGAAATCCATCTGATTTAATGCCCTATGTAATGGCTGTTTGCCCCTTGTTCAGCCAATAACTCCATGAAGACACTTTGGACCTGCCAGAAATGTGAAGTTCTCTAAATGTGTTGAAGACCTCTTCCATGGACCTCACTGTGCCACCTAAGACATACAGGTCAGCCAGTCAGGACACCTGTAGCTCAGGTGGAATCTTCAAGTTATTCCATGACTGCCCACCAGCACTCCCTTTTCTTGCCAAATGCAATGAAAGAGACATTCTAGGGAGACTTCTGTGGCCAATTTACCAACTCAACATTAGCTACCTGCTGGCACTGCAACAGTAGATAATCTACTTCTGAAGTGGATTTCAGTAAAAACCTCCATGCAGCAGTTCATGCTTCAGTCCATACCAAGAAATAACACAATCCTAAGCTTTCTTTCCTCCCATACTATAAACATCATCCAAGTTTTTACCAGAGCACAAATTGGCATCTAAACAACTCTTATATGAGAGTTCTGCTGCTCTGCTGCTTTTTAATTCCTGGGATAGTAGTAGCCACAGTCCATAAAACTGTCCTGTCTCCCACTTTATGGACTCTTGGATGGTGGCCAAGCCTTACTCATTCCATCATTTTCCCTAGCACTCACATTCAAGAGCAAGACATCTGCATTCTCAGACTGCCTGTCTCTGTCTTGCTACCATTAAACTTCTATCTTAAGCCACTGTATTTGTTTTCCAGTACTTGCTTGCCTTGTTTGATCCTTTTTTCTGGACAGTTGAGCTCCTCTTGTTATTTGCCTGCCTTTCTCTAGGGCTAAATATGTTTTTCAACAATCTCTTTTGTAAACTGATGTCAGTGGTCATACAAATGATTTTCCTTGGCTTTAATTAGTTAATCTATTATGTTTCCAGAGTTACATAAGGAGGGCAGAGATCTCAGCTCGGTGACGTACACACCTATTCATGCTGGGAACATGGGATGAGGCAGGCAAGTCCGAGCCATCAGGGACAGCACTCTAAATTTTAGACAACATGTCGAATAATGGCTATCATAAACCTATCAACTTCTTCTTAAAACCTTGCAGAAGGGATTTTCCCTATTGCCCTGATGGTTGAAAAGTTTTTTCTAATTCCTATATTTTGCTTATTAACAGCCACCTTGGGTTTTTGTTCATTTGCAATCATTGTTCTTTGTCTCAATGTGTTTTTTATCCCTCTGTAGTGTTTACTCTCCTGATGTGTGTGTAGACAGCAATCATCCCTGCTCAGCCTTAATACTGCTAATCTAAAGAGAGTATGTCCCTTTAATCTTTATTTATAAGATAAGGTCCTCCATTCTCTCAGCTACTCTAGTAGCCATTCTCTGTATCTTTTCCAATTTGAATTTATCTTTCTTGTGTACGGCTGATCAGAAGAGCACACATACTTCCACATCACTTGCAAAGAAGCATTAATGCTTCTCCTTTTTTACTGGAAATTTCTCCCGCAGCACAATCCAGTAGCATCCTCTACACAGGGGCCTTGATATCTCACTGCCATTCTGCAGGGAACAGCACACTTGGATCCTTGTTCTCCTTGGTCAAAGGGGGTTTCTACTTCTTGGTTTCTAATATGAAGCTTGTTAAGGTCTTGTTATCTGGGATCACTCGTGCTGAATGAGTCCTATCATCTCTTCTCTTTCTCTGTTTCTCAGTATTATTCTAGGCAAGTCTCAACTTGGTTCTCATCTTTTTCACCAGCAGTGCCATGAAAACAGTATTCCAGCTTCCCTTGCCAGATGGTTTGCTGCTGTTTCGGTTATCTGCTAAGCGTGTTCTCACTAGACTGACCACTGTCCATGGGCTTCTCTTTCAGACCTTTAGCAGTGTCCCACTGCAAAAAGATCAAGTCTTAGCTGGCTTTTCCAAATTCTTCATACTTTCATCTGTGACCTGCCCCCCTCCAGATCCCCTGCTCACAGCTACAGAAGAAGGCAACGGACCTGGCTGACAAAGGGACACACACCAACATGGAACAACTCACCCAGAGTGTTCTGATGCATATATAAGGGCACTTCTGCTTTCTCAAGCCTCTGCCTGTGCTTTAGGAGACCAGGGGAAGTTCCTTTACCATAACCGTTGTCTGCAGCAGACTCTCCCCAGCACACTCCAGCACTGGAGGGCAGGATTTTTCCCCCATATTTTTGCTCATGCTGCCTTCAACAACTTCCACACCAATTATTATGGCATACATCAAAAAGGTTTTAATCTGAAGTTCTGACAGATTTCTGCAGAAAGGTTGGATTTTATTAATTGAATAGACACAGGGAAGACCAACTCCAGTTTTAAAAAACTGAGTGGCCTAAATGAAGTTATTTTTCCCCCACTTTAGCCTTAAAACCAAAATAGTGTTATTTGCTTAATAGCTTACCCTAGCTTTTTTTCTGTCACAAGCAGCAGCACTTTAAGCAGAGAGTCCACAGCCCACACTGTAATAATTTACTTCAGGATAACAGATGGAAGTGGAGAGAAGATCAAGGCTGAGTTGTATGCTTTGGCTTTTTGTGTGCCTTCAACTACGCTTTTTTTTTTCACTTTTGACAATGCAATGCTACGACTATTGGTATTTTTTCTGGCAGGAAAGTATAAAGTTAAAAAGGTAACAAAGTGCTTAGCAAACAGATTGCCTATAAACTAAATTGTTCTACACTGCACTTTCTTATTTGAGTGAGAGGGTCAAATTCTGAGTTACATTTAAGGACTTCAGAGAGCAATCTGCAAGGAAAACGGGGAATATTTTACACAATTTTGCCCATGCCTCTGGTATAAAAAGTGTCTCAGTTAGTCCTCTAACATAGAGTTGTTTGAAGACTGCTCTGCTTCCATCAGCTGCCAGCAGCTCAGAGGAGCCACAGTACAGAGAGGGACAGCAGAGGCACGGTGGGTTCCCAGCCATGCCAGCAGGTAAATAATGCAGTTCATCCTGTGATGATCCCAGCCAGTATTCTCCCCTGGCTTTTCATAAGGACCATACGTAAAAGAAAATAGGCATTTTTCTACAGAAATACTAAACCAAATTTCTTCCTCTATTTTTGCTTCATTGCTAGATTAGTTGTAGAGATGAAGAAAGGTTTGTGTGTGCATCATATTGGATGTTTCCCAAACATATGTCCAAACTGTGAATGGTTTTAGTCTATATAAACCTGGTGTGCATCTGTGAGGGTATGTCTATGTTATCTCGCCCTCTTTTCTAAAAAAGAAAGAGGAAGACTAGCATAAGAACATGCTAGTTCCTGGACTGAAAAGGTGTACTTTGTTGTTATAGTAACTTGACTTTTGCAAAGCTCTCTGTGACAAAATAGTGGTCTTTTGCATTAGCAGAGACTCTTTTGAGAAAAGATGTAAAATTATATGTGCAAGATATATAATTTGAGAAGTTAAAAAAAAAAATCTTCCCTTTGTCTTTCTTATCAAATTAAGGCAGAAGACACTTTCTGAGTCAGTGACAAAAGCAACAAAGCACATTAGCCTAAAACCCTTTTTAAGCTCCCCATAGACGCAGAGGGAGGAGAGAATGCTGCTGGCTTCTCAGCAGCAGCAGTAGTTGAGCTGTTGGGGGTGTTACAGTCTCACACACATTCCGACTCGATATTCTACGAAGTTCACCATCATGTTGCCTTTTTCTTGATAGACAGGGCAGTTAGGGGAGGATTAAACATTTTATCAAAAAGATTAATAACAAGGTCTCTTTGGTTGACCTTCTAATGTCCTTTCTGAGGGATCACACGTTTCTTTCCCCACTCCATAATTTCGTCCTGAAAAAAGGAGATTTAATACACCTAGGGAGACATAAGCATGTGTGAAAGTCTAGTCAACTGCTAACAAAGTGTCTTGATGCAGACATTAATTTGTACAGTGTACTTGCTTTTTTCGAAGATCAGAGTTTCACACGTCCTGCTTATTTTTATTTGACCTTTGATGGTTAATTCAACATGTATACTTGTTTCATTTCATGATCCTATCCAATCTGCACAAAGTGCTCTGTTGGAGCATCTGTAATTAGCCATCTTTTCATTGCTCTATTCCTATAGATTGTTGGTAATGAGATACATAATGTTTTGCTAATGTGCTAGAAATTTTATGGGCTTTTTTAACTGTCAATTTGATTTGCTGTTACTGTATGTTCTTTTGGTAAATTGATCCATTCTCTGTCTCTCAACACCCAAGAAATTAAACCTTACAAAGAAGCATCCTTCTCATCCACATCTAGCTGATATATAAAATTTATATATAGCATCACCAGAGAATAAATATGCACAAACACTCACATAGCATATGTCTAATAAACTGTTTCCTCTCAGTATGCTTCCCTGATGACATATTTAGGTGTTAAATTCAAGTAAAATTCCATAGGCCAAACATTATCCTCCAATTCAGATTTGCATATTTACAGTCAATGGAGTGGGCAGTCAATGCCCAATCTCCCACCTTATCCGTACAAAACATGTTCTGTTTCTGGGACACTCCGAAGTCTGTTTTGCAGCCAGTCACATGTATACAAACCAACAGAAAATGAAAGTGAATTTGCCTGTAGTGGCTAATGCAGATTTCTCTCACATAAGCTGCAGGAGCAAAAATCTCGAGTCAGGCGGGAGAAAGAACTCTATGTTGAACTGCTCGGTAGACATGATGTGGTGGGACCAGAACTTCACTGTATGTTGAGCCTGGAATAAAAACCCCGATGGAGAATTGTGGACAGTAATGACATATTTTCTACAGCCTGATCATAACTAGGGACAATTGTCCTTTTTTTCACAGCTTAGCAAGAATCTTTCCTGAAACATGACTTCCCTAAGCCTTTCAAGAAGACATGGGTATCACCGTTACTGCAGCTACATCATAATTAAAGAATCTCCACAACAATCCTTAAGATCACAGTATTAGGATCAAATTACAATCCTCTCACCAGTGTAATGAGCACTTATGCAAATAAAAGGCCAATTTATTTCTTTCAAACTTTCTCTAGCAAAAGTCTTTTCCTTCCACAAATCTATCTCCTCACAAAAGCCAGACAGGTACAAAAATCTCTAGCAACATGACTTGACCAAGACGCTATAGAGGGCCTAAGGCAACACTAGGAGTAAGAAATGTGTCCTCCTGATTCACAGGCTCGTGCTTGTGTCCACAGATTGTGTAAGTAAATATAATTTGCATGTGCTTGGAAAGAAATATTAGTTTATGCAGAAAGTTACTGTGACCTTCTGAAAGATGTCATAATTTGTGGCAAGGACAGTAAAGGGGCTTAATGAAAGAGTCTGTAAATAAACCTTCATTCTTCTGAAATAATGACTAAACAATCAGAAGATTGATTTTATAGTTTAATGTTTAAACAAAATGACTCATGCTAAAAAAATAAATTCTTTGTCTAATTCTTAATCAGCTCAAAGCAAGTTGAACCACACTGTATAAGCTTTCCTGCATCAAACTCCTCTACATTTGCGTCACAAATGCTCTAGCCTTACTCAAGATTAAAACAGGTATTGTATCATGATCAAAGATTGCATATCTACAGTATGTGCTGTATCTATGGTCTCCAAGGAGTGAAAGCTTTGCTTCAGCTTAACCACCTGTAAGATGGTCATAATGATACTGATTTATTCCTATCTCTCAAGGGGCGAGGATTAGCTGCTCAGAGATACTAAATGCTAGACTGTTTCCCTACAAGCGATCCAGCAGTAAGTTTGCAAATACATGTTTTGCTTTAGAGAAATTCATGTTTAACTATCATTTTGCCAGGAGAAATTCTTTTCAAGAGAACTGGGTGAAATTTCTCTCTCTCTTTCTGCTCTCAATATTATAAACTTTTACAGGTTAATTTAAATTACAGTTCTAGAGGACCAGTATGGATTAATGGTTCATACATTCCTTCTGCTGGCAGTGAGAATTTACACATAGATTATACATGCATGTAACCATGTATCAAGTCAGAGGATCTTGTGAAGGTGCTTGGCTATTCTGTTAATTCATCATGATAGATAAACAACATGTTTCTTGTTATACTGCTCAGAAAATAGATAACTGTCATGGTTTAATCCCAGACAGCAACTGAGCACCACACAGCTGCTCACTCACCTCCCCCCTCCTCCACTGGAGGAGGAGAATTGAAGAAAAAGATGAGGAAGCTCATGGATTGAGATAAACACAAATTAATAATTGAATATAAATGAATAAAATAGTGATACTAATAGTACTAACAATACCAGTAATAATACCAATACTAATAATATGCACTACCTACTAATAATATGTGATAAAAATAATAGTACCACTACTACTAACAACATATAATGAAAATACTGGCAAAAAAAAAATATTATACAATTCATCACCACCCACTAACCAATACCCAGCCAGGTCACAAGTAGCGAGCACTACAGCCAGAGAGAGAGAGAGAGAGAGAGAGAAATCACACCAGAGTCAGAGCACGCCCCAACAACAGAAAACAAGAAAACCAACACAGCCCATGGCTCACCCCCAACTTATATACCGAGCATGACATTTAATGGAATGAAATACTCCTTTGGTCAGTTTGGGCCAGCTGTCCTGGCAGTGACCCCTCCCAGCTTTTCATAATGAAAAGGTTAGGAACGCAGACACAGCACCAGAAACAAAGTCCTTAGCTTGGTACAAACACTCATCAACAACTGAAAACAGCAGTGTTATCAATACTCTTCTCAGCACAAATACAAAACACAGCCTCATACCAGCCACTGCGAAGAAAATTAACTCTGTCCCAACTAAAACCAGCACAACACCACAGAAAGGCAAGAAAGGAAGGCAGGAACTGTGAGGAGGGAACAAAAGAAACACCATAGATCCTGAAGGAACAGGCATTAATCATCACAAATCACAAATATATTTAGAGACCTGGGTTTATGTTTGTAATCACCAGCCCACCATACAAATTTACTACTTAAGTTACAAAAATAAGCCAAAACTCAGAGTCTGGAGATAGGAATTTAAGTAATGCCCATTGTTTCTGTTTTGTTTTAAAATATTTCAGCTGATCTGGTTTTACTTTTTATGTATGTCACGCAACTGTCTTTTGTTTCTCCTCATGCTTATCTTTCCGGTCTGTTAACCTGTTCTTTATGCTCTCCAGTCTCTGCTTTAGATTTTACTCAGTTCCTTTTCTTGTATTCTCTTCTGTCACCCTGCACCTATGCTATTTTTCCCATACAGTTTCCAAAATGCAATGCACATCTTCATCCTAGGGTTGTGTTTGAAAGGGGGCAAACTAAGTTGCTCATCTGTGCTACAGCCTTGAGATCTTTGAGACAGATGAGGGCAGTGTTTCAGAAAACAGCATAGCTTCAGTTCAATCATACCACCCTTTTGGCTAGACTACATAAATATCTCCATCTCTAAGAAGAGATTATGCTTCTCTTTCAGGTCTGAATATACTCCTCATGTTGTTTGTCACTCTGAGGAAGCATTAGTGCTGGTTTGCATCAATTCAGGAGGATAATCTGTGCCCCTCTCTGACATCTGGAACACCCGCTCCTGCCATGCAATGCTCTCACTTGTCTGGTGTAGCTGTCTGCTGTTTGCGGAGGAGGAACCTGCGCTACCTCCCATCTCTACCACAGACTCTTTAGCTGAGCTTAAGACCTGAATGTTTTCCTTCCTTAATCTGATCCCACTCCTTCTCCAAAATGCTGTGTCTTTTGGATTTAAGCACATTGGCTGTGTTACGGTTCCAGTCTAGTTTGTGTGTGACAGAAAATCTGCTTTCATGATTTGCTCAGTTCTCCCGTTGTTTTCCTCTGGGCTGTAAATAAGCAGCGCAAACGGTACATCTTTCTGACCTGTTTCTCCCTGTCCCATGCCAGAGGCAGGGGAAAAAGGGTGGGAGGGAGTAAAGAGAATCCATCCACAAGGTAGGACAGGACAAGTGAGAAACCAGACATAGAGGATGGCACATTTTTGTGCAGCTGGTGTCTTCAGGAACTAGATAAGGACAAATGTTTTCTTTTGTCAACCCTTGCAAATGTGATTTCACTGTCAGAAGCGAGCTGTTCTCTTTGGCACATTAAGAACTGAAAAACAGGAGAAACACCAGCGGAGTGTGAAGAGGTGAGGATAGAAAACAAATGCATTTGTGTAGCTGTATGCTGAACAGCAGTGACTGGCAGAGAGATACTTGACAAACTGAGGCATCTTCAATTACGTGGTCTGGGAACACGCAGTTTTTCTTGGGGTCCTGATGGTATTATACCTATCGAAGGTAGGGGGTAGGTACACAGCTCTTCTGATACTAGAGCATACATCTCCTTAAAGGAATTTTCCTTTGGCAAATTTTGGGAATGTTCTGTTTAACACCTAAGAAAATAATCAGTAAGACCTGGCCATCAGAAACAACAATGACCAAGTCATTGTCCAAGAGGAAGAGATATCTCCTGCTTAGCTGAAAGACACCAAACCTTTTTGTTTGTATGTGCAAGATCAGCAAGCATTAAGCCAGTTCATCTAGTATTAAGCACTAGAGGCTCAAGTGTTTTGCAGAGTGGCTCTAATTTTTGTTTACGCTGATAGCCAAGAGGCGATGAGCTGAAAAATCAATGTGTATCACGTCAGTTGTCACTGTATGCCATAACACAGGTGTTATGCAAGATTAGTTTCAGACAATAATTCTGTAAACTTTCCCTCTAGAAGTTTAGGGCACTTCATGGGGAGTTACCATTGAAGTTAGGGTAACCGTAGAAGTTGAGGAGTAAAAGAGAGTCCCCTTCAGTAAATCCTTTCAATCTCCAGATTCTGCTAACTGATCCATGACAAGTTAGAAAGGTTTTAGAGTTATTAGCATTCTCCTTCATTCATAAAAACACTGCTGAAGGTGTTGTATATTACCCTAAAATGCATGAGATTTTATAAAGTATGCCCATACTTACAACAAAGCTTCCAACTAGGAAATATATTGGTTCTTTCCTCCCTGTGGCATACCAATTTCTCAGGTCTATCAACTGCTCAGCAGTTCTGTAAGGCAAATAAATGTCTGCTGCTAGGGACTTAGGTCCGCTGATCTTTTTCATTTGTGAGCTAAGACAGATTTGAGGCCTGAGTTTAGCTTGATTTCCCTGATGGATGATGCAATGTCCAAGCCCCAAAACAAGTTTCAGAAAATTCTATATCAGGCTCAGCAAAGCAGTATTTCCCATATTGAAACATCAGCATTTCAAGCTGTGCAGCAAAATGAAGGTTGTACATGAGAAAAAAGAACAAAACCGCCTCCTAATATCTGTAAAACCAGGAGAAAAGCTGGTATATCTGTAGCTATTTTGCTCATTTCTTGACTGACTGCTATTTGTTGTTAAAAAGCAGTGCACAGAGGATTAGCCAGAGCAATTTGTTGATCATGCAGTCATTCTACACTCAGTGCTGTTCTCCATTGATGGACACACACTACTGACTGCTGTATACAAAGCAAGACTGACTTTCACACTTATGCAAGAGTAATGACCAGAAATGGGAGTAAATAATCAACTGTTATTCAGATTTTTGCTAGTTAAAAGGGGTGCCAAGGTATTAATCTCTTATTACACTACCTAAGATAAGCGATGTTTACAGAAACCATAATAAATTGTGCTCCCAGACATGAACTAGCTGCTGATGAGATTCAGAAGAAAAGTTCTACAGGGGAGTTCATCCTTAATAAACTGTGAAAATGCTTCTTTCACCTTTCACACAAGTATCTGTCTCTGCACACCCTAAGAGGACCTTAAGACTCTCTCACTATAGCAAATACAAGCTACAGATAAATTATTATTTTTCTTTTTCCAAATGATTCAGTGAGACTGCAGCCTGAAAATATCAAAAGCATCTCTGTGTGCTTTCCTGCCAATCCATCAATCTGATGGGTCAGTACCCAACTGACTGTGCCCTGCATTTTTTTTCTGACAGTTGAATCTTATAACAACTGACAGATCCTACAACAGACCACACTGAGGTGCTTGGAGAACTGCGCCAGCCCACAAAACCACCAGTCTCATATGACATTTGTTTGCAGTTGTTCAGTCAGTTCTAAAACGCTTCGCCAAGTTTTGCAATTAAGGTCTAGAAAAATGAGATGCCCTTGCTGAAGACGTAACCCACTCACAACATGAAGGACAGGGGTGATAAGGAATGTTGAGTAAATGTCCCCATAACAGATTTTTAAGAAGATATGCCTACCTGCCATGGCAAACCTATTTATCTGCTGAAAATAAACAGCGACACTTGTCCACACAAATTGTATGTGCTCTCCAGATAAGCAAAAGGTATTTTATTTGTTAGTCCTACAGACTTTGACAGTGGGAAAACCTGTTCCCTCCTCCCACTCCCATCTTGTTTCCCCTTTCTTCATCCTTTCTCTAGCACAAGCTTTCTCAGAACCAGCTCTCTCTTGCGTTGTGTAGGAAAAAGCAAAAATCTGCCCTCAAATAACCTGCATCCCTCTTTCTTATGCCTTTTCTTCTCTTTAATTTTTTGTTCTTTTTCCCCTTGGTGCCTCTTCATCTCTTTCAGCCCTTGCAGGTCTTATTCTTTCTTACCCCACCTTTAATTGTTCCCTACCTTCTACGTTGCTCATACATTATTTTCTATCTTCCAAATTCCCAAACACCTGAATCTAACTCTTCTTTCTCTCATGAACCTTCTTGCCTTTCCATCATTTGTCTAGCTACCATTTCTTGACGCTGTGTTTCCTTCTTGGAGATTTTCTGCATTTTTTCCTGTTTCCCAGATCCTGTGCTGCACACCCATCTCCGCAGTCAATTCCAGAGTTGGGGAAACCCAAGAGGAGGAGAAGGGTGAATAGCAGCACAAGGAGAAGAGGCTGATTGTAGGCCTGTCTTCAATGCACACAATAAATACTTAAGAAATCAGTCACTGATAGACCAGGGATGGAGATATTTCACAAGCCAGACACAAGGTTTAGGAGTGCTTAATCCCCAGCTGAGAGGTGAGGCAGGTTTACCTCCCAACCTCCCAGTTATATCAAGCAGGTACCAGCCTGAAAGTATATTTAGCCAATGAAAGCCATCTCATCTAATAAGCACAAGTTTTGTTTTAGACAGGGACAGCTTTGCAATATCAAAACAATGCTTCCTATTAAAATGCCCTAAAGTATCCATAAACAGACACAAATTTTGTGGGACAAAAGAAGTCACTTGAAGGTTGTCTAGGAGAGAACACAGCACAAGAGAGAAGCGGTTATTACGGATACCTGCAGGAAACAGGCATCATGCTTGCAGCTACTTGGCAGAAGCTCAGTATTACACATATGCTCCTATCTCTATTTCATACTAGCTGCTTTTGAGATCAGATGGGGTTTTAAACGATCCAGCCTTAATATCACTAGTAGTTTAAGACCATGAAATAGAGGAGCCAAACCAGAACTGTAGCCAAAGCCTCTATTTTATTATCTCTCTACTATCAGATTTTTTTAAATTTCAATTGAATATTCAGCTTAAAATCTAATACAACCAAAAGAACGAACCAGTTATTTGTTGTATCTTGATATTTCCCCTTAGCACAAGGATATATATCCTGAGTACAAAAAACGCTGCAGAAAATGCACTGGCTACATTGCAAGTAAATGTTACATACACAGAACTGAATGACTTCTGCCATTCACCCAGAAGACACAGAGCCACATTCCAACGCCTTTGTTCTGATTTGGTGACACCTTATTACACAAGCATTCCCCATTGGCTTTAACAGGATTGTTCAACTAGAGCCTGACTCCAAATATGCTGAAATCACAGCAAACCGTTCCACTGACTTCACAGTTTGAGTTGGCCCACGGTAAAATAGTGTCCAACATGAGCAGGAGTAACAGCACCTGGCCTGTAATGAGAGAGTTATGGACAGCTAGACCCCTTACTAGCTTTATGCTGTTGGAGGTGCTTGGCTGATGCACAGCATGAAACCTATATATCAGCCTCAGATGTTCAGGGTGAAGCCAATCATTAAATTAAGGACAGGAAAGGATGTTTCCTTCTGAGTCGTATTGGGAAGGAGCCAACAGGTAGTGGAGGAGTTATTGTCTTTCCTCTCTATTATGAGATACTGTCCACTTTTAAGGAGCATGCCTAATGCCATTGCAGGGTTCTATGACACTGATGACACCCACTGACTTTCTTCTTTCCTTCCTGTGGCAGTTTTGAGGTCCATTTTTTTTACTTTTGGGCTCAAGTGAGTTCTGTGGCTACTAGGATGTATTTCAGAGGTCTCCAGGTACTGTCACACACAGAGGGAAAATTCCTGACCATTTCTCTAGTGGAAAAACAAGAAATTAGACCTAGGCACAACCAATATTTTTTGGTCCTGTTATACCTATATCCACTCTATGCAGGGTGGACTAGTTTGAGATGCTGCAATTTTAAGTAGTTTTGAAGTCTCTGTTTTGCTGGGTTTTACAAGAGTTTCTTTCCCATTGTATTTGGTCTAACTGACAAAATGAAGCCATGGTTAAAAAATAAATCAGCCCCAGCCGTCAGGAGTATTGTTATGCACACTCACATCCTGACAGTTTTTCACGGCTTTCCAGTGTAGGAGGAGAGTGCTTGCCACTAAAGCTGTAAATATAGCTTTTAGAGAAGGTTCCTGCTACTTTTTGGCCTACATGCACTTGAGAAACAAAATAGAGTATGCACGTATTGAATTTATGAACAGGACATTGTATAACTATGAAACAATAAGGAAATTAGAGCTCAGAAATCACAGAAAATTAGAACTCAATCTAAGCAAAGGAAAAAAGTTTGGAAGAGGCAGAGGCATATGCAATATAGAGAGCTGTTTAAAGCAAGGATAATGGCTTTGCAAGGAGATTTTAATTCAAAAGGATAATGAAAAAGAAAACAAAGAGGTAATAATCATCCATCCATCTCAGCACAAATAGTTGTTTTGCACTGCATGTGAAGATTTCAGCTGTGACATCATTTGCCAAACATACAATATTCCTACTATTAATATGCATTTGCTTGAAATGAGGAATAAAACCTGAAGTACAAGTTAGAATATAATTTAAAAAAAAAAACCCACACAACTTCTGCTTGGGTCTGCAAGACCAGCAACAAAATTCCAATGAGCTACTTATGAAACAGATAGCAAGAGGTCATAGAAATGTCAAATGCAGCATCTTTTACGTGAGCGGCTCCAGGCACCCAGCGCCAGTGCAAGCTGTCAATCCAAGCCTGGGCAGAGGGCATAATGCAAACGACATCGCATCCGTCTCAGTGACATGGACCAATGTTGTTTTGAAAAAGAACGATTTCGGCACCCATCAAATCTTAACAATTTTGTTAGCAACACCAGTAAGACAGAAGAGTGGAGGCAGCCTTCATAATGTAGGCTTCGGGAAAAGGAAGATTTTGAAAATTCAGTGAGATTATTGACGCATCCTTCAATGCCCATTAACAGCTGTCTTTGCTGAGGTTGACAATATTCTAATCAATACCTCAAAGGCCAAATGCCTTGTAGCAGACCAGTATTACCCAAGCCAATTCTGCCAAAAAAAGGAAGTATTTTACATTATACATGTTACTCTTCAAGAAAACTTGTATGTGTGACCTAATGTTATTCATATTAATGTTTCAGAGAAAAAAATAAAATTAAAAAAACCCACTAAAATCTGAGGCCCAAGTTCAATAAATCCTCAGTTCTGCAGTTCAAAGGCAGCTCCTCTCTTGTGCCAGTCAAGTTCCTGACTGTATATTCTGTGACAAAGCTTCATTTAAATCTTGATACCCAAGAAGACTTAAAAAAAAAAAAATGTTAACGACATGACAACAGTGTCATTCTCTTCAATCATTCTATTTCTCTTGAGAGCAAAATGACACTGAGAATCACAAGAGCTGTGTGGGTTGTAGTGAAAAATTTTCTTCTTGATTCCACTGCAGAAGGTATCAAAAGAAATTGTCAATTGCATATTGTGGGCATAATCAGCTGTTACTTTCATAGTAATGCTGAAGTATTCTGCACTGGAAATGCTAAACACAGCAGTGTTGCTATTACAGGCTCCACTGCTGTGGATGCTGGCTGTTTATTTCTTAGGGTTCTTGAAAGATCAAATAAAAATATATGAATGGCTCTCCGTGGTCAGCCCAAAGATTCACCTGATGTGTGGCCTGCTCTCAGATGGTTGCCTGAAGAAGATTAGGAAAATAGAGCTGTAAAACACAGTGAGCAGCAGGGTGATCCTTCCTCTGGTATATCCTCCCACCTCCCAGTTTTTTCAAGTGAAGATAGAGTTTCAATGGGTGTTTAAGACAGCCAGATTTCACGGTTGTGAAATCCCACGTGTGCTGTTTTGACAACCTAGTTTGCAACCTCTGGTCTAACCCCAGCGTGGGTAAAAGATATGACACAGTGATTTAACACTGGACATTTTCTCAGTGAATCAGCACACGTATCTAGAACAAGAATTTTGATCCTCACAGCTATAATACTATGAGCAGGATGCTTAGCACCTGCATGTATTTCATTACCCATTCTTGGCTCACATATCTTTCACTCTGCATAAGACAGTATCTTTTCACACTTCCATATA
Organism: Rhynochetos jubatus; assembly: GCA_027574665.1. NCBI lineage: Eukaryota > Metazoa > Chordata > Aves > Eurypygiformes > Rhynochetidae > Rhynochetos > Rhynochetos jubatus. The sequence goes on from CM050653.1 coordinate 35,490,573, forward strand.
TTAACTCTAATTTGAAAGGGGGGATTTATGATTCTATTTGGTTTTACCACTGAGGGAAGAAAATAAGACCCAAGTAAGCCTTCCTCATTGCCTTCAGTAGGATTGCGCTCACCTATCTCTATGTGGGACTGCTGCTTACTGAGTAAGTGAAAAAACACTCTCTGGATGACAGGGCCTCAAAGGCAGTGTTGGCCAGTGGGAAGCAGATAACGTCACTGGTCAGGACACCTGTATCTTCATTCTGACTTTGCTGTTTGCCTGCTGGGTTACCAAGGTTGAAACATTTTGCCATGTCTCTATGACCCTACACATAACACAGGAAAAGGGGACTCAGATCCTTCTCACAGTCTTTTCTGCTTTATGCATTCAATAGCAAAGGGGTTTACTGTCATAGAATCATAGAATGGTTTGGGTTGCAAGAGACCTTAAAGATCATCCAGTTCCAACCCCCCTGCCATGGGCAGGGACACCCTCCACTAGACCAGGTTGTTGAAAGCCTCATCCAGGGATGGGGCATCCACAGCTTCTCTGGGCAACCTGTGCCAGTGCCTCACCACCTTCTCTGTGAAGAATTTCTTCCTGATGTCCAATCTAACTCTACCCTCTTTCAGTTTAAACCTGTTACCCCATGTCCTGTCACTACAGGCCCTTGTAAAAAGCACAACACCACCACCCCCCACCCCCACCCCCCAGTTTTCTTGCAGGCCCCTTCAGGCACTGGAAGGTGCTGTAAGGTCTCCCTGGAGCCTTCTCTTCTCCAGGCTGAACAAGGCCAACTGTCTCAGCCTGTCCCCATAGGAGAGGTGCACCAGTCCTCTCATCTTCGTGGACCTCCCTGAGACTTGCTCCAACTGGTCGATATCCTTCTTTTGCTGGGGGCCCCAAAGCTGGACACGGAACTCCAGGTGGGGTCTCATGAGAGCAGAGTAAAGACAGAGAGTCACCTCCCTCAACCTGCTGGCCACGCTTCTCTGGATACAGCCCAGAATACGGTTGGCTTTCTGGGCTGCCAGCGCACACTGCCGGCTCATGTCCAGCTTCTCATCCACCAGCAACCCCAGGTCCTTCTCCTCAGGGCTGCTCTCGATCCACTCTCCGCCCAGCCTGTAACTTGGGCTTGGCATTGCCCTGACCCATGTGCAGGACCTTGCCCTTGGCCTTGTTGGACTTTATGAGGTCATACCCTACCAGCTTTTTTTCCAAGGCTTGTCAAGACACCTAAGACACACAGTGGAACCAGATGAGGAATGTGAGATCACAGAGTGATATGGACCATCTGCCAATAGTCATCATCTACATTCTGACATTAGATAGGTGCCAATCCACATGAATAGTCGTGCACATGATGAAGAATTAATACAGTTAGAAGAAAAACAGTGTAAGGAGATTAAATACTCAAATGAAATAGGCTCAGCGTAACAGCGTAGTGTTTTCATGGAGATACAAAGATCTGGGGGTCTTTTAATGAATGCATCATATTTGCATGCTCATTTATTTTATGGGATTTTAGTAGCAGTATTTCTTTATTGGTTCAAATATATAAACTGAAAAACTAATCTGGAAAACTAATCATTTAAACAAATCACTGTATGTCATTCAAAGTTCCTGCTTCCAATGCCAAAACTTCAAAATATTATTACTTGCCTTTGGTTACAGAGCATTGATAGATGTCCAGTTAATGCAGCAAGCAGTGGGAGGAAAGACAACACATGTACACAAGATGGTGCAAGATGAAGTGTTTACACAAATTGTGCTGGACAAGCAAATAAATATATATATTCTGTAAGAAGTTGGGGTATCAATGTGAACTGGAATAAACTTTGAAATTATATATTTAGCTAGTCTGAAGAAATGGATGGATTTTGAAAAACAGACTGGGACACGCTCACATCTCTTACAGTTTCACAATATGTGATTGAACCTATCGTAACAGCCAAAATACCATGGCTTCGCTAATTAGCTGGCCTTCAGTAGCTCACTGTTTAATCAGGACACCAGCCTTAGAAGTCTTTCCCAGCCTCACAGCAAAGACATTCCAGCAAAAGTTGTACTGAGATTTCCTATTAAATGTGCCTTTCTTAATTCATCTTGTTAAAAGTATAAATGGAAGAAACAACTAGTTCACCATCTACTCTTTCCTGTCTTATTTGCCCCCTTCTGGTCCATACATTCTCTGGGGAGCCGTGCTGAGTGAATTTAATTGTAGATAGGAGGGATAAGGAACTCAGGTTTCAGTGAGACCTCAGGTGGTGACAAATAACAGCAGCCAAGGCTAAACCTGGAGCCTGAGCATCAAGAAGAGCTACAGGGTCTGTCTGTCAGGCAAAGCCTGCTTAGTCTCCTCTACTGCAAGGGACAGCACTTTGGCAAGGGGAACATCAGGTTCTCATACAGAGAGAGCAGCTAATAATCCTGGAAAACAACATCAGGTTGGACCAGCAGAAAAGCTACCAGGAAAAAAAGGAAGAAAAAAGAATTAAAATCATGCAAGTTTCCTTGCACTTTGAAAGAGCTATGGAGCCCCACAGACTCTTTGCTTTCCAGCACTGCTACTTTCAGCAGAAATCTGAGCCAGAGCTGTCCTGAAAATGAGAGCAAGCTGGGCACTGTCCAGAACCTGGCACCATGAAATCTCTCTTGTCTTCTCTACCACAGGAGCTGACAGCTGCTGCAGACTGAGGCACAGCACAGCCCGACAAAGAACCATGATGGTTATAGTGCAACAAGGCAGGTAATACAATAAAATTTGTTACTTCTGAAGCCAGCTATATTACTGCCAACTCTTTAAGTAAGAGTGCAGAAGCTTTGCTAATAGGGGCATTTAGAGCTGGATTTTTTGGAAATGACTACTTTGACTCATGTTGTATACACCAGATTTGCTTTTATGCTATTCTGACTATCGCCCCTCAAGTCCAAAAACTTCCACAGATTAACTCTTGCCTTTGGAAATGGAGTATGATTGTTTGTCCCATTAACACAGGTAGTGGAAAAGACCCAAATCTACAAAGCTGAATAATTACTAGAAAAAGATATCTGAGGATGCCAAAAGGCTTTGGGGAGAGTTGTGGGAAGCAGAAAACTTGAACACCATGCATGATGGTATGAACAGCCCATTGGAAACAATCCCTTCAGTAAGTCAGCATTACCAGTTTTCTTTCATTATACAGTATTTGGCATGACTTCCTATTCTGAGTGCCTCTGAAACAGAAACCCCTAGATAGGAACAGGGATTAGTTGAAATACACTGCTAGAAACCCGACATACTTGAGGCTGTGTCAATCTCTGGATAGCTGTAGTAGTTGTTACACCCACACAGGGAGCAAGGCTGAGTCTCCATGCCGCAGGGAGAAGGGATAAGGATGGAGGCGGCACGTAAAGAATATGCGGACAGCAATGCCACAGCATTCAAGCAGAAGTACCTGGCAGCATTGCTCTTCTGTAGGGCTCCACCATTGTCTGCATGAATGGCAGCTCTTGGTAAGCATCCTCCCAATGGTCTCTCACCATGGGGGGAATCTGAGGACAATGTAATCTCTGGGGAGATCCCAGAGCAGCAAAGCTGCTGCGGACAGGGTCTGCAAGTTAAAGTGCCAGTGCTGGTAAATGCAAACTGCTGGTAAAGCTTCCAGTTCAAGCAAAGAAGTTAGAAGTGACTTTAAAAAGCCACCTCACCTAAGAAGCTACAGTTTCAGCCATCTACTTAGTCAAAGTCAGAACACTGTCTTAACACCTAGAGATTTAAAATCATGACCCTCCTATGAGCAGTGTTTCCCTATTCTCTCCTTTCCAGCCTTCTCTCTGGTGAAAGGATGAAACCATCTAGCCCAACTCTGCCACAAGCAGGCAGCCCATCCTCATTCCTCTCTCTCTCCTGACACCCTCCAGCAGCACACCCGGAGTCTTTGGAGCCCCCTGCCTCCATCAATGCTCAGTCTCTTCGCTGCCTCCTGCACCCCCTCGAGCCCACGCTGCAGCTAGCTTGCATGCTTCATGATACAGGAGCAACCATGACACAAATTAAACACAGGCAAGGAGCCACAGATAATTTCACCAGACCAGAAAAATAAAAGAGAAGGACAGCTTTCAGATGGATTTCGTTTTAATGTCAAAATGCAAGTGTGGAGTCTGTTTTGATAGCTAATGTAAGAATGCAAGGCGTTCTCAAATATTACCCTGCAAACTCAGGCTCCATAACAAGCTTTACCCTCTATCTTCCTTATATCTTACTACATCTTCCTATATCTTTACCCTATATCTTCCAGGTGTTTTGAAGAAATTTGTTTCTCCTACCTCTTTGTCTGCCAGCCACATCACTAACAGGGAATAAGACATGGCACCGCAATAGCCATTAACACCTTCCCTTGCTGAACGCTTACTTTGTTTCCTGGCAGCAATTGGTGCATTACACTTGGGATTCAAAAGGTGGAGACAGCTGGTTAAATTCATCAAAAAAACATTCAAACTGGTTCCATTAAAACACTGTATCTCTCAATACATGAAGGAATATTTTAGCCAAAGCAGGAAGAAGCAAGAAAATGTCACCTCCTTATCTCTAATAGTACCATAAACTTCCCTGGCTCCAGCCACTCCATCTGTACAGATGAAATATTTTAGTTAAAGCCACATGCCATGAACATAGCAGAGGCAAAGCTACCCCTCTGAGGATGGGAAGTGAGTGCATAAACCATCCATTATCATATCAGCACTACTATCATGACTGGCCTATCTCAATATCCCTATCTGATGCAACTACTTCAAACATAATAAGCCACTATTACTTTTCACTGCACACTCTCTCCAACAGAAAAGGTTATTTTTATTACAGTCTGGATGCTACTTCACTTAGCCCATCCTACGAGAGATGTTACATGCAAAAGTGGAGATTATTACCGAGATAACCTCTCTATCAGCCCTTGTAGGTTGCCTCTCTGATCTAGTCCAAAAATAAGATTACCCAGAGGCTTTAATGAACTATACCTAATTGATGTCTGGTATTAACTGCACCCTCATAAGAAAGATAATATCTTTTCCCCAGACACGTATCATTCATATCCTCACATAAATCTAGTGTTTGTCAAGTGGGCCCATTTATATCATCTTACAAAATGTCAGACAGATCAGTTCTTGCTCCAGTTTCTAATTTCCTGGGATAATGGATATGTACATCCACCGTTGCCAGGCAGCAGATCTCAGGCTGTAGACTCCGCAGCATTATTCTTCCTTATTTCCACATTAATTATTGACAGATTAAAATATATTAATTAAGAACAGCCAGGAACAGGATACTTCATTGCTAAACACTGGGATTACCTGGCATAGCAAAAGAAAGCAAACAATCTTTAGGGTGAAAACTGAAGAACTGATTGAAGCCGAATGTACAGAGGAACTTCTCGGAGGCAGAAGCATCCTCTTCCCTGCTGTGAGCATGTTTGAGAGCAGGCTTAACTCCAGCAGCAGCCATGCCTTTGCTTCTTTGCATCTGTATTACTAGCACAGGCTCACGGCATACACTGTGGTAGAAACAGCCACAGCCAGTACAAATGACAGCATGAACCCTTATGTCTGGATGGCCCTGAAGAATGGCCCAGGCAGCTGAGAAAGGGCAAAAGTCAGCAGGTTCAGCTTCTCTTGCAGAAATCCCTTTAAAACATCATCCAAACCTGGGCTAAAATCTTTCTAAAACTGAAGACCGACACAGCCCTCTGAGTTCACTGTTTCTGAAGAGGCTCTGAGCGTGTCCCTTGGCCTTGGTTCGTGCTGAGAGCCACACGGTGTTTCTGCTTGCCTTGGTGTATACCTGTTACCACTTCATGCAAGAGAGCCCTCCCTGTCCGCAGGAAATCAGTATTGCTGAGGAAGACTTGGCAACACTGAAGCGTGTGAGAGGAAAAGGGAGACAACCTGCCCTGCTGGGCAGCGGCACCTGCAAGGATCACACTCCTTACAGCTAAAGTAAATTGCAGAGCAAACCTTGGGGCCGATAACGAGGTTCCTCCCGAGGGACACAATCTCAGCCCTTTGCAGAAAGCGCCTGGTCAAGCACGCACAGTGCTAGTAGTTACACAACCTGTACATGTGTAAAAAGAGCATTGAAGCTAAGTAATATCAGATCCAGCATCTGCTACTGATAAACACTTGAAAGGTAACCGGTCCTGAGAATTTTACTCCATCAGAATGCAAAAAAAAAAAGTTTCTTATTTCTCACACGATTTGATGAATCGGGGCAGCAAAAATTTCCCACAGTATCATTACTAAAAAGAATGACTCATAAATATACAAAGACTGAGAGCAGTGCATTTCTTCGCTGATACTATTTCAGAGAGCTGCCATCCAGCTGTATGAACACTAATTTGCACACCCATGTAGATCAAAGGACTCTTGCAACCGTTGTCAATTTTTGCATCATCTGCCTACCCCAAAACACTTTTCTGAGATGGTGTCTTAGATGTCATATATTTCCAACAGGTAAGATGAAGGGAACCAAGTTAGAAAAACAGATTTCTCCATCTACACAAACTGCTTCTATATCCATAAGAAACAGAAAGCCAAACATACCAGGTAAACTCAGCTTGTCACTTGCACCAGCTAGCCACTTGTTGAGTGAAATTAGAGAATAAACTGGCCGTGATTTTGCACACGTGAAATGATGGAGATTGTTCCCAAGAAGGGTGCTGATGCTTGCTTTGCCCATGCTCTCTCTGTCTGGTTCTTAACTATTCCCACATACAAAAAGCCAGGGGTTATTAATTTCCAGACTCTGATTATTCAGTGAGGTCTCAACCAGTAACTAGAGGAATGATTTATCGCTGTCCAACCAGTTGAAAACTTGCTAGTAGCCAGCCCAATCGTGCCTGGTTTGTCCTGCCAGTGTGATTTAATACTTTGTCATTGTGCATCTGGAGGTTACAGCACAGGCATACATTTTCCTAACTGTGACCCTCGGAGTTTAACCTCTCTTCCACAGTACTGAAAGTCTTCAATTCCCATTCATATCAGCAAGAGTTTGAGGACACTGAGTGCTCAGGAGAGGTTCCTGGTACCTTCCCAGAAGTGATCCTGAAAGGACAAAGGCAGACACAAACGTAGCATTCGGGATTGAATGCCTTTTCTTTCACCCTTTTGAGAGAAAATACTCTTTTGCATGTGTTGTCCCTTTGATTTCAAACCACACACAATTTTTCCAGACTAAAGTACCTTGGTCTGCAGTCAAATAAAACCATTTTAATATTCAATGCTTTTTTAAATTCATATCCTTGATGTCTGTAGAGGCCCATTCAAAAGTGCAAGGTATCCTCATCATCAAACATGGGTCTACAGATTAGCATAGGTTGGAATAGGTCTTCTCAGAAAAACTGCTATCATACAAGCATCATATTAAAGTAAAAAGAAAAAATAAAGGAAGAAATTAAAACCCTCTTAGTCAGAAGCTTATCTAGTTTTGAATTAACAGCCTGCGCATCTGACTTCCCGTTTGCTCTGTGCGCCCTTGCTGCAAACGTTCAACATCTCACGCTGCTTCTGTAATTGTGTCGAAAAAGGCCATCAGATTTAGAGCACCGTTTCCCATATTTCTGAATTACATTTATAGACTAAGGCACTCCAGGGTACAGCGCACGCTTATCTTTCTGCACTTTAAAACATGGCAGGGGTACCGCAGTCCTGGACTAAAGATGCATTAGCAGAGTCATACGGTGACAAATTGCATAACACCTGCTTTTACTAGACTTAGCTCTAGTCTGCTATTAGTCCCTTGCTTTCATGAACAAGGTATTTTACACGTGAAAGAATAAAATAAAACTCGGTCAAGATGGAGTTGTAAATAAATGCCAGTACATTAAGCTGAAAAAGCTTTAGAGAATGTCAGTGTTGACAACCAGAAAGACCAAAAAGCTCGAAAGCACAGAGTTTACACACAGAGACCATTGATACCTCAAGCCATGCCCTCTCTCACTTCACACATCGCCACAGGGCAGAGGCTTGTGTCTATCACAAGGAACAGGTTGCTCATTCGAAAAGTCCAAACCCATCCGTCTGCAGCACAGTCCATGTCACCAACCAGGCAGAGGGAGAAGTGGCCTCCTGCAGGGTCCTGCACCTCTACACTACTGCTCTGAAGGCAGCAGCAGCCATTTAACCCTGCCAGCACAGGTATTTTGGTGCACTGAACGCTGGCTGCTCTTGCTGAAGGGAAGAGGGTACAAAGGCATCAATCCTGGGGTGGTGGGATGTTGAGGGTGGAGTGGGGTGCTGCAGGAGCCAGTCCATGGCATAGTCCCAGCCAACCCCCCAGGCCCAACACTGTGCTGCAGGAGAGGGAAGCCCCTTCTCAGCAAAATGGCCTGTCCAGCCACATCTGGCAAGAAACCAAGAAAGGCCAGGGTGAACTCCAGCTTTGTGTGGCCACACTGATGGAAAACAGTATCAAAAATGAGGTCCCTCACTGCCCTGTCCTGCTGCAGGATGAAGCAGAAAACAGAACTGGGGCTGCCAGCAGAGAGCGAAAGCCAGATTGTGGGACAGAGAACTACCCCAGTTGTCGACCGAAACTCTGGAGCAACAGCTTCTTCTAAGCTCCCCAGCCCACGGTGAGGAAACGGTCTCAAAGAACCATCAGCCACTTTCTGCACTTTTGGGCACGTACAATAATTCAGGGTTCTCCAATACATTGCTTTGCACAGATTTATGTCAGAGATCTAAAAAGGAACCAAAAGACCAAAATAAAAAATCAGGACTAATAGAATGAAAAAGAAGAGAGACAGATCTAGATGGAAGGTGTGAGGGAGTAAGGTTTAAAAAAAAAAAAAAAAAAAAGACAAAAACAACAGATAAATAAAAATACTTGTTTTTAAAGAAATTGCACGGGAAAAAGAAGAAACATAGAAAGTAGGAAAAAGAAGAGCAAGATATGAGACTAAGTTGGTGAGTGGCCACTGCACCACTAGATGACATAAAAGACAAAGGGAAGGTCCCATGAGAAACACACCTATTACCAGGCCAAAGAGTCCCAGGTCTGATGGAAAATATACCAAAAAAGCCAGTGATATGCATCAAAATGATTTTATGTGATTATTAGATCTGAAGGTCTAAAGAAAAACAACAGAAGAAAATGGAAAAAAGGGGAGAGAAAGGGATACATGCTTAAATAACAAGAGGAAAGGTAATAATGATAAGAAAGGCTGACTGAAAAATAGCCCATGCTGAAGCACATACCTAGCACCCAGCACCAGAAGGGCATATCCACTGATCCCTTGGGAGTCCCAGAACTTTCCTTGTGGTGTTGCTTAAAACTTATACTGTCAAAAAAGACGTCAAACTAGGCACATCTGCCTTTGTTCAGCACAGAACACAACTGATGTTTTCACTGCACAGATGTGACACGCGTAGGTATGCAGTGCCTGTGCTTCCGAGTCACGGGAAATAAGGTGGCAATACAAGCTGTGGGGCATACATGCCCGTGCTAAGAGGAGGTGGGGGCAGCTGAGTTAAGTAATACAAAGAAAGCAGGGCTGTCACTGTTCTCTGAGACTTGTGCGTGACACAATGTTACTTAAAAATCTGCTCTCTTAAACCATCTGCAAATCTTAATTAATGGCAAGATCCCTACTGCTGTTTCCTTGACATGACTGGCAAGGTGGGTTCCCCTGCAGAGGTGGTGTCAGGTCCAGAGGATGAGACACAGGACGGTCTCAGGAAAGCAAAAGTCAGTTCCAGACTCATACGTAAATTCATTTTACTGCGATGCACATGCTTACCAACCACTTCATCTTCCCTTTTCCCCAGCTATAAGACATTGATAATTGTACTTACAAACCTCCAGTAACTACCAGAAGGACTGGGAGACAAAATTCAGGTCTGTAAAGCATCCTGTGATCTTCCTACAAAGGATGCCATAAACAGAGTTACAGATCTGAAAACAGGGAGGAGAGGTGTCTGCCTGCTCCCTCTGCCCTGCCTCAGGAGCTCCCCTGCACACAGCATTTTGGAAGGTATGCTGCTGCTTTTGGTAAGGCTCTTATACAAGCAGGGAGAAATAACTGTGTTCAAGGTAGTGACCTGGAAGCCAGAGAACTGTCTTTTAGCTCAGAGTCTGCTGCAGATTTCTTACCGGCTTTGACTTAGCCATTTAATCTTTCTGCACTTCAGTTATCCTGTTAGGAGAATCAGGAGATAACCCTTTTAACTCACATGGGTGTTGTAGGTACATTCAACTTGCTGAAGAGCTCTGATACTAAGATGATTGAGGCTATAAAAGTACATAAGTGTATTAGGAATTCCATAGCTAGCTGATTCCTATTTCATAACACCCACTAAAACTGGCATATGGAGTTCTTAATCCGTAGATAAATTCATTCTAATCCCCAAATCTAGTCAACGGCACTGGTTTCCTTCAAGATCAACACACACACACAAAATCAATCTATCTCAAGTCATCTGGATATTACTGGGTTAAGAGAAGACAGGGGAAAAAAAAGGGAAATTAAATAAAAACAATGAATAAATAAAACCACTTTTTAATCATTTATAATTCATCAGTGTTTCAGCTGGTGTACTTAAACTTTCCACAAGCAGATCCTTACATAAATTCCCACACACAAAATGTCAAGTCACGCTGATTTAGTTTTGCAATTCAGAGGCCAGGGCATGGACACTATACTTCAAGTGTACCATTAATTTTAAGATGAACTGTGAACAGAGAAATTTCTTGAATAAACAAATTGTGGGGTATTTTTACTGTAGCAGATCATAGTTTAACAAAAGCAGCAAGGATACTGAGGAATGCATACTCCAGAGGAAAGGGGATATAAATTACAATGACAAGAATATAACTAGTAAAAACACCGAACTAAAGAAACCACATCATGTTAGAAATGAAGTGTTCTGTCATAGATCAAACTTCAGCCTTAATACAGTGAACTTACTGTAATGAGTATATCACTCTTGCAGTATGACTAATGCAATCATCTCATTCATGTGACCTGACAAGAGCTTTCTGTATATGAGATTTAAGGTGAGAATTTAATAACGTCATTGAGCTAGAGCTAATGTCATCTGGCACTTTAAATCTCTCAGAAGTAAAGTTATCAGCAGATAAAAACCTTTTGTTGAGTTCAGTTAGTGATTCAGAGAGGTAAATTTGCTGAAATGGCACGACTGAAACGAAAGGTAGTGTTAACAGTCATTCTTTTGTAATAAAGAATGAATTTAGGAGCTCAGGAAGGCTGGCGCATAGAGCCTGAGATAAAGGCAAACATAGCTTGGGCAGATGCTATTTCAAACTTGCTTTTTTACCTCCATATTTCACTTTAAAACTTATCAAAAGACAAAACAAAAACAATAAAAAACCTTGTCTATTTCACAACTGGGTGTCTTTTAACCAGATAATCAGCTGATGTCCTTCTAGTTGTCTGTGGCACTTGGATGCAGACAAATATTCATGTGGTAGAAAACAATAAATAAAGCATACTTCATCTGGAAAAATAAGCCTTAAACTTTGAAGAATGAGAGAACTGTGCTCTTACTTCCTAAAATATTGTTTCTATTCTGAAGGGTCATGACTTCTAGTCTTCCTGCAACCTGGATTTAATGGAAAACCTTCATCAGACTATAAGAGGAAGGAAATCGGCTTTTTAAAGGGGGTGAAAAGACACAACCATTAGTGTTTTAAAAATTAGTGAGGAATTTTTAAACAGAGGATTGAGTTGTCTTGCCAGGAGACATTTACACCTGTATATAGTGCCAACAGCAGCAGCAAACAAAGAAAATAGAGCCCATGAAAGAGTTAGTGACTGGGGGTGTGGTTTGAATGACAACACCAAATAAATTTACTTTTCTTTGATAGGTGATTTTCTAGATGAAAGTAATGCAGGGCTTTCATCCAGCTTGACACAAAAAAAGCATTTGATGAAATCTCACGTGGGAAAATATTTATTAAGCCAGAGCAGATAGGGATTAGTGCAAGGAAGGTAGTAGTCTGAGTTTTAAAAGGAAGTTCTAGGGCAAAACAGAGCTGACTGAATCTATAGCTTAAAAATCAGTGGGAACTAGCAGCATGTCTTATATTTTCATATAACAACTTTAGTTAAAAACAGGACTGAGCTGCATTTGCTGAGGGATGTCATCAGTAAAGATGAGTATCAGAATATTGCATGGGAAGAACCGGAGACATTCAAGAACAGGAGTGGAAATGAAATCAAATGGCACACTAGAAAAGTGGCATCACCTTGGACGTAGAGAATAGGAACAAGAAGTTTTTCTCTAAGCTGAGAACTCATTAGTCAATGGTGGCAGAAAGGGAAAACACCTGGGGGTTATTCATGGAGGACAGGATGACTAAGCCACGACGATAAGTGTAAATACAGCCCCACTGTTGTTATCAGGTAAAATGTTTCTGGTAGAAACAGGAAAGTACCAGTGCATTGTACAGCTCATAGGTGCCACAGAGATGGCCTCTGTGGTACACTTCTAGGCATTCATATTTAAACAGCGGGGAAAAAAAATTTGCATCTAGAGCAGGAGATTAGGATAATCAAGGAAATTAATAGCAAAAGGATGTGAACGGAAGTGCAACAAAGGCTTCAGGAGACATGAGTGCTGCCCACAAGCACAGCAGAGAACAAACACCTACCATTGAAAATGATGATATGCTAAAGGACAGTGTGGGCACAAAAGACATCAATTTGTCATGAACACATACTAAGACGCAGATCAGAAGAGTCATCTTCTTACAGAAAGGTGGTAACAAGAACCCAAAGAGGAATAAGAACTCCTCCTAGTTTTAAGGTGCATTGTAATCCCCTCCTGAAATAATTATATGGCTTAAGTACTTGCAAAACAGTGGACTTGCCTCAGCACAGGTGGTCCCTTCTACTCACGTTTCTCTGTGCATTGCTCTTTAAAAAAATACTTTTTCCATCCCCCCAATTTTTAGTCCGAAGTCAAATATTGGTAGTGAGAATTAGCTGGTTTTCTGAAATCTGTGGATGTTTGAGCTCAAAAGGATTTTGCTTTTTCTTTGCACGTAACTTTTTCAGCCCTTCTTTCTCAACCAGCTGAATTATAAATACTGATATGAGTACCTGAAGTAACCTGATAAAGTCCTGGTATAAATCAAACAGTTGAAATTGAGACTTCAATCCAGCTAAAAAGATGCCCATTACCAGAAAATAAAACATCATAACAGGAATGGATATAATTTGGCTTTCAGAGGCTTTAAAAAAAAAAAAAAAAAAAAAACAACATTCAAAACGAGCTTGTTAAAATAACAGATTAATCCATCCACAAAGGAGCAATACATCACGTGCTTCTATCAATGCTACAAAGATTTATCTTATATCGTTTTCCTGTGATACTACATATACGGAATCTTCTCATGCACTAGTATTAATCTAAGCGGATCATGGTGAAGGAACTGCTTGGAAGATATTGTGAGAAGAGCTTCATGTTTTTGAAAACCTTCTGATTAACAGGGATTCAGTTCTGTATTATTATTGCTTGTAACGACTACATAGATTTCGTCACCCAACACTACTGTATGAGGTTTTTTTTTTTTCAGCTTGACTTAGGACCAGAAATGCATTTGATATTATGGATATCCTGGGAGTACTTGCTTTCATTTGCTTCTATATTTCAAAATCATGAAAAAATTCTAAACTTTTCAGTACATTTCAGCACCAAGAATACTCTAACTTACAGGGACACCAGTGAGAGCTGGTTATATCCCAGCTGCCATCAGCATGCTTAGCAAAACTTAGACCTTTCTCTCAAGCAGGGAACTTGGATTGGTCGTGAACCCACTAGTTCTCAGATGAATAATGAAATACCTGTAAGTGAAGGATTCCCAGTTGCTGGCCATGTTTTGGGTGCAATAACTAATGAAATAGGAATTAACAGAAGAAACACTGGACAAGGTGCTCAGCTGGACAGGGCGCTTGGCTATCTTGTGTAGATCGTGCTTCTGCGAAGAAAGGTTGAATCAGATGATCCTTGAGGTCCCTTCCAACTTGATATTCTATGATTCTATGATGAGCTATGAAACACAGATTAAACAAAATCTTAAAAACACAGATCTGATTTGTGTAAAAACATGCAATGAAAGATAGCAGAGGAAGAGAAAACAAGAGACAAGACAGATTTTTCACCAGGAGAAGCTGCATTAAGGCCAGCAGAGCCATGTCAGTGCAGAACTCAAGTGGGAGGAGCATCCTTCCCAAAACTTTCCCTTCCCACAATCTGCATGCAGCCAGGACCTCAGCAAGTCATCCCTGCCTCCCCACGGCCAAATCTAGAAGAAAACTAGGGACTTGAAATAGCCCAGAAACATTTTCTAGGGGCTCTACGTCGATTCATCCATCTTGTTCAGTTTGGATTCCTCTTTGGTTTAAATTTGGCTGAGGTTTTACTCTTGGTTCATTATGATTCTCCCCAGTTAAGGTTGGATTTATTTCCTATACAGAAATTACCACAGACAATCATAAAATCATAGAATAGTTTGGCTTGGAAGGAAACTCTAAAGGTCATCTAGTCCAATCAGAGTGTTATCAGGAACAGGATATAAGGAACCTGAAGGCCAAAGAGATGTGTTAACTTGCACCTTCAGAGAAATGTAACAAGATGTTGTGTTAACATGGGGTGAGAGGACAGTATTTTAATAAATCTTCCTTTCATTCTGTAGCCCTGCAGGTGTAAAATACTCAGTGATGCAAACTATGCATTTGCTTTGTGTTTTCATCAAGTTTAATCTCCCACTTAAATGCAGAAGGGCAGATTCCTGGGTTCATCTAGAATTTCATCTAGGTCCTAGCATCCCAAGTCATCAGAGATTTGTACCAGATCATATATCCTAGTAGAATTAAGGCTTAATGATCTGTTTTTAAACCTACACCTGCTGAGCAGATTACCATACTGCCTACCACAGCTACAATCATGGAGAGTCAACCTGTGGCATGGTTCAAAGGATATCCCATCCACTTCAGGAGGAACAATGCAAAGGCCCATTGGTACGATCCTGCTATACCAGAAGGAACTATTTGAAAAAGAATAATGTCCATCTACTACTGGATTCCCAGAGTACTGACTGAGGCTTTGCTGAGGGACAACTAACCTGAAACCCTTCTCCTACCCCACCAAAAAGATAAAGCCAAGATGAATGCTTCCCTTGCAGCACGTTCAGTTCATGTGCCAAACCTGGGCTCATCCAGACAAGTGCTCTGCTTGACCTGAAATGATCTCTGCCTTTCACCAGTCTCCCTGTTCCTCTGTACATGCACTTTGCTCCAGTGGGAGCTCCAGTTTGAATGGAGCCACCCAAGAGGTACAGAACAAGGCAGGGAACACAATGACAGAGAAATAAACCCCATTTTACAAGTTAATCTGCTGATATACTTGATAATTTATTTTTAAAAGTAAAAAGACACTATGAATGTAGCTTCCCAGCAGCTGGCCTTTCTTTTGAGCTGTGAACCCATTGAGAAGGCAGATATTTAAGTCTTTAACCACCTTTCTCTGGAACTATACTGAACCCTTAATCAACTCAACTTTTAATAGTTGTTTGGTATCCCAACAGGCGTCATTTTATAGGCTAGTTTCCAACTCTGCCTACTGACTACTGAATCAAGTAATATGAGATCATGTTTCCAGCCATGTGTGCAAAGCAACTCTAAAGGAGTCCTTATTTCGCAAACGCGACCCTGTAATGCATTGGGTACTTCTGATCAACAACGTAGATAGGAATGTCCTTCATTTCAAGGACACTTCCCTCAATTGAGTAATGCTCTTTAAAAGCGGGGGATAATTAATGTGCTTAAAGTTATGTATTTCCTAAGCTCTTTGCCACAACAGGTGTTCTGCTCAGGTGCACTTGGACTGGATCCAGATACTTGGAGCTACTAGGCTGGAAGTGCATCAGACAGTTAAAAAACTCCTTTTTCCATGAATCATAGAACAAATTCCTGATTGGCGTTCAAAGCCTGTGTAATCGCTGCAGCTATCTAGTGATCTTATCAACAGAGTTCATATTTTGACGAAGCCTCTCTCATTTATGAGGTACCCAGAACTGGAAATTAGATTCCTGTTATTTATTCTTTTCAATGATCTTTTCACATAATCTTTACACAGAATTTTGTAGGCTCTTCTAATTAGACCAGAAGCATTTCAAGCCATACAGTGTGTTGCTATGCTGCTGCAGTAGATATAGAAAGAAATGACTACCCAGGCTTAAATGATATGTGGCTATTGCTGTCTTAAAGAGGAATGATGGTTTTGGTGAGGTCTTAAGGCAGAAATGTGATTTTCTACCTACTTGTATAACACAGCAAAATGAGCCGTCATGAGGCAAGCCCATGACAGTTTAGAAATGAGAAATTTTAAGGGCTATTAAACTTTCTAAAAATGTTCCCAGTGGATCAGCATAAACTTACTTAGTGCCTCTATTTCTGTAATTGTGATATAGTGGGAGCATTCACAGTGTTCGGCTATTTATTCAGTGAACTCTTAGGGTTTGGTAGTAACCTTAGCTGACACAAAAACAAGAAGGGATAACACAGCACCTGCGTACCTGAAACAGGGTTTCAGCTTATTTTGCACCTATTATATTTTTCATTAGTCTTATTTTGCAGAGTCTTGTTTTGTTTTAAATGTTTTTGTTGTTTGTTTTTGTTGGTTATTCTTTTTTTAAGAAGGGGCTGTTTGCTTTTAAATTAAATTAGAAGAAAATCAGAATTTGAAAGAGACTCTAGATAACTTTTTTCCCTATCTATGGTTAAAGTCAAAGCAGTACTAATTTGCCCAACACACCACCCAAGTGAATGTAGCCAGGTGAAGAAATAAAATGCAAAAGGTCACAGTTATTGATGGACAGTGCTGAAATGCAAGACAGTGCGTGGGAATGAGTATGGCCAGGTCATATTCTGCACTCTTTTGAAAGTTTGGTTTTACACCACAAAATGAGGATCTGAATCCAAAGAATAGGAATGAGACCATGGCAAAAGTTAAGAACATGGGAAATGTCTGTACAGGGCAGTAAGAGACACCTTCCAATTATCAGATCTTTGAACTGACTTTCGGACAGGACCTGCATCCCCATCCCTAACTTATCATCCATAACTTATGTCCTGAACAGCATGTATAACTGCTGTTGGAAATACAAAATTTATTCTAGATTTATACATGGGTACTAAGAGCAAAGACCAGTCTTTTAATGTGAAACAGGTCCCCTGAGAGAAATTTCTGGGTAGCAGAGACTGACAATTTGCATCATAAGATCTGTGTTGACACTGACATCAGTAAGTGCCCTGTCAGCATTCTGAGAGAAAAGCAGGCACAGAAGTATTCAGATTTTGATTTAGTGTTTGAAGTACATGGCACTGGAGAAAAAGTCTGGGACCTGGCAGGAAGGAAACCATACAGGGTTTTGCCTTTCTGCCCCGGTTCTTGTCCCATCATCACCACCCAGTATAAACTTCTGACTACATCTGACCCACACCTTTCACAAGGAGCAGTGATGCAAATGACATCTGAGCACTCTAATACACCTTTCACAGGTGGTCCAAGCTTCTTGGAAGGAAACCTGGAAAAGTTTCTCAGCTACATATCTCTCTAGAGGGTTGAAAATGTGGAACTAATTTGACAGCCTCCTTGAGTTCAAGCAAGGATGGAAATTGGTTGAAAGGATTAGCTGTGCCCTTATGAGTAGTAGCAGTCATCTTCTGCTTTACTTCAGCACAGAACTTGGCTCTAACATACACCCCCACAGTAGCACAAAGGAGCCATAAAGCCATCCTGGCTGACAAGCCAGAGATTCCCCTTGCATAGAGAATTCATGCACCACAAAGCCAGACACACCAACTCTGCATCATTCTTCCTCCCCGCAGAGGTGATGTAGGCAAGTATCAGCAGCAGCTCATGACTGCGATTCTCCAGATGCTGGAACAGCTGCTTGGGGCAAGTGTCAACCTGGAAAATATTAGGATAATCTTAAGACCACTTTGAATCATTCCAAGAGCTGAACCAGCTAGCTTAATTTTACACAGGAGACCATGCTTGCCCCCCTCAGACCCACTGTCAGGATTTCCTTTTCCACAACTCAAATCCTTCCTCGCATAGAAAGAAAACCATAGGTGCATGTTAACTTGTCGAGAAGACTGAGCTACAATGCTGCTAAGTATGTCCAATACTAGATTTAAGGGGAAGTGAGAGGGAAGGTTACTCAGGTGCTGCTACTGGCATTTTTTTTTGTGCCATGAGCAGATCTTTAGTAAGTGACTGACAGTGCTTCAGGCACTTTAACCAACTCCTGCCCTCATTTAATGCCGTCTGCCCAAATCCTTTGCTTCTGCCAATCAAACCTCAAGTGTGCCTTCCAAAGTTTGTCTTGCAGTAAAATCCATTTTTTTTTTGCCACACAGATTCAGAAAGCCCTCCGACAGAGCTCTCCTGATCAGCAGGAGGGAACAAGATATTTCCTGGAATAAAGCTCTTCATTAAAGGACTTTCCCTACCAGGGAAGCATAGTGTGGTTGTTACAGTATGTAATTAGAAGTCAAAGGACTAAAACTTAAATAAAATAGCTGTGTGACTGAATTATTAATTTCCGTAGCTATTAATTTGCAATACCGACTCATGTACATCATAATGATGCCAAGAAGCTTAATCAGTGAATATACCTGAAGTACTGTAAGATGTTGAAAAAGCTGAATACTTGCTTTCGTGGAGGTGACCATTTTAGTAAACATTTATAACTGAACCAGGGAGATGGTAGATTTTGAGCTAAAACATATAAAATGCACCTGCAATAGGACTTTAACACTTTCCTCTCTCCCAACTTGGAATAAATTAGCAGGGAGCACAGGTAAGAGTAAGTTGCACTCTATTGTCTAGCAATGCTACTATTTGAATTGGGTTTTTTAATAGTCTTAAAAGTGCATCTGGCTATCATCAGACAAAATTTATGAGCATTTGAGCCCTTACTTGTCCAAAAAAAAAAAAATTAAAAGGAGAAAAGAAAGTGCTCAGAAAAAGGATGAAATATACAGAAGAGACAAAAAAAACCCCCAAACAAACAAAAAACAAAACACAAACAAAAAAACACCAAAACAAACCATTCAGGAGATGGAGCTATGTACCTGGTAGTGTAATATAACCATTGGAAGCAACACAGACTTCTGTTTTCCCTTCATAAATGCCCAGTTTCATTTGATGAGCCATTTAAGGACAACTTAACGTCAACACAAACAACAGAATCGCAGCACGGTTGAGGTGTGAAGAGACCTGTGTCCAACTCCCTGTTCCAGCAAGGTCAGCCAGAAGATGATGCCCAGGCCCACGTCTGGTTTTGAAAGCCTCCAAGGATGGAGACTCCTTAACCTCTCTGGGCAAACTGTACCACTGCTCACAGAGAAAAAGTCATGCTTGGATAGAACTTCTTGTAACTCAATCTGCACCCATTGCATCTTGTCCTGTCACAGGGCACCAGTGGGAGAGTCTGGCTTCCCATTCCTTACTCCCACCAGGTATTTATACACAGTGAAGAGATCCCCCTAAGCCTTGTCTTTCAAGAATGAACAACCTCAGCTCTCCTAGCCTCTCCATGTATAAGAGAGGCCCCATTCCTTGGTCATCTCTGTGGTCTTTCAGTGGCCTCATCCTAGTATGCCCAAGACTGTGCAACTTAACTCCCATGTCCAAGGCTGTTTACAGCACAGGTCCCATGAAAATACCGTCCCATCAGAGCCTAGGATGGAACAACCCAGCAGGAGTAGAGACTACAGACAGAGAAAGAGCAGGTGCTGTAAATTGCAGCTACATGTAAAACAGCTTCTTAAAGACACCTCCTGTTTTCCTCTTCAGGAGTCAGAAAACACAATGGTTTGAAAGCAATCCCCAGCAGCAGGCAGCTTTGTTCTAGGCCAGTCACAAAGGAGCATAAACGAGAAGCTGAATTGTCTTTATAACCACAATAGCATGTGTACCTGGAAATTAGTGAGGAGATTCACATATGCATTTTAAGGCACTAATTTGATTGTGTGTTTTAGGCAGACTGTGTATTTATCATTCTTCTAAAGAAATAGAGAGCTTAATGACGTACTGCTGACGTAGGAACCCAACAGACACTACAGCCCTCTGTCCCACGTGCTACACAACCATGCCTATGGACTTGCCTTAAAGAGCTTGCAAACCAAACAGAAAAAAGGAAAGTTGTGTTAGGTAGGTTGGAGAGATTAGCTGTTTCCATCCAAACAGTTCAACGCAGACTCAAACTTTCCAAAGTGCCTGAACCAATCCTGTGTCAGACACTAATACCTATACCCCACTGACACTCCTTTAAGACTTGTCCAGAGCTCCAGAGCACCAAGATACTGCAGAACACTACAAGGCAAGTAAAAAAGAATCCAAGACTCAAGTCCTGAGCAAAATTATCCTCTAACAATCCTTTAAACTTTATAATGTTAAGAGACCCAATGCCAAACTCATGTGTGAGAAAAGGTATCTTTCCCCTGACATCACAAATTACCTTAACTCCCAACTTTGTTTCTAGAAATTTTCCAGAGTTGTACTTACCTCTGACATTTCTCTGTTTGCCTTTACCTTTTGCTGGGATGTTTTCAGGTCTTCCTTGCTGTTCAAAACCGATTCTAATAGCAGAGAGATGATTTTTGAGAAAGATGGATCTGTAAGAAAGAGGGAACTATGCATGAGATGTTCCTGGCTACAGGAGCACTGCAAAATGTTAAAGGTTATGAAGAAAGAACAAAAGATCAGCTTTTCATCGCAAGCATGAGGAACCAGAACATTTATGATGGAATTCCTGGAAATGCTAAGCAAAACTAGGAGAAGTAAACAATGCCAGGAGCTTGGGAACATGGTGACAAAAATGAAATTATTCATAGCAATTTATAGTGATTACTCTCAGGTTACTACTCAATAACATCAATGGAGGCACAACATAAAGCAGACAACCTTATACACAAAGCAACAAATATAGGAAAGGCTTACAGTCACAACGTGGTTGGGGGTAGCTGATGGAGACAATTAGCTGTGGAAAATCCTTTCCTGTTTCGTGGCTTTGCACAGCATTGTGCAGGGCAATAACTGATGTAAGTACTGGAAAATCATTTGGCCTGTGGACGGCCTTAATGTGAGATAAGCTGTATGGCATGCAAACCCATCTAGCATGCTTGGAAAGGAGTAGCCACTTGAGGGTTTTATGGCATGTTTATAGAGACTCCAGCACTAGGACAAAGGTCATCCTGTCTTTTGGACTGTAAGACTTCTTGAGACAATATATCTTTCACTAATCAGTAAACAAACAGCAAGGAAAAATGAACTCCTGGATTTGACAGGCCTCAAGACACTGAAGAGGGGGATTACTGTGAGAGGGACTGAGCAGGTTATTGAACAAAATTTGCATCTTACAGAAACACCACAGGTTTCAGAAGCAACAAGTGTGGACTAGAGAATGGCCTGCAAATAACTCAGAAAATACATGACTTCAAAATCTCTGTCACTGGCAAACGGGAATTAATGTCTAATTATCACACTGACATGTTTCAAAATTTATAAAAAATATATATATTTTCTGCATCTCTCTCATTGTCAAAACAAATATCTGTGTGTTCGAGCAGATGTCAGATATTGTAGAGGCGTATATGTACTTGCAACTTTAAACAGAAATTTTTCTAAAATTGGATGCATAATCTGTTGCCCTAATTGCAACATACACATAAATCTTGGTTGGAAGGAAAAGTGCTGATTACATCTTTCTCTTTTTCCATACACAGGACCTGACTTCTGAGTACAAACGAACTGAAATAAAAGAATCAGTAACATCTTTGGCCCATCTCTGAGTGCTATTATTTTTCTTTTTCATCCTAATAGTGTTATTGGCAAACCTGAAGAGAGTGTTGTACAAATTATTGTATTTGTATTGCAGCCAAGGGTAATAATAATATCCTTTGCTGAGACTACATAATATCTCACTCCTAAATATAAGGACCATTTTTCAAAAAAAAAAAAATATTATGGAAAGAGCCCGTCACTGACATTTATTTAAACACTCCATAGAAACTATGGCTATTATTATTATTATTACAGTCACAGTCTCAAGACAAATGCAGGTGTAAATGAAGTGGGTTAAACCAAAGATAAGGATATTCACTAAAGAATCCATGTGCAAAGCAGTACATAAATTACATCCCTACTATAATAATATTACTTTTTTTAAAGGCATCATCACAGAGATAGATCTTTAAGAGAGACCTAAACCTCAAGAAAATGCATGCCCTGGAGATTTGTTCCAGAAGGTTCATTCATTTACCCTTATATGACCAACAACTGCAGGGTTTGACCCTAAAGCTAAGACTCAAGCCACTTCTTTCCACAACATCAGCTGATACACAGCTGTACCCCACATAGGCGGTAAAAGCAGCAGTCAGCGATAATGCACCATGGGTTTTGTAACCCAAAGGCGTAACACCTCTCACCTGGTGAGAATCATGAGGGAATTTGAGACGAACCAAATATCTTCCCCTTTTGTCTGTCACACAGAGCAGTTTTTCCATTTTTTATTCAATTAGCTCTTATGGCACAGGCCATACACCCTATTAGTTTAGCCTAGAAGTCAAAGGGACTCCAAGTATCAGACAGCTTCTCTGTCAAGACAAATGGCTCCACTCAAGTCCTCAAAGCCAAGATGCATTTGATTCTGTTTAAACTCTGGCCTGAAGTGTGTGCCAAACTCAGAAAGTAGCTCTCAGATAACAATCCGTAGTGAAGTGGTCAATACCACATTCTGTCAGGTGTGAAAACAACAGTGAAAAGGAACATGAGGAAAAAAAAAAAAAAAGAGAGAGAGATTGCTAACTTTAAAGACCTAGCGATGGGCTCTGAACTAGCTATTACCGCTCTGGACAAAGATGTTGAAGTTACAATAGATAGCACTGTGAACACGCCAGCTTGGTGCTCAGTAGCTGTCAAAAAAGTAACTAGAATGTTAGGAATTATTAGGAAAGAAATAGAGAACAAAACCGAAAACCATCATTATGCCCGTAACTTGACTGCTGTGTTCAATTCAGCTCCCCCATCTCAGAAAGAATACGAGTTGAGCTAGAAGAGACACAAAGAAACATGATAAAGATGATAAAAGATTTGACACAGCTTCCAAACAAGGAACAACTAATGCATTGTTATTCCCCAATCTGAAAAGATAATGGAGATGGAGAATAAGAGGGGTTGGCAAAATCACAAAGGGCACAGAGAGAACAGGAAACAATTGCTCATTTTATTTTCTAGTACAAGAACTAGTAGGCATCAAAGTTTTCAAAATATACCTTCAAAACAAAGAATGCATAGCTTGGCTGTAGAAGTTATTACCAAATCTGTGGAATGCTAAAAATGCACAATTGCAAACACCGATCAGAAAAAAATCATGCAGAGGGTAATAAATAAATAGTTAAATAAATCAATGCCTCTTAAACCAGGCTGAGGACCTCAAACCACTGGAGGCTGGAAGAGTTTACCAGCAAGGACTGGACTCCTGCCCTATACTTACGTACTTGACAAATGCTGTATGTCTGTCCAGTGTAAAATACCGTGCCACATGGACCAATACAGCCACTTCAATGCTCTGTTCAACCTCTTTCAAAAAGAGGCCGCGTGAGAGAAGCAGGGATTTCCTGCAGACTCACGGGTTTGTGAGACAGGGGGGCACTTAACTGCATGCTTAATTTTAAGCTCATGCTTACGTCTTAGTAAATTTAAATCCTTTCTTAAAATTAGTTGTTTTATGGGATTGGAGGTCTTGTTATTACTATTCATATCAATGTCTTTGCACAACCGTCTTTTCACCTTCCGCTATCATTTTGCCAGGTTAAAAAAGCAAAATGTGTGCAGTGTTGCAACAATTCATTAAGGGCAGACTGAGTGCACACATATGTGATTTAATTACATCAAAGCTCTGTTGCCAAAGCTGATTGTTCCTACTGCAGGGGAGTTTGTCAGCAAAAGATTCATATCATCTATGAGGAATAAAATTATCCACAGTTCTTGATATCCTCTAATAATATATATATTTTTTTTTTTTATTTTGCTGTCACACTCTAATTGAGCAGATTCAAACCTCCCAAGGGATTTTCTTTAAAAAATAAATTATTTATAACTAAGTGTCACTGAGTTTAAGGTATGCTTTTATTTCAAAAGTTCACTGATTATGTTCCATTCAGAGGATACAGAGCAAGAAAAAATAAGGACCTAAGGGAATTTGTGTGTTCAGTGATGCTAATGACTAAGACTCCGGTCATGTTTTCTAGATATAATTATATATCCTATAGCCTTTTGGACTAATCAAATGAAAGTAGGGGGTTTATGTTCCAGTGTGATTTAAGAAGAGGGCTTAGAAGATTCCCAAAGTAATTTCATTTGACATTCAAAGCTATTTGATTGCAGTTTCTGAACATTTCTACCACATTTGTATTCAGCATGTGGCAATCTGAATTTTGTGATGTTTTGAGGCTAATACATGGTATTGCTCTTCGCTGCCTTCTTTTTTTTTCTGTTCTGCAGTGCCGATTGCTTTCATATCACTAAGGCAAAAACATTGTGGGTACATTCAAAATTGCTAACATTACAAAAATCCCAGAGTCACAGGCATACTAGGGACCATTATGTAGTATTTGGGGATCTGAAATTTAAGGGGAAGAAATGGAAGCCTTATTGTATATTAAAGGTAAGCGATTTTCCACCACTGTGAATTTTGCTAGGATGGTGCAAAAGTTGCTGCTAATATATTTTCAGAGAACAAAATGCTGATGTAAATACATTTGTGAGATTGCATTATTATGATGGTTTTATTTTTACTAATATGATATGGCATTGCTGATATACAGGCAATTTTAATCCTCTTTATACACATCTTCTTCCTGCTCTTTCACCTCACTTTTCAACCATCTTACAGGTACTATACACATATGCTGCTTTATTATTTGACTGCAGAGAATACTAGTATCTTCAGCAACTTCTGATGGCTAAAGGACTGGGCACTTTTAGAGCACGGTGACAGAGTCAGGCAACCAGCTGTTGCCTGACCTGATGATGTGACAAATCCAAGAGGCAGTGCAGATATTCAAAAACACTGAGCCCACCACCATAGAGCATCTCAAACTTTCAATCACCACACCAATTTTCACAGGACAGGGACTTTTTAGCTCTCTGGGAAAAGCACCATTTGCAGTTAAGTGGATGCTCCAGTTCACACACCAGCTATTTTTGCACTGAGGGTTTCTAGCCTGCCTTGGTTCCAACACAGCCCTAAAAGTCCTTAAGATAATAAAAGCTGTTTTGCTCAAAATCTCTACAGGTATTTCATGATAAATGCCTTCATCTTCTCACTACAACTGCCGCTAGCCCTTATCATAATGGGAATTAAACTAGGACCTCTGCAAGTGCAGGGCACAGCACTGGATTTGTCCTTGCCTGTGTAACACAGCTCCTGCAAGCGAGAAACCACCCAACCCTGACTTGCTTTGCAGACACAAAAAATAGCTCGAGAAAGAAGTCCTCATTCTGCTGGTAGGTTGGAAAGTAAGTGAAAGGTTTTTTAAAAAATGCAATAAATGCTGGATCCTTTCCATTCACTGGTACAGGCTTTGCAGTGGTGGGTGCTGGCAGCTCAGTGGGATGGGGGAGTGGGACCGGTGAGGTTTACTAAACCCAGCTCTCAGCTGTCAAAGGGTTCAGGAAGCTGAAGATGAAGTGTCTGGTAATTCACTGCTCTAGAGGTCTAGGAACAAATGTGTTCATATTCATCTCATTAGTGTCTGTGCTGTCTCCCCATCTAAAGTTCAGCAGCACATGGATTGCTGAGCAATGCTCCCAACAAGGTCCCTGCATCCACCAGCAAAGCCGTCGTCTCCCTGGGTCCTCGTCCCACAGGCGCATCTGCAAGTGTTGCATTCTGAGAGACAGAGAGAGCTAGGAAAGGTCTGCTCCACAACTTTTTAATAACCAGGTCCTCAGTAAAGAGAGAGACAGACCTCTGAGCTTGCAGACAGCGAAAGAGAAGGTCAGAAAACCTCCTTTTCACGCAGACTTCTGCCTTGAAGATTTGGGAAGAGTAGGCTGGTCTGTCTCACAGTGCAGAACCCAAAGCTCAGGGTGCTTTGTCATGAAAGCAAACAAACAAAACAGCTTTTAATAAATGGGGCAAGTCAATGCCTTTGTTACCACTCCTGTACCTAACTATTGTCCTGAACCAAAAGCAATTAAAGCAGGGATTATGCTTCGACAGCTGCGTTTGTGGTGATACGTATTCACAGTAGAACAGCAGCCGTGCTTTCAGAGGCTGATCCATTTTTTAACACCTTGGTATAATTAGAACCACATGATTTACAATGAATTATTTATTTGATTAATTTCATCCTTTTTTCTTTTCTGTCAATGAATTGTCCACAGACAGCATGTTGAATTCCTGAATTCATTTTTAATTTAAATAATATCTTTGATGATTAACTCCAGGTCTGTAAGTTATTCATTTGCTATTATTTACAACTCAAAATTTCTCCAGTGGCATGAGATTTTATGAGATTCAGAAAATATACAGACTCTACTTCTCTCTCGTTGGAACAATATGCATAGTATACTGCTATGTACACTTTATAAATTTTACTACTATGCATACAGTCTTATATTGTCTTATAGTTAAAATCTAAATTAAAAAAAAAACTCCTGATGCTAAACTTTACAATTTGAACCCTAATGTGATTTTGAAAGAAACCTAAAATAAAAAAAATCAGGACAAAAAAATAATGCTTTCAGGTATTTAGAAAATAAATTCTCATAAATTGAGGTAAAATACTATAACGGGCAAGAAAACGATTTGGAGAACTCCATTGCTAGATACGTGTATACAGTTTTTCAAACTAGATGTTTTCAATTATTTGTTTCCTAAGAATGCAACATCCAGTCACATCCTTTAGTTGGCACAATAGACAATTCCTAACCTGCTTCTGGAAACATAAACAAAAGCAGTTACAAGCACAGAAACTCATCTTAGTCGTGAAGGATGTATGATGTTATATGTCACCTCATGGTAAAATACCTTCTTTGTCTCATCTCATACAACCTAAAGCATCGCTTCACAAAAAATTTGCTATCCTAAGAACGTTTACCCCAAGGTAAGGATGTATTTATAATTTGATTAATTTATTTTGTGACAATTTCCTGGTCTACAGTAACTCATTACATGCAAGTAGCAAATATTCACAAGTTGCCAGGGTGCAATATGGCACACTTTCCACAGGCCTCCAAGCTGTCCTCTCTACCTCTCACACACAGCACTTATGTAGCTACAACACTCACGTTCAATATGATTGTTAGTACAGAACTCTGTCTTACCAGTGAGGAAGTTTTTAAGTCTCGAGCTATTTTTAATCTTCTGGATGTTTTTAAGTCTTGAGAAAGGATGTTAATTTCCCATTTTAGTCAGCAGGAGAGAAGGTAGATGATATAATATGCACACAGTCGATTGCACACAGGATGACTTGTAAACTTGTGTGTAAATTCTACCACAAATTATTAACAAGCAGCTGCAGTGTTCTTACCGAGAAAAAAACCCAACTACTTATATAATAGTTCATCACGATAGATGCTGAGTATTCATACAGATATATTTTTAGCCAGTTCCTATGGAAACATGACTTACGTGATCACACTCTATAGATGTTCCTCAATAACTTTTGACCCCATTGGCTAATTTCAGCTACCTCTGACAGAATGGTGGAGTACTTGGGATAAGTGAAGTCCTCCAGTTGGTGCAAGGCAGTTGGGTATCCAAGTAGTTGCTCTCACTAGAGAAAGACTTCTGGCTGTGCTCAGTCTGTATTAGCCACCAGAGAGTCTACTGACTGAGGCATGGAATAAGGTGAGGCAAGAAGGTGGCATATACCCCAGTTGTGGGAAATATGTTGCTTGGAGCTCATAAGCTACCACAGAACACAAATGCATGGGAAACAAAACTTCATTGGTCCAGATGCCTATAGAAGTTCTGAGAAGTACAAGAAATTCTACTGCCTCAGAATTAGTTTAAATCTGAAACAGGAAAGATGACACTGTGCTTTCAGTTAAGGCATAAAATTAGGAAATCTCAAGTCTATTCATGCCTTTGACATATTAAACTGCTGAACATGCCTGACTTTTGAACCTACAAGTTCAAATGTGGAGGCTTTATTTTAAAACACGCAAGAATGTCCTGTTTAAGCAGGTTGAAAGAGACCTGGTACTAACAGTTTCCTAAATGACCCTTCTCTACATCCCTTAAAAATCTATCCATGGCCTGGGTGGTCTGTAAGTCTCCCTCACTGAGTCCATCAGCATCAGTTGCTCTTTTCCTGCACAGCCCTTGCCTTTCCAATCTCATGAGGGCAAACAGCCTGGAAAGCAGTTCAAACAGTCACACTTAAGAGAACATCCAGCTTAGACAAAGTTTCCTACTTCTAAGGGAGAAACAAGGGATAGCGGTGGCCCAAGAAAGTCTCTCACAGTAACCCCTTCCCACCTGACCCGTCCCCAGAGCCAGAAAGCTGGCAAGATCAAGGAAAAAAAGACCCATCTTCAAATGGGTACTGTGCATTACAGTGGGTCACACCAAGAAGGTCCCACCAGGAAATCCAGGGAGAGCAAACGTCTACTCATTCTTCTGTCCTACCTCTGTTTTCTCAGTGGATCAGTAGAGAAGATATGTGATGAAAAGAGTCTTCGTTCAGCCTACTTGTTCTTTCAGAGCTTCAAAGTAAATCCCAGCCACAGCCCTGAAAGGTGTCTGCCTGTACTCCGCCCCCTCCCCCCCCATGTGAGTACCGGCAGACTCCTAAAGGGCTGGAGCAGCCCCCTGGATACAGCTTGCTCTCATGTGCCATGTCAGATCCAAACATCCTCCTCCAAGGTGACCAATATTCAAACGCATTGGGTCTTTGATCACTTTCCAAACAAAAGTCAGCTGCAGGATGCCATTTCCTCAGTGACATTCACACACCAAATGAAACTGTTCACTACATAGCACCAATTTTACCTTTTCACCCTGCTTATCCTCACCATGACTCTGTCCATAAGCCAACGCTCACCCTTTCGCCCTGTGGAAGGACACAGCATCAGGCTGATAGTCAAGGATCCTATGCGTGGTATTATACATCACATCCCACAGCAACTGTGCAGGGACTACACACACCTAATGTAAGTCTTCTGGATTAGCTTCCACTTGCCTCTTTCCTCCACCAGCTACGCAGAACACAATCAAGTGCTCTGAATGGCTACTAAACGAAATGCCTGCAGCAACCCGAGGAAGGCTGTTAATGACATCTACTTCAGGTACTGCTCTCTCCTATTCACATTCCTTTTTAACCCTGCAAGGATTTGAAACAACCTACAAGTAACAGCAGCAACTCAACTAAAGCTAGAAAACCATGGAAGTTTCAGCAAACTAAAAGTGACTTTCACTTTCAGTAGCTTTTATAATATATGTGTTATTAATCCAGTGCATGTTTTTCCGGTGATGCTCAGCAAAATCAAGTGAGGTTTTTTTGTATCGTCACACTAATAAGAGAGACATTAAGATTCTACACACAAGGATAGGAGCAGTAATAATGAAGGAATATTCTCCAGCACTGCGTTTAATTTAAAAGTGCCAAGATTAGTACGCAAGATCTTCTGGACAACCTAGGAGTTGATATCTTTCTCCGTGGGTGTGTATATACGTCTGTCTTCTTCTGTGTGGCTCTCACACCTGCAGATGATAATCATATGCAGTTTCAAATGAGTTGAGAAAAGGAAAATTACCTTCAAAAGGAAGGAAAATGCATTTGACATACCTCTCGTTCCAGCACTTGCGAGACTCATTATAATTACCACTGTGAGCTCGCAGGCAGATGGCAAACGCGGCAGCACCTTGAATTCAGTCAGCAGGACGCTGCAGAAATGCTCCCGCTAACATTTTGTTCAAGATGTTTCAACACACAAATCTAAAAACTGGCAACCAAGACAGAATTACTGCGATTATTAGTGAGCCTTAAATAATGAGCACATTACACCTCCACCAGCCTTCCACATCTCTCTGTACCCAGAGTGATGCGTACCCTGCCTAGCTGTATGTGCTCAGACCCAGTTAACGTTATTACAGACACTGAGATAGAAGGATGAATCGGCATTAGCAGGTGAGATTGAAAAGGGCCAGATTCTGTGCCAAGAGAAAAAAATAATCTTGCTCATGTCAAGGGGACAGTGTTGAGGCTCAGAATCTTGGGCAGCAGTGGCATGCAAGCGACCTGGAGGTTGCCAGGGGCCCAAGTCAGACTGAGCTTTTCATACAGCAAAGCGGGGAAGGGAGGGGGAAAGGAGAGCTTTGGGAAGATAAGGCTTTAAAAAAAAAAAAAAAAGAAGTAATAGGCTAAATATCCAGCTGCCTTAAGGCAGAGGGGTTATCTCTGTTCATTTTTTTTTTTAATCCACCCGGCTCCTTGGCTAGGGGATTTGGGAATATCTCTTTGCACAAGAAATCTCTTCCCCTGGAACTGTGGAATAATTTGAGAGGTTGTAAAGGAAAGGGTGCTTATATATCTGAACAGCCTTATGAAACTAATACCAGAGTCCTACTGCAATGACAGAAGCAGGTGGAAGCGGGTAAGCTATGTTGTCTTGCTCCCATTTCAAAAGAAATGTCATTTAAGCTGGTGGGGTTTTTTTATTTTGTCTGCTACACAAGGTGTGTTTTTACAGATCTGGAGTCCCTTTCTATATAGTTAAAGCACTGGAAAAGCAAACAGTGGCTCTTCAGCTGCCGTGGCAGAGCAGCCCTCTCGCATGCTGCTGCTGTAGACCGACATAGGAATGAGCATTTTACAATATTTCCACAGCCAAGTCCTGTTACATTATGTAAGGATGAAGTGATTAGAGCAGCTGTCCCTAAGCACAATGGGTCCTCCTTCCTCAAATCACTTTAGCCCATGCTATTTGCCCCCCAAATTGTTTACATAACTTAAAGAAATGGCTAAAGAGTTTATGCTGCAAAGGTAAAACAACTCCTGCTGTTTGCTAGTTGTTTATGCTTGTACACTGTTAGGGTTTATTTTAGCACACAAAAAGAGGGGGTTTTAGTGATGTAGTACATAAAAGTATTAATACATAATAATTATTAATATGTATTAATACATAAAAGTTTAAGATTAATAAAGTAGATGGCACTTTCTAAAGAACGAGTGCTTCGCCCATGCCCTTCACTCAGAATAACGCTGGTGTGAGAGCAGAATCAGGCTCACTATCCCTACCAGCATGATTTAAGGGTACAGGCAGAACAGCTATTGTTTGCAACACAGGGTCTCAGCTGCAGCAAAAGATAGCAAATGCGTATGTATGTGGCATATAAAGTGTAGATAAAGGTTCAGCTTTTATTCTTGGACTGAGATGCTCAGAAAATTATAAATTCTGCTTCTTCCATATCTAGCAAATAAGAGCAAGCATGAAGCTTTTGATGCTGTGAAGGAACCGACTCTACTGTTGTTGCTCTCACTACCTTGACCTTGTGGTCTGCGAAGGCTGTAGGGGAATACAGCAGCAATTTCTCTTTGATTGACAAGCCATGCCACATGACTGATCATAAAGTGCCTTAGCACTGCTGCCAATACTCTTTTTCGATCAAACTTGGCAATACATTTTACATGTACATGTATCTTCTGCGGCAAATATATTCTGTAAGTAATAAACACCTGCTTTCATGCCACCTAGATCTCAAGGCAATTGCCACTTACATTTTATTGCAGATAAATTAGACGAGGTCCATGCTGTCCCTTATCTCATTAAATTTTTCTTAGGGTAAAACTAAGGTATCATGTTTCCTTCATGATCATGAAAATGTGACACATACTGTGGGGTTACAATAGAAGTATTTTATTAATGTTAGCAATATTTAGCACATTGGAAAAAGATATCCGGGCTTGGCCTCAAACAGCATGCAATGACTCATGTGCAATCAATTCTGTCCTGTAGGTTTGAATCCCTTCCAATGGGGTAAGAAAAAACGCCAGTCACTCCCACTTGTCTGGTGACACACCTTGGCTATCTTGGCTTCTGAAGGAAAGCAAAGGGGTGTTGTGTAGTGAATATGGCCCTGTGGGTATGTATACAGGCTGCACAGATACCAGGATTAAGAACTTAGATGTGAATGTTAAGATCTGCCAGGAGTAAGCACCTGGTTTTAGGTTTGGTCATTCCGAGTTATATTGATGTGCTGAAAAGGAGAGAAGGCTGCAGAGTAACAAAGCAGAGGATGTATTTGCTGAATACATATTTTCATAACCTAGATAGTTGTAGATAACAAGTTAGAGCATCCTATTTCTGATACAAACAACAGCAAATTAGTATACGATGTATACAGAGGCTATTTCCCAGACAGAGGTCACAAAAATAATACAGGAAAAATAATCTGGGAGTGGGGGGAAGCATCAGCATTTTAACAAGCTTTGCCTAACACTGTGACAAGAACTACAGCAAACAAACCACACAGATCAAGAATCCAGAGGGGCGCACACGGCGTTCAGATCAGAGCAAGGATGTTCAGCAGGCACAAAAGCTGCTGATCAAAGCACGACATCCCCCCCGTCACCGAGCAGCGTCGTTCCTTTGCTAAAAGCCCTTTAACACAACATAGCAGGAAGCACACACTTTGAGCAGGAGTGAACTTTGAAGGTGGCAGACGCACAAAAAAGCACCATGTATTGGAGCAATTATTATCGAGAAACAAATTTCATCTCCTGTTCATCCTTTCTTGGCGTCAAACAGGCAACACATGGAGGATGAGGGAAAAAATACTCTGAAAGGTCATAGGGAAGGATTACAAACAGACCACGAGGCAAGAACAAACTTTAACATAGATCTATCTCTACTGTAAATCAGTCCTAACTGTTAATACACTTCTCACAGGCACTTTGACAATGCACGCTTTCCCTGACTTGAGCTGGCATGGGGGAAGCCCAGAGTCAGAACGTTTCCACTCCCGGTATCATACACACCTTCACATGTATCCACCTAATACACCTTCCTGAGTTAATGTGATACTCTCTCAGTACCTGCTAAATTTTGCCAATGAATATTTCAGCATTCCCAGTTTTGAAGTGTTGTTAATGATAAAAATTACATCTATAGCACTTTATGTTTTCAGAGTGCTTTCAGTTAATTACTTAATAAATTAATTGATCCTTAATAATGTAAGTAGGTTGCTGTTTAGACAACCAGCTTCAGGTGGATCACCCAAGGCAGGCAGAGGTTAAGGACCTTGACTATGATATTATAGCACAGGAAGAAACAGAGTCAAGATCGAACCACAATTAAGTGATGATTATTAAAAGATTAAAGAATACCAACGAATGAGGTGGAGGCTGTTCTGTTAAGAGGAGCTAAACTTCCATGTGTTAGGGGAAAAAAATGACACAAACATCTCTTCAAACCCAATTTACAGCAGTGAATCAAGGTCATGCTGAATTTGACTTAAATAATGTAGGCAGAAATCTTTACTGGATACCACGACAAGCCACCAAAGAAATACCGACAAGTTGGTCGGAATTGATTTATGCTACAACTTCTGGAAACATGATTTAAAACATCCACAGGCATTCATATTCCTTTATGAGACAAAGAGACACGGTAAGTTTGCTTTAGCCTATTTAAAAGCATATATTAAAAAAACAGTTTAATCTGCAGGCCAAAATTATTTCAGGTAGCAGACAGTTACTCTGTTATACATTTCCTCACATGGAAATAATAACATGGCACATGAAAGGACATAAAGTATTGCTCTATCTGTCCAGCAACAAGATCTTAAAAATTTCCATGTGGGAACTGATTAAAACACCTCTTCCACTCCATTGCTTTCCAGTAAGAAGTGGAGCAATTCCTTATGCACCCTGGCGGAAATGAGGAAAAAACCCTAATTTTTTATTAAAAAATAAAAGATGCAAGCTCCCCAGCCACAGTAGGAAACTGTGTGATCAGAAACCGCAGTGCTGCCTTCCAGGGGGGTATCAGATGTTCATCATCCCTGCTTATGGGTGGCTAATTCTGCCATTACACAGGTTTCCTAAAGTCAACTCATTATCTGAATGTATATTTAAATCTCAAGTAAAGGTGTGTTTTGTGGACTTATACAAGCACCTGTTTGAGTTCATCCAGAACTAATGAGAGTTACTGCAGATGAGCAACATTGGGCTCCAGCAGTGTAAATTGGAGAAGTTTCTGTGTCACATATTTTCACTCTGTGTGACTGCGGCAGACACCGTAACTCCCGAGTCTCTGCGCTTTAGGTGCTATAGTCACTTGGGTGCTTTACATAGAGAAGCAATTAAAAGTAAAAGTTGTCATCTATTTCACCTTGCATTCTTTGTGAAAGTAATATTTTTATTTTCAGGCTAGGTTCAGTAGCTGTATGGAATATTTTCAAGGTCCAATAAGCAGGTAATTTATAGACACAGAAGAAAAAATGGAAAATAAAAAATATGGGGAAAGTACTAAAGAACTTGGATATATTTTTTCACAAGTGACAGAATTGTGACATTTCTGGAAAAGTGTAAGTAACAGAATAGAGATGACCTTACCTACTGGTTGCAGCAACAGGATTAGTAGCTAAAGGGATCAGGTTCTTGTTCTGAGTTACTCACCTAATGGGAAACCTCAGTAAAATCAGTTGATGTTAACCTGCCTGAACTGCTGAACCGTAATAAAAAGTTAAGGCGAGGAACTGAATGTTTAGCAAATTCTCTGCAGGAAAGCTGGTTCAAAGATTTACAAAAAGAACATTATGTTTGAACCAGTCACCTCCATTTTGGTACCATAAATCAGCACAACTTAACAGAGACATTTGGCTGCCTTTCTGACTTTGGAGACTCTGTTTTGAAAATTATAATTCTGGGCAGAGGAGAGACATGGTTAATAAGATAAATCAGCATATTCTTTCCTATAATTTAAAGGAAAGAGAGAAAGAGAGGGAGAGAGGGAGAGAGGGAGAGAGGGAGAGAGGGAGAGAGGGAGAGAGGGAGAGAGGGAGAGAGAAAAGGAAAAGGAAAAAGTTCAGTAATTCTATAAAAAGCAATACAAGTTTTACCTGTGCAGTGATAAAATTTAGTTCAGCATCTCATTTTGCTACCCCCTATTTATGAATTCTCTCCAGTCAGTTCCTGTGGTGGGACATGATGGAGAGTTGGGTACCTTGCTTAGCATATTTCCCATTGCCATCTAGGGTAAAAGGTCACTGATGCACAGGATTTCTAGATTCTAGTTAGATATTCACCTAACACCATGAGTCATTCTTGTTACTATGCAAATGTCATCCTTTACCTGAAGGCAAACTCCTGCCTCTTAATATTTAAATCCCATCTAGTTTTCATCAATTTCTAAACACCACCACATCTTTGAAATTTTGTTAAGAATACATTGAGGGACAAATAGTCTCACTCTCTCTTTCCCGCCCTTTGCCTAATAATTTTACTTATTTTACCCAAGCAAAATGTTTGGTAATGTAAGGAAATCTCAGTTTATCTGTTAGAGAAAATACAGTCAATCAAAACAATTTCCCCTCCTTGGGCACAGAAGGTGACAGTAAAGACAGAACTGAAGATGGCCACTGCCATACCTCACTTTCAGAGACCACACCCCTAGCGATAGGTGTCCCTAGTATGTGGTGCATTTGGTGCATGACAGCAAAGTCTAATGCACATTGAGCAGTTTTTTCTTTTTTTCTGAACCACTGGCAGGTAATACAATTTCCATGATGACGTTCTTGGAAGAGTACCAACCTGGGAAGTTGGTTCAGTCCCTGCCAGGACAGTTTGCTTTTGAGTCAGGATAAGGGAGAGCAAGGAATGAGCTGAATTCCACAGAAATAATCCAGATATCTAGATTTGTCCCCAGAAGCTCTGTTCTTGTTCTGACACTGTTATACAATAACACCACCACAGAAACCTGCCAGCAGAGGCACATCTGTGTAAGACCATAATCAGACCCACTGTTGTCACTGAGGGTTGAAATGAGAGGAGATGATATTCCTACAGGCAGGGATATGGCTATCAGCTGCAAAGTTAACTTTAATGTGGTCATTTTTCATGAAATATTCTCTCTCCAAACAGTGAAAGAAAAGGGAACAAAGGCCTGTTTCCTCCAAATCAGTTATTTCTTCTATCAAGCTTGAATCATGATGAAGCTTGATTTGGTAGGGCTCATCGAGAAGGCTTTAAAATATGTTTGAAGCGGTAAGGGGGAAAAACTAGTACTACCACCAACAGATGCCCAGAACCTGGAGAAGAATCACAGGTCACCAGAAGAGCACCTGGCAAGCAAAACACCTCAGGAACCTGAAGGTGCACAAGTCCATGGGACCTGATGAAATACATCCGCGGGTCCTCAAAGAACTAGCGGATGAGTTTTTGAAACCTCTATCCATCGTATTCAAGAAGTCACGGTGGTCTGGTGAAGTTCCCTGGCTGACTGGAAAAGGGGAAACTTAACCCCCATCTTTAAAAGGGAAAAAAGGAGGATGCAGAGAACCACAGGCCAGTCAGTCTCACCTCTGTGCCTGGCAAGATCATGGAGCAGATCCTCCCAGAATCCATGCCAAGACACATGGAAAACGAGAAGGTGAATGGTGACAGCCAACACGGTTTCACCAAAGGCAGATCATGCCTGACGAATATGGTGGCCTTCTATGATGAGGTCACGACCTTGGTGGACAAAGATTGGGCAACCGATGTCACCTACTTGGATTTGTGCAAAGCGTTCAACACCATCCCACACGACATCCTTGTCTCTAAATTGGAGAGGCATGGATTTGGCAGACGGACTGCTCAGTAGATAAAAACTGAAGGAGTCGGTCTGTGCCAACTGCATGAAGTCATAAAAAAATACTGCTACTAAAAATCCCATAAAATAAATGAGCATGCAAATATGATGCACTCATTAAAAGACCCCCCAGATCTTTGTATCTCCATCAAAACACTATGCTGTTATGCTGAGGTAAATTCATCTCCTTACACTGTTTTTCTTCTAACTGTATTAATTCTTCATCATGTGCACGACTATTCATGTGGATTGGCACCTATCTAATGTCAGAATGCAGATGATGCCTACTTGGCAGATGGTCCATATCACTCTGTGATCTTCTTACATTCCTCATCTGGTTCCACTGTGTGTCTTAGGTGTCTTGACAAGCCTTGGAAAAAAAGCTGGGAGGGTATGACCTCATGAAGCCCAACAAGGCCAAGGGCAAGGTCCTGCACATGGGTCAGGGCAATGCCAAGCCCAAGTACAGGCTGAGCGGAGAGTGGATCGAGAGCAGCCCTGAGGAGAAGGACCTGGGGTTGCTGGTGGATGAGAAGCTGGACATGAGCCGGCCGTGTGCGCTGGCAGCCCAGAAAGCCAACCGTATTCTGGGCTGTATCCAGAGAAGCGTGGCCAGCAGGTCGAGGGAGGTGACTCTCTGTCTTTACCCTGCTCTCGTGAGATCCCACCTGGGATGCTGCGTCCAGACGTGGAGCCCTCAATATAAGATGTCGATGAGTTGGAGTGAGTCCAGAGGAGGGTCATGAAAATTATGAGAGGGCTGGAGCACCCCTCCTGTGAAGAAAGGCTGAGAGAATTGGGCTTGTTCAGCCTCGAGAAGGTTCCAGGGAGACCTTACAGTAGTCTTCTAGTATCTGAAGGGGGCCTAAAAGAATGCTGAAGGGGGTTTTTTCACAAGGGCCTGTAGTGACAGGACAAGGGGTAACAGGTTTAAACTGAAAGAGGGTAGAGTTAGATTGGACATCAGGAAGAAATTCTCCCCGGAGAGGGTGGTGAGGCACTGGGACAGGTTGCCCAGAGAAGCTGTGGGTGCCCCGTCCCTGGCTGTCTTCAAGGCCAGGCGGGATGAGGCTTTGAGCAACCTGTTCTAGTGGGGGGTGTCCTTGCACAAGGCAGGGGGTTTGGAACTGGATGTTCTTTAGGGCCCCTTCCAACCCAAACTATTCTATATGATTCTATAAAATCTGCTTTCATAGCCACACATATAGTCCATTAGCCTTTGAACCACACTGGTCCAGTTTCTAAAGCAGAGCCTAGGTTTGTAATGGAGGTGCAGTGTTTAAACCTAATAGTCAGTGCAGAAACACAGTGAAGGTCCAAAGGTTTGTGGCCCAGAAAGCCTTTTACTCAATACTGGATACAGCAAATGGAAACCCACCTTGCAGACGTAACACCAAACGTTTGGAAAGCTGTGAGCTGCTTGGAGATTACTGAAAACTGGGCAATGAAAAAAAGTGTGGGCTATTTGCATGCATGCCTTGCTCTCTGTGGATTCACCCAGGTGCTTGGATCAGAACAGGAAACACCAGTATGATGCACTTGTCTCATTTGGTGATAACTCTCTGTCTGCTCATCCCCTGCCTGCCCTAGAGGATAATGGAGCAATCAATCATCCATTGAGAGAGTGCAGCAGAAAAACTACTCTGGGCTGTAACTGCTTTTGCAAGGCCACATCACCTGTCTCGGCAACCCTGCGCCACAATCTGCTGACTACAAACAGGCTAAAGAGAGCTTTGCAACCCTTTAATGAAAATATCCCTGGCAAACCAAAGACCCAGGTGAACAGACTTGGGGAACAGCCAAGAACTCTGCTACCTTCACCACAGAGACACTGAGACACTGACAAGGAGAAAGGGGTTAAGTCATTTTTAGCCTGGCCATTAGCAGTGAGAGCCACCACTCCTTCTTCCCTAGGGACCAGTCCTTGGAGCATGCTGTGCCGGCCCTGTGTGCAAGGTCAGCCTGAGCTGTGTTAGCAATTCCCATAGTTTTTCAAGCCCCACTCAGGAGATCATCTGAATTGGTAAATGCCTTCCAACTCATGGTCCCAGTAGCAGGAACACAGTTATACATGCTTTACTTTTATGTTTCAGCAGCATAAAAGATCAGCTGCTGATCTGTCAGCAGCATCCAACTCTGTCTTAATTCAATTTACAAGCCAGTATTCCATGTAGCACCTGTGGAATTTCTGAAATGCATTTACATATGATTATTGGCTTTTACTTCAGGCAAGAAAAGCAAATGAAAACTGCAAGTCATTGCAATAACTCAGAAGTACAGACAAGTAGAATTTCAGCCTTGGCTTAATCACCTGAAACAGCCCAAAATTACTAAACTAATATTGTGAACTCTAAGGAACATGAATCCTTCCTCCCATATTGATTTCTAAGCAGTAGACAATGGTAAAGAATAATATTTGCTTTGGTGTTCTACACAACTTGTTTTATTTATTATTTTTAAAGAAAATTACTGGCAAAAATACCTGCGATGCACACATAACTACAACAATTAGAATCAATGTCTCACCTGTATGTGAGAAAGTTATCTGTTTGTTTTCCTATTGCTTCTGACTAAAATGCCTTGACAAAATATAGAAAATAAGGAAGTCTTCTTTCTTCTTTTTCTTCAGAGAATTTTTCATTTGATGGTCATATTTTCTTTGGTTAAAGAGCAGGAAAAACTTGCATTGGTCAGGCAGGAACAAAAAATCATTTAACTGCTCTAGTTTTTTACCAGCTCCTACTCTCCTTCTATGTCAGAGACATGAGAGCTCCAGGATAGCTGGAAAAAGGAACAATACAATTGATAAAACCACTGAGTGACAATTGGATGCTAGAATAACCCTGACACACAAACACATAGGGAAGAAAATCATGTCAGGTTTAAAAAGACATAAAATATTAACTAGACCCAAAAAAGTTTGGAAAGGAATATCTTCATATGAGAAATAGAACAATTCACCAAACTATCCTGACATAGTATTACGATGCTTTTGTCTCAAGTGCAGTGGAAAGAGGAATATATTTTAAATGTGCCAAATAGTTCACAGAGATATTAAGTCAGTCTGTCTGGAAACAGGACATAGATCTCTAGGACTTCTCTCAAGACCAGTCTTAGAGAAAGTATTTCATATTTTGACAGGCCATTTAAAAGCAAGCTTCTTATAGCTGACCCCAGATGCTTCATCTCTTTGAACCAAGTGGTTATTAAAGCTCCCTGTGCTGGTATTGGCTGGGGTGCACAAAATGCTGGTAGGGGACACAGCTGGAACAGCTCACCCCAACTGACCAAAGGGATATTCCATATCATATGACAGCACATATATAAATCTGGGGGAAGAAGGAGGAAGCAAGGGACATTCCGAGTGATGGTATCTGTCTTCCCAAGTAACTGTTACGTGTGATGGAGCCTTGCTTTCCTGAGGATGGCTAAACACCTGCCTGCTGATAGGAAATGGTAAATGAATTCCTTGTTTTGCTTTGCTTGCATGCGCAACTTTTGCTTTACCTATTAAACTATCTTTATCTCAACCCACCAGTTTTCTCACTTGTACTCTTCTGATTCTCTCCTCCATCCCACCAGGGGTAGAGGTGTGGAGAGAGTGCATAAGAAGTTGTGTGGGGCTTTGTTCTGGTCTGGGGTTAAACCACGACAGTCCTCATTCTACATATGTAGAGGGGAAAGAGGGGAAAAATAGATGGTACAAAGCAGAATAGTGCAAGAGATAGCCAGGCAAACTGAGGATGAGAGGCAGTGCATAGGTGACAGAGGGCTGTCCCCACGCAGAGCTATAGCTTGGGTCTGGCCAGAAGTAAGGCTCATGCCAATAAGCATTTGCTAATAAATCCAGTATCCTGTGTTAACACACTCACGTGGCTTCAAGGTACTGAGCTTCCTTGGTAATTTTTCTCAGAGTAGACCAATGAAGACTCAACAGTCACAAGCTGCAGCAAGGAAAATTATACAAAGAACAAGATACAAGGAACAATTTCTTCACAGTGGACAGCACAGAAACTGCAGCCCAGAGAGGTCGTGCAATATACATCGCTGAAGGTTTTTAAGACTTGATTATACAAGAATCCAAGAAACCTGGCTTAGTTTTTAAGTTGGCCCACCTCTGAGCAGGGGTTTGGACCAGAGGACCTAGAGGTCCCTTCCAGCCTAAACTATTCAATAATGCTAAATGGTGTTGATGGACTGGTGATATCCTCACAGGACTGGGAAAAGAAATCTGTCAATCTCAGGATATCACGCCTACTCTTGCAAACCAAGCCACCACATAAAAGGAAGTTAAATCAGTCTTCCCCATCAACAGCAGTATCACAGGTCTCCCATGTGCTCCATGCCTTCTGACTCATCCCTATGACAGCACTCCCACAGGTCTGAAACAAGGAAATCCTTTCCCCTTTACGCTTTCCCCATTCTTTCCCCCCCTACATCCAAGAGTTTTGAAAAATTCTCCTCTGCTGAATTTCCAAATTTCCACTGCATTCACCTTGGCTCCAAATACCTGACATGAAGTGCAGAAGCATCTAGCAGTCTTGACAGGTGTTAAAATCCTGCACATCATTGTTATCTGGTGTAACAGCCAACCATAAGGAATTATGCAACTGACCCAATATGAGGGATTTAAAATAATAGAGTTTAACAAAATGTGTCTGTTGTAATCTACTGAGGACCGATGCTGTCCCCACTGAGAATCAATAACCATATGACAGGAGGCAGAACCAGACCCTATACGTCAGCACCGCCAATCCATATTCTAAGTAAGTTGTACAAGGAAACATATTAGTTTCTAATCTAGGTTCTTCAGTACCTAAATGAGACTCATCACCATAGCAACAGACGGCTTCACAATCTTTAATGCCTTTATTTTCACAAGTCCTCTGAGAAATAGAGGAAGACAGCTGTCCCCGTTTTACAAGTGAGTAACTGTGATGCAGAGAGGCAAAGTGATCTGCCCCAAATCCTGCAAGAAATCTGCGGAGGGCAGGATGTCAGGGCATCGGATCTCCCAAACATTCTACCAGTGCCCCAACCTCCTACCTCATTCTTATTTTAAAAGTACCTCTTATGTCTATGGTTACATGAACATGGGCTCTAAAAACAGGCTTTTACATATAGAGGCTCAGTCCTCTTGAGACTGAGCTGCATTTCTGAAGGTTTTTTAAAAGATTTATCTGCATAGGGGGCTGAACTGTGGAGGAGGTCCAAAGGGAATTGGAAAATGGATTTGGCCAATTCAGTAAGCCAGAAAGCCATGATGGCACTGTGTAAATCCCACCAGTTTCTTAACATTTTAAAAGGTTGTAAAGGGACACAATTCAGTGCTTCCTTTCTGTGGTATTTGGCAAGAACCTGACTTTTGCACTCCTCATAGCATGCACTCTAGGAAACATAAACAATAACGTAGTTGGCAAAACTAATACCTGTCGGGTTGTTCTTCCTTGGGAAGTGGTTACCTAAAAAAGATAAAGCTCATAACCTTGAAAGAGCAAAAGTGTGCCCCACACCTGTGCACCTGTGCTTTCATATGTGGTTTGCTTCCCTGAGGGGGGATGAACACAGAGGACCTCCCTGCCCACTTCCCCTTGGCTGCAGACAACAGCAGGTTATCCCAGGCAGGTATGAGCTATGCAGAAAGCCATGTTTACCCTTTCTGTATAAGCTAAATCTGCATTTTTTTAATGGATATCTTTCCCTTTCCAGGAATGAAATTTTAGTTTCCAAATGTGGGATATTCTGATCTGGGCTACTGTGTTAGGCTGTTTCAGAAAAATTTGTTACCAGGTCTGGACTGCTTTCCAAATCCATTTCACATTGCTCTGTCTCCCTTTAAAGTTCAGGTATTAGCTTGATTCTCCTTTAGTTATAATGATTTATAGGTAAAACAACTTTAGTTCCTGCAGTTTTTATATTTTATGAGGGGGAAAAAATGCAAGGCAAGATTCATTTATCAATAAAATCTTTTTAGTTTACAATTAGCATCAGAGTTGTATATAAAACATCTCAACCTTAAAATGTCCCTACTTATCACAGCAGTCTACACTGTTTATATTTATGAGACAACTTGTTCAAAAGCCTTTAGAATTATGCAATGGTCACATTTATTTCATTTTTCTACTTCTGGTATATTGTGTTCCTTTTCCCTTTATACTGCCTTTTTTCTGGAAACTGCTTCATTCATTTCTCAGGAAGAACTGCTTTAAGAGAAGCAGATGGGAGCACCTGCAAAGTGAAATATGGAAACTGTGTCCACGTGGCCTAAGTGTCTCCCTGGGTACTAGTGAATATTGTACTTTTTTAAAGGCATGTTTTACTTTGGAAATAGAAACAATTACTTTTAATACTGGTTCTCAGCAAGAAAAATTTAGAAAAAGCACATTTGTCTCCTCCTCAAACTCAGACCTGTATATTACAAACAGAAACACTCCAATACACACTAAAAAACAGGCCATAGTTGTCCTGGGAATATACAGCAGCACTGCTAAGCATGGCTGCGTAAAGAAGATATGTTAAGTATGAAGTTGCCTTAGGTTTATCTTGTCTGTTTTAACTTTGATGAGATTAGAGTTGCAGAATAAAATGCAAATACTATTCCCTATTTCACTACAATAAAACTTGGTGCTTCTTTAAACTACCAAAACATGTCAATGTAGCTGGATCAGCTGGTTCTGAACATTAGCACTTTTTTTCTTAGTTCTGCAGAAAAGGTTAAAATCCAGTACAGATGCTTTAATCTAGAGGTGAGTTACAGAGCTATGCCACCAGAGAGATTTGATATTATACAGAGCACTCAACTCAGGCTATGCTATCAACCTCTTGAATCCAATACACTTCGGTGGACCCTATAAGCTGTCAAGACAACACTGAGTGGATCATATAACTTCCTTTTCGGGACTGTCTATCTGCCTCCTTTTAGAGGCAAAGACAACTCTGTGAGATGTCTGAGGTGATCCCTGGGCTCAGCATTGCTGGAGCCATCACCATTACATGTGACCCAGCAGAAGAAGGTAGGGCACAGAGATTCCGCAAGGATGTAAAGCAGGGGAGGAACTTGTGTCCAAATTAACAAAACACATCAGGCATAATGAAAATCGACATGGAAAATTAAAGGAGTTAAAGAGATTTGGTGACT
Source organism: Rhynochetos jubatus (assembly GCA_027574665.1). NCBI lineage: Eukaryota > Metazoa > Chordata > Aves > Eurypygiformes > Rhynochetidae > Rhynochetos > Rhynochetos jubatus. Next base: position 35,534,566 of record CM050653.1, read on the forward strand.
GCAGGCATGTAATCAACAGCCTTTGTTTACAGGGGGACAAAATTTGGGTTATACATGTGTCAGTCTGCACTTACAAAAAATGTCTCTAATGACAAAAGGATTCCCATTTTCATAACTATTGGTAAGGCTTATGTCGCACAGTAAGCAATGTACTGAGTAGAGCAGGGCTGGAAATGCACATTCCCAACCTTTTTTAATCCTGCATAGAAAAATGATGTTCCCTTAGACTCCTGCTCGCACTTTGACATAGTCTCACTAGCAGATAGTGCAACTAAATTAACAATTGTTTTTAACAAATCCATTTTTCTTGCGTATTCTACCTGCCCAGAGTTACATATGAGTGGGCTTGAATTTAATGGACATTAATTTAAACAGTGCCCAGTGAGAAACAGGCAGTAATCTCCATTATCCTGAATTTAAAGAAGTATTGGGAAATTATATCAAAATAAAGTGCTTATTTCAAAGACCTTAGAATCGGTTTCCTATTCATATTTAGTACTATTTCATTAAGGAAGAATACAATTGAAGTGTGGGTTTGTGCCCTCTGACTTTTTGTTCAACAGAAAATTGAAAACCAGAATGTCTGCCTACGCTGTTAAAACCTGATGTCAAACACATTAGAGATTTGCAGATGTGCAACGCAACAGATAAAGAAAAACAAAAAATAAAACAATACGATTTGAAGCCCTGGGAACTGCCCTACTTCATGAAAATAGCACTGTGCATCTCAATGAAGAGAAACAATGGTTGTAAATAGCAATACTGTCTCAAGTGGTTGACCTCAATTATATGAGGCTGCTGTGGCGGATGGTTATGTTTTATGAAGGACAGGCAACAGATTCACGAAAACACAGAGGAAGAGGAGATACAGGGCAATGGATCTGCCCTCTTGCCTGAAAGGGACTGGGAGAACACAACTAGAGCAGGTTGAGACTGTGAACATGGCACATCCGAGACAGACGGGCTCCTTATTTCCTGACAGAGAAAACGCTGTTGGGAGAGGAAGTCACGCCCGGAGTAAGGAACGATGCAGGGCACCTCAAAGGTTAACCAGTCACTGTGACCAGAGCTACCTACTCGTTTGGTATGATCTCCTCTATTAAACACTTCCCAAAAGACCCAGTGTGGATGGCAATATGGATAAAGAGGACAGTTTGTGACAGAGGAAATTTACAGCTAAAACCATAGAAAAACCTGTGCAGGCAGAGATTCAAATTCCTTACCCACTAGTATAAACTCAGATGGATTCTGTAGCCTGAATTCAGGTTCGTACTGGCAAAAACTGGAGAAAACTTGGTCCAGTTACTTGTTTTGTTCCTCCCATCAAACTTGGCAACTTCGGACCAAATCAAAATGGAGGCTCTTTCTGTCAATATTCGCTTCACACTGGCACACAACACCCCCCCTGCTCTCTGCATCATGAAATATAGTCATACTTTGCATACTCTTAAGCAGGTGATGTGACAACAACTGAATGCTGGTAACACCTTGACTCTAGATTAGTGACTGGTCTTGGCTGCAAATCTAAGCCACAACACACTTCCCCATTTAGAGCAGATGGACAGAACTGTTTCCAGTGAGATCCCTGGGGACCCCTTGACCAAGAAAAGCTGAAGGAGTTTTCTAAATGGACTTTAGTGGTTGCTCTGCTGTGGCTGTCACAAGTCCCTTCTCTCAGCTGCTTTCCTCATTCAGCCAGCAATAGGGCACCTCAGCAAATGCTCAGCCATCAGAGAATTTAAGAATTCTGCAAACATCTACAAAGATTAGAAGCATATCAAAGATATACTGGGAAGGTACTACAGAAGAGAAACTTCATTACCAGTTTAGTGGTTGGGATGAAGTAGGTAATAAAACATCCCTAACAATGTAACCTGCTTTCTTGGTATTCTGTAGGCACTGCTGTAACTGACTTCAGAGATGAACAGAAAGATTCACATAACTGAGCACACTTACAGTAAAATTAATACATATTTCAGCCTTATTACAGCTGCTGCTTAGCAGTCAGGGAGCTAAAAATCCCTGCTTCTGCGGCTCCAGAGTGACTCCACGTGCTGAACTGCCTTCAGTCCCAGCTAGCAGACCTCAGTGTTTGCTGTTTGTCAGTAAAAGAGAATTCAAAGACAAGCCAGACAAACTGGATGAAGGGACTTGGCTATATAGAAAAACTAAAGGAGTCAAGAGTTCACAACATGTTCAAGCCATGAGGAAAGGGAGATATCAATAGCCTGGAAATGCCCTAAAGATGACAATAACACACACACAGAGGACGTATTTTATGTGCTCCAGGGGAATGACTGGAATGAACAGTATGAAATTGTGGCTTCTGTGACACGTTTTGAGAGCAGCCCGATTTCAATAGCCACTATCAGTCACTGTCCTTTGCTTAATCAGAATATTTCACAGGTAAGGATGAATTTTCAAAAGTGTTGTTCAGAATTAATTTTAGGTGAAATAAATCCAGCAGTGATGTAGTAAACCTTTCTCCTCTGGTGAGAACTTCCTTGAGAACTCAAGCAGCCCAAAGCTCAGACTGAGCTTCTCTGTGTCAAAGGATCAGCATCAAGTTGGTACAGAATAACTGTCCACACAGTGCTGCATCAGAGCTCTTGGAAACAGTAGGCTTGATATCTCAAGTGTTTCCTGACAGCGATTCTTATTAGGCAGAGGAACAGCCTCCTGAGAGGCTCCCTTATTGTTGAGAGAACACAAATCCGGGAGAGCACATTAGTAGAATAAAACATGTTAATGGCCTTGTTCATAAGTGAATGAGGCTTTTCCATCTTTAACGTCTACAAGTGACGCACATGTCCTTAGAAAAGCTGAAAGGATCCATACCTAACAAATCCCATTATTACTTCATATTTTGAAAAACAATTTCTTCTTGTTATCCTAAAGGACAAAGTGACGTCTGTCTGAGGTAACTCTCTTAGCTCTACTCTTATGGGCTAAATTCTCACCAGGTGAGCTGTACTGCTTTAATGTAAAGTACACACAAACTTACAGAACATTTATTTTTCCTTAATTATTACCTGCTATATTTTTCAGTGCTTCACATTCACATTTTTCTTCTTTTTTTCCACTGTAAATAGCGGACTCAAGGAAATAGTGCTACATTATCCAAATTCCCAGTCCAGTTTACAGAAGTTATTCCTATCAGGAGCTGCCAATTTCTGAATAGTAAGACTTAACGAGCTTTCAGCAAGAAAACAGAGAACAAGTTGTTTGTCTAAAGCAGTATCAGAAGATATTTCCTTACATTTGTCAGGGAAGAAAGGTTTATGAAGCACAGCACTCTCAGCCACAATCAGCCACTCTCCGACATGAAAGCCTGGAAGAAAGAAGTTGCTGATCTCGGACCCAAGGGGCTTCTTAACATTTACTTTTCACAAAAGATCCAGCTGTTTTAGAATTCAGGCTGACCAAAACCTTGGAGAAAAGAAACAGGCAAAGACTTAAAAACTGTGCCCAACCCAATATGCAGAAATGAAGAATGAACAGGTGCCAAGAATCCCATCTGCCCTTCTCAGGAAATGAGCCAAACATTGTTCTCTACTTTTCTGAATACACACTTGGATGAGATTGCATTTTTTTTTTTAAAGGGTAAAGGGATAGTTTAATGCAAGTGCATAGAAAATGTAAGGAAGAGGTTTAAAGAAAACTACTGCTCAGAAGGATTAGGAATATTTCAATTTGTCATGTGGAAAAACATCATGAACGATTCAAGTAACTTCCAGAGTATTTAACTTCAACTAAAAAGTCCATGAAGAATAAAACTATAAACATAAAATAAAATAATAGAAACAGATGGTGGTTTTAAACCAGGGTTACACCCTCCATTTGCGCTCACCACAGCCAGGGTTAGAAAAAGTCAAGGAATCCAGATCACACTCAGAAAAGCATCTCTAACTACAGATGTGAAATAACTGTGGACTTCACCACTTACTCCCCTTTCTTTGATCATTTACCAAATTCCCAATTAAAAAAAAAAAAAAAGCAAGAATGTTTACAGTATGAGAATGGGTGAGCGTGCTACCTTGACCCCTATCTTCCCAGATAAATTGGCTGGTACTAGTGTAGCAGGTTAGCCACACTGGCACCTGCATGGCAACAGGTTTTCCTGAAGCCACAGATCAATTAGGCTGGGTAAAACTGGCATTAAATGGAGTCAGAATCTGCGCAATATTCCCTTGATAAGAAACTGGACAGGCAAAAGAAGACTTAGGGCAAAGGCTACATCTATTTATCTTTTCCAGATATATACAAGAAAGACTTGCCCCATGATGATCAACAGTTTGACATTAGGTCCTGATGTTCTTCTCCTTAGCTGTTTTTTGGGTGTTTTTTAAGCCCTGCCTATTCACCTACAATAATAATGAATAATTTACTAAAGAGGAAATCAACAAAAACACCAGTCTACCTTAATATTGGCATATCAAATGATGTTTAACAGTTGCCAACATCATGGATTTCCATAGAGCGTTTCCTCATCCCCATCAGCGTAAGTTAGAGAAGAAGCAGCAACAAAATGAAACATCTGCAGAACCTTCTAAGTGGCTTAGTTCATCTAAATGCTACAGTACTTCACTATAATAGGACTGATTATATGTGGATGTAGCTCAATTAAGCATCACCTTGGTAATGCTCTCCCCTTTGTTATGCAAACATCATTGCATATGTTCATCAGGATGACTGAAGTTTACCCAGGAAGCCAAGTCAATTTTCTAGCTTTATATTTAAGTGAGCCAAGTTTAAAGAAATAATTTTAAAGCCTGAAACTAACTACTCTCCATCCATGCTTGTTACTTCCAATGTACATGCCTCAATTGCTCACATACTGGCTACAAACACACATTGGCTGTATTACTTGACAACTTTTTTCTGAACCTTATCCACAAAATCGTATGCATTATGTTGAACATTTGAAAAATGCTACCACATCCCCACCCTGTCACTTTTCCTCTCTGCTAAGGAACTTCAATTGTATCTTTGAATTTCTGATTTTTTTTTCCTTTGCTCTTCTGTGAACTGTCTCCAGCTGGTACACCTCTTCCTGGAAGTGCAGTACCCTGACTGGGCAAACCACTCTAAGCAAGCAGTTTAGCAGTACCTGAGCAACAAATTACTTCTCATTTACACATCCTATAAATATCTTTTCTTTTCCTTTATTTTCTGTGACTCTACCATGCTCCCCTTCACCCATTTTCCACAGGACTTAATTATGCTGGATTTACATGATTGATTACTCCTCTCTACCTGTATCTTGCCTTGTCACTATTGCACAGCCTCTTATTTTTTTTCAGACAGTAGCTTCAATCTGTCATTTAGAATTCATATCTTCCCTTAAAATATTGCAGAGCTGTATTACTGTCATCTGTGCATTGAACAAGTATGCTCTCTACCCCATCTTCTAGGTGACTGAGGAAAATATTCAGTAATACTGGGTCTAATACAGCCTCAGTATTTTGACTATGGGTAACTTGCTGTGGCATTTCAGCAGTGCTTTAGCCTTGGATGATGTTTCTTAGGCCAACTTGATTTAAAAATATCAAATTAGTCTAGAAGTCTCCATTCTGTTCTTCCTTGTTAAAGGCTGAGATCTTACCTTTTGTCATTTATAGTGTCTGTCCAACACTAATTCAGTGAAGGCTGATGGAGTATTAGTAATTTCTGAACATGATCCATTGCTCAGACGTCCTTTTCCCGGGAGCAGAAGACTAACTCTTCCCTTGTGCATCCTATTACTGGTTTGTGTTGCTGTTTCTGTGCTCTGGCAGTTTTGATAATGTCCCTTCACGTTCCTGTTATAAATTTATTCCATCCTTAACGATGGTCAAGACTTGATATGGCTGTTTGAATGGTGGGAGACTGCTGTGACCTGACAACAGACACAATGTTTACATCATAAGCAAGGGTGGCAACACATTTTCACTCCTGTAAAAGCCTTCTTGTATGCAGCTAGCAAAATAGACAGTGTTTGGCTCAGTGTAAGCCTAATTGAAATAGGCCCTTTTAAAAATCAGTTAGAACAGTATTACACAGCATTTCAATGCATTATATTACATTTCAATGTATTTTCTCTTTGCTCTAAGGCAGTTTCCTGAAAACATGCCGTTGCCATTGGTCTCTCCCAAAATGCTCTGCAGTCGGTTTGCATGGGCCAGCGCCTGCAAAAGCAGGCGGTTGTAATGAGGTATTTTTCCAACATTCTCTTAAAACTTTGAGTCATTTCACTGTACAACTACGTGATCTTTCAAATCATTTTGTTGTGTTATTATGCACATTCACTGTTTCATGACTCTTCTGTTATCAACACACAGTATGTGGATCATTTCAGATTGTTCCACAAATTGCAGCTGACCTACACCACTTGCAACATAAGAACCTGCCTATATGTACATATTTATGTATGCACACACACACATATATACAGTTAGATATATGAATACATACACACACAAATGTAGGGGTTTATGTACATGTATACGGACACACACACACTTGCGTATCGCACATGCATACATATTTTACCTCCTAGGAGTTTTCTTGTAATACAAACGCTGTACTGCTACCTGACAGTTTGAACTGAATACTTTTCTGAAAATCCACTCATAAGGTAATTATACAATAAATCATTATTTGGACTCTAGAAGGAGGAAAGGACTAGGCTTAAAAATTCACAAGAAAACAACTCAAGCTATACATCCATGAAAATAATCAAGCAGGGATTTTTCAGTGACAGCCGAAGTGAAGAATGCATGCATAACACCAGAAAAGGAAAGAGTACAGAGGCTGGTCTTTCATACAAACCACCACCAAAATTCACCCCTAAAGGCCAATTAAACTCCTTGTTCACTTTTATACTAGGACTCCTGTGGAAAGAATGTCCTCCTATGGGCTTGGTGCTGACCTTCTGCACAGAGGGAAATTTCACCACTTAGGATGACCATCAAACCATTGCGGTCACACGCTGCTGTAGGAGCCCCCCAAAGAAGCATGTCCAGGCATATGCATCAGATGGACTGGTTGGAAAACGGTGCCTTAATTTAATGTCTCTGTGCATATTAATGAAGAAAAATATCTTTGAAGTACTTAATGACAAGGGGGAGAGGGGGAACAAAAAAAAACAAAAACCAAAAAAACAAATAAACAAAAAAAAACCAACATAAACAAAACAAAATAAAAACGCCACACAGAAGGGACCCTGTATACTTTGGTCACTTGTCTACAGTGTGGGGGAAGAGATTCAGAGCTATTCTACCCAGTCGGGAGCCAGGGCTGGATGCTCGCTAGGTATATCCCTCACAGCCAGAGAGAACAGGGTCTTTTTCTTGGTCCCTCCCTAGTCCCAGAAGAAACTACAAAGCTGTTTCAGTTTTGACAAAAACTGCCAAAATCATTCAAACAGCTCTATCTACATGTTTGTTGCAGTGCAGCATGAAGGAAGACTTATCTCCTTCACTGGACTTTGAATCTGAATCATATAAGCAGGAATGAAAGAGGAAAACATAATCATGTGAGATCTAAAATACTTGGCCTCTTGGTTTCTGCAAAGACATGTTCTCATCTGCCAAAAGCAGCCATTTGTATTACCCAGAACAAACCTGGGTCAGTGGGAATATTGGTAGGCTCCCATCTGTGCAGCAACAAAGAGATTAAAATACTTCAGTGGCGTGGGTATAAGACCTTCAGCAACTTTGATTTCTCTGACCTTTTCTTAGAAAGTTTCTGTGAAATGCAACTCTCTGGAATATAAACTGAGGAATAAAAACTGCAGGTTCATACAGGCACTCTCTGATTATTATCTGTAGAAGGTAGCAAAGGAAACGAGTAATCTTTAAGTGTAAAAACAATGTTATGGTTAATTAAATAGAAAAGAATCCTTGCCATCCTCAATATAACGTTGACATTTCATTTTATTTTATTTTAATGTGAAATAGGCATTCCCCACAGGAGGTCCAGGATTTCCAATTATAAGAGAGAAAGAATGTTTTAACATTTTATGTTCTCATAAATCAGAAAGTTTGGCGGTGGTGTCAAACTCCTATGAACCACACCAAGCTTTCAGACTGAAGAGAGCATTCAAGATCCTCAGACTTACCTCAGTTTGGAAGGTAAACCAATTCATGCATTATTTGTATGGAAAATTTCCTCATGTAAACCAAATGATCGGAGCAACACTCATTCTGCCATCACAAAGAGGAACTGGATGCATTTGAAATGAAAAGCAAACAGAGCCGTTAGCAGGCAAAGCTAGGAAGCCTGGTTTCCAGTAGGTTTTGACCCAAGGCTGTCCACATCTCTGTGCTCTCTATGGATTTTCCAAGGCTTTTCCCTTTGTGGGGCATGTGTGGGGATTTGTCGTACCTGACCAGCCACCTACTCTCCTGAAACTACTGAGAACTAATTGTTTTTGAAGCTTCTCTTTCATCATCAAATGACCTTAAAATTAACAGAGTCACAAGTTAATTGGGAGGGACAGACAGAAAGGTATAGTAGCAGACGCAGCACCATCACACAAATTTCAGTTAGCTTTCAGTGGGGATTTAGGGAACCAAATGAAAAATTACAAGCGTTGTCCATATTTACCAAACCACAGAAAACAGAGACTATGGCCTGAGCTAATACTGTACATTTAATTCACCAGGTTTGCTTAAGAATCCTGAGTCTCAAAAAAGTCTCCTGATCACAGTCTCACACTGCAAATAGTAAACAGCTGAGCCCACATAATTACATTCACTCCTCCCTTGCCTTCCAGATCCATCACAGAATATTATTACTTCTTCCCACAGAACTGTCTGGGCTCTCCTGCCAGCTTTGTGCAGCATCAGTAGCAGCTCTAGCAGACAAAGGAAAAGAGTCCCTGCTAGCTGTGTAGGACCAAGGCAAAGCTTGGGTTTCATCTGTTCATGGAACACCTGAGATCCACTCAGCAAACCAGAGGAGAAATCTCAGGGTTCTGCCAGTAGTTGCACAGCCCCAAGCTGTTGTGGCTGTCACCAAGGTAAAATGAGATCTTTTCCAATTTCTGGGATCTGGCTAGATGCCCAGAAGATTCATTTACTAATAAGTCTAACTCTGCACCTGCCCCTTTTACCCTTGCAATCCAACTTGTGCTGCACCTCTGTGCTCACCTATGGAAGGATCTTTGCCGTTACACCCAAATCACCAGCCTTGTGGGACCTCGGCCACATGGTCACTGGCAGGCCGAAACCCCTTCCACCGCTTCCCACCACACGAGTAAAGCGACTGCGCCCAGGAAAGGCAACAAGGTGCAGAAATGCCTGCATGCTCTGTGCCCCAAACCTGACCACTAATGACTTTCAGAAAGGATTTTCAGCCTGAAACGAAATCCACGTTTCACCAGTCTCAACAAACTTTGCTCCTGAGGTAGGACCGTGATCACAACACTCAATACGACAATTTTCCCTGCTGGACCTTGCTGTTTCTCTTACTTTTTCTTTTACCTCACTAAGTTCAATGTGCCTGATCTAAAGGGCAGTGATTTGAAACAATTTGTGCAATGTCCTGCTTATTAGTGCCCTTTAAGTTACAGTGTGCACAGTGAGCTTAATTACCAGACAATGTTGGGAAATTAAAATTTTCCAAAAAGCAGTAAGTGTTGAAAATGGGATGTTTAACTGGAAAATTGAATTTTAAAAATGTGAGTTATAAACTGAAGAAGTCACTAAGCTTATAACAGTCTTGATAATAACAGCTCTATTATTTTTTTAAATCCATGTATTGTTAGCCTTGCATCAGCTAATAAATTAAAATAAACACCAAGATTATCATAACCACTATCAAGCTTTCCTAACAGGGGAAGAGGAAATGCAAAACCAAAATGCACAAACTTGGAAGATTAACATTAGCGTAATGGATTAGTGTATTAGTGAATATGCACTTGGAGCAACAGCCACAGCTTCAAAGAAACTCTGAATTGTATGAACTTCCATGACATTCTCACCTCAGAAAAGTCAGCCAGGCCAACATACCTCAAGAGGAAAATAGACCATGTGATAAGATGTGAAGGGGACCTGGGCAACAGACCAGGATGAGAGTTCCTCACCCACAGAACAGCAGTGTCAGTGCTCTGTGGGTGACTCATGGAGGTCAAAAGGGCTTCTGCTACTAGCAAAGTTATTTTTCAGGAAGGGTTTGTTTTTTCAGGAAGAGGTTTTTTTTAGGAATAAATTATTGGGTAGTCTTTGTTTCCAGAGCTGAACATCTTGACTTCCTCTACTGAGCTCCACAGGAAAAAAATCACTTATTACCAGAACACCCTTACAGGGACAGTCACTAAGTCATTACAAGAAGTATGTAAGAAATACCTCCATCACATCGCTGTAAACTAATAGTCCAAGGTGCCACTCATATTGGAAAATAGAGACAAATCAAGATAACACTGAAATAGCTTTAAAAAATGAAATAGAAATCCAGTCAGGCCTCAATGGAATAGAAATTCCTCGAAGTCTGATAAGGCATTAAAAAATCTCCTCTGTGAGAATAGTAACTGTCAGAAGTCTGACAAAATTTCTGATACTCCTTGCCCATAGTCGGGGTGCATTGAGAGGTGGACAAAACCAAAGTTCTTCTCATGCCAAGACAGCATGGCATACAGATGACTGATAAATATGAAAGTACATATTTAGTTACTGATGTCACGGAGGATTCCTCCTCAAGAAAAAGGAAGTGCAGCCGGTTAGAGCACAATAACTTCCTACTTTATGAAAATAAAGAGAAAATGTTTTTTGGAATAATGTTAGTTCTAAGCTCTTCAAATAGTAGAAACGCAATTCAAGGAAATATGACTTTTGCTGTTTTCCTTCTGATAAAACCAACATGTATCTTATTGCTTACTTTGTTCTTAATAACAAAAAGTTGGTAAACGTCTTAGCATCATCAAATAGGTTTCAGACATGTAATTCTATCCAAGATTATCCAGAATTTCTCAGGGGAAAGCACTGAAAGTGTCTGCACCAATACTGGCAGAGTCTGAATTTAATAAATTAAATGTTTCTCCTCTGTGTATGCTCACACTCTAATAAAACACATATGGAAAAAATATTCAGAGAAACAAAATTTCCTTTGATGATGAGTCATTGAAATCAAAACCAAATCTGTTATTAGCCATCAGACTCTAAATGGGATGAATGAATGCCTGGGATTTACATGGCACTTTGAATCTTCAGAGTACTGTAATTAATTTTTCTTGTGCTGTGTGGTGTAGTTTTCGTGCAATGCTTTTTTAATGCCCAACTAGACATTAATTCTAATGGCTCCTTTCCTTGGCTGACATAATATGGTGAAACTCTGTTCATGTGCCTAACATACCTGAAGAACAGATTTGTACTGAATGCTGCAGTGACAGAAACAATACCTTTATTTCATTTGTTTGCCTGATGCATTTGATCAAAACCTTTAAAAATATTTGAAGGTTAGGATTTGTTTAACAAGATAAAGCTCCAGAGGGAGCCCATGCACAAAGAATATATATATATATATAAAATCTTCCAGACTAATAGTAGAACTGCATGCAGAAATTTCTTCAAATTGATGTTCCAAACCTATCTTTATTAGGGAACTGTAAGTTTCAACTATATGGAATAATCCTCCAAAGTTGTTTTACATAACAGAGCTCACTTGTTTTTCATTTAGTGTACATATGTCAATAAATACAAAGCTTGCTGTAATGGAAAAAATCTTTGACTCAAATTCAGATTTCAAGATTGCCTGTCGTTAGGTTTTCATAGGAGACAAGAGACACCTAAAGGAAACATTAAAATAACAGTAACATCATAGAAACATTTAGGTTGGAAAAGACCTTTAAGATCATCAGGTCCAGTCATAAACCTAATACCACAAAGTCCACCACTAAACCATGTCACTAAGTGCCACAGGTCCTTTAAATATCTCCAAGGATGGTGACTTCCACTACTTCCATGGGCAGCCCGTTCCAATACCTGACAACTCTTTCAGTGAAGAAATTTTTCCTAATTTTTCCTAAACCTCCCCTGGCACAACTTGAGGATGTTTCCTTTCATCCTATCACTTGTTATTTGGGAAGACAGATTGACAACTCACCTCACTAGAACCTCCTTTCAGGTAGCTATAGAGAGTGATAAGGTCTCCCCTGAGCCTCCTTTTCTCCAGGCTGAACAACCCCAGCTCCCTCAACCGATCCTCACAGGATTTGTTCTCCAGACCCTTCCCCAGCTCTGTTGCCCTTCTCTGGACACGCTTCAGCACCTCAGTGTCCTTCTTGCAGTGAGGGGCCCAGAACTGAAAACACTATTTGAGGTGCAGCCTCACCAGTGCCCAGTACAGAGGGACAATCCCTTCCCTACTCCTGCTGACCACACTGTCCCTGATGCAGGCCAGAATGCCATTTTTCTTCTCAGCCACCTGGGCACACTGCTGGCTCATGCTCAGCCAGCTGTCAGCCAACACCCCCAGGTCCTTTTCTGCCAAGCAGCCTTCCAGCCACTCGTCCCCAGGCCTGCAGCATTGCAGGGGGTTGTTGTGACCCAAGTGCAGGACCTGGCACTTGGCCTTGTTGAACCTCACACAGGTGGCCTCCGCTCATAGATCCAGCCTGTCCAGATCCCTCTGTAGAGCCTTCCTACCCTCAGGCAGATCAACATTCCTGCCCAAGTTGGTGTCATCTGCAAACTTACTGAGGGTGTGCTTGGTCCTCTCCTCCGAATCATTGACAAAGCTATTGAACAGAACTGGCCCCAGTACTGAGCACTGCAGAACACCACTTCTGACCTGCTGCCAACAGACTTTAACTCCATTTACCCTGAAAACAATTGGCCTTAACATTGAAGACTGACACAAGGCATTAAGTACCTCAGCCTTTTCCTCAGCTTTTGTCACCATGTTTCTACCCACATCCTACAAAGGATAGTGGTTCTCCTTAGCTCTCTTTTTGTTGCTAACATTTATAGAAACATTTTTATTTTCTTTTATAGCAGTAGCCAGATTATGTTCTAGTTGGGCTTTGGCCCTTCTAATTTGCTCCCTGCATAACTTCACAACATCCTTGTAGTCCCTCCTGAGTTGCCTGCCCTTCCTCCAAAGGCCATAAGCTCTCTTTTTTTCTTGAGTTCAATCCAAAGCACTCTGTTCGGCCAGGCCAAACTTATTCTCCACCGGCTTGTCTTTTGTACATAGGGATGGCCTGCTCCTGCCCCTTTAATATTTCCTTCTTGAAGAATGTTGATCATGCCAACACTTCCAGAGAAGCCCTAACTCCTGTGTGACCATTCTCAGTCACTTCTGTGGTTTCTAACACATCAATAACCCTTGTGTCTGATGCCATGTGGATCTCCATCCCCTACCTCCACTGAGATGTCAGACCAAAGGACCTTGCTAGCACAACATCACTCGAGCACTGGAGTGCTGCCCTCCAGGCTCATGTGCAGTGAGCCCGGTTTTCTCCCTTTCCCCCTTCTAACCTAGTTTCAAGCTCTTTTAATGAACCTCACTAACTCTTGCTCAAAGATCCCTTGGAGACAGGTGTACCCCAGCAGGCCTTGTGTCATTTAGACCCCCAGAATTCTGCCAGTGACACCAGGCTCGGAGACAGATATTGACATGCTGGCTCTTTCTGTTTCTTCCCTCATTATTCCCTGCAACTGGAAAGATAGAGGAGAACATTGCTCATGCTCCTGCCCCAAGACCATGAAGCCTCTCTCAATTGCCCTCAGACTGTCGCAACCTCATCACTGTCTACCTAAAACATGATTAAGGGATAATAATCTGAGGGCCATACCATACTGCTAAGGAACACATCGGGGTGAAGCAGATGTACGATAGATTTCTTTTCCATTTATCATCCGTAGAGAATTTTTCCATTAAATATATTTTACATCCTGTTCTCACTGCATCTGTATCTATGTGACTCAGCTGTTTCCACTGGCGCACCTCTTATTTCTCTTTCCCTGTCTTTAACACCGCAGATCAGACCCACTCCATAAAGATCTTCCACTCCAGCTGTTTTCCCTCACTTGGAATTAAAGAACCAGCACCTCTACTGAGATTTCGCTTCACCACTTCCTTTTCACAGCAGACGGAGAATTCAAGCTGCTTTTGTGACTTAATAAAAAGGTTAGCCCAAAGGGGAAAGGGCAAGAATAGTGAAACAGTGAAAATAGCTGGAGATTTCAGACAGACAATGCCAAAATTATACTCCCCTAAGAAGCGGAGGTGAGGAGGAGTTTGAGGTAGGCAGAGGGTACAGAGGCACATGTGATCTCCCTTCAGAGCTGTACTTTCCTTCTAATTAACCCTCACAGTTTGAGCCCTGACAAAACAGATGTCCAGACCTCTCTTGATGGCAGCTGCTTACCTTTTCAGGTTTACTATTTTACAAATTCTTTAATACACTATTTGCAGACCACTTTCAGAGTCTTCCAGGACAGCAAAGCCTCAGGCATGCTCTACCGCCTACAAAACCTCTTCTCAGCTTGTTTATACAGAATTTCTGTCTTTTGCAGGTTTGGTTTTTTAATTCTGAATCATCACTGTGTTCCCTGACTGGCTCACTCACAAATTTCCATTAAAGCTCCCAGAGGGACCCCATTGTCACAGACGTGGTTTGTTCCCACAGAGGTGAAGGACTGGTGTTTCGGCTTCCATGTCCAGGAAGGAAGCCTGCTACTACCTCTGCTCAGAGCAGAGTATTGTGATTATTATTTGAGAATATCCTCCATCAACGCATTTCACAATTTTCTCTTCCCCACATTCTTCCCCAAAATTCATACCCCGGTCACATGAGCACAGTTTACCTTGTCCTATACTGGCAAAAGAAACAAAAGTACCATAAAACTGGAACAAGCATATCAGCCCCATGGAGGGCAGGCTACTAATATAAACTCTTACATGAATTAGTTTTCAGAAAAAAATGCTAAAAGATACACCTGATTTATATTCATTCTAAATCAGGGGGTGGAGGGGATCACACACACTCCTTCTACCCAAAAAAAAACCCGCACCAAAACACCAACATCCCATCCATGCTCATTAGCATAATGTTCTTCCTCTTAATCACTGCAAACATTATCACCTTCAGGAAAACTGAAGCTGGAGACAGTGAATGACTTGCCCCAGACTAAATTTACATCAGGGAGAGAATCAAGAGGAGAATTTTAGAGTTACTGCCTCCAGACCTGGACCTGGGCACTGCTGATCCTACTGACATTTCTGGTTCCTCTGCTTAAAATTACCCATTATTTCCATTTGGCTAGAAACAGCAAATCCTCCCAGCAACTGGACTTAAAATATACAATTCTCTGTACAGTTCCCTTCCCTTCCTACTATTAAAAGTTCTTCCAGCCTTAAACACTCTGGTGGACTTCAGTTTTATAGGCATTGCAGGATATCAGGCAGCTAGGGTAATAGTATTATGAGGATTTTAAATGCCATGCTTTTGGTGAAGCGCAGAGACACACGAATGTACAGATGAACTGAAGTAATTCTATTGCTCTGTTTCATTTCAGAGAGCCATAGGGAAAAAGCTACCTGAGTGAAGAATGGAAATATTTGTGAGTTTGACAGAGGAAGCATGATTAAAATGCACTGAAGCTGAAATAACAACTAAACTCTATCAAGAATAACTCTCACCAACTCATATCGCAAGTGTCGCATTTGTAATCTAGGTGAGAGTGTATGAAACCCATCTTGTCTCAAGGCATATCTTATAATATGTAGCCATTACCGTTAAAAAGATATCCCCCAGAACATCCCATGAGACAAGAAGAGGCAGAATAGCATATCAGTGTATCTCCAGTAACCAGAAGGAATTTAGTCCTGCCATCAGTGCTCCCACATAACCATCGTTTCTCTGCTCTCTTGCAGAGAAACTCTCTCTACACCCGCTCAGAATTTTTTCCCCAACAAAACAGTTTCCTGCCAAGACACTGTCTCAGAAGTAAGGATCCCAATTCCCCAGGTGCCCCGGGGATAGTGAGAAAACAACTCTATGCTACAAAGAATGAAACATCATCACACATCTGAATCAAGGGACACGTCAGCCAGGAAATAAGTTGTTTCCCTTACTCCAAGAGTAGCAGTCATTTAAAAAAAAAAAAAAGTTAACATGGAAATTCAGACAACTAAAATGAAAAGGTATTTTTTAAAGTTAGATCCAGTCCTTTAATACAATATTAAACTTGATATATTTTCTTTTTGTTCAAAGTGGTTGGGTTTGGTTTTTTCCCCCCAGAACTACTCCTTTCAGAATAAACTTCTACATCTCAATGCTTGGCTTTGGTATATAATGTAATGTTGTATTTAACTGGAGAGTTTCCCAAAGAACACATATTCACCCTGTTGTATTTGTCAGAATCCTTAAAGGCTGGCTTACTTCAGAACTCATGGCATTGTTTTAAAAAAGGAACATGGCGATGGTAATCAGCACTGGTAATTGCAAAATGGCAGTAGTAATTAACCAGCAAAAGTGAATGCTGCATATCAGGAAACATTTTTCAACAAGGAAATATATTGTATTTTGAAATACATCTCCCAAGACAAGCAATGAAAGACCCACCGCTTGAATCAATTGAGACAAAACACTTGAAAATATGCTGTGAGGAACAATCATGCACCAGCCAAGCAGATGGACAAGGTGATCTTTCAGGTTCTTTACATCTCTAAAGTCTAGGGAACAAACCAGTGCTGCTACGAGGAGCAGGGGTGCCAACAGGCATACCTTGTCTTCCAGAAGTCCAGTTAGCACAGAGAGAAACCCTGTTAGGGGATCAGGATTACACCCCTGCAGCAGCAACTGAGCATCCTACAGATGCCCAGGACAGCTCTGAACCACGTTACTCGCTTGGCGCTGACTAACCACAGAAGTGTTGTGAGGCATAACTCAAAACAAGCTTTAAAATTCTCCCCAAAACTGGGCAGGACTCATCCAAAAACTACACGGTTCCTAATGACCAGGGAAGCTACTTCAGTCATTGTCTGGCTCTGTCTACAGAGGCTGTAGTGGAAACTATTCATTGAAGAGTTTTGCAACCGGGGTTCGGCGCACGCTGGGTCTGACCCTTGTGCCTATTGAACAGGAGATGTGAGCATCACCCCGATATTTTAAGCTTGAAGGGATGCAAAACGCAAGCTTCAAAGCCTCAGCCTGCCAGACTGTGGTCCTTACGGTGAGCAACAGCAGAGCCAAGTTCAGACCTCCTGGGATGGTTTCAGCTTTCTGTATCTCAATACACCTACCGCATCCTCTGCGCACGTCTCCAGGTGCCAGTGTGGACACCAAACAGTTCAAATACAACTTTTTGGTGAAACTTTCAGGCTAGAATCAGTTAACCTCCTCACAGCAACAAACTGCTTTCATGAGTGTGCATGAAGGAGAAGAAATGCTCTGCAATTTGATATTCCCCAAATCAATGCCATTTACATGTCTTCATTCACAGAATACTACTTCTGATTTATTTTTTTATATGGTTTACACTACTATCCATAAAAACTTTAGCTCAACACTGGTCTTCATTAACTTCCTTCTGTTCTTCCAAACTCCAGAGAAAATTTCTCAGTCAAAAGATAACCTGTATCCTTTTTTTTTTTTTTTAATTTCGACATGATTTCTGAACACCTGCTCTTCATGCAGTACTGCAAAACACTAGGCAATTAAAAACTTAGAGAACAAGAGAAAACAAAGCTTGTCTGCGTACAGGGGATTATACATTAGACAGTAATAGCTACACTGCAGCCATGAGTAAGCCGTTAATTTATGTGCGTATTCAGTGTTAAACTACAAAAGCCAAAAATTACTGGGATTTTTATGTTTAGACTTTGAACTCAAAAGTGAAGAAATTCAAAAGCAAAGTACCCATGGCAACCTTAATTCTATTCATCTTGCCCTCTGATGCAGCACTTGTTCAGTGATTACACATTCCTGAGTAAACCTACATCTCTCAGATACCATAAAACAAGGTTAAAGAATTCTTAAAATTAATAAAGTCCTTCAGCATGCTTGTAAGATTTACAGCTAGAGGCATTCAAATGTACATTTTTTTAAAAAATGGTCTGCCTTGATTTTTGGAAGGAAATAAATGTGAACTGCCAGCAAAGTATTTTCAACTCATCTATTACTTTTTTACTCTTCTTAACATATCCTTTTTCACATTTTTCTCAGTCTCTCAATGTGAGCAATGAGTAACATATTACTCATTTTACTTTCTGGTGTTTAGCTGCTGCTTCTCTGCTAATGTTCCAATGAAAGTTGAAACATGACATTTATCATGATTATTTGGGGGGGTAGTCCTTATTTTTCCGCACTGGAATGATTTGTACAGACATGTATATCTCAAATTTCATCATACAATGTTATGAGAGTCACACTGTAAATTTCCAGGCATTTTACTATTTATTTTTAACCTAACTTTCTAATAATAAGAAGCTTACAAGCATAGACAGCTTATGGGCATGACATAAGCTTGCCAGCATAGACAGCTTATGCTGTCTGTCCAGTAAATGTGTAAATCTGCAAGTCCTCCCTCATCTTTTGAGCTCAATGGCTATTTTCACTCAAGTTTGAAAGAGGAGGATGTAAGCCCTCAATATAATTGACTTCCTACAAGTTTAATGGACAAATGGGCAGGCTAGGGAAGACAGACATGAATTAACGTGGCCAGTAAGTCCCCAGAAGAAAAGCAAGTAGAGCAGAGCCACCTCCCATTCTGCTGTACAGCAGCCAGGTGGCATTAACGTACTGACTGTGCAAAGCTCCAGGCTAGCCAGGGGGTTGTTGCAGTGGTGTGGGGAGGAAGGTCAAACCCTTGTATATTTTCTCACTGGTACTGTACTCTAACGCTCCAGGCAAGCAAGGTTTGCCAGCCAGATCTCAATGCCATTTCCTCTGAAAACTGCAGTGCCTCTGAGGATTGAGAGCTGTGGCCTGGAAACATCCCACCCAAGGGACGTCGTACACGGTGGAAGCATTAGTCTTGCGACTTGGCAGCAGTAATGGGACTGTTAGAAGTGGACAGTTAATGCACTCTGAAAAGGGGCTGCAGGGGAGCAGATTGCAGAGCTGCTGCAGCATTCAGCCTCCCTGACACATGTGGCAAGAGGAGGAGAACTGCTGCTGAGAGCATTTTCCACTCACGCTGAACAGAGAGCTGTGTCACACAAAGAAAGTGTGTTATCTTTTGCAGCAACTTGCTTCTTTACACCATAGAGGTGATGCAGCTGCATGTCACAAACACAGTGGAGTCCTACAAATGGTTTTGGTGAGCTACATAGGGCACTGGAAAGCTTCTTGGCTCTGTGCATGCTGCTCCGAGCTACAAGGTACCAGGTGAGCTCCAAGCCCCAGAAGATCCCAGTAATCCCATAAAGGCAGCCTACCTCAGCACCCTTCACAGCAGCACTGGAGGCACTTCTTTTGCTGTGTGCTATCACAGCAAGAGCACTACAAGTTTCTGGAGCGCGAAGGACCTGCTGTCTTGCTTCAAGCTCAGGAAAAATGAGAAGAACCTGCTCAAAATCACACTAGGAATTTCTGGAATCAAGGCGTACTTCTGGACGCTCTGCACAGGCAATGTGCAAGCACTAATACCAGATCCTAACCTAACATAATGGAGAATCTTAACCAAATGCCATTAACTCTCTTTTTTTTTTTTGCCCTTTCTCAAAAGTAAACAAACAAAACACCACAAAACCAACCAAACACATAACAAAACAAAAAGCACTATCTCCTCCTACATATCACACATTAGACTGGATAAGAAACAGAGTAAAACCTTTTTCTTCTCTTAGTGAAAAATAAAATAGTACAGAATTAATGTTGGTAACAATAAAATGTATTGATGGTAAATAAAATACTCCTCATTTTGACTTCGGTTACAATCAAGGTTACAACTGAAAAGTATTCCTTGAGCACCTGATGCTTTGGAAGACTCAATCACAGTTTATGGTCTATAGCAGTATTGCCCTGACATCTCAAGGAGCACTTACATGGTCTTGTCCCATAAAAAAGAATATCTGATACTGAAAAGATCCTGGGTGAGACCTTACATAGGTAAAGAAATTTCATTTCTGCCCAGAATCTAGACAGATTTCACCTGAGGTTATACTCTGCCACTTCTGCCTTCTACAGTTTAAGCTAAAAGCCCTTGCTCTGTTGCGTGAAGGTATGGGTCCCTGGGGGCTACAAAAATGCTGGAGGGGGACTTTTTACAAGGGCCTGTAGTGACAAGACAAGGGGTAATAGGTTTAAATTGAAAGCAGGGAGATTTAGATTAGATACCAGGAAGAAATTCTTCCCAGAGAGGGGGGGGAGGCACTGGGACAGGTTGCCCAGAGAAGCTGTGGATGCCCCATCCCTGGCAGTGTCCAAGGCCAGGCTGGATGAGGCTTGGAGCAACCTGGTCTAGTGGAGGGTGTCCCTGCCCATGGCAGGGGGGTTGGAACTGAATGGTCTTTAAGGTCCCTTCCAACCCAAACCATTCTGTGAATACACCTTATACATCAGACAGTAAATGAGGCCATGGAGTACACAAAGAGAAACCCATTCCCCTCCCTTTAGCTCCAAGACAGCCAGTGATTCTGAGGCTGTATGAAGTCATGGTATCTTCCAAGAGGACTATGGGTAGAAAGCAATACAAATGAAATTCTGTGTACCCAGACACATTTCTCTCCCTCTTGATAACAAACACATGGGGCCAATAATGCCTTCTCCATCTTTCTCAGAGCTCTAGCTGATGCACAAGGAACAGCTGGTTGCTGCTCCCTTTACCCACTGCAGGTTGCCTTCAGGGGTCCTATGCACAGGTGACAAACAGGCTCAGAGAGGTGAGGCTTCTGTGGAGGTCATGAGTGGTGACCCACGGGTGGTGGGGACACAGTGCTAGATAGTATAACAAGCAGCACAGGAGCCCCGTTGAAGGTGAGAAGGGAAGTATCTGCCCAAAGTCTTTCAGCAGGGTGGTCTGCTGGGAGAGTGTGCAGCAGAACAGCATGAAAGGCAGCAGCAAGGAGAAATTCAAAGCGTCAAAACCAGGAGAGGATGCAGAGTGTTAAGCTAAACAGAGTGTCAAATTTAAACCCTCATTTCACTTTGTGGTTTCCTCAGCCATGCCCAGGGATTGTTCATCAACTGTGCACTGTCTCGGGAAAGGGAACGTAGGAGCTCTCTGGGCATGCAAGAAAACATGCTTCTCCCACAAAGCACAGAGCCTATGGTTCTCCAGCAAATGCATAACACTCAGCAAATGACCTGGCCCTGACCATTGGGACGTTTTATCACATTCAGCTCTCACAGCAGCAGTGCCATTCACATGAAGTGACAATCTTCTGAGATGCTTTTGTTCCCATTTGGAAAGGGCAATGTGGCTGGCAGCTCTGGCTGCAGCAGGGCACCAAACTCTGCATGCATCATGCTCATGTTCTCACTGGAGAAGCAGCGCTTTCCCAAAACAGCCTGAGAGGGAAGCTCATGCATCTTCTCGGCTAACCATATCGCTGGCCCATAAAGTGCAGACACAGCTGTTAGTGTAGCTTCAGCCCATTCCTCTAAAGCTCCAGTAAAGGAAGCATTGCGTGTGGAGAGAGATGCCCTGCAGATGAGGCAGCGCTGAAGGGGGCCGCCTTGATTAAACTAGGTTGTTCTGCCGAGAAGTCCTCAACGTACTCTCTTGGTTATGGCTGCTGGAGCTGCAGCAGGGTGACATGAATTGCCTTTTATCTAATTGGAAAACACCCACAGAGTTTAGAAGTACTCATTTAGACAGGCAAATCAATAAAGGGAATGGTAAGCATGAGAATACAGTGTGACTATAGAGTCTGTGTGGGTCCTATATGCTTTTGCTTAATAAAGATTAACTCTTGCAAGTTTGCTGCAATGCCTGGACTTGGGCAATAGCAGAACTGGTAGATTCTACCCTATAATGTCAAGGAATAGCTTACCCTTATGCAAGAGTGTAAGACTTTTGTTAAAGAAACTGGAAATTTAGAAGACACTGCAGGGAAGGGAGAAAAGAGGAAAACCTTGTATTAATTTAACAGTTCTGAAGCTAGCAACCAGATCAAAAGTTACATTTCTGTTAAAAGGAAAAAGAAGAAAAACCTGGTTTGCAAAATAGCAAGAGCAACACTGGTATTTCCATAAAAGTCTGCTGTTGTGAGAAAAACTGCAATTGAAGTAACGAGAAGAAGTGATTCCAGTTTTTCTGCTTTCAACTTCCCTTGTTCTTTTACCTACACCGTCATCAGTGGCTGTGCAAATCCCCACTCACAGAGCCACTCCAAAAATTCAGGCCTATTCAGAACAGTTATTTAGTTAAAAAATTCTCCAGGTTTCAAGCAAAAAACAGCAAAACCCCCACAATTCTTAGAGTTACTTAGTTCAGGATTAGTTTTGTTGTTCTTATTTCTCTTTGGCTTTCTTTCCCTTAAATCTCCAATCACTTTCACAACAGGCTTATGCTGAGTAGCTTCAGGCAGCTGAGAAAAAAAATCCTGTTTAGCAATGTAAGTATCTCTTCTCCCACTGTTACTAATAGGAGTTCTGTACATAAATCACAGCATGCACCAAAGGGGAAACAGATCCTGAAGCCTACGACTGTCTTTACCCACTACTTGATTCTCTTCTCATTTATACCAATATATTGGCCTCGGGGGAGCGCTTCTGACATGCCTCAGTAAGCCAGAGGAGAATCAGGCCCACAGGATAAGAACAGAAAATTTGACATCTTAGTCTGCTGGCAAAATCCAGAAAGAGAGTTCTGAGTACCACAGGTTGACTCATGACGGCTTCTCAGAAGCCAACAGCATGGGACAGGTTGAGATTCATGCTGCAAACTCAGCCATCTTTAACTCATCACCTCTCGCCTCTGCCACAGGCTGGCCAACCATACCTTCAGCCCTTCCGCATGTATCTCACAGCAGTAGAAATAACCTGGTATTTCCTTGCTGGGGTGACAGCTGTTTAGAACAAGGTCTTGGAGGCAGTAGACAGGACTGACAATAGCCTCACGTTCAGAAAGAATCTCTCTGTCCTCCCTGTGTGAACCCCTGCATGACAGAACACGAGTCGGCACACCTCTCATTGCATCAAGGGCATCTTGTGCGGTATAGGACTACTGAACCACGGTGTCCTTTGCCTCTTTCCTGCTCCTATTTGGAAATGTCTAAGTGTTCATGCAGTGTCCTCGCCAGTTCTAGGGAAGGAGAACACACAAAGCAAAGGTGCCCTGGCAGTTTTTATTTGCTGTTTGTGTGATGCCTCTGAACTGCCAATAGCAGATGGGCTTCTTTTAATGTTTTCTGGCCTTCGTGATGCCCTCCAAAATATCTGCTCGGTCCAGTGTATTCCAAAGTAGGGCTGGAGTTAGTCTTCTCTGCTAAGCACATGTGAGGGTTTGCAGAACAGGTCACTGGAGCCATGGCTCCTTTTCCCTGGTGTGGGTGACTGGAGGCAGAACAATGTTTAGGGATGTTGCAAGGTCTTAAGAGGGAAATATCATGACTAGGGGGAGCCTAATGGAGCATACCTACAGCTGGGGTGGATCAGGAAGCTCCCAAGGAGCCTACAAACAAACGTATAAAGGTAATCTTTCCTGGGGAAGGTCTGTCAAACAACCTTTCATGGTCATTGCTCCATATGGGTCTATTGGTATTAGAAGCACTCCTCTGTTTCAAAAAAGAAAAAAATTTACCATCAGGACTTTAAGTAAGGTTTGTTATATATTGTAGCTATACTTCTTTAGTTCATGTTTCAAACCAATGTTTTATTGCTCAACATAAACAAATAAAAACCAAACAGCTCCTTAAAAGAAGTACTTTTCATTTGCACTTATGCTCAGTTGGAGAAGGAAATGCATATTAAAATTAATGGATTTTTTTTTTATGAGTTCCTTTTCTTCATATTGACAAAGTGTATTTTAATAAGGAATTTATCTCCTCTTGCTTGATCCCACACTAAAGTCGTGATCCCATTCTGTGGACATCAGTCTGTTGTCATGGAAATGATCGTAATAACACCAAAAATGCAGTATTATGACTTCACTGCAGGATCAAGGAGAGAGAAAAAGACAGGCTTGTAAGGGATCAAGTCCTTAAGAAGCAATAGCCTTAGTTATTAAGACAAAGAAAGAGAACAGCTATGAAAAATACATGCAAAGCAAATTCAACTCTGGTTTGCAATGTTCAAATAATATTTTTGCTAGAAAGCAAATGCTTTTTGAAGCACTAATTTAAAAGAGATCCTAAATGCCCAGTTTCTGTTCTTCCAACCAGTAACCCCACCCTCATTTGAAATATGCTTTTTGTGAATGAATACTGGGATTTTTTTCATTCCATCCCTTCCCAATGCCCACTCAGGACCTCCTTGCCGAGTTTGTAGTCCCATGTTATTAGTGAAAAGATTGATTCTTAATTCAAAGGAATTGTCACAATTATAAACAATCATTTGGTTCGGGTGGTGTGGATGGTGGGATGAGGTGATGTGCACCAGATCTTACCCTGAAATGGAAATAGCTCATGGCTAGCATAATATGAAGATCTGATAAGCTCTCTCTAAGCCTAAAAGTGCATACTTTCAGACACTGAGTATCCCCAAGACTGTGTTTCACCTTTAAAGAAGTAAAGTGTACTTTCATGTTCATTTTCACCCTCTGCTATAGCAATTCCCTGTGCTGATTGAGAATAATTTTATTTCTTACCCAAGATGCAGTGAAGGACTTTAGGGATCCCACCAGCAAAGGCTTTCTTAAGCCTTAAATGGCCAGGCCAGTTTGAAAAGCTACACACAAATTCAGAGGTGTAAACTTTGAGTCCTTCAGTTGTACCAAGCATTTGGTTAAACCTGAAACTTCATCAAGGACCCCCCACATCCCAGCCTAGGCAATTAAAGCCTAGGGAAAAAAATAAAAGCCAACACATTGGTACTTCAAAAACTTGATAGCTCAACGGGGCCTGCAAGATGGTGGGTGCTACCCTGCTGATGTAATTCCTGACGGGAGCAGCAACCTTGCAAGAGTAATAGCAACAGACACATTTTGAAAAACTCTAGAAGAGAGTTGTGACCTTAATTTGCTTTCAGGCTATATTTGTTATTGTGAGCTCTGTTCCAGTGACCATTTTTGGGGGTTACCTAAAGCTGGAGAAGAGGCGCTGCTGCAGAAATCAGCTTTAGACTTCGAGCTTTAATGAGCATGACTTTCTCCCAGAATCTGCCAGCCTTGGCAGCTCTCCAAGAGCTCCTTTCCACATATCCCACACTGAATAGTTTCCCACTGCAAACCTGTCTCAGGAAGAAAACAGGGTTTACAGTGGTCACAGACAATACAAAAGGGGCTGGAAGAAAGATTAGGGAGAAAGAAGATAAAGCAATGGTTGAGATAAGTGTTCCTTCATGTGTTCTCTCATTTTCTTTTGGACAAAAAGCTTATCTTTCTTCTGAACTCCAAAATGCACATGCCATAAACTTGTGATTGCTTATGAATTTACATGTATACAACTCTGGTTCCTCCACATTACTAAATCCTCCAAGTGAGAAAGCCTAGAGCACCTGTACTACATACCTAAAGAGTATTTATTCCCATTAAGAATTCACTGATCTTTTGCCTCCAGATGTGTTTTAAGCTGCTAAGGAGCCTCAGAATTCATCAGATTAATGTGCACTAAATGTCATTTGTTAAAGGGCACTGCTGCCAGTGGTTCATTCACACTGCACAGATTTAATTACTTAAATGAAGTACCCTCCAAGAAATGTATGTTAGGTTTGGCTGGTTTGGTTTTGGGTTTTTTGTGATAGTGGTTTTTTGTTGGATTTGTTTTGATTTTTTTTTAATAGAACTCAACTTCAGTTTATTTTTTTTTCTTCCTTTATAATTGAAATTAATTTCCCTAGCTGTTTTATTTTAGAAAACACCTGGAACAGGGCTATTATTTCAAAGAGATAATTATGAAATTAGAAAGATAACTATGACACTTATTTCTTTAATTACAGATATAAATAGAGACTATAACGGAGAAATTGCTTACAGACATCTTCCTGGCTTGTGCTGGAAGAAAACTGCAGAATGTGCTGCTCGTCTAATTCCAAGGAGACACAAACCAAGATAAAATGAAGATAAAATCTACTACTGAGTTCTGTCTGAAACTTTGATGAGGCCCTTCTCTGCCATAGCCCTGTTTGTGCAAGCAGAGCAAAAATTATGAGGGTGGATTTTTTGGGGTTTTGTTTGTTTGCTTGTTGGTTGGTTGGATTTTTTTTAAAAACTTCCTCAGGTTTTAGCACATCGTTGAAACCAAACAACAACATCTGCAGGTCTTACTGCAGAAAGCAGGACTTCTCTGATCCTGGAAGAAGCATAGTGGAATAAAAGAACAATAGCAGCACATATCCTTTGCCAGAAGCCTTAGCTACTTGTCTTTTTGAGGTAGAAAAGTTAAACCTATGTTGAAACTTCTACAGATAAAACAGTGGCAGCACCAGTTGCTACATAAAAGTGACCACATTAAAGGAAGGTGACACTGGAGGTTATTTAAGAGCAGACAGGATAAGCCCATCCCAGGAATAAAATGGATGCAGTCAACCTCATGTAGGACTAGAGGGTCTCTTGAGGCTTCTCCCAACTGTATAGCATCAGGAAAAGACAGATCCTGCACGTCAGGGAGTGGGGCCAGTGCAGCCCAGTGCAAGACAGAGAGATGGCAGCAACACCAACAACCACCAGAATAGAACATAGCTATTCACTATCCCTGTTCTAAGCTCTCTGTTATTTTAGCTGGCCACAGCGACAGCTATAATTAGACACTTTTAACAGCACAATGCTTTTCAGAAATCAAGGCACTCCCACACACACACACACACAAACTGAGAGTCATGTCAAGGGGCAACTTCCACAACTGCTGCCTGCTGACCTCACTCTGACACGACTTGATCATTCTCCGTTATTGATCTCAGACCTTTTTTCCCCATCCGTGACTCCCAAGCCACCTGCCAGGTAATAAAAATCTGCATCAAAATGCACAGCACACAGGGTGCTGCGAGCCAGAAGCGACATTTATCTTACAGACCTGGAAACCTGACAGTGTCGATAGGGGCCAGTTGTCACAACGTTGTTTGATCTTTCTGCTGAGGTTGTAAATAACTTCCACAGGCAGCCGAATGGGGATAGAAAGAGACACTCAGGCACATTAAATATAAAAGCAAGGTGCTGCTGTGTCGGTGGCAGAAGACGTTGTTAAGCAACATAAGCAGCCCCTGCTGTCTACAAATCTCTGAAGACTCCCGTAGTTTCAAAGGGAAGGTTTAGAATGCTGCATTTTTCTTGCACCATCATTAATTTGGTCTTTTTCTTTTAGCTCATTGCTGTCCATCAAGGTCTGTGTTCGGATGCGTACCCAACACAAAATGGGTTAATGGAACCCTATAAGGACATTTCAAGCCCAGTCTCACTCATATGGGAAATTTCTGTATCCCTCTGCTCTCCAAAGCACATCTGAGCCCCGTATACCACCAGAAGCAAATGTACCCACTGAGCATGGTAACAGCATGCTCGGCTACGGAGATCTGCTCCTTTTCCCACCCACTCCTTCCCCCACGATGTGTAACTCCAGAACATGCCTTGCATGGCTACCTAAGATACACCTGAATTACATACGGCTTCCAAAAACCCTTTTGTCCCAGATTTACACTGAAAAGCCAGAGTAGCAAACTCTGTATAATACTGCAATGGAAGCAATGAAGACCTAGAACTACTGCCACGTGCTGTGCCGAAGAGGTGAAGTTTGCAGATCTGATTTTGACTCACTGCTTCTCCATTCCTATCCCAATTTTCTGGCCCTAAATTAGTTAAAGCAAGCCACAAGAGAAGACAGACAAGTTATGCAAGAAAAGGAAGTGGGGCAAGGAGAATAAAGGCAAACTGAAAACTTCTCTGGAATGGCACGCAGACTTGAGCAGGTCCCAGGCATGGAAATTCAAACAAACAGAAACCAAACGAAACCAAAAATCCATGCTTTCAGAAAGAAGTTATTCTGTTTGGTACATGTGGCACCAACTAGATCAAGCAGTTTCTGAGCAAAAAACAGAACTCCAGTCCTAATCCTCAAACCTTTAAAGAACTTTCCTGCAATTGTGCCTGTCTCATTACTTGGAGTTTATTAAGTGTTGTTCACTGTACAACCCCTTCGGTGTAAGAATGACATTTTCTGAATATACTGAAGTTTTCTGAATTTAGAAAAAGTACAGCTTGGTTGCTGCTGTCATCACAAACTAGAAGATGTATTGGGACATCTTTGATCCCAGGTTTCTACCTGGGAAGGGTTCACCACCTTGCTCTGATCAGCTGTAAGTTCAAAGGCAGAACAATTTTCTTATAGTCTCTATTTTCAGCAAGACACATTGAAATTAAGCCTAGAGTATGATCACATTTTTACAGCAAGTATATTGGCTGGCTTGGTGAAGTGAAAATGCAGACAGCAGGCTTTCATTTCACCTCAAAATGACTATTATTGATAGTGATTAAAGTCTGTCATGGTGAAAAAGGTTTTTGAAGGCATATATGAAATGAATTAGTACTTTCCACTCCAGTTTTTGGATGATTAATTAATTCAAGCCTACAGTATTTTTTCCTGCTGTCACAATTCAGTTCCTTTCATAAACACTAAAAGCATCTGCTTAAAAATACTATTTGTTTCCATCCAGTTGTTCTAGACTTTCTACCAGGAGAAGTTTTATTCCTCCTCTTCTCTCAGATATATATGTGATGCATACATAAATAGATGGTAATATATTTAAGGAATATTCCTATGCCTTTTTCACTGTTTTTAATAGACAGAATAAAATGGATAGCTTTGTATAAAAAAAAAAAAAAAGGAAGCAGACAGAAAAATCTGGCCTGCTGTTTTACTAGATCACAGAATAATTTGACATAGGCTAAGACATCCTTCTAACTGCTCGTCTATACCATCATTCAATATTAATGAAGTATAAAGATTACCTTCCAAACTTGTCCCCACACTACTTAAGTTTTTCTGACTAAATTCTTCCTTTTCTCTCTGAATTATTACTGTACAGGTATAAATGGATTTGCAGCTCTAGAGCTAAGGACCTAGTTCTCCTCTCCTTTATACAAAAGTAAAATGAGGAATAACACCGATGAGAACACATCTCTAAAATTGACTAAATTGTACCAAATACATTCCTAGTCTCGAGGCAACATTTTTGTCTTGAAAAACAATAAAACCCCAAACTTATCTAACAATTTCAGATGGGCAGTTTATGAGATCTGGCACTTTTGGAGCCAGAGGAAATATTATTTTAATGAATTGAATTTATGGAAGCACTTAGGTTGGATCATTACTCTCAGAGCTATAACGCTTTACTTGAAATAGTGACTTGAAGCTAGATTTGCTCCTAAAAAGCAGGATTTTCCATTGAATGTAGGTGCTTCCCTGCAAAGCTACAACCCAAAGGATTTCACTCAATTGCAGTCTTTCCCTGGAAGCACTTAAACTCCTTAAGCACTTTCTTTTTCACTGAAAGTTGTCACATGCCTTAAGTCATTCCTCCAAGCCTGCCCAGGATAGTAGCTGTGGCACCCAGCTTCGGCCTGATGCAAATCCAGACTGGAGCAAGCGCAGCAACGAGCGGCTGCGCCCACGGCTCTCCTCTCTGGAGTCCCTCCTTTAGGGTGAAGGGATTCAAAACTGCTTTTCCAAAATGACTGCTGTAGCCACCCATTTTGGGAGAGAGCATGCACTGCGTTGACTGCTGAAGCTGTGCAGGAAGGAGTTCAGGGAGGAAGAAGAGAAACAGACATGGCACAGCTCTGAAACCTGGCAGTGAGAATGCTTCTTTGGTTAAGAGACACAGGGCTCAAGCTTCTGCCTTGTCCTTCCACAGACGCAGCTATGAGAGGTACTTTTCCACATTGTGTGACACCAGTATCCAAAGCTGTGCTTGTGCCCATGAAGTGTCCTCTCTCCATCTGATAGCAGATACAGCACTGGTGGAAGCCTCTCCAACCAGTACCAAGGATCAGCAGAGGTGAAGAAGGACCTCACCTTCTCTTCCGGACTTGTTGCTCACATGTAACAGAGGAGTTTTCTCCAGTGCATGTTCTGGAGTAGCCCTCAGCTGTGCTCCTTCATGATAAAACCCTAGGGTTCAGCGAGGGTTTCAGTACATGGACTAAAATACCATAGAAATGAAATAAAGCAATTTGTGATATTAATTCAATTCTTTTTCCCCACAACCTGCCCAACACAGAAGATTACCATGATCTTCTGAAGGAAGTCAAATGAAGTAGCATAGGCCTACCCAGTGTCATCCAAGAACTACAGCTTGTCTATTGTAAGGTCTATGAATTCTTCAAACCTACACTGAATTCAGCAGCTGCAATTTCAAAAGCCAAGACAATGCACATACCACACACCATCGCGTTACTGTTTTACCAGAAGGCCTTGCACTGGAAGACCTCTACTACCCATGGTATGTGAAACTATTTCCTATCATTGTTAATGCCAAAGAGTACAGATTTTCAAGATTTCATCACCTTTTTCTTTTGAGATGTTTTGATTGCTCGTATTATCAACATTTTATTATTAAAACAGAAACATAATGCTACATAGACACTTGCACTCAAACTGGACCCCTAAAGAATTCAAAGTTATCACTTCACATACAGATACAGTCCAAGACAGCTGCTGTACTGCAGTCACTCCACTAATACTGTATCGCATCCAGCTGAGACTCACAGCCAAGACAATATTAGCAGAAGATTCAATAGTCACTTACTTGTGCGTGGACACACACACACAGAGCTCTGCCAACTTCTTTGAAAAACAACTTTTCAATTTCAGGCATTTTTACAGAACCATTAAGCCCATTTCTTTAAAGTGATATTGCTGACACCCACTGACAAGAATGAAGAAAGTCAAGGCTGTTGTTTTGTCCTTAATCTGCTGCATTGTGATTAGGAGGATGCACTGGCTGACTAATTGCACCTGTAGGTTTGCCATGTGTCTTGCAGGTTCAGGCAAAAGCAATGAACTCTAGGCACAAGGGCTTACAAAACTGCAGTTTGGGAATACATAAATTACTATCCTTCTCTCATCTATTTCAGAGAATTAATTTTTATCTTTATATATTCAGAAGAAGGTCCAAAAGGTATAGCTGTGGCTCACTGCCAGACTAAGGACACTAGTGCAGCCTATGAAATTTCTTAGTTTGTGCAAAGCCTCCGAGTTAATTACACAAGTTTTGGTTTTGTTGTGGATTTTTTTTTTTTCTGTCTTCATTCATTTTTCAAAGCTCACCCTAACAGTGTTTCATAATGAAAACCAAGGGGACAAAGTTTGCTGTCTTTGGTATAATTTGGTTTCCTCAGATTTGCTAATTCTGCTGAATTCTTCCAGTAACTGCCTTGCTATTTACCACACAGCAGAGGTCTGATACCTTCCCTACAGAGACAAGTAGCTTTGCCTTCTCCTTTGGGCTCTTCGTACTCCTCCAAATTATTCTGATTGATATAGACCTCGATCCGTGCTAATTATGCAGAGTTTCTCTTATAAAGTGCAGCTCCCATGGCAACAGCATCGGGCAACCAGGTGTGTGGAAAGCTGTGATATATTAAACGACAGCTACCCTCTGCCGCGGCGATGCAGATTGCCACTTGCAGGGTTTATTTATAGCAGGCAGTAATTAATCCGTGTGAATCTCATTTCATTGAGAAGGGGAAAAAAAAAAAAAAGGAAAAAGAAAAACCACACAGAATGATTAGCAAGAGCCCTAATTATACCCATACCTCTGATTCTGAAAATTTTGTCGCCATCAGATAACTCAAACACAGGATGTTGAATTATCATTTGTGTGGGGATGTCATTATGAGAAACACTTAGCTGCTGCCTGATGAACACCTTGTATTCTCACCGCTGCAGAGCTGAAACTTGCATCAGTGCTGCTGCAGTGGAGGTGGAGCAACAAAATATAGACTTTGCTTTGCAAAATAAAAGTAGATATAGGCTTTAGTTAGCTTTTCTTGGGGGCTCATAATGCTGAGTCGAGTAGGAATCAAGTGTACAGCACAGGTCTTCAAAGCCTTCGACAGCAAAGACAGAAACCAGATTTTAGCCCTGATATCAGTTCCCTCTGTGGCCTGAAACAAGTCTCAACCTCTCTTTCTCAGAGACGACTTCCATAATGCCTCTTTTTCTGGGTATAAAAGCAAACAGTCTGCAAACACTTCAAAGATGAAAAATTAGTTGTTACGCTGCAAAGGGGCATAGTCTTTGAATTTTAAAAAACTGCATGTAGTAAATTCACCTGGACTTGCTCTCTGCCTAGCTCAGCCTTGTGCTTTAGAGCTCCTTGAGTAACACAGGTAAGTTTGGGAAACCAAAACTAAACCAGAGCATTTTTGTGACTGGTGAGAATCGTGATTCATATTGCAATGCAATATTGGTACTAGATGGAGTTCCTGGATCTTGGTTATGTCCCGGTTTTTATTCTTCGTTTTTCTTTTTTATGACTATCTAAGTGATCATGGTTAACAGAAAAGGTTCTCAAAAAAAGAAAAAAAAATGCAATGATAGAAAATGAACACAAGATCAAAATAGCCTTCCCCCCTTCCCAAAAAAAAAAAAAAATTCAATACACATCTTGGATGAAAGTGTACCGTTTGGAGCATAAGGTTCAGAAAGTGAAGATCCCCAGTCACTGTTACAGATACCACTGGGCATATTTTTACAAGCAAATGTTACAATCACAATTCCTGCAAAACTTGGGGGGTTTTATAGCAACTGTGAAAACTTAAACAACCAGCTGATGTGGGCCAAATCATTCACAGGCAGTATAGCTGAGCTACCTCTCAGCCTCAGGGCCTTCTGAAACCATCAGATAAACAGGGCTACAGATGACAGAAATGAGCAGCAGAAGGCACTGAAAATGCTTTCCTCAGCTCACCAACCCCAAGTGAAAACTTTAGCAGTACAACAGCCTGGAAGTGTTTGAGCTTGGAGAGCATTCCCCTCATAAACACATGCTCCAGAAAGCCAACAGCCCAGGGCAGTGGCTGAACATCCCTTGCAGCAGGACTTGCCAGAGCCACTTCATCCTTAAGGATGGTTTTCCAGAACCGCATAGTGTTACTGGGGCCATGGGGTCTGAATTTGTCAGAGCTTAGAGGACTTTTCTCTGACTTGGAAGAAGTCATCACCTACTATCCTTTGGAGTCAAGCAGCTGCAGGTGCTGGAATTACAGATTGTTCCAGGAATCACATGAAGTGATCTAAGTCAAGCTTAAACTTCACTGATAGGCCAAGGCAGCACCTTGTTCTTGTTTTACCAGGTTCAGCTTAGAACTTTGCAGGCAACAGCTAAACTTGTAATTCTAAAAGAAAGCAAAAATCATGTCGGCGTAGCAATTACTCATTTCCTGAACAGACCCAGTTAAATCAGAGTATGAAAAATGAAGGCTGCATAGGTATGTGCCTAACCTGCTGGGAAATCCTCCCATGATAAAGTTGTTCTTGGGAATATAAATATTACACAGAAATGTGTTACACATGGTTTGAACCTCAATATAAATCACTGTCTACTGAGACCCAGACCTAGTTCTGGGACCAAGCACTACACATCCCACCCATGCAGAAGGCCCTACAAAAGCTTAGTTAGGAGGTGATGTTGGCTAGTATGGGGCAGTAGAGAGAATATAACTTTAGCTTTTGAGAGACTTAATCCCCTTTTCCTGAGTCTCCTACTAAATCTGCCTGTATTAGACACCCATTCTAGCAGATCTGAGCTACATTCATTGAAACTCATTAACAGTGTTTCCATTTTATTCTAGAAAATGTGGTCTCTGAACACTGCAGGTGAATAAATTATCCTTGCAAACCAGAATAATTATTACAGCAAGGTCTGTTTGTTATGGCTTTTCAGCTACCCAGGGATATGTGGATCATCCTCTAACAGATGCCACACCACAAGACCAGGAACAGCTGGAGAACAGGACACAGTAGCCACAGCTGCTGTTTGCACCTATGATGAGTCAGGAATTCACAGCACACTGCAGATACCTTTTATACATGAGTTGCAGCAGTCAAAATTCTGCTAAACTGGAAAAGGCCAGCTGGAAAATCCAAGCAGACTGCAGCCCTATTTTATCATCTGGGCAGGAGAGAAGCTCAAGCACCTCACCAGCAAAAGTTTTATTATAACATCAAACCTGAGGATCTCTGATCTTCTGGTTGTTCAAAACCCCAATTCAGACCAACTTTTTGTAAGTGTTCTGTGCCTCCTTCAATAGCCTAATCCAGGTCCTAGGTCTGAACTCTCCATGCTTTCCCAAACCTTTCATTTTCCAGAGGTCTGTGACAGGACACAGGCCAGCTGAACACTGGAAGCCCACATCTATTGGGTTAACACATAACCTCATAAGTTAGGTCAGTTCTAGTCATATGCCTTAACTCCTCATCCTTCAAAACTGCCTCTTTTACCATCAAGTCCTTTAATAACCGTCAGCAAGTAGGAGGATGAGAGGCTACTGGCAATTTTTGGTGTACTCCAACACGTGCCTGCTCCTTGAAATGACCTGTATGGAAGGCTGACCTATGCAAACACACTTTTTTGGTAACCTCTCCCTTGCTCCCTCCTGTTATGCCTGTCACTTTGCTGTGGAGTCTGGTTTCCAATTAGACTGCAGCATCTCCCAGCAGGACCATCTCTTACGATGTCTTTGTACAACACGAGTACAAGTTATAGCGAATAACAGTGTATACTTCAGTGCTGCTGGAGTTGTGGTGATCTGAGGACATAAGCAAGGCAAAGTTTGAACGGAAAGATAAAATACCTTTTCTGGTTTTTTCTTACACGGGCTAGGAGAGGTGGAAAAAGCAGACAAATCCTTTTATGCCCAGGAGCTTGCCTGCTTTTTCCAGCTCTACCAGTTAGTTTAATAAAAGGCAGTACTTGCTTTGCCTAATAATTATGTCTAATGTCAAGAGAGTTAAGGTCTCAGTTAAACTCTATTTAAGCAGGATTTTAAATTAAAGCATGCAAACTTAGCACTCTTTACAGTGAGAGATCCCTTGTGTGCATAAAAGAGGAGGGTGGGACTGCATGGGTCATCACTAGAAGTCACTTAGAAATAGCCACTGGATTTTTTTTTCCCTCCCCTAGCAAAGCTGTAAATATTAAAGTGCCATGCATGGCTCCCACTAAGTCATCCTCTTTTTACATCCAGCATGTCAAGGTCTCCATTTTGAATGCTTTTCAGGGTCCTCACCCTAAGGAAACCTCAAGTTGTTCTAAGTTAAGAAGTGTATAACGACCTTCTTCAGCAAATTCGCACTCTGCTCACGATTTATACGTTGCCTTTTTGTAGCTGTTGTCATGTTCCTGCAACTGAAGGACAAAAGGAAAACTCTTTTCCACTTATGCTGGTTCCAAAGGTCTGATTGCTCTTAGAAACACATTCTCAAAACTAATGCTCGATCAAAAAATTATCACAAACTGATATCTGACAGGGAAATAGATAGTAATTAAAAAAGGGAACCATTACACTAACCCACGATCTAAATGCCAGTGCATAGCTATAAAAATATTCAGCTAGAATAGAGTTTAAACTAAACTCTTAGATCTGCCAGTCTGTGGAAAATTTGTAATAACCATCCAGAAAATATCTGGGGAGGTAAGGGAAAATTGGGAATCTTATCAGTGGCATTAACATCACACAGGAAACTGCCTTTATGAAAAATTTCAGGGCCTGCCTATATGATTGTCTATACAATTCATACTGTAGGTTACTTCATGCTAATTTCATCATTTAGCCCAGCCTGCAAAGAGTTTCTCTCCACCACTCCCTAGTGCATAACATTTACAAGAAAGATCCGTTTCATTTCTGTCCTTCCCCCCAGTGCCAGAAGGAAATTTCTCCCTTCTTCAGTGAGCACACTCCCATCTATGTTGCTTTGGTAGTTCTCACTCCATAGCCTTTGTCAAAATCATCATCTTTTCTTCAGAGGAAAACCATACCAGGATGTATCTGGGGCATGATGACCAGTGACATGTAGGTGACCATGGAGTTTGGTGTCGAGTAAGACCAGTCTGTTGATCTTAGATTAAGTCTGGTCCTACAGCAGTGCTCTGCTAAAGCTTCAAAGCAAACAGCAACACAACAAAACCTTTGGTGAGGGTGGGAGAGGTATGACCAAACAACACAGACTTTAAATATACACAGAGACAGCAGGAAAGCTGCCCATTTCAGATGTTTCATAGGTTTACAGGTTTATTTCTTGATCAGCCTCATCTTTCTCCTGCCTTCCAGATCACTGCAAGGCATAGCTCCAGTTGTTCCAGGGCCCCTGGAGTCTGGAGGTAGCCCTTGTTGAAAAGGACGGATGTTCTTCACAAGGATCTTCCCCTCACTTGGAAATTCTCAGCCAAATGGTATCTATGTGCCATAAACCCTGAACCACCAAATCTATGTTAGTTTAGACAAAGAAAGAGGAGAGAAAAGATGACTCATTCAAATTTTGACACAATATTTGCAACCACTAAGGCCTGATGGTCCCACAGGTAGAGAGCGTAAAAAAACCAACTAGCAGAAAATCTAAGGGCCCAAGTATCTCAGGAGATATAATTATTACAAGGTGAAAGACTAAAGTATCCTAAAAATTTATAAAGTGAGAGACTGGGATTTTTTATGTTGACATACCAGATACTTCAAGAGAAGAGCTGAGAATTCTTATGCGATTTAGGCCCATCATGTTAATTATAATTGGTCTGTCAAAGATTTAAAAATGCCTAAGTGTTATGTTTTAAAATGACATCAACAGCAGGGCACTAAAATTAGTTCTGCAAAGCTGAGAAAATAAGCTCTAATAAAAGGGAACCTGTTTACTCCATAAAATCAGTCCCAGTCCCTGGAGCACTCACTTGAGCTCAGCACTGTGGGCGAGAGTGGGAAGCAACAGGACTGGTTGAACAGGGTTTCCAGTTTATCCAACATTTTACCCACTAGTTGTTAGAAAACATAGGGGTACCCCCTCAATTATTCAAACAATTTTACCAAAGAGGAGACTTCTGTAAATATGCACACATATTGCAATGCATTCTAGCTCTCTTCCGTTCTACATTTTAGAGCAAACGTATATTAGTCAAGTATTACAGGGGTATGGCAAAGGCAAAAACATTATACGAATATTGTAATAATCCCTCAAACAAGAATCATTAAAGCTAAAGAAATTCCAATTTAAATTTAAATTGAAAAGAAATTTAAGTAAAATGCAATGCATGGAAGTGCATTATTAAGTCACACAATACAATTTTTTCCTCTTTGAAAGTGTAATGATACTGTTCAGAGTGCTGTATAAGACTATTTATGGTCTCACTAATTTTCAAAAACACCTGAGACCTGAAGGGGTGGTTTGTTGTGCAGGATTTTAGGTGAGACAAGGAATGTTTGTGGGGGTTTTTTTATTCTTTATGCCACTAGTTGAAGGTAAAGCTTCAGAATTTTCTTACGTGTCTATTTCCAGGCTTTTGACTATTTAGGTCTGGTTTGCATTTGACTCTTTCTGGATTTTCTGCATTTTCAGTACTTGGTTATGGATGTTACCGTCTCCTAAACTCAATTATTGACATTCAGTAACATCAGCCATTTATTTACACCTTTTACAAAATAAGGCTTTTCTTGTACAATTTCTCCTCCTCACCACAGATGAGAGCAGCCTGCCCTTTGCCTCCCTCTCCCAAAAGAGCACGAGGTGACACCTGTCCATGCAAGGACCATGCTTCCCACAGCCCAGGGCAGCAACATACAGTTAAGCAAGCCAGCAACAACCACACAGACGGACAGAGAACAACAGGCCCAACAGTGCTCAAACCAACGCACTCAAACAACAACTCATAACACATGTGTGTAAGGACAAAGAGTACAGCATCGAGGTAGCAATAATGAAGAAACAAATGAGCTTGGAACACTCACTTGCATTACACCCATTTTGCCAGCATCACCCACCACGCAGATGAGAGCCCACAGAGAGTGCACAGAATTGCTGGGATCACTTGAGGCAAAGCCATCAGCTGCCATGGGGCACCGACTTTCCATAGTGACCCACTTCCCATTCATTGCAGCTCATGAGCCAATCAATCTATTCCTGCACTCCCTGAAAACCCAATTCTGCACTTGACCAGCATTTTGGGGAGGATTTGTTGCATCTTTCATATGCAACAAGCGGTAGTTCAGAACTCAGTCTTAACAGCAGAGTCACGACTAGATGCTGCCTCTCCTCACTGCAGAGGAAATCCATCTGGGCGCCTTTCAAATCCCATCTTCTCTAGCTTGCATTCATGACCTGTTCCCCCCTCAGTTTTGACCTCACCCAAAATAGCTCCCCTTGCCCGCAGCACATTCACTTTTAACTCTATTTCTTTATCCCTTTCAGCTGGATATATTTTCCACACTGCCATCTCCTTTTTTCACCGCTCACCTTATCCCCCCACCTTTAAGTCATTGGCATGTTGCTAGCGTAAACGATACGGAATAAATTCATACATTGGCCTGTGCTAGCATGCACCTTTTCAAGACAAAACTACCAGAGCTGCTCTTCTAGGGGGTGAATCAGCTTCCTTAATTAGCATTTCTTCATCAGTTCTTCCTCAGGAAACACTTCTGCAGGCAGCAGCCCCCAGTGAGGACAGGAGAATAACTGGCTCAAATATTTCCCTCGACTCCATGGGACTTTCAGGGAGTAAGGAATAAATAAAACCTGAAAAAAACTGATAGAGGAGGGGAAAGTATCCTAAACTGACCTTCTACCTGCTTTGACACAGTCACTGATCTAGAGTAGCCCATCCCTATACAGCCCAAGAAGATGCACAGAGTAGCAAAAGCAAAGGTTCATATCCTCCTCCCTCTGCATAGAAACTGTTCTCCCTGAATTCAGTCCTTGAATTAACTTTTACCTGAGCATGCCTACAATCTGTGAAGCACCCCTAGTACCCTCAAACAGGAATACTTTTTAGCAGGAAAGTAGATTTCTTAGAAGTTTCCCTCTACGCTGGTTGCATAGGCACAGCAATCTTGTTCATCCAATGGCTGGACGTTAAGAAAGAAAATCTCTCCTTTCCCTAAAATCATTCCTCATCCTACTCCTTCTCCTATGATTCCTCCTTGTCACGTTACTAGTGGTGTAGCAGGCAAGAGATTAAGAGCCAGTAGTAAGTTTTCCTAAAAAGGCAGCTTTGGATATCCCAGAATTATTATTAAGTTCAAATCTTGAATGTTTTTGAAATACCATTTAATTTTCTCCAATAGCCAAGGAAACCGCCCAAGGCGTGGAAGTCTTAGGTGTCAATCTCTCTCCTAACCTTGGGGATTTTAACCCATGTTTTTCACGCTCCCCAGCTGCACCCTGCCAGGGTGCTCAAACATCCTGGGTCAGCCGAACCCAGCAAGTGTGCGCACAAGTCACTAAGACAGACAGCTATTGCGTTGCTCTCTCAATTGATTTTCACATAATCTGCATGAATAGGGCTGGTATCACCAGGGGGAAGAATCCCTTGCTCCAGAGCAGTCTCAGGACACACTCAAACCACACTTTGCACAGAAATGTACTGCTTTGTCTAGACCCTTTATGTCAAACAGGTCAGTGAAACAGACCAAGAAATAAGCTGGAGGGGGGGAGGGGGGAATTAATCATTTTAACCCAAGTCATTTCAATAGTTAACTTACCAGCACAGACCTGCAAACTGCAGCACCCGGGAGTTGAAGCCCTTAGACTAACTTCACGCTGGAGCAAACATGTTGTAGAGCCAAACTGTCAGAGAAGATAAGCTAAGCTAGTCAGATAAAAGTAGAAGAGAGACCACTCTGACAACTAAGTCTGACACGGAGTGATGTCAGAAACACAAAACTTTGAGATTTCAGGATGACCACTTACAGGTTTTTTTTCTCCTTTTTTTTTTTTTATAGGATATTTAATGTTCTTAGAATTAAAGAGTTAAAATCATTTCGTTCATGTTACAATGAAATCAGAGCATCTTAGATGGAAACAATCCCATATTCCTAATAAGCAGAATTCAGAGTTTAGGCTATTGTTCCATCTCACACCATAACAAAGAGCATTACACCAGCAATGGATTGTCTGGAACAATACACAGCCAGAGCCTCAGAGGATATATGTTTGCAGACTTTACATAGTTTTAGGGGACAGATTTTAATAGCAGTGCACAAGCATCTATCTTCCCAGATACTTGATCTGATTTGAAGCATGACTTTGATATTGGTACTGTTTTACTAGAGCCAAGTGGGCCTAAACAATGTCCATTCAGCTACTACTAAAAAGAAATAAGCAAATTACCAAGCCCATTTTCAATGAAGTTCAGAACTGGAAAAAGAATCAGCTTATGTTCCTTAAATCTCCAGCTAGAAATTAAAATATCTGGACTTAGTTTAATTACATTTTGAATAGGATACCCAATAGGACTCAGTAACCTTTAGGGTTTAATAACCTCAGCTCATTTAATGTCCTTTCATTACATTAGCGTAACAATCCAAGAGCAAGTTTTGAAAGCTAAAACTGTATGCTTCCTCCTGGGCTTTCCCATATGTTCACCATCTTTAGCTCAGACTCCCAGGATACTCATGCCAAGTCTTATAAAGTGCTCCTAGCAGAACAGGAAAACATCTTCTTCCACTCTAATCTATATATTTATTCATTGTAGAGGAGGGAAGAGAATTAATTTAGCACTGCAAAGCAAATCTCTGGGTATCTACAAAGATACAGCTTCATCTCATGGAGAAAAGCTAATCAGATCTCTTCATCTGGCCCCAGCAGTAGGTCAGAAAATGTGATAGGGTCCTCCCCTGAGACTGCAAGTTGTTTTGTGGTCTCAATAGCTGTCTTAGCACAGAGAGATTCCAGATCTGGCACTAAATAATCATGCAGTAGAAAGACTTTTTGGCAGATGTATCACAGAATGAACTAGACTGGAAGAGGCCTTTGGAGGTCACGTAATCCAACCTCTGCTCAAAACAGCACTAACAACTTGCTCTAGGTTTACAGCTAAAGGCACATCTGACAGAACACTCCTGCAGCATTTCCACTCCCTTCCTTTATGTTACGTAAATTCAAACATTTTAATTTTAGCACGTCACTTTTAGCACAAGTGCAGCATTCTGAAACACTTGGGACTCCCCGTTCATAGTGATGAACACTGACATCAGGGCTTGCAGAACTGGTTAGCCCTTGGAAGAGCACAGCTGTAGCCTCCTAAGTGGGGCCACCCTGTTGTAGGAACCACTCTCCATTGACAAAACAGGTGGGACGCATGTCACCAAACCTCAGTGTCTATGGGGTCAATGACTGTAACACAGCCACCTACTCCCCCTCTAAAATCAGTGGAAAGAGAGAAGCTGCTCAAGCATGGTTTATCTGACCGATTTAAGTGCTGTTTTAGGATAGCAGGAATTGCACTCCAGAATCTATTGACTGTCTTGATTTGATCTCCACCGACTGTAAAGGAAACTTGGTTGTAGGCAGATGAATCTTACACCATGACTGCTTTTACTCACCGCACACTTTTTAAACCAGAAATAATGTGCACAAAGCAGCGCCAAATAGTACCTTTCAAAGCCAGTACTACTGAAGGGAGGTTGTAAAGGGGTGAGGATTGTTACAACATTTTTCTACAGATAATATATATAGACCTGTCCAAAAGACTATCTAAAGAAGCAAATATTTCTCAGTCTTCCAAGTGCAATTTTTGTATCCCCCACGTGACCCCCAAGGTCACCCTCCCCGTCCACCAAAAATCAAGAACAAAGGTTTGGAGTCCACTGATGGTACCTGCCTTGGTAATTAACTAAATTCCCTGGGCTTTTGCCCCACAGGATGCTTAGAATAAAAATTGCAGCAATGACAATAAGCATTCCTTAATTGTTTTTCTAAAATGTCTTAATAATAAACTGAATTCTCATGGTCCAGACCTTCTCTCCATTAATTAAGCACCACTCAGTACAGGGCTCCAAGTCCCAGTGCGGTCATATTCATGCAGATGTGTAGGCTTTCTCTTCATGTTCCACTGTGGAAGGATCATCGTATCATTTCTAGACTGTCCTAAATCCTGAGCTGTTCATTAAAAAAAGGACCATGATTCTTCTGTTTCTCACCTACTAAACATTGAAAAACATCACTAAACGGCTGAAACAGCCCAGAAAGTTAATGTAATGCACTGAGTCCGAATGTACAGCTTCCATGGGGGTAATGGTGGGGTTTTTTCCTGATCTTTTTGATTGTTTGTTCCTGCAAAAGCAGCTATTAGAAAAGACAGCTCTTCAAAGTTCAAGGCCTGGAAAGATTGTTGGAGTGACCAGCTGCTTCTCTAGAAAATCAGATATGCACATGAAACATTTTTGTCCTGTTGGGAACCCCAGTGGTAAGAGGAGGTTGACTGAGAAAGGCGTGGAGGGTATTCTCTAGGCAAAAGCTTTTGACACACAGGAGCTGTTGCTATGCCTGATAAGGCTGTGAACAAAGCCAACTGTTAAGCCCACATATTATCTACATACAGAGTGCTGACCCTAAGCTACATAACATAGCCGCTAGTGCAATCACTCTCCTTAAGACCACAAAGGCAAGGTTATGAAAAAGTCTAGTGCCAAACAGTTTCCCAAACATTAAGGATCAAAATTCAGATTTTAAGACTGAACCTTACTCTGTAATAAAATGAAAGTGAGAAACTCATGATCCAGACACCTCAGATTGGATATAGGTTTAATCAAGACTGGAATTGAATATCTCAGACCTATGCTTAAATTAACAAACTCATAAGTGAAACACACACATCTGTGAATTTACCAAAGGAAGTTTTGACTTGAAATTACCCTGCCCCATGCCACAGGCCAGAAAAAGACAAAGCTCTGATGATGGAAAGCCGCAGATGAGGAACAAGCATTTTTAGGTACAACTGAAGTAATTTATATATACAAACCTGGTCAAATACACTGTTTAATTACTACCAAATCTTGAATGAAAGGAATTTCTCAGCTGTGCAAAGAAGAAATACCACTTGAGCTTACAAATGAACATTTATATGTGCAGCAATAACATCTGATTTATGTCATTGTCAACTTCTCTTTAATTTAGGAGAATTTGATAACCTCATCAGATATTGTTGCTGTGAGGAAAACACCTATTTGTTAATTGAAATGGCATCTGTTAGCAGAAAAAATAGAGATACCATTCCCCAAAGATGAAGTTTATACTTTCCCTACCAGACACGAATTCAAGTATTCTGAAGTTTAAAGAGCAGCTGTTTTGTGTTTCAATTAAGAAATAATTTGAGTCAAATAATCAGTACCCTTGCTCCTGAGGAATTATATTCTCGGGGCTTGTATTTATGCTTCCACAAATTGAATTTTGTGCACTCTGCTAAGTAGTTGTGTGTATACAGCAGGTAGGTGCATAGCAAGCTGCCCTGCGGACAATTATAAACACTATCTCTGTGCATCGCTCTCGGGAGCACTGCACACAGGAAAATGCCCCTGCAAAGCACGTTGATGTTAGGGTGCCATGACAACTCATTAAGTCACTTCACAGAGTTTTCCATTCTGATCTCTCTCCCTCCCCCATTTGCCCATACTGAAGTCATAACAGTCCTTGTGTTACTGTTTTAAAGTGAATAATAAATGAATCAGTTTAGGACTCCCTACTGGTCCGTTTTTGCACCCAAGCTGTTAAGAGTAGTAAACACGTGCTTCAACTTGGCTAAAAGAGCAGAAAGGTACAAGCATGAGGACAGGG
This sequence comes from Rhynochetos jubatus, assembly GCA_027574665.1. NCBI lineage: Eukaryota > Metazoa > Chordata > Aves > Eurypygiformes > Rhynochetidae > Rhynochetos > Rhynochetos jubatus. The sequence continues at coordinate 35,578,348 of CM050653.1, forward strand.
CTAACAGCTGAGCACGGCAAAACCCATATCGTAGTCAGGCACTAAGTACATTACAATATCATTTACATTTAGGCCTCTCTAACAGCTCTGAAAGTAAACAAACAGAAGCCAGGTACAATTTAAAACTTAACATCAGCCTTTAAAAAGCCTCTGTAAAAAGTTTTGGTAATTTCTATAACATATGAAAGAGTATTTAAAATGGAAGACACCTATGACTCTGGATATAAGTACACAAAGGCTTAATTTAACAAAAGGCAGGCCAGGTAATCATCATTACTGAAGTGCAAGAGCAATTAACCTTATAGGACAATGACATTTTAAATGTCCATAAACTGGTAATAAAGATGTTTCAACATCAAAGGCCCATATAAGACTTCAGTAAAGTTTTATTTTCTGAAGGTACTTTATGTTTAACCACACTGCTTTTCTGGTGATAACAGCACAACTGAAAGACAGATTAAGATGCATACTTTAAGATAGTCAAGAAACAATGACAAAGATTTCATTAAAAATAATTACTGTTCTGAAAAAGTGATACTTGATATCTGTTGTTCACCTTGCTCCTACTCAGATAAAAATCTATAACAAGCCATTACAATTTGCTTATGGGGATTATTAATATAACATTAATAATACAGATTACAAGTCATTTTAGTGTCACATGCAAGCATACAGTATTTCCTTTATTAACTCTCATCATTCATGATGGTTTTTATTTAAAAAAGAAAACTGTTATCTTTACTTCTAATTGCAGCTACTAAACACACGTGACTGCAGCTGCCGTGCTGAGAAGCCCCCAACCTCAGGTTTTTCAGCCATACAGCAGAGAATGGCACTTCCTTACAGTTCCAAATGCTCAGAAGTCCCAAAGGAAGGAAAACTTAACACAAAGTATGCTGCCACAGCTCCTGAAAGAGATCTTGAGTGTGCAAAACACCTGACCTAAGCGCAGGTGTGGACATAAGAGGCATGCAAAACCTTTCCGTTCGGAAGTGACCATGAAGAGACTACTTCAGCTTCACAAGAATCAAATGGGGCACCACGGTCTGAAGGGGGAATGATTGCAGTGTCCTTCATGCTGGGATCTACCACAACATAGCACAGCTGCCCAGAGCACAGATGGTCACAATAATGAAGGATACAGAACTACCCAGCCAAGTAGCAAAGGCTGTCTAGCCTAGCCAGGGATTCAGTGCATAATTACAAACCCCAGTGACCTGAGTTGTTCTTCCATAGTGAAACTTCTAAGGAAGAGCAATCATGCCAACACCTTTCATCCACCAGTGGGCAAAGAGCCCTTCCCACCTTACCCTTCAAGCAGCAGATACATCCTGAACTTGACGCCAAAGCATGGGTCACCTACCAGCCTTTGAGATTCTCTGGGATATCAGGGACAGGCACATGGCAGATCTGGAGCAACAGCAGGAGGTCAGGTAGAATGTCTTAGGTCATTTCAAATGAGACCACTTGTGGATGTATAGACAAGTGAGTCAAGCCATAGCTCTCCATAATGAGAATTTGGATACCATACGGACACCTAAAGATATCCAACCCCAAACCCTCAATATATAAACCTCTGTACTGGTTTCCAGAAACCTTCATTGTGGTGTTTAGGGTAGTCCCCAAGCATGGATTCCTTTACTACAACTGTATAAGGATCCTTAGAAAACCTTCAAATCTTTCAGTCTGAAATGAATCAAACGTTGGCTGTTCTAGGTGAAGTTTCTGTGTCCCTCATCTCCACCTCCAAAGTGTCTTGCTCCTGTCCATTCAGACACAAACAGCTGGTGCAAGGAACAATGCCACAACACCTATACAAAGCAGATTCCTCCTTGGTTGTCCACTACCCAGACACAGAGTCAGTTGTTTTCAGTACTGACAACAGCCAGATGTTCACCAGGATGCCATGAATTCTGAAGAATTCATTAAAGACCAACACATTCAAAAGGCTGCTCAAAAACGGGGAAATATGTGCCTTCCAAATTTCCCAACAACTCAGAAGAGTTTCACATGTCCTGAGCATTAAGGATCAGTATTTTCCATTTCCCTCTGACCTTCATATCTTGTAAACTTATTAGGACAATTTGAACTGGCATGAACAAAATGGGTTGAGGCATGTTGCTGGTACCTAAGAGCATTCCTCTCAGGTGACTGGGAATTTTGCTGGTAGTGGTTATATTAGACACATGAGAACGAGCTTAGCAAGACATATTTTGCTCAGGTAAAACAAGAACTTTTTTTACTTGAGGAATTAAAGAGCCTGAGTCTAAGTGGGAGTTAACACCATGGTCTTTAGATTCTGCCTGTACCTCATTATAGCGAAATTACAGTGCATTGATGAAGACTTGTGCTGCTTTCCAGTGATGACACTGGTGATCCTAGTCTCTCTCTACTTTCTCCCCTCACAGCAGCACAGTTAAATTTAATTTAATCCACTTTAAAACAACAAGCACTGCACTTCCTTTTAGCAATGAATAACAAGGGTGTCCCTTTCCAGAACCACATTAGACATCATAGTTCAGTCTTCAGTGAGAGATTAAAAGATACGTGCTGAAGATTAACCAGAACAAACCTTTTCATTATGAGTGGACGCATGTAAGTCTGAGTGGTTTTGGAAGCAAAAGTATTAGTTTGTCTGAAAATACACATACAACAATTCCAAGTTTATTAGTACTTCTTGGTCAAATGAAAGAGCCTATTAAGAACATTTATCCTGATTCCACATGAATCTCCTCTTCCCTAAAGAATTTGTCTGTATTACACTAACACTGATCAAGGCTGCTCCGTGGTTGACAATATTAAGTTGTTTGACAATGATAAGGTGTAAAGCACAAATAGCATTGTCCCCGCATCAGCTGAACTTGAAGAACTGTATTTTACTGGCTGTAAAGTCTGCGTCTCTTTGGATAGGTCTGAGCAATAATACACTGCATTCTACACAGTCAGAAATTCAGTGAACAATGGAGGGAAAAAAAGGAAATAGGAAAAAGCATCCATCACACTTCTGCAATATAGCCAAGTCAGCCACTTGTAACAAATAATCCAGCAAAGAATATTGAAACTCTGTTTTCCTGTCACATATCCATGTGATGCATCCAAGGCAGGCAGCACCTGCTGTGGACATTGTACTGCCCAACAAATGTTTGCTTTGGATGCAGTCTTACTTTCTGTGTGTTCCTTTATCCTGCACCAGGGCTTCCACAAACAAACGCTGTCATTATCAGCCAAGCAACAAGTGGAGCTGAGAAAGGTGTGTACATACACAGAAGAGAAATGCAGTCCTGAGCCAGGAAGCAAGTTTCAAGAATATGGCCACTAAATTTAGAACTCAATATCAGAGTCCAGCACTGAAATTCCTCGTGCAGCACAATGACAGAGGACTACAAGGGGGTTCCGTGGTGCTAGCACGCCAAGAGAGAAAGGATATCTATATCAGTCAATAACAGGCTCTTAAAGTTAAAAATTTTCAGCTGTATCCCCATTTAAGTGCCTCAAAGTCATAAGTATCTAAGAAATGAACATTCTAAAACTCTCCTGACATTTCCTCCTTCCGTCACCCATTGGTATATGGACAACAAGCCCACTCCTCCTGAAGATGGTGGAGAGTGTGTAGGTAATGAAACAATAACTTGACATTGCACATCTCCCCAGGAAGCAGTGAATCTAGATTCAGTGGCTTTAGCGTGCACTACTCACAACCACTTCTCCCATTTTCCTTAATGTTTTTGAAGGAAGTCTGGGAGTAGCCTGTAGGACTACCTAGGGCTAAGAGTGCAGCCTGGGTCATTCTGCATTCACTGGGACTGAAATGGATACCAATCTATCACCCATTGCACTTTGCAAAATACTTCCCAAATTCACTTTGTGGAATTTCAGAGTGTTTCCCACCACAGTCCACTAACCTTCCAACAAAAGTCCCATTTTTCAAAGGCTATTGGTTTCACCATATCGTATGCCTCACCTAGCAGACAGGGAGTTCTGGTTCAAGTTCTTTTTGATCAAGGTTAATTAGCATGCCACCCCAGGAAAATTGCCCCGTGTAAGTGCTGATGTGTCAATATACCACAGACTTCTTGACCTTCCTTGGAGAAAGAAAGGGGAAAAGACATTTTTGTGGTATTTCAAAGGAAGACCACCACATGCACATGGAAAATCTACACACTCAACCGTAAAAGTCAAAAGATCTCCACATTTGGCAATGCAACAGCACATGCATGTTCAGATCAGTATTTTTAGTGTCTACCAGCATTTGCTTTCCTGCATAAATGGAAGTTTCTACTTGTCGTCTACAAGTTAGTTTAGTATTATTTTGTTTTGGAAAAACGTTAAGATTGTTTGGTTGCACAATGAAATTAGATTCAATACATCACTATTTTCAAAGGAAAAACAATCACATCCTAAATTCATATTCGAAGCTATTTACCGGGGGGGGGGGGGGGGGGGGGGGGAAGGCTTTTTCATCATTGTTCACCTTGTTAACACAGAGTGAAAACTGTTCCATTTCCTTTCTGCCACCCTTATACTCAAGTTTTCGTAGCAAGCTGAAGTACTAACCAAACCTCTGGTGTGCCTCTGATGTGGCCATTTACACTTGGTGCTTACTAGCTGCAAAGTCACAGCGTGCTCCACCTACTTTGCCCTGTTGCTAATGATTACATGGAAGTTCAGGACTCTTTTCTCTAATGACTTAAAGATTTAAAGGCTGGTTTAGGTTTGAGGTTTTTGTTTATAGCAACTGCCTGTCCTCTACTAACTGGCTATCTAATACTAATTTCATCTAAGGTACCATCCAAAGCTATGACTGTGTTATGAAGAGAATACCTAATAAGTGTCCCCAGGCTTTGCTTAGGACATTTATTGCCCTAGCAGCTATCCAAAACCTGAAGGGGCCTACAAGGAAGCTAGAGGGGAACTTTTTACAAGGGCCTGTAGTGACAGGACAGGGGGTAACAGGTTTAAATTGAAAGAGGGTAGATTTAGATTGGATATCAGAAAAAAATTCTTCACAGAGGGTGATGAAGCACTGGAAGGGGTTGCCCAGAGAAGCTGTGGATGCCCCATCCCTGGCTGTCTTCAAGGCCAGGCTGGGTGAGGCTTTGAGCAACCTGGTCTAGTGGAGGGTGTCCCTGCCCCTGGCAGGGGGTTGGAACTAGGTGATCTTTAACCTAAAGCCAACCTAAACCATTCTATGATTCTACTACTTGACTGTAAATTTGATTTGGAGATAATACCGTAGGAAAAACTTAAATCATAAAAAGAAAGTATCCAATCACATCTGGGTCTTTTTTTTTCTGTTTTCACAACAGATTTATCTTTCTTAGCATCTATATCACACCACCTTCTGCAAGTAAGCAAGCACAAACATAAAGTGAGATCGGATTTTGTCACTTATAAACTAGACAAAAATGCACACAGCACACTCTTCTACAGAAACATTTAAAAACAGATAAGAAAAGGGCAAAGACCACAGTTTTCAATAACAAAGTTTATGTGATTCATGTGTCCTCTCCATGAACTTTGTGCAGCAGTGAGTGTGCATGTGTGTGTTTTCCAGAGTATGGGATGGGCTGTGCCAGTCAGATGAAGGTCATGGGCCTGAATGTTGACAGCCACATGGTATGTAAAGCACACAGCCCAAACGCCAAGATCAGGACTCTCCCTCAGGCATAAACCACTAGTAGTCTTAGTGTCAGCAACTGCTGGGGTCCTGTCAAAATGAAATTATCCAGCGTAGGCGCAGCCTGGAAAACAAATCAACTATCGACATATGTGTTCAGAACACCATCCATAAATGTCTTTTTATATAAAGTGCATTACCTGACTTTCACATGTCATCACTTTCTTTCAGGGGAGTACCTGGGCTATTCAGATCTCCATTTCTGTTTGTGCATCAACACTGGTTTCTTTCATTACTTAACAAAGGTTTCCTGATGCTAAATATTAACTAAATCCTGCCACTGTCTATCTTTCTCTTTGTACCAGAGTTCTCAACAGGTCCTCCTTGGGGTTTCACAAAGGCCAGAATCTGCTTCTGAAAAGAAGCGGTATATTTTAGGAAAAGGGAGAAGCTATTCTTTGTAGGCTACACCTCCAAACCGTATCCTTTGGGAATCCTCACAAGGCTGACCTGCTCCCTTTATTCACGATCTTATTAAAAACACAAAACGGGAAAAGGCTGAAGTTTGTTGTAGAGTTCTGTCAGCCTCTGCTTTGCAGGAAGAAAGGGGCTGCATTCAATTAGCATGGGTTCCTACTGAACGCTTAAATGAGCTAAGACTTACCCTCAGGGAGTCGGGAAGTCTCTGCTCATCCAAGAGCTTTGGCTTCTTCTTCTTCACTAGCAAGGATCAACAGCGAGCTCTCTTCTCTCAGGTTTTTAAATTACTGTTATGCTATTACACACACACACCAGCTTCAAACCTCTTTTTATACCTAGTGAAGCAGCAGACCCTTAGAGGTCACCTTCAGCCCTTCTCCTGTATTCTTGATTAAAGCAAGCAGGTGCTGCCTACCTGTAAAGTTTTTCTAGACTCAAAGCTTCCTCTTCTTTTCATATTTCAGAGATGCTGATGCACGTGGTTTTGTACTACCAAATTGCCTACACTCATCAGCAATCCTAACTCTCCTGTTTTACAGTTCATACGGAGCGCAGCAGTTTGCGCTCCAGCACTGCAATGACTCCGTCACACGAGGTGGCCGTGAACAGCTTGCTCAAGTTCTCCGCAGTGCCGATACACCACCTGCCTCTTGGCTAACTCTTAAGTGCTGCCATTCATTACAGATCCTACATCTACCCCACACGCTCTGGGAAAAGGCACAAAGCTGTAGGCACTGTTTTACTGTGAAACGGTGAAATGGAGCCTTGTTTGTGGACTTGCACAGACAATTCACCCCCAGGAAAAACAAGGACGTAACTAATCTAAGGTTTTGCAAACTCCTGCTAAATGGTAGGAAGCTGCTTGATTCAAAATGTGGACAACCTCAATTGTCCCAGTGGATAGAGAGAGAAGTCTGGTAACACAGATTTTCCATCAGCAAATCCAGAGGCTCACTTTAGGGAAACTACTTCTAGTCATCTTCATGCCCAGAGTGTAGGATTAAGCACCAGAAATTTCTCATGTCTCTCACTTCCTTTTCTTGAAAGCAAATTCCAAAACTTCTGCTTTTAATATTTCTAGCTTAGGTATAACCCACTGCTGATCAACTTTGTTTTGGTGCTTACCTCCTGATTTGCTACATAGCAGATGCAAGTCTTTAGTTGTAGCGGAGCTTGTACAGCTCCAGATGTAGGTTTGGATGTGTTTGGAAGGCAGGCAGCTCTAAATCATTCCCAGATGGCAGCTAAGATAGGAGGGCCTCAGAGAAAAAGTTCGTGCCCCAGTTGTTGCCTGCTTTCTGACAAAAGACCACTAAATCACGTTGGTACAGGCAGTATTTTATGGCTGAAGTGGCGTAACAAATACTAGCTTTACATCCCACATAGGTTTCAATAATGCCACATAGCAGGAGTGCAAATCAATGTATTCTGTATCCAGCAGATATCAGTGCCCCAAGACAGGCAGCTAGGAGTACTGTTAGGGGAAGGACAGACATGAAATGGCAGGATGGGAGACACTTGCTTGACAACATATCAAGAGGAATCTAGTCTTTGCACCAGGCTTGTGCTCTGTATGCCTCTGAGGCATAACATTTCCAGCTTAGATTTATCTGGAAAGCATAGTCTATGGGTACAGACCTTGCATTTCTACACAGACGTGGCCTTAAAGGTTGTTGGTCCTTTCTTGATCATTAAATTCATTTCTAAGGGTTAAAAAGCGTGAGTGAAATGTGGCTTTTGAAAAACAGAACTTGATATCCATACAGAATTCTGGCTCTAACACACCCTTAAGTTTTAAATAATAAAACCTGTGGATTCTTCCTTTCTTCAGAAAAGTTAAACAGAAATATCATCCAGTCTACAAAATAGGGCTTCAAAGAAATCCGGTTTGCAAAATAATAGGAAAAGTGATGCTGGCTGATGGATGGGAATCAGTTAAACTGACTTCTGGGACATATTATGCATTAATAAATGTGAGTCTGTGTGTTCACTGAAGGATGTGTAGGAGGCATGTTAAAAACTTTTAAGGGAATAAGGAAAAAATAAGTTAAAATTACATTTCAAAGGAACCTACAGGAGGATTAGCATCAAGATCTTTTTATGAACACTGGTACCAAGCACTTACATGAAGATCAAGAAAATAGACATCTCCACAGGAACTCCTCAAAGTTATTTCTTGCTTTAGAAGACACCGCTGTTTTTCACCGTGCTGCACAGCCCTGTGCTGTGTTCTGAAGCTCCCTTGCCCAGCCTACAGCAAAGGTGTTAGTTCTGACACTGATCAATCATAACACTACAAAAAAACCCAAAACCAAACCACACACACGACAGCATTCCTGTTTAGCAAGAACGCAGTCCCAGGAACTGGGAACTTCTGCACTGAAAGTGAAAAAAACCACATGCCTTAACCAGGGGCCCTCAGAGGTGCACGCTTCAAAATGAGCAAAACGAGAGATTTGCAGTTCTGATGACCTGGGCTTGTACATCCACCCTCCCAAGTGGCTGGTTGGACAAATTAAGTTTAAAAAGTCAGGGAAAAAAAAGCCTCTCAACCTGGAAAAAAAAAAAAGATTGAGCCCTCTCAGGAGCTGGGGACTTGTGTAGACAGACAAACTTAACCAGGCTGCTCTTCCTCGGTGTCTGGACTGCAGGCACAGGAACCTAGGAAGAGATTCCCACATTTAAAAAACACCACCCTATGGGGTTTGCTGCGTTCTGGCAAAACCCATTTATGCGGCAGAAGTGGGGGCTTTTTCTTCCCCCTCAAATGCAACAAAGAGAGAGATGTTTCCTCAGACTTATTTACGGGGCAACCCTGCTGCTACCAACACGTTGAAGGCACTGTTAGAGGTTCGAATGCAAAATGATTAAGGCAGCCAGCGCGCGGCTGTGTGCTGGGGAAGCAAAGTCTCAGTTGATAATACAAGACTGTGTTGAAGCCTGTGAATGCAAAACACACGGTTCTGTCAATAAACCCTTACCCTCTCTTCCTTCTTTGTTCCAGCTCAATTACAAACTCTCAGAATGGATGTATCACGGTAAAGCTGGCTTATATATCAGTAAGTTAAGGTAATCAAGCTCAGGTCCAGCCTTGAAAACCTCCACGATTTCAGTAAATTGGAAAAAGCATAAGTGAAGGCAGAACGTGTCCTGAATTTTCTGTCATTGTAATGTTGTTGAGTTACAAAGCAAAACTCGTTTAGGCAGCTCCAGATGTTAGGTTACTTGCAGCAGTGGACAGGTTACAGCACAAGAACGCATATTAATTGAAAGCAGTCCTGTTGCAAAAGCATAAAGTCGCTATGGTCTATGAATTTTAACCGAGCAGTTTGTGTTGTCCATTTGTCCTACAGCTCGTAGAAGATGCATTTTCTAGGAAGGTGGAAGGTAAGCAGCATTCTTAAGATGAAGGGCATGCTATTACGTGGATACATACCCACATAAAAAACATGATCTGGGACAACTAAACAAGAAATTAAGAAATAACCTGTAGGGCTTATAAATAATTGAAAAGAAAATGTTGCGACGTTTTGAAGTGTCATAAAGGCTAAGTTTAGAAGGTGAAGAAATTATTTCAATTAAACAGAACAAACGTCAGCAATGAATGCCTAAGCAATTTAATGAATTCATCTGTAACACTAGGGTGCATGCTGAGACACAGAGCCAGTGGGGGTATATATATACAGACAAGTTATTTGCGAATATAATTTGAACTGCATAAGAAACAACTACTCAGACTGGGGAAGAGAGTTTCTTGAAACAAAATCTTCAAGAGCTCCAGAAACTTCTCTGGTATCAAAGCCTGATTGCAGATTTATGATAAACAAAGATGAAGCAGCAAACAGATCCAAAACCACAGCACCAGATTGGTCTGAGCAACTGAAAAAAATCCTTTAACTTGATTCACAGTGTAGATAAAGCAGTTTTCCAACAGAGCAGTTCCGCTGACTTAAATGGCAGCACTTCCCACCCTCCAAAGGAGACAAGAACTAAGCTTCCTTCCCGCAAAATAACATACTAGAGAAGTTCCTAGTCAGCTGAAAGACCACCTTTCCCCCTACCAAAAAAAATTAGGAGGGGAAAGGAGCTATACACGCAACAAACACAGTGGGTACCCAAATGGTTTCTCCTCAAGAAAAAGTGACTGAGAAATAATTAGAAAGCAATATGTTTTAATTTAAACAAAAACTATTTACTCCCCGTTCATAGCAGTATCTGCATGTCAAAGATTATCACTGCGAGGACCCTAAAATCACTGTCAGCACTCCAGAATACAACTGATCACCCAGCCATTGTTTTACTGTTCTTGAAGCCATTTCTTATCCCACTTGTTTCAATGAACCTGATTCCCTCAATCTTAAGTTACCACACATTTCATTAAAATACTGTATTTATTGTTATAGGTGGTAAGTAGTAAACACAGTGCAGCACTGGTGATTAAACAACCAGCAGTGATGTCCAACACTCCAGCACTTTGAATCCAAAGAGCCCAAGCTCTGAGCTGTATCACATGCACGTTACCAGTGTGCTGCATACTGCATTGCACAGTCTTATTGATTAGCATCTATGACACATTTTCTATTTGGCTGATTATTTTTCCCCATAGGAAAAACATATTCACAAGCTCCAGTGATTAGCAGCACTACTCCAGCACCACAAACTCAGCTCACATTATGAGCTGTTATGTGCAGATGTTGCACTCGGAATTTTTCCAGCCATACGTTCTCCTTGTACAGAACCATACAGGTCTTCCACAGCCCATGCTTAGTCATTTGACAGATTACTGACATTGTGCTCCTTAACCCTTTATGTTTCTATCAGGCCCTCTCTCATCTCCATTACTGCAGTTGCACAGCTATTTTAATTAGATTTCATATTTTTGAAACCTTCAATTATAATTTACAAATAAAGCCTTAATCAGTGTATGGCTGAGCTGTGAAAAGTATTGTAATGGTGGCCTTAGGTCAAAATTAACAGAAAGGACAACATAAGCACATGCACTAACCATTTAAAAGCGTTAGAGATGTGATTTGTTCATGTCTCAGATCACGAACCAAACCAGCAGTACTTCAGAACCAGCTTACAGGCAACTCTGTTCTTGCACGTACTCCTGGAGAGAGAGCTGTCCATATGTCTGGCAACTCCTGAATTCCTAGGAGCATTAAAATAGTTTTGAGTTAGGACAATCAAACTGACAAAAAAAATCTCTATAATCTTGAAGCACCTAAGAGTAACATTCAACTTTGCGTTTACCATCAGTATTTAGCTTTTCCCAACGTTTTCCAGGCATTTTGTCAAACTAAAAGTAGAGTTTCCAGATCATGGATATAAAGCATGACTCTCTTGCTCCACAAAGAATTAAACCAGACTATGAAGACATGATATATTTTTTTATAGAACTCATCACTCCTCCTGTCCTCAGCAACAGACTTTTGCATGACTACCTGCTGCTAAACTGCCTTCACATGCCCACAGGAAAGCTCAGTTGTCTTCCTCTGTCCTTCAGACACAGCAGGAGAAATGTCTGCAAATAACAGCTTTCTATTAAATTCTTCTGGCAAGTGAGCAATCTAGCCAAGTACTCCTCTTCTGAAGGTACAGGGGAAAAGTTCCTCCCCCCACCCCCACCCCCACCCCCCACCCCCCCCCAGAGAGACTGTCAGGTGAAAGATAATCCATGAAGTCAGTAGACAAGATCAGGCCTATTGGATGTTTCACATGGGACAACTGGAATACCAAAGGCTTGTAGAAGTGAGAAAACTTAACTCTGAACAAAAAAAAGACAATGGCACATAGGACATGGTGGAAGCTGCTAGGAAATCAGCACGAACAAAGCAAGCTAAACACCATGCAGTTATTCAGCAATTTGTAAGAAATTGCCATTTCTGGCAAAGAATGTGAGCTATGTGGACAAAGAATTATTATGGATCTGGCAGGCTACAAATCAAATCCTCATTTCCAAGATTAAAGTGGTGAATAAGTCAGTCAAGTCTTTGAAAAAGAAACGAGGAGAAGGTTTTATCATTGCACGGATAGAGGAATAAATTGTGATACTTAAAAACAAAGACGCAAGAGAAGCATAAAAGAACAAGGCCAAGAAAAGAAGAAAAAAGAAAGAAGTGAAACCTTTTAACAATAACAGACAAGTCCAAGGAATAAGAAAACCAAAACAAATAGAATACTTGTAAAACAGTTTTTACAGATATGCAGCTAGCACAGGACTGCCTTAAATCATCTTTTACTTTCTACAGTCATTTGCATCTATGTAAAATGCTTATTAAAGTCTACTGAACAGCATGGCCATTACTTTATATGATAACAAATGGTTACACCAGGCTCAAGAGATATCTCTCTTAGCAATCCAAATCCTAATTAATGAGTGGTGTTTGAAACAGTATTAATCTAAATGAATAAAATTTGAAATGATGAGCAAGCAAAAGGGAAGAGCATCCTATGACTTCTCAGTCAGCTCTCCACCAAACCAAAATATTTGTAGGAGGAAGATACAAGTCATGTCTAGGCAATAATGTTTTCCACAACGAGATGAAGCACTGAAGCAGAGAAAAGCCAGGGAAATGAGAACAATCTGTTCTACCTAGTCTGGAAAGTTCAGCTCAAGCTAGAGTTGAAATCAAGTCATATTCAGCTCCCGGTTGAAGACCAGAAGCATTCACATCAAGTATTCCAAAAAAAAGAACGTATTAGCTGAAAATAACACTGCAGGTAGCCTTTTTAAAAGAAAAAAAAAAATCATAATTTTAATAATCATAGAAAAATACAGGTTGGAAGGGATATTTGCAAGTCATCTAGGCCCATCCCTGCATAAAGCATTGACACCTTCAAAGTTACACCAAGTTACTCAGAGCCTTAGCTTACATTTGAAAGCCTTGGAGGTTAGAGACCCCACAGCCTCTCTAGACCCTGTTCCTGTGCTTGAGCATCCTTTGTTGTGAAGAATTTTCCCTTAATGCCATAGGAATTTCCATTGCAGCTACTCCTGCCCATTGTCCTTTCAGAGTACACCTGAGAAAACTCTGTCTTCTCTACAACCCCCCTGCTTTAGGGAATGGAAGGGATACAAATAGATCCCCAGATTCCCCCTTGGCCATCTCAAAGCTAAACCAACCCATGTCCTTCAGCCTTCCTAGTACACCTCATGGTCCATCCCCTGACCATATTAATATCCCTCCGCTGGCCTCCCTCCAGTCTGTCTCTTACACTGGAGGGAACGGGGAAACACCAATATTAGACATGAATAATACAGTAGTATTCCAAGGAAGAAGGCTTTCATGGAGGTGGGCTAACAAGTGGTTACCCTTTTTCATCAATAGAGACACAGAAGTAAGGGAAGCGGCATACCCAGTGGTATCTGGTAAATTTGATGCCCCAGTTACACTGCCTTGTTGCACAGTCAACCTTTACATGAGGATTTCATACACTGCAAAAGAAATTAGTAAACCTAATACAAGTGGAAAGCACCTCAGAGACTCCCACAGAGACAGCAACCACCCACAGAACTAATTGTACTCATTATCACATTCTAAAAGCCACAAAAACAGACAGAAGTGCTACCTAGTTTTAGGGATATAGCATTTTGGGAGTTACAGAATAAATGAACAGTATGTTGCACCTTTTCCCATGTATCAAGGATTTAAATTTTAACAAGACAGAGGGGAAAAAACATCTATAAAGGACTTTACTAAGTTGAGTGACACTGTTCTAATTACACTGGATAATCTTGAAGCAAAGAAGTTTTTCCATATCATGCCTTTAAAGGATTTAAGTGAAAAAAGAAAGCCACAAATTACCTTAAGAACTGAATCACTCTGAAGATTAATGATATTTAGCCAGAAAAGACTTCAAAGACACAAAGCATCCTTCCAAAATCCCATTCACCGAGCCGCCCAGGAGCAAGCAGTTTGGTTCTGCTGAACAACTGTCAAGGAGGATATGAATTTCCCTGTTCATGGGAGTCAAACAAGAAGATGAAGCCAGTAGATTTTCACAGCAATTCTGCAGGGCTCACTTATTCCAAGAAAAGCAGTGAACTGGTACTCTAAGGATAATTTTTAAGAACTCTCCTGAGTTCATACCCCTTGCCCAACATCCTGCTGCAGGTCAAGATGATGCTTTTGGGGGTTTTTTCCCTCCTAATGCCAATCATCAGGATGCTCTTCTTTCCCTTAGACCCCAGAAACCAGATGCTGAGCCAGCCCATGCAGCTGGGCTGAAATGCATCTGGTTGCTCTGAATCTTCTGGAGCATCGACTCAGGATGCTGGGTTTCACAAAAGCAGTTCAGTTCCCTTTTTTAAGGATGAGAAAGCCCATGGGAACAGAACCAAAGCTTTGGTAGTTGTCAGTTACCTTGACACCACACATAATACAAGCCAAGTAAAAAGAAATAATTGACTTACAGAAACCTAAACATCACCCTGTTTCTAATGTTGTGAAGAACAAGTGAACAGAAATAGAAGTGTGACTTTTCTCTTTTATCCCCTCATCCTAGGATCATATCTAAGAGGCTTCTCACTCTTTGTTATACAGTTTTAGATGAGACAACTGTGTGGTGAAGGCTCCACTCTTTAAGCAAGCCTTCAATACTCCCATTTCCCTCGCAGCAGGGAATATAGGCTGAGGCATGTTTGCCATAACACCCCATCCCTCCTGTGTGGCCTCCAGCTAGATTCAGGTCTTGGTCCCTTTCTTACCCCTTTAGGACTACTGTATTTACCTTTATTAAGGATGAAATTTCACTAGGCTTCCCTCACCATCACCCTCTCCCCTCTTCTATTGATCATCCTCACATCTTTGAAAATGCTTAAAGTACAGATTGATGAAGTCACTGTGAGAAAGCTATAAAAAGGGAAACAAATAATATTATTTCCACAGGCCTGTTACAGACTGAAGAAGTTAGGGCTGGATTAAAAGTACCTCTGACTTCTTAAATCTGTTTCACAGCCCACACCAAAAGTCCTGCTGCTCTGAGACATCCAACCAAAAGATAAATTGAAAAAGGGAAAAGAAAAAAAAAAAAATATATATATATATATACAGTGTAATCACTAAACAGAAGGAAACTATAAATGCAGCCATAGTGGGCTTCTCCAACAATGTAGTTTCATGCAGATAAATTCATTTTCTTTGCACAATAGAGATAAATAACAATACCTCGGGATAAATACTGCAAATGATATGCCACTGTGGAAATAAACTGTAGATTAGAAACCGAAAAGATTATTTATGTAAAAGAGCTACATTGTTTGTTATTATTTAGATTGTACAGCAGGTTCCTGAAGGCCTCTGAGGAATGATAAACTCTGCACGTTTAAGGGACGCTCATTTCTTATACCACTGAAAGTCAGACACCCTGGGACTGCTCTGTTGCCTCCCCTGACAATTTTTTCAGGCATTTTTATAGCGTGTAGCATTTTCCTTAAAGTTATGACTGAAGTTTTCATATTATATGAAGAAAAGTTTCTGTCCTTTCTAGAGTAACAAAAAACTTGAATGCTTTTGAAAGAAGGGTAAAAAAAAAAAAAGAGGCCTGCCACACCACACCCTTATTCCAGCTGCAGGAGTGCTACAGCATCATGACACCAACAACTGGCAATCCCCTCTTCAGCTGTTCCACCAAGGACCTCCCTGTTATCAAGTATGGGCTTATAGCCTTGGTACCATCAGGAGCATCCAGAACAGGTTCCTGTAATATCAAGTATTTCCACAGAAGATAAGGTGTCTTCGAACCGAGTTTGAAGCCTCTGATAGAAGGGCTAGTTCAGCAGGGTCCCTAAAGCAGTTTTCCAGTGATGGAAAACCACTTCTTTATTAAAACCAAGCAAACAAATGCCACACATACACCCGCTCCCCCAAGACAACAAAACCACCTCCACAATATGCCATTGTTTCTCGTTAAAGGAGCTACGGCTATTCAACACTGTAAGGAATGTTGTCTCATAGGATCTTGTTTTTAATTCAACCATCTCAGTCTCTGCTGGACATTACAGAAATGCCATGCTGACACAAAAGTTCTGACCTCGGGCAGTACGCAAGGCTAGAGACGGTAATACTGGGCCTTTAGAGAGCTTCTACTAAAGTTGCAAAATTCAATGAAAAGTAGTATAGATCTTCCTTTTTGATAGGCACAAGGATTATCGTCCATCACCAGAAAAACCTATAAAGTGATATTCTGTGAGAATACCTTGAATTGGTATTTCAAAGGGCTTCTTTTGAAAGAATGATTTATAGATCACAAAGACCAATGGGTCTTTCATCAAAGAAAACGGATTCCTTTTCTGAGCCACAAAGCAAAGATTGATGATACCCCAGACCACATCTCCATTTGAGAGTTGTGTAGTGCCAAAAGACAACATTAACAGTGGGTTAGTACTTTGCAATACCACAAATAACTCACATACTAATTACAGATTAAGCTCTCGTGGTGTGTTATAGAGGCCAGGAAGCAAAATTATAGCACAGGGAAATTCATGACATTATTTACCTTATCCCCTCAGTACGTATTAAGGATGACAAGGAGGGTTTTAAGTAATAAGTGCACATGACAAAATAGCAAAATGGATACAAATACGTCAGCGTGTTGTTTTATTTTCTTACCAGAACTAAAAAGGTGCATATATCTAAAAGTAGGCTTTGTGTATGAATGACAAGATACCTCCAGCCTGATCATACCCCTTCCTCAGTACTGAAATTCCTATCAACTCTATTTGGAGCATAGCCTGTAGGGACAGGCTTTCCAAAATTATTATCCAGCCAAGGGAAAAACATGCAATTTTTATTACTTTCTGGCTTTTGGGGGGAAGACACCTTCCTTTTTAAATTGGCTTCATTAATGCTGATTTTTCAAGGCAATACTTTCCCAGACAGCCAGCATCTAGTACATTAAATGAAAGATAACATTTATCCGGCCTCCACAAACTATGGAATACATGCGTTTTTACACACACAGAGGAGAGTTAAATGCAAGACAGTATGGAAGAAAGTGGATAACCCACGCTGGCATTTTGCTGTTACATTGGCATATGCTGTCCTCAGAAAACACAACAGATCTGCGGAGAACAGAAGCAAACAGCTTCCCAGCTGGATGAGACTTGTTGAGGGCTGCACCTTTCATGCCCATCTGCTTTACACATCACCAGGGTCATGAGATTCCACCACTAGTTTCTTGTAGATATTTCCTCCATCCTGCAAATCCCTGACCTTTTTCTTTACCTTGTGAGCTCATGGCCAAGACTCAGTCATGATCCTTGGTACTGAAAAACTGAGCAAGGTTAGACTTAGTAAGCAAGAAGCAACAGCACATTGTAATGAAATAATGCAACCCTACAAGCACAGGTTTTTGTTAGCTTAATCAGCTACACATCAAAGAAAAAATTAAGGGTAAATCTCTTTCCAACATCCCTTGGATTCCCAGCAGATTCAAGGAAAAGGTTATTTATCAAGTATTTTAATAGTGTCTATTCCTCTAGTGCTGTACCATTCATTGTGCAAGGGGTAGAGCCACAGGTGAAAAGAAACCTGCTTCTTTACTGTTTCCTTTTTACTGCTGTTATCTCTACACTTTGTTCTTTTGGGGTAATGTGGCATGTCTCCAACACAGCCTTGGAAAATAACTATACTGTGATTTGGTTTTAGTGTCATTAAACCTGATTAGCAATGGGTGCTCATGAAAATCCATAGTTACCTCACAAAATAAATCCAAACAAAAAAAAAAAGACATTTTTTGCCAGGGAACTACAGAGAACATTACTTTTATTTAACTATTTGGGATACTCAAGAAAACTTATTGTCACACTGTTTTCCCTCTGCACATTTCTGTGTCTTGTAAATACCATAAAATACCAAAATCTGCTGAAAACATCAATCTTCTCTCAAAGCTGATTTCTACTGTGAAACCCAATATACATTCTTTATTTAAAGAAAATAAAATAAAAAGCCCTAGAGAATATAATGCATCTTGATGTATGAGCTAGCACTTTTGGTACAAGGCTGGACTTTGTGACTAAATCTGTAATAGTAG
Organism: Rhynochetos jubatus; assembly: GCA_027574665.1. Taxonomy (NCBI): domain Eukaryota; kingdom Metazoa; phylum Chordata; class Aves; order Eurypygiformes; family Rhynochetidae; genus Rhynochetos; species Rhynochetos jubatus. The sequence goes on from CM050653.1 coordinate 35,596,481, forward strand.
AAAAAGTTCCAGCTGGCCAAGACCACGCTGTGGCTGACATCCACAGGGGCAGACTGCTTAACCTCCCAAAACAGGGGAGTTGCAGAGAGCACTGTCCAGTAGTTTGGGCGCTCTCCTACCCCACCACTTCACCATGTGTTTTCCTTTGTGTTTGTTGTTGCTTGGGAAGGGAAGGATAAGGCTCTAAACTTTGTGAGTGGAGGCACAAGAACTTTATTCTAAGGCACACACAGGTACCATTCTTCCAAGACCGTATTTTCATTTAACATTTAGTAGAGGACAATCTCTGCCTGAAGGTTTTTTGGACTGTTTTCAGTTGCAAACTGAGATGAGATCAGCCTTTGCATCAATTGCTGCTTTAAAACCCCAGTAAGAAGCAGGGAGAAAAAGAGCCTTTCTCACCTGCAGCATCAGGAAAAGGGTCTGGGGCAGCTCCAAAGCTGTACCGCACAGGCAAGCATTCCCACAAACCTGTCCCCTGAGCTTTGCTGAGTCCTACAGCGTTCTTGTTTGATTTTTCCAGTAATACCGTCCTCAGAGAACAAACTTGCCTTTAGGTGGCAAAACCCAGTTTTCCTTTGCACTTTATTTTAAGAGATTCCCAACCTCTGCATTTGTGTAAAATTAGAGATTTGCAAGGCCACAACCCTCATTTTAAGCTAGTGGGAGTTCTTGCGCTATGAATGCCATGGACTTCTTCCCATACATCTCTCATATCTGTATCCACAGCTGTTCACCACAGGGTAAATATTTTCCCATCTTCTACAGAGGGAGAAAACAGCAATGCCTGTGCGGTGCTTGCATGTTGTACGCACCCCGAACGCCAATCAGAGGCTTGATTGTGTCCTCCATACCTGAATGACAGTTGGATCTGCAGTCTGAAAAGCTGCCCTTGAGGTGCTCTAACATGCAAATTTAGAGATGTAGGTGGAAATACATTCTGTAAAATAATATTTGAGGAACTCTCCAGCCCTAGGCAGTGAGTGTAAAAAACACTGACAATCTCGGTGGTAAAATGAGAAATGTAGGAAGTGGACCAAAGTCACCTTCATGGAAGAAGTAAGAAATAAGTAAACTCTGCGTTGCTCATATTAGAAGTAAAATTCCACTCTCGCATTTGCCGTTTACATTCAGTATGATATCATGAAAAATAACAAGATTACTTCAGAAAGTCTCAGGCTTACCTCTACTGCATAGATTTATGGGTGCACACAAGTACAACCAATAAAATAACTAGTTAAAATCCTCTGCTTTTCCCCTCCATTCCAGTTTCAATTAACCCAGTAAAAACTAAAATCTGCATATTCCCACTCTGGCCATTTTCTTTTTTGCTCCACCATATCAGTGTCTTAAATCCAGAAGCCAGCTTACACCTTAGTATCATAGAATGCCCCGAGTCAGAAGGGAAACACAAGGATCGAATCCCACTCCCATCTCCACATAGGGCAACCTAAAAGCTAAATCATATATTTAAGACCGTTGTCCAAATAATTCTTGAACACTGACATGGTTGGGGCCATGACCACTTCCCTGGGGAGCTTGCTCCAGTGCTTGACCATCCTCTCAGTGAGAAACATTTTTCTCATACCCAATCCAAACTTCCCTTGACACAGCTTTAATCCATCCCCTCTCATCCTATCACTGGACAACAGAAATACCAGCACGACCCTTTCCACTGCCTCTCATGAGGAAGTTGTAGGCAGCAATGAGGTCACCCCTCAATCTCCTCCTTTCTAAGATGAACAAACTTTGTTTCCTTAGAGACTCCACATAAGTCATGCTCTCTGATCCTTCCACCATCTTCGCTGACTGCCTTTGGACACAGTCTAATATTTTTATATCCTTCTTATATTGCAGAGCCCAAAATGGTACACAGTACTGGAAGTGAGGCCGTTCTGAGTATAGTGAGACGATCACTTATTCTGTCCAGTTAGCTATATTGTGCTTATTGCACTCTGGGATAAGGTTGGTCCTTTGGGCTGCCAGGCCATATTATTGACTCAGATGGAATATGCCATCAACCAAAACCTTCAGATCCCTTGCCTCTTGCTCCCAGTCTATACACACATCCAGAATTCACAGAGTGGAAGGGGTTGGAAGGGATCTCTAGAGATCATCTAGTGCAACCCCCCTGCCAGAGCAGGATCACCTAGAGCAGATCACATGGAAGGTGCTCCAGGCCCTTCATCATCTCAGTGGCCCTGTGCTGGACCCTCTCCAGTAGCTCCTTGTCCTTCTGGAACTGAGGAGCCCAGAACTGGACACAGCACTCCAGGTGAGGCCTCATCAGTGCAGAGCAGAAGGGGAGGAGGACTTCCCTCGACCTGCTGGCCACACCCTTCTTAATGCATCCCAGGATGTCATTGGCCGCCTTGGCGGTGAGAGCACACTGTTGGCTCATGGTCATCCTGTTGTTCACTCTAACCCAATCCTCTTCAACTGAGGCAAAACCTTCCTTTCCCATTACTTTCTCTTATGGTTTTCAAGTCTGGGGACTCCTGAGGGCTGGTCTTAGCAGTAAAGACCAAGGCAAAGGTGTCATTCAGTAACTCCACCTTCTCCATACCCTCAGTCACCAGGGCACCCCCTTCATTCAGCAATGGGCCCACATTTGCTCTGGTCATCTTTTTTTCTTGCCAGGTTTAGTTCTAAGGAGGCCTTAGCTTTCCTTATCACTTCCCTACATCCTCTGACAACATTTTTGTATTCTTCCCAAGCGGTCAGCCCCTTCTTCCATGTTCTATATAACTCCTTTTTCCACTTAAGTCTATTCATTAACTCCCTGCTCATACGTGCAGGTCTCCTAGCTCTCTTGATTGATTTCTTACTCTCTGGGATGCTCTGGTCTTGAGCTTGGAGGAAATGGTGCTTGAATATTAACCAATTTTCTTGGGCCGCCCTACCATCTAGAGCCCTATCCCACGGGACTTCTCCAAGCAGGTCCTTGAAGAGGCCAAAGTCAGCCCTTCTGAAGTCTAAGGTAGTGACTCTGCTTGTGGCTCGGTGCCTGCTGCATGTGATCCTGAACTCCACCACCTTGCAGTCACTATGTGCAAGGCTGCCCCTACCTTCCCATCCTCGACAAGTCCCTCCTTGTTCATCAGTACGAGGTCCAGCACTACCCCTCTCCTTGTTGGCTCCTCCACCATCTGCATCAAGAAGTTATTGTCAGTGCACTGGAGGAACCTCCTGGATTGCGCATGCCTGGCTGTGTAGATTTTCCAGCAAATGTCAGGGTAATTGAAGTCCCCCATGACAACCAGAGCCTGTGGTTGTGAGGCTGCTTCCAGCTGCCTGCAGTAGGCCTCATCAGCTTCCTCATTCTGATCAGGTGGCCTGTAGTAAACACCCACAACGGTGTCTCCTATGGAGAGGAGGTTGAGCCACCAAGATGAGCAGTTCTACCTGTGCACACCTCTCACAGGCATTCTCCTTGCTGCTCTCAGACACCAGTAGAAACCTCTAGCACACCCTGCAAGAAGAAGACCTGGAAGGCTCCATGTTGCCTTGGAGCTCTGTCTGGGTAGCTGCACTAGTTCCAGTGGCTGCTAATTCCACAGGGGATACAGACAACATAGCTTTCTGTCAGTTGATCACCGTTGCCTGAACTCCCTGTGAGTGGATTATGAGTGGGGGCAGGCAGTCTGGCTAGTGAAGACAGAGTCCCCAGAAACCAGTAGTCCTTCCTGTTGCCCAGTCCCTCCCTACACACTGCCCAAGGGCCTGGGGCACCCAGAAATCTCAGACATCCCCTGGGTTCCTCACAAGCCTTGTACTCCTCCTCAGCACGCAGCTGCAGGCATCAGCTTTCAGCTTCTAAGAGCTGAATATTCTACCAACAACTAACTTTGAAATTAAACAAGCCATGCAATGAGTGTTTAAGAACCACTGAGCTGCTCCAGGACAGAAAGTGTTAAAAGACACCTAAGAAGCCGTATGGAGGGTTATGCATTAATGCACCAAATACTCAAGAGCTTCCACCCACTTTCCAGTGCAACCAGTAAAAAGGCTGCAAAGTGGAAGCTAAATCAGGCACTACCTTGCAATATTAAGGTGAATATTACAAACCCATGGAGCTTTATCACACAAACCAAGTTGATGGAAATGTCCTTTACACTTATCGCTTCCCTCTCATCTAATAGTGTTAAAACCAAACAAAACCCCACTTACTGGATTAATGATGAAGACAGACAAGGCACAATCTCTTAATTTAGTAGCAGTGGAAAGTTTAAAACAACCTTCAAGTGTCATCAGCAAAGGCAATGCAGAAATTATCCCTCTTTCACAACACTATTCTGTCAATTAGCTGAAAACAGCAATTACCAGTCCTTTTCTGTATTTTTTGTGAAGACTCAAAACTTTCTGAGGATGATAAATGGCTCCACGAAAAATGCAATGCTCAGTTCTGCCAAATTTGCCCTTTTCTGTTAGTTTTTGGGTTGACCTTTTTTTTTTTTTAACCATTCTTTCACACAGCCTGTGAAAAGAAAAAGTAAGGGCTGCTGGGGGAAAGAGGAGAGACAGGACACACATCATGGAAGGAAAATGCCAAGGAATGGTTTAAAGAATACAGACCTTTTCTTATTTAACTCACTGACCAGGGCAAAGACACATTCCCACACCTTCATTAATTAAACAGGAAAGTTAACATTGTTAGCAACATTAGGAACAAAACCTCATTTAAATTGTTCTGAAACAACACAGAAAAAAAAAGCCCACGCATTCAGAGGATGACCTTTGAGAATTCTGGCTTCATTAACATTTCAAACAGCACAGCATAAAATTAAGACTGGAAATAGACTTGCAATGCTATTTGACTGCAGAAATATATATCATTAACATGGCCATAATTAACAGGATACGAATGTTTGCACCATTATGTCTGCTAATAATGGTGTAACATGCAAATAGGATTTCTCTTAACAAAACTGAAAGGCGTATTTAAGTTTATTCCACCTCTTAAGCATACTGAGTAAAGGAAAGCGAGACCCTTATTGCTCTTTGTAGGGGATGCCCTCCATGCCTGACCACCCAGACTCACATAAAACAATCACAGAAGGCAGATACAGGCTGCACTTGCAACACAAATTCCAGTCATCCTCTCCCATCTCACAGCACCAAGCTACCTGGGGAGGTACCAGTGACCCACACAGGTGTTTTAGAAAGCAGTTCAGATGTTAACATCAGCCGACACCATGGTGTTAGTGGATCCCATTCCTCTGAAGAGGATCATTTTCTTCAAGACATAACAGTAAAACTCTACCCATTCCTAGTTGTTCAAAATACTGAGCTCTCATGCCGTTCCTTGGTGCCTGCCACATGCCAGCCAAAGACAGTCACGCTGAGCACAATCATACACCTCCAACACTGCTCCACTCTTACAGGGTAGGTAGCTGAGCCTGCTCTTTTAAGGGCTTGAGGATATGGGATCTTTGAGTAGAAGGAAGCCATTTAAAACAAGACATAATTGATAAATGTAATAGATCCCCTCTGCCAGAGCAGGCCACCACTCTGGACTCAGTGGGTTTGATTTGCTATGAGAGAACTTCAGGGCCATACACTGAAATTAGGCCAAACTGAGGTGCCACCAGCCGTGCCACAGGTGGGTCAGGATATCTGAGTATCAGAGCAAGGCCTGGGAGACAGGTTACCAAATTGCTTCTTGCTTCCCAGGAACTTCAACCTCCTCTTGAATAAACTAGTGATAGTATCTACCTTTGAGAAATAGGCTTAGGCCCTTCTTAAACTGCAAACTATTAACTAACATACATACAATTTGCTGCCCAGATAGAGAAGCAAACTGCTTCTGCAGCAAGTGGCTCCCATCACAGCCAGGTTATCCTGGCTCTGGCTAGTGGGTGTTGCCAAGGCAATGCCTGTTCATTCCCAGTGACATAGTACAGCCCTGTATAGGGCTGCATGCCGGTTTTGGTTTTTCAAACACTCACACAGAGACCATGCACAACAGCATTTCTGCTTGTTTCCCCAGAAGTATTCTGCAGCCTGTTAGACCTCAGCGCTGGGGAGCATTGCCCCGATATTCAGCCTAGGCTCAGTTTCATTCTGTTTTCCTATATTAGATCTTCTCAAACAATATCCATCCTATTATTCCCCAGCTGTGGCACTTGTAGGCTGCTTGGTCATAAGCTAACAGGTTTTAGAACATTTAATCGTTCTTATGTCAGATCAGCTTGAAAATCTGATAAGCTCCATCCCTGCTGTATGACAGAGAGGCGGGACACAGTAAGTTGTTCTTGACAGTGTCCTGTCTCTTCCCAGGGCATAACAAAGGGCTGGGAATGATAAACCCTTGAAGTATCAGTGCCAGGCCTAGGGTTTGTGATTAAGTTACGTGTTTTCAATCTATTCCCCTGTTATCCCTTTTCTATGCAGTCAAGAGGCTGAAGTAACAGAGAACGCATCTTACTCTCCTGTAAGAGACTAGGGGGATTATCTAACCTCCCTCTCTCTGGATTAAGACATTATTTAGGTTATGAGTTTGCTTACAAAGTCACAAAAGAATCAGGCAGGTACTTAGCTGCCTGATTGTTTTGGCCATGCAATAAGTGCAGATAAAGTCCCATCATCAAGCTGTTACACAATTACTACTATGCCACCAACCTACTAAGGGTTAAGGAAATAATTACTGTGGGGCTGAGAGACTTAGTAAACAGCAGAAGTTCAAGAAGGAACCAGATTTGTTGATCCCAGCAGAGAACTACAATTAAGATGTAATATTTCCTTAAGATTCCCCCCCTTACTGTTTATCAGTATTAAAAAGTCAATTTTTACTTTGCAGTTCTCTAGATCAGCTAGTGTATTTCACAGCAGGCAGGTAAGATTAAACTGTCCATCACAACAAGCTGTCTTTTCCCTGTTTTTATATTATCAAAGTCTGTTGAGATTAAAGCCATAGGAAACTGAAGGAAATGCATTCATTTGCTTCAGGTTCATGGGCGTATGAAGTTAAAGAGTACAGGTGTGTAGGAATCTAACAGAAAAAACAAAATCCCAGAAGTTCTCTCAGCGAAAGTTGGAGAAGCATATGCATTTGCTGAACTCACTCATGAACATCATAAAATGTCTTCCCAGGATGTCCTAAAACAGAAGACAGACAGAAAAGAAATATTTCTGGGGCTGAGCTGTTTAAGTAGGAAAACTACTCACCCCACTTAGCAAGAACAAGAGAAAGTGGCTTTGAGCAGCTTTCCCTTCCACAGGACCCTTACCCAACCTCACTCACACATATCAGTCAGCAGTGGCCTGCAGGTGAGGGTCTTTTCAAAATGCTTCACTGCTTCACACACCAGCACCCAAAAAAAACCCACTTTTGACTAAGAGTCAGTACTACAGCTTTACTATATGCATTACTGATCTCAGGAGTACATACACAAGGTGCTTCTAGAGTCATTATTGGTATGCTCTTTCTCAGGTTTGGAAACCAGAAAAGTCACACCTCATGTTTGTTCTCCTGTCTAATACTCCCATTCACTTCATTAACACTCTTCAAACTGCACCCATCATGCCAGCTGTAAATCCTCTAGGACCAGAACACCTACTCCTGTGACACAGCATTCCTTGCCCATCAGTTGAGCTGATTTGTTTGGACAAAAGTCTTTGTGCTTTCCTTGGGGTTGAACCAAGACTATAAAGCCAGGGATGACCACGCTAGAATCTAAAAACTAAATAACTACATCAGTATTGCCAGCCAGCTCAACATAGCTAGTACCTTTTCACAGGCAAGACCAAGCACTCCAAAGGTATTTGTAGCTGTCCAGAAGCAAATTTTCTGGCTTGGTTCCAAGCAGCGCTGAGCACCAGGGGTAAATCACAAATACCTATGCCTCAGAGCTTTCCGGTAAGTTAGCTGGCATGAGCTAATTTAAGTTGCAAAACTCCCTGGAGCATCCTGACACCAAGATAGCGGGAACAACCTGAGGGACAAAGGAAAGAATAAGCAGCTGCACACCGAAAGATGCCGCTGGGAGCTCTCTATGGAGCTCTGTCTCAGACCTAGGTACATCCCACAGTTTTATTTGTAGAGTAAATAAAAGGGACCCTTCCCAGCTCAGAGCAATACAGGGAAAGAAGGCTCTCCAGGATGCCCACATCTTTTTGTGCTGCCTCCAAAGGCCAAACTCTATCTTTGGATGCTCACTGGTGTAAAGCCCTATTAACACACACTTGAAGGAATTTAAGGGAGCATTTTTCTTTGAAGCCTTTACTAGATACCCTTTATCATTCCTAGTCAAATACACCTTTCTTCCACTCACTAAAGTCCCCTGCTACTTAAAAAGCAGAACTGCCTCAGGACAGATGTGTCCCTACAAAGAAGCCATAGAATGCAAACTGTGTCCATCACTTCACTGATGAGTCACCTCCTCCGGGGTGACAGTCAAATGCAGAGAAATTAAAAGCTTTCACAGCTCAGAGAACAGAGTGAAAAGGCAGGAAAGTGAAAGAGTGAAAAACTGAAAATATATGCTCCTCAAAAACATTGTTTTTTAAATTCTCTGCTTCCTCCGTATCGAGCAGCAGCATGAAAACTTGTATATTCAGGTGTATGTTTCAGCCGAGAGGAATACGCTCAATAAATCCAGCGATCAGAAAACTGCTGAGGACAGGTCGGCATAAGTCTTTTTCCAGCTCCAAACTGCTAATTAATAAAGCATATGATTGCTTGTGGCTAATTCTCCCTCCCCCTTTTTTAACAGGGCTGACAACTAGCTACACATCCTTATGAAACTCCTCAGCAGCTTCAGAGTGCAGGAGCTGGGGACTGAGGTAAGCCAGCCTGCCAGCTGCATCAACAAATTTGAGCTGGGTGAAGATGTAACCCTGTAGTATGGTGGCTGTTATTTTTGCAGGATAAGGCCTCTAGACAGAATCTAAATCTAGATGCTTCCATTTCAGAAAGGGCATACCCTTTTGCTTTGCCCATCTCCACCCCAGCAACTTCCCTTGGTCTGGCAGACCACACTGTAGGCTCTGTTTGAGGAGATCTTTGGTGGGAACAAGCAGATCTCGTAGCAATCATATTCAAGGTGATTGCTGCTGTTGGGCTTAAGCTCAACATTGAACTGAGGTGCCCGAATACAGTGCCACTCCCCTCCCTGCAATAAGCATCCACTGGCTTGTGCAGGATAGTCTGCCCTAGATTCCCCTGTCCGTGTAGCAGCAGCTTTCCCTTGGAGCTGTGCCCACTTGAAACTCAAACAAGAGCACATTCCATTGATGATTCATTAGTAGCAACGCACAAGACCAAAGGTACCAAAATGGATTCCTCACTCCTAAGTCACATTTTCTAAAGGGAGTACTGGTAAAACCTGTGTACACTTGTCCAGATGAGACTAGCTTTCTGTACCGGGGCAGCAAGATGTTTTGGTGTAAAACCTTTGCAGCAAAGGATTCATTTCCCAGAACAGAGAAGGGGTGATACTACAGAAGTCAGTTTATAGAAAAAAATTAGTAAAAAAATCCCACACCACAACGACTATGAAGGATAGGAGACTTTTCTTGGCAGGATTCAGCAAATGATATGTTAGTGCAATACATATAATTGCTCACACCAAGCACAAACAGAAACAAGGGGACAAAGCCAAGAAGAGGCTCCAGTATAAACACATGGGGAGATTTCACACAGCAGGGTGACATGCATGAGATTAACAGAGAAGCTGATTAACAGTAAACCACCTCTCTAAACTCACAGCAATGTCAGATCTAATAAGTAGTGGCAATCCACATCAAATCACAATAGCCAGAGCACAGGATCCCAGGAAAGATCACAGACCTCAAGGGACATATTCTAAGGGTGCACTGAAACTTATTGCTAAACCTACCTGCCCATCCCATATTTTTCAGCAGCAGTCACCACAGTAGTGAATGAGTCTACCTGCTAAAGTACACAAACAATGGGAGAACAAAAAAAAAAAAAAGGTTTCCAGGAAGATATATTCCTAAAAGAAACTCAGGAGTAAGAAGACAAAAAAAGTCATCCAGCCCTGCTGAGAACCAGCCTCCCTGCCCGGATGTTTGTGTGCAATAATAAAGAATTTCAATTCCCACAGACTTCAGGTGTTCAATCGTAATCAAATATACTTACAGCGACACAAGGAATGAGAAAGAAAAACAAACCCTGCATTGTGACAGACATCCACAGGACTTCCCTGGTCATGTTAACAGCTGGACATCCAGCAAGGAAAACAGCTGGGAGCTAGCCAGGTTTGTTATCCTGCAGCAAAGCTGCTGCAATTTAGCTGGCACCCAGAGAAATCAGCTAGATTCAAGACACCCGAGAGACCACAGGTATTTTGTGACAAAGGCGGAGAAACATCCTGATTTCTCAGGTGGCAAATGGAAGGGGTAGGAGAGCAGTGCAAACACCTGCAGACACCAGCAGCTCTGCAGTCACCGGCCCTTCATAGCTTCTGGGTCAGCCACAAATTAATCCACAAGGAACCCGTATGTGGCAGTGAATCCAATCTGAGCTCTCTAGCTCTGAAATGAACTGTAAATGACTAATTAAAGGGCAAATAGTATGATCATTACTCACATTGTCCAGTATTTTACCCTGTGAGTGGTCCCCTTGGCTTCAATTAGTTGCTGTCCTGATGAGTGCTGACTGAATAGCAGATAAATGCCCACTTTTGGCGAATTCTGAAATACTGCCCAAGTGACATTTCCTGCCGGGTGCCTGGTTGCACTGCAGCTAGTTACCTCACTCGAGAAGAGCAACCCAGGGCTCCAAAAGCTCTCAACAGCACCCTTTGCATTTGAGAAACCAGCTTTTCTGTGCAGACTCGTACCTGCATGAGTCTCGGCTGGACCTAGAGGAGCATCTGCCTCAAGTGCATCCTCAACAGAGGGGTCACAAAGTTCATGCAGTGCCTTCCCTCACCTCCTGGCAAGGTGCGTGGGGTTATTTTAGAAGCCCACACCGCTAACAAACAGTGGCATTTGGACTGTGACTTGGGGGAGCACACTAGAGAAATAACGTTTATGTTTCTATTTTAACTTTTAAGAGAGGTAGGATAGATGCCATAATGTCAATTATACCTCAGTGAACAGCCTGCTCAGAAGCCTCCAAAATGTTTCAAAGAGGCATTTTAGAACTACTTGTCTTATACACCTTCAGCGCTGGGCTATGGGAATGTCAAACACGATCCGAAACAAAAATACCCAAGATACTTATAAATCTCCAGGAAGGAAAATTCGTAAGAATCAGCTATTATTTTTAATTTCAAAGCTTTTTTAATAACTTCAGTAAAAGGGGAAAGAAATCTTATTTTTGACGGTTTCTTGTAGCATGTTGAACACAGAGCAGATACTCTGTATTTATTTCATAGCCTTCTAGTTTGCACAGGAATCAGACATTGGTTTACATTATTTTTTCCCCAATCTCTATATTTATATATGTCATTGATCTTGCTCCATAGCAAGACCAGATTCATACAACATTCTACACAACTTGATGTCTTTCAATTTTGGGGGGGGGGGGGGGGGGGGGGGGGAAGAGATCAATTTCTTTTTTAGTTTCTCCTCCTCCTCCACCCCCTCCTCAATAGACAGGTTTTTCTCTGACCCCTGGGAGCACAGGCCAACAGTGGGCCTTCAGAAGAGCAAGCCTGGGGGCAGCAGCATTACAGGAAAAGTCAAAGTATTTGATGAAATGTTCCCCTTTTCAGCTGTCACTTCAAGCTGTATCAATTGCTCAAACCACTTTTGTCACCTGGGGTGATTTTGCTAAGAAGATTGGCCAGCACAACCCCAGCAGTCCCCATACAGCTCCAGGCAACACCTGTAAGCCAGGAAAGGGCCAAGCGTGCTCCCGGGATCTCCAGCAGAGACCGGGTGGCCACACACACTGCGTTTCCTCATTTCCATCTTCACCGCTGGGCTTATTTAGCAGTTGGGTAAGAGGATTTGTCTCCCCTGTGGTAAGTGGGGAAGCTACACGGGATCTCAAATTGCAGAAGTTTTAGATATCTCATGAGCTTTTTCACAGCTATAGTCTTAGCCAGTTGTCGGACAAGCAGCAGGGCCTTTGCTAGCAAGGTACAGGGGAATAACAAGAGGGAAAGCACCCAAGTGAAGTAAGAGGAAAACAGGCTTGGCTTATCCTCACACGTCCCTTCCTCAGATCTTCCCTGGTTGCAGGCTCACCATTAGAGGCCAGACTGGCTACGAACAGGGTAGAGCAGACCTGCTAACCAACCCCACCGTGAACCTGGGACTTTTTTAGTAAGACTGAGCCAGCAGTCAAGAAAGGTGTCAGTGAAGATCTAGAGGTCACCTGGGGTAAGCAAACCCAGCTGATAGAGATGTGAAGGAAGTGTAGGTACATCTGCAAAAGGTCATGAGAAGCTGAGGGCATGAAGGAGGGGAAAACACAAATTATTCAAAGCATGAACTAGGCACTTCCTAAGCAGTCAGCTGTGGAAATAAATGGACCCATTTTGATTCCCAGCCATTTATAATCACAGAGAAGAATGAAAGTCTTGTTACTTTTGATGCCTGCAGCTATTTAATCATGCCAAACTTCATCATTCTTCCAAAACAACAGCCAACTGATTCCTTTCCTCAGATATCTCTCCCAAACCCCTGAACCTCAGCCTGTGTGTGCACAGCTCCTGAAGAGCCCCAGCAATGACAGAACATCCTCCTTATTCACAGAGGATTTTGGATGACCCAGAAAAAGCTCATAAAACAAGACAAACATAACAAAGATTTTACTAATTAAATGGAGACCATCAAAAGTAATTTAAGTTTTGAAATAAATGTTACAGTGTTTATAAAGGGAAGCTGATGCTGTGCAAATGGCTCCTGAGAGGACCATACGAACAGCAAGTTTGCAGCATCTAGAGTATGTTTGTCTACCAGATACTTAGTAATATATCTGTGTACACTTATTAAAAGTGAAAACGTACACAAACCTTTTCAGTCTAGACATCCACTGCAGATTTAACACATACTGTTCCTAAGTCTGTTTATTTTCTCACATGCCTCGAGAGCACCCACAGGAAAAAGCCCAAAAGGCTTCAAGTAAAACCTTACAGGCTGCAATACCACTGCCACAGGCAGAGGTAGGAAGTAAATGACTTCAGGTGCTTTGGGAACATTAGCAGTGCTGCAGGCAGAGAGGCAGGCAGTGGAAAATAAATACAGCTAAACAGTAGGGAATAGATTACTTTTGCTCCTCCAGGCTCAGCACTGGGGAAGCGGGTGGCAAATACAAGGTTAGAAGTGGCTCCTAGAGTCACCAGTGCCCCTAAGTGAGGAATCTATCCCCTTTCTTTTTAAATTCTTCAGCTCACCCTGCAAATGTTGAGAAAAAGAAACATAAAGCCATGGTGAAGCCCTGCACTGCTGCCATGGCACCTGGGCTGCCTGAGAATAACCAGCCTCAGGGCCAAGACAACTTGGTCAGAGGGAAAAGTGAGGCATCAAGATCTCCTTGAGTTACAAAGCAAACATAAAGGGAAGCAAAGGCTTACAGACCCCCTGGAAGCAGCTAGCTGTGCAGGCACTGTCATTCCATAGGTGGGAGAGCGAGAGCACCCATGCCCACCTCTGGACCCTTCCAGAGGGAGGATCTCATTTACCCTGTGAGATTTCACCTAGAGAGACCTCCTTGAGAGAGCCTGTGAATTCACCTAGAGTTGACTGCTAGCAGCGCAATGCTGGCCATTTCAGCCTGAGCAGCATGTGGTTTTCAGAGGGACAGACATCTCTGTGCAGCGAGCACTGTACACAGGTGAAGTGTCACAGAGCAAACAGGCTAGCACTAGCCATGTAGTCAGAGCAGTGCAGACCCCAGAAAAAGCTTCAAATTACAGCATCCCTCATCAGGTTTTCCCCTCCGTGTCGGGACTAGCCCTGGGACAGGTCCAGGCACCCACTGTGACAGCATACATACACAAAGCTGCGTGACCCACAGCAGCATAAGTCAGCTATTCACAAGAAATAGGCAGCCTCTCAGGCTGGGACGCAGTGGGGCTCCTGGGACAGGGTGAGGCATGGGAAAAGGCCCCAGGTGAGACCAGTTGGGCCCATCAAGGGGCTGAGAGGTTGTGGGGTCCTGGGGGAGGCATTGCTTCCACCTGGTGATTGTTTGCTGCCCATGGTCTCGAGCCAGAAGGATCCCAAGCAAAGCTGAGTTCACTGCTCTTTAGTTCTAGGCATCAGAAATAAAGCCACCTCCCTCATCTGTCCACGTGAATCACCGGCCATGGGTCTGCCCTTGCAGAGATGACTGCAGAAGGAGGGTCTGCATTTGCAGTGAACACTGATTAGGAACCAGCTTGCTAGTTGCAGCTGAATCCCCCCAGCCTGTTTTCCTCAAGGGGTAAAATTCAAGCCCTCAGAACTGGCCTGGGACTTGTATCTCTTCCGGTGTTTAGAAGTTTCAAATTCTATTTGCCAAGCCTTTTTTTACCTCTTTTTAATCAAATGTATCTTAATGATACTAAAAATGTTTTTCTTCCTTTCATATACAATTTGCCAACTAAGTTATTTCCAGCTGAGTGAACATACTGCAACTAAGAACTGTTAAACTGCCCTAACGTTAATCTGCCAAATTACTCCATATCAAAGGCTCTATGAGTCCATTAAGTACCACTAAATGAAGAACCGTTTTTCAGCAGTGCTGACAGTATGAAAACTCACAAAGAGAAATCTTTGTGAGCCAACAGCCTTCCTACCAACCTGAGCATCCAGCATTGTGCTAGGGCTTCGCTGTTCTCAAGATTCAGAGACTTCTGTCTTTTCAGGCTTTTTACATCAGGTGATTCTATGGGAAATGTAATCTTTTAGAAAGAAAGAGAGAAAACATCCAGCTTTCCAGGCCTTAAAAATATTCCCACATAAACCTCAAAACTCAAAGCAGAGGGCAAGTACCACCAATTCACTTCTCTTGTAAACCTCATGCTGGGACTACATTTGGAGTTGGTGGCACACTCACAAGCCATCAGCAGAGAAGCCTCACTGAGTGTTGCAGCATGTTGTAGTGGTGTCCCAAGCCAACTGACAGGCACAAGGAAATACGTGACCTTTCCTTGCTTTCTTCCCATGCTTTTAAGATCTCTGGGTGAATCATTGAACCAATGGACACCCGCAACTTCCCCATTAAAATCATAAGCAACTTGAAAAGTTATGAGTCGTACTTGATTTTTCACCTTCTTTATGGAGAGATATTTGAAATAGCACTGTTAAAACATAGAAAGGAATTTTAAAACACAGCAGTTTGCGTTATTAACATGAATGAATTTTAAAATTCCCGATTTACTTTTAACTTCTCTGCTTTTCCATTATTAGCTTTCCTGTACGCTGTACTTGGCATAGCCCCGTGTAGAAATATGCTGAAGTAATTCAATATGAAGATGGAAAAGGCTTGGATAGTTAGGGCAAGTTCACATCCATCTGTAGAAAAAATGGTCTTGCAATCTTTCCAGCAAATGACAATGAAAGCAGACTCCTGTGGCTATTATTATCTGGAAATTTTGGAGCAACTGAAGACCTAGAAAGGTTCAGGAGAGGGTCTCAGCATGATCCTAAGTCAGAGGAGTGCAGAGCAGTGCAGTCCATCCTCCCAGGAGCAGCCAGACCCATCTTTACTCCAAAAAATGCACATCACCCTGCACAGCAGGATGGGCTTGAAAAAGCAGGGGTCTGCAAAGGAAAAATGCAGGATATGGCAGGCACTGTGTTTGGGGTTACTGCTCCTTTGGGAGCACTCCGTGGTCACCTGTTCTCACTCCCAGACTGGTTCTGACTCCAGCTGACTCCTGTCAGTGTGAGGTTCCAGGTTGGCACCTTCCAAAGCCTGGTGCAAAGCCTCAGTGCAGTGGTACAAGCCCTGGGGCAAACCAGCCCAGGCACCGTGATATCAGCACCCACCACTTCCAGCTCAAAAGCTGCCCCTAGCCCTGGGACAAGGTCAGCTGCTGGAAGGCTGGGGCTACCCACATGCAGACGTCCCGCAAGGATGGACATCCAGAGGAAATCCAGCAGGCTGCAAGTGGAGACAGCCTTCTGTAACTCAGAAAAATAAGGTTTCTTTGCACCATGCTGCTAATGTTCAGCAGTGGTGAGGCTGGTACGAGTTGTATGTGTTTGGGGAACAAAGGGGGTTTATTTTTTATGAGAAAGTGAGGAAATACTTAATCTATTAGAATTTTACTTTTATAATTGCCTCTCCTCCAGAAGTGGAATATTTAGCAAGCCCAGAGGTACCTGTATTGAAACAATACAGCTGAGAGCAGGCTGAATTCCTCTGCAGCAGCCAGAAATTGTTTTCTGGGTAAGAGAAGGCTAAAAAAACCTTGATGTGGAAGCAAGAAGACTTTATGACATTTACAGAATTAGCACAGAGGAGAAATCTATGGTTCAGGATATTTCCAGGACTGACTGCAGCAGAACTGCAGGCGAAAGAAAGGAAAAAGGAAAAAAACAAAAGCATTACAAATATATAAAGAGAAGCTACCTAAACAGTGAAAAACCGAAACACTTGGAAGGTATAAAACTCTCCACATTGCAATAGTTTAAACAAAAACAATTAAAAAGAGATTTTATACTAGGTACTATACCAAAGCAGAGCAAACATTAAGTAGTGGCCATTCAAGAATGGTACTCTGAAAATGTTAATTACAAAGGGATTTCAATTAACAGAACACAATTTGTAAAGAGATGCCTAGGAAAAAGATTAAACCTTTGCTTTTGGGTTTATGAAAACAGGTGTGAGATCTAGTCTGGAAGCAGTAACGGGACCATATTGCTCACTCCTGGTCTGCTGGAGCTCTTCAGGGGAAAAGGTGATCCAAGCCCTCGCACACTGGAAAGCTTCTGCAGATCCCTGTTATCAGGAATAATAAAATGCTATTAAGCTCAGCTTGTAGCCCCAGGTGAGTCACAGGAGAGAGAGATCAGCATTTTCTAGTCTGAGCATTTGATCCGAGGGAGAGGCTGACTCCAATCTCAAATACCACCCTGCTACTCTGCAAAACATGTTCCTGCCATCAGTCCTGACAGACTACAGCATGGTCACATTTGGATACCGTTCAGATACCATTTAACAGAGAGTCCATTTGCAGATAAGGTGTCATTTGAGAAGCTGCATTCTGCTGTAAACAACAAGTTAAATACGTTGCTGAGATAATTCCAGGCACTGTGAACATGGTGTAGCTCTAATGTGAGGGAAAACAAGGCAGAGGAAAAGCACATCTCCTCTCAGGGGAAAAGCAGTCTCACTGATGAATAAGACAATTAATAGCTAAAGGACAGCAGATCAAAGGGTGAAAACTAAAATCCAAGTATTCATACACGCTGCCCAGGCAGGTGCCTAAAGAACAGAGCACAGTACATAAAGCAGGGCGGGCAGCAAAGAAAGCAGCAAGCTAGCATGCTTTTAACCTCCCTTTAAGATGGGAAAAGGAAGGAACCCAAACATTAGGCTGCCACGCAGAGCGGTGCGGGAAGAATCACAACCCACATCATCTGACCAGATTGCGTTGCATGCAGTCAGGGTCCTGTCTTTGCCATCCCACAGCCAACCCAAATGAGGGCATGGCTTTGCTAGCAGCAGGCGGTCCATGACCTTTCCTGAGGGCAAAGAACATCTGAGCCTCAGGACACTGGCACACACAGGTGTGCACGGTCTGGTGCCTGAGAGCTGACCGTCTCCCAGGATAAGCTCTAGGAAGCTCCAAGACTTGCTGGGGAAGGGCAGAAAGTTTGATTTCAAAGCTGTCAACAGAACTTGCGCCGGAGGGCTTGAAGCACAAATATCCTTTAAACAATAATGCTGACATGCACTGGACTGTTAATAACAAATACATGCCAGATATGGAAAACACAGATTTCCTCAGTGCTGCTGGGGCAAAAGGCTCCGTGAGTGTCATCAGCTGCAACGAAGCAGGTTACAATGAAGTGCGCACCTCGGCAAAGGACACCTATATCTTCAAAAGCGAAAAAAATGACGTGTGAAACGTAAAACTCACATAGGTCTTGGTACTGAAGTCTAACAGCACTGTTAGAGCCAGGTGCAGTTGCTCATTGGCCTTCAGTTTTGTACACGAGAGGCGCAGAAGCAAGAGAATTGCCTTGCCAGGTAAGCATCCCTGCTAAGTAACCCTGATTAATCCATCAAATTATGACAGCGTTCTGAAAGGTTGAGCAATGCCGAGAACTTCGCGGTTCAAGGCTTCACAGCGGAAAGAAATCATCACTTGTCAGCTTTCCGCAGGCTCAGTCAACTCCACAGATACCGTATCACCTAGGTTGAAATCCCGTTTCAGTTAACAAATGCCCTTGGCTGGCTCTAGAAGAGTGCCTGGGAAAGCTTAGGAATGAGGTGTTGTATGCTGACTGATGCCCTGTGCACGGCAGTGCCTTCAAGGGATGCACAGAGAACACGAGGAAAACATTCTATCCGTTGGAGAAACAGGAGGCAAAGCCGAAAGGCCTTAAATGTGGTCTGAGTCAGAAGGGTGTGACACGGAAATCAAAATGTCTGCTCAAGGGGATTAGAGAACAGACAACATGGCACACGTGCTTGCAGAGAAACCATCAAGTGCCACCGCAGTCTTTGCTGGATGTCCTCAGCGCTGCTGACAGAACAGCCCCGAGCAGCAGAAGTGCCACGTGAGTTCTTATGGCTGGACCTGGATACCCAATGCTGGATACCCAGGGCAGATTTAGGACGAGAAGAAAGCCAGCAGGGAAAGGTATGAACGGAGACCCTCAGGCTGAACTGTACAGACTACGGCTTTTTGAACATGCTGATACAGCCAGAAAAATAGTCTCTTTTCGTTCTCACCTCCCCTGTAGCCCACACGCAGATGTTTTCATTAAGGTATTAGGTACAGCTCATTAGAACGGTGTCAGGATGTTTGATCGAGCGCCACTGTTTACAGCCCGGGAAGAGCATTAACTAACAGGAAAACTGGAGGTTCTTCTTCAAAAATGCAGTGACTAACAAATCAGTGAGAACTATACACTGAAAAAAGCTGGTTTTGGTGTTTTTTTTTTCAATCGAGGGAACAAAAACGACCCTGTTGTGACAACATGCTTCCCCACTTGGCCTGGACTGCAGACACCGAACAGTTTTTAGTGCAACAGCGTTTATCTGGGCATCTTTTATTGCACTGAAGCAAAAGCATCCCATATTTGTCTGATTCACTGAAGTTCATGCTGAACAGCCAGCAAGCTTTGTAGAAAATCAAAACTTTCATTCCAGCAAAGAAATGGGCCAAGTTCTTGAGTAACATCTTGGAAGTAAAGTCTCAAAAGAAAAGCATGATGTGAGAAAAGGCAAACTTGACCTCTACTTGACATCTAATTTTCTGACAAGGAATTAAGGTTTCCCCAAGACACCTTTTAGCAAAGATGGCACTGATGCTAGAGGTACAAGATGCATCAATACAAGGTATTCTGATGAGCTGTACCTTCCAGGCATCCCTTAACAGCAAGAGGAAGCCTTGGCCAGCCTGGAGTGAGCTGTCTGCCAACGGGGACCCTGCTCTAGGCCCTCCCTCGCACTGGTGATACAGGCAGTTTACCAAGGTGACACGCTGCAGCTTCAAACCAGGTCCCCAGTTTTCCTCCTTTCTTGCTAGGCAGTTTACAGAGGCTGATTGCATTACAGCTTTGATGAGCTCTGTGCATTTGTGAGAGCAGGAATTAAATACTGCCTCGGCCCATGAGGGGATGTAAGAAGCCATTTTGGCACTTTGGTGGTTTACACCCACGCTAGCAGGGGGATCACCTTTCCACCTCTCACATATCTTCTTTCCCACATCACGTGTATTGCATTAGGAACTCACTCCTGGATCTGTAGTAACTCGCACATAATGAGAGATATCTGCTCTGGGACCTCTCAGGCTGAATCTGCTGTGGTCTCCCGGCAGTGGCCCCTCCACAATGATCACAGGACAAAGTGGTACCATTCCTACACCAGCCTGTGCGTGCCCCCAAGATAGAGCAAAAAGGATGCTCCTTGCCCTCCTCTGCTATTCTGGTGCCACAACCCCATTTCCTTCCCTCTACAGCCTCCCCCACCCAGCCCCTACCCCCTTAGCCACATGCAGACACCTGCCTGCACCAAAAGCCCGCAGAGCTGGGCCTTGGGAGCAACGTTTCCACCCCAGCTAGGCCATGGGAAGAACTTGCTCACATGGAGAGCCTTCTCCTGCAGCCTGACAGCTGCAGACAGCTGGGAATGGCCTCCTCTTGTTTTGTGAAGCCCTTTCTAAGAAAGATGAGGTCCAGTTGCTCCTGTGCTGCTGAAGGACCCTAGGCAGGGCGACTGGCAATCGGACACTGAACCACTGGACAGGGCATCCGCAGCCTCTCAGAGGTCTGTTAGGTGAGATGCCTGAGGCGTTGTCTGGGAAGAGGCATGTCAGCTGAGGAGGATCTCTTACTTACAGAAGAAAAAAAGGCTATATTTTCAAAACTATTTAAAATGTCATCAAAAAAATGAGGGAACTGAAGAGTACAGAAAAGGAGGTATAACAAGAGGTCTATGAAAGCTCACTGGAGGTTGGGTTTCTTACCACACACGAGCTTTGCGTGTTTTGCCAGTAGAACCTGTACTTGCATCCAAGCACAAAGCAAACTCCCACAACTCATCTGTAGTGCCACTAGGTAACTTGAGCTTGGGTTAGAATGTATTTTGTATGAAGGAAAAAAAAGATAAATACATTTTTTTGACACAGCACACCACTGCACTTACATGTCTTGCCTGAAGCCAAAATGTCAAGCAAGACCATGGTAGTCAGCCTCACAGATTACCTTGTTTTGAAATTTGGTTTCCTGCAAAGGACTCGTGGTGCTCTGGAGGGGGCAGGATTTACAAGCAATTTCATTGGAAAGTTACTAAAAAACAAGATCTCACACAACTGTCAACTGCCCGCCGATCAAAAGGGTGAGCAGCCGCCGCAGCTGGCTATTCTGAGGAGTTTACTGCTTTTTGCATGACTTTGTCTGACAGGAAGTAGGGCTATGCTTCTGTTCAGAAAGGGGTGAAGGGATTGTTATGCTTCTGTGTTTCGTGCTGAAGAGCGTGAAGCACACCCAGTGACACTGCATTTCACTTACCTTTAAACTCCGAATCTACCTCTGGGGACCAGCAAGTTCGTGCTGAGAAATAAAAACAGCAGAAGAAAGGAGCTTCTGAACCCACATCAAAATACTTGAAAAATCAGATGTGGAGGTAGAGAGCACTGGACCTTGCAGCGCAGCCCTCATCAGGCGTCTTTCAGAGTGGTGGATCTAGCAAATTAACGTTACTGGGATGATAAAACTTACATCACACCGGGAAAGGAAGGGAAATAGCCAGTAGCAAAAACAGAGATGGGAAAAGATGTTAAAAGTCCTTCACTGCAGCACTTCTCCTACTCGTGAGGTTTCCCCCACATCTCTACGGACCAGTGTCTTTTGATCCTTCTGTCCTCCTTTATGTCGGCTCACGGTGGGCTGTAAGGAGGCACGCAGCACAGAGCAAACCGGCTAGCTCACACGCAGACTGGGAGGAGGCAGGGATTCAGACTCCAGGGACCAACACAGCAAGAGTAAAATGTGCCTTGGCCTTTATCTACTGGCATCCTGATACTGTCCGTAGCAGAAAATCTTTGAACCAAACAGCGTTTTTATCTGCATTTCAGGAATGCCTGTGCTATCGATCCACCCGACTTAGAAAGTGCCAAGTAGACGGATCGGGTTTTCATGCCAGCTGCTGATAGGCACGTTTGCCAAAACGATGAGGCAGAAACTAAAACTGGTGATGCTTCAGAGGAGAGAGAACAGCAACAACCCACTGACACTAAAAGGCCATCTGGAGAGAGGAAGAGGTGCTCCAAACCCACCGACACTCAGCCAGCACAGGGTACTCACACAGTGTTTACACCCAATGACTGCACCAGGCTCAGAATCCTTTTTTCCTTCTTTTTGTATTTTTCCTTTCTTTTTTCTTCTTTCTTTTTTTCCCCCCACTCTCTTCTCGCATTCCGCTCTCCTGTTTTTTTTTTTTCTTTTTTAAACCTGGGACAGTAACATGCACATGAAAGTAATGTCCATGTACGCTGCACAGCCTCACTTCACCTGCTTGACCTTTGCCCACCCATCAGCCCCACCAGGCTGCCCAAGCAGTGCTAGCCAAACCATCCTTCTCCACTCTTCACCAGCAACCGGCTCCCTGGACTTGTGTGAACCAGGAGGGTCTCCCGGGGAGATATGTTGCTTGTGAGCTACAGCCAACAAGCCACATGAGCACCTCCGTCTTGAACCTGAACTCCTCCCTGACACCCTGCTGGCTGAACATTTAGCACTAGTTAACAAGGTGGCAACCATTATCATCTCTTTGGGAAGGATGAGGAAAATCAGAAATTAAGATTCTTGCAGAGAAGGGTCATTTCGCCTATGACCCCGGGTGGTAAACAGTCCCAGTTAGCGGAAATTAAAGACCTTTGAAAATATGCAGGTGACTGGAAAAAAAATGCCATTATCTCTTTGTGCAAGCTGCTGTACTGGTGGTCCGACAGGTAACGCGGCGGCAGAGCGCGCACTGCCTGAACCTGCTCAGCTGAGGAGCAGGGTTCGGCTGCTTCTCTGCATATTAACTTTTCCTTCAGCTTTCCACAAAACGGTGCCCTAAATTCTGGTAAAGCTGCTCTAACTAAATGAAGAAGAAACTTCAGATTTTTGCTTAACCCTTAATGCTCCAAACTGGCAGCAGAAGAAATGCTGCAGTTTCACTCCTGGAGGAGCAAGGCTGGCTGCAGCGCTCCCCAGGCACTCTTCTGCCGCCCAAGCCCTGCCAGCATTCCCTGCAAGCCTCTTCCCATTTTTAGGTCTCTTATAACAGTGCTGTGAAAGAAAGACAGACTTTGTCCGTATCTTTTTTTTTTTGAGGAATAAGCTAACCACTTCCGTCAAGACATATTGAACATTTTTGATAGTCGATAACAAAGGCATTTGAAATCTCATTGCAGCTTCAAGTGCTTCAGAATCTTGAAGGTTAGCTCAGTGTATTCCTCCAAAGGTTTGCTGGTGCAGAATTAACCAGAACATACATCATTTCTTTTACAGGCAGCATCATTTCTGGTATCTTCAGAGATAACCGCACGGATCAGGAGGATTATTGTGGCATTAACTGCTCTGATTACATTCCCTACAGTTTAATAACGAGAGCAGTGAGACTGTAGGTGTATCAGCAGAGTTTGGGATTTGTGAGCAAAGAAAGTTGGGGGTTATTAGCGGAATGTGAGAAAAGAAAAGGTCACACACTCAAATGTGCCTCTCAGGATACAGCTGACATATTCTGTGCGGCAAGAAAAGTGATTTCTCAATACAGCATCATGAGTTTTCTGATAAGAAGCAATAGGGACTTTGTTAGGAAAGCTGTAAATCCATCTTGTCACATCCAGAGTGCTTTGGCTGTGAACTTAACCCATCAACAACAAGGCAACCACGTTTTGTAACACCTGCCTTTTAAAGACATTAGCTACGCTGCACGCACACTTTATGCCCCTATTTATCTGCCAGTGTCTACAGTGATAACTGCACTAGCTCGTGAATTTTTTTAATCAATAAGAAACTTATATTCGTTGGAAATAAAAAGCTAGAAAACAGGGGCTCAGCAGGATGGTGGCTGTTAACTGCACTGGTTTTCCTTCTGTCGAATGTTTTCCCCAAGGAAGTATCCTGCCCTCTCCACAGTAAGTTTTTGGTTGGTACTTCCTGGAGGAAAGCAGAGAGGTAGCTGAAGAACCTCACAGCTAAAATTACAAGCTACCAATGAGATTAAACATATTTTTCCCAGGCACATTTACAGAAGATAATACAGAAGAAGTTTACAATTCTATTGTTCCAGCTCCCTGCACTCGTTAAAGTGCAGAAGGCAATCTGTAGTTGCTATTTTGTCTCTAAGCAACTGTCAGGCTCTATATCTACTAATAAGAAAGGGTATAATTATATGCAGCTACTTTAATTAGCAGCAGATGCCTATGTTTATGAAATAAATTGTAAGACTTTCTGAAGTGCAGGGTCTCTCTTACACGCACACTGCCAGAGCACTTTGGTAGGCGTCACGAGGCTTTGTTTGGCCGTGGCAGCTCGCCTGGTGCCGGGCGCAGGGCACACACAGCCAGTGGCTGGTTAGACCACAGGCTCAGAGCCCAGTCGTCCGAATGCCGGGAAAGCTGCAGGGCAAGGATAAATCATCGTCTAATGTGTCTTTTTGACACTCCCAGTGCTGGCGTGAAGCAGGTGCTCGCCCCTGTTTCAAAGACCAAGAACTGTCAGCCCACAGCCTGCTCTGGGCTACTTATTTCAGCGCCCCAGGGGCCGCTTTCTGCGGGACACGGTCGCAAAACAGCCAACACATGCGGGAAGAATCCTTAACATGAGTTTCTGATCTCATCGAGATGCTTCAGCAGCACATAGTGATGAAATGCAGCATTTTTCTTCAGAAAGAATAACAACAGGGGCTACACTAAGGGTCCTTCTCTACATGTAAGAGGAGAAGAGTACCAACGAAACAAAATAAAATGCACAGGCTTTCAGAAGTCCACGAATACACACGCAGACAGAGCATATAGATGAGAATAACCTGGCCCAGGATAGAAAATCCTGGTTAGATGAGCCTCTAATTTCCATTATTCAGTATTTTTAGCCTTGTTTCCATGGAAACAGCACTGGTGCAATGATGCTGTCCTGCAAGGGAGTGAGTGGATGCACGCATGTGTAGGTTCATCTGTGTATTCTTTTGGCCTCCAGCAACTTTGAACAAATTTGCCAGCAAAGTTGAGGTTCTGAGGATAAACAGATGCAAACAGTTTTGTGAAAGCATCCAGGTATGGGAGAAGTAAACTTCTATGTCCTCCAGCCAAAGAAATCTCATTACACAGTAGAGAACCTGCATGAGAGGGGCCACTGCTGCAACTGCTGCATCTCCAGAAGGTGCTTCTCTAGGAAAGCTCGTACTTGCTTGGACATCAAACACTGTGACACACCACCTGCGACAAGGCACAGGTCCACGGGAAATCTGTTCTTGGGTTTGGAAGTCAAGGCTCCTGTTTAGAAACTGTCAAAATGCAATGCAAGACATCCTGCCTGAAGGCTTGGGATGCCAATAGGACAACCACCTGTTAATCCGCCTTGCCTGTTTGTCCATCTTTTGGGATTCCTTGCCCTGCCACCTGCATTCTTCAGGAAAAGAAAATGAGGTAGTCAACCAAGTTCAGCCCATCTTTTCATTCCTCCAAAACGAGCTACTGTGCTGCCTCTCACAGCCATGTCTGCAAGAAAAAGGACAGGTCGGATCATCAAGCTAAATTAGAGAGAAATGCTGAGCATCCGTCACTACATTCCTCATTTCAGGAAGATATGAAACCCTTTAGCATACCTTTATATCCATAGTTTTTGTGTCCCTCTGTCGCTGTTGCTAATCCAATTACAAGAACAAAGTTACACAAGACTGCACCCTAGTAGGCTGCGAGAGCATGCAAGTGGATAACCCGTACTTTTGCCTTCTTTTCCTGCACTTTCTAATCTCTAATCCGCTCTCTGTGAGAGCTGGCAGCCATTTCTCTGCTCGCTGCGGCAGCGGCTGTCAGCAGAGATGCACACCAGATGCTTTCCCACAGAGCCCAGCTTTGCTCTCGCCCTTACTCCGTGGCTCCCAGTCAGAACTCAAGGTCATTCCGATCGCAAATCTCTCTGTATTTGGTCTTCCCCACACACGGTGTTAATGCACAATGTGCAAAGCAATGCTCCCAACAGGTATCGCCCAGAGCACGGAGGGAGGCAGAAGGCTCTGGATGAACGAGACACCTGCTAGCTGGAGCATTTGCATTTATTCAAAAGCTTCAGGGTCTAGGTTATCGTGTAGGGTATTTGTCACAAAGCCCTGTCAGCCTCATCTCGGATATGCCTTAAGAAATCATCCATGCTTGGGGTGAGCTGCATAAAACCACTGTGACCTGCATTAATCAGCGTTCTAGAAGAGGAAAACTCTATTTACACCCACGGTCATTTTCAAAGTGACCTGCATGAGTGTCGAGCAGTGTTTTGGGATTATCCTCTTCGCCACAGGGGCTTTGTACCTCCTGCCAGACACAGACAGTTTTAATAGCCTGTGTGCAGGTGACGTTCAGTAACAGGTAATACCTACTGAGTGTGCCCCAAATGTCAGCAAGTTTTCTGGGCCATGTGATACAACTGTTACTGCAGCTGTGCAGGGAACAGACCTCGCACCACCTCAAAAGACAGCGAGTGCTCTACAGGGAATAGTACACCAAGGCACAACATATTTCTACTTACATTACCCTGAGTTTCCAGCTCACCTCTTCACGCTCCTCTCCATGGTGGATGAGAGGCCACATGAAACACAGCCACCACAAAGCCACAGGAGGTCAAAAATTAGCGCAGGTGAATTCAACCTGGGCACACGCTCTTCCTCTGCCACAACCAGCCTGCTACAGCACGTGCAACGTTGAGGGCCTTGCTGTCAGCTCGACATCATGGCAGCGAACAGTGAGTCTCCAATAGCGTGGTCACCTCTGGCGCGCTTGGCTTTTGCTACCCGATGGCATAAGCAGTTATCCAAAGCAGTGGCCCTTGTCCAGAGGGAAGGAAGGGGAAGACTCCTGTGTCTGCTATTACCTACTCTTCAGGGATGAGGAGAAATATTTTATGCTGGCAAAGTTATTAACTGATGATGCAGTTCACTGCTATCAGTATTTCACGCAGCCTACTGTTCTTCCTTAAAAATACTTCCCCTTGCTTAAAAATAATGGGCATGAGGTGTTATTTCATGGAAAATTTGGGGGTGGGGGGTGGGGTGTGGAGGGGCTCCATTGTTACGCCGCACTAACAACCCTGCGGTGAAATACCACATGTTCAACATAGCCAAAGGTGAGAAAAAGGTCTCTAAATCCAGAAATCTGCCTTCTAGAGACATATGGGCAGTGTTTTGATTTCTCTAATATCTTCACAACAATCTCTCTTTGTAGCACAGCAAAAATTTTTCTCCCATCAGCTCGTATCATTTCATCTTGACTCAACGACGCTGTTCAAAATTTTCCACACCAAGCTGACGATGCCGTTGAGATGGAGGGATTTAACAGCAGTGCAGTCCGCTTTGGACGGGCTGGGTTTATGTTATGTCTTTCCATATAATGCCATCTAGCGTGCACTGCATGGAAACTGCCTCAGTTAGGTGTTTCTTCTTTACGTTTGGGGATTGGAAATGCACTGCAAAGTTTTGTTTACTTCAAAGCAACAAGAAAAAGTGTTTCAACATGGCCATATGACAATGCTGGACAACAGCAGTGCATCAGGAAGGTTTTTCCTCTCTGGATCTACACCTGTTTCTGTGCTAGACCCCATATTCCTTTCCTGCTTACAGAAATTAAATAAATAAAATAAGTAATTAAATTTCCTGCATACAGAACTTGCTGGAAACTACTGACTAATGAAAAAAACCTACTAATAGGATAAGAAATGCTCCCTCATTAATGAAATATAACTAGTGGCAGCAAGAGGCTGAACAGAGAGGAAAGTCAGCTTTCTTAAATAAGAAACTCCATTTGCTTTGAGATACTCCTGTGTACCACCAGTTCTTGCGCCTTTGTCCCTTGAGCTGCTGCCTCTCCCTTCCCTTATAGGCAGCAGGGTTCACATTGCCCCTTTTGTCTCCAACACCAGAGGCTGGCATGTCAGGGCCTGCCTTGATTCCTCTATCCAGATTGGCCATGTCACAGATGATCCTACTCATTTCTAAGACCTAACTCCCCACTACAGCCAGCGTGTGCCAATGTTGTCAAATCGACCTGATCTGATACATCTTCCCTCTTCCCATCACCAATCCTTAGCTTTCTCCCAGATCTCCAGACCCACTGGGAATCACCTTCTTGATTAACTCTTATCCTTACCATTACTTTTCCCCTCACCCAAGGAGGAGGGGAAAAACATTAGTTGCCTTCAACTTTAAATTCCTTTTCTGAACACTCTCTCTCTCTGGCTGTGCAGCTAAAGCTCCTTTTTCCCTTCCCTTTACCTCCATTGCTTTTCCTTCTGTTTCAGTTAAGTCTTAAACCCTTACAACTCGAGTTCAGTTTTTCTTGCACCACTCAAACCATTGTGATTTATGACTTTGTGCTGCCAAAGCTCTATGACCTTTCTTCCACACTTCCTCAACCCATTCGATAAGCCCCGTTTCCTCAACCATCAGCTGTTCCACAGTTTTCCTTCCACTTTCTCCTCTCTGACTGCACTGACACCTTACCCTCTGTTTTTCATCTCCCTGGTATATCATCTACTCTCGCTTGTAGCTGCCCCACAGGCAGAGTTGCTACTGCCCATGTGCTTTTCTCCCGCCAGCAACACGCGCTCCATTTTCTACTCCCACTCTTGGAACAGGTCAAGGCACCATCCACCACCCACTTTGTTCCACTGTCACTTCATCGCAGCAGCATTTTAAACCTAATCAGGTAACTATGCACTGCAGGGATGAGGAGCTCACGCCCCACCTTGTACTTAACACGTCAGACGAGGGGGTGAATTTGAAAACCACACAGGGTAGATGCAGAAAGAGATTATCCAAGTATGCAGACTACAGGTAGAAAATACCCAAAAGCCACATAACGCTTGCAGAGCAATAAAGCGGTTTAGGATGACCGTGAGGCCTCACCTCTCCCTTCACAGCACAGCGCCCTGAATCCGGTTTGCAGCTGATGTACTTGTCCCTGCCCTTGGCTGGTTCTACAGTTCAGGCTCCAAGTCCTTAACCAAGGAGTTTTCATGATATCTACCTGCACTTAAAAATATCAACACCTAATTAAAAGCAATTTGCCTGTCCTTCCACCAACACGAACTCAAAAAACTCTATTTTGCATGCAGTTGCACCAAGAAAGATCTGTTGGCAACATGCTCAGCACCACGTTTCCAGCCTGTCTTCTGCTGCAGGCTCAGCACAGGGCGCCGCGTCGCTGCATGTCCTGGTGCCATTTACTTGGAGAACATTGGCAGCATGGGCTGGTCCTATCTTACGTGAATATACTGCTCAGAACTAAGTATAGTTTAAACCGGCAAACAGGCAGAGGCCCAACAAGGTGTGGCAACGAGGCTGAAAAATTATTAGTAGGAAATACAAATCAGAGCAGTGGGAGTTGCGTAGGGACATCTTCAGACAGCGCTGTCATTAACTCTCCAGCTGTACATTAGCTCACATTCCCCCCAACACGTTATGTCCACCCTTGCTGTCACACACCAAAAAGCAGGCAGACTGACAGCAAATCCCAGCTCAGCGCAGTAACCTGGGGTACTGGTGGGTGCAAAGTTCGACATGAGCTGGCAGTGCGTGCTGGCAGCCTGGAGAGCCGACCGCATCCTGGGCTGTATCCAGAGAAGTGTGGCCAGCAGGTCAAGGGAGGGGATTCTCCCCCTCTGCTCTGCTCTCGTGAGAGCTCACCTGGAGTGCTGTGTTCAGCTGTGGAGCCCTCAACATCAGAAGGATATAGACCAATTAGAGTGAGTCCAGAGGAGGCCATGAAGATGCTCAGAGGGCTGGAGCCCCTCTGCTATGGGGACAGGCTGAGAGAGTTGGGCTGGTTTAGCCTGGAGAAGAGAAGGTTTCAGGGAGACCTTATAGCACCTTCCAGTACCTGAAGGGGCCTACAAGGAAGCTGGGGGGGGGACTTTTTACAAGGGCCTGTAGTGACAGGACAAGGGGTAATGGGGTTTAAATTGAAAGTGGGAAGATTTAGATTAGATACCAGGAAGAAGTTCTTCCCAGAGAGGGTGGTGAGGCACTGGGACAGGTTGCCCAGAGAAGCTGTGGATGCCCCATCCCTGGAAGTCTTCAGGGCCAGGCTGGATGAGGCTTGGAGCAACCTGGTCTAGTGGAAGGTGTCCCTGCCCATGGCAGGGGGGTTGGAACTAGATGGTCTTTAAGGTCCCTTCCAGCCCAAACCATCCTGTAATTGTAACCTGTAAATGCCGCAGCAGCCAAAATACAGGGCAGTCTCCATGTTTAAGCAACCATTCCCTTCCAGCACAAGCCCGCGTTCCACTTAACTCACACCACAGTGGCAGCATCCCTCCTGCCCCCTATCCCCCCCATCTCCGCAGAGGAACCCAGCACCTGCCTCTGCCCGAGGCAGGGCAGGAGCTGCAGCTCGGCCGGGGCACAGCACAGGAATCCCCTTCAGCCCACACACAGCAGCCCCACGCTCTTCCCACCCCAGCCACAGGGCCTTGCTTCTCCTCCAAAGGTGGATTTCCAGAGTGAGCCCAGTCCAGGCTGTGTCATGGGGCAAAGGTTACATAAGGTCAAAGGTTACTGGAGATTACAGGGCAGAGGTCGAGATCCAGCATTATTTGAGGTCACAGAAGTTACTCGAGGTGAAAGGCTACCTGAGATCAAGGGGCCAAGGACAGTTCCGGCATCCTTCACTTGAGGTCCACAGACAGATACTACTTGAGGTCAGAGGACAGCAGTTACTGGAGGACTGTTTCTTGTCATCACAGAACCTGGGTTAATACATGGCAAAGGTTATTCAAGGTCAGTGGGCAGTGTTTACTTGAGGTCAAAGGTTACTTCAGGTCATAGAGGTTAGAGGACAGGATCCTCGAGGTCAAATGTTAATTGAGGTCACAGGACAGAGGTTCCTCAACATCAAAGGCTCCTTGAGGTCAATGGACAGAGGTTGCTCAAGTTCAAATGTTCCTTGAAATCAGGGGACATTAGATACTCTAGGATAAAGGTTACTCAAAGTCAAAGGTTACTTGAGGTCAAATCTGGTTTTGGTGCCAGTCTCACCAGCGTCCACTGCGGAAGGCAGAACCAAGTCTCCAACGCGTTTTTGAACGCCGAGATGCTATCGGCTGTCAACATGCGTGATCACATGCCCACAAGCACGGGCTGAGGCCAGCCAACTTGGTGGGCCCATACCCACACGCACGCTCACCCCCTCAGCCTCCAGCTGGGGGGGCTGCAGGCAAGCTGCCTGCTGGGAACAGCCCTTCGACCGCCCAGCCTGCCCAGCCACACACCACACCTGGCCAGCAAAAGCACTGCTTGGAACAGGCTACCCTCATGCCAGCAAACCCTCCAGCAGCTCATGGGCACGAGGAACGGCACTCCAGGCCCCAGCAGTGCGTGAAGTTAAAAGTGTAACATGTCAGCTGTGGCCATGCAGAACTGCTAAATGCACTTAAGGCGAAAGAGCTGAAGACAACAGCAGCAGTTTGTGGTGAAGACTTGGTGCTGGTTCTGCAACGGCGGTCATTTCTTCTTTTCATGCCTGAGTGTGCAAAGTTTTTCTTTACAACCTAGTTAATATAATCAGTGGCTGCTTCTCCCCAGGATTTAGAAACCACTCCATTTTATTTAAAAAACCAAAGCAAAACCAACTGAGATACAGTTGTCACTATCGGGGACTATCACACTCAGGGGAATTAGATGCAAGCCTGAAGTCATCATTTGGGGTTAACAGTAACAGTATGCTTGCCAGTAAAAGTTACTATGGTTCCAAATCTGAGTCAAAAGCATAAGGGAAAATACTCAGAAAGGCTAAAAAAAAAAAGGCAAAAAAGAAATTATTATATTGATCTGGCACTATTCAACTGTAATGACAAGCAGGATGTCAGCTTCTTTAAAATAATAAACACTGACCATTTAAAACATAACTTTCAAAGGTCATAATAAATCTAAAAAGCTAGCAGGTGGCTAATGTTAGTCAAAAGCAACAACAACAACAAAGTCCCAAATCCTTCCCATAAACAATACAAAAACGCAATTTTGGGTGTTGCTCTGCTGTAATAGCTCATCTTTAAGAGCTAGAACTTTCAAAATAGTTTTCTTTTAAACTAAACGTAGCCAAGTCTTGAAAATTCAGATGGCTTCATCCAATAGCACAGAACCAAAACTTAAAAATACAGTCACTCTGCTTAGCCTATTCTAATGTTCTCTCAAGCCAAATACGTGCCAGAAAACAGGTTCTGAGATGCAAGTCACTTCAGAACCAAACACATCTCAGTAGTAAACATCTATCAGCTAGTGTAAAGGAGAAAAATTTCTTTCCAAAGAGTTTTCTTGCCATCTTCAGCTACCTGGTAACAGGTAATGTTGCTTCAGAATGTCAAGGTCCAAATACTGCCTCAAAGTACTCTGAGGGAGCAAGGACTGTGCTCGGTGTAATTCTGACTAGATCCCACAGACCAGGCCTGAAGCACTCAAGATAATCCTACATCCTATTCAGGACAACAGCAAAAGAACCATCATTATTAAAGACCTACTAGCCCTGCAATAGTTTGGTATTTCACCCATGATGCGATTCGTTTGCTTCATAATCCTTGTTTTTCTCATCAACGGCACTGAAAGCATTTACACACGACAATAAATGCTTGACTTCAAATCCTGCGACAGGCCGCGATTGTGAACTTCGGTCTCCACATAACCATTGCAGTAAGCATGGTATCATACAGTATTTTTGGGGGGAAGGGGGGAACTAATCAACTTCTTGGAGTGCCCATGGGGGCCACTTATCTGCTGGGAGAAGTTAACTGCCTTCAGAAGCCTTTAATCGCTTTTCCCAGCACAGCCATGCAGCTGCGAGCCGCGTGAAACCCGGCCTAACGTGAGCTCGTGAAAGCAAACTTCGACTCCAAGTTTCTGAAGGCAGAAGGACCTTACCATTTCCTTCTCACACCATCAAAGGGGAACACGCTCCATCACCTTCGGAAATAAGGGTAACTACCAGGATTTGGACACAGCTGTTATTACAGAGCAGCAGCTGTACCGTAAAGCACCTGCATATCCACAGGCTACCGCCTCACATGGCGGCCAATGTGCCAAGTGCCTTGGCCACAGCACAAGCTTACTTGGGGGGGCCGTAACCGATTGCCATCCTTTCCAAAATAACACTTGTCTGAAGGCACGGGACTCAAGAGAAAAGCCATGAAATCAGGTTTTCTAACTGATTTTTTTTTTTTAATAAACTATAGAAGAACAAGATAACATTTCAACCAAGGTCATGACAGCTGCATGCTTAAAAGCAGATACATACGCGTCTCTGGATTTTTCCGTTCTCTTTAGGAAAAAAAAAACACCCACACACCAAAAACCAAAAGCAGAAAAGGAGTCATGTGAATGTTGAACGTAATGCACAGATTTCTATACATACTCAAATAATAACAGACTAAAGCAAGCAGTAACACAACTGGAAGAAATGTTTTAACAGTGATCCCAGATCCATGAAATTTTAAAAAGGAAGTTTCAATTCTAGGAAATTTTATGCTGACCGAGTTACATTTTTATACAGCATTAAAGGAAGTTTTATAAATTGAGGCACTAGAAACAAACTTACTTACACAACAGCTAAAATGCACCTAATGTGCGAACTGAATCCTCTACAGGCCGTGGTGTACCGGAAACTGAAAACTGAAAAAGGTCGCATTAGACTTGCGCTTACTCACATGGACACAGTGAAATTAGTGGAAAACTACTGTTTTTCCACTTACAGTAAAATCAGGTTCTGATTGTTGGTTCCAAACAGTTACCACCCTAGCTTTTCCTCATTGTCCTCGCTTGCTTCTTACGTATGCTCATTGGGAGAGGGAAATACCGAAGGGGTTCCTGTGCCACCCCATCCGGTGACGTTTACAAAAAACGCCAAGCACCTCTCCTTGCGCATGGTCATATCTGCAGTGCTGTATTCCCTTACCTCATCCAGTTCCCCCACATCACTGAGTTTCTACGGGGTTAATCAGTTTGTCCAGGTTTAGATACTCAGGTTCTACGAGGGACGCTTACTTCTACCCTCTGATCCGCATTTTCTATGGGTGTCAGGGAGTATTAAAGACCAGCAGTCTTCACAAAGGAGTCAGGGTGATCACAGAGCAAGAACTTGAGACAGAAAGAAAGGAGTTCATATGGATACGTATGCTGCTTTCTTTATGAGGAAGAGTATACAAGATCCAGTGAGGTTTCCACCCAGATGCTACAATAACTGGCACCCCCTCTAAACCCCTACATTAAAATATACCTCAATATTTTCATCAGGCACTTAAATAGAAAAACAAAGCAGTAACATTTAACATCAGTATTACGATAGCTAGTCTGTAAGGCCAGAACATCTTGTATGAAGCACTCAGGAAATTAGCTGTCTCACAGTATCAAGTAAATCACGTCAAGGGCTAAGGGAATGGAGAGTCCCTCACTACACAGTCACGTTCAAAAACGAAACAAAAAGAGACTGAAAGATGGTTAGCAAATATTTGGTAGAAGCCATTAACTACAAACTTACATTCTTCACTATCTAATGCAAAATGTAGTGCAAGGTTATTAAACGCTTGAGGAGATGGATCCAAAAGTAAACATTCAATGTGCTTTAATTTACAAGGTAATATTTTTTCCCCTCCCACAAAAAAAAAAAAATGTTTCTCCACTGATAACAAGCTCCCTGAGGGAATAGAGTAATTCTTTTAAGGGAAAAAAGCAGTAATTCAAAAACATCATCTGAAAAGCTCCAACAATCAATAGTCACCCTATTTTGAGCCACAACACATTGCTGATCAACATTTCTTTGGAAAACGTGGGTTAGACCAAAGAGTCACTGGTCCTGTAGGAGGGACCCTGATCTCCTTTCTTTTAAGTAGTATTCTGGAGATAAGACTAACCGGCTTTTAAAACAGTCATGAACCCATTTTAGTCCAATATGCTTCAAAGTTATAGGAATATTCTACCTGCAAGACTTTATCTACCAACATTTAAATGGTTAATTATAGATTCTGTCACAAAACCACAGAATCAAAGAGAAGAGGTGGGTATTCAGTCATAAAGCTAAACGTTTGAGAAGTCACCTTTATGTTGCACAACTCAAGGGACAAATGAAACAATCTGCAGACACACAAGTCACATTTTTATGGTAATGAGAATACCAAGTGTTCAAACCATTAAGTCATTTATTGTTTTTACTGATGATTTACAAGGCCTTGATTATTAGACAAAATAGCGTATTTTAACTAAACTCATAAAATACAAACCAATGGAGTATGGAAGGAAACGCTCTATGGTTCCATAGGATATATCACACCCAGTGCACGCACCGCTTCATTTTTCTCATCCAAACCCATTTGTTACTTATAGGATTTTTGCAAAGAAATCTTTTGGTCTAGCCAATGCGTAGTGTACAGTTTCAGACCACTGAATTAGGCTCTAATTCTGGCATTAGTCTACAGTCTAAACCACTTCAGCAGATCTCTCAAAGTGTTTAGTGTAATCAAAAACCGATGGAGGCATTTTTGAGCAGTTAACAATAAACAGGAGTTATAGACTGCATACAGTTCAGTATGGTACACTAACCATAGCGAAAGTTTTAGTATGCTTATTGCCAATTTCTCGCAAATTTTAACAAGCAGAACTTCTTTGCAGATACATTATTGCTGAGGGTAATAAGGCTGTTGAGGAAAAGGGTATCCAGGTTGCTGAGGCGCAGGATATGGTGCTTGTCCAGGATTTTGATACACAGGTGAGGGTGCATATGGCAGATTATACTGACCATACATGTATGGATTATAGCCCATTGGCATCGGCATCTGGCAATACCTATGGGGGGGAGGAGAAAGGAAAACATACTTCAGCTGTAGAACACTGATGATGTTAATCTGCAAACAGCAACTCATTAATAGATACAAAAAGGCACGCAATCAGTACAAATGCTTTCATTTTCCTTTCTGTGCAGCAGAAAGCATGGTAACTTTCAAGTATCAAACATGTATTGGGTTTGTGTTGCAAGGTTTTGGTAGGAGGGGGACTACCAGGGTGGCTTCTGTGAGAAGCTGCTAGAAGCCTCCCCTGTCTCTACAGAGCCAATGCCAGCCGACCCCAAGACGGACCCACCACTGGCCAAGGCTGAGCCCATCAGCAATGGTGCTAGCACCTCTGGGATAACATGTTTAAGAAGTGGGGGGAAAAGTAGCTGTGCAACACCACCAGCAGTCAGACAACTGAGAATACATGAGAGGAACAGCCCTGCAGACCCCCAGGTCAGTGGAGAAGGAGGGGTAGGAGGTGCTCCAGGCGCCAGAGCAGAGATTCCCCAGCAGCCCATGTTGCAGCCCATGGTGAGGCCGGCTGTGCCCTGCAGCCATGGAGGGTCAAGGGGGAGCAGGGACCTGCCTGCAGCCCAGGGGGTTGCTTTGAGCAGGGGGATGCTCAAAGGAGGCTGTAACCCCGTGGGAAGCCCACGCTGGAGCAGACTCCTGGTAGGACCTGTGGCCCCGTGGGGAGAGGAGCCCAGGCTGGAGCAGGTTCGCTGGCAGGACTTGTGACCCCGCAGGGGACCCAGGCTGGAGCAGGCTGCTCCTGAAGGTCTGCACCCCACAGAAGGGACCCAAGCTGGAGCAGTTAGTGAAGGACTGCTGCCTGTAGGAAGGACTTATGTTGAACAAGTCCATGGAGGACTGTCTCCAGTGGGAGGAACCCCACGCTGGAGCAATGGCAGAATGTGAGGAGTCCTCCCTCTGAGGAGGAAGGAGCAGCAGAGACGTTTGATAGACTGACCACAACCCTCATTCCCTGTCCCTCTGCACCACTGGAAGGGAGGAGGTAGAGAAATTAGGAGCAAAGCTGAGCCCAGGAAGAAGGAAGGGTTGGAGGAAAGTGTTTTAAGGTTTAGGGTTTTTTTCTCATTATCCTAATCTGATTTGATCAGTGACAAACTAATTTTCTCCAAGTCAAGTAGTTTTTTCTGGTGACCATGATTAGTGAGTGATTCCTCCCTGTCCTTACCATCTCGACCCGCAAGCTTTTATTGATACTTTCTCTCCCCTGCCCAGCTGAGGAGGGGAGTAACAAAGCAGCTTTGGTGGGCACCTGGCCTCCAGCCAGGGTCAACCCACCACAACATGAAAAATATTACAATGTGTGCAACAGAAATGCAGTCAGAAGGTGGAGTAAAAGCAACTTGCTGCAACTAGAACTGATGTAAACTGATTCTCCTATGTTTAATCATTGTACATATTTTAACATTTGCCGAGCCTGCTATTGAAAGAGAGAGCAGCTGCCTTCAACTCCTCGTGATGACTCCAAAAAGATGCAAAAAAAGCATCAGAAGGAAGCACACTACTCAACTGGAATTTTTTCTGTATTTTTCATCACCTTTAACAAGTTAAAGATTTGAAAAAAAGATATGCCAAAATTTTGGTGATAAATACCACCAACTGATTATGCAATGGCTGGCAGTAGTCCACAAATCACAATTAAGGAACTGCAGTCTTATCTCCCTTCTCCTTTAAAAAAAGCCAAACTACAAAAACCTAAAACAAACTCCCCACAAATGGTACCAGCAAGTGATTCCAACAAGCATTAAAAAAAGATTACAACAAAATTTAAAAAAAAATCGTCTTGCCTCAAACACTAAACACATCTTCAATTGTAACAATAACTAATTTTAAAATGTCATATGCAACAATTGCTTTTCAGATAACAGGAGAAGAAAGAACTGTTTAAGTACTCCCACAGCTTACCCTGGGTAACCTGGATACGTTGGGTAAGGAGGTCCCTGTGCCTGTGAAGGTGGAGGATTTGCTGCAGGTGCACTGGCTCCTGGAGTAGGAGCAGGAGCAGCAGCAGGAGCTGGAACTGCTCCAGGGGGTGCTGATGCAGAAGAGGAACTGCTTGCTGTAGAAATCACTGGTGGTGGTGGCCGAGCTGGTGGCTGTGGTTTAGTCCCCTAACAAGAGAAAGTGAATTAAGCTGGAGCTTATTTCTGGATGTCTTGAAATCAAAAGCTGTGGTTATAGGATTGGTCTATTCCCACCCCACCCCACCCCCCATTTTAAACAGAAGTTCTGTATTTACTCTATGATTATGCAAAGCATCTAAAAAGCAATAAGCTTTCCATTTCAAATCTATAAATTATGAACACCAAAAGGTACATAATACATCTCTGTGCCAAGTCTTTAGACTTTGCCCTCTATTTCACTCAATGCATTTCCAAATAACACCACTAACTACATGAAGGAGTTATATACACAAATTACAGATCAGTTTGGAGTTCCAAAGTACGGACCTTCTATTTTCAACCCACTAATTCTGTAACATAAACTTACCACCATGGTCCTGGGTGCTGGAGTAGGAGCTGATGATGCCGCAGGCTTAGTTCCTCCAGCTGATGTGGTCTGATACGTAGGCAGAGGAATAGAGGGAGCACTGGGTTCCCTAGCAATGCTTTGCTGCAAGTCTCTATTAGAAACAAACAAGCAAGCACACAGCTTAGTTTAAGCATTGTTTGTTATACACTTCAGCAAGCTAAGCTAAGAACATGAAACCAGACTAAATCTAGTATTTAAGGCATGAACACTGAGCTAGCTCAATCTAAATTTGGAGTCCACATCCCTTCCACTGAAACAATCCTCTACCCAACCCTCTGATTAACCAATACATTTCTTTTCTAAGAATGGCTTTATGTTCCAACTCAATACTGGGTATAGATCACTGAATTAGCCAGAAGTTTTCAGATCAGAAATTACAGAATAGTCAGAACATTTAGCAACTTGGAAGCTTTCCTGAGAACCGAAAGAAACTTCAAGGCCATGGAAAAGCGTAAAAGTAAATGTCAGTAATTTTGACATGTAAAGAGAATCTCAAATACGTAAGAAAAGCAATGGCATATTGCTTCTAGATTGCCCTAAATTAAGTAATATTGCATGCAAATACATACATCTAACAGAACTGTTAAAAAAAAATTAGTCTTCTAGACAGTCTGTATTATCATTTATATGTAAGCAAGCGTAACCATCAAAAAAACCCTGTCAAAAATCTGAATGGCTCAGCACATGAGCTTTCAAGTTCTCTACTCTGTTACCTCTACAGGTGTTTGTTGGAATCACCCTTGGTAAGATACTTCAGCATCTTACTTTGATAAAATACTTCAGCAGTCTTTGGTGTCACGTTGTACAAGCTCCCATTAAACAGCATAACTTTACAGTCAGCTTGCCATGAGAACTCCAAGGCAGCAGTTTTAAGTTACATATTCAGTGGACTGGAGTACATTTCTCCATGTAAAGATTCAGTATTTGAGATTGGGCAGATTCTTCAGAGAGACTTTAGGAAGCATTTAAAATTTCAGGTCAATTTTGCATAGAAATTATAGGTGAGCAATATGTAACAGCTAGAACTTGATACCTGGCATTCTGCAACAGAAGGCAAGGGAGTCTGACAAAGGTGAACAGCCTAGTTAGCAACAAACTACAGGCTCCTATTATATAGCATGCAAAGGTGAGCTCCGAAGGAGGAGAACAGAACTTGCAACTTCTGTAGAAACTTGGTAGAACACACAAGGCAAACAAAAGCTCAAAAAAAAAAAAAACCTGTCCTTGCAGTTACCCCTGCAGCTTTTTACTGCAGGGGTATGATGGCAAAAAAGCTGGGAATACTGTCTTGGTGCTCTGTTACATGTGTGTATGTGTATCTCAAACTATTTGTTGCAGACAGTGGAGTAACTGTTCAACACTATTATACTGACACTAACAAACACAAAACTTAACATCTTAGAACATGACATAAGGGATGGAAGGAATCACTGTCTTCTTAAAGTTACGCTGCGAAGACCAATGGCTTACAGGACAGCTGTACTGTTGAGAGTGAAGTATATTTTGATCACAAAGTGATCAAACACATTAAATGTGAAGCTGTGTTTAACAGTGTGAAAACACCATTAAAACTGATCCTCCAAAGGGCAGTCACTGGGGAGGGGAATAGCTCTAGTTCTAAATGAGAAACTATCCAAACATTTTCACTAAGTGAAGATGCAGCCCACAGTCAGTGGGCGGGTACAGCGAGGGGGCAAAACACACATTTTCATCACTTAAACTGTGGGTTGGGCACACTACATTTTGTAGACATACACTACAAATATGCCAGATGTGATCATCGCCCCTAACCTCAACAGGGTGTCGTGTCAGTGAGCCGTTAACACACGAGGCAGTGGAAGATACGATGGCAAGATTCAGGTGAATGGTACACCAACACTAAACCTACAGCTTGAACGCTGAACGTTAACGTTATTAGAGATGTGAGATACTCAGACCCAAGCCTTGGTTAGGCAGCCTACAGCTTCCAAAGTGCATGAATGCAGTTACTAAGAATGAATTTACAAGCACAGTGTCCAGGTGAAAGAATAGTTCTACAAAGGATGAAGTTGGGAAAGGTAAAGTTTGACGGCTGAGCATCCCCTTCACAGTACGGTACATGCAGAGAACAGCTATCGTTTCACCAACTGAAGCTTCAGTAACAACTCTCCCTTTTTATAAAAGGCTCCATATTTGCTAAAGAATACCAATTCAAAGGCAAGCCTTTTCAGTTACACTCTCCTCTTAAGAGCCTAAAAATCACATTTGAAGCATACTATACTAGCCTGATCACATGTGGGGGACAATGACAACATCATACACTTCCCTCCACATGAAGGACAAAACCTACTTGTCTCCCTAGCAGTATAGGCAACCCACATATCCAAACAATGATAAAATATCAGACCAGATCAGACTACGGAGCAGAGGTGAAATACCAACGTTTTTCCCCTCATCACATTGGGCACATGGAAGGCAGTCATACGCTGAAGCATTTATCTAATTTTTCAAACCAAAACGACAGCAGGAGCAAGTGCAGAAATCACAAGTTCCTCAAAGGATAAAATAAAATGATTAACAAGCACATGCCAAGAAGAACAGAAAAAGACATCACAATAAGATGAAACAGATCATGCTCAACTGAATACAGGAACAGCAGAGCAGACTTCAAAGTAGGTTTTTCCATTTATTTCTTCTATCACTTCCCCAGTTTTTCAGGGGAGGAAAGAGTGGGTTAGCATTAAGGCAAAGAGGCAGTGGCAGTCTTAACACACATATTCTCCCTTTCTCATTTCATCAAGTACCATAATAAACACGTCCCCAGAAAAATAATTTCAAACACATGCTTAATAGTTTCTACAATGCTTAAATAAAACACTGCAATCTTACTTGAGCAGTTCATCTCTTTCAGTCTTGCGGGCAAAGACAATGTCACTGCATTTGTTTTGGAATTTCAGCAGGATTTCTGTCAACTCGTTGTAGAACTAGTGAAGGAAAAAAATAACATGCTCAGTCAATACTTTCAGACTTCACACTAGCATATTTCTACATGTTGATCCGGTTACAGACATTATATTATCACAGTGCCCAGAACTTGCCATTCCAGCGAAGTTTGCTAGGGCACGTTATTCTGCTTTTCAAAAGGAAGCTGTTGTCCATCTCTGTAATATCACACAATTTTGTGGGGTTTTTTTTTTTTTTTAATATATCTGTGTGTGTAAATATAAAAGTAGTTTAAGACAACTAGATAACGTATTAAAACCAGAACAAAACTAGTCATTTCTGCTGATATATTTTTTAGAGGATTTTTTTCTTTTTTTTCTTCTTCCAGTCAGTTCCATGAATTTCATTTGTATAGATGTTTCAGGGTCTTTTCTTTCTTTCTCTAGTGAGCTATCAATAAACCAGCAAAGAGTACTTAATACAAAAACAGTAAGACACCTTCCAGAAGCCCGGATCAAAAAAACCCAAGCTAAATAAAGCCCTCCATCTCTCCTCAAGTATGCAGCAGCACTATATACAACACACATTTGATAAGGTGATTAAATACCATGGGAGAATAGATGAAAGAATTCCTCAGATAAAATGGCTCAACTGGGTACTTCAGCATCAGTTACTCCACTGTAATTAACAACAACTCCTATTTTAACATAAAGCAACACTCAGAAAAGCTTACTTTTCAGATAGGAACAAAGAAGCATTTCACAGCTGTCAAGACAACCAAAATTTGAGCAACTCCCTTGTCCTCACTTCAGTAGTAAAATCCTCAAAAGCGTACCTCTCGACTAGCATGTCTGCAAAGTTTATTATGATTTTTTGATTCACGTCTCATTGCGTAAATACATTAAAAACAATGGTTTTGCAATCTCTTAAGTGTTACCATACCTTTGTGCCTTCTTTTAAATTAGCTACAAGTTCCACAAAGTTGTCATTTGCTACAGCTAAGTTCTTCAAAACTTCTTCTCTTAAATTAGATTCATTGTTTGATTGTTTCATCTTTGAAAAATCCTGATGTGCGTTCTTAAAAGAAGGGAAAAATGAGCAGTGAAAATAATAAAAGCCAGTTCCATATAAGATTCTGTATATTTGGGGTTTTTTTCCCCCCACTTACTCATTGTTTCTACCCCCTTTTCCCAATATGTGCCTTTCCTCACCTTCCATTCACACACTGTACTTCCCAATACTTGCTGCCCGCCAAGTGCAGTGGTTATTTCAGAACTATACATGCATTAATTCACTGGCAGTAGGTATCAGCTAATTATCTGTTCTGTTGAGGGCTGCCTTCAGCTAATTCTCAAGCTCATACTGCAGACTCCTTCAGATGTTATACTAATTAGCATCTCTCCTGTACTACCCTTCATTGATATTTATAAAAATACTCACTTTCAGTATAATTTCAAGAAGTGCTACCTCACATTTGGCTGCCATTGGCAAGCTATTAAAAGGACAGGGAAGTGGAAGACTTACAGAAGGATACCTACATCTCATTTCTTTTGGGAACATAAGCAAACAAGCAAACTTAAAAGGCTACTTCAGCTGCCAGAAGCAGTCAAACTTTGATGTTTGAATGCCCTGGGGTTAAAGTAATATCCACTAAGATTTAAAAAGTATATTATGTTAAAAGATATCTGAACATAAAAACGTCGATAAACAAGAGCCATATGGTCATTTAGAAACTTTTTTCCCCTTTTAGATAAGTCTGTTATTCTTGCAACACAAGTTGCAGTCAGAAGCTGCAAGTAATCTTGTGCACAAATAGGCCGCATCATTACTCAAGCCACTACGCACTTGTCCAAACACTTCCTCTTTCACCAGATGTTGCAGGTACCTGTCCCTAGTGTTACTGAAAAATTAAGGCTGAATTTATAAATCAACTTTGGGAAATTCTCATTATTTTTTTACTTTGTGGAGCTTTGCACATACAGGAAGTCAAGCACATAGTAAAAAGCAATGAGGAATAAACCCAAATGTACTTCACAGACCCAAAATGCTGTCTAGTAGACAGTAAGGACAGGTCTCCTGTTACCCCAGAAAGAAGTATTAAGATGGGATGAGGGGAAAAACCAAAACAAACCCCAAAACTTCTTAACACGTCAGTTAAGCTTCTTTCAAGGGCAAAGCCATATGCAGAATTGGGCCAAGAAAAGATCCTACAGAATTTACACTGAGGCTCTGGTAGAGTCTGCTAAAAATACACATTTCTTTGCAGTGAACACAAAACACACCCCCTGTATTTTTCAGTGATCAGAGAAGTAAAGGAGCATCAACTGGCCTATGAGAATAACAAGCAAAACAGAGCAGAAAGGGAAGTGAGATTGCTCTCACTGGAGAGGTAGAGGAATAATTTCTCCTTAGTTTAAGAGGAAGGAAGACATACACAGTGTATACCTGAATGTTTTTGAGAAGTTCTTCCTGCTTTTTTAGGGACTCTTGCACTTTCTGAGTATAGCTTCCATAAATTCTGTCCAACTCAGTCACAGAGATAGCCTCCTCATTTATAGCTCCATCCTGCGCAAGTGCAGTCAGGAATTTGCTTGTCATGTCAAAATTTACAGATTTCAGGTCATTTTCCAGTTGTTCTCTCTCCTTCTTAACTTCGTCCAGATTGGCCAGCAAAGTTCTTAAGACATTAACAACCTAGGCAACAAAAATTATCAGAAGTTAGCATGTTTAGAGGAATTATTGCGGCAGTATGCTCTATTACTTGTTTCCATCTTGCACTCCTCCCTCTTCACTGACGTAGGCAACACTGCTGCATGAGTACTTGTTTATAAATGCGTTTCAAATGACAAAATGCAATGAAACAAAGACCTTCAAGCAGTTCTCAAGCTACATTCTCCTCTAAAGATTTGCTTCCACTAATAACACTGAACTACTACAAAGGTTTTTAAATCTTTTTTTTCTTTAAACTCATCAGCTATTCTAAAAATGACAGTCAAAAATACCAACTTCAA
Organism: Rhynochetos jubatus; assembly: GCA_027574665.1. Taxonomy (NCBI): domain Eukaryota; kingdom Metazoa; phylum Chordata; class Aves; order Eurypygiformes; family Rhynochetidae; genus Rhynochetos; species Rhynochetos jubatus. The sequence goes on from CM050653.1 coordinate 35,640,568, forward strand.
ATCACTCCTATGAGAAAAAGAATCATATTGCTGTAGATGAGCCACAAACTTCTCGGCAAGCAAGGTGGTGTAATTGCATAATACTTCAAAATACTAGGCCATGTCTTTTACATCGCCTAATTGTCCCAAGAACCTGAGCACTACACCCACCCACCCTACATAACCAAAATACTCATCAAGGATTGCTCCTTTTATAACAGGCAACCAGTCTTGCTGTTCATGGTGATCAAACTTGCTCACGCTAAGCCTAACAAAATACAGTCAAGCAGATTTTCAACAAAAAGACAACTTCTTTTCCAAATGTTAGTTACCTCCTGTATCCACTGTGACAGAAACAAGAGCAGCTAAGGATCAGCTTCCACACCAATTCATACAAGTTTACTTTGTTAAACAAACAACACTTCTGCCCAAAAGAGAAAGCTTTCAACGCTTTACCTCGCTCCCTTGTAATGTTTTCGCCGGGTTGGCAGAAGGAATGGCTGCATTGAGTTCTGACTCTGGCTTACACAGAAGCGCAATCGTATCCCGGTGAGACTGATAGCGCTCCTTAACTTGGCCATCCGCTTGCACAGCCTTATTCAAAATGTTATGGTAATTGCCTCCCTCTGGCGGTGGAAGGAAAGGGTGTTTATGTCATGCCAACACTCATTTTACCCCAGCCTTGCCCCACAGCAGTTTTCATACTTTTCAGCAAGTCTTCATACATTTTCACGAGCCTGCATAGGCTGCATTATTAAGACTTTTATTTAAAGCTTAAGCTCCGAAGTTATGTTTTAAATAGTGCATAAACTAGGCATCTATATTAATTCTCCAGAGAAGCACACAAAATGAACGCTGTGTATGAACGAACATGGTTTGAGCTACTCGCCAGATTTAAACCCCTGCAACTTCGCCACGCTAAAGCAGTGGTATCAGTCCCCCTTCAAAACAACGCATATTAAATGCACAGAAAACATGCTATAGCGATGGCCCTAAGTAGTCTGACTAACTGCTGGAGAGAAAAAACCCCAAAACAAAACACCAGATCAAAAAGAACAGAACACTTTGATGGGAAATCCAAAAAAGAGAGATGTTAATATACAAACAAAAATACACAGAAGTATTTAAGCAGTGATTGCAACCAGCTTCTTAGGAGGGCTGCCATTTTTCATTACATATGCTCTCTGAAACTTCAGCATGCACGTGCACTCCACAGAAGCAAAAGCAAGTTCTCTGCTATCACATCATCTCTCAGCTCCAAATAATGGGGCAGGTTGCAACAAGGAGATTTTTGGCATAACCTCTCCTAAACTGAAACTTGTAAATTAGTTTTCAGTGCTCTGATATTGTCTGTAAAGATACATGGTGAGAATGGACATTCTGAGAGCAACCCCAGAATCCAAAGCATGAAGCTTGCACCTTACCTGCCCTTAAAGGCTTATAGAGTTCGTTGGATGCTGTTCTCTGCCAGCGTTCCTTGAATTTTGTCCGCAGGTCATTGTCTGTAGTTTCTTCTTCATCTAATAATCTCAGTGACTACAAGAGTAAAACGTTACATGCATTATAAGCCGTTCTAAACATGGAAATGCTACAAAATGTACAGCTAGTGTAGAAAATACAAAGAATGCTTACACATCCTTTATAAATTTGATCTGGCAAATAACAGACGTAAAAGGCAGAAATCACCCAAATTTCCTTAGAATGCCTTTTTTTTTCCCCCCCCTCCCTTCTGACAATTTTAAAAACAAAATACTTGTGAGGGAACATCCACATGTGACAGCACAGGTTTTGTATGGACTAAACACTTAAACGGCATATTTTTAAATATTAAAGTTATAAGCATTTTGGATAATTGTACACTTTTCCTTTTGCCATTTAAAAAGTTCAGTGGTGGTGGTGTTTTTAAAGAATGTTTTAGTGTTAGCAGTTGCTGAGCTTACTTCATCTAAAATTTCTTTATTCCTTTGCAGCAGTTCAGGCAGATCTTTGATCAGCTGATCAACAGTCTGAATCCCTCCCTGTTCAATCACAGATTTAGACTTGTTCAAAATAGACTGAGGAACAGTATCACCGGACACGTCTTCGATAGCAGCAGGAAGATTGAGGGAAGCCAACACACTGAAAAAAGTCAACATGTTAAATAGCAGCTTGTTTGTAGTATTAGATGAGTTTATCCTGAAAGTAACATTGCTATCCAAACAATCACACCGTCAATTATAATGGAAACTGAGTATAGCGCACACCTGGGCAGAAATTTCAAACTGAAAACTCTGAACTTATTCCCACTGCACACCTCACCAAAAATATGTTTCAAAGCTCTTTAAAAGCTAAACAAATCCTAGTCTTTTAGCACTTACAAAATATGGCAAAATTTTTTAACTAGTAACTATCTGGTAGACAAAGAACCAACTGCCTTAAGTTACATCTTTCAGCTTGATATTGACTATTTTATTAGTATTTATTCTAAAAAACAACATTCTGGGGCAAAAATATCATGTATTGAGTCACTGGTACAATCAGGCTGACCACTGGAATATGAAACTCCTAGATTAATGGTATTGGAACTTTCTCTGAGCAAGTGTCAGACTCCTAAACAATGAGGAAAGATTGAAGAAAATTGAATACTATTTGCTCTTAATGTGCTTTCAGACTCAACATCTGCAGAAAAGTAATTCTAAGTACCCCTGGTACGGCTTAAGTTTGCCAGCCTACCATACAGTAATAAAAAACCACTGCTGTAATCTGGATCTCTGCAGGCTGCAAGGCAACCAGCACTTATAGGCTGTCCCATAACGCCGCTTGAGAAATTAAACAAGAAGCCATACTTACCCATTTGCCAGATTTGTGGCTTCTCTCATCTGGGCTATTAACCTGTTCACTAGATCTGCCTTTCTCTGGTTATAAACACTCACAGACTGCTGAACTTGCAACGGGACCATCTTCTCAAACAGGTCTGCAATAAAAGGAGTACAAATTACTCAAGCTGCACTGTGACACAAACATCTTGACAGCTCTTTCATACAGGTTGTACTAGAGAGACTAATCTAAACAGTTTAAGATATTCTCCTCCACTCCCAAAGATGTCTTTAAAAAAAATTTAATCTATTTCTACAGATCTTTAGATCAGATTTCAGTTTTTAAGACTGAAATCGGGTTAGAAATAATTTAAAGGCATTTAAAACAATTGTAGAACTACAAATCAGATTTTCCTTAAAGCTTCAATTCTAACTTGGCTTCTATAAAGGAAGAAAATGAGAAAGGGAAGAGAGAACCATTTTTCAGAACTCCCGTGTACAGCAAACAGATTTTTTTCCAGCTTCATGGAAGGCCAGCGCCTAGGTTAGTTAGGATTGTACAATTTGATACCTATCCCTTGTATTAGTGTTCTTTCTGAAATTAAAAAGGTTGGTTTAATATAGAAAATACAGTTGCTGAGAAAATCTAAGAAAAATCTTTAAGAGAAAGGCACATTGCAGATCATTATTTTCAACCTGTGGCTTATTCTTCCAGTATTTTTATCATCAAGTAGCAGAACAACAAACTGGAGAAGACAAACAGCACTTTCCAAACACTGCTGTTCGCGGAATACAACTCAAAAGTAAATGTTTACCTTTTCATGGTACAAATGAACTTTGGTGGCAGTGTGTTTCACGGGATAACAATTACCCACTGCCCTCCACGCACCGCACTTACCAGTGAATTTCTGACTGAGGGGAACAACAACTGGAGTAGACTTCACAAGACTGGCTTTTCCAATGGACTCCAAATCTTTCAGGTCAGGAACCCGGTCATGGTAAATGAAGTCATTGTCTTTTTTGGCAGCTGTCAGTGCCCGGTTGATTTTGTCAACCAGATCTTTAACATTTATATATTCATCATAGCGAGATGCCACTGTTTTCACTAAGTCTGCTGCATGCTAAAAAAAAAAAAAAAATACAGTTAAAATGAAAACAATAACCTTTCTTTCCCCCTTTCATATATGCTTAGGAAAACAGATGCCCTTCCCTGTTAGCCATGTAACTACTGCCAATGCATAAGATCAAATTTATCATTTCCTTAAGAAAATTTTTCCCCCTTTTATGTATCAAAAAGGAAAAGATAGATTTTGCTTATTAAATAGTTTGGGGGGGGGGGGGGGGGAGAAGAACCCAAAAAACAACAGTAAGCAAGCTAGTATCTCACAATAGCCTCACCATGACTCCCCAAAATCTAGAAGAAATGATCAAGAGTTAGAAGCAGTAACACCTCAAACACCCATTCACAAAACCAAACAAATAAAGCCACCATGTAATTTTCATGCTGGTTTTGCAAGTACTGCTAAATCTTCTCTCAAACCTTGCTTGCTTGCTCGCAGTCATAAAGGAAGAGGCCAGAGTCCTGCTCTTCACATCTGCCACTAACACCCATCTAACCTTGAGCTCCGAAGCTACAGAAATCATGTTGGAATCCTACTGCAAATTTAAGTAAAACAGAAGGTCTGCTGTGTCCTCATTTCTGTCTGCTCAGCCTATCTGGTTTTCCTACATCCAATTTACCACAGGAGAGATGCAAGACAACACATCATCCTTTGACCGCATCTGTTCGGTCCTGATCACTTTTCAGGATTTCAGGTTTTCTCACATTTTTCAGAGAAGAAAAAAAAATTACTCACCTGTAACCTCCCAATTTCTTCACCAAATTTCTTCTGCTGCTTTGCCAGGATAGACTGATGATATTCTGCATTGGCCTGCATAATGCAGTGCTTTGCAGCCAGAACTGGAAACACCTCCTGGAAATAAAAATACTGACCAGGGGAAAGTCCAACCACATTAACCACCACAGACAACATGGGATGCAGGAAGAAAAAGGAAGAAGAAAAGGAAATTAGAATCACCCAATTAATGGTTTAGATAGGTTAAAACATTAGAGGTAAATGTCAGAGACCGCATGACTTTGCATGGATTGAATCTTTTTTTTTAATCTGTTGTTGCAAAATTCGTGTCCATTATTTTAGATGATCTACAATTTAAATTCAAGCCATGAAGTTGCAACATTTACTTCAAAGATTAGAAATGCATGCATGTATTAGAAAGGATAGCTGCAAGAGCATACCCAAATGTCTCCAAGAAAAAGCCAAGACAAAGTGTTCTTAGAAGAAGGGGAGGGCAGGAAAACAGGCCTTTTGGGTTTGGCTGGTTTTTTGGATTTTAATTTAACAAAGCAACTACACTTAAAATATCAATAGGTCTATCAAGAAAGTAACTCTACAATTATTAAAGCAAAGAACAAATAAAAGGACCAGGAACTATTGATACGGAAAGCAATTTAAAAGTCATTTTTATAAAAAAGCACCAACCAAGATATGAAGAAAACATTATGCTGCACCCCACAGCAGGGGCATGGTCTTTGATAAAGGATTTGGCTTTACTGTTTTATTACTTCTATCAAGAGGAACTGGAAAATCGGATGATTTTTTGAAGACCCCAGTACATATATGCAACCTTCTTTTTCACATTTGTGCAAACTTGGGGCCCCGCAAGAAATGAGGGGGTGCGGAGGGTAAGTTTGCAAGACAAAGCTGCCTGGGAGGCCTTGAAACTAGAGTCTGACACAGCAAGTCAACTTCTATTTCACGCCCCTAAACATGTAACTGTTCTCAGAGCTGGTATTACCTCGTGGAGCCAGCAAACCTTATTATGTTCTTTCAAATAAGCGACAGATGACTCTGCAACTGGAACAGGGAGCATATCTAGGCCTTAGAAAGGTCCCCAATAAGAAAAGACAAAGCAATGTCTTTATTATATCGCACTGACTCTCAGAAACATAATACCTAAGTGAGAAATTGGCCCAATTTGTAAAACGGCGCAGAATGCATGGAAGGAAATATGTGGCTACATAAAAGAATCTATCACGTTGCAGACAAGCCAGATATCAATTTAACTTTAAAAAATAAAACACCACACATTTTTTTTCAAAAATATATATAAAAAGCCACTGACTGCCCTACAAAGGTATTTCTGTAATTAATTGCTTAAGAATAAAAACGCATACTTTTACTTTAGTACAGTAGCCCGTACCCATATAGTTCCTATCATTACCAAGATTCTATTCTGCATTAGAAACCAGATGGGGGGAAAACATTACCTGATTTTTTTTTCCCCAGAATGAATGAAAGTGCTTTTAATAAATACTTTGGCAATTAATAGACTAAGACTGCATATTAATTTACAGGATCAAGCATCAACCACTTCCACTTATCATTGGTAAAAATATTTTTACTAAATTTTATAGTGTATTTTTAGTAAACCTAGTGTATTCCACATTTTATTTGTGACAAAGACTACTTCAAGCTAGAATAGTTATTTTAGAGTTTTGAAACTATTAATGAATTAAAAATAAGTGCAAATTAGCAACAAGGGATGTTTCCCAGGGACATCCACAACACACTACGGAAGACAATCTCCTATTATCCAGCTATAAATATCAAGAGTCAAACAATACCAAAAGTAAGTAAATCCTACCCAACTTTTAAATTTATAATACTGCACAAAAGGTTTTCTACTACGTTACGATTTGAACATAATTGATCCATTTGGTACAACGAAAACCTGCTCATGTTTAAAGTACTTGTTGTACAGTATATATTCAAAGAGCACGAGAAAAGATCCTTCTGCATCTTCCAAAACCAACAGCACTCAAATGAACAGTCAAGACTAAATTGAGACCATTTACAAATACGAAGGCTGTTTTGGAGTGGAGAAAGGGAAGAAAGCACGCAGGACAGAGGACACACACTGACTTCCAGTCATGTTTTTCATTGCAGTACCACTGTACTCATGCTGTCAGCATGAGAGCAAATTTCACATGAAAACATTGAAACTAGAAGCCAATTAAACCCCATTAGAAAGTGTTAGTTTGAAAAACAGATTTAGTAAGCCATTCAGTACTAAGAAGGCATCCCTAAATGCTATCATAAACAGTCCAAGTTCACTTTAAATGAAATGTGCTGGAAACAAACACACTGCACGTAATAAGTTTTAATTACTTAAAAAAAAAAAAAACCACTATCTTTTGTCTCAGATTCTTCACTGGTTTTCAAATTACAGGTTTATTTCCTTAAATGCAGCAGTGTCAGCTTTTCTTGAGGACACATTTTAAGTGTATTTCATCAAGTACATTGTGAACGGTAACCGTTATTCACAGTAACAGCAAATCCCAGATTATTTCCGTAAGAGTTACTAACCTTGGGCAAAGTATCTTTATATTGACATTGTTTGTAAGCATCACCGTAGTAATCTGCAGCTTGATTAGCTAGTTTAGCTATGATACCGTCTTTCATTTTATCTGGGGGGAGGGAGATTAAAAACAAAGAATAATTATGATTATCATCAGTTTTTACAAGTGAACAGGTAAACTGCTTCATCTTCAAAGATCAACAACTGCAAGCTAAAGGCACAGCTTTACGTTACAGCTCAAAGGTGGCATCCCATTCTTCTCTTGACATCCAGCAGCAGTTTTCAGATTTTCTATTTCAGTCATGATGCTGAAGGTTCACTCAGTTGTACAAGAAATCTTTTGGCAGCTGCTGGCAATTAAGCAGGATTAAGAGTGATGTTTTACCTCAGACCAATGGCATGCTGCCAATAAAACCCGCAGTCCTAATTCTGGCAGCTTGTTCCCAGCCTTTCCTTATGCCAGCACAAGCATTTGTGCAGCCACAGTCAAAGAATTCAGCTGAAATCGTGTTAGCAAAAAATAGTTAGCTTCAGCAAGATCTGTTCTCTAACCCAACTCCATGTCAGGACTCTCAAAACCTTGCCAAAGTGCAACAGAAGAGAAGGGTTTGCTCCTTTCCATGGCAGTCCACACCACTGTTTGCTTACAGTGCGTATAGAAACACCATTCCTGAGCAGAAATAACCACAGTTCCTCCAAGTGATATCCCACTATTCCATTTAAGAGCTGCATGTGCCTCGCAGCAGTGGTATTTGCTGCCTCATGCCCTCACCCTGTTCCTGTAGCTAAAACTCTTAAAATAGGAACATGCTGCGTCCACCTTTTATCTCTTTTCATGATCACCTCTGGCCTGCACTAGCATTTCAGCCTTCAAAGAGAAGGCAGGCAGGCAGTGCAAACATTGCCCAGCCACTCTAAACAGCTGCCCTCCAATTCAGGTGACTTTTCTGCACTGCCGGATTATCAACATGAGGGAGGGCACGGGGAGAATAGGAAGTCTGCAGAGTATGCCTAATTGCCAAAGTTAAATCAAAAGACTTCCCAAGTGGTCTGCTCATTCCAGCATATTCACACATAATATCTAAAACACTTCAGGCACGAGCTATGATGCAATGTATTTACTCTCTAAGAGGTAAATGCATTTAAAGATCTTTTCACTGTGGAGCAGCATTTAGATGACATATGGAAAAAAAGGAACTCATGAGATCTAGCAACTTCTTTGCTAGAGTGCTTCTGTCCAGCGCACTAAATATTTAATAAAAGCAAAACAAATGAAATGCTAACAGACTGCCCTTCTACCCCCACATTGTGTATGGTAGTTGCATCTTCCCTCACAGAGCTTGAGCTCTAAGAAAAGAAAAGAATATTGTCATTTCAACTACTTTTCCATTAACAAAGAAAACGTTAGAGGAGACTCATTTGTTCATGCAGACAGTTCAAAATAGATCTTTCGCCATGAGAAGCTTTAGTTTTTACTCACACATCTCAAATATTGCAGCTACAACGCAAGCCTTGAGATGGCACAGCTAACACATGCAGATTTAGACACTTCAAACCTTAAGAAAGGCTCAGAAGTTAAAGACTGATCTGTAGTTATGCAGTGGAGTTAGATTTGACTGACCAATTTGGTTTTTGCCAAATACCTCTGCTTGCTTTCAGCTTGTGAATAAACTCAGTTCTATCAGAAATACCATTATCAGCTGGTAAGCTGATAAATGAATTGTCTCGCATCACAGGAAAAACCAGAAAATTGCAAGTAATGTAAACAGTCAATGCAGCAAAATTTGAGTTTTGAAATCAAACTTTGAAGTATTTCCACTTGAAAAATAGGTTTCTTAAGTTAATCATATTGTCAAATATGATTCTTTACAAAATGCTTTTCCTGCCAAGGAAAAGAACCTCCACATCTAGCGAAATCTACAGCCTACGTAGTCAGATGATTATTAACCTTCTACCACCGGCAGACTTGCCATGCTGGGAGCAGTCACAAAAATCACCAGTTCACTGGGCACACATGGGTTTTGGATCAAGCCTTGCTTTTGTCTTTTCCACATTTTTGGGATAAGCCAAAATCAAGAAGGTGACAGAAAGTTCTATTTCTCAGGCAAAACGAGGTAAGTGTCTGCTCCTGCTCTGAAGAAAAGTTTCAGGCATTTGTTAAAGAAATTTATTTCAAAGCATTGTGCGAAGAGCCAGAAACTAAAATAGTACTACCAGCATGGTAGATAACAAATGTAAATATCAGCTGGCTGAAGGACAACAGCTTCTCGGTGACATTCTCCTAAAGGCAGTAAGGCTACAAGAATTTTCAGGGATCTCCCCCATGAAATGAAGAAACATCTCACTGAAGATAACCCATCTGCCACCACTATATTCCAAACAACACAGGGAGAGAGAGCAGTTAGTAGTCACATGTGATGACCCAGCATGTCCGTAGTTCTACTTTTAGATATCTATAATTTCTAGATGCACAACTTGTAAATACAGAGAGAAGAGCAGAATAGCAAAGAGTAAGAGATCTTGTACCGAAGATAGTACTGTTCCACAGGAAAAGTCCTTAAAGCATATGTTTTTTAGTAGTTGTATTATAATATACAACCTCTGAATCAGTACTTCACGATCAGCCTTTAACAGTTACGGACATAATTCCTTGTTCTACCTGCAGAATTTCATTATCCAATATGAGTATTCTCAAACTTGGTCGAAGACTTCCTCCATTAGAATTAGGAACCATCAAACAGAATTTGTTTCCCCTAAACACAATGAGGTTTCCTTTGATTCCTACCACAAGTCATTTCTTTCTAAATACTCATGAAACCATTCCCCAGAGAGAGGAGGAGGGGAGTAGTGGCAATACCCCTAAGCACCATTCCTAGCACTCTCAGTTCTTTTAGAGAATGTCTTCTCAAGGGGCAAAAGGAAAAAAAGAAATACCAACAAAATCCTTTGTAGAGAGGAAGACTAATGGTTTTAGACATAAAAAGAAAGGAAAGGCCAATGAGACAACTGCTTAAATGACACCTGTAGTTTGTGTCTGATGACCAGGGGGCATGTAGGACACAGACACACCACCTCTGAAATGCCCTTTACAAGCTCTTAATAACATAAAACATTTGTCAATTTTTGTGAAAGTTGTAATGAGCACATAAATATACAAGCCAAAAATTAAGCTTTACCTCTTGTAGCTTTCAAAAAAAAGACTTCTTGGGCTTGAGCCAACATAATAAGACTGAGAGTTCCAGCTGTGTCTGGAGAGATGTCCACTGTAGGTTCTCGATTCAAGGCTGACAAAACCGTGTCTTTAATGTGCTGGAAAGCACCACTCGCAAACTACACAAAATAAAATAAATATATTGTCATTCATGTTTACAACAGATTTTTTTCTCCTAAAAACATAAAGCATATAACAATTTCAAAAAAACTAGTGCTTTTTTGGTATATGGTCTCCCATTTATTGTTTAGCCACTAAAAACAATTTCTTATGATTTCTTGTTCTTGAAGACACTTATACTCAGACATCAAGATGGATTTTTTAAGTAAAGGTATATTTGCTACACTTAACGGCATAAGAACAAGGAATTTTAATGTGTTCCACAAAGAAGAAAGAGATTATTACTTGTTAGAACTAAAATTCATACTAGCTAAAATTATTAAATTTTAAGCTGAAAGTTAATAGTTACCCACACACTTGAGGGAAGGGGTATGGGGAACTGTATGGAATTAAACCCTTCAAAATTGGTAAATAAATATGATCCAAGACCAGGTACTTAAGACAATCCACCTTTGCAATTAAGAGAGGGGAAAACGTGTATATGTATTAATGAACGTGTATATACATCTTGAAAACTGAGACACACTTATTTGATGTTCTAAGATTAGTAATTTTGCATTCCTAAGCATAAGCAGGGAAACTCTGTACCTGATAGTGCTTAGCTGCAGCTTTTAGTCCTTCATCATTATCTAGATTCTGTTCTGCTGCAATCTGGCTTGCCAGTGCTCCACAGTTGAACAAAACACAGGTCTTCTCATACCCCAAACTTGCCAGAGCTGCAATCAAGACAGACAGTTACTCACACTGTTAAGAAAATAAACTTCAGTACCCTAGCATCCTACAGCTGAGTCCACCACTGCTAATACCTGCACTTAAATTTACCAATAGTTTCATGCCAAAAAACACAATCAACCAACCACCACAATCACACTGACCTTTTAAAGTCGACATCATCTGCATTTTGTAAGTTTTACATAGTCTAATTTAGTAATTCCACAAAATGTTTTGACGTGAGGAACTATAGCTGCAGAAAGCATAGAAGTGGCACCATTAAAACCTACACAATACACAAAATAATTTCGAAGTCAAACTAGAGCGCAGCTTTCTGGCTTCTGAAGATGCAGAAACACACACATTACTGAAGGGTAATCTGAAATCTGACCATCTATGCATTAATCACGTTGCAATTACTGCCCAATTACATGCTCTTACTGTATCTCAAAAGCAAGATTAACTACTCTTCTCTCCAGGCCAAAGATTTTTACATGTTCTGTCTTACTATCTACTGAAATGCAGGGAATTTTTCACCTCTCAAAGCTATTGTTTCAGACTGAAAACGCCGACCAATCTCTCAGATACACGCGTACCGAAACAGCTAAGGATTTACTTAAAACTTGTGCTCACTAGACGGCAGTGTGGCCTGTCCACACTCAACTCCTGCAGTACTTCACGGTCCCAGAGGAGGGAGCCCACACTTCTACAAACAGTAATACCTGAGCAGGAACCATTTTGAGTCTATTAATTGCTTCCAAAAGGTTACTGGGCATATGCAAGTGCTACAAAAACCTGAAGAGTGTAGATATTAGTTTCCTATTACTGTTAAAAACTGTTTAGACACTCCTCTTGGAGAATACAGAAACCTCAACTAGTAAACTGTTAATTTCACAAATCCAGGTACAACTTCTATGTTATCCTTAGAACATGAAGGTACTGAAGAAGCACCTTTGTTTCATTTACAAACATCCAGCCTCCTTATACAGCTTCATCTTTACCTAACACATTTCTGAAGTTTGTAGGTTAGTGGTCCCTGACCTGCACTAAGTTTTCAGACAAGCAGCCAGAAATCTGACATGCCAGTTTTCCCATTTTGTTTCCCCAAGTGACAAGTGAGTTACACAGTCACTGTATTTCACCAAGATAATAGCCATTTATCTAGACCATCTTTCTTCTGCGGATTATTTTCCAGAATTTTTCTAAAAAGACCTTATACAACTTACACATCAGTGAAAAGACTAAAACAAACACAAGAAAAAAAGGCTTTAAAGTTTCTTAAGTGCAAAATCACTTCATGTGCAGAATTGCTTTATACTGTGGACTGCATCTCAAGTATGACTTACTACTGTGAGAACAGCTGTGTAGCACTATAGATGTTCCTCAGACTCATCTGTTTATAGGTCTACCTATTAACTTCGGTCATGGTCATGCCATTCCGTGAACTCGGTCACTTTCCAAGCAGCCACAGCATCTGTCAGCCACCCCTGTGATACAGACTTGGGATTAAGGGGAAGATGGGAGGAAAACAGTTTGTCACCACAGTGAGAGCCAGAACTCTCCAGTCCCACCCCTGCATCTTGGCCCCATGAACGTCAAAGGAGTTTTACACTGAATTTCCATCTCGAGACAGGATTGCCTCCTCTTAGAAGTCAACAGAAATTTTGCTCCTTCAATATCTGGAAACTTTGCTTGACACTGAGAAAGCCCATTGCTAATTCTGACCTGAAATAAAGAGATCCACACATGCTGTAGTTGATCTGGATAATCTGCGATACAGCACTGTAAAGATATACTAAAAGACTCCTTTTGTTACTTTCTTTCTACTAAGATCTACTTTAAAGTTTCAAAGTAAAATGTATTCCATGTCTTCTTAACTGCGCATTACTCACATCTCAGTCAAGAATTTCTTTGATATTTCACACAGACTGTTGCATAAATCTCTGGCCATCTGCCTCAGAGATTATTTAGACTACTATATAATTAACCTGCAGACAAGCAAGCTTTCTCAAACTGCTGTGACATCACATTTATTCAAATTCCCAGGGTAATCATCAACATTATGATTACCAATCCTTTTTCTCACAATAATTAAAATAAAATAATCTCTGGCGATTCAGATTATGTTTAAACCATAATTAAATATTCTGAAATTTACTATGAAACAGGTTCAATCATCATGAAATGCTAGCCCCAAAGAAGACAGAACCAACCAAATTCTGAGAAAAAACACAGCACCTTCAGGAAAGCTTCCAATTATCCAGAAGGACTTATTAAAACAGTTAGAAAACAAAGTAGGGACAGGTGTACACCACCTGCTTACACATAGGAGTGCAGTGTTTTGGTACACAGAGTTCACACAAGCACAACTTTTAGCAGGTGTATTCAGAACATGGAAAACTGCAAAGATTTTCGGTAGCTGCTAACAGAGAACTATTTAAAGGACACAAACAAAAAAAAAAACCTACAAAGAGAACAAGTACTTTAACATTTTTTCAAACTTTGTCTGGAGCTTCAAAATTGCAATGGTCATCTTGCAACGCTAGTCATGAAGAACTTAGGTATAAACTGAAACACTAAAAAAATTTTTACACGAGTGAACCGTTTGTCACCTAACTCGAAAGGACTTAGTCTTTGTTTCCCGACTGGCAAGTGTTCCAAATCCATTTAATGTTGCTAATTTGCAGTGTTGAATTGTCTCTGTATGGCTAGAACAAACCATATACTCAAACTCCTTATGTCTGCAGGCAACAAATAATTTTTTTTTTTTTTCCTCTCAAAGTGTTCAAATTCACATGAAAATATTTTAAAAATAAGTGATAGGAGAAACATTTCATGGCACAGGCAGACCCTTCTATTCTCCTGAAATAAATATGACATTAGACTAGGTTATTGAAGACAGCTACTATCATGCCCCTTCTTCTGGAGGCGACTTACTCACTCACGAGCACCTTCTTCAATAAGAACAGGAAGAGCTAGCTTACAAAAACGTCACTACTGAAACTTAATGTTAACTTGAATAATTTTGATTAATGTCAGTTGGGGTTGCTCCCAGAAGTCATCTGAGGAGCAGACAGCACAACTACTATCAGACTGCACATCTATTTGGGCTGCTGGAAAACAAATACTAATTTACAGTTTCATAGAAATTCTTTGCATGTTGCCCATTTATTCATTACCAATGCTGAAGTGATTCATCTGTTACCAGTACAGTTGAACTCATTTGACATAACTCATTTGAGTTATGTTGAGAATACTAGAAAGACTATTAACAATTCAGCTATATAAAAATATTCTCAAAATTTAATACCATTAATACTTGCACTTTTGGTACATTCACATACCCAATTTGGCAGATCCTCCAAAAAGTGATCCTTTATCAAAAGCATCTTTCCATGTAAATGTTACACAGACCTGAAAGTTGTGAAAAAGAAAGATCTTTATCTCTGAAATTAAATATGAAATCTTGGTAAAATATCCTAAATTCACATATTTATCCTTTTATATTCTAATTCTCAAAAACATTTGATTCATTTGCAACATTACAAACATTCTGGAAAATCATTCAGGAAATTATTAAGAGTTATTTCAAAAAGTTTCCTTCTACCATTTTTCCTTCGTGTTACTTTGCGCAAAACATTTCAAGCATACAAGACACAAATTCTCAAAATCATCTGTCAGCTCTGCTCATATTCTGAGTGACAGTTACATTTCTTTCCAAACCAATATATTCCTCTCCCAAGAAGTCTGACAGTCAGGTAAAGTCACAGTTACAGGAAACCACCCCACCAGGCAGTTTCCACCGTTACAAACTTTTAGCATATTTGGAACTGGGTTTTAATAACAAAATTCACTCGTTACGAATTAAATCAATAGCAGCATTATCAGGAAATGCACTCAGGAGAGAGAATGTAGGTTAAAACAGTGCGGTTTATATCACACTTTCAGCATGTATTTCATACACAATGCAAACACTTCACAGAATCTGCTCTGAAGTTCCACGATTTTATTCCTTATTCAGCTGATCAACCTAGTTGTAAGGCAACTGGTATCACACCAGAAAAGAGAGCAAAACTCATTTTAAAGAGGCTGTGGAGAATAACTTAACAAAGGGCACAGTACTGATAATGTATTTTCCTCCACCAGCAATGCTAGTTGAGAAAGTTCTGGTCCCCAGCTGCTCACTGCTGCTTCCTTCCACTGACGACTACTGCCCTTTCACAGAACAATTTGCAGATCTGCAGAACTTGCTCCTGATGTTTTCCAGTCTTCCATGTTTCAAGGTTTGCAGATCACCATATCAAAACAGCTGCATGCTAAAAGCCAAAGCACGGTTCTTGGCTACATAGGAACGCATCCACACAGAAATCAGTTTGAACTGCACTAAAACTATTCCCTTACTTGTAATCTGTAAGCCTGAAAGAAACTTTTTCTTTTAATCATAACATTGCCATTTAAATATGATTTGGTCAGGAAAGAAATGGAAATTCTGTCCTATTTGTAAACATACCCAAAGAAAGTCTACATCTTTTTCCACCAAAATACAGAAATCTAAAGATCTATTCCTGTCTCCACCTGAGGAAGACTTCAATAGGCAGGAGTTAAGCTGAACTTCTCCTTAGAGACAGGATTCCAAAGAAATATGGCAGGGAAAAAAACCCTTCATGAACACCATGTCTATATTAAACATATGTAATTTGTAGATGCAAAGGAAGAAACAAAGTGGACTTATTCTGCTAGCTGTTTTGAATGAAACATCTGTTCTACTTCAAAACCAAAGGCCATATTCCATCCATTACTGAAGGTTTTCCCATAGAAATTGTACCTTAAAAAAGCCTTTACAACATAGCACGAAATAGACTTCTTGGAAAAAGGAGAGTTGAAGTAGAAACAGCACAGCACAACTCTTTCTAACCTAGACCACAGCGACTGCTAGACAAACTCAAAATATTTCTCAATCTGTAAAATGAAGGTGATTATGGTCACTAGAAGTGAAGTTTCAGCAGAAACTGTATGTGAACACCAACTAGAAAATAAACAGAGGTTAGGAAAATAAGGCTCAAAGAGATTAAATGCCCTGCCCTAGAGAACTACTGTTTAGCAGAAGTCATACACAGTCGGTGCCATGATTCAGTTTAATGATTTGATAAGTTATCTTACCTGATTTTCAGAGAATGGAAACTTTGGTTCAACTGAACACAGCTGATCATAGTATCTACAAAAAAACCAAGGAAGAAACAGCTATTAGATATACCAAATGAAGAGTTTTGTTTCTTACACTGGCACATAAGGAGAAGGTTGCAAAAATCCCACACACAAGTGAGTTGTGAAGCTCATTGGTAACTACGGAGGATTTGCAGGACGGGGTTTTTTCAGCAGAGGAACAAGTTCAGCAGGAGGTTGTCTCCCACCGATAACACAGACACCCTATCTCAGTCAGAAATAGAAGAGTATCACAGATGAAGCCGACCCATTCCACTTTCTGATGGAGAGTGGATTAGAAAAGAACGTCATGCAACAGAGTTCCTGCATATGTACAGGAAGGCAAAGAGCACGTTAGACATTAAGTCATGCAGCAAAAGTAAATTAAGTACAGTATTTAACATAATATTATTAACAAGCTACACTGCACTCTCTTGATCTGAATATTATGTCCCACTCTCCTACAATTTCTGACTCATCTGTTTAAACTTCAATGGCCTTGAAACAATGTCATCTGCCTTGCACAGTATCAACTGGAGGGCCTAACTCTTGATAAAATTCTTTAGTTGTAAGCATAGTTTTCATTAGAGTATACCGCAGCAGTCACACTGAAGTTTCTCTGTGCCAGTATTTTGTCTACTCACAGGGGAAGATGTTTAGGAAAGAATGCCAGAAAGATAATACAGAGAATATAGCGTAGTCCCTCACACAATCTATCCAGGCAGCAGTTAAGCAAGTTTTCCTGAGCTGTACCCTGCACCACTTGTTAAACATGACATGCTGGATGCAGGACAGAAAACCTTTAAAGTGCCAACTGCTGAGAACACGCAAGATGTGAACCGTTTCTCATACCCTTCCTGTAGCACTTGCCATATGGGCATGCACCCAACATTATATTGGTCAAATTCTTCTTTTAAGAATTCATATTCTCAGTATCCAAAACACCTTATAGTAATGAGTTTCACAGTCTGTGAAATTGGGCTAATATTGTTCCTGTTTCCTTACTTTACATTATTAGTCACCATTGATCTAGACATGAAACAGATTTACAAGGCCTATGTTCTGCAGGCAATAGATGTTTGTTTAAAAACACAAGAAGCATTTTTAAAAGTCATACACAACAATAAAAATAGCGTTAGCATATTCTTCACTGAATTGTATCTGCCAGTGTATATAATACTACAAGTTTCTGGCTTCAACTGAGCCACTACAATTTAAGATACAACGTACTAAGCTGTACAGGAAGCCACAATACTCTGCAACAATAGCCCAGCAGGGCTTCCAGTAATAATTTGAGATGAAAGTTAAAAAAAAAAAAAAAAAAAACAAAAATAAAGTCTACAGATGTTTACTGTGACAGCAGTTCAATCAAGACTCATTTTTACTTGTAACAACTTATTAAGTATGTGAAAGATATAGTTAATAAATAAAAACACATCAAAAAAATCAAAACTTAATGTGAATTCTACAGCTAATGGCAAGTTTTCTGTCTACACAAATCTTTGAATCTGTATTCTACCTTGCCATACTTCACATTAAGGTCAGTAGTAGGAGAGCAGCCATTATAAGGTCAGGTTTCAAATACACCTCCACTGACAGGCTTAAGTTTATAAATCAAACGTGCTTTTCAGCAAGAACTAAAATATTGGCAATAACAGAGTCTGATAATTTTAAACTATGTGCTAGTACAGTAAATAATATCTTCCAACATTTATGAAGCTGGTATGTGAAAGATACTGGATTTAAAAGAATGTGCATTTATTTTTTTGTAAAATATTTTCATTTGTCTGTTTTCTTCACATTTCATTTGGTGGTCATAACTTGAAAGCACATACCACTTGAAATGAAGCAATAGTTATATTTAACTTAGTTACATCTTTTAAGTGAACTTACATCCAAGGTTTGACCTATAAAAATGGTACAGAACAGCATCCCTTTTGTAGTTAAATGAATTCAGCTTTGCACATTGATGACCTCTCAGTGGTTTCAGTTTGGTGTGATTCATCCCACCACCATATCACTTTTCACTTTCTAACCTACTCAGTTTCACTGATACAGATTAACGCAAGCAGTACAAAAAAATAGTTCAATACCAACACTAAGTATCGCTTCAACCAATATATCTAAGTGTACTTCCTTCGCTGCCTTCAGCTGGTCTCAACACAGTCATTTTCACGTGCTATCAAAAAGAAAACGAGACTTCCCATGCTGTCTTCTCCTGCCTCAATTTAATTTGCCAATCAAAAAAACCCAAAGTGTCTTCCCACATTCCACGATTACCCTGTCCTCACCCGCCATGAAAGCAGTGAAGAAGCAAAGCTTGTTAAATGGCCTTGTGAAGTCGGGTACCCTAAACATTGGCTGTTTGCAAATAGACTATTCTTTGTACATCAACAGAACCACAAAGAAAATTAGCCAAGGAGTTGTATGTTCCTCCCAAATATGCACATTGCTGCATTTAACATCAATGAACACCAACAACACAGGGGTTTTTGTCTGGTTGGTTTAAAAACAGTTCGGAACTTACATTACTGTTTTCTTTACTATTTTAAGCATGTAGTGCCATTTCTTTTTATTAAAGAACTTGAAATTCTACTTGAGATTTAAGAGCTCTTTAAAACTCTGCAGACCAAAGAAACTCACCAGGTAAAACCATTCAGTTTTGTTTAGTACTTGCTAAACATATATAAATATAATGGGTATACATAAGCTAAACATATACAAATAAAGTGGTAAATGAAGATGTTAACCACAGAAGAGTATAAAACTGGCAGTACAAAGATAGAAAATAAGTATTGAAGGAAAGGCCACATCTGAAGTGCCAGTCAGTCACACACTTAAGGATGAGGGTAAACATAAAGGCGTTATTTAAAACATAATTCACACTAATCTATCAATACACATAGAACAGAAGTTGCTGCACGACTCAGATGAGCCTTGTGTGTTTGGCTGTGCCCAAACGACACAACCCGTGCAAACACACCAGCTGTCTGATTTCCAACTACAGCAATGAAAGGGAGGGCAGATGGCAGCCACGTAGATCTCATTCTCCAAGTACAGCAACCTTGTGCCAAAACGGGCATTACACACTCCTAAATACTAGTAAAATGAGTTACAGCAGTCAAATGAGTTGGAAGCTAAGGTTTAAATGAGAATTTAATTAAAATACATGTACTGCAGTAAGAACCTCAAATCCTGTTCCTCCTTCAAAGAATCATCAAAAGTATCTCTTTCAAAAGAATATAAAAGAGACCAAGATCTGCCTTTGGTCTTCTAGGTAAGAATCGGGAGTCCTGAACTCCCAGATGGAAACCAGAACTGTAACTTTCAGCCCTCAGAGCATTTGACCATCCAAAATAAAACCATGCACCACCACCCCCCCATCCTTCAAGCACACTTTTTCTTTTTTTAAAAACTGCAAGAGTTGTTAGCAAAATTAAACCAATTATACCCGTGCCATCACTTGATCACTCCAGAAAACAGAAGTGAAGTCCAGGCTACCTCTGCTCTTAAGAGAGGAAGCAAGGAACCCCTCAAAGCTATAATTATACTTTGAAGAAAAAGAGAAAAGGAAAAATAATGATAAAAAACCCCAGGACACTATATCAAATCTGCTACGACAGAATATAAGGGGAAACATCTGTACTGAGCTCACCTACGTCATGTTCAGAGCACTCAGATTCTCACAAAACAAAGCAAGCTTGGAAGCAGGCTGAGGTCTTTCCTAGTTACACTGTGCCCCTTTCCACTGGGTCCCTCAAACACTTCTCCAAGAGAAGCATTTGCATTCATCAGTGCACCACCACTTTCAAAGCTTTCCTGGTCAGTGTTTGCCTAGGAAATGGGGCTGCAACCGAGTTCATTTCTTCCATAAAAGAAAAAAATCTGCAGTACCTACTCAGCAAAACAGGGCTTCTAAAGATTATAAAAGCGTGGACAAATCCTAGATTAATTAGCTGCAGATTAAGCCCTCATTTCTTAACAGTTAAATGGTCTACAGTGCTCTACTAGGTATTATAGTCTATAAAAAGCCAGAAAGTAAATGTATGCAAAGGGTGTCCACATCGTAATTAGCTCTTCCAAACTTACAAACCAGTTTTAAACCCCAACCTTAATGAAAGCCTTGCTAAAGTTGTTACTTAATCATCAGACTCTTAAATAGCAACAGGAAAATACTGAAAGTTGGAGAGGGAAGGGAATTTTCAGAGAAAACACAAAGTACTCAGATGGTTGTGCTCTTTCAATCATAATCTCAACTGGATGCTTCAAACTTCTGGGTGTGCAGTCTGACTTGTCAAATTAACTGTGCCTCACAGAACGTGTCAGAATATTCTTACAGAATGAGAACAAACTTCTTTTCCAGCAAGTGTAATGAATATAAACGGTCAGACAGGGACAAACCACTTGTTAGAGATAAGGGAAAACAAACACCAGATAGTTTTATTTTCTCTAATTTACAGTTAATTCAGACCTTCATCTTACCTTACTTCCACCATGAATGGAACAAACATTCTCAAACAACACAATTTAAAATGCAGTTGTTTACAAGAGGAGCTTCTGTGTGGCAGGGATATCACTTCATGTTCACACATAAAGTGGCACTGGTGCAGAGACACATTCAACACCTCCTGACCAGTGCAACAGCACCTGGGCCAGCTGAAGTCATCTGCTGACTGCTGATCAACAACAGAGCGCAGAGATCGCTACATTCGGAATTGGTTCAAGAGGAAAACTGGTAGTTTTGCAACCCCAGGTTGTTTCCCTTCATTATTCAGAGAGAAAACCTGAGGTGAAGTTGCATACTATGGTTTGAATTAATTTAATGACCTGCTGGCACCAAGAGAGGGAGGTCCTGCTCAGCCCCTTGGCTCTCAGCAACACTACTTTCATCCTCTTTTGCAGCAGCTCTGATGTTCATCTGACCCTCCACTGAACTCATTCAAGTCGCTCACCCGTCAGAAAGCCATGTACACCTTTTGCCTTTCAGAAATGGCCTAAGGGAAGGACCACAACTAAAGAGAGGGCTGCCTTCTTTTAGGTGAAGTCAGATGATGTGGCTAGGCCAAACTGGGATTTCAGATAGAAGCTAATGACAAATCTGATTGGCACCATCAGAAAAGGAAGCTCAATTCCACCATTCCAGGGAAGACAATAATATGACTTTCAATTTGGCTAGCAGAGTCACTTCTTTCAGTTTGTAGATGCTCAGTATTTCCCTGACCTTCAAAAGGCATACATGGCAATAAACAGGAATCGAACCAGAAACTACAAAGATACTGTAAAACATGATCAGGACAGTTATAGCTTGTATAGCCCAAACACACACTGAAGGCTTGATAAGCTCAAAAGAAACACCACTAAGTCATTTTATAAATCTCAACTTCTTTTTAATAAGTCACTTGTTTATTTTCCATTCTTCATTTTTTAAAGTTTATAAATAAGAAATTCCAGTGAACATAAAATGCATTTCTACTTGTTCATGATATTACAGAAACATGTCATACATACAAGTATCACTTTTCCCTATACTAAAAAAATCCCTTTCTTTTTTCCTTCTTTAAAACAACAAAAGCTGCTGCCACTACATAGAAACTCATATTCTAGTACTGTAAATCTTTGACCACAGCTTTGTAAACAGAGGTAGGTGTGTATTTAGTATTAATCTAGAAAACAAACCAGTGACCTAAATGAGCAGATGAGCTAGAAATAAGTGGGTTCAAAGTATTTTTGACATGGAGAGACAGAACAGGATTACCACGGTAAGACGATACTGTAATCCATACACGTTCTAAAGAGTTAGGAAGGAGCAGGTAGTCCTAAAGCAGGCTTTATGCCGTTTACGGGGCAGAAGGCACAGATCAATCTTTTGCTCATCTAACGTATAACAATTCCAGCACAACAGAGGCACCAGTCAACTTTCTGATAGTAAAGTAAGTGTCTTAAGAAGCAAAGAAGGGCGCGACTTTGCAAATACATTAAGAAGCTGCTAAACAGAAAGAAGACATGACAGAAAAAAAAAAAGAGCTGTCAGCTGTAAAAGCAAAATGTAGCACAAACAAAAGACACCTGCTCTCTACTGAGAGGCAAAGCAGCCTGCCATTTCTACCCAAATCCAACCGCGATGGCAGGGTACCAACACTCGGAAGGGCAGTTGATGGGGACAAGCCCTCCTCCCTACGCCTCCCCCGCCAGCCGCCCGCACCGCCGGCCCCGCACCGTCATCATGACACCCACCCCACGGCGCAAAACACCCGAGCCGTGCGGGGGCGAGGCGGGGGGGGGAACCCCAGGATGCTGCAAGGCACCCGAGCGCCGGCGCGCCTGCCCCACACAAACGCAGGCCCGCGGCGGGGAGGCGGGCACACAACCCACGGGCCGCTGGAGCCGGCCCGGCAGCCCCGGCCGCCTCCTCCCGGCCCCACCCGCACCTGCTTCCGGCTCCGCCGCACCCCGGGCCCGGGCCCAGAGCTACCGCCGGGGTACCGGGGGGAGGGAGCGCGCGCCCCGGCCCCGCCGGAAGCGGGGGGGGAAGTCCGGCGCGGCGGGGCCGCCGAAGGGCCTAGTGCCGGCCTAGCCCGGCCCTCCCGCTCCTACCTGAGGAGGGTCTCGAGCGCGCTCTCGTGCTTGTCGAGCGGGCGGCCGAGCGCGCTCTTGCGGAGCTTGCTGAGCTCCTCCGCGGCGCGGCAGTGCTCGGCCTGGGCGTCGCCGCCTGGGTAGCTCTGCTGAATGAACTTGCACAGCGGTTTGGCCAAGTCCACCTCCGAGGCCTTCTTCAGCTGCACCGAGACGAAGTTCGTCATGTCCGCCGCGCGGGCGGGCGCCCGTCACCGCAACTTCGCGCTCCTTCTTCCCCTCCGAGCGGCCCGGCCCGCACCGCCCGCCCAGGCCACCCCGCTGCCCCGCGCTTCCGGGATCGGCGCGCGCTCCCACGCAGCGCCGTCATGCGCGCGCAGGCCCCGCCTCCCGCTGCCCTCGCGCACGGCACGGCACGGCCGCCTGGGGGGAGGCGCCGCCCCCGCCGCAGCGCTTCGGGCCGGCAGCGAGAAAGCCGGGGGCGTCGGGGGGAGCCGCGCGTTGTTACCGAGCGGCCGCGGCGTGGGTGGGTGCTGGAGGGCGGTGCGGGGGGAGCGTTTGGAGCTCGAAGCGCCGTGTGGCGAAGGACGCGACCGCCGAGCCCGGCTGTGGTAAGGCACGCCTCTAGGCGGTAGCGTGAGCTGTGGCACGCCGGTCGAAGTAGCGGCTGCTGGAAGGTGTGTGAGTTGGAAGGCGTTAGAGGCGAGCAGAGGGTCCCGTACTCCCTCTGCCCGCCGACAGTCGATAGTTTCGATAAAGTAAAACGTTACTTCTCCGCAGCCAACGCCGAAATGCCGCTGCTGTGGCAGCACAAGGCGCAGGTTCAGGGGCCGCTGTCGTTAGCGCCCGGCACCGCCTCACACCTGCCTCCTGCCGCCTCAGCCCGGCATGGCTCACACCGGCAAGGCTGCCCTGCCCGAGGACCGAAAAGGAGGATTCAACCCGCGTTCTCATTTCCTCCCTTCCTCGGCCACTTGTTCCAGACAGCCAAGGCCGTAAGCCTGCTATTGTCCTGTTGCATAAGCCCCAAGTGATGACACCATAAAAAGGAGTGGGGAAAAAAGGGTTTGGTCTCATGTAGCAGGGAAGTTTTGCTCTCAAGTAAAGCTGATGATCCTACTCAAAGCGTACTGTACTAGGTGGAGGCATCTTCTTTGTCATCTGATGGACCTCTAAAACTCTGGCATGAGAGGGGAAGGGCAGAGCCTGGGAAATCAGTCTGAACAGCTCCTGTCGCCGCTGGGAGAGGCATCTCCGCCAATATTAACCGTCCCTGTACACGATCCAGAGATGCTGTGGATACGGCAGCCCAGCCCTCCCCGGCACAGGCACAGCAAAGGAGGCGATGGAGTTTCCTCGTTCTGCTGCTTCCAGTCACCATCGGTGGGGCCCAAGAGGTTACCCTTCAGAGCCTTGCCGGGTTGCTTCTGTTACAAACCTTCTCTGTGGCCACAGAAAGTGAATATATGTGTTGACAGTTCCATGGTGCACTCCTGCCTCCCTGCACTGAGTGAACACCCAGCCTGGTTTCTCATAGCTCAGTCACAACCAAATAGAAGTTGACTTGATCTTACATTTAAAAAAAAAAATGGACAAGGGGGGGATTTTTATGGTACAATGAGCACAGAAGTAAGCTGTCCTGCCTCACCCATGTCTGGGTACGGGAGTTCCTCCTATTTTTTTTTATTTTCCCCGAGGTTTTATACATTTGTAAGCATTTGGTCTCTTAGCCTGAGTCAGCCTTGTGCTGACTGTGTTTGCCTGTTCCAGGGAAAACCTCCACCCTCACAAGCTTAGGTTCTGATCAGTCTTAAGACACATTCAGCTGGGCAGTTGCCTCCCTTTGTTTCCAGTATCAAGACCTTATGGGGTATAGTTAACCTACACATCATTACAAGATATGGCTGTCTATATATGGAAGATGGAAGCCATCAATTCCTTCCAGCTTAACAGTCATAAACACGGAAGGGGTGTGAACAGGGAAGGGCAAAAACTGCAGCTATGAGATCACAGTTCTACTTTGGAGCCCTGGTGACCTTTAGATGGCTGTTGCTTAACAAATGCAATGACTGATACTTTGCATTCCTAAACACAGCATGGAAATTTCACTTTGTTTTAGGACAAGTTACCAGAACTTCAAACATACAGGTGATTTGCTTCTTTCCCACAGATTTCTTATTAAATCAGTGCTCTGAAGGCTTTGTTCTGATTATTACAGTTATAATATTCTAAGCAATAATGACTTGTCTCCTTGTTACCTCTGACTAGTTTAAGTACTGTTTCCCAATTTAGAGATGAGGAAGCCACACAGTCAGTAGTTATCAGTGTAGGGGACATAATCTACATCTTCTGACTCAGAGTCCTGTGCTTTAAACAACAGACCATACCTCCTCTTCAACAAACTTATGATAGTGTCTAGAGGAACCACTTTAAAGCAGGTTTCCCTTAAAATGTTTGAAGTAATACAGCACAAACAAGTTACAGCCATATTTAAGCATTACCGAGGTCACTAACACATTTTAGTATAGGCAGATCATTAGATGTCCCCGGTTTTCCTCTTTTTCCTAAACAGCCATTCTGTGTGTGTAGAACACTGCAGTTTTGCAAAAGCTTTTCTAAAAGACTTGCTTTCTGTATGAAAACTGGCTTTTCTGCATGTTTCATGATTTTGTCTACAATTTTTAGACATAAAACTTTTCACTGAACTCTGATGTTCTGTTTTATGCTTTAATGTGAACAGGAAGTTCACAAATTCTGTGTACAGGTATTTCATTGATGCAAGATTTTATGCTGCATTTGCTGGATTTTCTTCTGTAGATTTTGATCACGCTGCTTTATCCATAGTGTGAGCTGCCCTGTAGCAATAGCATGAACTGGCAAAGAGATGCTATTCTAAACAAAGATCAGCAGAAGGAAGTGATAAGGGAGCTAATTGCTCAGTTCATTAAATCTGATGGTCTTCTTGCTTAAAGCTGCATTTAAATCACTCAGATTCAACTCCATTTTGATACTTCAAAATTTAGAGGAACCATTAATCCTATTTTCCTCAATTTTGATTTGTAT
The DNA here is from genome assembly GCA_027574665.1 of Rhynochetos jubatus. Lineage (NCBI taxonomy): Eukaryota > Metazoa > Chordata > Aves > Eurypygiformes > Rhynochetidae > Rhynochetos > Rhynochetos jubatus. The sequence goes on from CM050653.1 coordinate 35,666,641, forward strand.
TTATTAGAGTTTCGTATTTCTCACAGGTGAGGAGTAACCTGAACCAGAAGATAGATCGATAGCAAACTCAGCTGGGCAGGGGGCGTGCTTATCTTTGTGCTTGTAGAGCCACAGTCACAAGAATGCTGGATATATCATCCTACCGCTGTTCCAGTGCTAAATAACAAAAAGCACATCTTCAGTCTAAATTCCAGCTGTGATACAGGTTAGGATGAATAAATGAGAGGCTGGAGAAGGGGCAAAACAGGTCTAAATCAGTACTGTCAGTACGCTTACTTAGGGTAGACACTTGCGTATAGTGGTAATTACAACAAAGTTGTCTTTCAGCCACAAGCTACACCAGGGTAGTGTCTGTGTCTGGTTTTTGTGTGAGGAGGGAATGCTGACAGAATGGTCTGGAGTAAGAAGGGCATCACATGCATAGCTAGCGGCATGGAAAGGAACCTTGTAGATGAAATAAATGGCTAGCAGGAGCAGAAGTGTGCATCAGAGAAGGCTGAAAAGATGGAGGTGGAGTAATCCAAATTTAGATGAGATATGAAAGAGATTATGCAAGGTCTGGAAACTCTTGACCTGGGCAAATAATTTGAGCTGCTGCATTGCAGATGGACTAGAGCAGAGCAAACAGGCAATCCAGCCAGCGTCAGTGCAATATTTTCCAGAAATGGTTACAAGAATATTAGCTATTATGCAAATTACAGTGCAGCCTAGCATTTTCCTCCAGTCTCAGCAGGCTTCAGAAACATGCCATATTACTAATCCCATAATGATAGTGCCTGTGCTTCTTACTCAAATATGGGAAGAAACAGCTCTTCACTGTCCCACATCATGGTTTGTAGTAGTGGGTCTTCATAATAAGCACCAAAAGCATTGCTAAAGTTTTTTCATATATCCTGTTAAAAATCTGTGGTAAAATTATGTCCCACTCAAAAGGATATATAAGATTTTTTTAAATGTTACTATTTTTACTGTCTTTACTATTCATATCACTGTGGTTTTTGAAGATTTACAAAACAGAGCAGCTTGTAGAAGAGAGCAGTGACTTTCAGTTCAGTAAGAAATAGTTGAGAGGCTATTAAAACACGTTTCCCGAAAGCTGAAGGTCAGAGTTAGTGCAAGGTGTATAAATACAAACATCTAAAATGCTTTTTTACAATGCATTGACTAAAACTGCTTGCTATATCATCATTATCCTATATATCATATATGAGGGTACAGTCACATTCCGCTTCCAGATATACACTACTTAAAAAGAGGCAGTGATTACATAGGTAATTGTCCTGATACAAAGCAAAGCCTAAATGTGTGGTTCTATAAATACGCTGATATAAGTCAGGTGACTGGTAACACCCAAAATGGGCACTTCTACTATAATGAGAGTGTTTGTGAGGATATAAATTTACAGCCCATTTCCCGTCCACTGGTTATGGGGCAACTATGCATAAGAAGAGGTGGAGGTAATAGAGAATTATCACTATTTAATCCTGGGTAGATTGTACAGCTGATTACTGAATCCAACCTTCTATCTAAGTTTCTGAAAAATTCAAAGTCACACATGAGTATTTGACTTAGATTTTGGCATGAAAACCCTGTAATCGACACATTCTGGTGCAATGTTTATGGTGTATGGATTGACAAATGTTCAGAGCTGCCTTCTGAAAGTTTGTTGAAAGAAGGAAAAGGCTTGTTCTACCTTGTTTCAGTGCTGAACCATTGATGCTTAGTAAATCATTAATTCTAATTTACGTATATGAATTATAGACTTTTAAATCATTTTTACCCTTAGGAATGGGAAATAAAGTACCTGTCATATTGCATTAAAAGCAGGTGATAAATCTAACATCTGCTTTCTGAGATAACAGACTAAATTTTGCCTTCCACTGCACTTATTCTTGCTATGAACATTTCCTTGAACTGTCATAGGATTTCAGAAGCCCCAGCGGGGATGGATAGCATTCTGATGTTATCACATCTTCAGTTAAAAGAACAAAGTATTAATGACCTTGAAACACAAGTGTTTTGCACTGTATCCTTCCCCAAACTATGCTGTGTTTTTACTGCTTCTAATTTTAAAATAATGAACAACTGAAACTTAAGTATTTGATTCTTTATTCATTGCAGAAGTGAGATGAAGTTTTGATTTTACAAATTGCTCTTACAGGCTTGGCTAATTAAGCTACCCCTTAAGATTTGAAAGTCAGGAAGTTTTCACTTAAATTCTCTATCACTAAATAATGTAGATATATCAATAATGGAAGGTAACAAAACAGGTGGAAGATAACTGGGTAACTTTTAATCTCTTAATTATTGCAATATGGGATATACCTAAAGCCACGGCTTTATTTTATACACCGTAAAACATTGCTTGCTTTATGTAAAGCATTGTATTTCACATTTTATAAAGAATTTTGTCCAAATAGGTCATCAATCCAAATAGTTTTGCACCAAAGGACAGAGTAGCCTTCAAAGAAGCAGAAATTAATATTTGTCCTTTGTTGGTATTTCACACTATGTAATTACATTTCATATTGGTTTTGCCCATATATTCAATGCAAGAAAATACCTTTTCCTGTTTATTATGTAACACTTACAAGGCTTGACTAGAAAACTCCATGTACAATGTGAAGACTGCTAGGTTTATTATATTGAAGATACGAAAGAAATTAAAAGTGGTTAATTGAGGAAGATCCTTTATACGTCATTGTTGCATTTCTTCCAATACTATTTTCTATTTGGCGTATTTCACATCCTGAAATGTAAAATATTCAAACAGAAATAATATAACCTAGATTGAAATGGGTCTGGATGGAAGTAGAGAATTAGGCAGTCAGTCATTATACAGCACAGTGCTTGCTAGCATAGAGATCAATTCTTGCTACGTGGAAGAAGCAGGATGGTAAATAAGATCCCAACAGAGATACCTTCACTTGGTGAAGTTCATTAAAAACCGCTGCTGAAGTTCTGTTCTGTCATTCTACAGACTCTTCATGGCAAGAGAGACGCTCACCCCACTAAGCCATCCTCTCTGTTGACAGCAAAGTACTTTATTTTCAGCACTACAGGGGGAGAAGGGCCTGTCATAAGTTGCAGTGCAAATACCTGGAACTCCTTCCCTGCACAAAGCAGCCCTGGTTTTGGAGAAGACGGTAACAAACTTTGCCCCTCCCGGGGGCTGCAGCCGTACGCGTGCCCCAGCAGAGGCAAGCTTGTTGCTTATGTGTGAGGTAGGGGGCACGTTGCTTATCGGTCCTTTGGCCGGGGGCATGTGCCTCTGCTCGTGCGCCTGAAGCAGCTTTCCCTTGTTGCTGGGTTATTGGCCACCTACTCCCTCACTCAATAAGCAATGGGACACTGTGCTCTGCCTACTCTGTGACGATGAGAGTGTTTGAGTCAAGGTGAATCGAAAGCCAGACGTGCTTTTGAGCACGCTCGGATGGGCTGACCCTCCGTACCCCCATCCGCACGTATTGCCATTGTCTCTGTGTAGGTGGAACCTGGTCAGGGAGATGGATTCGCCATTATGCGCGGGACAGCACAGAATCACACTGCTGGAGTGGCGTTAGGAGGCAACAGGCGGGGCCAAGGCCTAATTTGAGGTCCAAGGGGGATGACAAGCGTGTAAGGGGAAAAGCAAGGACCTGATTGAAAAGCTGTAAATTTAAGGTTTCTACTTCAAATGCGGGAATTGAATGAACCGTTCCCTAGGAACACAGTCCAGGAAGAACAGCTGTGGTCCTCATGCCATGGAAACAACCCACTCCGGTGCACAGCAGTCTAAGACTTTACAAAAAAATGGGAAGATTAAACAAAAGATAGAAGGCCCCGAGATCAGGGCTGTTCCATGGTCCATGCAAGGAGGTGTTTATGACTCCCCAGTTCAAAACGTCTCCTGAACACATGCACTGATGGGCTTACAAAGAGCCACCTCTAATAACAGTATAGGGAATCCACTTCTGAAAGCAGTGAAGAACCTCATGTTCTGCTGTTGAACGTGTCCATGATAGGAGGTTTTTATCTTACACATTCCAAACATAATGAAACAGAACAACGTTTCTCTGTTACATAATGTAACAAACGCCAGTACAGACAGCTCTTTGCAAAGTTCGGTCCGACCACAAAAATCTGGGGATAAAGAAATGGCGACAGGATTTGGCAACAACACTGCCAGAGGATTCCTCCTAAAAATGCTTGCTTTGCGATGTTCAAAGGAGAAATGATAGACAAACTCGCGCTGGCGCAGTCTACAAAAAGGAAGATGCAAAAAATGTGGTTTAATCTGCTTCATCATTCTCCTGGCCTGGACGTCTGTGGTGCAAGCAGGCAGCACAATCCAACATCAGCAGCACGTTTTTGCACGAAAAAGGGAAGAGGAGGATGATTGGATCAAAGGCATTTTTGCAATACAGGCCGCCTTCTGACTTTTTTCATCAAAGGAGATAACTGTGGCTCAAGTTGCTTCTAATTGTGGTAGGACATCCATAGGACATCACAGACCCTGACTCAGACATTAAAGGGGAGCGTTTGGGAGACACTGGATGAGCCAGTTTGTGTCATGGGACTGCACTTCAGTTGGCACCTTTGCCAAAGTTCTATAAATTGGGGCAGATTTCAGTGCACTATTTGTCATACGTGATTCGTCCTGGCATGAAGTAGCTGGACGTGGCTTGACTAATGCCAGTACCTATAATGTTACTGTAAGGAATTCAGCATGCAAATTATCTTCTGCAAGCTCAGGAGATTATCCCTAATACTTACTTCATGAATTCTCAGGCTGCTCTGCCCGACGTTCTCTCTGAAGTTTCAGGAACTTCTTACTGACATATAGGCAGACTGCAATTTTTGTAATAAGTCACTTTTGCGGGGAAAAAAATATCCATTTTCTTAACTGATATTTTCTTCTGTGGAATTCAACATTCAGATGAGTTGTATATGTAACATTTCTCCCGTTCTCACTGACAGGTACAAACTGTAATGTCATGTTCCTTCCAAACTACTATGCCTAGCAACTTAATGTTTCCTCTCCTTTCAGACAGAGAGATGTTGACATTGACAAGATATTCCAAGGAACACAAGATAGTGTGTTGTTCCAACAATATTCCTGCTTCAAATATTATGTTTAAACGAATGCTTAATTACTATCCATTCTCCATGCAAGCATCGACAGGCTTATCAGCGGTCACTTTTGCAATCAGCTGGCACCACCTACAAACTACTTAGCTAGGAGTTTGACGATGACTAGACATAACTGGCAGCGAACTGTCCTCGGAATCACTCTAGAGCAGGAAGTGAATTTCACAAGGTAAAAATCAAAGACTAACCACTTCTTTACCGATAAAATCTTTCATGCTTCTGTAACTCTGATAGCACCAGAGGTGCATGTGTCTGTCCACTTCCAGGCTCGTGGTTTTGTGTATCCTTTCTGCACCCCTATGCCTACATTTGTTTTTAGCATCTGCTTCCTCCTCTTTTCACAGGGTTCAAAGAGTGTGCTGGGGATTGGTTAGCTACATGTGAGTCATTGCAGCAGGTCAATTCATTTTCCTATGGCATATTTTGTTCCACCTCATGACTGTCATTTTTTCCATTTTGATTTTACCAGTATGACCTGCTTGGCACAGCAGTTTATCAGTGACTAATGAGGTACCAATTTTCAGGGATGAAGCAGCTAAAGAAATTTTTCTTTACTATGTAGATGATTCAGTATGACTTTTCATCCATCGTACCTAGTGTTTATAGCTAATTATTTAAATGTTCTGTTTTATTGGCCAGAAATGTATGCAGTGATTCAATGGTAACCATCTCCGTTTGTATAAACCTCGTCTAAAGTCTACATGCATGCACATCAAAATATGTGCCCCAAGAACAGCTCAGTGAGAGATGGGGAATTTTACTTGTGATGTATTATTTGTTAAGAGCAAAGATAAAAATTAAACATGAAAAGTTAAAGCTCACCAGAAATTTTTTTCAGAAATGCTATAGTTGCACCCAGTAATTTGTACTCTTGGGCTGTGACAGCATGCCGACGCCGTATTTCATCGCTGACAGAAGGTTTGCTCCAACTCATTTCCCCTCCTGTTTTCTCATATACTCACACAGAATAATAAACCATGTTTGAGAATGCCATATTAGCCAGGTTATATGCAGGGAAACAGAGGAATTAAGAAAGGTAACTTTTTAGGAAATGGGAAAGGGAATGCTGTAAAGAACAGAGGACTGTGGCCAAATATTGCACACTGAGGTGATGACTCAGAATATGTGTGAGAAAGCATCCAGCCCAGGGTGTCCTGATTCGGTGCAAAATTTTTAGGGCTTTTACATGTTTAATGAGTGACATAGGGAGTGTGGGTTTATTTGCTGTAATACCTAGTAAATAACTATAGGTGCATGCAAGGGTCTTTGTAAAGATTTAGGACCGCTTTGTAAATGTTAATTAAGTTAGACAATAGTTGAAGAAATTATATATTAATAGACCTATCTTAAATACACCAGAGAAGTTATTTGCCAGAAGAATGCTCATGCCAGGCCCAGGAGAAGAACCAGGGATTTCTGGTTTAGTAGAATTCATTAACATATTGTGGCCATTAGCTGTCCCTGTCTCTCCCCTTTTACTTCTCTTCACATTCCCAAGAACATCTGTGCCAGAAGAGGTCTTCCCAAAAAATGGAGAAATTACTAGCCTGGTAGTATTTGCTAAAGATCTTTCCGGGTGCGAGCCAGCCTGAAAGCAGGGGGAGGTGTGGCCAAGATGTTCTTCAGAACTTGTCATGCATAGTGCTGAAAAGTCCTATGGGAAACAGCAATTATGGGACAAGTTGGAGCAACTCACAGTGTAGCTGGAATTTTTCCAGGGACCAAACTAGCCTGTGGCAACTTCGTAATGGAGATAAATACATATTTCTTGCATTTGCTTCTGCTGTGTACTACACCTGAAAGGAACTAAGCTGTGTGACTTCCCTGGCACTGTCAATACTGTCATGCTGCAGAGGAAGAACAGAACTGCATTCATTACTGTACAAGCAAGTAAAAAATGCTGTCTGAAACAACACAGAATTGCAAAGAGCCTACAGATGAAGACAGATGGAAATGCACAAGGTTAGAGTGCAGAGGTTCCTGATGTAGCCCCACCAGAACTGGTTCTCAAAGCAGAAGCCTCCAGAAGCACTGCCCCAAGCCGATTAGCTCCGTATTCCGGTGCAGAGTTAGCCGTCGTGGCATACTGTACAACCCACAACACGGTGACTGTCAAGGAACAAACTGCACTTTTTCACCTCTGTCTTAAAAATTTGCTTATAGAAGGGAATGAAAATAACTTTTAAAACCACGTAAATCATGTTTCCACCCTCACAGTCAGCACTTACGGAATAAATAGGGGATACTGATAGTAATGATAGGGAGCTCATTTTTTCTAGGCACAGGATAAAGCTAAAAGTAGTAACATTCCTGTCATGCTTTTGACTTATTTCCTAAGAGGAGTAGTGCATCTCTTGAATCTACTACCAACTGCTATAGCGGACAAAATTCATCCCTCGGTGTCAAAAGATTACACTGTGCAAAGCAATCATGTATTAATTTAATATTGGGGTTTCTCCTTGTTGCAGGATCAGCACTCTACTTTATGATTACTGACACGTGAAATAAAACACAGTGACCAGAATGTTTGTGAAATTAGGTCAGATTCTATTGTATAATGAACTTTTATCAGAGTGGGAAAAAAACAGGGCTCATCAACTGCTAGTTAGTGGTTATGGGAAGAAAGTCAGTCCGCAATTAAACTATAATGGTGGTACATTAAATAGGAGTGAGTAATGGTAGCTAAACTTACTTAATTAAAGCTGGAAATATTTAAAATATCAGTTAACAGTTTTATACTGAAACCATGTGATGAGTTTTGGCTTGATTACTCTCAGAAGGCCTGCTGCTCTACAACCCTTCAGGCAAAACACCTGCTGAGACCTATATGCTTATAAGGAGAGATTACAGACACGTTTTAAAGCTGATCAAGACTGTCTGGGTTGAAGCAATGTTTACTTAGCCATTGCCCAGTTCTGTGAGATACAGTGTGCATCATCTTTTGATGGGGTGTGCCTCTGTGGAAAAATATTGTTTGGGCTAAATATTCGTTTACATGGACTACTGGACACAACGACAGCAAAGGAAAACTGTGCTGTGTTCTTGGATTGTCACATAATGATGGCATGGAAGGCACAGAGTATGCTTGTGTTTGTGGTACGGGTTTTGAGATCTCATCTGTATCTGCTTATTGGACTGTACGCTGCCTAAGGCCAGAAACCCTGACTGCCCGCTGTCAACTATTTATGCCCACTCCGAGGCACTCAGAGAGTAACCTAGTAAAGCTAGCAGAGGATCCTCCTCACGTGTCCACCAGCACGTGCACAGAAGAGGCCTGGGTTGATCTGCACTCAAGTGCTGCTGCTAGGACAACACACACCTGACAGGGCCACACCACGGCCTGCACCACCAGCATGTGCCTTTACCACCAGCGTGTGCCTTCACCTGTGACATGCTGCTTCAGGTACACCCCAGCACAGGCGGGATATTCAGCCGTCTATTTTGCTAGGCCGACTACTCCATGCTTTCAAAGCCAAAAGGTCTGATTTCTTTTTCTGACATAGCTGTAGTGTATCCCTATGTATGGACATCCCTGTAACTGTCTGGAAGTACCCTGCAGTCTGCAGCGTGAGTGTGGATAGAGTAACCTCAGACGCAACGTAGACATTGCCAGCGTACCTGCTTCGTTCTCTAGGCTCAAGTTAGCATTTCTTCAAGCAGCATCAAGATATCGATTACATTGCCTCAGAGAGGGAAAATGTTGCCGGTCCCATCTGTCCCAGTGAACCCCAGAGAGTACAGTCCTTGTGAAACTTCCAGGATGCCAGGGAAAAGAAAGTAGTGCTACAAACTGCCAGGAATGTTGCAGCTTCTCTTTAAGTCTTCTCAGCAAAATCTGATTGAGTGAAGTGTTTGCTTGAAGAAATAAAATGTATGATCGGGAAGCACTTTCATCATGCATACTTCAGGAAAATGAGATTGGGAGAATAATATATTCTTATCCTCTGTTGAGGTATGTCTCAATTTTTTTTTTTCCAGAAATACGTAGATCTGGATGCTAGTTTTGAAAATGTCATCATGCCACTGGATTGCTTTTATAAATATGAGGAATTGTAGCCGTTGCCAAGATGTGCTTCATTCCTATTTTTGGGCATACTTCGGAAGTTCGTACTTAAGCAACGCTCACTGCACTCAAGGGAAGTTGTGTTTAGGTAAGGACTGACACTAAGCCTCATCATAACAGGATTTTCTGGATTTCTAAATCTCAACCCAAGTCTACAGCTCAAGTTTTGAAACTAGTCCTTAGATTATAATGGTCCACAGCAAAACCACAGAGATGAATAAAAGTGAACTGTGGGTGGAAAATCAAACTCTATGTTGAAATTTTAGATGTTGTCATTCAGGTCCATCTCAAATTTAAATCTGTAGTTCAGATGGACTGGTTCTACTGCTCTTACTCCTCCTTTACCACATATCTTTGTAACAGAAGTGGGATACAAGTTCTCCTATGTTCAGTACCAGATGTTTAAAGCATTTAAGAAAAAGGACCGCTGCCATTCCCATACATATAAAGAAGCATGTATTTTTACACTTCAGAAAATGAAAGAGTATATGTGGAGGTGAGAAATTAGTTCATTTTAATTGCAACCAACAGAGTTCACAAATATACCATTAAATTCCCAGTATGAGGACCCTGGGTGCAGTCCCCCAGCACTGATGTGGTGTGGCTGTGTAACCTTGGATCAGATGGCTGTGAAAAGCTTGTGTGTGAGAAGGAGCTGTGGGAAGCCCCGCTGGAGGCCTCCCCCTTCGCTTGGGAGCTGCATTTAAGCTCCAGCTCTCACCCTGTGCCCCTGCCTGAGGTATGCTGTGGCGGTGCCTGAGCCCAGGTCATGTACCTCACTGAGTCAGACTCTTGGCTTGACCTGGGACCTGCCTTGGGACATGTCTGGCAGCCGCCAGGCTGCTGGCTGACCCTAGCTAGCCCTGCCAGGGCACCGCTCTGCTCGCCTTGCTCCAGCACCGGGCACAGCAAGGCCCCTGCCCCGGCTTACCTTGTTGTCACCCTTGGCCGGTGGCTTGCCTTCCCTTAAGAACAGCCTGCTCCGGCTGCGGTCCTCACTGCAGTGATCCCCACGCAGTTCACAGGATCCGATGTGAACCTAAGAACGTCCGCTTGATACCAGGTTCCTTGGACAAGAGTTACACTGCCAAAACCTAAGAATGAAGAACGCTGTTTTATTAAACAGAAGAAGCTGTTGGTCACTAGATCGGTATTGTTTTAGCTGAGGTTGTACAGTCTTTTCCTTCCCAAAGTATCGGGCTACAGATTGGCGTTTAAACTGGTTTAAAATCAGCCAACAAGTTTAACATAACATAAGCAGGTATCGAAACTGAACAAACTTAAACTCTGGTCACAGATGACGTTTGGCTAATCACTCTCACTTTTAAACATTCTCAATTTCCAATGAGTGTCTGTTGTGACATCTGTTAGAGTGGACACAGGGAAGGTCCAGACACCCACTGCGAAGATGGCCATGTACTGCGCTGGGGGCAGGGCTTCACATCTCTTGGGTCTTTGAGCACTCGTACACTTGCTCACTTACACACTGGACTGGAAAAATCCATAGCATGGGATCAATTTGTATGCAGAAATACTCCTATACAGAAACTTTTATTTCAATAGGAATTTACTTCTAAATAGGCCAATTATTGTCTTGAGATGCTGGCAATGAATGGAAGAATGTTTCTGCTATGAGTCATACAATATTTAAAAAAAGGGAATTCATAATTGAGGCATCACAGACACTAGGGTTACTCAGTTAAAAGCAGATTAAAAGGAGTCCCCTTCTGCTGCCACAAATTTGTGTGATATTACTTGGGATTTTATAGGGAAAAAAGCTTATACTGTTGCCTATAGTGTAACATACTTTTCTTGATTTGCCTATAGTGAAACAGTCCCCCAGACCTGCCGTGTGGGTGAGTTCTCTCAGTGCAAAGACAGAGGCTCCAACAAGGGGATCAAACCCCTGACTCATAATTTGACTCTAATTAACGTTGTCTGTTCCAAGGGCTTGTCCATCAAATCTGCACAGTCACTTCTCTAACCATTTCCATTCAGGAACATAGAAATGGTGAAGTACCTAACATTTTTATTAAAATACTGCTAAACTGGCACCTGAATGTTGTTTTATGGAAGTCCTAAGTGTAACTTTATGGATTGGGGTAAATGAGCACCAAAATGCCTATATACGTGTCAAAAGGCATCTGCAAACATCAAATAAATTAGTGGCTGTAGAATTTGTTGGGAAGTAAACTGGAGATGTACACGTGTTCAATAAAGACCAAAGACAAGTTAGTTGTTGTTCCAAATAATTCTTTGAAATGGTTTGGGGTTTTTAATTAAATTTGTGCACATTTGTATAACAATTTATCATTTCAGTTCTGACAATTATGTTACATTTTAATTATAAGAAACTTCATCTCCTGTTTATTACTTCAGTTAAACATTGTTTCTACACTGTCTTTGGGAGATGCCATCAGTACCTCACCCTCCTCCTGCAAACAAAAAAAATCAAAATAGCAAGCACAAGCCCTGATACTGGTCGGCACCACAGGATGTGAATCCAACCTCAGTTTTCAAAAATTGCCTGAATTTGAGTTGCTTGGATTCATGTGGGTTTGCTACTTGTTTCCTGGTTAGATGTATGTGGCTAAGTGCTTTATTTTCTTGATAGGGCGAGCTATCGATTGGCCATTAAAAAGCTCTGGATTCAACTACATGTAATTTAAACTGTCCACTTCAGAACCCCCATGGTTCACACACACAAACCCAACCTTACTGTCTTCCCCCTAATCTACCTGACTTTTCCCACTATTTTACTTGTTTTCGAGTGCTAGTATTTTCAAAGCAGTATTTATGGCTATTACTCATTTCAGTTTTCATTCTGTCGTGGCATAATTCACCCGTGCTCTGAAGATCTGGACAGACCATCACTTTAACCGGAGGAACCCAGGGAGAGTTGGTGCACTCTGCATTCTTAGAAGCACCCTTCACGCTCCCTCGTACTGGCTGGTGCAGGGGTACCAAAAAGCGTGACTCAGCCTCTCTCCTAGGAGACAGCGGCGATGACTCCACCTCATTGAGCGTGCGGTCTGCAGGATTTGTGTCTGCTGCTTTAGTTCCTGACGCCGCAGATCCACATCTTTTCCCAGGTCGAGACTTGGGGCAGGGGAAGAATGTCTGAACCTCTTTTTCCAAACCCTTGGTATTCCTCGGGAGGCAGTTCTGAACTGCAAAACAACTGAGTAAAAACACACCCTTGTACGGCATCGACCCGTAACAGCGAGGATTTGGTCAAAGCTGCTGGTGTCTGTACTAAGTACAGTCTGCTTTAAACTGCACATTCAGCAGCGCCAACCCAGATACAAGAGATTCTGAACTACGCTAGACAAGGACAGTAATTTACCCTTTTCAGGGTAAAAAATATAATCCTTCATGACTTGGGTTTGGGGGTTGCCCCCCCCCCAAGAACACAAATACTTAGATTTTTTCGGATGCATACTCTGTAACAGAAACTCCCGCCGCACACCCGTCAATACAAACCAGCAGGTTTCTGTGTGAGAAGGGTGGGCAGCCAAGCAAAAAGCATGGTCTGCAACAACTGCTGCTTGGCTTCCTGTCACTGCACAGCCTCATCAGTTAACAGGTAACCTTCCAACCGCATCCCTTTGGACGGGAACGCTTGCGAGGCGCTTCCAGGAAACGTTACCACGAGAGGGAGCTCTCAAGCAGCCAGACAAGTTGGGGTTTTGGGTGGGTTTTGTTTGTTTTTGGGGTTTTTTCCCAAACTACAGAGGAAAAGCGTGTCAAAAGTTGGCAACGGCCAAAAAATTCAGTCAGCTTAATCCCAAAATGTAAGTGTACACATTTCTTTACGAAAAAAGCATTTTAAACGATATGTCTTGAACTTTAGGTATGCATTAAACTATATGTATGTAAGAAAACTTACTTTCTTTCTGAGGAAGAACCCCGCAGCTTCTACTTACCTGAGAAAACCTGTTTTGATCGGTATTGGTAACGCAGGAATTACTTAAGTAACAAACGACTGCTGAATCAGGTCCTATTTACAGCAGGGTTTGCATTACAGAAAAAACAAAGTGAAGCCAAACCAGAGACCAACCAATCGGATCATACATGTTTTTCCCTTCCCCTTCAAATTCCCATGAAGCGAGAAGTGGGTTTGCCCCATGTAGATGTGGGCAGAGGCTGCCACTGCGCTGGGGTTACTAGGATGCACACTGCCTGGTTCGGAAAGCTGCTTCCCTGTAACGAGCAGGATCCCATTCTGCGTGGGTTTTCACATTCTACAGCGCATTTGCTGTCTTGCAACCTTCCTGTGGATAATAAAAATGCCATGGCTTGTTTTGCAAGAACAGAGATTTTGCCAGTCCAAGGCCAAAATATGCCCAGCTACACGTCCCTTGATACTGCTGTGCAGTACACGCCGTGCTCACTAGTTTTCACTTCTCAGGTCAAATGAATCGAGTATTTCGGATCCTTTTCTAGTTCATCTGTACTGCTCTTACAAACAGCAACGTGACAATGCAAAGGTAATTGCATCCATACTGAAAAAGTTCTTGTATTTTAACTAAAAGCTTAATCAATTTCTAAAGCTTAACAATTTAGAAGATTTTTGAATTTTGACTATTACGTTGAGCTACTGCATCACAATTTTTTTCCAGCATGACACAAAATTATTATGCACCAACACTATATAAAGGTATGGCACAGAACACAGGCATATCATATTCCATCACAGAAATGTAAAGATTAAAAGAAAAAAGCATAATTGACCAGGGTCTAGCAAACCAACCTGCTGCACAAAACAGATGCAGCCATTCTCCTGACAAACCCCAGCTAAATACTCCTACCCCTGGAGCCAAACGTTTCTGCCACTGTACAAAAACGACGTAAAAGACACTACGTGATGTAGCAGTGCTTTGATAATGATAGAATACCTGACAGAGTAACAACGTAAGAGAGAAGTGACCACGTACCTGTTAATTCTGACACAATTTTCTTCATCTTTTATTACTATTTTTCATTACCCACAGTTTTTCATTTGTTCTTCCTTCTCTGTATCACATGTATCAAGAAAATTAGCAAACGAATCATAAAAGATTTATCAGGATGAATTATATAATTGCAGTGTCTACATGTTAAAACATATTTGACAATAAGGAACAAATTACTGCCTCGGAGTAATCCAGTAATGAGGCATCAGTCTGACCCCCTTCACACCCCGTTCCTGCATTCAAACTTAATGACTTAGGATGTGCCAGAAAAATACCAGACTAGTAGTTTCAACTCCTGTTTTATAAACGAGCATGTGAAAGCAATCTATATTAAATATGTAATTTCAAGAACATCCGTGGCACAAGCCAAAAGGTAGCAGAGTTCACTGAGTACATTTTTAATAGTTACATCCAATTTCATCTTCAAGGCCTTGTGAGAAAAATGGGCAATACTTCGACTAGTTTGGTACATACCTTGCAACTTCATCAGAAGAACTTTGCTTCGTGAAGGAACTGATTTCTATTATGACATCGTTACTCTGCTATTATTGATCTCAGAGGGAGGAATTCAGGTGGTTCATAAAAGTTATCATCAGTGATAAATTCAGTTTGAAAAGACACGTCATCCTTTTACAATTAATGTAAGAAAAGATGTGAAATAAATACCAACGCAACATAGATAACCTCCTGACAGTATTAAGAAAAACCTCACTGTACTGATCTCCAACCTATAAATAAATAAAAGCATATGGCTATGCCAGAGCACATTAAAAGCAGGTGGTACGTGACTGAAGGACACCACATCCAAAATGCAATCTGAACATTTGCTTCAAGCCACCCAGAGTGGAACACGTCCAGGCTGAGGAATCTGACAGGAATGTAAGGACAACTTTCTCATAGATTTCTTCAGTGTCAGCTTAGGCTACATCAAGTGTAATTGACTGGAGTTTTCTGAGTGACTCATGTTTAAATTCACTCTATTTTTAATATTATGGTCTGTGCTTGCTATTTGTGATAAAGAAAGAGACCTTTTAATCAGAGGCTTTTTAAGGGAATTTTATGGTTCTTTCGGTGATGGGATTACATCTTCTGTAAAGGAAGGATTTTCCAGAAGGGAAATTCAATCTGTGGAAGTAACTTTTCTGCTGGAATGACTGCCAGGTCTGCTACAGAAGATCGATGATTGGGTTGCACGAGGTCTCAGCCTGTTAAAGCTGCTCCTAGGAAAGGAAAGGAAAGGAAAGGAAAGGAAAGGAAAGGAAAGGAAAGGAAAGGAAAGGGGGCTGAAACAGAGCCTGAAACACAGTAAGCACTTTCTTATCAGCCAAATGAATGAAGAACACAGCATTTTCCCTCCCCAGCCTGTTCCTCCGTGTGATTCCTGCCTTTTTCAGAACAGGATGTTACATGCAGTAATTGTGCAGCACACTTGTGCGGGATGGGGGCGTAGAAACAGGTTTGGTGTGCAATTCAGGCTGGAAACGCGCCTCACTGGATTAGTGCCGTTTACCTCAGGTCCTGCTGTAATTGCTCTGGTTGCTAGCAAGTCATAGGCAGAAGAGTGAAGGAAATTTTGATTCTGCATTCAATAACAGAGCTTAATTGCTCTACAAAATATTAGGCATTGTACAAATACACAAGAGTAGTGGATTTACGCTCACATGCCTGCGTATCAAAAAGAAGATTGCATTCCAAAGGAAGCAATCTCCTTAACTGAGAATAAGAGGCTTTAAAATATCTTCGGCTTGAATGAAAATGCCTTCTTTTTGGAGCCTAGCCCACATCACTAGGTGTAAAGTCCACTAGGCCTTTGTGAGAACATCTAACGACAAAACCGTGTCCTTAGTCCAAGCTGGAGGACTGCTCCAGGTTCAGCATTAGAGTGTTACTCGTGCCTTGGTAAAAAAAATATAAAATGAGTATCCAGAAGCTCTGTTTGTCAAATGAAAATGCTATTTGTTTGCAGAGCAAAAAACGAACCAACACGTATTGATCCCACAAGAAGGATAATTCTGTTCAGTGCTCGGACGTCAAAGGGAATTGCCTTGATCTTATCAGAACGCCTCGGTGATAAAAAGGCTGCACATTTTCTAATGTTTTATCAATGTCCGTACCGTACGAAGGCATTAGTGCTGGCAGGTAGTAACAGGATGACATATGGTAGCCTAATCCTCTGATTTTACAGTGAGGCAATTATTTTCTCCCATGTTTTTGAAGAAAACATTAATTACATGAAAAAGAAAAGAAAGAAAAGAAAGAAAAGAAAAAAGAAAAGAAAAGAAAAGGAAAGAAAAGGAAAGAAAAGGAAAGAAAAGAAAAGAAAAGAAAAGAAAAGAAAAGAAAAGAAAAGAAAAGAAAAGAAAAGAAAAGAAAAGAAAAGAAAAGAAAAGAAAAGAAAAGAAAAGAAAAGAAAAGAAAAGAAAAGAAAAGAAAAGAAAGAAAAGAAAAGAAAAGAAAAGAAAAGAAAAGAAAAGAAAAGAAAAGAAAAGAAAAGAAAAGAAAAGAAAAGAAAAGAAAAGAAAAGAAAAGAAAAGAAAAGAAAAGAAAAGGAGCCACATATTCCAGCATGGCTTTTTGCCCTTAGCATAGCTTTGTGCTGTCGTCTTTGGGTTGGCAAAATAGTTTCAAGTGTGTATCTTACTATACTTAACCCTCCTCCTCCTCAGCTTCAATGCCAGCCACAGAATTAGATTACCTAATCAGTGTATTTGTTTTGTGGACTGAAACTGCTTACAGTTCTTGACACGCCGAGTCCAGTATCATCTACTCAGTTCTCTCCTATTTAGCCAATCTTATTAGATCAAGTTACTTTTAAAGCTTTCACAGCAAGAAATCCGCTACTTAAACTCACAGCAGCAGTGAATCAGATTCTAGTGCACTGAAAAATCTAACAATGCGGTTTCTTAAGGCCCATTTTCAATAAAAGCAATTAGTAATTCCATCTTCATAATGACACATTAGTAATCTGTCTTCGTAAATGGCATTGCACACACAGGACAAGAACTGTTCAGCTCCATTCCAAATTACAGTTCTTTATAGGTGTACAGGGAAATCCATTGTGAAAACACAATGAGCAGTTCATAATCTTTTTGCAAAATTATAATGAGCTCAAAGTACAATACGGTCATTTCTGTTTTAAAGGCATCTATAACCTTTTTAATAATCTTCCTTACTGCAATGTCTAGGGACCGATCAAGCATGGCATCCCCAATTTGCAACATCACACCAAAATCAACAAAAGGCTGTTTGTGGTCTTGCCTTCTGCTATGCTTGTGGACACTGATCTCTCTTTTTGCCTGATCAATTCCCTGAACTAGATCCCTGCAAGGTCACCATGATGTCAGTGCACACTCGAGAAAGGAAGAGCAGAATTCCTGAAAACAAGATTTGTGAGCAGCAGGCAAGTGGGACCATTCTAGCAACACTTTAGTTTGGCTTCCGCTGCTGTGAAACTGCGATTTGCAGGCGTGGTTCCTCAGTCTACACCTGCCTAAATCCTGCAGCCAAATGAAGGGAGTACCTCACTTTCCTGCAGACTCATCCTTCCCCAGCATTAGGACTAATGAGGCAGGCGAGACAGACAGACTGTGCTGTCTTGAAACTGAGTTGAGCTTTCATGACACAACGGCTGTCATTGCAAGAGGTCCCAGCAGCCCTCGTCTGCCTCCATCTAGCTTCTGGCTGGCTGCTTCCACTTTCCCTTTGCCAATTCTGCCACTTGCTTAACCCGAATGAGGCCGTTTAGGAATCTGAATCAGCAAAAAGCTAATGCTGGGGAAAAAAAAAAGAGAGAAAAATAAGGAAAAATAATTATCCCCTTGAATTTTTTACAGGAAGTCAAATAAATGCCAGCTCTGGGGTAAGAAAGGGAAGGATTGTATGCATGACAGCAGGGGAAGAAAAGGACTGCCTGTATCGACAGCAGCTTGCAGTTTAGTGTAACATGAAACCTCCCAGTGTCAGAGGGACAGCAAGCTTACATCCCTGTCATTGCCATTGAAGGGGGATGTTATGCTTCCCATCTCCTGAGTCCCACGCTCTGTCCTTAGGGCAGTGACCCAGCTCAACTCACCAACTCCGACATTTAGCCTGTTAAATCAACCCAAATCGGTCAGTGGGCACAGGACCTGGCACAGGGCACAGGATCAGGCCCAAGCAGAGCAGATTTGGGTGTCAGGAAAGGGAAAGCGACCTCCTCTCCCTGCATGTGGAGACCACAGGGGTCCTTCCAGAGGCCCGAGAGGCCACCCGGAGGCACAGCTGGGGCAAGGTGGAGGGAGGCGGAAGGACAGGACCACCTTTCTAACAGCAAAGGGGTTTGCACCACTTCGAACTGACCCTGAAACAACACCCCACGTCACAGCCCCGGCACTAAAGGCGCTCTGTTTAAACAGTTCCCGGGGGTCTGCAGCGTGGGTTAGCTACTGTAGTGAGCCGCGCGCTGCCTATCGAGCCGGCCCCCCGGGGTCTGCACCTCGAACCAGGGCAGAGGGTCGGCCGGAAGAGGCTGCAGGGCACCGCTCCACACAGCCGGGACAGCCCTGGAAGGGCTGCAGCCTCATTCCCCCTGCGGCGGGGCCCTGCGTTCTACCGTCCCACAGCTCTGCCTCGGGCACCCCTCCGCAGCGGCTCCGTGCCCACCTCCCCGCAGCGCCGCCCCGAGCGCCCACGGCCGGGAGAACAGCCCAGCACCCCCCCTCACCACTTCCCTGTTTCCCAACACTTCCTCCTCCCCCTTGTCGCCGGCTGGCACGGCACGGCAGGGCAGGGCCGGGCCGGGCCCGCGTACCGCCCTCCCGACTGCGGGCAGCAGTGCGGAGCCGCGGCCCGCCCGCCCCGCGGGGCGGAGAGCGCATGCGCCTCCTGCCACAGGGCGCGACTCGCAGGGGCCCCCGCGCGCGCGCCGCCCGCTGCAGCGCGGGGTGGACCACGTGGGCGCGCGCTCGCCGCTGGTAGAGGCGGGAGGAGGGGGCGGGGCCGCGTCGCGCCCCGCCCCGCCCAGTGTAGCTGGCGCCGGTCCGGGCGGCGCGGCGCGGCGCAACTTCCACGGGACGGGGGCGGCGCCGCAGCAACCGGGCGGCGGGGCGGGGGCTTGTCCGACCCGGGCCGCGGTGGGGCCGAGCTGGAAGGGGAGCGGTAGCGAGCGGCGCTGAGACCCACCGAGGCGAAGTTTTGAAGCTGCCCCGCGGGCGAGCAGCGGGGACCGGAGGCCGCGGCGTCGGGAGCATGAGAGGTCCGCCCCGGTCTCGCCGTCGCCGCTGCGTCCGTGGAAGGACGGGCCGGTGCCCGCGGCGGTGAGCGGGCGGCCCGGGGATCGCTCCTCGGCGCCTGCGGTCCGGGGCCCTCCTGGGGTCCCCTAGGACGACGCCTGGAAACCCCCGAGCCCGAGGAGGCGGCTCCCGCCGGGCCGCCGCAGCGCCCAAGCCCTGCGTGCGCCCCCCCCCGCCCGGGGCTTCACCTCGCAGGCGGACCCGGGGGGCGGCCGAGCCGGGGCGGAGAGGGCGAGGCGGGGGCTCCATGAGCACCGCGGCCCTGCCGGGCATCGCCGCCTCGCCGGGCGTTTCCCCTGCCCTGCCCTGGCCGCGCTTCCGACCCTGACGGCGGCCGGCTCGTCTCCGAGAAAACTTTCCCGCAGCGGCCGAGGATGGAGCCCGCCGGTATGGATTATTTCTGCGACCAGGTGCAGCAGAAGGACGTGGGCCGCAGGATGCAGGTCGGCCAGGAGCTGCTGGAGTACCTGAGCGAGCCGGCGAGGTGCGCCGACCTGGAGCAGGACCAGCAGCGCCTTGACAAAGTGATCGACGAGTTGGCAGGATGGGTCAACTCCAGCAATTTCAAGGTAAGGCCGGTCGGCCAGGCTGGGTCCGGCCAGACACTGATTCATCATGGCAGGGAGGGCCGGGGGTCCGGGTTACTTTTTCATCAGGGACGGGCAGAATTAAAGCTACGCTCACATCGGGTTTGATGCTTCCTTCCACAAAGGGAAGTTCGGAAATTTTGGGTTGGTTAACGCTTTGTTTCCATTCCTCTGCCCTAACAGAAGCAGTCATGGGTGTTTTCGCTTTGCTCTTATGGTCGGCTAAACGTTTTTTTTTTGCACACATTAAACACCCGCCGCAACTATCGTACAGTCTCGGGTTGTGTTACTCCGAAACAAGATATGTGGGGATTTTTTGTTTCCTTTTTATTTCCTTTTTATTTTTCCCTTTCCACGGTCTCTGCACTTGGGTGTAACGTTTCACGGGAATGCCATGATTTTCTGCAGGCCGGAACGAGTGCCCTATCGCCGAGTTTGTGTGGGTTTTATACGATTTGATGAATAATTTGCTTCTTGCCGGTTCCCATTTGAAATTTGAAGTTGTTGAGATCGTCTTCAGGTGACTTTCCCGTACGTGGGAAGTTACAGAGTGTCTTCCTAGCAGCCCCATGATGACTCATGTTTCGCTTTTTTTTTTATTTCGGGTGCGTTTTAGGCTGAGCCACAGGAAAGCGCTGATGGCCCCTGCGCACCTCCGCTGTATACTCGTACGTTTTTCCGACGTTGGCCAGCCGATATCAGGATTGACAACGTAGTTTTACTACCCAAGGACTGCGGTACTCGCAGTCGGGAGTTGTGTGTGGGGTTTTTTTTTTTTTTTTTCTCGTTCCTTCGGTGCGTGCGGGGTGTAGCCGGGAGAGGGCTGCGCTCCCGTCGCCGGGTGGCGGTGCGGGCCCGCGGTGCCCAGCGCATCTGTCAGCCCCGCGAGGGCCGCCCTGCCCTTCTGCCCGTGCTGCCGGGCCCGTAGGAGCATTGATTTGCACTGTGGGCCTTTGAACTTGGTGTAGCGAGGTTACTGCAATGTCTTGGAGTTGCTTAGGCTCAGGAGGCGGGCGCAGGAGTAACTTCTGAGCGCATTGTTGTCGTGAAATGGGGATCTTTTTTTTTTTTCCTCTGTTGGCTGGGTACTTGCCGGTGTTTGAACACAGCACTTCTGAGTTTGAGGGCTGAAAATAATAAGACTGAACTCTACTGGTGTGTTACGGTGGTTTTCCTTTTTTTAAAAACATACTTGCCATTAAAGGTCAGGTTAGTTTGATGACATAACATATGTTGGACAAGTATATTTGCCCTTAAGTTCCTCACCTGAGGGTTGTTGTTGTTGGTAACTGATGACTCTGGAACCCAGAGAGGTCTTTAAAAACGTGCTTTTGCTTCAACAGGACAAGATACTTAAGTACCTCAACAGGCTAATGTGGAAGTTTCTTCCCGCACTTTTAAATTGGCAGAATCGGGCATTAATACTTGAAACCTGCTTTTCAAAATGTGTTTTTGATAATGTCGTAAGACATTCTTCTTGCTGTTGATGTAAGGTGACAGAACTCCTTGGCTCTTAGGACTGTAGGAGGAATGAGGAATGTGCAGTATTCCAGATCGCAAGCTTCAGTCATACAAGATGAGGCTGAGAGTTTTTCTCTCTCAACAGTTTAAAGAGTTTTAAACATAGCTTGCACCATAATTAAAAATCTTTTTGTTACCTCTTCATTATGTCCACTTACTGGTGGCTCTTTATACATACGACATTGTATTTCAAAGCATCAACAGCACAACATCTTGGATGATTTGCTCATGAGCAGTGTTCTGGCTGTGGTGGTGACTGCCAGCATCTGCTGCTTCAAAACGAAAATGAAAAAATATTCTGGAAAACTGCTGTTTGTATCTTGCATGTTATATCTGAGGCAAGCATAGGTGTTGAACATGTAAATGTTAGACCTCAGTTTGTTATTGAACTCAGTGTCTGAGCGATATGAAGTAATGCATACCGCAGGCATACCTGTATTTTCAAGAAAAATATTAATCTTTATTTTTGATTACTGTTTTTTTAATAATTTGTTGATTAAGCTTTGCTGGGGAATGGTTATGTTAGACAATTCTGCTTATCAACTCTTGCTTAAAGGTCTTGCAGGTCTTCAGAGTCTCAAAGTAATGCCTCCCTGTTGACATGGCTGTTTAATTGAGCTGTGATAATGGCCGGCGACTGGCTTATTTATCAGAACTGCTGAGCTGTATGAATTGGAGTGATAAGTAGGGAATACTGGAGGAAGTTTTGAAGGGTGAGCATGATTTCCACTGTAGGTGACCAGTATGGATAATGAGGGAATAACTAATGTAACTTGCCCTGGATGTGCCATGTGAAAAGTCGGTTCTTGCATGCAATGCACTCTGCTGACCATACTGAAAGAAAAGATGCGTGATCTGGGAGCTCTAGGCTCAGCTCTGCTGTGGCTGAGAGGAGAAAACTTTGTATGAAATGCCACCCTAGAAAGTTTCTACCTCATGTAACCAGAAGGGGAAGGATCTGGAGCGAATAGGAGGGTAGATTTGGCAGACTTGGTAACAAATGGGGGAAAAAGAGGCTAGGTGTTAAATAAGCAAGCATGGGCTTGTTATCAGCAAGGTTGAATTAACTTGTCTCAAAAATATTTTGTCCATCTAAATAGTGGTTTTGCTTTTCCAAAATTTGCAGCTTTGCAAAATTTTTGCAGCTTACTGGTTTAATAAACAATTTGGCAGTTTCAGACTAAGAAAACGGATACCAAAATATCTCAGTTCATCCAGCTCACTGAAGTGGAAAACACAATTACCAGTTTGAGTTACTGATAAATCAAAAAGGTGGGGTTAACAGTGTGTTGACACATCTGCAAATGGTACGGAGTCCTGAGGCTTTGAGCAACCTGGTCTAGTGGAGGGTGTCCCTGCCTCTGGCAGGGGGGTTGGAACTAGATGGCCTTTAAGGTTGCTCCAACCCAAACCATTCCGTGGTTCCAGTGGCAGTTGGTTGCAGAGCATGGGAAGTGACCTAAAGAGAGATGAGTTGTCTTTAAAAGCTGACCTTAATGGTCTGTTATGGGGACTTCAGTGACAGTGTCTGTGCAGGCAGTAATAAATTAGTTTCCAAAGACTGTTGAAAACTTTGCGGCACCAGGGAGTACCCACAAGATATGCATAACTTAAGCTTTTATTTTGGATCTCATCAGGATGAAAGAGTTGCTCGCTCAATGGAAAATTGTTTGCTTGGTGTCCTGGTACTGAAGTCTGGTTTATTTTGTATTGGTTGGGACTGACCTCTCACCTCTTAGTATACAGAGCTTTGGTGTTGTCGTACGGCCCCCCCCAGCAAATGATTGTTTTCCCAAGGCTGTAAGGAGTAGTGGAGAAAAAAATGAGGGCAGTGCATTCTGGAATCTTTAAGGATTTCAAGTAAGTTGGTTGCAAAGTATGAAGAGCTGGGTGATGGTATTATTTTGCTGGTAGTTGTCCTCAAACTTAGCAGTATCTGGCAATTTCGGGAAATTGGAGCAGTCCTAATGTTTGAGTTCAGAATCTTGGGTGAATTTCAAATAGTAAAGTAATTCCCCATTCTGAGGGTATCACTACTGATAGGCATTTGCTGGCTTTACTGGATGTTCATGATGAGTTTTAATTAATGTGTGTCTTATGTCTCACTTGTAATTATTTCAAGTGACTGCTGAGTACAAGATTATCTAACTTTGTACAATCTGGTGGCTCAAACTGTTCTGTGTCTGACTCAAGTAAGCTGGAAATCTGCTCTGAACTTTTGCTAAAGAGATGTAGGATGGAGAAATACTACTGTTGAGGGAGGCTTGTGAGTCTACTCTTGGCTGTTAGCGTGCTGTGGGTTTTTAAGCCCACCAAAATTCAATAGCTATCCTCCTAAAATTTAATTTTTGAGCAATAAAGCCACCTCTTGATTTTTTTAAAGCAAATCACACCTGATCAGAAGTAATAAAAGCCTATGACTAAAATTCTGGTAGTTACTCAAGGTAATTTTATGTGAGAAAAGTAATCAGTAACATTTGTGACTGTGGGTCATCTTTGAATTTCTTACGTTTGTAGTTGATATTTTAGCTTGTTTTATTCCTCAACTGCAGTAGGAAGATAATTAATAGTTACTGTTTTGGTCAGAGCAGCAGATTGCTTGCCATGCAAAGAAAAAATTGGATTTCACGCTTTCTCATATTGTGGATAATCTCTTTCTTTGAGGCAAATCCTTGGAGGTATCTTTTAATCTCTTCTTCCAGTAGAGTGAGATTTTTCTTGGCTTTGTTTCTCTCAACACCAAATACTGAAAAATACTAAAATACCAGTAATGTTATTACTGCATTTTTTTTATTTCCTTGGTCTGGCAAGTTTTTATTTTGGTTTGTCTTTAGTTCAACGAAAGGCCAGCAGGAGGAGCTTTCAGTTTCCAGAAAGGAAGGGAACATTTGAACTTTAATTTTGAAAGTAGTAAAGGCAAGTGGTTAGGAGGTTGGTCTGAAGTCATTGCCAAGAGATAACAGCAGTTGCGTCTCCATTAGCTGCACGTAAGTGTGTGAGGTGGAAGCTTGAGTTGAAAATTTTTTGAACAAAATGGAGATGAGATCTGAAGATAAAAGGAAAGTTCAGAAATAAAAAAATGTGAAGTCATTTCAGTACCAATAATAGAACGCACAAATGCAGGATGTGGGGCACATGATTGAGTAGCAGACCTTAGGAAGAAAATGTGGGGGTTATTTTGGATCTGAAGTTGAACAAAAGCCAACGTACGCTACACAAGGGGTAAATGCCGTAGTGGGTTGTAGGATTGTAACTTGCAGGACAGGAAGATGGAATAAAAAAGGACCCACCTCAAACTTTATTTTTCAGTTAGATACTGGTATTTCCTTAGTCTGTGTTAGCAAATAGTGGTAATTTAAATGTCGTTGTTGGAGGAGAAATGCCTGACTTTGAGCTCTTTGCTGAATCTCATTACTCCTTTCTTCAAGTTGTCTGTTTCATCCTGGCTATGTGGGAGGCACTTCCCTTATTTCTATGTAATGAGAATGTGGTTTGACCTGTCCACGTATGAATGCAGTTTTAATTTTCAAGCTCAGTGATTTGATTCTTTCTTGAGTAATAATTACTCTTTTTTCCAGGTATTATTTGTCTTCTGTTCCATAGAATGTTAAATAAACTATTGAATGTTAGCCAAATAATCAAGCGGATCAGCAGAAGGCAAGGGAAACTTGCGAGAAGTTTTAATTATTTCACGTTTAATGAAAACTAATTTTGGCCAGCCTTTAATTAGGCATGTGGAATGTATAGTCTCAAGCTGTCAGGTATCTCCTCCAGAGGTGGAATCGACAGTTCTCAATTGCTTTGCAGCTTCGGTTTGTGTAATCCAGTCTAACTGCAGTCCCTGTTGAAACAGCAGCTCTGCTTCTCCTGTGGCCAGGCATTCTCATTGCCGTTCTTGAGGCGGTTCACTTTTTGTTGGTGGTGGATTCATTCTCCCCGTGTTTCAAACAAGCTCATTTTCTCGATGCTACAGGAGATCTAAGTGCATCCGATGAAATGTGCCTGCAGGTCTAGAGGGAGAACAGGGCTCTCCCTTTTAGCCTGTGGTTTGGTTGATCAGGGTGTGAACAGAGACCCTTTCCAAGCTCTGTGCAGCGTGTGAGAGGAGAGGTGCGTCCTTCAGAACAGAGTTCGCAGCGGTCAACGTAGTTCAACACGCGTTTTTAGCGGCATTGCCGGTTGCAGCAGCTGCGTTCCCCAGCTGCTGAATCGTGATGGTGCATCGTGCCTTTGCTGCTGCGATGCAAGTGCTTGGGAGGCTGCACGGCAAACAGGCTCAGGGAGGAGATCTGGCTGGGAAGCTGCTTTCTCTTGTTCATTTGTTGGACTGGTTTCCTAAAGTGGGTTACTGCTCGGCTGCATGGATACTTGTCTCCTCAGTAGAGGAGCTGGTGCAGGGATAGGAGTAAGTAATAGAGAATGGGAATCACTGTATGTTTAATACAATTTAAATAAGAGGAAATGGGAGAGAAAATAAGAGACCTTGGGCACGAAAAGAATGCTGTTCTTTTGGAAGTACTGAGTTCTAAAAGAAAGGGTTTCTTTGATTTGCTCCATCAGCATGCTTCGAAAGGCTTTCAAGGACAATTTTCTCAGGGGAGGAGAGGCTTTTTTTTCCTAATTATATATTCTAAAGAGAAATACCATACAACTAATTGTCTTTCCACCAAGCCCTGTTTTTAAAGAAGCTCTGTCTGTAAGCTTTTCCCACTGCAGCACATAAAGTTTAAGCCAGACAATCTCAAAATAAAATGGCTTACAATGCCAGGTGTTGCTGCATCATATACTTTTATTTTATGCTCGCTGTCCCTGGACCACGTCTATGAAAATTTTATGGCGGTGGTCAAGGGAGGAACATTCAATGTACGTATGAAGAAAAATGTAGGTATTCCTGTAATGGGGCAAGCTGGAGGCAGTATAGGACACTTTTTAGAGTACAGATCACAAAATACAGGGCAGTTTGGATATCACAGTTTCAGCTTGAACTCAAATTTGAAGATTGTGAGGGATTTTGAAATAATACAAGGTTGTAAACACTTTTCCAGTAACTGTTTTGAGTGTTACACCAATGTGTTCTTCAAAATTGGATAAATGTTTCATAATTATTGCGGGATGGAGGAATGTTACAGCTCCTGTCATGGGGAAAGGGCAGTAAAACTTTTTTTTTAATAAGCTTTAACATTTTTATGGTGGCATGCTTGCTTGTTTTGGCTGCTATACAGGAGAGGTCAAAATAACAAGGACCTCCCAGATCTATTCCTGTTGAGAAGGACCTCTGGAGAAACTGAGCTTTTTCAGTGCAGAACTACGCTCATCAGTCTCTGGGTGACTGATTTAGTAATCCTCTGGTAGTGTGGTTACTTGTGCTGTGATGCTGAAAAGACTTGTGGTTGGCCGTCGCAGAAGGATTATGAAAGGAAGATTATCATAAGAAGTTTGGTAGTCAATACCCCTTTTGAGACAGTGAGGGTTGTAGCTGATGTATGGTTTTAACAGTAGCAAAAATCTGATACTCTCAGGAGAATCTCGGACTGTAGTCCAAATTATAGTTGCAAAACATTGCTTTGAAGTAAGAAAACTTGCATTTTTAGTTAGAGGAGGCTCTGCATTTGCTAAAGAATTTGTGACTCAAATTGTTGCGCTTGAAGACTTTGTTAGATTACCGGCAACTTCTCCCTCACCTTAAAATGTGATGTCATATACGTTTAAAAGAAAAAAAAGAATTAGACACATGTTTGGAAGTGTAATTTGTAGAGAAAGAAGGAAGAGAATGGACATAATGCCTTGTCAGCTAAAACATTCAAAGCACAGATGATGTGTGTGGTAGGTTCAGCAGCCGGGACTGCAGTTTTGGCTGCTGTCAGCAGAGGCAGCTGCCCAACTGATGCTGAGTGGGAGGATTGCAGCAGTTCGTTTTAGAATCGTAGAATCATAGAATGGTTTGGGTTGGAAGGGATCTTAAAGACCACCCAGTTCCAACCCCCTGCCATGGGCAGGGACACCCTCCACTAGACCAGGTTTCTCCAAGCCTCATCCAGCCTGGCCTTGGACACTTCCAGGGATGGGACATCCACAGCTTCCCTGGGCAACCTGTGCCACTGCTTCATCACCCTCTGTGTGAAGAACTTCTTCCTGATATCTAAATCTCCCCCCTTTCTTGTACAAGGATGAACAGAGTCTGAAGATGACCTGGCTGGGACTGAAGAACTACCTGGGTTGAAGAAACGACCCAGGGAAGTGGAAGCTTCCGTCTGCCCCTGGAGCCAGGGCAGTTTTTGACATCTGCGCAAGCTTCTGGGTTAAGGAAGCGGGTGGAATATGGGTAGATCTCAGCAGAGTGGGTGATGTTGAGAGAATTGGAGTGGGAAACAGTAACAGGAGCAACAAGTGATTGAGTGTCCTGTGAAACAAGTTTATTCAGGGAGCTGATTAAAGAGAACCAGAAATAAGAAACTGCAAGAAGTAAAGCAGAAGAGAGTTGCACATACACAGATATTTTTGTTTCATGTTTAATTATTTGTAAGGTGCTTGAGATTGAGAAAGTACACCTTTTGGCTTGGCTGACAGTATTAAAAAAAAAAAAAAAGAAAAAAAATCCCATGATGGTCTTACATGTCTTGCTCCAGCACAGCAGTGCTAGAGTGATGCTTGTTCTTGCAGGGCGTAGTTGTTTGGCATGCTGTTTTGTGTTTGTCAGTTGATTGTTAGTGATACCACAGCTGTCTCCATGGTGACAGGAAGTCCAGTGCCTTAACTTCATTCTTTTGGAGTTCCAGATAGTGACCTCCATAATTTTCCTGTTACATTCTCATGACTAGTTTGCAGATTGTGGTCTGCAGAATCTGTACTTCCATATACAGTTCAGAGATCCTATGACAAGGGTCTCAAGGACGTTTGTATTATGGTAATTTGGCAATTTACGTAGTTAGAGATGGCTTCCTGGCAGTGTCCTGCCCCCAGATGTCCCCCACAGGGATGGGAAGTTACAGAAACATGGTGAGAATAGTAGTAAGCATGCATGGTTAACCAGGTGTGGTTTCAAGAACAGTATTTTTTTTCCTGACCGAGGTTTACATGCCTGGAAGTTGCCCACAGAAGAGCAGTGGTGGTGCTGGAAAGAGTGTGTAGAAGAAGAGCTGCCAAAGCAGCAAGCTGCAGAGCAAGAAATAGGCTCAATTCTTAATCACTGGCTTGATTAATAATCACATTTTGGTTAGAATATATTGATTTCACTGAAGAGTCTGGTCCCTTCCAGAACAGATAAAATATTTCTCAGTTGAGATGGCAATTTTGTTGTGATCTAAGAAGTCAAGGACAGTCCTGAACACTGGCTTGTTAAAGGGTAGCTTAACAGCTAACCACCTCCCATTCAAATAAGCCTAAATTATTTTCTACTGTGAACCTCAAAAGCAGTGTTTAAATGCATCAAACAATAGTGAGTTGATGAATCAGTCTCAGCGTACAAAGGCTCTTTCTAGGCTGCTGGCAAAAGGCTTAATGAATGCAGAGTAAGAAACAGATCGGATGATTTTAATCCCAGCAGAAATACATCCCTCATTGAAGCTGGTGGGAAAAGAGCCATGATGCTGGTGAGAGTTTTTTCTGTTGGTAGTGTGGTCCCGCATAGTGTCTGAGAGCTTGCAACCTTTTTCTTGCAGACTGCTTCTGCCTCAAGTTGTGATGGGTTTGGGTTGTTTGTTTTTATTTTTTTTGACTGCCGCTCATGTGACTCCATATCAGTGGTTAAGGACTCCTTCCAAAGAGCTGCGTACATGCTGCACCCCTGATACCTGCTAGGAGATGCTGAAACTCAGAACATTGTGTATCAAAGCAAAGAAACATTAAGACCAATTTAAAAAACCAGTAAGAGGTAGATTATTTGGTATACTCTAGTGGCATGCATCAGCTGACTTGTTTTGAAATGTGGAATGAGAGCCAGTTTTGTAGCTAGAGCAGTTTCCCATTACTTCTAGCCCGAGGCAAAAAAAATCCCTCAAAAAAACTCTCCAGACCTTAGAGCCTAAGCACGGGAGGAATTAATCAAGAAATACTCTCCGTCTTACTCAGAACTCTTCTTTGGGATTAGTAAAGGGTAGATCTGTAGTAAAAAACACCCCAGCCATGTGCTTTACTTGTTTAAATCTCTGAGCTGCTGCTGTTCAGGACAGTGGAAGCCTTTGAGAGAGATTTTAGGAAGATAATTGAGTGTGTGGAAAAGAGTTCCTTTCCGTACCATTGTAAAGGCTGTGGTTTGTGTGTTAGTAGACTCCAAAGTACTTGCATGGGAAGGGTATCTTAAAAGTTGTCATGGGAAGGTAAGTCGAAGGTGGGACTGATAGGAAATGGAAGCAAAGGAGAGCAACGTATATCCAGAATGAATTGCTTATTTCTTTCAGGCATCGCTTCTTAGATTGAGTTGTTTTTTCTCAGGTCTCACAGAGTTTGACAATCTGGAGAAGAATATTAAAGGAAAGAGCTTTTGACATTACCATGAAAGCTGACTTATATTTTTTGTCTAAGTTATCAATTAGTGTTTTGTTTTCTCATCCTGAGCCGTAGATGAAGTCGCTTGTTGGCAATACATTAATTTAAGGCAGCGATGCCATCCACTTTTATTTGCTGTTCTCTGTTTTAGTAGGTAATAAAATTGTGTAAATTTCCTATTAAGTCAGACTAACTTGGAACTAAATTTTGTATCTCTTGTTTAAAAGGAGATCTAGTGTACCAATACTGAATTTATTAAAATCCGCTTAATTACGTGGTTGCTTCAGATCCCAGATTTGATGGGCACTTTATTTGTCTGGTTTCCTGTGCAAACAAGGCTCACGTGATCCTGGGTGTGTGGGCCGTGCGTATTCGCGTTCATCTCGTGTTCATTTTTTGGCGTGTGGACAATTTTGACAGATAAGGATCTTAAACAACGTTTCCTTGGACAACGCTGTCTTCAAGTTTTCCGAAAATAACTGTCTAATAGAGGGGAATAATTCTGCGTATATCTTTGTGGGGGAAAGTTTGCAGTGCGTGTCTTACTAGAAAATAAAGAGGAGGAGGAAAAACTGGTACCAACCCCAAGGTCGGTCCTTCGGCATTTGCACCTTCCTGGGCAGCAAACTGAGTTAATTATAGGATGTGAAAATGCATGTTGTGGTGTTCATAATGAACTACTATAGGAAACAAAGAGTGAGGTCTTGGAACAGTATGCAGGATAGTTAAGGGCAAAAAATAGCGTCCTGAGTTGCTAAAGTGGTTTAGTTCAACTGATCATTTTGGGTCATGTTTTCGTTGCTGTTAGCACATGTTGTCCTCTCATCTGGTTTCTGTTCACAGATGGGAACTTCCTCACAATCGCAGTGAACCTCCTTTTGTTCTGGTGGTTTAGTTTTTTTTAACAAGAGCAAATGAAGAGAAAAAAAGTTCATAGCTGAAAAAGCAGGTGGACAAATGGTGTGGTCTGAACTGCTAGGGAAAACACTATTAGCTCATCAGTTTTTTTCAGATGGGAGTTTGGAAAACGATGTAAGGGCCTTAGTGGCTGAGCTAAGTAGCCTGATTGAAGTAAGCTCTTAGCATCTGGGAAACGGGTTAAACCATGTTTATTTTTCCAGTCTGTATTAGTACTTATGTTTGGGGGCTTAGTTTTGTGTTTTGTTTGCTTTCTCTGAGTTTGATAACTGCAAGCCTTATTGGTACCTGTTTCAAAGGAATTTAGATTTTCAGTTAATGCTGTGTTAGACCTCCAGAGTCATCTTTTAAAGAAAATGAGGGACAGAAATGCAGTCCTAATATAGGCTCCAGAGAGGGGGAGGGGGGAAGAGCTTCTTACAACTCCTTACTCCTCATAATTATTAATCTGAATTTTAGTAATTTGTGGTTGAAAATACTAAACCATCAGATTATTAATGTTTATTTTTCTTCTAAGACAAGTACTGAAAAATCTGAACTGCCCTGGTATATGTAAATATACCTGATCCACTCCAAACATATTCTGATGTCCTTGTATTAAGTTTTCAAGGAATTATCAACTCTTTAATTGGAACTTTAATTTATCTTTAGATTAAGATACAGTCTTTCAGCGTGCTTGTGTGTATATGTCTAATTTCTTTAAAATATATCCTAAAGAACTCTTTATTGATCTGTTTTGTATATCTAATGCTTTTGTTTCAACAGGTAGCATTACTGGGATTAGATGTTTTAGGTGCCTTTGTCGACAGACTATCTGGACGCTTTAAATCCTACATAGGAACTGGTAAGTGAAATGTAACTTTACCTTCGTTTAAGACCAAAAAGTAAATGACACTTATTTTTTCCACTCTCCTTCCATAACAGTTGAAGCAGAATGTGGTGAAAGCTTTCTGAGCTAATTATAATATATTGGTATGCATCTTATTGCTGTTGTTGGAATTTATATAATTTAATATTAACTTGTAAATATTCCTTGATCCATGGAATCACTGTTTTTTAGGTGGTAGTTGGGATTTTTTTAAATACTCCAGGAATATCTTTTCAGTAATTACCTTCATGCTATGTAGTTGCTTACCACTCCCATGCTGTGTACTTGCTTACCACTCCCCAAGACGGTCATCTAAATTTACATTGAAACATAAGTGTTACCTTTAACATGTGTTAAAGATAGAAGGTTTTATTTGCAGATCACTTTAATTAGAGCCTTATATCTGCTGAAGTCTGTGGTCTCAGAGGGCTAAACGGTCTACCTCCTGTCAGATAACTGCACTGTAGCTGTTAGTAGTCCGAACTTTTTATGGGATGAAGAAAAGTACTGTTATTCTTGTGAGAAATGTTTACTCAAATGAATTTCAAATTAATGGATCTACATGTGCCTGAGTATGAAACAGTTGTTCTGGGAAGTACGAGCAAACTACACCACTCAACTCCTTTTACTGCTGTCCTTGAAAATGGATAGTGATAGTAGGGCATTATATCACTGGCTATTTTTAACAGAAGTTTCTAGCTTAATGTACCTTTCCAAAATCTGTGTGAATTTTGCGATTTCAAATTGTCTGTCAAAATGTTAAGCTGGTTCTTCTTTATGTGTCTACTTTTGTACTTAAGAGTTAAGAAATCAGCAAAATTTGAAAGTTTAGGAATACGGAGCATAGTTTATGACAAGTTACTAACTAACTGAAAGCATATTTCAGGATGCTGTAGAACTACTGCAGTAGTGCGCTACATAAATCTATTTTGTTGCTAAGGTTTTTCTGTGGCTGGTTAGTTTTGTATTGGAGCAGTGTAAGGGAACTGGAGGTGTATTGTGCTATGCAGAATATTGATTTCTGAATAGTCTCCATTTGTAGCTACAAACAGTGCTAGGCTTCAGAGTGTTACTCTGCATTTCTGTTTTAGTGGTGTGTAGAACTAAAAATTCCTTCAACTTCAGTAAAGGTTGGAAAGCTTTTCTCATTTCTTCTCTTTTTGTTTCTTTAACCGTCAACTATTTGAGAATATTTTGAAAACACTTTTTTTGTCCCAGTATTTGAGTAGTTTGAGATTGTGAAATAATTAAATGTTTGAATTTCAGTTTTCGGTAGCACAGATCTTAAAAAAAGAGGGTACTGGCATTGGGTGACCATCAAACGTGTAACATCAATAGACATTTGAACCTGTGTATTCCAAAATACTTTTTGGAAAAGATGAGTACTAGTGCCTTCAACTGAATTTGGCTGTGTGTCTCTAGAATCAAGACCTGTAGAGTGTATTATAAATACGCAGGTCACTGTTGGGCAGGATAGGCTTTTATTTAAGCTTAACAGACAGTGGAGTGTTAGCCTCAGTAAAGGCAGGAATAGTCTCTATTTCAAATGACTTATTTAAAGAGTGATTTATAGTATGCATTCTCTTCAGTTGGTAGCTGTCTCTTCAAGTCTTACTACAAGATTTGGGCCACTTTCAGGTTTTGTCAGTGAAGCAGTACTACAGAAACTTTATATGTCTGGGAGTGTGGATAGGCTGGGGTTTCAGGGGTAATTACAAACACACTGGTGAGCAAGAAAAGTGCTTCCTTCAAGAACCAGCAGTGTCCCAAATCATGTTCTGTCGACTCTGCAGGTTTGGCTTCTAACATAACCTGAGAGTGACTCCTGTAAGTCAGACCAAAGGCTCGGGTCTGACAGGGATCCGTTTGTGGATGCCTGAGCAGAAAGCAAGGACAGCACAAGCATGCAGTGGTAACCCCTTCAGTATGACCTGCCCCCAGCTATCAGCAGTCTTGCAGTTTAGGTCCAGCTGAGGCAGATGGCCTATTCAGTGTATCCCCTGTCACTCCATTTTCCTACAGCTTTATGTGATTGTTTTTTGAACCCACATAGATCTTTGGCTTCTCTAGTGTTCTGTAGTAATGCTTAATTATGTAAAACTCTTGTTTTGGACTGGTTGCCTGCTAACTTGAATGTTAGCTAGACCTTGTGTTAGAGGTGAGCCATCATTTCTTGACTGCCAGTCTTCATTTTATCAATCTTTTCTCTGCCTGTCTTCTGCTATCTTAATATATTAATGAGACTGTCTACGGTAACAACCTGTTTCCTCTGCAGTGATGGTGGATTTGGGGTCCACTGTCCGGGGTTGTCTCTTTCTCTATGCCTTTATCATTATGGTACTTTCCTTCCCGTAAGACTCCTTCTTGAGAACTCTATGAAAATCCAGCTGTTAGCTGCGTTACCTTCTGCATAGCTGTCTTACGAGTTTGCGACGTTTTTAGAAAAGCTGTACTGTCTCGTCTGTGCCATAGCTGGCTCTGGGTGTACTGATTCTACCTATAGTGAGTTCTTTACAGGGGCCAGAAGAAAGAATCATAGAATCATTTAGGTTGGAAAAGACCTTTAACATCATCGAGTCCAACTGTAAACCAAGTACTGCCAAGTCCATCGCTAAACCACGTCCCAGAGCACCTTGTCATTTAAATACCTCCTGGGATGGTGACGTTACCACTTCTGTGGGCAGCCTGTGGGGAGGAGCTGAGGGAACTTGGGTTGTTCAGCCTGGAGAAAGGGCGGCTCTGGGGAGACCTTATCGTGCTCTACAACCACTTGAAAGGAGGTTGTAGTGAGGTGGGGGTTGGTCTCGTCTCCCAAGTGACAAGCAATTGGACAAAAAGAAATGGCCTCAAGTTGTGCCAGGGGAGGTTTAGATTGGATATGAGGAAAAACTTCTTCACCGAAGGGGTTGTCAGGCATTGGAATGGGCTTCCCAGGGAAGTGGTGGAGTCACCATTCCTGCAGGTATTTAAGAGATGTTTGGACAAGAACATGGCTCAGTGGTGGACTTGGCAGGGTTAGGGTTAACAGTTGGACTTGATGATCTTAAAGGTGTTTTCCAGCCTAAAGGATTCTGTGATTCTAATGCTCCCACCCATCTTGGTGTCATCTGCAATATTAACTGAGGGTGCACTCAATCCCCTCATC
The DNA here is from genome assembly GCA_027574665.1 of Rhynochetos jubatus. Taxonomy (NCBI): domain Eukaryota; kingdom Metazoa; phylum Chordata; class Aves; order Eurypygiformes; family Rhynochetidae; genus Rhynochetos; species Rhynochetos jubatus. The sequence continues at coordinate 35,701,582 of CM050653.1, forward strand.
CAGGTCATTGATGAAGGTATTGAACAGAACTGGCCCCAGTACTGAGTCCTGGGGAACACCACTTGTGACCAGCCACCAACTGGATTTAACTCCATTCAGCACAGCTCTTTGGGCCCAACCATCCAGCCAGTTTTATACCCAGCAAAACGTTGAGCCATCCAATGTGAGGAGAAAATAAAGATCATGGTATCAAGCCTGGCAATGTTGGGAAATTTGGAAGCATAATGAATCAACTAAGTAATGAGGTGCTTAAAGCTCCGCAGGAAGTCTTAGTAGTATTTGATATGGTAGACATTTACTTTCTTCTGTTTTGGTCAAATAACTGTGAGTATAGCCTTTTTCAAAGACAAGCATAATAGAACTTTTCCAGGCAATTTAATTATGACTTTGAAATATTGAAAATACAGTTAACTTAATTTTTTATTGCAGTAAGTTATTGTAGGTACTTGCATTCTCACTGAAGATCAGAATTGCACCATGAATGAATAAATGTATGTGGAAAATACCTATCTACTGTCTTCTGTCTTTTTAAAAACGCAACGAATCCTATTTTCTAGGTGAACTTTCACTTCTATAGCCGTATTTTGACATAAAATACCTGGAACCTTAAATATATTTTTGTCTTAATACAGAGTGCGATGTCTTGGTGACCCTGAGATGTTTTTATTCATGATTCAAAACTCAGTAAACGATGGAAGTATAATAGCATGTTACCCAACTATAACAAGGCAAAACATATTCCCCCCACCCCCCCATTTAATATCCTGTTCAGTTGTGATGGGAATGGACTTCTTTAAGTATAGATAAAAAAAACCTGATATGACTGAATATTCACCACCATAAGCATTACAGGCTTTTTTCTAAGAAGTAAAAAACCTGAATGCTTTATTATTATTTCCATCTTTACAGCCTACACCTGCCATAAATTAGATTTGGGCAAAATCAATACAATAGTTGTAGGACAGATGCTTTCCAATATTCTGGAAAGCGTGTTAGTGATCTCTGTATTGAAGTATAATGCCTGACAAGAGACTTAATTCAGTTTCCTAGGCAACAATCTAATGTTGCAGTAACTTTCTTCCAAGGTGTTATCCTTTTGTGATTAACCATATTGCACGCTGTCTGCAGCTGGCATCAGTGTTCTGGGAACTCACACACAAATTTGGAATCTCTTTTTTTAGTACTTCCAGTGAAGATGCTTGAAAACACTTTGCAAGCAATATATATCAGGGTATGTGTTAGCTCATTAGACTATGTGGCTATATTCTGGAAAAAATAAAGCAGATTAAGGAGTGTTTGAGTGTTACATCTTCAGTATTTAAAACTACTGCTTGTACTGTGATTAAAAGAGGTTATATAAGAGCACATAATTACCCTGTCACATTCTCTTTTCCCAGGTGATGGCATTAGTTATTAAGATATTATAAAGAGGGTATTAGAATTATGGGCAAATGTGACTGGATGATAGACTTTCTGGGAAAAGTCTCTACTTACATTTGCAGTTTGTTTTCAAAAAGGTGTGAATGTTGTTTTGCCGTCTTGTTATTGTGAAAGGAATGGGAAAGAAAAAGTATAACAAAGGTATATGGAATTTCAATTTTAAAGTGGTTTAATATCATGACATTGCTTTACATATATTGAACGGTCCGTTAGTCTGTGCTATAATTATATTGTCATTTACTTACGTGTGCAACCTTACAATGTGTTGCAAAATGTTATCTGCAGATTGAAGATACTTGATACTTAAAGATGACCAAACACAGATACTTATTTATGTAAGTCTGAATATAGATACACATTTTACACACAAAATCCCCTATGTGTAATAGCAGTTTCACATTCTTCATGCTGTAAAATGAAACCAGTGGGCAAAAATAATTTTGGAACGGTTGTAGTGCTGTATACTAAGATGTGAAACCAATTTGAAGTGTTTAAATTCTTTCCCAGGTGGCTTCTAGAAGTGATGGAAGAACCTTTAAATTAAGCTCTTCAGAATAATTTAAATGCTCTTTCAGATTTATTGTCATAATTAACCATGCAAGTATTTTGCCTGATGTATTTTGAAGCTATTGATTTTTTTCTTTTTGAGTGAATTTGGATTAAAAGCATTTGGTACTAGAATTTGGAAATACTTGTTTGAAGAAGACTGCATTTAGATAAGTGACACCCAAGTTCTTAATTTTTGCTTTTTCTCCTGCTTAATGATAGAAATTTTTGGATGGAAAAGACTTACATGTGCAGTTTAATCAGGATGTGATTTTTCAATACGTGGTTTTAATGGTGTATGGAGAATTGCTTTCCTCAACACCATGAAAACCAACAACTGTTTTAGCATGAGCTACTATGGACATGGAAAAATATTGGATCTTCAGGTTTAGGGACTGGCTAATTTTTATTGTTATTTTTCATTTTTATTACTTTCATTTAAATGTTGAGACTAATCTCATGATCTGTTGTAGGCTTCATGATTACAAATCCTTGCAGAATACCTAGACATAAAACCTGGAATAATTTAGGTTGGAAGGGATCTTCAAGATCGTCTGGCCCATGTCTTTGCTCGAAGTATGACCAACCTCAGATGTTAGAGAGAACTTTGAAATTAAATCAAATAATTCAAGAAATTTAATTGCTCAGTGTAAAGCAAGCTTTTCTATTTATGTGAGAGGCATTTGGTCTCAGAGATACCTTGTTGCATCTGGATGCAAGTCAGGTGTTTTGTCTGACATTGCCTTTTCATTCTACTGCATATTCACCTCTGGGAAAAGCTGTGTTGGATATGTTGTAGGATTTTCTTAAACCATAAAATGCTGATTATTTCAGACTTTTTTTTAGAAAAGGCTTTAAAGGAGATTAAATTCTTGTATTTTTTCTCAAGAATAATGTTTTGAATTGCTTCTACATTTTCAAATTTAAGAAAGAGATGAACTTCCTGCAATATCTCAAAAAAATCTTTATTTTTCTTTGGTTCCCTCTGTAGTTAATGATCATAGCTAATTATTGTAGCTGATTTAAGCTGCAACTTTTTTTTTTCATCTTGGTGACAGATTCCCTAAAGCTTTAGGAAAAAAAAAAACCCCAAAAGATCTGTGAAGCTTTTTAAAGCTTTTTGTTCTGGCTGGCTAGCACTGGAATTTATTAGTAGTGGGAATGAATTTTACCTGAAGTGATCCATGCTTGAGTGGTAGGCTGTGATTTAGAGTACCATCTGCTTGCTGTCTGCAGACACACCACTCTATGACACCTAGAAATGCAGTGCCATTAAATAAGAGTAGAGAAATCCTAGCCTTCCTTCGTTTCTGTTTGGTTCTAATTAATATTAGTTTTGTAAAAACCTAGCCAAGAGCCAAAAAATTTAAGAAGATGACATGATCATTAGTTCTCTACCTTCTAGTTTTCTTGCTGGCCTCTTGAAACTCTTTGGACTTGATGGGTCTCTTCTCATGTTCCCGAGACTGAGACCCTGACAGACTCATGGATGTGTCCTGTAAAAGTGTTTTTCTCTCCATTGTTGGTGATGAAGAGCAGATCTCATTAATCTCATTAGTGCTTTTCTTAGTTGGCTCCTGGAGAGACCCAGAGAAACACATTAATGTCTGAGCGGGCTTTTGATTGGACTTTATCTTGAGGAGGGGAGCAGCGAGTCCCTCTCTGGGAGCCTGCTAATGATTCTTGCTTAGAAGTAGTCCTTGGCCAGGAGGGTCTGTCAGACCAGCCCGATTGCTGGCCCCGTGGGAGCCCCGGTGGGATTCCTGTCTCTCCTGTGCGTCTTTGCCCAGAAGAACAGAGACTGCTGTAATTGTGGAGGCAGCTGTTTCCCTCCCTCCTTTCTGATGCCAGCTGCTTAACGCGGTTGCCAGGGCTGGCAAGGTTTCTGAGAAAACTAGGAAGGTATTGCTGCCTAGGATTAATCTGGTTTTGTCCTCAAAGCCTTTTCTTTTAATGTCTAAGACAAGAAGTTAGGCTTTTTAGTAACAGTTTTTGCCAACACTGATGCTGTTAGCTTGTTAAAGATTCTCATTTGCTTAATGCTTTCTTGTAAGTCTCTGCAGCAGAGCAGCCATGGACTACCTAAAGTTGGTTTATAGAAATGAGTAGATGTGAGGGGGTGTACATACAACGGGCACTTACGAAAAGCACAGGTATAAGTGGTCAAGAGAGAAGGAATAGGGAGGGAGCTGAAAGCAGTAATACAAACAGAAAAGCTCCATATTTGTGTCATAACGAGTTCCTTCTGTTAAAGTTTAACAAAAGGATATTGTTAGTGCAACCTATGGCATTCTTTGCTGCAGGGGGTCATACAGTTAAACTGCTCAGGAGTTTTAAGGATACTTTGGGTGCTGTTCTGGGCACTGGCTTCTGTGTTCACTTGTTTATCATCTTCAGTCCTGATCCAGGAAATAAAGGTTTAGGTTCTCAAGGCTGTACTCTGACTCTACAGGCTGGTTTTGGCCTTAACTCTTGCATCTGCTGTCCGACTAGGGGTGATAAAGTTTTTATGGTAGTATAAATGAAAATTTATTTAGGTTTACCAAGCCAAGAGAAGAAAGACAAACAGTGGAAAAGAACTGATGGGATAAGAAGCTCTGCTAGGGGTGTAATAGAAAAGGTAACTATTATGCAATTAGAAGGAAAAAAGGCATAAACAGCAGATCAGTTTGAGGTAGATCTGGTGGAATTAATGTGTCCTGTAGAATATTTTTACTAACAACTCTACACTTCAGTAATCAAAACCTGGAAAATTGTGGTGAACAATATAGAAATCTTAACAGGAAAAGCTCAGGAGTGGCTGGTACTGATAGGAAACTTTGACAATATTCTGATATGTGGCAGAAAGGCAAATTGAATGGTATATTGTGCTGCTTGGCTCTGCAAAAATTAACTAGCAACTGCAAAGGCAATCAGTGTCTCCTAACTGTAGTGTAATGCTTTTCTGTGTATCAGCAGAAATAAATAAAAGGAAGAAATTTGTCACATATTTTAGGGTTTTCCAAAATCCCTTTGAAATAATTAAAGACACTAGGCAACTGAAGAAATAAGATGGCTAAGGTTAATATAAAACAGTAGGAGTCTGTGAATTGTTACTGAATGTGACAAACCGTATACTTCACTGGGTAACATGTTAGGAGACTACTACTTTGAATACTGCCTTCGTGCATGGTCCTACTTCACCTTCTGCCCCTTTTAACTCCAATATCCCTTTGAGGTTTAGCTTGCAGGCTGATGCCAGAAATGACCAAACACATGAAAGGGCACTAACTGGATAATGCTGATGAGAAAGCCATCAGCCAACATGATTGTTCAATTGTATTTGGAATGCAGTTGGGTAACCCCCACCCCCCTTGTTCTTAGTGATTCATTTTCTGCTCATCTATTGTTTGGGATGTAGTAGTGCTCTAATCTTCTAAAGCAGAGACTTGATTTTTGGGAAAGGGTGCCCTTGTATTGTGAGTATGTCTTCAGCTGTTCTGGTAGGGATAGAAACCTGCAGGCCAAGGTGAAAATCTTTTACTAAAATCTTAGTCCACAAACTCCCAGTAGATACTTCCTAAGGTGCCAAAACCTCCATAGGTTGGTCCTGTCAGCTCAGTTCCAACATAACTCTTAGATCGTGCTTTTTATTGATGTGTGTCTCACCTTCTGAGTGTGTCCTCAGCTCACCCTGTAAACACAAATACTGGTACCAGGGGTGGTATGGGCTGTGAGGGGGAAAGGGTCGTTGGTGGTAGTGAGCAGGCAAAGCTGCTGCTTCCTAGTGTCAGCACTGGCTTACCCTGATGTCGAGCAAAAGCCTGTGTTGCACTGTTCTCTCCGATGCTCCGCAATAATTGCTGCTTTGGGCTTAGGTGAGGTGTCTTAGGAGTAAGTTTCTTGTGCTCTGAATTTTTGGCTGGGCAGGACTAGAAGGGAGCAAGGAGAGGCCAGGAGGCGTAGAGTAGGGGAAAGAGAAGGGTGATCAGCAACACAGGATGCTGGGATGGACCTGAGTATCTCGTATGTTGTCAGAATTTTTAGGTAGTGAGTTTGGTTTCCCACTCATGCGTAGAAAGGACAGCTAACACAATTCAGCTATTTTTCACTACAGCTCTCCCTAGATGTGCCTTAACACTTGGAGAATAAGTGATGAAGGCATTAGGAATTCAAATTGAAATATATCTGGTCGAGATCCACTTCTGGTTGTGCATTCTGAAACTTCATCAATAGGCAACCGACTTCAAATAATTCCTATAGGAGCTTGTTCTGACCGAAAAGATGGACCACCAAAGTGAAAAGCAGCTGGTGGTGGCCAGCATTCAACAGCCTAATTTCCATTGTCTTACGCAAACAGAATATATCATGCCTTATGTGGGGTCTTAGAGAAACTTGAGATTTGGGGGAGGGGAAGCCTGGAGAGGTCAAGCCTGCAGACATTTGGGCCCCTTAGAAGCTCCCACAGCGGGCTGTCCCTCCAAGAGCTCTGCAGGAGCCAAGGCTGGCGTGTTCCGTCGCTACAAACGCTGGGATCTGCAGGCTGTGGCACAGCTCAGTTGAATTTGATGACCTCACCCCGAGGCTTCTAGTAGCTGCTCTCTGTGCTTGCCTTAGTGACTTCAGCGGACCCCTGGTATCTGCAGCTCCGTCACTGACTCAGCGTGCCAATTAGTCACAAAGGAGCAGTGTTCCCCCAGGACTGGCACTCGCTGGGTTTCCCTCCGCTGGAACAGCTTCACAGTGGCTGTGTTTGTTACTACAAACTCTGTGAACCGAGAGTTGCCTTCAGCTGCCCAGCAGTCAGGTTCAGGCAGCAGACCTCACCGGTAATGTATGGCACGGGTGAAAGGACGGTTTACAAGTGCTGAAAATAGTAATGAAAAATACCGTTGGGGAGGAAAAGATGTAATCAGTAAGTGTATGAGTGATTGGACATTTAGGGGAGGGGTCAGCTGCGTACTCACAAAATTCACTTTGCGAGTTCTGGGTGTTTCTTCTGTGTTCACAAAATGGAAGAACACCCACACCAAACAACAACAAAAACCCAACCCTAAACAAAAAACCCTATGCCAACAAAAAACCCAAACACAAACCCTTCGCTTCAAATTGTAAAATGAAGGTAGCTGTGATAATGTATTCAGGGGAGAAAAGGAAGAGGAGATAGATGAAAAATGCTAAGAGCGTGATTATGGTAGTTAAAGATGTTGGTGGAATATCCAGAGCCAGTAGAATTAAATATTCAGGTGAGGACAAAGTGTTCAGATACAGCAAGAGGGGAAATTCAGACTTCAGCAGTGTATTTGTCCAGAAATAATCATGGCACAGAAATGGCTGTGGTTTTTAATGTGGGAACAGAGGACTGAGGACATGTCCCAGGCTACTGATTGTGTTCCTTTTCTTTTGCTGGCAGCGCTGTTGTTCAGTTATTACTGTAAAATCATTAAACGCTGTTAAATTTCTTTCAGATCTCTCTTTCAAAAAAATGTAGGGTGACACAATTTTTTCTTCTGTGACTAAAATGGTAAAATGTAGTTTTACAGCAGTCAGCAGCTGAGAGAGATCAGGCAGCCACTGTAAAATGCTCTCCAGTGTTCAAGGTGTAACACCAAATGCCTGGTAATGGCAAACTTAGCCCCAGCTTAGCCAGAGTGCAGGAGCGGAAGGATGGGCTGGGTGGGCATCGTGGTCTGTGCTGAGTAAGTTCCACCTTGATTATGTGACTGATACTTGCAGGCCAGATCAGAAACAAAAGCTAAAGCAGTAGGTTGAGCGGTTGACCGGTAAATGTTTCTGTTGGCATGTAACACTGCTTTTTCTAGCTGGTGTTTGATGGCTTGTTCTGACTCTAAAAGCACCGTGCTGCAGGAGGTGACATCCACCCATTCCATGTCAGTTATACATCCTCAGGGAAGCCGGCACCCTCGGTGTTATCACTCCTGGTTTTGAAGAACTGGTACTCAGAGTACTGGGGGGAAGACTCTCACAAAGTGTGTGTGTAGGCCCCAGACAGAGGAATGGGAACCAGTATAGCAGGACATCTTGAACAATGCTGATCTAAGAGTTCATTCAGATAACTTTCCGAAATAATCGTAACATCAGTTTGTTTATCAGATGTAATTAGAAACGTCTCTCTGGATAAGCAAATGCAAAGAATTGGAGAGTCCTTTCATTTTGAGTGAGTTCTGATTTTAGTATGTGAAATGTTCAGCTATCATGCCATTTTAAATATTTTCTGAGGATGCTTGTTTTGAAGTAGCAGTAAAAGTTACTATTTTAACTGAGGTAAGGCCAAGTTTCCAGAAGATACACTGTGTGAACAGCAGCTTTTAAAACTTGTTTATTTTTGGGGGTGGGTGTTGGTGTGTTGTGTTTTGTGTTTTGCTTCGTTTTTTTTTTTTTTTTACAATTAAGCAGCAAAGTCCCACTGATTTGCAAATAGTCTTTTCTCTATTCTTTCTCGCACCCCAAGCCCTCGCATTATTTTTCAGAAAAGCCAGGCATTTCCAAGCTGCTAACAGACTTTTTGCAGATTAAATCGAAGTAATTCATACAGTTTTTAAGATGGGAAGCTTTCTTTTTAGCCTGTTGGAAGACACTATTTTTTCAATTTCAGCCCTAGACATTTGTTGTTAATCTTGTAACATACTCACAAATGCGTTTGAGACTTTAAAATATTTTGATCAGTTTAAAATCAGATTTCAGTTTTGAAGGAGATGGGTCATACCTGTTTCAGGAAGTATCTGTAAGTATTAGAAAACCTTTGCTGGGTGTTTAATCCTTTTTTCTTTTTCCCCCCTCCTCTCCTGTAGTTCTCCTGCCTTTAATAGATCGTATGGGAGATGCCAAAGACCAAGTTCGAGAGCAAGCACAGAATCTCATATTGAAATTGATGGACGAAGCAGCACCGCCCATGGTATGATTACTTAATGTAGATTCAAATTTAGGCCTCCAGTGAGCTTATGACTTATGCATGAGCTTGACTTTGAATATGTCACAATGTTATGGCGACTGTTAATGGTGTAAATGTTAAAGATACTCGTAATGGATTGACACTGATGCATTGTTCAGCTAATGATAAAAATCTGGCACAAAGCATTTCTGCAGTTTTTGCATCTCATAGCTAAATTCTGAGTAGATGTTTTAAGGTCATGTGGCAGGACTTTGTTAATTAAAGCGTGTTTGAAGCAACCTTCTGTGTTTGAGTTTGCATAATGAGGATAAATAAGTTTATTTGGCTCTGAATTTATTTTAAAATTAGCTTTGTACTTGAACACGTAGGAGTAGTCCTGCAGTTGAGATGGTGCATTCTAACTTGTAAAATCTGGCTTTCCAGATGTATGACTTAATGTGCTGTGCGAACCTTTGACAAACTGAGATGGGGATGAGTTTCCCTCTGCCTTGTCGTCTTAAGTTGAAGTTTGAGTTAAGCAAACCTTTTTACACTTCTTAGCACTGTGTGGCTTCCAAGTGCTAAATGAGTGAGTCTGGAAAATGTGGGATTATTTAACAGGATGATACTGCTTGAGCAGTGATGTTATTTGGAACTCCGGAGACCCTGGTTGTCAGTAGGAACTGCTATTTCAGTTTTTCATTTCTGAAGAAAATCCTGAGTTTTAAGTGCAGAAATGAATAGGGAACATCTTATTTTTTGTGAATGAAAATGAGGTTCTTTCACGTGCTAATTCCTGGCTTTGTTTATTCACAGATACAGGTTTGAATGTTTGTGCGCAGGGAATGAGATTTTGCAGACTTCATCTGCATTGGGAAAATTGTTCTTGATTGCTTTGTTTGCCTGATAGGAAAAGCAGGTAGCATGTTAGGCAACTATGGAAGCGTTCATCTCCCTTCAAGCTCGAGGCATTTTCTTACATGATTTGGTCACAGATCTGAGTGGGATTTAGGCATCAAATTCTAGTAGTGTCAATCACTAAGACAAGCCTTTGCCTTCTCACGAGATGGTATTCATTGGCAAGAGACATTGTGGCATTTTTTCCATGCCTAGCTCATTAAACAACTGCTGACAAAGACCGTGGTGAGAGTTGCTTCATGCCAGACCCTCATCGTGAAAGAGTTTTAGATTGCGGGTCCATCTTTCAGTTCTGAAGAGTTGTTTGGTTGTATGCTGAGGTGATGGAAGGAGGCTTCCGTACCCTTTGAAGGTTACCCGCAGCGTAGGAAGGAATGCAGAGTTCATGCTGTCCAAGGAACAGTGTGTGTAAATAAGAGAGTGTGGCTCTTCTGGCAGCTCCCCTAGGTTGGGAGGAACCTGGCTTCAGGGGTCTGCTCCCAAGACAGCTTCTGTATCACTAAAAACTTGGATGAAAAGCACCAATCATCCTCACAGCAGGGAACAGAACAGAGAAGGCTTTCCTGTGCCTCCAACACTGAAATACAGAGTTTTAGGCTCACTTTGCTGCAGAGAAACATCCCTTTTGAAGAGCTGGGTGGAATCCTTTCTAAGGAATAAGACCTGTAAGTTTCTTCCTCATGAACTCGTCTGTTCTAGTGTGTAGTTGAATAATATTTAATTTTTTCTGTTGTCAATTCCCTCTTCTTGTTTTAAATATGTTTGTGGTTTGGGTTTTTGTTTTGGGTTGGTTTTTTTGTGCTGTTCCCCCCACCTTTTTGTTAATTTATGAGAGCTAGATGTAGCTGTTTATGGGCAGGAAAGCATAAAAATAAGAATATAGATGGTATACGCATATGGGACAAAGTTGACACCAACTGTTGCTAGCAAGTTGTGAGACTTGAAATTTCTAAGCAGCCATTTGAATTTCTCTGTCTAGGAAGAATTCTGTTCTTAAATTAGGGTTAATTTAGTGGAAGATTAAATTTCTCTCCAGTGTGCTTGCTTTGTTTCAGTACTGTATGGTACCTCTCCACCTGTATTTTTGTACACCTGGCAAGGAGATGTCCTTTTCTCCATGTTTTTCCCGGATGGGTTAACTGGAAGGATGTTTTCTTCCATAAAATCCTGTTCTTTGTTGTTAAGCTGTGCAGTTTTGGCAAGCCGTATCCTGCTTGTCTAAGGATTGTTTTCTCTAAATGTAATGAAGTATAAAACAAACAAACAGACAAGAAACCACGAGATTGGACAAAATGCTCAAGCAGGGCTCTAACTGGAAAATGTTACGTCTGCTATGAAGCGTGCTACCTCATTAACAGAGAGGATGCAGTCTCCCCTGCTCCTACGCTGTCTGGTGATCAGTAGCTGTTTGTGAGGGGTGGTTTTTTGGAAAGCCGAATACGATGGCAATAATTTGCATCTAATGCATTTTTTCAGGTTTGTATGGCACCGTTACACGTTGCAATTGCACCTCTTCGGGGGGGGGGAGGGTCGCAATGAGGGTGGTGGCCAGGCTGCAGTGGGGCCACGGCCAGCCATCGCTAGGCAACCCTCCCCGCGGATGCTGGCGGGGGCTGTAATGGCAGCCCTGCAGCTGGGGGACCTGCACTTGGCAGCCCTGCTCCCAAACACCACCGGGAAGCCCAAGGCTCCAGAGCCTCGCGTTTACGCTCTGTGTACCGTGACACACAGCTAGAGAACGGCAAGGAGATGGAAAGGTAAAAAGATAAACCGAGGAGGGCAAGGCTAAAGGCAGGCACTGAAAAACGAGTTGCGCCAGAAGGTAGACGGGGGGTTTAATCAGCCGGAGAATCCTACCGCAGGAAGCGGCACCCGCACAAAAGGAGGAACGAAAGCAGAACAAAACATGGAAGCAAAGGGGTTGCAGTGAATGGGCAAGAAATAATTGAAAAAAATGAAGAAATAAATTTAGAGCGAAAGGAGGAGGGAGGTGGACAGCAGGGATACGGATAAGGACCAGCTAAGACGGATGAGAGGAAATTTTGGCAGGGAAACAGAATTGGAAGCAAAAAGAATACAGCAACTTCTGCTTGAGTCAGTAGTTTGTAATGTTCATGTTTGGTGTGTGTGTGTTAACTGTAAGAATTCTGTATGTTTTTAAGAGCTGTTTCTCAAATGATGAAGAATAGCTAGATTTCGGGTGTTGTTTAGAAATTGCTTTTGGCATAGGAATAATCTGTGTTGTGTTCCATACTGTGCGTTTTATAACTTAATTTTATCTAAGAAGTGCCTTTACTTTTCCAGTAGACCTGGCTTCTGTTATTTTTTTGCAACTGTTATGAATGTAATTATAAAATATGGATAGAATTACATTACAATGTGCTCCTGGTAACCAAAGACAATTATTTCTGTTTTTATAGTACATTTGGGAACGCCTTGCTGTTGGTTTTAAACACAAGAATTACCGATCCCGAGAAGGAGTGTGTTTGTGTCTCATTGCTACCTTAAACATGTAAGCTGTTTGTTTCTATGGAGACGTAAGGGTTCTGTCCTTCTGAACGACATTTTTCTCTGAAATTAATACTTTAAGAAGTCGTCTGATTCAATTAAATTAACAAATGGGAAAAATTAAACAACTTAACTTGCAAGGTTTCTGAAAGAAAGACTAAAGGTATAGTATTTTTGTCTTAAAAGTAAACAAAGGGGTAGGGAGAGACTGATTTTGATTGATGTAAGTTTGTATGTTGTCAAAGCTAAGCTGAAAGTTCACTTATGCATATTTTCTGGTTTCCTGTTAAAAAAACCTCAACACCAAAACATTTAAACTTTTTTTTTAGTTATGGGGCACAACCATTAATCCTCAGCAAGTTGGTACCACATCTGTGTACAGCACTTGGTGACTCAAATAGTCAGGTAAGGATTTCATTATTACTGGTGCTTCAACAACTATACTTCGACAGAGGAATGAAAGCAAAATAAATGTAGGCGTTTAAGAAAGGCTGATGGTTTGCTTGTATACAACAGATCATTATTTTATATGAGAAACAATAAACCCATTTTCTTCTGAATCAGTCTGTCCATTGGAAGACGAAAGTAGAGTTGCAAAGGCAGCAGTGTTGTGATACACTGACCCTTTCAGTTTTGTCTTCACAGGCTGAAACTAGTCATTACTGAAAACAGTTGTTTCTTATAGAGCATGTTGAAAGAAAAGAAAAATTATTGACAGGAAGAATTGCTTCCAGAAGGAGCCTTTACATGAGACCTGTAATAGTCTGCCAAATTTGCTAAAGGTAACATTATCCTGTGCAGGACAGGGAATAATTTCCTAAATGGAACCCAAATGGCATTTGAGCGTGTGCAAGGACTGTAGTTAAAATCAGTCAATTAAGCAAAAATACCTGCAGTGAAAAATCAAGATGTAGTTCATGAATGGTGACATCTGAACTTCAGAAAACTTTCAAGTGGAAATGGCTAAGATTTCTCTTGATTTATTTCAAGTTGTGTCTGAGAGAAAATACTTAGGAATACAGTAAGGAAGAAGGTAACATTGGTAGGAGGTGGGCAAATAAACAGGGTAGGTGTTCATGCTTATTTTCTGGGTGCAGCAAAGTCCTTGTCTGCTCTGTATAGCATAGCACTGTTCTATTCTAGAGAACATCTGTTCAGAATTTGTCTTGTTTGTTGATCATTAGTAAAGATGTAATTCATATCTCGATAGAGCAATTGTGTTTTTAGTTTGAACTGTTACAAAGAACAATAATAAAGTTATTCCAGTAACTCTTTGTAGAAAATAATGGCATTTACTAACATGCATTTTTGGCAGTTTTTATTGTGGTGACGATGGTTTGATTTTTCTTTTTAAAGAGGCACTCCATGTCCTTCTTTAACTGTTCTTTCCCCTTCACCTCTCTTGTCTCACTGCTGTGATTACGTGATGCCACGTGATTCCAGTTGAAGGAAGTAAAGAAAACGCTGATCGCTTTGGCCCACTCATGTGGGCACTCAGGCCCTTAGTTCTCTAAAAGGGCCTCGCTGCGTGTAGAAACAGTGAAAGCAAGACAAAGTGTCAAGACCGAGTGCAGGGAGTAACTTTTGGAAGTATTACCTACTGTGATAGAGTCCTAAACAAAGCCCTTTTTTTCCCACAAATATTATTCTTAAGTCAATCCAAGAAATTCCCTCTAGAGCTGTTACTTTTAGGATTTTTCATTTACCATCTGGGGATGCTCTGAGTTGGAACAAGTACTGTCTTGAAAGAACAGTTGTATTTCCTTTCCCTTCCATCCTCACTGTTTCAACTGTTCTGTGAAATGAGCTGGCATGCAGGTCCACAGAAACTGGAAGATTAGGAGGTTGTCAGCAAATGTTTTGCTTTCTGTAACCCTGAGGTTAACACTGTAAACTCTGCATTCACAGGTGAGAGATGCTGCCATTCTAGCCATTGTAGAGGTTTATAGACATGTGGGAGAGAAAGTACGAGTAGATCTTACCAAGAGAGGAATTCCTCCTGGAAGGTGAGTTAGCTGTTTTGATTTTGTAACCCTAAGCCATTCTGTGTTCCCATTCTTTATCAGAACTTTAATCGCACTAAAAACTGTGTTTTCAAATTAGTACAATTTTTGTTTTATCCTGTAGTTAGTTTTGCTTCCATTGTGATGTAACTGGTGTCCTGACTTTCTTTTGCTGTTGTCTTTTCCTCTTGGAAGAGGCATACAGGACTATGATGAAAAGCAGCCTTACATTCACTGGTTAAAATCCCCTGACTTGAAGAGAAGCTGGGAGCTGGACAGTAGTAGAAAAACGTTTAAAAATTAAGCAAATATATACTGAGTGCTGTGGGGAAATAATTAGAAAATACTTGAATATATACATCTTGTTCCTTATTCCAGAGTTGCTGTTTAGCCTCAGTGTAGAAGAGTCTCAGCTGAAGCACTTAAATCAATACTTTTCATGTATTGTGCATGTGTGAGAGAGCACAAGTGTGTGTGCACATGTGTGTGCAATGAAAGTATGGCAAATTAACAAGCTACTGCTTTCTTGAAGCTAGTTAGAGTAGAAAAATTATCCTCCCTTGCTTCTTGCTGATTGCATCAGACCAATCCTTTCCACCTTTGATATTTGCTTACGGGCTACAGTTAGATGAGCAAGAGATGCTTTTCAAAATAACTGCTTCCCGGTTCTGAAGTTGCAATTCTGGGGTTCAATGAGAAAGGAGTACTGGATAGGAGCATTCATTGGTCTGTTACACACGCCCTCACAGGACACGAGATGTCTCTTGCAAAAGGTGAAAGGAAGTTCTGAAAGTGTGTATTTAATTGGTCCTTTCTCTTTCTGAAAAGCAATTCTGATCTTTAAAGTCTGGCCTGTGTTGTATGTAGATGATATGAAATAAAAGTAGCCATTGTTTTGTTGCTACCTTGGTAAGGATTTGTTTCATTAAGAAAGCTAGACACAGCTTGAGATTGTACTTAGTGGGAAAGAGCGTTTATACAATGAAATCTTTCAAATTCCTTATTAAGACAACTTAAGCTTTTTAGAATGTGTTAACCCCTTATCAATTAACATACTGCTTTACTCTGAGTCTTCATCTCGCTTCTTGATTTTGATAAAACCGAATAGATCTATTACATGGTGTCAGAGAGAATGTCAGAATGGGTATTGTGCCTCATCAGACCCTCCTTGAAAACCTGTTAGCCTTAGTTTTTCATGATGATTTCTAGGGTATCAAAATACCGTAAGAGAATGGTGTTGAATTTATTGTTTCACATTCCAGGCAGGGTTCAGCCTGTTTGGACAAAAGCTTACCCTGCCTGTGGGAATAGGAAGTTGTACACATCCTCTTCTGTTTAATGGTTCTCACAGTTTTAGGTTATGAAGACATTGTGTGGTTACTGCAGAAGCTTGTTGTGTTATTACTACAGTTCCAAAAATTGAGTCTCAGGTAGATAATTGGAACATACCAGAGGAGATCCTTCTTGCATTAAGATAGGGTCCTGAACATCTTTTGGAATAGAGAGTAAGAGCGAAGAGTTCAGGTAACAACAGCCTTTGCTTGTACTATGAATGTTGGGTCTGACCGTAAGTTTAGGTTCAGCGCTCATCCTGTTCACATTCCCATGTGACACAAACTGAGTAAATCTTGGGATCCAAATAGGATTAAACACCATAGGAGCTTTGTATCCTCAGGGCAATCAACAGCTTCTAATTTAGTTGCAGTAGGTGCCAAATTGTTGTTTCTGCTGTCTGAATCAGTTGCATACGAAATTCCCCCTGATCTGAAAGCAAGCATAGTTGTACCATTTGCATTTACATAAAGAATCAAGGCTCTACTTGGTGCATGTTAAATAGGTTGTTGCCACTGAGTCTCAACAGTTTTGCACCTGACAGTCAAAGCTGGTGTAAAATAGTACACGTGCTGAGGCTCAGTGCTATATCCTCCGCAGTAGTTTTCAGGTTGGGATGAGTTGTGATTTACTTGGGTTGAGCAGGAGGCTACTAGTCTCTGTCCCATCCATTGCTGACAGACAGTAGAGTTCCTGCAGCCTCTTCTTACTCCTTCCCACAAGTAACAAAGCGGTTGACAAAGCTGGGGAAAGACGGATTAGCTTTGCGGTAGCTCAGACTTGTTCCTTCAGAGGCAGACCTAATTTAAGATGCTTCTTTCCTGGTGTCTGTCAGAAGGTTTCCCTTCACTTAGATGCATTGAAATTTTCATGTGGTTACGCAGGAGCTATAATATGTGGAAAAAACTCCCTTTGATGTAGAGCATCATCTTTTGTTTAGAGGGGAACCTGTGTTCATATTTGTGTGTCTGGGTAGGTTTTAAGGGTTTTAAGTATTACAGATAAGCTGTAGCTGAGACACAGCTGCTTTCAGTTGTTGAGTTCAGCCTTAAAGAACTGCACTGCACATACTCCTTCGCTGTATGACAGCATTAAAAATTGTGTGTAAACATACAGATATTAACAGAAAACCCCACTACTTGAGTATTCAGGGCACACGTGATTTAATAGAACGTTGGCTTGTCTAGTTGACATAAATTACACATTAGAGATCTGAATGTTGCTGCTTGGACACACTCAGCCCTAAAGCACTGGAAGTAAGAGCTCATGTCTGCTGGAAGGTAGGCAGGAAAGTTGGTCAAGCGTTGTTTTGAGAAATTCTTCAGCTTCTGTAAATATGCAAATAGATACATGTTGTGTCTATATAAAGCCAAAAGTAGTTAGTAGTTTAATAATAGTAGACGTAAGAAGTTTTGTAATCTGCATCTGGTAGGTTTGCCTTTGTGGAAGATACTGGGTTTACTAGAAGAGGTTATTGGACCTATTAGAGGCCTAGATAGTCAATAAAACAAGATTGGGTCTCACTTCTGTAGTTGAACTATACTTAACTACTACAGTATTTTTCTTCAGTGCATTTTTATTCTTTACAGAGATTAATTTGTGAGTTTGTTTATAAATAAAACCTGGAAATTACTCTTTCTATCTGTTATTTTCAATTTACAAATCTCAGAATAATATTGTGCTTTTTGCCTGAAGCACATTCCTTTTTCAGAAGAAACAGTATCAAGCCAGGGGTTGGAAATTTGGATGTTGTTGTGTTAAAGTTGCTGCCAAGCAGCTCTGACAGTCTTTGGTATTGGGCCTGTAAGTATTAGTGTTACTACACGTGTAAATACTGACAGTGGATGTTGTATTTCTTGTCCTGTGAGCCACGAATAGTGAACAGGTTTTGTTCTATATGGGCCAAGTTGAATTTGTTACAGTGGGGAATCTGTGTGGCTGATCTTCCCTGCATGGAAATAGTATATGTGGCTCTGGATAGCAGTTGCTTAGTCTGAGTGCTAGAAGCATAAGATCTTTCAGGACGTCATCTGGCAACTTTTCCCACTGTTACTTGAGAAACAAATGCATAAAACCAGTTATTTGTTTAGTTCTTGTGTCTAGGGTCACAACTTCATATCTTCATATCCTGCAATGTTAACGCATTTTTCAGTGTGTGCATTTCTGAATACCGCATTTTATGTGGTATGCACATTCTACTTATCTGTCCAGTTCATGCTGTAGATGGGGTCCATCTGTGAGTCCAGATGTGGACACATGCCTCTGCAACATCCTTTTATTTTTTTGATTTTGTTTTTTCCTGAAGGGGGGAGCAAGGGGAGAGAAGTGCAAGGTTTCATATGGGCTATTTCGTGCTTCAGACTCACTTTGGACATGAAGAACACAGTAGTTACTACCATTTCTTCTTCATCCTCCTGCTATTGACAGGGGACTGGTGCTTTTTTGCCTTTTCATCATAAGGTCCCAAACTTTTAGGGATTTCCCTCTGCCTGTCATGCAAACAGTTGAACTAGATCAAGCACGGTCATAAACAACTTGTCAGTCTAGAAGTGCATTGTGTGTTTTTCCTAGCATCTGTGGTGCTTGTGTGTCAGCTCAAGCTGTGTTTTACAAGGGTACGTATTCCTCTCATTGAATGTAATCGCCATAATATGTTAATGCTTTGATAGGGACCTGTCACCTGCCATAGAAGAGGGTTTAACAGGCTGCCAAGAGCTCCCATTTAAAGTGCTACAACCTCATACCTTCATTCATTCATTCCCTGAGACAGCAGCAGTCATCCACTCCGTGCAGAAGTGGCCTGCTGTCCTGTGTTTTTCATCAATGGGGATTTTTCCTTCCACACGTGAAGTTGCAGAGGGCACCTGTCTGTGCCTTTTGGAGAAAGAAGAGAAGGTTTCTAGTCACTGATGACACAGTATTTGTATTGACTGATCACTGATTATACAGGTCATAGCCAGACCTGGGCTTGCAGATATGAGACAGAGGAGTAATAATGCTGCTTTTCTCAAGGAGCGTTCCTCATTGCTGATGATGGTGAAACCAGTCTTCACCCAGCTTCCACTTTCTTGGATTCCTCTTGGCCAGGCTGTCTTTTGCCAAGAGCTAAACTCCTGTAAACATTCTTAAATTGGTCGTGGCTGCATGAAGAGCTGAGAGGGAGGAAGAACCTTGTGAGAGTATTTGCAAAGTAGTAGTTACAGTTCCTCGGAGCTGTATTACAGAGAGGGTTGGATCTACAGTACTGCTTGACTGGTTTTTTTTTTATTATTTCTAATTATGATAAGTCATAAAGATGTGCTTTGACAGCTTCAGTATGGTGGTGTTCTCCAGCCTGCACCGCTGACTACAGAGCATCCTGTGCTGACAAACAAATTTTTTAATGTTCATATTTAGGACTTTATCAGATACTTTGCCCAGAGTGAGAGGCAGCATGTGTATTATTATAATGTATGTATAAGGAAGCATTTTGTTCTTCCGTTTAAAACACTCAGGAAAGCATTTTTGAAAACTAAGTTCAAAAGAGCAGGAAATACTTTTTTTTTTTTCTTTTGAATTTTCTAAAATGTGTGCCAAATGCATAACATCAGCCTAACAGGATATAAAAATGAAAGGAAATCTCTCTAGTCTTCATGTTCAGTTTCTCTCAGGATAACAATTTCAGCCTTTCAGATGTGGTGTTCAGTCCTCCTCATTAATCAGGCGAACTGTTAATGCAGGGTTTCGTATGGAATCCAGCAGTGTTGAGGGGAACTTGCAGTCACTGGTAAATGGTAAAAATAGTTCCTATGGTGCATAGGAAGCAAATGCATTGAAAAGCAAGATGGCATAATGCATGGCGATGTGTATTGATTCTTGTGTGAACTTTTCACTTCGTATGTTTGAAAGCACATGGCATGTTAATAGGATTCCATGTGTCATTTAGTAAGCGCTAGTACCCAAAAAGCATTTCGTATGATAACTGTAGTTTTGCTTTTTCAAGTCTAAGGGCAAAGCCCCCGACGTTTTGGCATAAACGGCCTTTGGTTTGCAAAATGACCATTTCATTACAAGTCTGAGATTTAATATTAAAGCAGTGTAGTCTGGCATTTGGGAATTGCTGCCATTTCAGACATTCTGCTGCGGCTGCAGTGATGGTGCGAGAAGGAGAGGGGATAATAGGTTCCAGAGAGAAGACAGACCAGAAAGTATGGGGAAGATTATGCCAACCACTACTGAGCTACATACAGTTTTGAGATAAATTGAGGTGGTAGAGTAACTGCTGATTTGTGTTAAGGGTTATTGACTTACATGAATAAGATTTTTCTAGTTTGGATTTTTTTTTAATATGCTTGCAGCAGGGTAGGGCTTTTTGTAGAGTTCTCAGCTAAATCCAGGTGGTTCTTGTTGTGTCTTAAGAGTCATAGAATCACAGGATGGTTTGGGTTGGAAGGGACCTTAAAGACCATCCAGTTCCAACCCCCTGCCATGGGCAGGGACACCCTCCACTAGACCAGGTTGCTCCAAGCCTCATCCAGCCTGGCCTTGAAGACAGCCAGGGATGGGACAAGTACAGGACAAATTTGCACTGTAGCAGATGGAGGAATTTGGAAAGTAAAAGCGAGAGTCCTAACACATTGGAAAGTGTGGGGAAAGGCTCAGGCTTTTTATACTGTTGCCTGGCTGTGTTTCATGATTTAATCACATTCTTCATTAATAGATAAATGAGTTACTAGTGAGTGAAAGGGGTATGCAGTGCGTCAGAGAAGGCAGACTGTGTGCAGTGAGACCGCACCGCCTCTCTACACGGATCACTGAGTAAGTGGTGTGTGCCTGTGAGGAAATACTGAAGTTAAATCTTTGTGTGTCCTTGACTTGCTTGTTTATGTATGGGGTACCCAAGCACTGCTCTTACCCATTTTTCTTGGTTTGTCTTAAAATAGTTTGGCTTGTGAACTGTAAACAGTCTTTAAGTATTTGCTCTTCTAGCAAATTTTGAATTGGGTAATGTACGGGTAATGTAGCCGAACTGTACCTGTTCGGAGAGTCGCAGACTGTCATGTGATTTGTAGTTCGTAACTCTCTGCATTTAAGGTCAGGAGTCCGTCCTGCCAGTCTAGTAGCTAAAAATCCATGTGCATGGTAGCTATTACCGTATTCTGAGTAGTCTGAAAATGCAGGACAGTCTTTGGAGAAATGGGAGGAAAAGTTCTCAGTTGTGTGTAGTTGAAGTGTGTATTATGCCAGCACGAACCCATTGCTAGCCTGAGGGTCACATTTTTGCTGCCAGACACTTCCACTGCTTTTACCCAGTTTTCTGCAGAAGTGATGAGAAATGGACGGTTATAAGTGTTTTGCCAACTTTCTTGCTTGAACAGCATTGTCTGCCTTGTGGGACTGGGTGGCAGTTCTAGGGGTTTTGGTTGGTTGTGTTGTTTTGGGGTTGTTTTTTGGTGAATGGTGGGGTTTTTTTTCCTAGTTACACCTATCTAAGAACTTGCTGTGTGTTTAGTGTTGTGAGGCTTTAAAGTAGTGGGGGGTGTGTTGAACACAACCAAAGTATTTAGTGCACCTTAAGTTTAGAAAAAGGTATTTCCTTTTGTTTGTTTTTCTGTGGAAATGCTAACTACTACGAAAGTATTTTCATAACAAAACTGAGGAAATTTTGAGGAAAATTAATAGTTGTCTCAAAACAAATTTAATACTAATCCCTCTTTTTCCCCCCCATGTAAACATTCCATAGTTCAAATTGTTGCCTTTTAGTGTTGTGTATAAAGAGTAATATCACAGTCACTTGAACCCAGTATATACTATTATTGAAGCTCAACTTCAGAATTTTAGGGTTTTTACTCATACTAATAACAATGCTCATTTTTGTTCTTTGCAAAGTTCATACTTTTCTGTGCATTTGTGCCAAGATACTCAACTAACTTAAGAGGAGTCCTTTGGGAATTGTTTCTAGATACTCTTAATCGCATGTATATACTGTATTACTGCTTTAAATATAATAAAATGATCTCTGTTTTTACCAGTAACCTGGAGGATTTCAGAGATGTGAAAATATTTTTGTTCTTTACAGGTTGCAAACAATCTTTGCAAAATTTGATGAAGTAAGAAACTCTGGAAATATGATTTTAAGTAGCATCACGGGTGAGTATGAAAGATCATGTATTTATAATCAGCTTTAGATTAATACAAGATAAATACTTAAATGCTGGAATTATCAATGTGAGATGGATGTCTAGAAATATGTCAGCACTAAGAAAATGAGACAGTGAAACAAACACTGTTACTGGAAGTGTTTTCTGGACTGTAGTTAAAATATAGTTGGGAAAGGTGTTCTTGAAACTGCATGGAAACGAGCGAATGTTTTACATGTGTGCTCAGTAGAGGATACCCGAATACTACAAAATACTCGTGCATGGGGGAAAAATACCAAATGAACCTTTATTCTGTCTTACCCTTTTCTTCTAGAAACATACTGTAATTTAGTGATGAAAGTGTTTTGATTTCTTCTCAGTTAGAATGATGAATAATGGTTATAATACATGAAGTTGTAAATTCTAGAAATAAGTGACTGCAGCATTCAAAGACACTTAAATGTTGATGATAAAGTCTTTACTGTACTGAATTTGAGCTCTTCGTTTTTGGTGTATTTCATGAAAAGAAAACCTGTTGTGCAGATAATCCTTGGTGTTACCTATTGCATTCTTGATACAGTACTTTAAGGTATAAAAGTAAAACCATAATTATTTCTTACTTAAAACTATAAGAAAAGACTGTTATGTAGCAGCACTGGGGAGGTGGTGTGGCAGTGGCTTTAATGGAGTTGGTTTTGAAAGCTTTGTTGTCTGTCCTCTGCCAAGGAATCAGGAGATCATGTTTTATAGGGGAGGGTTCTCTGATGACCATTTTCCTTTAAAAGCAACTATGTTGACTGAAAAGGAGTCTCTGCTAGATTTAAAAAGTGTCACTATGCAAGAGTAGACACATTTTGAGGTATGCATATGATTTGTTAAAGTACTCAAATACACCTTTTCATTTTAAATAGTCTCACCCTTTTCTCGTTAGTGTGAAAACAGAGGAGACTGTAGGTTCAAAGGTGTTTTTACCACCTTTGAGGTCATAAGAGTTTCTATTCTTGAAAGAATACAAAAATAGATTTGTGAAGGTTCAAAAGAAAACGTACTAATTTGGGGGAAAAATGTTTTACATAAATGTTCTGTTAGATTGTAAATTTACTCATTGTGGAAGGGTAAACCATTATCTTCTGCATTTAAGGTTAATACTGCTGCATAGGTTTGAGACATTCAAAGTTGAATTTTATATGAATTTTTTCTGTTGGTAGTTCTCAGGAGAATGGAGAAAGTTAAATGAGGGAATACAAATGTATTGCAATAATTTAAATGTATATTTGAATATTAAATACAACATTGCTGGACTAGTTTGCATAGCACTTCTGAGCTTTTTGTCTGTTTTAAGGGAATTGATTAAGTTTTGGGGTTTTTTAAAAGCTATTTTTATCTCATCTCTAAGATGCAGATGCTAATGCTGATCTACAGCAGTATAAACCATTTATTTTGTCTTGTAGGGGGCAATTTCTTTGCAAAAGTTACTGTGATTCTGTTTTGGTACCACAGAGACAGAATCCCTCTAATATGTTGATTTCAATATTTTAGCTTGAAGCTGGTTTGTCTGTTGCATCTATTTAGACAATTTTTTGTTACTGAAAAGATACTCTTCTATTGTTAGTGCTTTATCTTGGCTTTGGCCTTCATTATTCTCTGAAGGACAATTTGTATTTACCGCTTGCGCGTGTAGTTACTGTTGAATTCCTGTAGCCTTGTTACCAACTTTTCTTCCAGGAGCTTTACTAAACATCTCTGGATAAAGGCCACATTTTAATGCCTAAATATATCTGTTAGTGTTGAGCTTTTCTTCAGTTTGGATATTTTGGAGCAGGGTTTGGGAAGGTCCAGGCAAACAGGGTTATGCTTCCAAAGAGGGAGAGGGAGGGGGCAAAAAACTGTTCAACCAGCTTTAATAGACTGGTGCAGCTCTGTAGTGGACCTTTTTACCAGCAAAAGGAAGGGCTTTTTTGCCAGATTGAGCTACTTTCCCAAGTAAGTTACCTGTTCTGATGAGGCTTCTCTTCAGTGTGTGATGGACAGGGAAGGGCTCGCCAATACAACTGTCGGAGATGTCAGCTTCTTTGTAGTCCTGAGTGACGCTGCTGTGGTAGTAGATCTTGGTTGTGTTGACCCAGTTTCTGAGAATCCAGAGATGTGACTTAGGATTCTTTTATCAAATAATACTGATGTCAGTTGTTTGGTCTCTTTGTTCAGCATGAAAGGAAGAATAAAGCCCTCAAAACTCACAATCTGAAAACAAGAATGTTTTCTATAGTATTTTAATAATCAAAACAAGTGTGTATATATATATATGAAAATGTTAGTACTAACATGATTAAATACATTATAGGTTTTAAAATCATTGTATTGCTAGGCTTAGGTATGTTGGGGAAATACAGGGAGAATAGGAAAAGATACTGTACCTGCGCTGTTACGCACACTGGTAGGTTAATATCTTGTTACCCTGTGAGTGTGCTAGAGGGACCCGGTGTGAACAGCACCTTTAGCCTTGTGTTAACTATCTTCCTTTATTGAATCTGACCCCTGATGAGACGGTAAAGAGCGGGAGTGCAACGAGTTACCGCTAGAGACTGACAGATCCTCTTGGAGGGCGGACGAGGTGAAAAGCATATTGAGAGAAATATGGATGGAATAATTAGGGCAGGATGTAGCAAGGAGTTTTAAAAACCAGAAGATGACAGTGCACAAGGGGACCATGCAAGAGTCTTAGTGCTTTTGCTTGCTGAGGCTGACTTGCAAGCATAAATAATATAGTCCTGCTAACTTGCCTCTCCAGCAGACCTTTTATTATTATTTTTTATTTATTTTCCCCACTTCCTCCATCTTCCCTTTTCCCTCAGCAGTGGGTAGTAAAACCAGACATCATTTCTTTAATCTGAATTACGTGAATGAACTAGCTGCTGTGTAAACCTTGGGCTTTGTTTACATTCATAATCATGTTGCGTATTAAGAGAATCATGTCAGGCTGTTTGCCTGCTAAGCAAAATCTTAGGCATGCTGCTATTTTTGCCCTTTCGCCAGAACTATATGTATCCCTGAAAACTGGAGAAGGTTCTTTAAAGCACCTCCCCATTTTTCAGCAAATGAATGTTCATTTCTATGGAAACAGAACTGGCAGCCAATCTCAAAGCTGCAAAAGCAGTTGTTTCTGCTGCATGAGATTCGTAAATACTGTTTTAGCTAAGAGAATTTACACGGACTTCTATGTCGGGTAGTAGTGCAAATTTTGAGACAGGGAATTAAAAGAAAAGTAGGGAAAATAATAATATTGAGCTCTCTACTCGGACTCATTCAGCAGACAGTGTTATTTGAGCTGAATATAAATTGTATGTCTATTCAACCCGTGCAACTGTCCCATTTTAATGGTGTGCCTCGTAGTGTTAGCTTTACAAACATAAAACGTGATGGGTAGGAGACAGTGCTGTTAGTATCACAGCTGGGGGGGGGGGGGGGGAGCTGTGTTATGGGCGATAAAGATGCCGCCCAGGTATATGCTCTCCTAAAAATAAAAGGGCAAATAAAAATCCATAGCACAAGCGTGTATCTGTTTTTCCACATTACGCTCTTGTTTTTTATTTCCCTTTGCTGTTTTCTTTTCGGAAATATAGTTACTATGGAGACGATGACGACATGCTCCGACAGAGCTCACCGGTGTGGTAGTAGATGGATGTACACAGTTTGGGAAATGCTGGAACTGGTGATAGCTGCTGTGATTATTTCGTAGGGTTTTGAGCTACATGTATTTCTTTTGCTTGCTCAGTGTGGATGGTCAGAATGTAGCCACTTTATTTTAAATTTCAGCGGTTTTTCTTGCTGGTTTGTAATTTCAAATCACTTACAATTTTATCATTTCCTGACCGCTGAAGCACAACGCTCATTTTAACCCTGTTTGGAAGTCAGGGCCCTCAGCAGGCTGATGCCTCCGTTGCCTTTTACCAAGGAACTTGGACGAGGTTTTGAGTTATTTCTCCGGGGAGCCGGCCCCGGCTCCTGCAAACGGGTAGTTCCCAAGGGCCGCGCAGCTCAGCGCGCGTCACGGCCGCGTGTCCGTCTCATTTTAAACTCTTCCTTAGGCAAGACGAAGTGAATTGGAACTGCTTTTTTTTTTTTTTCCCCCCCACTTCATTGGGTTGCACTCTCTCAGCCTTCAGTACGCGGCTCCAAACCTTGATTTGGGACTAAGGGTCAGGTTTTGGGTAGGTTTTCATGCTAATTTCCATGCCGCCGCGCTCCAGCATCTGTTGTGTGCACGCGTTAAAAACCTGCTGGGGGGGAACTTCCCGATGCTCTCCTCGCAGAGCACCTTCCCCCAGCCATCCGTGTTCCGCTTCCTCCGGTTTGGCCCGGGTTTGGCTGGCCTGACTGCCCGCCCCCCCCCCCCCCCCGCCGGAGCCGCAGCGCCGTGAGGCTCCTTGCAGCGTTTTCCGTGGGGCGCGCGGGGACCCTTGGCCTTACGGGGTGCGACGGGAAGGCGGGCGCGGGCGGAAGGCCGAGCGGCGGCGGCGGCTGCCCCGTCCCCCGGGAGTTACGGGAGGGGACCCCGCGCGGCACGTGACGGCGGGGAGGGGGGCGGAGCGCCGTAAAAGTCCCCGGTGGGACGGGGCCGGGCCAGGAGGCGCGGCGGGGGTTCCCGCGCGAGGCGGGACTGCTATTTTGAAGCGGGGCGGCGGCGGCTGTTGCGGCAGGAGCCGGCGGCCGCGCGCCCGCCTTCCCGCGGCACCGCCGCGGCATGATGGCTGTGGGGGACGGTGAGTGCGCGCCGCTGGGCCCCGTCCGGCGCCTTGCGGGGGGCTCGGCGAGGGGTCGTTGGCAAGCCCCGTGGAGGTCCGGGGAGCGGTGCCGTGTCGCCGGCGAGACGCGCGGGGTCGGTCAGGGCGCTCGGGGGCCGGAGGGGCCCGCCGGGGCCGGGAGATGCTCTCCGCTGAGGGGCGAGGCGGGCCGCCGCGCTCCGCTCCTCCCGCCTGCCCCAGAGCGAGGGGTTGCCCGCGTGAGGGGCGCTGGGTCTTCCGCCGGGCGGCTTGACGGGTTACCCTGATCGAGTCCGCTTCCGCCGGAGCCCGTCGCTGCGGGGTGGTACGTGAAGCCGGAGGGGCCCTCGGGCCCCGAGCGCGGCAGCTCTAGCCCTCCCCTGAAACCTTCGCCGTGCTTGCGTTGCCGCGGCGCCCCGCGGGCTTATTATTTACAGGTCCCACCCCGCATGGTTGTGCTGGCACTCTGTTTACCCCTCCCGTCTCCGCCGCGCCAGCCTGAGCCAGCGCTGTGAGAGGGCTGAACGTACTGTCCCGCCGGGTAAACAGGTCCGCGCTGCTTTGCCAGGGCATCCGAGTAGTTCAGCGTAGCCATGGGAGGAGCGCCTCGCTTCCAGGGCGAGAATACATATTTAATAAAGACACAGGATGTTACTACGTTTCCTTCATTGCACAGCGTATTGTTACACAAACCGATGGAAAGTAGGTCAGTGAAGCTATACGGACTATACTGTTGTGTTTTGATTCAAAACCGGGCATCGGTGTTACCGCGTCTCTTGGTTTTGCGTGACAGCCCGGTTCTCTGAGCTTCGTAACTTGATGGCTTTCTGTACGTGCACTATTATTTTCAGAGAAACGTGAGAAGCGTTCATTTGATTCACAGCAAGTTTAGGAATGTAGCAGGAGGGTTGTACCTCTGCAAGTTGTTATATATATATGGTATTAAATAACACTAAGGAAGATGGTCTTACAAAGATCACACGCTTACATTAAGGTGACTCTTTTGTCTGAATTTGCTAAAACATCAGTACTGAGAGTCCTGAGACAGATCTTTTCTTAAGGTGTCCTGAAATGTATATTTCTCACTTAGTTCTTTGATATGTTAGAGGCTGAAAGAGATCATCAGTATGACCAGAACAGCAAAACTAAGCCTGGACTGTAGAGTTAAAAGAAAAATAATAAAAAAATCGGGCAGTTCTCTGATGTTTATATTTTTATCATCTTCAGGACGCAAGGGAAGTTGTGGTCTCTGTAGAACTGGACATGTAGTAAGCTCTTTCTTGTTGAGGTTTTTTCCTAGGAATGTTTTTCTTCATCTTTTTTTTTTTTTTCCTTCTTGGGAAGCAACACGGTTCTCCATGGCGTAAACACAGATTGTGATAACTTGCAGATTAAGGATGCAAGTTGTAGCATGTTAAGAAACAACTGTGTTGCCTAGACAAAGCTGTAGAATTTTTGTGGTTCTGTAATGGTCAAGGTTTGTAAAGTGAGGGTGGTTGTGGAGCTCTCTTCTGTATAATCTAATTCATCATTAACAAAGGCACTAAGAACAAAGTACTGTTCAGGCAGTCAGCTGACGTTCTGTGTAGGAGCTTTGAGCAGTAATGCCAGATACAATTAACAGTGTGTAGGATGATTATGTAGCTGTTGGTCTCTTAAAACTACTGCTTACCACATTTACAAGGAATTCAGTCTTCTGACATGTTGTTATGAAAGTGCTAGGGAAAACAAAACCTTAGTTACTGTTGAGAAAACTTTTTGATCTTTTTTTCTGAATTTAAATGTAGGTTTTGCCATGGTCTTTTGTTTTGCAAATATACTGTAGATCCTCCTAATATATGCAGCATCGAAGAAGCAATCTCTTTTAAGCTTAGTGATTCTGTAGCCTTTGAGAAATGTCTTTTCTTGGCAAAATGTCACTTTATTGTGTCCAGTATGTATGTTTAACTTATCATTTGTGAGACTGTGCTGATTTTCTGGAAGGTGTTGTGCAGATATTTTGGAGAACAGATTTTTAAAAAAAATTATTTTGTTTGGTTTGCTCACTTAATCAGCCTAGGCATGTTACAAAATTGCACAGAGTACGTTTGGGAATGGTATGTAGGGGTGGTAATTCCAACGTTTTATCTTGAATGCATGGCGCTGGCTTATTGTAACCTTTTGGAATATTTTTTTCTTCTGTTTTCTTGAGCACAGACAGAAAAGTAAATAAAATGTGGTGCTTAACTGTTGAATCTTAATCTGATTTCTCAAGTAAAGATTAAAAGGAAGAGCCAGATTTTCTGTTTGCCCCCTTGTTAACTGTCTCAAGCTCTCCAGTCTTTTGTTGGAAGAATGTGGAGGAAAAAACCCAGTACTGTTTGTGGCCCAGCAACCGCTTGGACTGTTACTTCTGCCACACTGAATGCGTGCCAGTGGGAAAGCACGCACTGTCTCAGCCTTAAAGGCATTTCACATACTTGTGGATGTAGATCTGTGTTTGACCTGCAAGTTGTGTTCTGAGGCTGCAGAGGAAAACCAGTCAGGAACTGTCCCTCGCTCTGGGTTTCTAGTTCCTTGGAGGGGATGTTGCCTTTCTGCCCTTACCTGATGATAACCAGATCAGGGCATTCAGGAGGTCGCTAACAGAATCACATCGCGTTGTGCGTTCTCTTCCCGGTTTGTAATTCAGCAGCTGCCAGCAGTGCTTTCTCACCTTGTTGTCAGCCAGTGCTGTGCGACTTAGTCGTTTCATAGGTAAGGAGCTGTGTTCCTCCCAGCTCAACAAGGAAGGTAGAACACCGACAAAATTATCTGCCTGAAACTGTGAGGGGCCATGAAGGGGAAGATTAGACAGGTTTTCTTAAGATGTACTAGACACATTGCAGTACCAGACATAAGGTATTTGAGGGCTATCTAAAAGCATATAATCAGCTTTGTAAGAGGACATATTTGGTGCACACATTTGTTGCGCCAGCATGTACTAAGTATGCTGTTTTGAATCGTGTAATGGATGAGAGCAATATACTTCTTTACTTATTAGTGCATTTCTATTTAACTGGCATACACTGTAATGATGTTGCGTGACTTACAGCACTTGTCAGATTGCAGATGATAAAGCATATGTAACTGGTTTATGGGTAGGAATTATTCTTATATCTTACTACATATGCATATCAGTTATGGGGTTTGTGTTTGTTCAGAGTACTTCATTAATGTATGCATGGTCCTAGAGCACAAGAACAATTATCTTCTATTCCCTGATGTTGTTCTGAGTGGAAGGCTGTCTTCCTAAGTCTTTAATCTGATTAGTAGTTTCTGTAAAATGTGGTTGCTGTACAGCTTTAATATTTTACTTTTGACTGAAAAAAAGATTGGACATATTAGAGGCTGTAGTGATGTTTGAGACATTAGCATGATTTAAAAAAATATGTGTAATTGCAGTGCATATGCATTTCTCATGTGTATTTCTGATTTTCTCTTCCTCTGGTGGGAGGGAGGAGGCTTTTTGAACCAACAGAGTCCTGTGATTGATGGTAACAAAGCAATTACTACACTGGCTTAGAAATTGGGCAGGATGTAACTGTGGTGCTTTGTACCATTCTGAGCTGTTTCCTGGCGGGGGGGGAGGTTACAGTAGCAGAAGTTTCTTCTGGGAAATAGAACTGTATCACTTGTTCCCTTTTCTGTTCTTCTTTGGGCCTATTTTTGGTTTTTAACATGCTGACTGAGCCTGCACTGTCATCTTTCCCTGTGATTGCTCCGCATCCCTCTTCTTCTGTTGTTAGCAATAGTGGGCCCATTGGTTTGGGAAATGGCTTTACTGACTGTGCCCTAGAGGGGACGGACAAATACCCTGAGCTGGAATTCGATTGCTGGTCTGAACCAAACCAGTGCAAAGCTTCTTTTCATGGTAAGGTCATATGCTACTCCCAGTGATTAACATAGATTCTGAGTAGTGTTTTGTCTATAAAGAGCACGTACCGTTGCTAATGGCAGTAAAAGAACAGTGGGACAGTGAAATAGCTGAGTGGGAGAGGGAGAGAATGTGTAAACAAGCCGAGGGCTATATGAAAAGACAGTTTCGACTCAGAGAATGGATGCATACAGTCAGGTTCAACGCTGATGTGACTAATACAAAAAAAAGTATGCAACTCGGAGCATTTCTTATAAAATAAAGCTGCAAACACGATAAACACACAGTTACTCTCTCAAAAGGAGCATAGATTCAGGAGTGATAACTGCACTTTTTTTTTTTAAATATTCTAGAATAATAACTACAAGTAAGTTTTGTCTCCTTTTTCTAAATGACATTTTTTAAGTGTCAAGGCATTTTTTGTGTTCAATTCTGGGGAACTTGTGGGTTGTGGTGGTTGTTTTCATTAAATGTGAAACACTAGTCCGCTAAAAAGATCTCCAGATATGTTTAATCTGTCATCCAAACGTGTTGGTTGCTTTCGGAGTCTGTTTACATTTGGCTTTAAGAACAAGTTACATAAGAAAGATCTTTTAGTGTTTCAGTTGATATCCTTACTTGTTTTGAAACATCTTTGGTTATTCCAGACTGTTGCTAATATCATGGGGGTTTTGGGTGTTTTTTTTTTAAGGTGCATTATGAATTAAGTGTTAGAATTGCCAACAGCCTAAGGAGAAATTTAAAGTCTGTCAAGGATTTTCTTTCACAGATGTTGCGAGACTCTTTTACATGACTACTTGGACGTTTGCCTTGCAGGGTTAATATTCATCTTTGTTATCTATTAAATATGAGGAGTTTTTCCTTACTGTTACACATTATTTTTAATAAAGTCCTACTGTAGTAAATACTGATAAGCAAGGTGTAATTGGATCACTACAGGTGTCTGAAATGTCTTCAGAGATGAAGTAGTATGCACATGAATCAGAAATTCTACTCTGTATATTGTATTTATAAAATTACCTCAGTTCTTAGGAACTGTGTTTTGGGTTTTGTGCCTTCTTTCCTTTAACTCCTTCATCACAATACGTTTTTGGGTGACAGTAGGAAAGAGCAGTGCATAACTTGAAAGACCCTTTTGAAGACCAACAATACCTATAGATTCTTACAAGAAGTAACTACATTTTAAAACTCGGAGTTTCACAGCTATATGGCATATAGGCAACAAGATTTTAATTGTTACTGGTTTAAAATTTCTCTGCTACAGCTTTCCGTGTATTTAATCGATGTGAAATTTTTTTTTTCAGCAGAGAAACACTTAAAAGTCCTCAAAATTATGGATAGTTGGATCCTAAGGAAAGGTGAGAATGGATGAAGAGGTAGAGCAAAGCTCTTAACAGCCTGCAGAAGAAACTTACTTCCTTGAAATTAGATATTTTGCTTTCATCATATGTCAAGGACCCCCTGATGTTCAGTGGTCACCTAAACAATTAACATAAGTAGATTTATGTTTGACGAAATATCCTTTTATCATTGCAGATTGCTTTGTGTGGTGACCTGATAGAAGTCCTTTGGTCACTCACCTTGTACAATATGGGGTTTGCTATTGAGCTTAAAGGTCAAAAGCATTTCCACGTAGATTGTTGTTTAACCCCAGCTGCCAGTTAAGCACCACACAGCCATTTGCTTGCTTTCCTCCGGTGAGATGGAAGAGAAAATCAGAAGGGTACAAGTGAGAAAACCCGTGGGTTGAGATAGTTTAATAGGTAAAGCAAAAGCTGCACATACAGGCCAAGCAAAACAAGGAATCCATTCTCCACTTCCCATCGGCAGGCAGGTGTTCAGCCGTCCCCAGGAAAGCAGGGCTCCATCACATGTAACGGTTACTTGGGAAGACAAGTGCCATCACTCCGAGTGCCTGCTTCCTTCTCCTTCCCCCAGCTTTATATGCTGAGCATGGTGTCACATGGCATGGAATATCCCTTTGGTCAGTTGGGGTCAGCTGTCCTGGCTGTGTCCCATCTCAAATTCTTGTGCACCCCCAGCCTACTTGCTGGTGGGGTGGTATGAGGAGCAGAAAAGGCCTTGGCTGTGTGTAAGCACTGTTTGGCAGTAAAGAAAACATCCCTGTGTTATCAACACTACTTTCAGCACAGGTCCAAAACACAGCCCCAGAACAGCTACTGTGAAGAAAGTTAACTCTACCCCAGACGAAACCAGCACAATCGTTTTTGTTTAAAATCTTTGTGGTGTTGAGTTGATTTCTGCAAAGTATTTAGATGAGAGAAGCAGTCAGTATGTATTATTTTGGGATTGGATGATGTTTTCACGAAAGAAGAGGAGAAATGACAGCTACTAAAATTGATGGGTTTTAGTGTCTTATAGGAAGTCCAGTTTGAGGAGAGTCTGTCCTCTTAAAACCACAAGTTTTGTCACCCACAATGAGGTTGCAACATTGAGAGTAAATTAAAGATTATTGGCCATAATTTCTTAATCCTCACTTCTAAATATGTGCGGTAAAGAACAGGTTGGTCAGTGAGCTCAGAGACTTAACCAACCCTTTTTTACTCTGTGCTGTGTACGTTTACATGTTCAGAGATTAATATTAACTTTCTAATTCCTGAACTACAGGGATTTAAAGTAAATTTAGAAAAATAAATCTCTGCATCTTATCTGCTGTGTGTTCATATTACACTCTCTGCTTTTAGGGACTACGTTTTATTTGTGAACCTGCCTTGCCGTTTTACATTTTCAGTGTACAAATTGTTTTAACACACAGAAATTGGCCACACTGAAAACTAAAATAAGCTTGCTACTTGTTTCTGATTATAGAAGTAGGTTTGTCACTGTCAACCTCTAACGGTAAATCAGAGTTTAACTCACTCTTTGTAAGCCTTCTTAGTGATGGTGTAACACACATTGCATGGCCCTTTGTGATGTATGTTAAGGTGAAGGTATGTGGTCCTTATGTCTGCCTCTCTTGCTGTGATGTAATTGATAGGTTGAAAAATCAAATCATTAAGCTCTTTAAGTGTTTCTGCGTGAATGAATTATGTATTGGAAATGCTACAAATGGTTTCTTCCTCGAAGGATATTAGTTACTTGATTTAGCTACAGATACTAAAATGATGGTCCTTTTTTTTTTTTCACTTATCTGAATTTAAAGACATGAGTAATGCTAGTCATATAATTGTAATTCATTGTTAGTGGATTCTGTATATAAGGTATTTTCATATTAAATATATTGGATTTAAAATTAGATTCACTGAAGAAAATGCTGGTGCTATCGAGAGTAGATACCTGATGTACAAGCAAAGGAAGTTTGTGAAGAAGGAATTTAAATAACTTCTGGAGTCTAGGTAATGAAGGCAGCAATGAAACCAGGCCTACTGAGCAAAGACTAGTTGTTGAGTTAGAGACTATTTTAGAGGTGAATAGTGGGGATTATACTTCAAGAAAATGTTTGAAGTGGTATCCCTTTAGGGGGCAGCTTGAGCAACAAAGTGAAGCGTTAGGCCAAAAATGAGGTCTGAATTCAGACAGGCTACAACAGTTAAATAAACCATAACTTTTGATACAGATGATGAGTCTCTTGTGGCTTACAGACTTAACAGACATGAAGTAAAAATTCTCTTCAAGCCTTTACATATATGTTTTTTGAGTATTACTATTTCAAGTGAACTACCAAATTTCAATATAATCAGTGTGTGGACAGGAGACTTTCTACAGGAGTATTCATTCATTACCAGGGGTCTTAATTGCTTTAGAAGTTACTGCCCATCTCAGCGTTTCCTTGTGGCATTTCATAGGCGAGCAAAACACCTGTGCTGAGGTTGGTATGTTACTTTCTGCTAAAACAGAGGAGGATTCCCATCAGTTCCTTTGTTACAGCTACTGAGTCAACCTAGAATGTGTTTAAATTGTCAGAAATTCAGTCTCTGATTTCTTCTGCAAAGCATGCCTGTGTGTCCTTGCTATACCTTTTTTCCTTCCCCCTGCCCAAAAGACACAATTTTTTAATGTTTCTGACTGGGCATAGAGTAGTGTGGCTCTAAGCAGTAACATGATACTGATTGGAAGGACAATAACAGTAGGTGTGTGGGTTTGGGTTGTTTTTAAGTCTTGCTATTTAATCTTGAATCATATTTGAGGTGCTGCCTTGTCATGAATTCTGGAGACACTGGCTGTCTTTCTGTGGTGGGTTGAGCCTGGCTGGAAACCAGGTTCCCACCGAAGCCCCTCTGTCACTCCCTTCCTCAGCTGGGCAGGGGAGAGAAGATACGAAAAAAGGCTTGTGGCTCAAGATAAGGACAGGGAGAGATCACTCAGCAATTACTGTGATGGGCAAAACAGACTCGGATTGGGGAAGAAAAATAATTTATCACCAATTAAATCAGAGTATAAGATTTAGCTTTAGTTTTAACACCTTCCCCCACCCCTCTGTCTTCCCAGGCTCAGTTTTGCTCCCTATTTCTTTCCCTTTTCCCCTTGAGTGACACAGGGGGACGGGGAATGGGGGTTATGGTCAGTCCATCACAGGTTGTCTCTGCCGAGGACTTCTCATGCCCTTCCCATGCTCTGTTGTGGGGTCCCTCCCATGGGAGACAGTGCTCCACTAACTTCTCTGGTGTGAGTCCTTCCCACGGGCTGCAGTTCTTCATGAACTGCTCCAGTGTGGGTCCCCCCTCCAGGCTACAGTCCTTCAGGAGCAGCCTGCTCCAGCCTGGTTCCCCCGCGGGGTCACAAGTCCTGCCAGCAAGCCTGCTCCAGCCTGGGCAGGAGCAGGGACCCTCTTCACGGGTCCTCCCAGGAGCCTGCTCCAGTGTGGGCTGCCCATGGGGTCCCAGCCTCCTTTGGGCATCCCCCTGCTCTGGCATGGGGTCCTTCCTGGGCTGCAGGCGGGTCCCTGCTCCCCCTTGACCCTCCATGGCTGCAGGGCACAGCCGGCCTCACCATGGTCTGCACTCCAGGCTGCCAGGGTATCTCTGCTCTAGCGCCTGGAGCATCTGCTCTCCCTTCTTCGCTGAGCTGGGGGGTCTGCAGCGTTGTTTCTCTCACATCTTGCACTCTCGCTGTCTGTCTGCAAAATCTCCTCTCTCCAGTTTTTCCTCCCCTTCTTAAGCATATTATCACGGAGACACTACCACCGTCACTGATGAGCTTGGCCTTGGCCAGTGGCAGGTCCTTCTTGGAGCCCGTTGGCATCAGCTCTGTCGAATGTTGGGAGGCTCCTAGCAGCTTCTCAAGGAAGCCACCCCTGTAGCCCCCTGCTACCAAAACCTTGACGGGCAAGCCCAGTACACTTTCTCTCCCTCCTTTACTGATAAATTTGTGCTTTGGTTACAAATCCATTATAGGCTATTAGGTGTTGATTCAGAAGGCTATTGAACATGCCTGAAGAAAGCTGTAAATACAGTGAAATTGAGGATTTCTGGAGTACAGTAATACTGACAGCATCACCAGGTTTCAGTACATTGCTCTGAGTAACATTTGGGAAATGTGTAACAGGGGAAAGTCTAATAGCAAGAATTTATAAACAATGAAAGGCACTTTTTATCTATTTTAAGAAATTTAACTGGACTGTGGAAATAATTTTACAGATGCTGCAAAGGTAAAAATTACAGCAAGATTTGCAGAAACTGTCTTCAACTTTAATAGGTAAACCCAAGAACATAACTTACTTAGGTTTAAAGGAGATATTCCAGAACTAGAAACTGGGATGAAGCTTTGGTTGGGAGTGAAATTAGCGCAGTGGCTTATTCTGGCTTGTTGCAGCTTTGTCTGAAACCAGATTTAAATCTTGTCTTGCAGCCAGAAAATGGTAAGATGAAACCAGCTTTTCTTTTGGGTCAGGAAAATACTACTGGTATATGGTATGGTTTTTTTCTGAATATTAAATATTTTCTGAATATACTCCTTCATGAAACTATGGAGGGAAATAGATACATTTTTAGTACCATTAGAACAGGTCTATAAGAAATGTGGACAATTATTCTGGCAAGTGCCATTCTTAAAGATGTCTTTTATAAATGTCTCCATTATGTGTAGTCTCTTCTTTCCAGTTTTCACTTCTCTTTTGCCCCATTTGTTTAGATACATGTTTAAAAAGAAAAACAAGCAAACAAAAACTGCCACAAAAACCCCCAAAACAAACAAAGAAAAATCAAAACAAACCAGGAAAAAAGCGCACATCTGGCGTGAGCCTTCATTGGTGTGCTGTAATTGATTGGTGGAATATAGGAGAGCTGTGCTTGCTTTGCTTGTTGAAAAATTAGGGGAACTTTACCAGAATTTGAGATTGGATCAACAGTGTAATTTTAACTGGTAAATATTTTCCACATTCCTGTTGCTAACCACTACTCTCTGTGCTCTCTGCCTTTTAATTCCTTTTTTAAAGACAGTACTCCACTGGAAGTGTCTGAAAAGCAAGCATGTGAAGGGAGCACGTTTGGCTTCACAACTGGCTTTGATACACAGGGGTTTTTTTGGACCAAGTTTTATTATTTTAGCTACTTTGGTCTCTGCTATTTTTTTATTCCCCCCTCCTTTTAGTAAGAGTTCGAGATTTTGCTGATGAGCGTCAGAATATGTTGCACAGAACATGAGAACATGCCAGCACTGAACCATAGGTGTAGTAGCCTCTTTCTCAAATGCAGAGAGAAACAGAGGAGGTATCATGAAGTAAAGTTAAAGCCATCCGTAAGTGGCCTCATGTTGCTTCTGTCGCTGCACTTTGTAGTCTTCTGAAGAATCATGCTCCATCATTGTGGGAAGCAGATTTTTGTTTCTGAATGAGGATCTGTGTCCTAATGGTTCGAGATCCCTCTACCTGCTGTGGCACAGCTGCCCAAGTTCTATGCCTTTATGGTAGATGTAAAGCATCTTAGGCGTGATTCAGCTGCCCAGATGTAAGTGTCTGGTGCCACTTGAGATGCCCTGTGGTATGCAAGCCACATGGGAGCAAACAGGCGTGACTTGAGGACCCGCAAGAGGCTGTGCCCTTCTGGAATGTCAGCTGGCAGCCAGACAGGAGACCCAGGACTGTCTTAACTGGTTTTAGAATAACTGTGTTTAGGCAAATGAATCCTGTCCTTTGTGTCAGGACAAACAGATTTGTGCTGTATG
The DNA here is from genome assembly GCA_027574665.1 of Rhynochetos jubatus. Classification (NCBI taxonomy): domain Eukaryota; kingdom Metazoa; phylum Chordata; class Aves; order Eurypygiformes; family Rhynochetidae; genus Rhynochetos; species Rhynochetos jubatus. The sequence continues at coordinate 35,739,096 of CM050653.1, forward strand.
GAATGCCTGATGTGTAAGGGATAAAGTGCTCGCTAAGTGATGCGGGGCATTGGCTTGAAGTATGGATTAGAAGGATCAACTAACCTGATGCATCTGTAGTGCTCGCGGCTTCATTTTCACGCTTGACGGAAATTGTTGTGGGCTGCACCAGTTCATCTGGAATTGAGCTAACCATCCAGTCCCAGATGTTCCAAGTAATTGATGCAGTCTGTGTTTGTAAATCACTGCAGGGAGACTGGCAGTCGGTATCTTGGTAGGTGCAGGATGTGGGAGTGACTTGGGAAATGTAAGGAGTTACCCACTTCTCCTTGTTTTGTTTGGGCATGATTTTGCAATTGCATCATTATAAACAGTTTGTGGTGTGAAAGAGGAACTCTTAGCAGTAGTTCAAAATACACTCAGTATCTGTTAGCAAGACCTGAAAGGAAAATGGATGTAGGGAGGGCACATTTTTAACAATAAGTCAAAGTTTAAAAGCAGTTTTATTGAAGATACTTTGTTTGCTGGTTTGACTATCAATCTACTGTAAAATACTGCAGGGCGGTACTCACAACCCTGGTAGTGTCAGATACACAAGATCTCGAGATGGTGTTTGCCTTCATGGCCGGCTTTGGTTCGGTGTCCCTGCAGGGGAACCCTGTGGTGGTACCTGGGGGTCTGCTTTAAGGCCTGTTAACCTCTGACGGGCTGCTGCAGAGTAGCAGGAGTGGAATGTGTATGTTCTATTTCGGCAGCTGTGTAGGTGATACTGTATTTCTTTCTTTGTTACTGTGACTTAGACTGTTACATATTAAATGTCACATTAATTCTGTGAATCTTAGGCTAAGGTAAAGGCTTGAGTTGCAGTAACAATAAATATATTTTAACCTAATTTTCTTTAAAAATACTTTCCTCTCTAAACACGAAAAGTTTTAGATTCTCCTTAGACTCTGGAAACATCTGTAATTACGCTTATTGCTCTATAGCCAAATGGCAGTAAATAGGCTGTTTAGAAGTTTTTAGCATTGGGACTTCTAGAATGTTCTTTGAGTATCAAGTTTGATTGTAAATGCTTATCGTTTGATATCTCTGAATACTTTAACAAACAGATACCTCATATTTGCAATCTGTCCCCCAAGAGTATTGCTGCAAAGCACAAAGATGTCACTCATCTTAGTTATTTTTAGTTCAAATTGCATGACTTTTTCACAGGTATTTTAGTATTTCAACGTTGGTGATGGTTCACAGTTTTGGTTTGTGTTTCTGACTGAACAGGTGTGTCTGGATTTCGTCTTAGAATAACTTGTAAATTCCAAGTTTGGAAAGTGTGGTAAAGGCTAGGGTCTGATGTGTCATGTACGTTGTTTTGGTGTGGTTTTTACTGGAAATGTTCCTCTGACTCCTCTGAAATGTTTTGTAGACATATGCAGCAGTTCATTGACACCAATTCACTTGCTGCATAGTACCTGCAGGACATTCCTCTGGGGTACAGAGCTCTTTCCTCTATTGAAAACTTCTAGTCCTTGGAGTTTAATGTTGTTTTTCTAGCTTTCTGACCACAAGAACAACCTCTTCTTGAATTTTCTTCTCCCTTCCACCCCCACCCCCCTTTTTTTTTTTTTTTAATTTCTTTTCTCCCCCTGCTTTGAAGTTGTTCACCTCGAAGAGAACCTGTACCAGAGTGAGAACATTTGCGTCTCATCAGGTTTCTTCAGGAGCTTTGGCCAGTGCTGGATTCCAAGCTCTTGTCTGTGGGGTGTTCCTACCTCCAGAACTCTTCTTACCCGTTGTGATTTAAAATGAAGGTATCAAGTACATCAACAGTCTTGTGAGATTTAACTGAGTTGTGGTTTTCATTTAAGATGTTCTGGACGTTGCTAGCAATTCAGACAGCTTTTTATTCCTGTTATTGGTAGCTTAGAGCTTTGTTGTGAAATACTGTTTGGATAGTGCTTTCTCAGCTGTCAGGTGTATTTGCATATGTAAAATTTAATATGCTGAAAGTGTTGGCCTTTAAAATTACCTAGAATGAAAATTACCTAGCTGGTTTAGAATGAAAAAGTGTTTGCATCCTTCAGGTAGATTTGTTTTGAAATATCAATTATATTTAGGCTTTTCTGACTTCTGTGGTAGAAATCAATCTTGTTTGTGGAACTAATATTACAGTCACAGTTTGATACTGATAGTACAGCCGTCATTGTGCTCTGCATGTGAGCAGTCAGGAGCTTCAGCTCTGGCCCCTTGGCTACCAAAAGGCATGTAGTAAACAAGTTTGGCTCAGCTGCCTTGAGCAGAACTGCACCTTGATTGCGCCTTGTGTAGTAATGGTTATACCTCGAGCTGGAGTATACGGGAATGCTTTCCTAAGAGATCTGAGCAAGTGTATTGTTGCCCGTGAGGGAGAGCACATGGAAAGCAGATCGTACTGCAAGCAAATAAAATGCTGTTGTTTCATTGACTGCTAAAAATACAGTCTCCAAGTTTCAGATCTTCACAGATACTCTTAAGCATCTTTTTGAAAATTGACTCTCCCCAGTGATCAATTAGGGTTATGTTGTTAATAGAGCCTAGAGAAATACAAGTGTAAAGGCTCCAAAGGGTGGAGAAAACCTCTGGTTTCTGTAAAAGACATTTGTGATGGGGTGACCCTGGCTGGAGGCCAGGTGCCCACCAAAGCCCTGCTGTCACTCCCCTCCTCAGCTGGGCAGGGGAGAGCAGATATGATAAAAGGCTTGTGACTCGAGGCAAGGACAGGGAGAGATCACTCAGCAGTTACTGTCATGGGCAAAACAGACTCAGCTTGGTGGAAAAAAAAGAATTTATCACCAATCAAATCAGTGTAAAAGAGAACTAAAGCTAAGTCTTAGAACACCTTCCTCCCACCCCTCCATTCTTCCTGGGTGCGACTTCACTCCTGCTTTTCTCTCCCTCCTCTCTCCACTTGAGCTGCACAGGGGGACTGGGAATGGGGGTTGTGGTCAGTCCATCACAAGTTGCTCTGTGATGCACGCTCTGTCCTGCTCCAGCGTTGGGTCCCTCCCAGGGGAGACAGTTCACCAACTTCTCCAACATGAGTCCTCCCATGGGCTGCAGTCATTCATGAAGTGCTCCGGCGTGGGTCCCTTCCGTAGGGTGCAGTCCATCCTTCAGGAGCAGCTTGCTCCAGCGTGGGCTTCCCACGGAGTCATGGGCTCTTCTGGTGCAGCCGCCTGCTCTGGGACCCTCCCCGGGCTGCAGGGTGGTCTCTGCTCCTCAGTGACCCTCCCTGGCTGCAGGGCACAGCCAGCCTCACCATGGGCTGCAGTGGAACCTCTGCTCTGGCCCACCTCCTTCCCACATTCTGCACTGACCTGGGAGTCTGCAGAGTTGTTGTTCCTCTCACATATTCTCATTCCTCACTTTGGCTGGAGTTGCACAGGTGGGTTTTTTTCCCCTTCTCGAGCACGTTATCTCAGAGGTGTTCCCACTGTTGCTGATGGGCTCAGCCTTGGCCAGTGGTGGGTCCGTCTTGGGGTCGGCTGGCATTGGCTCTATTGAGACAGGGGAGGCTTCTGGCAGCTTCTCACAGAAGGCACCCCTGTAGTCTCCCTGCTACCAAAACCTCGCAACACAAACCCTGTGCAGTGGTACAAAATTTTCCTGATCATCTTTATTTAAACACAAACAAACAAAACCACCCCACAACAAAAGAAGCTCAGCTGCATTATCACTCTAGCCTTGAAAGAATTTAAAAAAGGTCCTTTTCATCCATTAATTTTACACATGGTGGTACTGTGCTATAATTTTGGAACACATGTATTGACTACTTGAACTTACTTTAACATAAATAATGTAAAGTCCAGTTAAGAATGCCCATGTATTGTGGTAAAGATCAGTTATGTTTTTCTCAATACTAGTTATGCTTTTTTAAAAAATACTTTGAAAGCTAGGTTTTATGTGGACTAAGAAGTCTTTGAAACTGTTTCATAACGTAGGTTTTAATCCACTGTTAACAATGATTTAAATGTGTGCAAAAAGTATTCTTCAGGCAAAGTAATTTAATGGTATTAGGAAGATCACTGTTTAATGTATGGTCCTGTAATTCACACCACATGCCAGCAGCTTGCTATGTTTGAGTTTGCATTTTTCCTGGAATTCTGTTTTGGGATGGAGCAGCAACTTCTGCAATTCTCCGTCTTCAGTACTCCATCCTGAATAGCTTAGTAAGAATAAAATAAATTTATCTGAGCCTTTGGTTCCCAGAGTACACTGTTGCTTGGGGTGGTTTAGTTTTTTCTTGATTAGGAATTTTTGCATAAATAAGCAAAATGTTCACTTAACTATTTTTTAAAATTGTACTGCAAGTAACTTTATTTTTTCAAAGGCTTCTTGTGCAATATTTGCATGTCAGTACTGCACTGTGGTGCTGCTGGATAGAAACAGGAAAGTCTAGCCCACTAGCAGACCAAGAAAGAAATGCAGCAAGAAAAAACATTTTTATTTGAAAAGCATGTTTTCACTTTTAATCATTTTTCATGGTAGCCTATTCATGTGTCAACGTTGGTGTCTTCATGCCGTTTAAAAACCTACAATACATTTTGTAACGCTATTTTAAAATTACCTGTGATGTTGCAGGTGTCCCAGATACTAACCACTACTGTTTACAGTTCTGTTACAGTCTTTAGTTCATTGCTCTTAATCTGGCATTTGGATTAGTGGGTTTCCCTGCTCAAGGATCGTGATGTCTGGTTCTGCTAAAGATAGGAAGAGTAGAAGCAGCAGGAATCAAAATGTGTATTCTGCCTCAGCCCGTATGCTGAACGGGAGTGCTGTTTCCATGGCAACGCACGGGCGGGGGGGCGCTGATGCCTGTTCCCCGATCCTGAGAGTTTACATTGCCACACGCAATTATTCTTGGCAAGATTCTCTTAAAAACCAGTGTTTGTGAGAGAGGAGGAAATAACGTTAGTGAAAATTGTCAATATACATCCAGATGCTTCTTGAGGTGGTTTGTTTCTTCTTCAGTCGTGAAGGTTCGTTAGCGCAGCACCCGGCTTTTCGCCAGTGCTAGAAAAATGTACTAACTATAGCAGCGGTGATCTCGGACGTGTTAAATATGGGGTGTTCCAGCCTCCGGCGCTGCAAATGCTGTCGGACAAAACCTTGCTTTACCCTGTTAATGAAAGCTGCCTTCCTTTGGGAGGCTGTATTATTAAATGTAGTTGACATTTCATGGGGGCGTGTTCTGAGTAAGGAAGGGGTAAATAGTCACCATTGCAGAGATAACAAAGCTTTGCAATTAATTATTATTATTTTAAGAAATGGCAGGTTTTAGAGCAGGTAACATACTAAATTGGTCTTTCATTACGGTAGCGCAGCTGTGTCTCAGCCTCGCCCATTTTATTTGTTATAGGACACATAGGCTAATGTGTTTTCTGTGCTCCGAGCTTACAGACAAATCCTTCTTCCTGGAACTGTTACGTTCTACTGTTGGAATACGTTGGGGTGGGGTTTTTCTGTAGGCTTAATATTTTGTATTGAGACTGTTCTATTGAGTCACTAGAGATGAATTTCTTTCTCGATTAAAAATACACAAACCTGAAATTACAGGGAAGGGGAGTGCAAACCCTGGAGTATTGTCTGCCTGTCTATTTTTTATTTTTTTAACGAAGGATCGGAATAGTGGCAAACCCTGTGTGTGGGAATGAATGTATTTGCATGGCGAATGTTCACCTTTGGGGCTGGGGTGGCTCCCAGAAGATGATGTCACCTTGCCGCTCATTGGCTGCGCGGCGCAGAGTGCGGGGAAGGCAGAGAAAGATGCCGGCACAAATCTCAGTGGTGGATCTGGGGTGTCCGCGAGCAGTTTTTGATAGCATCTTTGATTTGTATTGAGAATTTACGGCGTGTGGCCATGCGAGGTGCTGGGTCGGTCCTAGGGTGAGGGGATTGAAGAGCTATCAGAGGAATGAGGCGGCTGATCTGCAAGAGGATCTGTGATTGTAAGTTGAAAAATCTGGGTGGAAGGAAAGAGACAGGGAGTGCTGCTTAGACACATTGTGGGAGGATGTGTAGCAGAAAATGCATGCATGAGTAAAAGAAGGAAAGGGAGAAGCATTTGTCTTTGGTAGAATGGAATGATAGAAATTATATTATGTTTCCTTTGGGGAAAATATTCAGAAATGGGCAAAAATATTCAAGCTCTGCAAAGATATTTTTCCCTTTGTGGGAATGAATGTGTAGGATTCATTTTCATGTTTAGTTTTACAGTGGTTAATTATGAAGGCAAAATAGTATTTTATGAGAACTTAACATGTAGAAAATGCTGGTTTATTTCTCATTGTCATTTTATTCCCAGGTCAGAGGCAGAGGACAAAGTGATAAATATTTGGGGGTTTTATATGTTTTGTGAATTTCTGTGAAATGTGAAGCAGAAGGGTTTATTAGGAAAGGAATACACATCCATTCTAATACCTGTATTTTTATTTAATGTATCCTTTTCTAGACAAAAGCTTTGATGATGAAGAGTCAGTGGATGGAAATAGGCCATCATCAGCTGCTTCAGCCTTCAAGGTTCCGGCACCTAAAAAGCCAGGAAATCCTTCAAACAGTGCAAGAAAGCCAGGATCAGCTGGTGGGCCTAAGGTTGGAGGTAATGTAAAGCTATTCAGATTCTAATCGGTGTTCCCAGAAACCTTGCCAGAGCAGGCACAAAACAGAGAACTTTGGAAGGTGATGTTTAATTCATGACTGCAGTATTTTTGCAGAGCTGAAAGCAGTAAGGGACCCTGTTTTACGTAATTATTCATATGTAAAGGTGTGTGCATGACTGTCTGTTTTTGTGAATGTATATTTAGCTTATACAGGCCTCTCATGTTCTAAATAAAAGTAACATCTGGTAATAGTAATTGTGTTGGTAAAATGAATATATGGGCGCCTCTGATAGAATTCCTATATCGCTTACTGTATATATATAAATATACCGTGAAATTCTGTAGTAGGTCTGTGTAGATGGAATTTTTACTGTACGTCTGCAGTGTTTCACATGGCTAGAAAGGATTAGCCATCAACCATATACCTCAACAGGGGTGTCTGTTACAACCGAATTACTTACATTATTATTCTTTAAACTGTCAAGAGTATTGTGAGATTGGTTGTGAAATATAAGAAAAGGCCAAAGCCCTTGCCAGGGTTTTCTACACTCTGGTCTTCAAAGCAGTATAACGATGATACTTACTAATTATAATCTTTGAACATGGAAATCCGCATTTTTTTAGGGCGGGGGTAATCTAACAAAAGCAACTGTTTACTGCTAAGGAAGTAACAGTGGTTTTGGTGGCTCCTGTGCACATTCAGAAAAATACATGATTAAGTGGAAATATACCATACTTCAGGAATGGCTTTTTTAGCAATAATTGCTTCTTTCAGTAAAGGATTTTTGTAAGAGCAAGTAATTTTTTACATGTTCCTATTCATGTAACCTTCCCTTATGTGAACTGCAAAGCAAAGATAAAATTGGAAAGAAGATATATGCCAGACAAGCTGCCTTAAGTATTTACATGTTAATAAGATATAACTAATGTTTTGACAACTTAATGTTTTTCTAATGTGATCTTCAAAATTTCTAATAAATTGGAAAGATTCCCATAGGGTGGGATCAACTCAAAATTGCTAACAGTATGAATTAGAAGGTACCACCAAAAAGACATCCTAAAGGATGAAATTGACTCCTGGTGTGTATTACTGTTATGCAAATAAGTAATAATACTATCATTCTTTAACCTGAAACATGGTGGGTTTTGCATGCAAGACTATCATATATAGTACCAGAACGGAATCCTCAGGATTCCTGTTTCTTTCAGTATGTGCTTCTTTAAATAATATTTTATTAAACACTTTAGTGTAAAATTGTTTTTATAAGTAGACTTTCACTATACATGCTTTGCAGTGAAAGCATGGAGATAGAGCTGGGGAAGGGAAATAACAGAATATCCCCTCAACTGCTTTTTTTTTTCAGTTTAAATAAAAATCCAGTTGATCTAAAACATCAAGGAGATGAAAAAACCCTCACCAAAAATTACGTTGTTTTTCCTTCTTTTCTTATATTGCTACACTTAAATAAAATTAAAAAATCTAGACTAAGGACAAAATTTAAACATGCCAAAACCAGAGAACTTTGGTCATTCCTTGCTTTCTATTACCTCCTTTCACCTCTGAAAAATACTGGGGAGTGTTCACATGTGTATCTGTTTTCCTCTCTATTTTCATTCTGTCAGTACATCTGTAGTCAGAATTTTGAAAATTTAATATTAAATGTTTGGCTGGCCTTTATAACGTTGATCAAATTGTTCTTTAAATGCTTGTCTGTTTCTGTACCTGTGGTGTGGTTGTGCAGACTGTTCAGGTGCTTGACCGTGGAGAATTTTTGCCTTCATATTTTGTAGGAAAGGTTTTATGCCTTGTATTCTTCACCAAACAGCTAGAAGGTGGAAATTGGTCTTCCAGTCTTCAGTTTTTCTCAACTACCTCTACTTTTTTCTCTTAATTGTCTACCCGGGAGATACTTTTACAGGTCTATTAATCTGCTTGTGCATAGATTTGTTTCATGCATGTAACTATGCTTCCTAGTTCAATACTTTGGGGTTTGTTTCCCTTCAAGTTTTCCTTGAGTTGACCCTCTGTTTTCTGTTTAGCATTTTCCATACGTCACCATTGATCAGCAAGGCTATTGTCCCTGTTTTCATTTTAAGCAGATAGTATTTGTCTTCATTTTACTCCTGCTGCTCATTATTTGTATCTTTCAATGTTCTTCTCCATCTCCATCCTTTTTTTGAGGTTACCACTGTTTAAACTAGTTCTGTCTAGTAATAGTTAGATACAGCTTGCCAGCAGATAGGACAGACATTTAACGTGTATATAAGAGAGCCTTACCCTTCGGCATAGTATTTACAAATCCTGCATCTCCTAGCCTAATAAAGAACATTAGCGTAGATGCCAAATGTTATTTCTGAAGTCAGTCAAGTCATAGTCTCTTCCCAAAGTGATGAATTTCCCATAACATTCATATGAACAATGATACTAGGTCAGATATGAGGCCTGTATAGTCCACTGCCCATCTGACAGTAGTCGTAAATGGCTACTAGAGAGATGTACTTGAACAGGGCAAGTGTCTAGAAGCACATGGTCATTGTAGGGCAAAATGCTGGGTTTAGAGCGCTTTATTCCACAGAGAACTACCGTCTTTGAAGTGTCCAGTTAGATCATCCTTTTCAGCTTATCTTGAGACTTCATGGATCTTTATGGCTACAGACAAACCTTGATGCTCTTTCTCATCCACTTCTGCAGGGTCTGCTTTGCAGGTGCCCAAAGAACACCTGAGATTTTTGTCTAGCCTCGAAATCACCATCTTTATGTAGCAAATCTGTGGTTCTGGAAGCTATCTGCTTTCGCTGATTTATTAAGGGTCTGCCATAACCTGCAGTCTCAAAGCCTTCTGCTCACCTCTGCATTCCAAGCATGTAATCAGTGGGAATATCATTTCTGTTTTCCCTCCTAAGCACTAGCTACTGATATTTCAGGCTCTACTGCTCACCTCACGGTTCTGCCACCTGTGGGTCCCACTTGCCTATGTTTTCTCTGACTGTCATATATATGTGTATGCATACTAAGAAGTTGCAGTTTGGCCTTGGAGGCAGAAGTAGCAGCAGCTCCATTAACCTGTGCTGTTTTTTCTTTCCTTTTCACAAAAAATCTCACAAGTCATGTCAGGGACCTGCAGCTGGAGCAGTCCTTTGCTTCAGTTTCTTCTCTTCAGGCTTCTGTGACCAGGCAAAACTAGTTGTGCTGGTAGAAATCATGTTGGGTGTAGGCTGAGATTACTGCAAGTCCTGTTCATTCAAACTGCCTTTTACATTCCAGAGATTCTTTTCCTAGGCTATTGCTTTAGGAAGATGTCTTTTTCTATCAGCTGTAGATGACAATAAAGTACAGCTGTGTTTTCCCGGTTCTGAAAGGGAGTGGAAGCTATTCTGTCTTGAGGCTAAGGAAATTAAACCTCTCAGCCATGCTGCTTGCTTTCTTTCATGCTGATACCTGCTGAATTATACCTCAGATGCATGTGTGCTTGGCCTTTCATGATATAGTGCATGGAGATCTTTCGTCTTGAAGAAATGGACAATTCCAGCTCTGGCCAGATAGTCTGTTCAAGTGAAAGGACCCATCCAATATGCAAAAAGAGATCTTTTGGTTTTTTATCTGTGTTGGGCATGTAGGACGTGCAGTTCGGTGGCACAGGAAATGCAAAAACTTTGTCTGGGACGGCAAGTGAAGCGGCTATATACGTTAGCAATAGCAGTGTCCTACTTGGGCTGGAATTCTGTCTTGTGCTGGAATGACTCTGCAGGATCTTTTCCTGTTGGCTGTAGGGATGGGAGAGGTTGTAGAACATTTGTATTTGCTGACAGGTATGATTAAGCCTGTAGAAGACAGCTTCCAAGAAAAGTGTGGGAGCAGACAGTCTGAGCGGGGTACTGCCCTGAGAGTAAGAAATCCAGCAGTCTGTTTCTCATCTGACCACTGCTGGGAGGTGTTCAGACACTGACCTTCTTGCCTGTGATGAATGAGAAGTGATGGGTCTTCAACTTAATGGGGCAGTACTTTGTTTGGCATGTTTCTTATTCCCTGGTCAATACACTTTTCCAAGTTAGTCCTTTGCCAGGAAATGCAGAGCTGATCTGCCTACTTGTGACACACTTGCGCTCAGCTGTTCATTCAAGTGCAGAGCCTCTGGAAATACCCCTTGGCTCTAAGGCCTTCTTGCTGAGAATGCCCACAGTGTGTGTTCTGCCCTTCCAGAAATGGATATTCGTGGGCTCACTCTTGGCTGTACGGTAAGCAGCTTTTTGATGGTAAGGCACAGCATAATTTACAGTAGAAAAAGGCTTGGGTGTGTTGGCCAAATAGCTGTATTCCTGTCCCTGCTGCTGTTCAAGATCTTTTATACCGCTTTGGCAGGTTCTCGCAAATGTGAGCACCCTGTTCCAAGTCTTCTAGGGAATTGTTCACTTGTATGCTATTCAGAAGCTTTGTGTAGTTTGGACGTTAATAGGAAACCTTGGTCTGTACTGCAATGGGAACACTGGCCTCCTTTCTTTTCCCAAAATGTCAGTTTAAGTCAGTAGTCTTTAAAATGGGTTAAATGTAGAAATAGTGGTACTTCAAGACAGCCATGCGGTATTTGGAAGAAAAGCTTGCTGGTGAAACCCAGTTGTGACAAAAGTCGGCATTAACTTTCTGCTAGAAGTTTAACGAGAAGCTCTGTAGGGCTGGAACACCATTCTTAATGGTGTGATTTGAAGCAGTGTGCGCTTTCTACTTCTTGCAGTTGCCTTCAGCGGGAAGATACTGTATCATGTATTTTTGTCTATGGTTCATTGGCTTTTTTAATCCCTAGTGTGTTGGCCTGCTAGTGTTATTACACATTGCTTACTGCTTAACACTAATAAGGGTGTTGCGCATTTTGAAACAACCTATGTTGCTTTAGGATGTATCACCCAGTGGCAGAACAGCAAAAGGGATGTTCTTAATTTGAATATCAGAATTATTGTAACAGCTGTTTAAGAAGAAGAATGTTGTTGATGCTAAGTGAAGAATGTGAAGTAAAACTCCTAGGACATAGTATGATTTTTTTTTTCTGTTAAAAAAATTATGTGTGCATGCAAAGAGCATTTTTTTTCCAACATAAAAATTGTGCTGTTGCCTTCTTTTCTCAAACTGTTCAAAGGGTCTGGTCCTCAGTGAAGGCTGCAACTGTGCCAGTTTGATGCTGGCATAATAAGAAATAACCCTCAGTTTTAGGATGGTTGTAATTCTTCAAGTTAACAGGCGGCCTCCTAAAATGATGTTTGCTCAAAAAAACACTAAAAATATCTCCTTTCAGGTGGAAATCAAGTAACTGGAAAACTTGTGTGAACCAGGTGCACAGTTTGGGAAAAAAAGGCAATGAGAACTGTAATGACACTGTACATGTTTTTTCTTAGCTACAGGTACACATTGTTAACTGTAGGAAGCTGTTCCCAGCTTCAGGAGATTAAAGTTAGGTTGTGTCTCTGTCTATAGTGTGTTTTATCAGCATCATAATGCTTTTTTTCCCCCTTCTTGATAACACTTTTCAGCAGAGCTGTATTGCTATTTAAATGGTACTGGTTTGTTTCTTTTGGCTCTATTTCCTTGCAGAAGACATTTTGAAGTGTTCAGAGGCTTTAGTAGGAAACAGTTTAAATGGAAAGGCTCTGCATAAGACAAATGTGGTACTGAAAAATGGATACTTGCTTTCTGAAATCTTAGCCAGGTGAAGTTAACCTCATTAAAACTACATCCTGCAGTTAAGAAACATTTTTGTTTAAAAGCCCTTCAGTAGTTGTAGAACTGTAAATAAAAACTGGTAGTGAATGGACTTGAAATAGGATAAACCTGTGCTTGCTGTATCGATTGTCTTCAAACCCATGAAGTAATCAATGCCCAAGTTTGTGGGGTTTTTCTGTTTGGTTGGTAGGATTTTTTTTATTTTGGCATTTGTTTTTAGTTTTTTCCCTAAACTTCTGAGTTTTGCAGAAGATAAGTTTAGGAGTCTTTAGTCTGTTACTTGTTTAAACCTCAGTAAGTGATTTCCAAAATGCTGTATTTGTCATGTGAAATATATCAGGTTTTTTTAATTTTTCCATTATTCTATATTGGCCCTTTGTATGACAGAAAGTTGCTCAGAGAGAACCTTCATCAGGAAAGCATCCCTTACGTTCTGTGGCATTTGTTTCCCTTTTTGGTTTCCAGATTGCTGTGAAACTCAAGGATTTTTCTTCAGGATCCCAGCTGAAATGAGCCTTTTTGTCTTTCTGAGATGCCTTTGAGATCAGCCTTGGGTATCAGAGCCTGCATCAGAGGATTTGTTACAGAATACCTGTTGGCTCGCTTGTTCCCACAGTGAATGTCTGTTAACTTCCTTCCTGAGAGTTCCTTGCCCACGGGAACTGCTGGGTTGCAATCCTGCAGTCATGAACTGCTGCTATTTTAACCTAACCCAGAACTCAAGGAAGTAGAAGGACTTCCAGCTTTCCAGGTTCCCTGAGGGTTGTTGGATTGTGATGGTGTTGTTTACTTCCCCGAAGGGCACGTCAGGCGAGGGTTTCTTGCACATGGTCTGTGGTCTCTTCTCCTTGACCATTATTAAATGCTTGGCTGGTCACTGGGGGTTTCCATTTCTCTAACAGATACTTTGCCTAGCAGCTACTCTCAGCAGGTGGATTGCAAAGTCAATCTTAATGAGAAATCTGCATTAAAATTAATAAACATGATAAATTATGAGTTTATGTACATACACCTATACATATACCTTCAGATAATAGATATATGTATGTATTCATAGTTACTGTTCATTTGTCTGGTTTCTGTGCATCACACAAGGACAGTTGACAGGTAGTTCATACTGCTTCAGTTTACCTTGTACTGATTTCTAGGAACTTCAGTTAGACTGTAGGATTTGTTGCATTGGTATAAGCAGGATACTGTATCTGACAGTCTTCTCTCAAAAGGCTCATAGCCTAGAAGTCAGCTTACAAATGGATAAAATACGAAGAGAGTAACAGTGGAGCAGAAATTAAGAGGTTGGGAGATAAAGAGCTCACTCCACTGTGTAACCTCCTTTTGACTTCTCTACCCTGTGTTCTAGTCGCAAACATCTTGCTAACAACCATGGCAGTGCCAGGGGGTGATGAGAACATGGAAAACAACCCACCCCTTGTTTAGTTTGCTAACATTGTAAACGGACTTTTTCAAGCAGTAAGAAGAGGAAGCGATTTTCATTGACCTATTTTCATACGGGTCAGTCCAGAAGGAAAAAGAGGAAGGAGAGAGGAGGAAACTGGACTGAAATCAGCTGACCCTGCCACTTTGAGTGCTTATGGACTGTGGCTGTGTTAAGCAGTGTAAGCAAAGACAACCATTCCAAAACACTCCTGCATTGCTCCCTGGCAGAGTAGCAGGTGTGATTCCTCTTTGTAGGGCTGGGGTGGAGAGAGTGTCCTAAAAAACCCTGTTTCATTTCTTCAGACAGTTGTATATGCTCTCAAATAGAGAAGCAGGGAACGTAGAAGCATAAAGGTGCAACTTGTTTTTACGATTTAAGTAGAGCATTTTCACCACAGGTGCAGATATTACTTGCAACAAATAAATGTTCTTAAAAAACAAAAGAGAAAAAGCATTAAAATAAAGTCACTTTGACCTTCTGTCTTGCTCTAGAGAACCTTTAGAAGTAAAAGAGAAACGTGTTGTCTAAAACATGTAAAAACTGTAATTATGTAATCTGCGATGGCAGTGTCAGTTCTAACTCTTCTTAATACAGGATCAGTTTAAATCCCTTCAGAAAAGAAGGCACAGTTGAAGAGAAGTGATGACAGTATTGAAAATATTATTTTTCTATTACACCACAACTCCTCCCCCCAGAAATCACAATATCCCAAACCAGTCCATTTTGCAACACAAATTGTAGATGATACAAATGAGCTGCTTGTGTTCCTGGTTGTTCTCTGTGATGTCTGTAATGTAAAATAATTAGTGTCCTTTTCCCTATTCAGCTGTAACACTGGGAAAAATTGAAAGTAAAATGTAAATATCAGGTTATTAGAGAGCTATATTAAAAACTGAAAATAAGACTAATGCTGTCATGCTCGTAAAATTAGCATAACTTTAAAACTCACCTGTTGAAACTGGAAGAATGAGCTAGGGTCTCAAATGCATGTTAAGTGTTGGTGAAAAATGAGTGCCAATAGAGAAAAGAAATGTATGAGTGGTTTGAAAGATGACTGTGGGCATGAACATTGTGCATGAGTAGAAAGATCACTGTATGAGCTTCCATTGAGAAAAAACAGACATGGATCGATGGTGAGATAAGCCTAAAGGAAGTTGGGTATTTGCATTGTAGCTGTTCACGGAACAGCTTGATTTTCCCCACAACCAGGGTTTGGTCTTACCTAACGTAAAACACTATTAATTTATTTATTGTGTGGTTGTCATATTTTCTGTGTGCTTCACAAATGCTTGGGAATTGAATTGGTCTCTGTAGCATGCCTCTGAAAATAAGAAAGTAGTATTCTTAATCTGTTAAGAAACTGTGCTGCATTGGAACTGAGGGTAAAGTTGTTGGAACTTTGCATTCGGTATTACGAAATAGCTCCAAATGCTACCGACTAAACTTCTCCGAGAATGTCATGGTCAGTACACAGTTCCAAAGGAATTTTCACGCTCAAGAGCAGCTCCAGATTTTAAGGTGCACATGTTGGTGCAGTCATCTTCACGTAAGAATTATTTTGTGCTTCCTCTTAGTACACTAGTCCTGTATTTGCTCCTGACTAATGTGGCACACCTCAAGGATTAAGGTGTGCTGTCCTTTATAGTTAAACACCTTGCACCGCCTTCTTCCTTGTAAGCATAGCTCACTCTCAATTTCTTCTTGCTCCTCCTGCTCTTTCCTGGGGCGACTAATTGTAGGGAGAGGTCTGCTTAGCATCTCATCCCTCAGAGGCAGCATGCTCGGTTGCTGGGTGGAAACTTCTGTTGATGTGCAGTGTCTTTTCATGTAGAGGGAATGTCTTAATTAACCAGGCGTGATCCAGGTGGGATCTCCAGGGAAGTTACCTAACCACGTCTGCCAGGTCTCTAACATAGGCGGGTAAAGTAAGGAATGGAAAGTATTTGGAGGTATTTGGCTGGTTTAAGTTTGTGCAGCTGTTCCAGCTTGAATGACTTTCATTGTCCCTGCGGCACCCAGGCTTTTGATCTTGGAGGAGCTGAGGTGGACAAGTCAGTTTGGAATGAATGTCAGTCAGTGGGGCTGAACATGACACAATTCATCTGTCAGTTTCTTTCAAGTGGGCTTTCTAGCCAAGGCTTTTCTACTCTGCTAAGTCTCTTGGTTATAATTTGAGTTGTCTTCTAAGCTGCTTTAGAACAACGTGAAGGCTTTGTCAGTTAAGGTTCTTCCAAAAAAAGGCAGCTTTATTTGGGTTGAGTGTTGTATCGAAAGATTTAAAAATATATTTTGTTTCTGAAGCTATTTTCAAAACCAGTCTGGTGACTTGTGTTGGAACCACTGAATAGGTTTACTGATCCTAATTGTATGCCCAGTGTCTTTGTCAAAGGCTGTTCAGCTTAAGTCAAAAACATTTTAGCTTAAGTTAGTAAACCATGAACTGCAATGGCTTAGGACTGGTAGACGTTCTTTCTGCTGTTCCCCTCTTTCCTCTCCCCTCTGTGCAGGTAGTAACTACCATTGTGCAGATGTGTTGAGCAACCCACTAAGGTAATCTCCCAGTGCTTCCCTAAGTCTTGTTTGTGAGGTTTCTCTGGTAGGCAAGGCATCAAGACATGTGCTTGCAAGAGCACTAGGAATACGTACAAGTTTATAAGAACAGAGAGGTTTTGGAGGGTAGGGAGTTACTTGTTTCCAGATGCAATTGTTTCTTTTTTCCTCAGAAAACAGACACGAGGCAGCCGATTAAAATTTTGATCTGAACAAAGATCGCTATAGCTTTTCATGGTTTAGTTTTCCCCTAAGTTTTATTGGCAGAGCTGTGGCCATGAGCAGTGTGACCTGTTTCTTAACTTGTGTAGCAGAGCCAGTAGGTGACACTAACAGTTACACCAGAACAATTATGCGTTGGCCGGTACAATTTATGCTGTGAGTAGAACTTGGTACAAGTAATTACCAAAACATAATTTTAAATTAGTCTTAATTATATCTATCCTGGAGGATTTACCAGTGTAACTATCTAAATCTGCCCTGTTTACAGAAAAACACTGTGTCTAATGGTGATCAAAGTGGAGCAAGTGCTGCTACTTCGTTGCTCTTAAACATTTTCCGAACTTAAGCAGGCTACCTGAAGGCATCTGTATTAAGTGACTGTTAGTCACCTGATGAACAAACACCTTTTGTGCTTTCTCCAGCTATTTGAGACTGGAGTCTTTGCCTGTCTTATGGGAGGGTTTTGTTCAAGCTTTTGGATTCAAATCCAAAGATCAGTCTTTCAAACATGGAAATAAGAACATACACAACATCCGTGGCCTTATCTTAATTTTAGCAATGTTTCCTGTATGCTGTTAACATGTTAAGGTGTGTGCATACAATATATCAAATTGCTTTTGATGATACAATAATTTAAAACATGAAGGGAATTTTCAGGGCTTCTCAATCTTCAGCTACTTTTCCAAAGTAGCATTTGATTCATGTTTTCCAGAAGCATAATTGTAAAAAGCACATAAGAAAGTACGTTCTTCTGGACTGTTACATGAACTGTAGCAGTTATCATACGTGGAAAGATAGAGATTCCTTACAGAGCCATGGACATTCAGTCTATATACTGGGCTTAAAATTCACTTTTGCCATCTCAGAGGTGGTAAATCCAGGTCATGATGCACTGGTAACTTCCCATCCCCCCCCAGCAGCTACCATTTTACAAGTCAGCTGTCAGTTTTCTCAGAAAGTGTCAATAGGCTGACCCAAGGATAAATAAATACATTTCAGAAAGTCTGTCTGACAGCTACAGAAGATTCAGGAAAAATCCCAGTTTCATAGACTAACGAAGAGCAGAATTTGTATTCAAAGAGAGAATTAAACAGGACCTTGGCAGCATCCATCCCCTCTGACTGGGAACACGAGTTGGTTGTCGAGCACTGCCTCTGTCCATTGCGCACACCATGCTAAGGAACTGTTCACAAACAGGTGTTGTGTTGCTGTGTTTGAAAGCCATTCCAAAAATTGTTTGCTGTAATCTATAAGAAGCATGATCTGATTTCTGTAAGTTAATTATCTGTAGCTCGTGTGAGTGCATTTGCTTTCGTTTTGTATCAACACTTCAGAATTTTTTCTCGCCCTCCCCCCCCGCCCCCGCCTTGTGCTTAGCGAGCTAGGCTGTCCATTCCACTAGGTCACCTCTTGTCCTTGCTTGAGTTCGTTTTGTTGAGCATTGCTGTACTCCCTGCAGCCTATACTTAGGCTTTCAGCAGCTGTACTGTTTAAGCTGCCTGGAATAATTTCCTTCCCTATCTCCGCTAACTCGTTTGTGTCCCAAGTTATCCGTTGGATTGTGCTGGCACTGTGTTTATATTGGCCCTGCAGTGAAGCAGGCCAGGGAACTTGCCTCATTGAAACCATTCTTCTTGGCCAGTTTATTTTATTCTCAGCTTAGGCACTCCCTTGTTGTGATTTAGTATTCAGCTGTACTAGTGCTAGAATGAGGGAGGTCAGTAGGAGTGAGTGGGAGTTGCCAGTCAACCTATTATACAGAAAGCTGAGTAAGTACTTGAGCTTATCCTGACCACTTATCCTATGCTGAGCTGAAGCTGCTGTCAGTTCCTAATTTGCAGCTGATTGCTTATTATCCTACAATACCAAAAAAGTAACAGTACTTTGTGTTGTTGTTTTTGTGGGGGGTTTTTTGTTGTTTTTTTTTCTTCCCCTAAATCTAGAATGATCAGCATCTTTTACTTCTGCTTAAGTGTCTGGTAGGTAAGAAGTGAAACTTTTGATTTAGTTGAGATGTGGGTATAGCTTTAGGGTTTTGGGTTTTTTTTTCTTCAGAAAAAAATTGTAGTTCACAGCATCTTAACTCCAGATGTGTTGCTCAGTATAACACTGTTGTTGCATGCAATTAGAGAATTCCAGTTGGGGGAACAAAAGACATTTGTATAACAGTACGCTTTTCAAAGTTTACTAACGCTTAATTTGCGAGGTGGGTTGTATCAGAAGATAGTGACAAACCTTTTATATGCAAGCCTGTTGATGAAATCTTTTAAGAACAAAAAGTGAAACAAGGTTTTAGAGCTTGTGTTACTTACAGGTTTCTGTAACAGCTTTGAAATTCCTCTTTTTCACAGGGGAATTTTTGTTCTGAAATGTTAGTCCCAGAAGCAGAAAAAAACCCCCATTTGACTAGTAAAAAGTGGCTACCAAATAAAAGTTGAGCAGGTTTTTGTTGGTTTTTTTTTTTTTTTTAGTTTTAGATGAGTGCTTGTATGCTTTATTAAACAGTTGTGTGCTTTGATTAAACAGCTCTTTGTTTCAAATAAAAAAAAAAAAACCAGTCCACTACTGACACGACATTTTTCTTCTCCCATATAGTGTTGTTCTGTTGTTTAGTCATTCCATCATCCACAGCTGTGTAAATACTAGTGGGGAGAGCATCAAGGTGGTACAGCAAGTTGGCAGTCCAAAGTTGTAATATGATGGAAAGATTTCAAATGTTTAGTCAGAAGAGGGGAAAAACTCACCTGCAAGAATTTATTCTTGGGTGAGAAAACTGATTCTGCAAAAGACTGGGTAATTTTTTGCTTGTATACAGTACCCTTTCTGGTGTTGAGCCGACTCACAATGCCGAACTCAAAGCCTTGTGTCTGGAGAAAGCCTTCTCCAAAAAAAAAGACTCCTGGGCCCTCACTAAATGTTAGAAACCCTTAAATTTAACTTAGGAAGATGTCATCTCTCCTAGTGGTCTGCGGGAATTGAGGGGTTTGTTTCCTTTGCCTCCATCCCCAGACTCATTGAACTTAAGTTTAAAAAACCACAAACCAACAACAAACCACAAATCTATCATAAAACTCAGAGGTGCTTTAGCTGTTATGATTTAGCAGCCTTCCAGTACCTGAAGGGGCCTACAAGGAAGCTGGGGGGGACTTTTTGCAAGGGCCTGTAGTGACAGGACAAGGGGTAACGGGGTTAAATTGAAAGAGGGCAGATTTAGATTAGATATCAGGAAGAAATTCTTCCCAGAGAGGGTGGTGAGGCACTGGGACAGGTTGCCCAGAGAAGCTGTGGATGCCCCATCCCTGGAAGTGTCCAAGGCCAGGCTGGATGAGGCTGGGAGCAACCTGGTCTGGTGGAGGGTGTCCCTGCCCATGGCAGGAAGGTTGGAACTAGATGATCTTTAAGGTCCCTTCCAACCCAAACCATTCTGTTATTCATTCTATGATTTACTTCCATATCAAGTCTGTTATGTTTGGTAGATTCTTACTGGCTTCCTGAAGTGGATCTTAGGCTTGCAGGTCTCTCTGAGAGTCTGTCTAACCAGTGTGCTTGAAGGATAAGTCTGAGTAAAGGTTATGGATGAACACTAACAAATAATGCAGGTAAATGTCTTGAGTGGATTGTTCTCCCTCTCCTTCAGATGCTTTTCTGGGTCTGTTTTTCCAATTGATGGGGTCGACAGAAAGGACACAGACCCCAAGTTACAAAAGAAAAGCTTGTTTTACTTTAGTTTAAAGCAGCAGCAAGAATAAGCAAGGTAATACACCTAATCATTACCACATAAAGTTAACTGTAGTGATTAACAAAGATACATCAACAGTTGCCCTAAAGCTTTACCATCATCCGGATCCGTGCATCACCTGGGGAGCCTCATCACAGCGAAGGATTGGAGAACCATCCTGGCAATTGTATGTAAGGCTTCATCTTTGCTGTGAGAGGGTCCTACTTACATACAGTTTAGCAAACAATCTATGTGACTGTGACCACAGACATATCTGGTTCATTGATGGTTTGTGTATCCATTTCTATCGGATGTGGCCCGGCCAGGATCCCCAGGGCACAGTAGGTAGGAGCAGTGCTAGCTACTACAATTCTTCAGGGCTTTATGTATCCATTCTTATGAGAAAAAACGCTAACTGCTACAGTCTTCAGTTTTCCCATGAGACTTTATGTAACATGGATGGGATGAATTCACTCAGAAGTCTTCGGTTTGAGGCCTGTGGTTCAGGCCTCTCGTATCAGGGTCTCAGCTGAGGGAGGCCCAGTTGGATTCAGTGGGCTGAATCCAAAGGCAGGGTAAGGTAAATTGCACTCATTTAAGAAAAAGCCAGTCGATGAGGCTCTGGGTTTTAGTTACCTGCTGAACACCTAAAGATGTTAAATGCAGCTAAATTCTAAACACTTAGAATTGCTCAGTGTTCTTGCCATTAGAAATGCGGTGGTTGAAATCATCTGTAGTTGATCAAAGGATTGTGTGTTCTGTGGGTGAGTTTGAGAACGTGCACTATTCAGTGGAAGGCATTAACATTCGAGAGAGATACTTCTAAGAAATCTATAATCACAGCTTGGCCCGAGAAGGTAAGCAGCTACAACAACAAAATGGCTTATCCAAATACGTGTGCTGTCAGGTAGGTCAGCTTGGAGTCTGTAGGCGGTTCTGTCTGAAATGAGAAATCTGTAGAGCTCTGCTGCTGCTTTTCTGAAGGAGAGTCCAGCCTTACAAAAGCACGAGAAGTTCTTTTGAAGGCATCTGCATCTGTGTGACTGTTTCATATCTTGTTAACGTCGTAAAAGACTTTCTCCCGAGCTGGGGAACAACAGGTTGAGTTCTATCACTTTTTGGTTAGTCTCTACAGAAACAGTGACTTGGTGAACAGAATTGGTAAACATACCTACACAAAGATCTGGAAGGGAAGGGAAAAGTTGAGCAATATTTTTCCTCCCATGCAGTATAGCCGTTTGACTTGAATACAATATAAAGAGAAGTCAGTCACCTCACACTTTATTCTGGTATTTGTATGTGATCATGTAGTTGAGGAGGAGGAGAAAGATTAGTCAAATAGAAATGAGTGTACTTTTAGAGATAAGTTTAAGAAGTGTCACCTACCGAAAAAAGCACATAATTTCTTCTTACTACCAGGCAAAGAGGCAATAAAACAGTTTTCGGAGAGTATTAATTTCAAAGAAAAGTGGTCTGTAGAAGTGAACTACTTGTTGAGGCTAGGGAAGGTGGGAAATGCTGTGTGCCTGTACTGTGTCAGATGGATTTTAAATCGTCTGTCCTCCTTCTTTCTCTCCTTAAAGTAACAAATTGTTATTCCTTAGATAAATGATTTACTCTTACTCCTCTGGATGCATTATGGGATAATGTTGAGGTGCTAGAAAATTTGTGAGGTAGTCCATGCTATTTTCTGATTTTAAAAGTGGTACTTGAGGGCAGACTGAAGTTGACAATCCCTATTCATTTAGCCGAGGCAACTTTATCCCCTTTTAATCTTTGCTTCATAGTGTACAGGAGCACACTATGATAACTTGAAATCCAAACATTTTCTGTGGGTTTTATGTTCATGGTCTGTATGTGTCGATTTTTAATGTTTGATTTCTGTAAATTTATTCCCTTGGCAGAAAATTGATAAGTAATGGATGGGAATGCAAAATGCTTTTTTCTGTGCTTTTGCAGTGCTGTTTGGGTACTTAAATAACTGAATAACAACACAAGATTTGTATAAACTGTTAATTGCAGGGTGGGTTTTGCCACTAGAGTCGTGGGATCACTGTAGTCCTAATGTTTTATCGGTTGCAAAGAAATTTGCAATATGAGCTTCATAGGTGTTTACTGTGTTGTGACTGGCACAGTTGGTTAGCTCTGACTACAATAATTTTTATAAGAACAGAAACCTTCTATGAACTGTTTATATAATTCGAAACATTTTAAAAAAGTTGTTCTTTCACCATATGAGAACTGTTCTTTAACCTTTAAAAATTAGGTTTTCTGGTTCTGGGTACTTAAGATTTTGTTTCCATTTACTTTTCCTGAATACACAGTGCATATTTATTGTGATTATTTTGGTACTATGAGACGTTCTTAAATGTCAGATTATTTGGGGAGGGACAAATGAGGTTATTAACTGAGCATCCAGGCAGCTGCTTGTACTGCCTAGTTTAGCATGGTGGCCCTGCGCCAAATCCTCCCTTTTAGAAGCTATACAAGCGTTTGTGGCAGAAGGGTGTGTTCTAGGTGTAAACGGGATCTTTCCTTCTTCCTGTTCGTAGCCAGTCAGGTATGCTGCTCCGTGGAAGGACTTGTTCCCTCTACTGTCTGGAAGGAGTAGAAAGAAGTGGTTGTAATTTCTTTTCTCCCTTCTGGCTGCCATTGGTAATTACGACAGATGGTGTTGAGATGTG
Source organism: Rhynochetos jubatus (assembly GCA_027574665.1). Lineage (NCBI taxonomy): Eukaryota > Metazoa > Chordata > Aves > Eurypygiformes > Rhynochetidae > Rhynochetos > Rhynochetos jubatus. The sequence goes on from CM050653.1 coordinate 35,762,029, forward strand.
TGTATGTACAGCTTCTCTTTACAACATCCTTGAGCTGAGGCTGTCAAAGTTTGTTAGATGTTCCTGTATCTTACTGCAGGCACCATGTCCAGACTTTGCTAAATATCACTTCAGTGTTTTTACACTAAGCAGCCACAGAGGCAGTGAGAGATCTTGTTCTGCATAGAGATGTTGAGGTCTAGTAAGTTTGCCCTCAAATCTGTAGTGGTAGTGAACTCGCATGTTTCCAAACTGCCCAAGTACACACACACAGCAGGCGTAATTCCCTGCACTGTGCATGGGTGGTCAGGGACTGTGAACCATCAGCCATTTTTGAAGAGTTTCCATTTGTCAAGAAATCCTAGCTTTTGGGTTTAGTTGATTACTCAGCCTTACCTTTTTTTTTTTGTTTTGTTTTTGTTCTGTAGCTAGTAAAATACATGTCTCTGCCTGATGCATCCATTTCAGCTGTGCTTTGCAAGTTAGGGATGACATTCTGCCTTCTATCCTGTTCTTGCTCTGAAAGAGTTGGGGCAAGACCCTTGTTCCTGAGTGCTCACTTCCTGCAAGAAATATTTATTTTTTCCTCTCAAAAAGGAAATGTTCTACTAGACTGATTATCTTCCTGCAGTTAACTTGTCTCTTCATATTATCCGCCTGATTCAGTTCTTGAAGATACTTGAGGATTCTGCCAAGCTTCACCTTGTAATTGGAATTTTAGGCTTGTAGTGCAGCCTGGATCTGATGACCTTCCTTGTTCTCTGATTTGATAGTAAATGAGTTCATTCCTTTGAAAAAAGGACTTTCCTGGTAACCCTAGTATTTGCAAGAAAGTGATATCCAGACACTGTTCTCAAATAATTTTCTTTTTTAGAGTTGCCTTACTTTCTACCCAAGATTTTCCTGAACCTTGGCAAGCATATGCCAGTGTGAAACCAGCAGGTTACCTGTTAGTGTTCTTCCTTGATCCTTCTGCTTGGGATTTGCCTGCTGTGAGAGAATAGTTCCATCATTTACCTTGCGCAGAAGTAACTGCCTTACTACTCGCATAGCTGTCATGGAAGCTTTGGGAGAGAAAACGTTTTTGGTGTGATCATTTTTCAGTAATGTGTCTGTAAGGCTCTTGGGAGCTTCCTCCAGGTGATACAGTCCTGGAGTCCCACTGTGGAACACCCACGGGAACGACCTCTCTGGGACGGAGGCTGCCAGTCAGCGAGTTCAGATTTTGCTCCAGCATGACATTCCCATGTCTTTGCTTTCTTTGTTGAAGTTCTTGGAGCTTTGAGTCTGAGAATGCACCTTGTACTTCTCAGCTCCTCATGAGAATACTGAGAAGCACAAGGTAAATGGATTGTGTAGGGCTACCGTGCATTCCAGGGCTGATTGTTTGTGCCACGTGATAAGGTGAAAATTCATCCAGATGAATTCCATTTAATGACAAATAACTCTTGCTTTGGTAAATAATTTGAAGTTCTGTGCTTTATTTGGGAAAACTTGTATTATCAGGATGCAGGTCTCAGAATTCTATGCAAACAGCTACTGGAGGATTATTGTACTAAACGCATTTCCAATTAAACACAATAGAAGTAATGAAATGAAAACATTAACTTTGTCAAATTCGAAACTGCTCAGAATTGTATTAACAATTTTGAACAATTTTCTTATTCATGGTAAAATCAGCGTTCAAGGTTTTGCAGTTTTACATGTGATGACCTTTCAGGACTTTTCTCAGTTATATTGAATGTTTCAAAGTAGCTATTGTGAGAGATGCTTATGGCAGTTTGCAAAGCTTGATGTGTACATTACATACTGTTTAATGGTACTTCACATTTATGTAGGTTCCACTAAAGAAGGAGGAGCTGGAGCTGTGGATGAAGATGATTTTATTAAGGCATTTACAGATGTTCCTACTGTACAGGTAAGATGCTGTGTATACTTGTGGTTGTTTTTAGAAATACGCTATTGGCAATACTATTTGTTAGCCTACTTTCAAAACTTCTTTAGTTTTATGGTTTTTTAAGCAAGTATCATAACTTTTTCTTCTTTCTGAATTTACAGACTCCATGGGAAGCTCTTTACTTTTTCCAGATAGTTACAAAAAACCCCACCTGTTCTTTACTGTTCTACTCATGATTATCACATTGTGTTTCAGCTAAAATCCATTATTGCTTTTCTTAATCTTTTCCAGGGAGCTACTGAAAATAATTGTGTTTTAATTTTAATGAGAAGATTTCCATAATGTTTTTAAAATATAGGACTTCAATTTCATGGGATAATCTAATAATATAGGCAAATAATTAAAAAAAAATAAATTTAATTTTCAGATGCGTCTGAATTGTAATGGTGCGTGTCTGGCATACACATCCTCATCTCTAGCAATACTTAAAACCAAAATCTAGTCCATTATTTGAATACTAATGAACCCATTGGATTCTGAGTTCTTAGTTGAAAGATGAGTTTTTAATTTCTGTTCTTCAAGTGTGGGAATTGCACATACCTTGGTACTTTCACACAGTCGAGTCATTTAGCATGCTTCTATCTTCCTAGACCTACTTTGAATAAGTTTTCCTTGAGCAGCTGAGGTGGAAGGCGACCAGAAACTCAGTCAGACACGGTTCCCAAACACCAGAAGGATTTTGATGACTCCCTTTTCTTCATACATACTTGTGTTCTATTTTTATTCCCCAAGATGATAGTGTAGTTATTTGTTGGATCTCCTCCTGTAGGCAGAAATACTGCATGCTTTTGTGAAGGAACACTTTATCTCCATGGCTCCTGTCAGATTGAGGAAATCTTTTTCTTATGCTGTAAGAGCTTTATGTTTCTCTGCCTCTCCAAACTGTGTTACAAGTTCTTTAGAGGGCAAAAACATGGAGCTCTTAATATGATTTATCCCCATTATGTTGAACAGAGCCATATTCCACAGCACAGAGAATGGGCTGCCTGTAGTTCGATCCCTTAACGCTTGCAGTCCCAAGCAGAGTTCTTAGATCACTCAAGTTGGTTAATGACATTGCGAGAGTGAAAGTGGGGGTGTGTGTCGTTGGTGAGCGCACGTGGCTTTCTGTCTGAGTGCTGGATGACCTACGAAGGTCATTCCTAAAGTGCAAGACGTGGAGGAGAAACACCCACTTCAGTGGGTCTAGTCCATTTGTCTTTAATAATCTCACATGAGTTGAGTTGAGGACAAAGGGGAGAAATGCGTAACTGACCTCAAAATAACCTATTTGTTTCATAGTTGAGAATATAAGAAAGATCTGTTGACCAGGGAAAAAAAAAAAAAAAGGTGGAGGGTTTGATTTGTATCCTTAGGAAAAATTACTTTGGTTGTGGACAATCTCTGGTCTTGCCCAAAAAAGGCAGATCCCATGTTTTGAGGGCGTGTTAATTACTAAGGAGGAGTGAAGTTTCTGTACCAGACCCTGTGAATAAGGAATGTTTATGACCTGTAATTTGCCAGGTGATTCTGAAAGCAGAGGAAACTTTTCAGACGGAAGGGGGAGAGGGAGTTAGTACATTATTGGCCCTATTCCTGTGTCTTTCTGTTTTCATTTGTGGATTTTTACTGGTTGTTTCAGTGAAAGTAAGGAAGGGCACTATATTATGGAAAACCAGATCAAATTCTGAATCAAGATTAAGTGCATCTGGATTAATCAAGTAAATGGAGGTTACTTATGGTTTATGTACATTTAGCTCATTCTTAAAAGCCTCCAATGGTGGATCTGCCTTCCCAGTAACCTGCTCCAATGACTGCTCATCATTTATTTTTTAGGAATATCATACTGTTTACTCATCTAGTTTGTCATCCCCATATTTGAAATACTTTCCACCTGTGTAGTTCCTAATCTTACTCGCATTTGAGCTTTTAATTTTTCTTTCTTTGATGTTGCACTTACCTTTGGGGGGTGTGTGTGTGTTGCTCTCTAATGAATAACAGCAGACCATGAAAAAGATAGGTGATTTAGAGATATAGTCTGATGGATCTGTGTGCCAAAAAGAGAAGGACTGTGGTGAGAGGATTATTCCTTCGTATTTAAGATTACAACCATAATGTTTTTACAACTATGTGCTTAAACTGGAGAAAATTCTGTGTTCAAGGTTATTAGGAGTAACTCCCATTAATAGCCAGAATTTGGTTTAAAACAAATTTAATTGTTTTATAAAAGTGTGATGTGGGAACTTGTGAATAAAAAAATGTATTATGTCATTGAACACAGTTTCATCTTGGGCTTCTGAAAGCATAATTAGTCAAGGGCAGGGAGAAAAGACATTATTAAAACATTACCTTTTATTCCTTTGAAACTAATATAGGTGTGGACAACCTTGACAATTTGGGATTTTTCAGCGGAATTACAGTTTTAATTTCATGACAAGATAAAATTATGCCTTTTGCTAAATTTGTCAAATTGCCAATTTGAATAGCAGAAATTGCATAGATCCAAAACTGTTTGTGCCATGTAATTAAAGAAAAAATTGAATTCTTTGCTTAGGCGTGCAAGCAAGGCAGACCTATAAACCCCTTGTACCTGTTGCTTCTCTGCTTGACTGTTGCCTAGCGTGTTTTAATCCTGTGCCAGTAACTGCAGCACATGGTGTCTGGTAGTGCGTATGATAACCAAAATGTCCAGTTTTTGAGGATCTGCTCAGTGACACATAACCTACGACTAAGTTTGGATCTGGTAGCTGCCACCAGACAGCACGATCCTGCTTCCCTTCTTGTTGCACTTCACATCGTTATGATAAGTTGGCATAGGCTGCTGAGTTGGCAGAAAAGGATTTTACCTTTCCTCTTGTAGGCTTAGCTTTTACAGTGTTAAAATCCTGAATTGGGAAGGAGACAGGGCAAGGTGGGTGATGGTAAAGGGGGAGCCTGAGGAGGATTAATATTGTCACGAATGCTGATGGCATTAGGGTCACTGTCACGTGAGGTTTCATCTTTAGTTAACCAGTGGCTATTCCCTTCCTCTTTTTAAAGGAAAATAAGACATTTCTTTGATAATGGAAATTGAATTTGATAAAAAATGCCTACAGAGACACATGTAATGTTTATCTTTAATAGTATGGTACATAGAGAACTCCTGTTGGAGTAAATCAGTGTTGTGTACCAAGTATTATATGCTAGCAGTATACACAAGTATATTAAATGGTGATACGAACACTCATGTTTGATTTTGTGGGCAGTGGAATAGCAAGTATTATGCTTGGACTCACTGTGTTCATTGAATCATTTACTATTTTTAAATAAACTGTGCATCAGATGTTTGTTGACTTCTGATGAAGAAGGGGGGTGGCAATGTGTGTGACACTTTAAATTTTGCATATTCAGTGGAAGCAGAAAAGAGCTTATCTCCTCTGGCTTATGTCTAGGATAACAGAAGGGAAGTCACTTTATTTCTGGTGTTGATAATATGTTTTTATGACTACATTCTTTAGAAGTCCGATGTTGCACATGTACAGTTATCATTAATTCAGGTATTACCAAATAGTGACTGATGTATGATTAGATTGGTCAGGCTTCAGTTTTGCTGGAGTTACTGTGTGGAGAATAGATAGCTGTGACTGTAGGCTGCTCCTTGAACTTTACGGACTTCATAAGCTGTTAAATGATAGGCTTGGAGTGGTAATATATATATATAGAAGCTATTGAAGGTTCTGATTTAGTTTTTCAGACACATTTTTAATTTTAGTGCTGACTAGCAGCCCAGTTAGGCACTCATAGAGCCCCACACTCTTGTATTGCAGGAGACAGTCCTTGCCCTCCAAGAGTTGCCTTGTGTTCAGATCTGTTGGTGGAGTATCATTGTAATAGTGGGTGTGAAATGAAATTGAACTGCAGTATTACTGCAACAGATTATCTAAAGCCTCTGCTCACGCTGAATTTTTTTAAATGGAGTTAGTGAAATTCTAGATATGATTAGATCATCACAAAGGTGAAATCTTGAGGAAAATCAGCTTTTAATGACATTCACTACTCAGTGATATCATCAAAGATGTGCCTTAAAGTGTTCATTTATACCTCTTACACAGTTCTGAACTTTTGGCGTTTGATTTTCAGAATTATAATTGTATTTTCAGTCTTCTCGAGCTATACCAGGTCAACTGGAATATTAACAATGTAAATGTTCTGTGTTTTTTTAATACTTCAGATCTATTCTAGTCGAGAACTTGAAGAAACATTGAACAAAATCAGGGAAATTCTCTCAGATGACAAACATGATTGGGATCAGCGAACTAATGCGGTAAACTTTTTATCTGGTTTCAGGTTTGGTTGGGTGTGTTTCATAAAGCACAGGCAGCTAGGTATTTTTAAATAGCTCTTCTTAAAATAACTACACTCCAGATAATCAAACAAATTTTTATTTTAATTTTGAACATTTAATTTCCATATACCAAATAGGTTTGAGCAAGTATTTTTAAAAGGCCAAAATACGTTTTTTGCTGACATTTAAATGGAAGCTTTTCTAAAAGCCATCGTGTGTGTTTGAGTTGGCCTTTATGCAGAATTACATATTCTGCAGGTGAGCTGCTAACATTAATACTTCTTACATATGGCTACAGTAAGTTCCACTTGCAGGATGAAATGTTTGCGTGCATGTAGCATTCATATTTTTATCAGGTTTATGGCATCGCAGTGTTTGGGAACAGATGTGGACAGAATTCTATATCTGTGCATTTGTCAACTGGGATCTAGGACTTTTTAGCTCTAGAAATTACATAATAGATTTATTCTACTTTTTTTAAATTACTGCCATATGTTTCAAAATGATGCTTTGCTTTAAAGTCATACCTACCTATATTTTTGCAACGAAGTTGTTACTTTTTTATTTTGAGATGCATATTGGTAGTGTCCTCAACTAAATGCCTTAAATGTTTTAGCTGAAGAAAGTTCGGTCCTTGCTTGTTGCTGGAGCTGCACAGTATGATGGATTTTTCCAGCATTTGCGGTTGTTGGATGGTGCTTTCAAGCTGTCGGCCAAGGACCTCAGATCCCAGGTGGTTAGAGAAGCGTGCATTACTGTGGCGTAAGTATGTTTTATGTGAGTTTGTGTATGTTGCTGGATTTCACTGTCAGTTTGAGTTAAAGATGCTTTAGCAGTGTTGCAGGAAAGATTATCTTGTTGGGCTGCTGTATGCTATGATAAAGAATCAAGTCAGCATCTGAAGCTGTAGAGAAAGAGAAACATTTAAAGGAATTTGTTCTTTCAGGAGATATATGTAGTTGATAATCCTGTAACAGTTTGTATGTGAAGAACATGTTACCTTCCTTACAGCGAGTACTTAGTGCAAGTTGATATCAGCTGCTCTAAGTGCTGCTGTAATACTGAGGCCTAGTCTTATGTGCACTTAGCTTGGGTGATTAGCACAGGACTTTACTGTGACTACTTGTAGTAACAAACTGAGCTGCCCTATAGTGGTTTTTTGAGCCCATCTGCTTGACTGTTGAATTGTCTGAAATGAAGTTTAAAAAGATAAAACCCAGGTGAAAGCTTCAGTAAAACACTATACATTTTGGTGAGGTAATATCTTCCATGTCCATGATAATTTTAGAAGCTATGGCTAGCCAGAATTAAGGTCTCCATCCTCATCATCTTGGGGACCCTCATTAAATTTGGGGTGGGGGCAGGAAATAAGCCTTATTTTTACACCATGTTTTCCATGGTTTGTTGTGGGTTTTTTTTTTTTTTTTTCCTCTGGAGAGGCATTAATGTAACCACTGATTCTCAGTGGCCATGTGGAACAGACACAGTCCAGAGTTCACCCTTGCTGTTCTCGTCTCCTGCTCAAGTAGACCATGGGGACCTGTTGGAACATGCAACTGTCCCTGCCACAGAAATTCAGGCTTCGAGGAAAATAATGTTAACCTTTACTAATGTGAAGTCAGGAGTAGCATAAAAGTACTGTAAATGTCCTCATCCTGCATTCAAAGGGGAAAAAATTCTTGAACAATAAATCTCAAATCTTACAGAGATTTATATATTCTCTTAAGTGTGTTAAAAAGCAGAAATACTATGATATTTTATGTGGATATGAGAATTTTAACCTTTCAAATTGAGATACTTGGTTTTCATTATGAAATGAAGTTATTAGTGTTCAGCTTCTTAATGTGTCTGTTAAGTAACAAAAATATTGCACAGATCCTGCATTTTTAATGAGGCAAGGACTTGGAAATTACAAAAATCAAGAAATTATGTTGTTTGGAAAGATAAATCTTTAACAAAGTTCATTGTATGTTTTATTTTAAGACTAAGAAATTAATTTTTGTTAACAACTTGTATTTATTTTTCCTAAATAGCCATCTTTCAACTGTTTTGGGAAACAAGTTCGATCATGGCGCTGAAGCTATTGTGCCTACTCTTTTTAACCTGGTTCCCAACAGCGCCAAGGTGATGGCAACTTCTGGGTGCGCAGCCATTAGATTCATTATTCGGGTAAGTGTTCCTCTCTCACTTTGCTTCCTAGGAACATTCAGGGTAGTGGCTCTTAACGGAGATGATAACAATTTTGAAATACAGGATTATAAATCATTCTTTCACGGAGAAGTAATTTTTCTCATGGGTGGACTAATGTTATTTATCACTGAAAACAATTGGCAGCATTACCATCATAAAGATGGAGGAATAGGTATGAAAAGCAAGTCTGTTTCATGGTTTTTTTTGTAACATGTTAACTGTAAAAAGGCAAGTGTATTGCAAAGGTGAACTGTGTTTAACTGCCTTATTGGAGAAGACAGAGTTAAGCTAGTAAACTATTTCATTTTACAAAAAAAATTACATATAAAAAAGTTGAAACTGTGGAGTTCGTGATAAAACGTTGAAGAGACCAGGGATAGGTGCATCAGTTCAGAAAGCACAAGTTCATAGAAGAAAAGCCCAATATCTGTTTCAATCTTTGAGTTTGAGAACTGTCTAAGCTGAGTCCTTAAAGCTATAGCGCATATAAGAGCGGAATTCTGTATACTAGCGGTTTTTTAATTGTCTGTTCTTAAGCATCTGCTACTGACTGGTGTCTGAGCAAGACATAGCTAGATTTTTGGGACTTGTACTGATACTTTTCCATTTCACATATGAGTGGGAGGTTGCCTGTAGATTCCACATAAAAAGCTGCAGTGTTCTTAATGCTAGGCACTTACTGCTGTTCACTGTGATCTCATCTGTGGTTTTAATTTTCTAACTTTTTGGAAACCTTAAGTGGTTTAATCACACCTTTTATTGCCATCCTCAGTATGGTTTGGATTCTTACTTACTCTGCCTAACCAGGCCTCTGAGAGCGTACTGTAAGACTCCTGCATTACCTTTGCGGCAGCGCTTGGGCTAAGGAATGCTGGCATTTTTTTCTCAGACTCTTACAATGTACTGGGAGATGGCTAATGCCACGGAGTTGAGAGTGGAGGAAGGAAAACACCCTGCACAGATGATTTAAGTTGTGAGAGAACAATACCATTTGCAGTAGGCGAGCTCAGGCATGTAAGAAACTATTGTTGTTTACAGGAGCCAAATCAAGCGCCAGAAAAGCAGCATGAAATAAGAATTCACTGATTATATTACATTAGTTTTATGGGTTCGGTTCAGTTAGAGACAAGCCTACACATCAGCTATAGCTGCCCTGATTTTGCTTAAACTTCTGTTATTCTTAGCTGTAATTTAACATACTAAATTGAAGGCATAGAAACAAGAAAATCCTAGCTATGGTTGTTCAAATACCCAACCAATAAATGGCTCATGCAAGGTGTTCTGACAGAAAATTCAGGTTTCAGTGGATAAAGAAATAACTATTAGTGTCTAACTGCTGTGAGAGTCAGTCTCCATAAAAAGAGGGAGGCTGTATTATACCCCTGATCTTGAAGTGCTCCGTCTCATCTTTGCAGCTCTCTTGGATTTCATGTTTCTTCTCCAGATAGGTCTTACACTGTAGTCTGATTTCTCTTTCTTGACTCTTAGTAAATAGGGAAACCAAGTTCTAAAAAAAAAAAAAAAAAAAGGCAGGGAGAAGGTGTGTCATGATGGCATAAAACCTTTTCCAGGGGGAGGTGGGATTCAGGTTGGGCAACTGAGCCGCAAGGTGTGTTGGGAGAAAGCGTGTATCACGGCCACTTCAAAGGGGTAAGAGATGAAATGTGCAATCTTAAAGCTGAATGAAAGAAAGCCTGAGGCTTTGATTCCTTTGCAAAACAGTTTCTAGAAATTACAATGTCAATAGCTCCAAAGACTTGGAACATACAGGTTTCTCCATCCATAAAAATGTTTTATTCTTTCCCCTGATATTGCTTATTGTTCTCTTGCTGGCAGTCATGTACTGCTTTTCAGTCTGAAAAGTATGCAGAGCACAAATAAGACCCCTAAAACCCTGTTTAAAAGTACATTAGTATGAACAAATGCAACTGTAAGGCTCTTCAAGATCTTTGGATTAATTCCCTCCTAATTCTGAAGTTGGCAGTGCTCTGAGAGCTGATAATCATCTCTCTGCTTTTTTTGGTGATTTGTGTTTATACCCTGCAACAATAACCTAAGGAGAAAGCATGACACATGAGGTGCTAAGAATTGTTCAGTACTGCACTTTTAAGCAGTTTTTCAGTAGGCTGCAGTCTCACACTTTCCTGGGGACTGTTTTGAAGTTGTGTTTAATCAAGAAAAGCGTAAGAAGTGAACCAAAAAATGGATTTGTTGAACCATGTTGCTCTTATTTGGAATTAAAATGTTAATACTTTGTGTCTACAATTAGTTAAGATAAGGTTAAGTAAGGCTGCTTTAATTCTGAATTAAAGTATTGCATTTGGATTAAATGTAGTTTATCTTATCCACTTTAAATGGTAGTTCAAGGGTTTTCTTTTCCCATGAGGATGTTAGGTGTTTCCATATAGATTATAGACACAAACTTGCTTATATTATATGTCATACTTTTATTCTTATTGACATTCTTTGCGTTAAAAGGAATTTAGTCTTTGTGGCACTGGTCATATTGATCCATCCCTAAAAGATTGCCCGTAGTTTCAGATGGATTGATTTGCTTTTCGTTCCACAACTCTGATTTTTGAGACTTACGTCTGTTGCTTTCTTTTTTTCCTGTGGCAAAACTAAAATAACACCAGCTTACAACTCCTTTGGGGTGACACATTTGAGCCTTCATTCATGACTTGCAACAGCCACGTATTGGGTATCGTGATGTGGGTGACATGATGATTGTTCATGACGTTGCTTGGCATTTTGGAAAAAAAATCAATTCACATGCCAGCAGCAGTCTCTTACTTAACAGTGTTTTACTTTTAGTTGCAGTAAGCATTTTAAATTATGGCAATTTTTATTGTGTTGGTAGTTCTGTTTGACTTAATGAGTACAGTACAAATTCAGGAACGCTGGGGTCATTAACTGTCTTGTTTTTTCTTCAGCATACCCATGTGCCACGACTCATACCTTTAATAACAAGCAACTGTACCTCCAAGTCAGTTGCAGTTAGAAGGTGAGTACTTTATCAATAACAAATTATTAAAGCTGTTGCTTTTTTAAATACGAGGACCATATGTTCAAAACAAACCGATTTGAAGATTTATGGCCATTAACTCTGAATACAAAAAACGGTGTTATCCAGCTAAATACAAAAATGGATTTCAGCAAAGTTACGTTGGTGGATGTTGAGGAGTGGTACTCTCTGCCGTACTGGGGGACATACACTGTATCCCTCCACTTAATTTATTCTGATTTAAAGTGTTCCTAACACTGGTTGAAAAAATGCCTTCTGATTTAAAACCAGAAGGAAAACGTAAAAGCTGTAGTTGAATCTGTGTTGCTCAGTCTGGTGAGAAGAAACAACACGGGTATGGAGGGACATTGGGTGAGCATGGAACACATCTGCCTGTCTTTGCCATAGAGCCAGCCTGAGCCTGGGAGTTACTGTTAGGGCCAGACTTGACAGGCCTAGTGAGGTCAGCTCTTGTCAGAGCACTGCAGCCAACTGCCTGCGCTGTGTGACAGCATCTTGCTCTCCTGATGTCAGGAGGACTCCGCAACGTTTGTGCGATGCGGTTTGAAAGCCTGGAGCGAGGCTGGCTGATAATGTGCCCAGAGTAATAACCCTACCGTGCTGGGATCTGTGGGGTTGAGACAGTGGCTGGTACCTTCGAAAGGGCGTGACGGATGGTCATGTTTAACAGTGTCAGTAGGAGGTGCATCTTCAGCATGTTGCTTTCTCCCAGCACATGATACTTGAACACTTGCACTGGCTCTTGGCAGAATCGATTTATTTCTGACAGTTTTGTTTTCTGCATGCAATCTCACAGAACCAGTTCAGACTGTTTCTAGACTCACTCTAGCCCTGAAAGCAATACAGCTATGTGTGCAAGAAATAACTTGAGCATCTAAACTATTTGTTCTGCATCTAAACTGTCTTTACACCTAAAGCAAGTAGTATCTGAACCCAGATTATACTGACCTATCATAATTTCTGGTTTGACCACTTAGCACGGCTTTGCTGAGGAATTTTAGATGGTAGATGGCTTTGGTACTGCAGTTCACAATCCAGTGAGCATCAGTGAATGTGGCCGTAACTGCGTTGTTTTCATACTGACTTCATTTCTTTGGAAAGACAAGGGGAAACTGGATCGATTATAATAGTGAAGAGCCTTTCAAGGCTTCTTGCCAAGTCTTGTAGGTGTCCAAAGAATTTGGGCAGAATAAGAATGAAATCTGCTCCTCCAGAACAGGTCAAAGATGCAACATAGCCAGAGATTGTAATAATTCCAGACTGTCTACTGCCTTTTTGGAGACTTGTTGCCTATGCCTTCCTAATCTGTGTCACTGTTCCCCAGGATCTAGCGTCAGACGTATTTTCACGTACGCCTTTTGCTAATGGCTGTCCGCTAAATTGTGAAGGATTCTGAATTAAAAATGGATAAGGTTACATAACTTTGCTTATACAGTGCTAGCAAATCTTTAGGAGTGCTTTTCTGTATGCTGAGCCTTGCACTAGTGGTCTCACGTTTTCCTGTATGCTACATACTCAGTAATGACAGATGAAAGGGTGGGAATAGTGTTTGGGACAGAAGTACACTGCTAGAGAAACATTATGTTGTGACTTCATAGCTGAATTTTTAAAGTAATTTTTAAAATATATATTAAGATTTCACCGGTTGTACAATTTTTAAACTTTATTGCATTTTGTCTTATTTTGGGGCTAATAAAACTAACATAGTGTATGTGTAATAACATGACTTGAGTCACAAATGGCTAATTGTACCACATTATTTTTTTTTTTGAAGTTTAGGATTAGTTAGCCTGCATGTTTGCTTTCTCCACAGAATATTTTAACTTTGCAATAAGGTGTCCAGTGTTGCCATTCGACAGATAAACATACTTTCATGTATTTGTTTCCCTCAGGGGAAAGAACAAAGTTGCTGTTTATTCCACAAGCACATTAGAGAAATGAGTATTAATTATAACTTTTTGTTCTGTCTTTTTAGGCGCTCCTTTGAATTTTTAGACCTGTTGTTACAAGAGTGGCAGACACATTCATTGGAGAGGTATGGGCCAGTATACTTTTTCTCCAAGTATAAACTGCTAATGAATTTTAAGACAGAAATCTTTTCATAGGATCCTTGAATTGGACTATGTTGTTCAGTGTTGGCCAACCTTTCTAGCATAGACAACCCTTCTAGCACAGCAAGTCATGTGGCTTACTTAGATGCCAGGGAGAGGAGAGCTGTATGCTCCAACCTTGACTTTGTGTTGTCTCCTCTCATCACCCTCCACCTCATCTCCCATACCTCACGTGAGCAATGTGTACCATGCTTTGAGTTTCACTTCCAGCGTGTATCCAGTGCAGTAAAGATGCACAGGTAAGCATCTGTCCTTTCTCCTGAAAGGAGGAAGTTGGTGTGTTTGCCATAAAAGTGGGCAGGTGGGATTAGGCCTGGAGGACTTTGTCTGGTAATGAGTAAGAACACACTGTAGCTTCTCTGGGTATATAGGAAAATCGTAGCTGTATCAGCTCTGCAGGATGTGTACTACAAGCACAGAGTAAGAGCAAGTGGTCTACAAGGCCTCCAGAGAAGGCTCTGAAGAGCTCATCCAGCTCCATAGTCATGTTTCAACCCCTCAAGGTGCTCCTGAGAAAGGGAGCAGTGGGGAGATCACTCTGTGTATGTCAGAGTGCATATGTGTGTATTAACAAAAAAGCCTCAAACCCCCCAAAACAACCCTCCCCCAAAAACTAACAGACAAAACCCCAAACAAGCAAACAAAAAAGGAAGAAACCCAAACATGCTGAATTAAAATATGTATCATCACAAACTTTGGTTTTTCTGATGGGCGTTTTGCTGTTCTTTGACTGTGTGTTGAGGTTTGGAACTCATACACCGAAAGCTTTCAGAGATGAATTTCCAGGAAAGCAAACTTACTAATCTTAACTTTTTTCTTTTTCTTGCTACTGGTGTAGATGGGGAAATAGTTTTCATTTCAGTAAAGCAGGTGTCTTTAAAAAAGTATCTTTAAATAACTTTTCAAGTGTGATAGGTGGATGTGTGTCTGAAAAGTAGATTATAATCCTTTTAGATTGAAGGAAGAAGCTTAGCTAAACCTTTACAGAAGGTGCAGTTACGTCATTGGTGTGCTTAAGCATTTGTTTACTTCATATCAGAAAGAGCTACTATCTCAGCTGGTTTTTACTTAGAGAAATGTTAGTTAAAGGGTAAAACTTCACTACTTAAAATAGAAATTGGAGTAGCAAAATAGCATGAAGAATGTCTGTCTTTTAGGCATGCAGCTGTCTTGGTTGAAACCATCAAGAAGGGCATTCATGATGCTGATGCAGAAGCCAGAGTGGAGGCAAGAAAGTGAGTTTTAACTACATTTTGCTCTGAAAAATTGTATGTTTTACATGAGTGATAGAAGGCTCTAATCAGAGGTGAGCCGCTAACTGCAGCTGAAGTGGAAGACACGAGTTAGGTTGAAAATTGATGTTTCTGTTCTCAGAGTCCTGAATTAATACCTAGTTTCTTTTGCAAAAGGCATTCTGAAAGTTGAAGCAGTTAATACTGTCATGCAGCATTTGAGGATTCCACTGAAACAGGAGTCATAAAGGTTGATACAGCTGCATAATGGTTATTTTTGCCCCTCAGTTAAGTCATTAAACAACTGCAGCACTCTGACTAGTGAGTAGGCCGGAAAAGAATTTCGCTCTCCCACAGAATCGGTAAGTGAATGTGTGAAGTTATTTTGGAAAGATTAATTCAGTCAGTGTAGCTGATTTCTTTTATGGTTTGAGCATTATTGTACTTACTACATATTTTCAGTCTGAGTTCCTTTCCCTCCCAACCCTGGTTCGTTCTGTAATCTTTTACTTCCTGACTCCACACTTTGAAGAAAATCTAGAGCAATTACATGTGGTTATTCTCTTATTTTGCAGGGCTTACCTGGGTCTTAGAAATCACTTTCCTAGTGAAGCCGAGACTCTCTACAATTCTCTTGAGCCGCCCTATCAAAGAAGCCTCCAGACCTACTTGAAGAGTTCTGGCAGTATAGCATCTCTCCCCCAGTCAGACAGGTCATCCTCCAGCTCACAGGAGAGCCTCAAGTAAGGGTCATGTAACTGTTTCTGAACCTATAAACAAATAAAAACTGTTTTGCAGAAGCAAATGAGCCAGACTTCTGCGGTGTATAGAAAAGCTGCAACTGTATTTTGTCTCTTTTAGCTTTTTTAAATAAAAAATCTTCTATTGTGTTTTGCTGTATGACAGTATTACCCCACAAGATGAAAAATAAGGGGAGTCACTAACTGGGTTTTAGCAGGCTGTTCTTACGCATATTTTTATTCATTAGCAGCCTCTATTACACCAAAATATCTTCAAGGTTCACATATTGATGTCCAGCATTCTGGTGCAATTAATAAGTCTAGGAATGAAGTGACAACGTTAATCCTGTTTTTATCCCTTTCACTGGGAATTATGAGAGAGAGATGTTGACAGTGAGATTCATTCAGATCCGAGATTGGTTTTTCTCATGTCTTCACAGTTTCTTCACCCCACCATGGCCAGGGGTGTTGGCACTTGATGATGTTCAAGGTCCCTTCCCACCCAAACCATTCTATGAATCGCCCTTCCCACCCAAACCATTCTATGAATCCGTGTATTCGCAGTGTTTAGCAGCTTTCCTAATTACTAGAGGACGGGTTTGTGCTGCGGTCAGTGGCGTGTTAAAATGTATAGACAACCTTGAGCTAGATTAAAGTTTGCTTAGGTATCAATAGCAAAAGAGGTCTGCTGGCTTTTTAGTAGAAATGTAAAACAGTAGTAGCATGTGATTTCCCCCCCTACTTTAAATTCTGGAAAGCTGTCTCAAAGTATTTAAACCTGTTAAGATTTCCATTCAGATGCTTCATTTCCAAAGCCTGAGAAGTTGTCTGCTCACTTCTGTCTTGAAAGCAAAGACTGCTTCCAGCATATTGGAAGTTAATTTCTGTCTCGGTTTCGGCTGCTGCCTTAAATACCAGAGGCTTTCCCTCTTCTGTGTCAAATCTCCTCTCTCCTATGACACTTGTAATTATAAAAAACTTTTTAAAAATAATTAATTGCCTGTAATGTAGGCTATTGCTAACACTTCCACCAAAAAAAGTTCATTCAAAGGTTAATTACTCTTCTTTAAATTAATCTATATTCCTGGTCTGAAAATCAAAGTGCTGTTAAAGAGTTACTAGTAATAAACTGTTAAAAACTAAATTACAGATTAATTAGAAGCTTAAAGTACTCTTAAATCCTCAAGTAAGTGTTACTTCTTGTATTGCAAGATACGTAAGTACTACAATACAGAAAGGGAAGAGTAAAATAAGAGATGAACAGGAGAGATCATGATACTGGAAATTAATTGTTTTTTCACAAATTTTAACTTAGAAACATGTTCCCCGTGTTACCCAAAATTACATTTCTGGCTTCTAATTCAGATGCTGAGTTCTCCCTCTATAGGTTATCTTGCGAAATATGGGTATAGTTTTCCTAGAAGTCTGATACTCCATGTTTTTTGACCCTCTGAACTTAAAGCTCTTACAGATCATTGATCAAAAATGTTTTCAAAAAAGATGGTGGAATGACAGAAATGTAGTGAATTGTGCCTACCTGTATGAAACTGCTTAAATGAAAGGTGAAATCACGATAGACTCTGCAAGAGCTCAAATTGCAGCAGTTGTCTGGGCCTTCTGTTTGGAGCAACTTGTAAGGTCAGGATGCACCCAGGAGCTCTGCCTCACCTCCTTGACTTACTTGCAGCAAAATACCTCCAAAACACTGGTTAGTAATGTCAGAAAAGCAGGTATTATTCACAATAAGTTGCAAATACAGGATACTTTGTGAGGAGTTAGGTAACAGTGCTGACCTCTGTACTATCACTGAACACCTGAGCTAATAACTCAGATGAATACAAAGTATTGTGCATCTCTTTTCTCTGCTTTTTGATTTAAAATTAGAGGGAGATTGTTTTTGCTAAACCTGGGACTGTAGATCAGGTTGTAATTTGACTATTGATGAAAGTCAGCTGTTTCAGCAAATAGAAACATTCCCAGTCAGATGAATATTTAGATGGCTACATGTCAGTGAATGAACAAAGCTATCATGCTTTCTTCTACCAGTCTTTTGCTTTTCCTTACCTCTGACTGCATTTTACCCTTTTGAACCAGGCAGGAGGAAGGGCTCCAGTTAAACTTGAGTAGACAGAAAGATTTTTACTTCAGCAGCTACTGATTTTTGCATGAAGAGTAAAAGGCAAATGGAGAGAAAATGTAGAGGAGAGAATATGTGACTTTTCTCCTTTTATAAATCGAGGGAGCATCTAACAATCAAATGAGAAATTCAGTCTGGCTGCTTGTAAATTCCACCATTTTCCTTTTTAATTTGTGACTCAGTTCTTGGGAGATACTGAACTGGAGGAAACATAGGAATTGTACACCTGTTTTCCTTGTTACTGCAAACACCACATAACTTCTTTCATAAATCAAGCCTTTTGTGTAGCTCCCGCTGTTTCTGTTGGACAGCTGACTTAAAAGGTCAGCCCTGTGGTTAAAACCTTTTACTGACCACCTTAAATGTTTTGGTGACCAAGTCTGGAATGCCTGAACTTTGTGTTAGCGAAGTGTGCCTGGTGGTAACCAAAAGGTTAATGCTTTGTGATGAAGATGGAATTTTATACAGATGATTGCGTTTGCCTTGTCATTCTGTATTTAATGTGTTTATCTAAAATATGGTTGAAGGAGGGAAAAGAATAGATGATAATTTTTTTCCTCCCTCTCTGTTATTGTTGCCTTTTGGGTCTGATACATGTGACTTACTGGGTTTATTGGCTACTTTTATTTTCAGTCGGCCTCTGTCTTCTAAATGGTCTGCAGCCAGCCCAGCAAGCTTTGCAGGCAGAGGTAAGGTCATTGCAATATAGTGCAGTACACAGTAATTGTTCTTTATGTTCTTTGAATCAAAAGTTTTAAATGCAGATTAAAATTCTACTGTCTTAAGTATTTATCCCGTTTTCATGTTGAGTAATAGTACTCAAGGGATGCCATCCAGAGGGACCTGGACAGGCCGGGGAGCTGGGCCTGTGCCAACCTCATGGAGTTCAACAAGGCCAAGTGCAAGGTCCTGCACCTGGGTCAGGGCAATCCCAAGCACAAGTACAGGCTGGGTGGAGAATGAATTGAGAGCAGCCCTGAGGAGAAGGACCTGGGTGTGCTGGGGGATGAAAAGCTGGACGTGAGCCGGCCGTGTGTGCTGGCAGCCCAGAAAGCCAAGCGTATCCTGGGCTGTATCAGAAGTGTGACCAGCAGGTTGAGGGAGGGGATTCTCCCTCTCTACTCTGCTCTTGTAAGACCCCCCCTGGAGTGCTGTGTCCAGCTGTGGAGCCCTCAGCATAAGAAGGATATTGACTGGTTGGAACGAGTCCAGAGGAGGCCACAAAGATGCTCAGCAAAAAAAGCATCACTTCAAGTATACCAGATTGTTAACTTCACTCATTTTAAGCCTATGGTAATTTTTCTTCCCTACTATAATGAACACACTAAAAGCTGACCAAAAAGCAGTGTGTAGTAATAAGAAAACCCCCAAAAACCAGAAACATGAAACCATATCTAATACCTCATTACCCAACCCACAAGCTGCGTATTCTTGCACACAAGAAAAGCTGCTGCTGGAACAGAATTTCTGGGTTCCTCTTCTGAGTCCAAAAACTTTGCTTATCTGCTTTTGAAACTGATTGAGCACTCAAATTCTGAGTCTGATGTCTAAGACCTGTTATTATTCAAGCACATGCACACAGTAAGTAAGGTTTATAGCAGAACTCATAATAGCTTCTACATTTGTGGGGCACTTTATGAAGTTGGTACTTTGTGGCAGAAAGGAATTGAAAATGGTTCAAGTAGCTGAAAGAAAGAAACATCTCTGTTTCTGAAGCTTGCCATTTCCATGCACAATCTTATAGCACAGAACATTAGCAATTAAAATACAAATGAACAAATGTTATCTGTGCTTCTGCATGTCAAGAGTACTAGCTATACCTCCATTTTCAAACATGCATTATTACTTTTTATCCAGCACAAAAGTTAAAAAAATATTTTGGGAAGCTGTTGAAAAGTCAGGACATTCTAATATTAATTACATTCACTTAAGTTTGTTTGCAATATTTTTCAAATTCATACTGTAACTTTAAAAATCCATCCTATGAGGCAGTCTTAGCTCCAGCTACAGTTTATAGTGACACCAGCCTAAAGTTTACCTTTCATGTATTTTCAGTTGTTGCAAGTATAAGATGCAATTTGCTGTGTATTGGTACTGGAAGCGATCATCTGTCTTGGAGTTTTGTCATGGAGCAGTCACTCTTAAAGGAACAAAACGTTATGGTCTATTTGTGCTTAGGGTTTGACTTAGGACAGTTGGAAATGAAGGACTCGTACCTTTCATCGATTTCCCACCTAGCTGCTGCTGTTTATTGAAAACAACAAAGCAAACCAGCAAACACAAAACCCAAACAAACAAAATAACACCACACAAAAACCCCCACACAAAACAAAAAACACAGATTCGTAATTCAAAGAGTTTAATTTTGTCTTGAGTTTTCAGAATTGAATATCTTTGTTCTGTTTTCATGTAATGTCTTTGTAACTCTTGCGGAGTCAATCTTTGAACTCCTTTTTACAGATGGCCAGTAGTTGAGAGTGCTTGTTTTCTGGATACTGAAACTGTTAAGTTTTGAAGACAAACGAATGGTTAAAACTAACTGTAGCAAATAGTTAATATTCAGTAAATAATAGGGTGTGAATATAAAAATACTTTTACAGAAGATTAGCCCCAATTCACGTTCAGTATTTAGCCTGCCTGTGGCTTTATCGTAGCTGAAGTGTGGGAATATTATCTTTCCTCAGTATCACAAGGGATGCTGTGAATTTCCCAATGTTTGTGAAGCATTCAGTAATGTAACGAGTCACATAAATGTTCAGAATGATGTAATTTGTACTAGGGTGGGAGCACATAGTATTAAATAATGGTGAAATTTCATGTTGAATGAAGATAAATGCTACTGTAAAATAAAGGGTTCTTCATCTAAATTTCATGACAACACCAGGGTCTAATTTGCTTCTTAACCTCAATAATACTTCATTTAATATTAACATGACTTACATTATATTGCATAGTTTCTGTACTTTTTGCGGGTCTACTGCCATAGTAGAAAATGTTAACCTTTCAAATATAATTATTCGTTAGTAACTTGTTCTCTAATTTTCATCTTGTTGTTGCTAGTTTCAGGCAGCAGCAAGAGTGTTCCAAGCCCAGGAACCCTGCAGAGGTCTCGCAGTGACATCGACGTCAACGCTGCCGCAGGTGCAAAGGCTCGCCATGCTGCTGGGCAGACAGCTGGAGCTGGGCGCTTGTCAGCAGCTGGTCTGCCCCCAGGATCTTATGCTTCCCTAGGTAAGGGAAACATTGTTACAATCCTGAGAGATTTTTTTTTTTAAGTGTTTGATCAAAAAGTTACAGGAAAATGCTTCCATGTTTGAGAAATTGTTGTAATTGTTAGTAGTATTGGAGTAGGGCAAAAGAGCAGGTGTTCCGAAGGAAGTTACCAGCTTTGCTAGATGTTTTAGTTTTTCTTGAAGTGGAAGAATGTCGATGCAAAGAGTGTGTCCATACTATGCTCTCTAATTGTGTTAATCTGGAATTAATATTAAGTATTGGAAGGAGTGGTGCCTTAACAGCAGATGGTGATCACGGCTTTTTGGTTTCTAGAAATACTAGGGAAATAAGTGCTAGGACTCTTGATTTTTCCCTTTTTTCTCAGCTCTTCAGCTGTGTGTTTTACAGCAGTGCTAAAGGGACACCCAGGCAGTAAGTGGTGGCTTCTTCACGTAATACAGAAGTGTTTTATGCAACAATATTACAACATCGATTTCATAGATCTCTTCGTAAGCACGTTGATGGAACTGTGTGTATGTTGTTAACTAGGTGACGGTCTTGATAGGGACACTTGCTGTTAAACATTGAAAGTGCTGCAGATGAGAAAGGTGCAGAGAAGTATTTGATGGTGGTGGTAGATGCTAGAACCTCCACCGAGTGTGGAGGGTAAAGGAATGTGGGCATGTTTTTTTTCTTTTTAGGTTATCCATAGTAGCAACAAGGGAAGTGAAGGAAAAACTGTTAGTTTTTTTCTTCCTGGCTGATGTGCCAGCTGGATGACCAAGGAGGCATGTCCTAATGTCAGTATTGCTGAATATGATCATGAGAGGCAGAGAAACTACACAGTTCTCCTGATTCACCTTGTGTTTGAGGAGATGTTAGGGTACATTGAGGTTTTCAAAGATTTGGTTGTGCGTTTAGAAATTAAAATATTAAGGTAAAACTGCTTTAAAATGAGTTGATTCTTTTGTTGTCAGGGCCCACTTGAAATGATTTGAACACCGTTGGTTTTAGGATTGAAGTGTGTGTGTGAGCAATGCTGACTAACAGTACTTGCTACCTGAACTCGGGATTTGGGGTGCGGGCTCCCTCTAGTGCCCACAGGAGCCGAATCGGAGAACGTAGTGTGTAGGAGGCGGACACCAGGAGGCTGCTCAGTTCGCTTGGTGGCGGAGATAAGCTCGTGCTTATCACTGGAGGATTTCTCTGCTTCTCCTAGCCTAATGTCTAAGAGCCTGAAGCGGGTGGGATGATGAATTCTCCAAGACCAGAGTATTGCTGGTCTGTTTTAGTGTGCGTTTTGAAACAACAGGAGATACTCTGCATCTCAGACAAGGCAGGAGTTTGGCTGTTGAGGGAAGTGACACAGAGCATGGTGGCAGAAGGAAACAAAGTAAGATGGAAAACAAAGAGAGAAATCTCTGTTAATCTGTCGTCTTCATGCTGCTGAAAGGAAGGGACCACTTTGGTCTTGGGAGTTCCACAGAAAATCAGATACACAGCTTGGAGTACTGGATTGCTTTCAGAACATTTTAAGAAACGTGTGGTTCCTGCCCTGAATTTTGTAAGCAGGGGTTGAGAAGGGCACAGAGGTTTTCAGGCAAGTGAGTTGTGGTGGTTTTCTACAGGAAAATAACAGAAATAAATAGCTTATTCTCTGTGTAGTTTATAGATCTGGTAAGTGGGGATGGGAGAGAGGAATACATAGCGAGTAAGTCCAGGTCATATTCTTTTGAAGGATTTGAGTAGCTGGAAAGCTTTGCCTTGCTAGCAGATGCAATCACTAGTGGAGAAGAATACAATGGTGGTTTGAAATGGCAAAATAATGACATACTAGCAATTAAAAGTCAAATCCTATTCCATTATAAGGGCAGCGATAGTCAGTGGGGACCAGGGTTTGTCTTTAGCCACGCAAAAGCAGCACTGCTTGATTTATCTTAGCTCATTCTCGTAACAGTTTTTAACAGGGGTAAGGTATTTCACATGACACACACCTACCCCCTCTTAGCTGTGTAGAGGGTGTGATTGTGGTGTGTTTGGGTATGGATTAACCTTGGAATCCACCTCCAAATACGGCTGGTGCTTAATTTTCAGAAGATAACCATAAAACGAATGGACTGTGAATGTGAGCAAGTGCCATGTTTCAGAACATGGGCTAATCTGTACACCTAGCCCCTCTGTTCTTTTTAAAGGAGTGTTTTATACCAAATCCAAAAATGGCAGCCTAAGTGACAGAATTGCCAAGGTGATGACCATGGTACCAAAATACCTAGAAAATGTTACTGTATGTCCATAATGCTTTCCACGTCTTCTCAGGTGTCAGTACCAAAAGAAATATTAGTGTCTTCTCTGGTGATTGAATTTATTTTCGTTTTTACTTAGAAATACTCAGCTTTTGCTTAAACGGCTGCCAAATTTAGAGCCTCAGAGGACCACAGGTTCATGAGCATAGTAATCTATGATTGTCTCCGCCCATCTCTTCCCATTTTATTATTAGTAGAACTCCTCTTGCTTGCTTAATTATGTTAGTGGGGGTTTTTTGAGACTGTTCTGGAAGCATGAGGATGTTCTCTAGTTAGTTCTAAATGTTGACTATCTTTGATTTCATTAAGAATTAATGACCTTTCTGAGGAGACTTGAGCTTTAATTATTTGTGTCATGCTAAATATTTTAATTTTGATTGTTACTGTCAGAATATGTATGCACTACCTTCCAGCTGAACTGGTAAATCTTTAATGCTTTTAAACCAGTGGAACTTGCTCCTGTTTGTCCTCTGTCTATTGTGATGTCTTTTTCCCCCTGTCCCTTACCCCAGGTGGGGCTTCATGCTCAGCAGCAAATTTCCTAAGAAATTGAAATACTGTGGTTCAGTCATGGTGTAAGTATGTACTGATGCTTCAGTAACTGCTGACACCAAGCATGAAACTGTTTTTAAATATTTTACTCCAAGGGTTTGCTCAAATCTGGGTAATATGAAGAGATTCAGCATCCCTGCACAGGGTACTTGCACCCTGTTCTGTAATTTTGTAGCTTGGACTGGGAGAAACCAACTTTACTTAAGATACTTATATGTGCACGAATCAGATAAACATGTCTGTTGTATTTAATATTAATGTGTTTTCCTTAATTAATGTTTTATGACTCTGCTGTGAACACCTTTATTCTAACACACTAAGTTTTCCATGTTTCTTTGCCTGCTTTTTCTACAAAGAGGATACTTCTGACAAGATGGATGGTAAGAAATTGTTTAGTCTGTCCTCTAATTCTATTAAATATTTAATAAAATATCTTTTATGTAAGATTGTTGATGTTTAATATATTTGTCTATTCATTAACAAAATACTATGCTCTTTTTGTTAATTCCTGTGTAATCTCTTGATGTCTTAATATGTCTTGTGTTATTGCTGTATTTGTCAGTGATTTTGAAGATTGGTCTGTATCAGCAACAAAATTTATCAGAAACTGGATGTTACTCCTTTTTTTTTTAAAAAAAGCTTTGTTACTTACAGAGCAATTGTGTAATCAATACATGGGTTTTTTTTAACTAGCTCTAGTTCCATGTGTATCACAGTTTTAGCTATAAAGTCCGATGTTTTGACTACTTGGCAGAACAGCAATGGGAGAGGAGAAGATGCTCCACCACATTGCTAAGTATTTAAAAGCAAACACCAAAACCACCACTAAAATCCTCTCTTTCAAAAGTACTCTGTCAAAATCTAGTCTAGATATATAACTTGGTGCCTGTAAATCCTGTAATACAGTGTAATTATATTAAGGATGATTTTGTTAAGAAGACCCACCTGGAAAACTAGCTTACCAAGTGTTCCAGCTAATTTTTTGTGCTTACTTCTTCTTAATTCACTGTATTAAACACATGGAAGAAGTTGTTTCATCCTAACTGCAAAGCAGTTGAGGATCAGGCTCCTCGTCTGTTTCAGGTGTGTCTAAGTAATGCTTCCCATATGGTAGTGCCAGAGCCCCAGCTTGGTGCCTGATAATTCTAGTTCTGATTTATTGCTGAGGAACACTTAAGTCAGTTATGTTTGGGGCTTACTTAGTAATTCTTGCCACGTGTGCTTACTAACAGTACATGTTTTGAAGAATGAGTAATTTACTGGAAGCAAAGCAGGTGATATTTTTAATAGAAATGAAAACAGCAAGAAGTTAGATCTCTGAAACCCAGAATCCTGAATAATTTTAAAACACAGACAGTTTCATGAGAGACACTTTTTGGAAGATTTTGAGCTATTTTTAATTATTGCAGATGGCAAGTCTACTTTAATAAAATGAGGGGGGTTGTACAGGGTAATAGTGTCTGTCTTACTTATTTCCATATGAGATATCCTTATGTTGCGTATAATAGAATTAATTTATGGCTGTCTGTGCTAAACACTTAATCTTGAGCTTTTGCGCGTTGTCACCAGCAGTAAATCGTGACATGGCCGTGGGTACGGGGTTTTTCTTTTGTTCAGACCAGTAATCACAACTAACGGTGTCCCACACATCTGTTTAAAACCAGTAGAGGAAGAGCTACACAGTTGATCAGAATAACAAGGTTTTTTCTAGAGGATATCTGTAGGGGTGATGTGTGAGAGACTAAGTGAGCACAGCTTAGCTCTCCACTTGTAGTTATATGATACAGCTGCTCTGATCCAGTGGCCACCAGGAGGAACTACTTGTTTTTTCCTTTTCCTGCACATCTTGGCTGCATGTTTTTACCACTTCTTTCACTAGTGCCTTGTAATACGCCATTGTCAGTCACTGTAGGTGAACAAAGTCCAGAAAACTGATTTCATAAACCAAAAGGGAATAGTATTGTTATATGTGTTTTGGAGCTGACACTGAGCCTGTAGCCATCCAAACCAGGTGGTACCACACAGC
The DNA here is from genome assembly GCA_027574665.1 of Rhynochetos jubatus. Lineage (NCBI taxonomy): Eukaryota > Metazoa > Chordata > Aves > Eurypygiformes > Rhynochetidae > Rhynochetos > Rhynochetos jubatus. The sequence goes on from CM050653.1 coordinate 35,787,797, forward strand.
TGGGGAGGAAGGAGAAGCAGAACTAGGCCTTTTAGGAGCAGCTACCTGTTAACCTGGCTTAGATGTTGCATAGAACCTGCCTTCCAGGATCCAGCTCTGGAGGAATGTTGGATTTGTGGGGGTAGTTTAGGGTTTGGCATTTTATATACAGACTGGCAAATTAGATCTGGAAAATTTTGATCTACTCCTAGATCCATGTTACTGTAACCGTGTTTTGTGAGGAAGTATTGAAACTTACACTGAATTACTTTTTTAGAGGGAGTTTTTAAAAATAGTTCCTTGAAGACAGTATGAGAAAGCCACAGGCAGATTTGCTGAGAAAGTGAAGTTCAGGCTAACCAAAGACACTAGCAGACATTCTAATCATTGCAGTTCTCTTACAAGGGAGAAATGGCTGAGTGTGAAAACAAAAAGGGAAATGTCTTTTGATTTTTTGGAGACATTTAACATTTTTATCACTGCTAATACATATTTTACTCCATAATCAGATTTATTTCAGAGGAACCTAGGGAGAGGAAGGACTGGTGTTCAGATAGCTTCCCATCAGTTCCTAAGTATTGATGTCAGTAAAAAGACTTGTCTGATTCTCATTTTGTCATAATCAAGCCTTGTTAAGCTTGGCATACTTGTTAAGTGTGATCTGGTTTCAGCAAGCTCGTATTACTTCCCCTTCTCTGAGCAAAACTTGATCTTGTGCATATAGGTCTTCGGAGTAAGCATGGATTAAATGCAAAGAAATCCTCCTTGCTGGCAGTTCCTATCAAATTACCACTGTCCAGTGTGGGAAACATTGTCCTTGTGCTTTTCTCTGAGATAATTTGTAATAGTTTATTTTATATTTGCAGGAGAAGTATCACTAAAATATTTTTAATGTGTGTTTTGATCTGTACATGTCATTTTGTTGACTTATCTCAGATATTTTTTTTTCTGCTTGATTTTTTTTTGGTGGTGGTTTTGTAACAAGTTTTGAAGTCAGTGCTATATATTGTGTTCTTGAAAATCACTAACAGTGTACTATGGATGTTGCTTGATAATTTTGCTTCAGTTCAGTAATGGAGTTAGAACACAAAAGCTTTAGACCTCTTAATAAAATTTGTCAAGATTCGTAAGATTAATCTCAAAAAGGAATTGCAGAGACAGTATTGTTTGGAATATCATGTATTTTATTATTTTTTCTGTTTAGGAACAGCTTCTGAAGATGGTAAGAAAATATTTTGTTAGAACAGCTGATATTTTCAGCTTCATGTTTTTGTTGATTACAAATGAAGCTTTGAAAGTAGAATGTGGTGTTTCTGGGGCTTTGTGGAGGTTCATAACTACAGATGGCTTATGCATCTAATACTTGGTTGTCATGTAATATTTTTAAAATTCTTTTGCTTTTATTTTAATTCTCAAGTGCTCATCTGCAGTAGACGTGTCATTGCTTAACATTTTTAGTGTGAAAATATAGGAGCTTTATAATTTTGCATTTGTTTTAAAGCAAATCTTGTCACAGAATATTTCATCAAATGTGTTCATGCTCTGGGAAACAGGTGCTACTATTTCTCACCTCTGAGACTTGGGAATTCATTTTCAATATGTTATTAACATTTAAACCTGTCATTAGTGAATGGATGTTGAGACTCCAAGTGAGGTAACAGTTCATTTGCCTTACAAATACAAACGTGTTTTTTACTTTGATAAAACTGAATCCAGTTCCAAGCAATAATTCTGCATAGTATCCAAATAGTGGCACTCTGTATTCCCAAGGTTTTGGGCCAGATTCTGAGCACAGTTACATGCCTTGCAATCTTGCAGCACTCGGGGGGAAAACATTGCCATTGCACGGGGATAACTAGTAGAGTTTGGACTAGTTAATCTAACTGGTCTTGCTAGCATATTGTTTTAGAATAGTTTAGTGAATAACTTCATTCATCCTGATTCTCTTCTTATAGACTCTCATCTATGGCTATTCCCTCTTCTTGGATGAATAATACTAACTTGGTTGGTCTCCAAATTCTGCTGTGGAAAGCCTAAAGAGGCTAGAACTAAATAACAGTCTGTGTACCTAATTATTCTGGGTCAGATACTGGCTACCTGTCTAGAAAATACCTTAATTATGCTGTTTTTAAAAGTGGATTACTTGTTGAGCTAGATCCACCCTGTACAAGCTTTTTGGGGTTTGTTCTTGCAACTTACAAGAATTATGGTTAGCATGCTTTTGGTTTTTGTTTCATTTTTCTGTTGTTTAAAAGGCTGGTTTAGGAAATGCAGTACACAACTCTGTTTTCTTTTATGAATAATCTTTCAGTTACCTATAATTCATCCAACTGGGGTCTTCCTTTCCTTTGTACTTTCATTGTATACTCTGGATGCTATGAGGAACATGGCTGATAATGCAGAAAGGTTTAACCCCAAACCAAGATGGTTTGCTCTTCTGGAGGAAAGCAAATCTGTTGTTTTAGTTGTAGATACTCAGTTTAATCTGTCTATTCCTCAGTTGTTCTCTCTGTTTAGGAGAGTAGTATTTCCTTGTATCATGTTCTTGCTGCAAAGTACGTAAGTGAGATTGGTCTTTGCAAAACGCTGCAAAAGGCGTGGGAGATCCTGTGGAAGTCTGTGTGACTGTGGCCAGGAAAACAGTAGAATCTGCAGTAACAGAGAAGCTAGTACTTAGTTTTTGAAAAAGGGGAGTGAAGTTAGGAAGAAACCTCAGAACCGTATTCAAAAAATAGTCCATATAATTTTTGTAGTTTTACAGCAGCAAAAGTAGAATTACAACCACAATCATGAGAGAACTGTACCTGATACAGCAACGTTGGCATATGCACTGCCCCTTACATTTAACAAACTTGCCTTTTTATATAGTCGACCTATTTATGTAGGAAGCAAGAACTGGCTAGCTAGTTCAGGGTGCTTAATTGATAATGTGTAAATTGTTTACTGAAACATGCAGCATCAGAGGAGAAGTATTTTCATTCCTCAACTACTAAGTCTCTCAGAGTGTTCAAATTTCTACTAATTATCCCAAGCGAATTTTCACCACTTGGGTTACGTTATGCTTCTTTATCTGTGGCAACTTAAGAAAATATTAGTAAATGCTACTGTTGCTTCGCTTTCTGCATTCCTGTGAAAAGCTGATTTAATAGCATTTTTCTTTCATAGGTCGTGTACGAACAAAGCTTTCAACGCCTTCTATTGGTATTGGAAATTCTAAAACAGATTCCAGAGGACGGAGTAGAACCAAAGTGGTGTCACAGTCTCAGCGTATGTATTTTCTGTTTGTCAGTCATACCTGATAAAGAGGCAAAATGCTTAAGCATATGTTTATTGACCAATGGCTACAGTCAAAGTTAATTAAAAAAATAAAGCTACATACTGAGTTGTTGTTCTGTGCCTTAGGTTCATCATCGCCAGAGAAAAATGAAGGTATTTTTTTCAGTGTTTTGGGTCAGTGGTATTTGCATGCTTTTCTAATTCATGTTGTTTTTCTCTGGACAAAATACTAGGTTAGGTCTTAGTTTGCCAATTAAATTAGATTATGTTACAGGAAATTAAGTCTACACTTAAATTCTGGCTTCAAGTATAACTTCTCAACATTCTTTTCCCCCCCTTTCTGACCTCCCCAACATGAGACACTGGTAAACTCTGTGTCAGTTACGTAGCACACATGGGCAAGTAATACAGAAGAATGGGTAGGCTGAACGGTATCCTTGGTGTTACCTGCAAAACCTAATTTTTCGGTTTTCAAAAGGTCTGATTTTTCAGCCAGACATACCTATGTTAATTTTAAGCTAGGCACTCCTCTAGCTCTTGGATATATAGTCCTTTTTTTCTTTCGTATTACAGCTGTTACCTTTACTTAACTCTTCTTTGGAATAAAAATACTAAACCCAAATTTTATAATCAGTTGCTTGACTTACATTGAATCAAAGGGTTAAAACAAGCAATTTACTGTATATCAGGTAATCCACAGTAATTTTCTATGTGTGTTTGGAAACAAAAGCAAATGCAAAATTTCTGATCTAGCTAAGCACTCTGTCATTAATTAAAAAGACCTGATTACCTCACATTCTTTGACACTGGCTGACCTACAGCAATTTATTCACGCGTCTGATGTCTCCAACAGACATTGTCTGACTAAGCTCTATAGTGTTTTCAGATTCTCATCTTTGTCTCATTAAGTGAAATGTAATCAAATTCATGAAGACAAATTAACAGTAAATTAAACTAACCAGTCCTCTAGATTGTGGGGTCTAATGTTATAAACCCAATAAATTATACAGGTTTTGAATTTTCCAGTACAATTATTTTGCTATCAGTAACCATATCCACTTTTGTTTAATAAACCCCCTTAATTCTGTGATTAATGGCAGAAACATCTGTCTTCATAGCAATGGCTGCATTTATCATAAATAGAATGACTTTAGAGGTTAAAAAAGCAGGTAAAAGAGTATTGAGAGAGTTTTTTTCTGTTAGAGTACCTCCCATTCAGGTTTGCATCACTTCATTTTCCAACAAATACAGATGGATGAAACCTGATTCAATAACAGAAATTCTCAAGTCATTTTTGGCTTTGACAGTGCTCTAATGCCCCAAGTGTTTGTGGGATGAGATCTTGGGAATAAAGCCTAGTTATTGGCTGCGACAAAGGTGGTGCAAAACTTTCAGTGTTAAGATGACTACATTGTGTCATAAGCATAGAATATTTGGATTAATAGTTTAAGGGGAGAGGAGGTAACAGAGCCCTCAAATCACTTTTTCCTTTATGGAAAGCTGTGAGCAGTATCTGTAACAGTCTCTTCATTAGTGTCAGAAAAGTTCCGAAATAAGCTTTTTGAAAATACCTTCATACATTGAATAGATTTGGTAAATTCTTAACAAGTTAAGGTGTTCGATAAGCTGTTTATGGTAGTGGTTAAATTTAGGTAGCAATATAAGACCTTTGTGATGACCATTGTCATATAATATTCATTAAACTGACTATATTTACAGAAACAAACAAGCTTTTTCAGTTTCCTTTTACTAATAATGACACACTTTCCCAAGGGAGTTCATTTTTGCACAGTATTAATGTGCAAAGAGATAGGTTCAATTGATACTGTAATATCTAGACTCGTCTGCCTGTGATAATGTGTGAAAATTAAATGTATGAATGCACCTTTACAACCTTTTATTCCTAGTTCTGTTCAGAACTGATGGCTTCAGAGAGCTCCTTATAACCTGTCAGTGGGGGAGAACAAGAATTCTGAGATGTTTTAAGGACAATAAAGAGGGCAAATACAAATGGGCAGGCAAAGGGTAACTGTCAGACACTGTATGCCAGCTATTTGGGTGATGTTTCTTTATGTGACCGAAAACTTCCACAGCGCTGTGGGGAGCGAGATGCTTGATGTTTCCATCATTGGTTTAGTTCCCCAGCTTATAGTGGGAAAATAACTTCATATTAGATTTAAGCTTTACTCTTTTAAAAAAACCACTCTAACACAGATGCTTTTGTAAATTTAGGTTTACAACTACTTAGCACTTTTGTTCAAATATCATTTTATGAAAGACTTGCAAATTTGAATGCTTTTACAAAAGATGCTTTTTTAGGGTTTTAGAAGCCCTTTACTCTTCCTCTTCTATTTTTAAATTGTAACCTAAAATAAATGCATACACAATCTATAGCTCATTATTTTGCATTTAGCTATGGAAAAAATTTGTTCCATTTCTTTCCTCTCCCTTCCTGCTTGATTGTCAGGTATTTCAGCAAGGTGTGCTAAAAGTACATGACAGTCTTCATTCAGAGAAAAAGAATTAAATTTCTGGATGGAAACAAATTCTTACTTTTATACTTCGGATTAATTTCAAAGAGGAAAACCTGAAATTCTATGCAAGTCTTTTCAGTTGTGCCATTGTGAGTTTTTTTTTTGTCATCCACCGCACCTGCAGCTCAGTTCCTTTATTGTCTGTCTCAAAAAAACCCAAACCTGTTTTGGCCTTGTGTGTAATTTTTGTTCAGCTTTTGAACTTAACTTTTTTGGCAATGTAATATTCTTTTAAAGTAATATGAAGGCTACAGTTTCATGTCTAATTGAAATGTAATTCTTCAGTATTACCCAGTTGTTGATTAGAAAGCTGAAGAATTGTAACTTGCTTGTGCAGCTTTGCTTCATCTGCTTTGTGCATATAGCATCTGGGTTTAGTTCTTCAACTGTGGAAGCTACTTAAAAGCACTGCTTTAGCATAACCCCCTTGTGGCTTTTTTTCCTGTGTGAAATGACTAAAGCTTTCTTATTTCCATTTGCCATCCATTTTTTAATCTGCTCTGCTCCCTCCCTCTTCATGGATTATAAACCCCTACCCTAATCCTGCCTTTACACTTGTTCAGGATCACAGTCTGCTAACCCCATTGGTGGTAAGAGCCTACAGAATTTGTGTATACGTCATTGTTTGATCACCTGTTTGACATATCTCATATAAGGACCCTATTCAGCAGAAATTCTGGCTTGCTTTTTTCCATATGCTGCACTTAACTAATTGGATGTAATCCTCATATAGAAGGCAATAGAGATGGGAGAGTTTTGTAACTTTGGAATACGGTTTTAGTAATCCTTCTTTCATCATTCCGTTCCCTTAGATCTACTACTGGTGGGAGTATGGACAACAGTATGCCAGTGCTGTGATTAGCATCATATTTTCAGGATATTAGGCTTCATTTGGTTTATTTACACTATAGTGCTACACGGCTGCTCAGGCAATAGAAAGATAAATCAAGTATTAGAATGAGAAGTTGCATTTTCTCTGTATATTCTGAGAAGAATAACTTTTTCAGGTTTCTGACCTATTGAAGAAAATCTTTGAACGTCTCTGGCTCAGTGGAAACTTTTACACTATCTTTATTGCTTTAAAGAGACATAAAATATTGGGGCCTAAGAAGAAGACATAGTAATATTAGGTCTAAGTTGAAATGCCTTGATACTAAGACACTGCCAAACCCTTAATTTGTGCAAACCACAGCAATTTTATAGATTTGCCTGTTCTTTTTTTTGCTGTAGAAGTTATGCTTGTGTTTTCCAGGCTGTGTAATGTTTTGTTTATCATTTCTGCTGAATAGGTCCATAGTTGGGAAAAGGGATTTTGCTAAATAATCATTTCAAGTTTGAATTCAAACAATGAATCTGAAAGTATATGCATGGTACATTGTTTTGATTTTCCTCCTTCCACCCAGCATATGTTTTATTTTGTTTGGGATTTTGTTTCTTTTCCCATATAGTCAAAGCTTTGATCAACTTGTTTCTTTTTCAAATGTGCCTCATGAGAAGTAATCCATGAAACTCACCTGAGATGTTGCATGTTAAGACTATAGATCTGATAGCATAGCTGTGGTCATACAGTTACCTAATTATTTTTAAAAGATTAATGGAAGTCTTTTATCTGTATGTAATTAACCTTTTTTAAAAATGATGTTTTGCTTTGTATTTGATCAGACTTCTTGAATTCTGCAGCTGGAAACTATATATCAACTGGTGGTATCAATTGTTTATAACTAGAGAAGAATGGATTCTTTGTTAGGGCTTAGAACTTAAATTTTCTGTAACTGAAATACCAATATTAGAGATCAGTGGTCAGTTTCTGGTAGTGAATACAGTGTGTTGAAATGAACATTTATAGCACTTCAAGGCCAGGCTGGATGAGGCTTGGAGCAACCTGGTCTAGTGGAGGGTGTCCCTGCCCATGGCAGGGGGGTCGGAACTGGATGGTCTTTAAGGTCCCTTCCACCCCAAACCATTCTGTGATTTGTAATGTACAGTTTTTATTAATAAAAATGAGACACTTAAATATGTTTTGATCAATTTTTTAGCATTCTTAAAACTAATTGAAGATTTTCTTCAAATTTGTGGGGTAACCACCACAGAAATGAGCATGAATATTTTAATCGTCTTCAGTGACAATTTATCATTGAACTTCTCGGAGTACTGCTTGGAGACCCCATGCTTTTAAAAGCAAGGGAGAAGAGTTTAAATGTTAGAAAAGTTATGTTGGTTTATTATAACATTGGTTGCACTGGAAGACCTGGAATAATTATGAAATCACTAGTTTAAAGTTTCTCCATTTATCTTTCTAGCAGTTCCTTTTTTTTTTTAATTAGAAAATCTGATTAGTGAGGCCATGTAGCTTAAAAAATGAACACACCAATGTTCATCTTAGGGACACTGGAACTGTTGATGAAGACTAGAAATACTGTTTATAGTTTCTTGAGTGTATATAGTGCTAAATACCATGCCAAGTGCTTCCTTGCATTGATTGTTTTATCTACCTTGTATGTAGTGCTATAAGAACTCGAACCAGGGTTTTCTATTTCACGTTTTTACCTTGTAAGTTTTACCAGACCATTTCAATTTACCACCACTTTCCTACTAACTTTAACCGTTTTATTTCTTTTTAAACATGGTGGTTGATCTTCTGTGCTGTTACTTACATTTCCTCATTTTGCCTTCAGCTGGCAGTAGATCTGGGTCTCCTGGAAGAGTTTTGACAACAACCACACTTTCCACGATGAACACAGGAGTTCAGAGAGTGTTGGTCAATCCTGCAACTGCACAAAAACGAAGCAAAATCCCACGAAGTCAGGGATGCAGTAGAGAAGCTAGTCCTTCCAGGTTGTCTGTAGGTAAGAATAATTGAATAACTCTTGGTTTCTTTATAGTTCTCTTACTTTAAATGCTGGATGTCTCTAGCTTGTGTTTCGGTGGATGATAAAATTAGAATACCTATTGATACAAATCTACAACACGCCTGTTTTCTGAGGATAGTCTTTGTTATGAAAGGCAGTTTAGATTTCAAGTTGAACCTTGAATTTTTTTGTTATCAGAACGCAGTAGTTGTTCTTTTCCTCACCTCCCTGTCTTCCTTCTCTCTTCCAGTTTTCTTCACTTCTTATCCCCACCCCCAAAATACATCCATTGAATATAAGTGTGATACCAATTTGAAAAGACTCTGTTCTTCATTACTTTTGTGTGCCTTCCGCATATGTGTGCGTGCATGTGTATACTTCTGTGATACGGAAATGGATGTCTTATTTCTTAAACCCCATGGCATAGCCCGATTACACTTGATTACAAGCAGTATTACTGAAAAATAACAGTTGATTTTAATGGCATTGCTGCTGTTCTTTGTGTTGTATTTTGATTTTTATCTTAGCTGTATTAACTTCGTATTTTCCTTCTTTAGAAAGGTGTGGTCATTTGCATTGTTGTTGCTTAACTTGAGCATAAATTCTGAATCAATACCCTGTTCATGGTGTTTATTGCTTGTTTCCTCTCCGTCATTTTCAAGAGGTTTTCAACCATTCTGTAAAGAGTCAGGAAATCCCCTTCTTTAGCTGTGCAGATTTGTTCAACTGGCTACACTTAAGTGTAATCCAGCACAGTCAAGAATGTGTGTGGAAACAGTTCTGACTTAGAATACGACATAATCTTTCAGTGTTTAGAAATACATCTTTGATCTGAACTGCAAACCAGAATTGCATTAAAACTACAACTTTTCTTATGTCTTCCCCCTTCTGTGCTGCTGTTTGTCTGTACCCTGAATCATACTAGCACGAGGCAGCCGCATTCCTCGGCCTAGTGTAAGTCAGGGGTGCAGTCGGGAGGCCAGCCGTGAAAGTAGCAGGGACACAAGCCCTGTCCGCTCTTTTCCACCCCTTGGTAAGTACTCAGAGCCCCTTGTTGTGCATGGCTGTCTGTGCCCTTCGTTATTTGCACCTAATGAATCCATGCCTCCTTCATTTAGCTTGTAGCCAGCCACCATTATTTTCCCTTCCTTTGGCTCACTCACCACTTGCCTCAATGGAAAATTGACCAATGTGTGAATGGGGTGCACACTTGAAAAAGAAGTGCTTTGCTAGTGTCAGCCTTATCTTAAATACCAGGTTTGGACAGGTGTGTGATACGCAGCATCTCTACTTTATTTTTGAAAGATCAGTTCTGCTTTTGGGAAGTTTTTTTGGATTACGTGTTTCTCTTTTTACTGCAGCCCTCGTTGCTTGGGTGCAGGTAGATAATCCGTTTCTCACTGCCCAGCTAGAGCAAGGAATGTAGTGTGGCCGTCATCCTCTGCCTTTCCCCGCGTCAGCAGCTAGAGTCTGCTATTACCCAAAATTGCTCCCTAGACAGTGAAGCCTTCTGGTGTGCAAGAAAATAGGCTTCATTTTATGTCTCCTTAGCTATGTTGCCATTACTATATTATGGGAAAAAACAATAAAAATTTAAACTTTATGCTCTTAAAGCAGGTAAATGTGATGGTGCAGATAAGGGACCAATCCACTCAAGCAGAACTGAATTCTGAGGCTGCTTTCTTTCTGTTTTTTAAAAATGAACAGGACGAGTAGTGAAGTCCTTATACGACTAGATGAGCAACGTGCAGTGCTGAAATTTATTTTAAGGCTGTGTAAAACATACGATAACTGAACAAATAATGTAACAAATTTTAAAAAATAGAACAAGGAATTGAAATAGCAGTTGTTGCATAGGGAAGAAGTGGAATTAAAAACTTGAAAGTCACACATGCGTAGCTATCTTCAGTCCTCATTTCTAGAGCTGCTGTAAGCAAAACTTTTGTTTTCACTTAGTGTTTCAACTTATTGGCCTGAGGCTTATAAGATTTTTGCATGACTGTCAAGCTTTTGTCTGTTTCTGAAATACCAATAACACATAGGAACAGTAGCTTACAATTCCTTTAACGTTGTTGGTTAAGAATTAGGGAAGCTTCTCGTGTCCATGGATCTTTGTCAAGGTTACTCAGAAGTTGGGAGTAAATTTTGATCAGTCTTACATATTGGGTGGTGGGTTTTGTGGGTTTTGTTTCGTTGGTTGGTTTTGGGGTTTTTTTGTGGAGGGATGTTGATTGGTAACACAGAAGTGTCTCTGTAGGATCATGTCTGAATCAGATATTTTTCAGTGTTATCTTTGAGTTAGTCTTCAATATGTATCCCTCCTCTTTCGTTGTTCAAGCATAGCTTACAGTTCAGGCCTTTGTAGTGCTAGCTGTTAAACATGTCTGAAAATAGTACATCTCTGGTTTCTGTCTCTAATTGAGGCACCCGACTGTACTCCTAATTAGCACTGGAAGTCTACTCTGGTCTGTTAAAGCCGTATGCTTCCTGCCAGCCATGGTTTTATTGGGAAAGTGCAGATTAATTGAATGAAAGCTGTTTCAATAACTAATGCTAATTTGTCCAGATGGTATTTAATTGGGAAATTGGATTAAAAATAGACATTATGCAGGATCCGTTAGTAAACTTGTATCTTATACCAAAACACAGCTGTCAGACTCAGTTGTAGTACACACATATCTTTTCTTTTAAAAACGAGGGCATTTTCTGGATCTTTTTGTGCTGCTTTTGCTGCCTTAGGGGTTGACTTCAGTCGTATGCATGTGAGAGATGATTTACATTTTATATTTGGTCAAATGCTTGTTTTCTTAAGAAATCCTTATTAAACCAATACCATAAGGTGGGTCATTGGGACAGATGCTACTTGAGGTTTTATTTTCGTTGATGGACCTTAATTTTTGTATTCAGATTTCAAAACAGGTACCTATACAAATACAATAGGTTGAATTGTCTGGTTGCACAGGGGATGCCAAGTAGCACGTGTAAGAATCCAGTGTTGTTAAAAAAAGCAGCTATACCTGGAATAAACGATTGCTGGGATTCCTTTTAGCATGACTTCTCATTTGAATGATTTCAAATGGTATTCAGGGACCAGTTTTGTCTTAGGGGGTGCTATAAAATTCCATCAGAAATAGGAAATTTCATGTTTTTCAAGGGTACAAGTGGAAGATGAAAGAAGGCAAATCAGCTCCGTGTTTGTAGCTAGAGGCAGTTTTACATAGGGTTGGAGGAGGGATGTAATTTGCGTTGCATTGGATTCTCAGCACAGAAATTTTTGCTTACAAATGCTAAGCCCTTTGGGGCATAAAATGACCCAAATGCTACATTATTGCATCTCTGTATACATTAGTGTGAAGTGTTTATGTAATCTCCCATCTCTGTATAAGATTATAAACTGGGAGATAACAGTCACTCTGAGAAGCAAGTGGCTTGTAATTCATATGGAAATACCTGTTTTTTCTGTTACATATAGTTAATATTAAATACAATGATTTCCATATTTTAGCTAAGAAATTATGTTATTTTTGAGTCCATTTGAGGTCTTCCTTTGATTCACCTTTTAAAAAAGTAAAGCAACAAAATACGCAGTTTTTGCGGTTTGAGAGATACAAAGAATATTCTGGAAAGTATACTTTGGAATGAGGTGTGTTTGATCCAATATAGTGCTTCCTCTCACTGTCTTAATGTGTCCAGCATATTTCAGTTATATATGGGTGCAGGATCGTCTGGCATTATATGCCTAAAGTTTGAACTTCTAATTGTACCTTGAATTTTCAGAGCTTGTTGATGGAAAGGTTTATCCTGATATTGCTCGTATGTAAAGCTCTAGCAGCCTTGATGCCTATGTTTCGACATCTGTCCTGTCTCCTTTTTCATGCTCAGATGTACATTCTGAAGAACCAAGTATTCCACAAAGCATTAGTTTCAAAATAAAATTCCCTAAGTAAAAAACTTTATGCAGGTTTATTTTGAAACAAAATACATTACTGTACCTTCTGTAAGGAGTAGAGAACTTCACGTAGAAAAAACACAATGTTGTTTCCAGGACTTAGGATCATTTTGGAATTCACTTAGGTTAAAAGAGGTGTGTTTCCTCAAATGTGACTTGGTCATGTCAGGGTTATAATAAACAAATCAGACTCTTAAATTGTCTGTGATCAGAGTAAAGGATGATTTATATGATTCCTGGTTTCTATTTATAGTACTTTATGTAGCCAAAAGGTGTAAAATATTTGAATTTACAGTCATTTATTAAAACATAAAATTATATCTGGGGTTTGTCACTGTCGGTGGACATTTGAATTCAAGTCAGAATTGTCAAAACAAGTTTTCATTTACGTGCCTGTAAAATTCTGACTTCACTGAAGATAGAAGATGAACACATTGAATTTAAAATTACTTGGTTTAAGAAAGAAAATAGTAACAATAGTGAGCAAACTTCTTTAGAATCTCTAGAAGACCAGTTTTAGACGAGTGCTAGGAGGAAGAGGGTACTCAGTTTTATTCAAAAGTCCTTAAGGATTTTTTCTTCCCACCTTCTGTAACTTTAAAGAATTTTTATGAAGTCTAGTAACTACCATAAATGTTTCAATTTCACATTTTATTTATTCAAAGGAAACAATACAAATGTGAAATATTAATTGCATTAAATTATTTTAAACTTTTAGTTAAAAATGGATAAGTTTAACTTTCACCTACACAGTGGTGAGTTTTAGCTGAGGTTGACTTAACTGCACATAGGCAAGGACTGAAATTCATACAAGTTGTCAGCTGCTAACACAGTAAGTTGGTGCAGTAGTCACATTTTGCAGATGATGCTTGGTATGTGAGCTCTGGCTCTGACGTGAACATGTAGAGTTGAGTTGACTGCAAAGAAAGACCAGTGTTGGGAAATTTTTAGCTGATTCTGTTTGTGTGTGGGGGTGTGTGCATGTGTGTATACGCATTTTTTTTTCTTTGAGCTTACAACATTCTTGCTTTTATTCTGCTCTTAATCTTTCAAATTTAAAAAAAAAAAAATTATGCATGAAATGTCCGGTGTACATAAACCTGTATAATTCTATATAATCATATCCTATATAATCAAAGAACTTTTCTGAAGCTTTTTCCTTCTGTGTAATACTCAGTTCCTTGTGCTAAAGCTGAATCTTTTCGCTAAATATTCTTTTGTTCATCTACGCAACTATTGCAGCACTTTGATCCTGTGGTAATAGATAGGGTTTATATGATCCTGTTATTGCAGCTTCCAGGCATCACTCCAGATCCACTGGTGCCCTCTACACTCCTGATGTTTATGGGGCTACAGGTGAAGGATGAGTACACTTTGCAGTCATCCCGGATTCCCACCCCCCCCTACCCCCCACTTGGTTATTCTCATAGTTCAGTTTGAAAAAGCATTATTTATATTAATTTGAGTTTTGTGGTTTTAGTAATCCAGATAGATGTGTTTATGTTGCTAGATTTTGTCTTCACCCTCTCCCTCCAGTGTTAATCCTTTTCTTCCTTAACAACAGTCGTTTTATTTTTCCTTGCAGAAGAATTTTTTTTTTTAGTTTTCCATTTTTCAGTATTTGTAGAGCATTCTTCATGCATGTATTTTTCTACGTAGCGCTCTCAATAACCTTCCTAGTGTATTTGCTTTCTTTCAAAATGAAAACAAAAACCCAAAATGAAGAAGACATTAATTTAAGGGGGGGGGGGGGGGGGTTTGAAGAAAGAGGGGTTCTTTCAGTTGAAGTCGCTGTTTTGTGGGTGTTTTTTTCCCTGTGATACTGGAATAGAATGTTTGTATATGACTTTGGTTTTTTACTTCATTTCTTTTTCTTCACCACTAAAGACTTCGAATGAAAAGAATCCATATTTTAGCCACTCCGTAATTTATGAGAAATGTTAAGCAAATGCTTTTCTTCTGCTTGGGTTTTTTTAAGTGAGTGTGGTATTATTGTCCCATGTTGCTTCTGACTGAACTCTCTGTATTTGTTTTTGTTGCTACAGCAGGTACCGGCTTTGGAATTAGTCAGTCAAGTAGATTGTCGTCATCAGTTAGTGCTATGCGAGTTCTGAACACAGGTTCTGATGTGGAAGAGGCGGTGGCGGACGCTTTGGTAAGAAACTTGCACTTATCCTGTGTAGAATACAGACAGTGTTTGGTACCTGTAGTTTAAAGAATGCAAGACGACTTGTCATTCGCTATTTTACTGGTTTTCTGGGGGGGGGGAAAAGAGAAATGGAATTGCTAGAGCAGCAAAGCATTGGGATTTTTGTTTCCTGCAAAAGCCTTAACTTTAGAGAAATGTACATTTTTCCATGGCAAACCAGAAATAGTGTTGAAGTGGCCCAAGGAGGCATTGGAGCAGGTGGTGCAAACCAGCAGTTTCCCACAACAGCCAGACAAACTTCTGGGTAGGCTGAAGGCATGTCAGAGGTGGGAATGACGACCGCTAAACCAGTCTGCCTGTCGTAAGCCTGGGTTCCGTTTAAAGTTGTTCTGACAACAAGATGGATGCGGAGGAGAGAAACTGGTGCCTTGGCAGGCAGCGTTTCATGAGTTTAGTTTTTATTCTCTTTTGTTTTCCAAATGTTACACCAAGTTTAAAACGAGTTATGCCATTCTCTTTCTTAACCTTTACTGTTCTTTAAAAGGGTGGGTTTGGCTCCCCTACCTCCCTGCCCCACTTAACCAAACTGAGCACACGGTGCATTTTGCTATTCTGACATTTACTTCAGCAGGTTATCTTCAGTTAATTTAAAATACTGACACTATGAATCAGATACAAATATTTTACGATATGCAAATAGTATTCAATACCTGATAAAAATGTAAATACCTGTTACCTAGTTATCAGAATGCTTTGAGGAATTTGTTACTACTCTGTTTTAACAAAAACATTATTTGGAACATTAGTAAAAAAGTACAAATTAGACTTAAAGATTAAATTGTAGCCAGATATGACTGGATAGAGAGGGGGAAAAAATGTCAAAGGAAAAAATCTGAAGAACTTTGTCACGTTTTCAGTCTGGCAATTTATTGATTTCTTTGGTTAATACCGTCTTCTTGGCACATTAGTTCAACATTTGTGTGCCTTCACTGTCACAGAGATCAGGATATCTATGAAATATTGCCTAATCTTGGTGAGATTGAGTGTGTTTTCCCCCTTCTGATATTGTGAACCTGCAGAAAGATTTCAGAATTGATGGGGAATGCTAGGTAGTAAACCGGAAGTCAGTCTGTATTCTGAACAGGGAACAAGAGAAGAACAGGCCATGGAACATGAAGTTTCCTGTCGTAATTTGAAAGCCTGCACTATAGTTTTATCCACACTGGTGCTACATGAAGAGTATTTTTGGTACTTGTAGCAGCTCCATAGCATATTCAAATTTAGCTGGGGAAGGTATGTAGTAAGAATGTAAAACAATGAGGAACTCGTGCTTCCAAGGACTGCTCTTGGGGCTTCAATGTTGTCTGCTTTCTTGCAGCAATAAAGTTCGTTCATACAAATTGGTTTGTATTACCTGGTTCAAAAATAGCATGATGCTTCTAGAAATGTTAGAGAAAAATTAGTTTGTATATTTTAGCTAGAACCTGTCATTACAAAGAAGGGTCAAGAACAGCAGCATTTTATTATGGTAGCATTTGCATGCCTGGTTGCCTGCCACGCTCTAAGCGTACAGGTTGTCCTGTACAAGTGGCTCCATGTAGCTGGAAAGCTGGTTATGAACACCCTTCTTGTTTTATCATAGACTGGAGCCTCCCTTCAGAACAGTGTTTTGAAAAGGTAGAAATTAGAGTCCTGACAGATGTAATACAATCCAGAATATTTTTTGATTTGTATATTACTATTTCTATGGTATGAAAAATATCAGGCCATTTGTAAAACCGGCTGAAGCCAGAGGGCTGTTAGTTCTACTGGCTAAGATGTGGTTTGAATATAAGATGCATGGAATGCAGTGGTACGGTGATCTTCAGAGATTTTTATACCTTTCACTTTAGTACAGTCCTTGACATTTAATTTCATTCTGTATCTTTACAAATTTATTTTTTTACATATGGTAACCCTTTTAAAAAAAGCTCACGTCTTTGTGACTTTTCCCTTCCTTTATTCTCTTACACGTGTATGTATGTGTGTTCTGTTGACAGTAAGCTTGCTTGTTACCTGATACTTTGACTAGTTTGTATTGCAATATCCTGTAAGTTACTCTGCAGTCAAAATTAAGAACTCTAGGCAAATGGCAATGGTAATGAAGGAGAAGATGATCACACTTATACTACTGTTCTTTGAGTTTGTAATGAAACCAATTTTTTAACTACTATCTTGAACTCCAGAATTTGCATGGCAGAATTATTTTGCAGAGGTGTGTGGGTTTTTTTGTGTTTCACTCTGGCCTTTGGCATGTTGTGTTTTGTTTTGTTGACTTTGTTTTGTTTTTAGGGGATTTGGTTGGGATTTTGTGGGATGTAATTATTTTTTGTAGGACACTGCTGTAGTAATTGTTGCAATGACAACATTTAGATAATGAAATGATGGGAAAACAAAGTTTCAATGAAAGTTTCATACTTGGATAGCAATTGAGTGCACGTGTTAAGTCTTAATACTCAAATATCTTTACATAAGACACACAGATTTTGACAGAGAAGTCTTTGTGACCAACCAGCAGGTGACATGTAGTATTTCCTTGGAAATGGAAGCTCAGCAAACTACTTCTTGCCAATGCATGATATGCTAATCAGATACAGAGAGCTAAGAACAAAATATACAGTAAGACTAAGTGTTTTCCAGTGGCAGGTAGTTTAATAGTGACAATGCTGCTATGCCTTACCTTCCTGTTCTCAATTTCTGTTTCTTTTCAATAATTCACTGCTAACAGCTCTTAGGAGACATACGGACTAAGGTATAGAAACTATTTTCCTTCTTCAATAGTTTAATATTTTACTATTAACATGCTTGATACAAAGGAAGTTGAAATGACAGAATATGTGGGTTTAGACCGAGTTCTTACATTCCGTAACATACTTAAAGCTATTAGGTGAAATAGCTAACTTTCAGTACAGTCGTTATGTCACCCTGTCATGCAGTTTTACAAGTAAACCTTAAGTTGAACATTTCATTCATCAGAGGCAGAGTCCTCTCTGCATTTGCTTTGCTTTTACATTTGTAATACTATGCAAACCATAATTTAAAATATTTTTATTAACTTGGTTTAACCTCCTGAACAGTTGGAGCCGTTTGTCACTGCAGGGAGTAGGGGTCACACCGGTTACTTGAACTGTTGGTCTTTCTGCTGATGATGGGTGCGTATACTCTCCCTTTGAAAATCAGTGCTAATGTGGGATGTTTCTGTACAATAGAAGAAGCCTGTGCGAAGAAGATACGAGTCCTATGGGATGTACTCCGATGATGATGCCAACAGTGATGCATCAAGTGCCTGTTCAGAAAGGTCCTATAGCTCTAGGAATGGAAGCATACCAACATATATGAGACAGACAGAAGATGTGGCTGAAGTCCTAAATCGTTGTGCCAGCTCCAACTGGTCAGAGAGAAAAGAAGGCCTTCTAGGCCTGCAAAACTTACTAAAGAACCAGAGGACTTTAAGGTAAGAAGACATGTTAATGGAAAAACTTTTTATTTCAGAGGTGAAGGGAGTCGAGGGAAGTAGGAAAGTAGGCTAATGTTCTAAAGCGTACAGAAAGTTGGGGAGAGGGAAAGCAGGGTGTGTGTCTGTGAGCGCAAGATTGGCGAAGGAATGAGGAAGCTGTTGTCACTTCTGGTCACTGTTTAAAAAGCTCAGTTTAAGAAATAGAATTTAAAATCTAGTGAATTCTTGCAATACACAAGATTCCTAAAGTGCGTACTTGTAGTATTGATGGAAAGCCTTTGTTTTTATTATTAATCTAATAATCTATCTTTTATTATTATTATTTTTATTGGGTATTTATTTAAAAGAGACTGCTTTACTACTAGCTACTAAGAATACCTTGTTCATTATCTGCTCTGTTAAAATAGTCTGGAGTGGTACAATATATGAATTAGACATTTCTAGGTTGAAAGTCTCATTTTAAACAAAATCTATGACGTTTTTATTCAAGTCTTAAACATAATACTTCTCGCTACTTCATTTACTGGGTTATTTGATTGGATATTTACCGCTGATTTCATTGCTGTGCGTTAGTGTTCTGTGGGTACTAGCCAGTGGAGTTGACTGCTGTGTTGTTGTCACTTTGACAGTCGTGTTGAGTTGAAAAGGTTGTGTGAAATCTTCACGAGAATGTTTGCGGATCCTCACAGTAAGGTATGTTTAGGTTTTTCTTCCTTTCAGTAAATCTTTGAAAACATATAGAAAGCCAGTTGCAGTAGAACAACATCAGTGGTATTTACATGTGTCAAAACTTGACGAACTGTATTATTCTATAAGCAGTTTATGGTATCGGATCCCAATCCATCTAATTTGCAACTTTGAGCAAGATAATTTCCACTTTTTTGCAGGATAATTGAAATAAAGGTTAGTTTCATCTAGAATGCATTAAATTGTTCAACAGTTTGTGCTCAAAATATGTAAGTATTTTTATGAAAGTCATGTTTGCAGAGGCCACTTCAGCATGAGTCCTGCCTTTCTCTCAGTCAGGAACAAAAGGCTGTGGTGCAGTAATTCCAGTCGTAAGGAAAGTGATCTGACAAAATTGTACATGCGGAGTCTGATGAATTGTACCAACTATGTAGGTACTTATTTTCCAGGGTGTGTTGTGTTACAGCTTATTATGTCTTCCTCAAATTTCACAGATAGGGCTGGCAGTTGAGGCTGTTGAATAATTTTTACATCATTGTTGGTATTCAATAAGTAAGGTGGGGACTATACTTTGCTATAAAAGAAAATGCAGTGTTTTATTCACTTTTACCTCGGTAAAGACCCCCTATGGATGATATAACAAGGAATGTTTTCTGAGAGCATTAAAATATTTTTAAATTAGTTACTTTGCTTGGTAGTAGTTTTGCAATTTTTGTGGGCGGTGGGTTACTAATACAGCTGTATGCAGTAATTTCCTGTAGAGAATGGACTGCAGGTAAGTAAGGAGCTGAATAAAGTTATAATGGTATCATGTGTACAACATGTGACTTCATATTTTGTTTGGAAGAAACCTTCTCTTTTGAGTGTAACATGTCCCGCTTGGTGTCTGTGTTTCAGAACTGATAAAATGGTAACTACTTTGCTCTGCATTTTTCTGGTTATCTCAGAACTATTGGCTTTTCCCAGCAGAATTCTGAAAAAACACTTTATGTAGTATATTTTACATATTTTTAATTCTTCCTTATTGCTGCAATGGAAAATTAACTTCAGAGTGATGAGAAGTCTTGACAGGTGAACTTAGTGTTCATCTGTCCTTATTTTTCCTGCTGGAAAAAGTGACTTAGCTATGATCTGTGACACCATGTATTGTAGAAGAAACCTGCATTGCGTGAAGCAACAGGATATTGAAGTTACTCACATACTGCAGAAATACAGAAGAAAAGACTAAAGCCAAGCAGTTAAAGGGAAACTGAAGAAAACATTCTATAAACAGGACAGTTAAGTCAGAGGAGAGGAAAGACAATCAAATGTTGGAATATTACTGGGTTTTAAATAAGTAGTAACTAAATTGTGAATAGCAGCATGGTTTGATTTTTCTTGTTCTTGTGTTAATTAATATTGCAGATATGCATATATAGGAAAACTTTTTTGTAGTGGAGGAGCCAGGGAAAGACAATTCTAAAATTTAGTTGTGAGTGTCAGAAGAGCATTTTCTCTTCATCAAGCCTTTAGGAATGTTACACTGAATTGTTCCAGTTGATTGTTTTATTTACAGGGCACTTTGATGTAAAATAATGCTGCTTTGATTTCAGAAATTTAGCCTCTGTTACAGCACATGTGGTACACCTGTTCCACTCACTGAAAACTTGCCTGCTTTTTGGTGTTGCAAAACTATCAGTAGTTATGAGTTTATTATCAGAAGGATCCTTTAAGTATTAAAGAGTTCACAAGCTGTGAATTTTTTATTACACAAATCTGTTCTTGGACTCTTTTCAAATGTTTGTAGGAATTATTCTGTCATCACTTTTGGTTGGTTTTGGTTTTGTTTTTAAAGGTTTACTTTAACATGGTATCTGAATGTAGGGAATTGCTTAGAAAAAAAGAATATCACTTGGAGGGGAAAATGGGAAAACAATTTGAAGACCATGCCAAGTGCTTACTTTTAAAATACATTGGGTATCCCGATAAAATTACTAAATTTATCATAAAAGTTTTAAATACCTTTTTTATTTTATTTTGTTTTATATTCCATACAGGAACTTTGTATTGATGGCCACTAATTTGTGTGTTTTTATCTTTTTTCCCTTTTTTGTTTTGGTTTATTTTTTTCTGTTTTGTTTCGGTTTTGTTTCGTTTTGCATGCTGTCCCCTGTGTTGGAACTCTCTTTAGAGAGTAAGTTGGTTCAATATTTGTTGGAAGCCTTAACCCTACTTGCATGAATGTGCAATTAACCCTTTTTCTCTATTTTTCTTCCCCAAAAAGTTCATGCAGTGTCAAGCCTTTTGCAATCATAAAATGCTGTATACAATTATGTAAACTGTGTGGTAAAGTTTTGAGATGTGCTTTATCTACTAATTAACTGACATTGTTTGGTTATGCATTCCTGCTTTATATTGTGGTGGTTGGCACATCTGAAATCACTCACTTTAAAGGTAGACCACTTGTGAATATTTTCATATCTCTTTATTTTTTCCACTCTCAAGTTCTTAAAAATTTCAACTTTAGATGCTTGATTTCAGAATTTTAATTTACATCATAAAAATGGAAACTGCAGAAACCGCAGTACACACATGCATCGTTCAACATATAGGCAGTTGAGTTCTATTTTCCATTCCAAATTCATCCTTTAGCTTAAATGCTCTCACGGCTGCCTGAAATTCTTCATGCTTTGGCCTAAGACAAAATGTTACAATTCATAACTTTTTTAAATACAACAAATGACTCAACTTATTTGAGTTTTTTCCAGACATTCATTGTGGTAAACTTAAAATCATTATAAGGTTGACACAAAATTGAGTCCTCAGTTACGTGTATTTTTACCAGCTAAAAAACCGGCACAGATCTTTAGAGCACTTTTGCCATAATGATTCATAATTCACTTCATAATGATTTCTTTTTAAACCACTTTACATGTTTAAAGTGTCATTAGGTCCACATTACTCCATCAATTAAATGGTTGTAACCAGCGCAGCTTGCACATTTTAATGAAAAAGATGTGTGTTAGTGTCTGCGAGCTTGACAAAACAGGTAGAGCTTTTAAATTCTGCTGAGCTCTGTAGCTTAATTTGGAGAGTTTTAAATACAGTTGTAGGACCTGCACTGTAAGCTTTATAGCACCAGAAGGTTTTTTTTGTTGTTGCTTGCCTGTTTTCTCCTTATTTTAGGGCTGTGAAATGCCAAGACTGTCATATTACAATACAGAAAGTACTTTTTGGTTTCGTTTTTTCTAGGTCTTATAATTGTGCCCACTACTTGTGCATCCACAAATTGGTATATTGTTTCAGTTCAGCTGAATTATAGAATCACAGAATGGTTTGGGTTGGAAGGGACCTTAAAGACCACCCAGTTCCAACCCCTCTGCCATGGGCAGGGACACCCTCCACTAGACCAGGTTGCTCAAAGCCTCATCCAGCCTGGCCTTGAACACTGCCAGGGATGAAGCATCCACAGCTTCTCTGGGCAACCTGTCCCAGTGCCTCCCCACCCTCTCCGGGAAGAATTTCTTCCTGATATCTAATCTAAATCTCCCTGCTTTCAATTTAAACCTGTTACCCCTTGTCCTGTCACTACAGGCCCTTGTAAAAAGCGTGCCCCCCCCCCCCCCCCAGCTTCCTTGTCGGCCCCTTCAGTTACTGGAAGGTGCTATAAGGTCTCCCTGGAGCCTTCTCTTCTCCAGGCTGAACAAGCCCAACTCTCTCAGCCTGTCCCCATAGCAGAGGGGCTCCAGCCCTCTGAGCATCTTCGTGGCCTCCTCTGGACTCGCTCCAACCAGTTGATATCCTTCTTTTGTTGAGGGCTCCACAGCTGGACACAATACAGAATACAGAAAAGACATTTCCAATCCTGAGCATAAAAATTTCTTCCCACTATGTGTTGGGTGATCTTTAAACCTCAGACTTGAATGCAGATCTAGACAGGCAGCGGAGGAGTTTGAAAACTGAAAAAAAACCCAACTTTTGCTATGTAGTTTGCCTCAAAAGGGAAGTTAATTCAAGTAGCTCATCCCAATGAGCTTTATGTTGAGTAGGTTTTGTATTGTTTTAAGATGTCTATTAAAAGATTCTCCCTGGTCTCTATTACTAACAGACACTGAAAGAATCTGATTTTATTTTTTATTTCCAATGTAAATTTCAAGGGACTTTTTTAAAGATACCTGTATGGATTTTTTTTCACTTTATGGTGTGAAGTTTGCTTATGCTGGCTTGATTATCAACATGAGAAGTGACCTAATTTCCTCATTGATGAAGGCATGCAGCAGCATTTGCCAGCTCCTCCAAGACTTATCAGTGCTGTGTAAGAGCCCACTTCCCTGGTCTGGTTTCCGCAGCCATGTGAGGTATGATCACACTTTGGGATCATCCACTCTCACAGACTGCAGCAGAATTTGGCCTTATGACAAGCCAGGAGGATGTTGAAGTTCAGCCCTTCCTCTGCAGCAGCTATTTCCAACCTTCTATCCATGTCATAAATACTCAGGCGGCAGTGTCTCCCCAACCCTCTTTGCATCATAGCAATACTTCTGCTTCTCTGCCCAGCTGTGTGCAGGTGCTGGAGTGCATATCAGTTGTGAAGGTAGCATTTTCAGCCCCAGCATCCATTTTTCTTACCAGACAAATGGGAAACCCATGGGCCAAATGGGTACAGAGCATATACATCCTGCTTTCACAATAAGTCTTAAAAAAACATAAAATTACTGTCATACTAAAAAGGCTCGTCACACAAGATGTTTGACATGACCTGCTTTACCCCTTCCCTCCAAAAAGCCCTTCTTCCTGGTCCAAGTGCTGAGGTGACTATAAATACAATAATATGTCTTTTTTTTTCTTACTGAATGCGGTCCTTTCAACATTATTTCTATTTATTGTGTTCAGCATTATTTGTTGATAAGAACACAATGGATAACAGGTTTTTGATAAGATGAAGTGCCTTTTTTCCCTACTCTGGTGAATAATTTTGTGTTTGGATACATGCGGTAACAGGAGAATCTTGTTCTGTTCCACAGATACTTTACGTAAAGGAATTGGCCAGCTTTCATGTTTTTGCACTATTTAGTAATAGAGATATTTACAGTGAATACTTCGCTCAAGAATTTTAGCAGCTGTTTTGGTTTTAGAGAGAAAGTGGGTTTGTAGTCTTCGAGGAATATGTCAAATCAACCTAATAATAAAGCTTGAAAGGGTAAAAATTTTTACTGGAAAAATTGAGGTTGCGCCAGCCATCACAGTAAGCATTTATTTTCTTGACGAAACTGCATGGAATACTCAATTGTCAAACTTCTACAGAAGTCGGCTAACATTTCCAATGTACTCTTATATCAAAATCCAATGAAAAAGCAAGACAGATTTCTGTTTTTCTTTCTTTTTTTATTTTTTCCTGCTTGGCTGCAAAACACTGCCTTTCTCTGCCTCTGATTCCCTTACTGCTTTCTTCTTTGTTTGTAAGTTCAGCGTACGTCAGTGTCGTTTCCTCTTTTGCCCCATCCTACCCTCTTTCCATCTTCTTCTGCCTTTTAGGTGTTCAGTATGTTTTTGGAGACACTGGTGGACTTCATCCAGGTCCATAAAGAAGATCTGCAGGACTGGCTGTTTGTACTGCTGACACAGCTCTTGAAAAAAATGGGTGCTGATTTGCTTGGGTCGGTACAAGCAAAAGTTCAGAAGGCACTTGATGTCACAAGGTAATGAGTTCTTAAAGAATAAAAAGCCCCACACTAAAAAAAAAAAACCAAACTCCAAATTCTCATGCTCTTTCCAAGTTTTTTGGGATTTTAGTGCGCTTTTGAGGTTCTTGGGAGATTACAAGGCTAACAACAGATGATGAAACTTCAGTAAACCTTGCTGCTTAAGCATTTTGGTTTCCTAAACGACTCTTGTGTCCCTAATGCTGAGCAATTAATCTGACAGTACTTACCTGATTCCAGAATATGCATCCGAGCTATGTGTGCTTGTGGTCTTGCCTTGCGCTCAGTAATGCAGCGTTTGCATTTGAACAACTTTATCTTGATATAAAAACATCGTTACAGTATTCACCTCTCGGTGTCAGCAGGCTTTTAAGGAGTTAGAGCAATAATGGGTTTGTTTTGTCTTCCCTAATATCTTCACTAATATCTTGGTACCAAAATGATGTTACGTGATTTTGAGGGCCAGCAGCGCTGCTCATCCCCAGCCAGTTTTATTTCCAAATGAAAGCTCTACTTCTGAGTAGAGTTGGAGGTGCTCTGGGAGCTACTTGCCATCCTCCGTTTTCTGAAGTACAGCACAGGCTAAGCAGTCCCAGGCCTCTGCTGAACCTATTCACGTGGCAGATCTGCTGTGCAATCTGGAGAAGGATGTGCTGTGTGTTGAGAGGAGAGCGGGAATGTGATGTGCTGCACCTCCTTTTTCTGCACCAGGAGAGCCCCTGTGGGTCATGCCCAGAGTGTGGCTGGTGGGAGAGGGGAGGCAGCCAGAGTAGAACAGGATGATTCCAGGAGGGGTGTGGTGTAGACCTTCAGCAGTACTACTGCATAATGATTTGGGGGGATCGCATACATTTAGCATCAGAATACGACCACTTCATTCCTTATTACTTGCATTATCTATTCTTGCTATGATTGCTTCAAAGCAGGAATTTATTGAATTTTGTCCTTTACATGCTAGGTGAATGTTTCTGAAAATCAGATACAATCTCAACAAAACTGGTAGAAATATTTTTCTTTTAGAAGTACTAAAGCTTTTATTTACTGAAAAGAGTGAGGGCCTCTTTAGTGCCTCTCAACAGGCATTAAAAGAAAACTTCACATAACTTAACATGATTTGATTTATTTGTTTTACAGGGAATCTTTTCCAAATGACCTCCAGTTCAGTATTTTAATGAGATTTACTGTTGACCAGACCCAAACACCTAGCCTGAAGGTAGGAATTTTCAAGTTTGCATTGCAAACAATGGTATTCATTGATAGATATTTAATTGTCTTAATATTTGAATTTGGATTGTTATTGTTGTGGGATTTTTTTTTTTAAAAAGGTTTTCAATTAGTGGATTTTGTTTTTGTAAACTTTCAGACAGTCAAGCCAGCACTACAGGACCAGCTTCGCTCTTTTTGGAGCTCAAAGGTTTTTGTCTGAATTATTGTCTTTATTCTTAACCCTATGTCAAACTCTTAAAGTGTTTCCAATAATTTTTATTTGAATGCATTCATATGCTGCTACTAACCTTTGCGAGAAACTTTTTAAGCATGCAGATGTTCAGTCTTAAACATTCCACTAGTATGAAAATGTTTGCTGCAAGAGACATCTAATAAAAACACAGTACAGTGAAAATGAGCAACAAAAATGTGGCCGCCTAACATCAAGCTGGTTATGCAAACTCACTCTATAAAATCTTTTCTAATTCTATGTTTGTGATTTCCCAATCGTGTTTTCCTAGTTCGTATATTTTTTCCCTGTGTTCAGCCTGATAGGTCTTGAATTAATTTGATTATTTTAATATTGATATGAACTCGAGTTGCTGTATTAAAAATCAGCTCCCTTTGTGGTACAATTAATTTTCTGAAAGCAGTGTGTCGCTTTATAATTACACACATCTTTGCATAAAAATCTGTGGTCCATAGACCTGCCAGGGTAACTGAAAAGTAAAAATTTATTCTGTAGTATATTTACAGTTCCAAAGAGAGTTGATTTTTGGATAAATGCATCAAATCCTAAGCAGATTTACAAGTGATGTAAATGGGGAAATAACAAGCATATAACAACTGCATTTTCTGCTCTGTCCTGCACGAGATATTTTTAGTTTGATGCTGCACCAGAGTATGACTTTTCCCAAGTTATGTTGAACCTAAAGTCATATGAATATGCCTTTTTTGTCTACAATACAGTAAAACTTACATTTTTAAGCTTTTGAGGACAGTTGATACGTTGACCACTGTTGCTTCGTAGAGCTGTGTTAAAAAGAGACTGCTGTCATTTATTGAACACAGCAAATGAGGTAGTAAAAAAAATCAGTTTGTTGTTTAAATAAATCCTTGGGAAAAATTGGGCTTGGTTTTGTTTTACTTGGTTTTCCTCCCCAGGAAGGCGAATTTGATGTTTGAGATGTTCTGTTTTTCTATACACTAGTGTAGCTGGTAAACACGTATTGATGGCGTTTCGAAGGTGAGAGTGTAGATTTGGAACGAGACATGGACTCCTACTAGGCTGACATGGGGCTAAGTTCAAGATTATTGACCTAGAAGGAATTAAGAAATCTGAAACACTTAATGGAAAGACATTCTGAAAATAGCTTTCGGTATTTAAGAGAGACTTCACAAACGAAGATGTTGGTAAAAGTACCTCCATAGAAGAAGGCCTGCTAGTTTGAAATAAAATTAGGAGTATTTAAAGTGATTTTTTGGGACCGTAAAGTACGTAACGGTTTAAGAGAAGGTAAGCTTTTTTCAGAAGGAAGTGGTATCTATCACCTACTTCAATCTTTATGAGGTAACTACAACCTCAGGATCCAGGCAGTGAAGTTATTGTACATAAATTGCAGAAGTGTTTATTTAATATCCACATTCTTTACTAAATCCCATCCTTGGTTTCCTGAACCTCAGCTTTTGTTCTTAACTATGCAAAGTGATTATTTTGTTGCTGAGCGTGCCTTTGTGCTAGATTTACTGAGAAACAGCATTCCCTATGACAGGAAAAATCAGAGAGGATTTTCAGCACCCTTAAAGCCAGTCAGATAGAGGAAGGGATAGTTGATCAGAAATTCCCTCAGCTGAAGGATTTTCTTCTACAAATGACTTCTACACATAAAAACCATAGGGAAATAATCATGATCCTTTAAACTGTCATTGTCCTTCTTACACTTACAAACGTCGCTAAGTCTGGGACAAGAGGAGTCAAGCTTTTAAAGTGGCCACAGGGGTGGCTTTGGACAGCTAGCCAGGAAGAGGTCCAAACATTGAGAAGATAGAATTCTACTGACTTAATCCGTGGAGGACGCAGCACAGTGTATTGTGTAATTAAATGATGGTACAGATCAAATTATCTAGGCAGGGTATAATCTATTAAGCTTATTTCCACAGGTGCAGAACGTATGCTTTCCAAAGGATGGGGGTTGTCCTGACATACACTTCATCACTTTCATTTTTCTCAGGCTGAATATCCAATGGCTTGTGCTCAGTGAGGAATTGATTTAAGCATTGTTGGCAGAGTTCATTACAAGTTTCTGAACCCTTCTTTCCTTTGAAAATACTGACTTGTTGACAAAGGGTTTTGCTGCAGCTGATCAGAATTTATTTTTTTCCTAAATCCATATTAAACTTTCTAGATTAAAAAACAACCCAAACACACAACCAATGACACAGATTCATAGAGACGAGAGAGCCCTTCAAAATTCATCTTTAGTGTGTATTTTAGTAATTTGGTTAAATAATGGCAGAGGCAGTCACTCTCATCCAGTAACTTAGGGACAGACACCGGGGATGTGGCAATCTGAAAGTCACTTTGTGTGATTGCTTGTATTCAGTTTGAGTAAGGCAGAGCAGAGTCTGTTGCATCCCAGGAAAGCGCCGCAAGAGATGGACTCTTCTGCTTTAAGTAAAGCAGTTTCTCGACATTCCTCTCACCTTTTTTCCTGTTACGTGAAATGTTTCTTTTGCCTTAACATGATGCAGCAAATAAAACTGTAAATCTCAAATTTTTCGTAGGACAGGGAAAAATTTGCCCTGTGGTACTGAGTTTCCTGAATCTCTGGAGGTAGCTGCACATATTTTTGTGGCAGAATTTGTCATTTCATTATCTGTGAAAGATATTTATGAAGCAGGTTCCATTTATATCTGACCTTTTTTTGTGACTAACAGTGCTAATTGTGGCTCAATCTGTATTTCAGCTCACTTGCTACAGCAGTGTTACTCTTAAACAGAATACCTGTTTGTGTTATATGACGTACAGGATAAATGTCTTAGTGTTTATAGTCCAGCAAAAAAATAAATTCAACCCAGAAGAATACGAAGAAAGTCAAGACAGTATTAAACAACTTCACAGACAGTGGTTTCAGAGTAACGGCAAATATTCGTTGTAAGAATTCCTGGAGTTGTTTTCATTGTGCTCAAAAATCATTTCTCTCTCCTTTGGGAGAGATTAGATGGGTAGCTAAAGAGGGGTATGTTAGGCCTTTTATTTATAAATCTGAACTCTGTACATGCTTACTGGAAGCAGTGACAAAAATAGATCATAATTAGATCTGCTGCTGTTTTGGAGTTTACATCAGAATAGATTTTTTCACGTGCAACAATACTGTCTCACTGTATTTGAGCATAGAAAGGTACCCCTTCCAGAATTTCTTCTCTCAAAAGCAATTTGGGAGAAACATGCTCTTTCAAAATAGCTGTCAAACTTGGCTTTGAGTATCTGTCTCACTGTGAAAAGCTGCATGAGTCCGAACGCCCTCCGTTCCTTTCTGGTTCAGCGCTTTTCTCTCTCCCGAGAGCCTCCATCTTTCCACAAGTGTGCAACTTACTCTAGGAGTGGTTTAAGCACTAAATAATGCTGCTCTCTCAGATAGAGTACTCAAGAACTTTTTCACTGGGAGAAATGCCTCCGGATGTGCTGTTACAGTTATTAACAGTAATTTTTTGTTAAGGTCTGATATTATATGTATTTAAATCGAAAACAGTGAAACGTAGTGCTGTCATAATGGTTCCACTTGGTAATCTAGAAATTTTAACTTTATTACTTCATATTTTGAAAGCCATGTAGCCTTAGTTTTTTTTGCTGCAGAGATGTTTGTGGAGGTTTTTTTTTTTCCTTGGGAAGGATCTAGCAAATAGTGTGTGTTTTACTGCATTTGTTGATATTGATGTGCTTAAGATGAAAGCCTCCAGCTATTCCTTATTGTATAACTTTGGAGAACTTGGGCTTTAACAGCCGCTGTGGAAGTTAATCTACGTGTATCAGCTATCACTAATGTGTGTGTCACTTAGAGTATCTCGTGTTTTCAATAGCTTGCAAGTTTTGATGACCAAGGGAAATTTCTAAGTAGCTTTGCTCAGAATAGTTGTGTTACAAGCCATGAGCAATTAAAAACACTACCAGAACTCTTTTTTCTCTCTGGTTATGATGGACATAAGTCCTGTCTACCTGCTGGTAGGTCTTTCTGGTTCACTGTAATTATTAGCGGAAATAAAAGCAGCTAAATCAAATAGGTGGCCTAAATAAATGTTCACCACTTCTGTTGACCGGCTGCCTGGCAGATATCTAGGGCAGCAGGAGTTGAGGAGATAAATATTTAAGGAAGACACAGGCATAATAAATAACCCTTTGCCCAAAGCTGTGCACTGGTGCAATGTTGGAGAAACTAGACAGGCACTGCAGTCTGGGATGTTTGGAACAGAGATTCTGCTCAAGGAGTGGAGGGTGTTAGTGGAGTAGGAGAATGGTGCCCAGATAAATGAGCTAGTAAAGCAACTTTTCCATCCTCCTCGTAAATCCATGTCTCTATCTCCTAAATATCTTCAAAGGAAAAGTGTGCATGTGACTCCTAAGTGTTCTGTAAAAATGCTACTTCATACCTTTTTAGTATTTAATGGGAAGATTCATGTAGCTTACCCCCAAAGATAGTAACTGCTCAACTCCTGTATAAAAGAATGCTGAGTATTAACTGCATAGTAAGAACTAATAGGAACTGATTGTTGGTTCATCAGATGATGTTCATTTTTCATTTTAATACTTGAAAAAAGTTCTTAGCCATTCTGAGTAATTCTGTAAACCCTGATTCTTCTTAAATAGTCTGAGTATTTTTCTTTTTGTAAGTAAAAGCTTCTGCATATGCGATTATTTGTCTTTTACTTGCTACCAGTGAAATTTAAGGTTTCTATTAATACTTGAATTTCTATGGAATAGCTCTCTTCTTCAAATGTTGCATCCATTTGTAAAAGTATATATTGTGTAGAGTTTTATATCAGTGCTGCAAGGATGTTTAGTTTAATTGGTGGGGAATAGCCTTTATTTTAGGGAATGAACACACTACTCTCTGAGCACACCGTTTTTACTGTCCAGCTGACTCTATTTCTCTTTGCAGGTCAAAGTTGCAATTCTTAAATACATAGAGACTCTTGCGCAACAGATGGATCCCGGAGATTTTGTAAATTCAAGTGAAACCAGGTTAGCAGTGTCTCGAATCATCACCTGGACCACAGAACCCAAAAGCTCAGACGTTAGGAAGGTATGTTTGCTAATGTGTATGTAGAACTGCAGTAGATTCCAAGCAGCTTGGCAAATTAGAGAAGCTACTATTTCTTGCCTCAACAAAAATAATTCTTTTTCTTTAAAAATAAACTTATTCTTTCATAGAGAAAAGATACTTTTGTATCCTTCTTAGGAAACACACCTGATTTTTCTGTATAAAGTGTCAGAATTGACAAGGTAAAACTGCCAAAAATTACATGTTTAAGACTATTTAAGTACGTCATGTTTAGCCCCGGTAAGTACCACGCAGCCACTCACTTGCCTGAGAGAACCAGAGGAAAAAGACAACAAAATTTGTGGGTTGAGATAAGAACAGTTTAATAATTGAAAGTGAAATAACTATACTAATAATACTAACACTGACATGTAATAAAAATACTACTACTAGTAGTAATAATAATAATGATAATATATAATTTTTAAAAAAGGGGGAGGAAGACAAAATGGTACAACTGCTCACCACCAGCCGACCCATGCTCAGACGGTTCCTGAGCAGTGATTTTTCCTCCTGGTCAGCTCTCCCAACTTACATACAGAGCATGACATTTGATGGCATGCAACGTCCCTTTGGTCAGTTTGGGTCAGCTGTCCTGGCCGTGTCCCCTAACAGCTTCTTGTAGAGAAGAAGCTGGAACACAGGGGCAGCGTGGAAACTGAGAAAGTCCTTGACTTGGTATAAACATTCCTTAGCAACGCCAGTGTTATCAACCTTCTCAGCACAAATCCAAACCAGCATCATATCAGCTACTGTGCAGAAAATGAACTCTGTCCCAATTAAAACCAGCAAAAAGTAAAAAATGTAAATTAACAAATCTTGAAAGACTCTGCTAGGGTTGTATTTTTACGTATGCTAACACGTTGAGATTGCCTTTCATAATGCAAGGAATACCTTTGGTTCAAGCCCTATCTGCTATTAAAACGTCTTCAGTGGACATTTTACGTACAGTTTTGATATTACTTAGGAGACAAGTCTCTGATGCTAATAGCGTGTTCGGAACAGGAGTGGCAAGTTTGGTAGCAAACGCGGTTCAGTCTCTTGGATTTTCTTGAATTGTTTCTGTTTTCAAAAGGTGGGTAAATAACTGCTGGCTGTTTGGCAAAAGAAAGTTTGTGCTTTTAGTAGTATCAAAGGTTTGTTCTTGTAATGCTGCTGTCGCAGTGTGAAGCACAGTTTTTCTACTTCACTGTTGTGAAGTAAAAATTAGTATTTGTGAGCTACATAGCTGCACCATGGATACCGAATGGCTATGAGAAATGCACTAATGCAGTTGTTGAAAGGAGTTTCTAAATAGTCCTTCCAGGTATGGAAAGCAAAAATCTTTGAATTTTGTTTGCAGTTGGAGGGAGTAGAGTTTTGATGATGTTCTGATTGTCACCAGCCTTTTGGTCTCAGCTGCCATTGTCAGCACACGAAAACTTTTTGAATTGTAAATAAAAATATTTACTTCATGGCTCATAAGTGCAAGCATCTCTGACACAGCTAATGTGTCCTTTTTCTCTGTTTGTGCAGTTTGGAGAGTTGCAACAATTCCATTGTTTAGGTTTCCTTTGCTGTTTTCAGTGAAGTTTGGAGTTTTGGCAACTTCATCATTTCTGGAAACAGTACCCAAACTTCCTTTCTTATGGAGGGGTGTTTCGTGGGAGAGAATTGAGAGCATAGTGAGAGGTGTCTCACAAAGTATGTAATGTGAAGAGAACAAAAATAAAAATAACTCCCACAACTTCTTGATATCTGGGATGTTAGCAGTATGTAATAGGAAAACCGTGGGAGAGATGATATTAGAGATGATCATTTTGACTGAGTACGTAACTTCATCAGAATGAGAAAGCAGTAATAGGCTATATCCGATGGACTTCTCTGGCCTAGTACCATGTTTAGTGGCATACATAAAACAGGAGGGGAATTGAAGCAGCACTATCTTCTACATCAGCAAAGTTTTAGTACTAAGGCACGTGGCAAGCTGCCTTATCTGATGGTTCATATCTCTAATAAGCATTTTTATGTCAGTAAGTAACTGAATTGTGGAAAGAATTGCCCCTGAGTTTAATCATTTGGAACACCGTAATGATATGAGGTTTTCTCATTTTATTTTTCCTTTCCATAACACAGCTGTGAGAGGCAACTCACTGCCGAAAGCCTTGAATAACCCTTCAAAATGAAATTTCACCGATAGTCAAAAGAGTTGTTCTGATGGTATAAAGTGTTTTGTTCTTAACAAGCTTCACATCCTGCTACCACAAGCCCTTTCTTTGTATTTATTTTTAAAAGCTTATAGCATTTAGTGTGATTTTTTTTTTTTTTAACTAAAATGGTTTTGCCAAGTGTATTTCTGTGTAACTGATGGGTTTGGGGGTTAGTTTTAGGGTTTTTTTTAAGTAAAACATTTCCAGTACGAAGTATTATGAAAAATTACTCCCTTCCAACCCAAACCATTCTATGATTTTGTTTTATTAGTCTGAAATTGAGCACTCTTAGTGCAGTTCAGTGACATGGGACATGTTTCTGGAAGGTCAAATTCTGTGTTTCAGAACTTAGATCTCTTCTAATATTAGAATTCTTCTGGAAAGAATTAGAATCTTCTTAGACTTCTAAGAACAAAAAAAGTACTTGTAATGCTTATGCAGACTTTTAAAGATGTTATCTGTATGACTAGACTTAAATCTCAAGAGAGACAGCTTGTGCTGAGGAGAAGAAACAACTCCAAATACTCTGAAAGGCTTTTTGTTGTTGTCAAGGAAGAGAGAAAATAAATAATTGCCTAGTTGAACACCTTTTGTGAGTCAATATCAATTTTGATACTTTAGGTTAACCTTTGTTTTGGGCAGACTTGATGGTAATCCGTTTCTTTCCTGAGACGACCCTGGACTGTCTGCCGTGTTATTTTATGGGCAGCTTCAATAGACAGAGTGTTAAGGCGTGGAGACATGGATAAGAGGACAGAAAAAAGGAAGTGGTAATTCCCATGCCTTTGCTCAGTGACAGGATTTGGTTTGGGTTTTGCTTTGTGTTGATTTCTGTTAAAAGACTGACCGTAAGAAATCACAAGGAAAAAAGAAACATTAAAGGCAGATTGTAGAGGGCATTCAGGCTGTTCACTTGAAGCGAAGGCTATCAGAGGGAGAAGGGAATAAAAGTTCAAGAAAACAGCCGGTCACGAGTGTGCAAAGATAATTTGTGGCAATCTAACATGCTAGTATTTTATGTCATTAAACTTAATACTGAGATGTGTGCTGGTATGTGTGCTCATACCTTGGCTTTCCACTTTTAATTAAAAAATGCTACAGTTCATTGCTCTGGAAGCAAAAGGAGGGAAATAAATGTCTAAAAGAATTTTCTAAACTACTTGCTTGAAGTATATTGCTGCTTAGGCAAGCTACCTATCATTCTGTCTAGCATGAGGCACTGGTTCTCTCCAGTGCGTGGCAGACCTTGATGGTGAGCTTTATAAACTAGACATAGTTGGTTAATCTTGGAATCAGAGTTTTGTACTGCAGAGAAACTATTAAACAATTCTGGAGAACTTTCTCTCTAGCCCTTTGTTGCATGTGTTAGTTTTGTTGCTGTGTTGACAGGTTTGTTAGCCTATCCAGTGCATATTCATCCAGCGGTACAAACATTGCTAACTGAGTCATGCAGTCAACAGTCCTTTACTAGAGGGAACCCAACCATTGTGTAACTTACTGTGTTGCTTTTTTAGTAAAAAAGCTCTGACTTCTTTTTTTTAAATTCAGATTAAAAACATAGGTATAGGAAAACAAGCTGGAGGATGAGGATAATGTCACAGATGAACTGTTAGAATAGAGGGAAGTGACATCCGGTAGACTACGAACTCCAATACTTAACAGTTTTTATCTTTGGAATATGCAGTCAGCTAAATTATTCCTCATGATGTTTGCCTGTCTTGTAAAACGATGACGGAAGCAGGGCAGGAAGGGGATGAAGTTCACTAGTTTGGCTGTAGGAGAAGTTACAAGGAGCCTCAAGTGCTGTGATCACAACGCAAGCTTGTTCCTGCCCGGTGTGTTCCATCGCTCTCTTCAAATTTGTTCAACTTGCCAAACCCTTTCAAAGCTGTTTTGTGAATTCCTTCAGTACTTACTTTAGTAAGTAGGGATCGGGGGTCTGGGGGGAGTTGAGGAGCACATTTCTGAAAGACTGCTTGTGTGTAGCGTCCGCTTGTTGTTGTGTGCCTGGATTTATCGGTGTCCGAACTTCCAGCTTACCACCAAATACGAATTGCTTCTGTTAGCATCGGTTAACATCTTTATTCAAGCTTGACCAAGATTTAAGTCACATGTTGTGATTACTGCTCATTCTAGCATCTCTTGCTGATAAGATTACTTCAGAAACTCAAACGAATGTCTTCAATCCGTATTTTCTTCTTCTAGGCTGCACAGTCAGTGCTCATTTCCCTTTTTGAACTCAACACTCCAGAGTTTACAATGCTGTTGGGTGCTTTACCAAAAACATTTCAGGATGGAGCCACAAAGCTTTTCCATAATCATCTCCGGAATACAGGCAACACTGGCCAGGTATCTACACCTCTCATCATTCTTTCTGAAGTTACTGGTGTTTTGAACATAAACCATTTCAGCAGACTTATTTGTCATAGTAAGAAGGTTGGTAAAGGAGGGCATGCAACCCAAATCCTGTGTGGAAGTCTGTCTTAGTAACAGGTATCACTCTTTATGGGATGCCTTGTCTCTTTCTGCCAGAGAGTAATGATATTTTCCAAGTCTCTGTTGCTTCCAAGTGACTTAAATTTGCATGTGCTTTTAAAGAGTAGTTTATCTTTTACTTCACTTGTTTCAAAGTTATACCTCATTGGTTAGTCAATCCAAGAAATCAAATAGAAGCTCTTTAAATGTTTCTGGGCACTAGAAATTAAATACAGTAAGTTAAAAGGGAAGCTGAAGTCCTACTGGAATATCTTTTCTCACCTCTCCTGCTCCAGGGATCAATGGGAAGTCCTTTAACAAGACCTACTCCACGCTCCCCTGCAAGTTGGTCAAGTCCTCTCACTTCCCCAACCAATACATCGCAGAACACACTGTCACCAAGGTAATGTAGGCTGGTGTTGCTACAGTTCTGCATCTAAGGCTTCATTATGTGTTATCCAAAATTGTAAACCCAACAGAGAAAGCATGGAGGGAATTTTGCATGGTGACAGATGCTGAAAAATAACCCCCTGCCCGCCACAGAATGGCAGCACAGTGAACTGCTCGGCCTCCCTGGAGGGTCTGGGCTGGCCTGAGGTGGGAAGGGCTGTGCATCTTGGAGTGCAAATGGATTAACAGGTGAAGGAATGGAAGTGTTCATCTCTAGCAAATGTTAGAATAGGTCAGCTCAGTTATCAAACTTGAGTTTATACTGGGGAGACTTTAAAAAAAGTAGTAGTTTATCCATATTCTGGCCTTCAGTTTTGTGGTACCAGTGCTGCCAGTGAGCGGACTTTGATTTTGCTTTTAGCAATCAACTTATTGTGAAAACCATTGAGTTCTATCAGTCTTCCTTACTTGGGAACTTCTTTCAGAAAGAGAGAAGGGTGTACAAATCCCAGTTGTTACATATTCATGAGAGAACAGAGCAAAAGAAGTTTGTTTCTTCAGGCAGATGCTACATAATGTATCCCTTCCCTCAGGTAGCTACTCCCAGTGCTTTCTCTGTCAGTGGCGCTACATGGACTAAAATGTACATTAACACACTTGTTATGTGGAGAGCCACCTTTTCTTTCGTAATGTGTTTCAAGGGTAATTATTTTACTAATATTTCTTGAGTCTCTGTTGTTAATGTTATCTAAAAATATGGGGTCACAAAATAAATCCATCTTAACTCCAATGTCCTGCTCCACGGCCCACAGTGCATTTGACTATGACACTGAAAATATGAATTCTGAAGATATTTACAGCTCTCTTCGTGGAGTCACTGAAGCCATTCAGAATTTCAGCTTTCGTAGTCAGGAAGATATGAATGAGCCTGTAAAACGAGATTCCAAAAAAGATGATGGCGATTCGGTGAGTATTTAAACTCATTGCGTCTGGGTATCAGCAAACCAAGCCCGTGACTGATTTGTTACAGATGATAACGCTTCTGAAAAAACGGTGCTTTATGTGTTACGGCTTCTGAAATGGGACGTTTCTCCTAAATAACTTGAGAGCTTTTAGAAAAATACGTTCCTAGTCTTGAACCAGAGTTTGGAAATGTAAACACTAATTCTAAATAGCCCTACTTGTTGGTTTATTTGAAACGTTAGGAAATTAAAAATAATTGTCTTGCATAACAGCCGGAGTTCAGTTTTTGAGAGGTCTGCACCTTAATACATGTTTTCCCAAAGGTTTTATTTTATTCCATACGAAACCTCTGAGTTTTTCAGTACCACATGCAGTGTTGTAAACTTCTGTTTCTATGGAACTTTGCCATTCGGATTTGTTGAGCTTGCCAAATATGTATATGCTTAAACGTGTTTTTAATTACTTAGCGTCAAACTTCCAAGATAAAATACTGACAGCTCTTTCTAGTTCATGAATGTTTTTGGACTACGTACGCTTTCTTTTGAAGGACAGCAAAGTTTAGGGAACTGTTTCTAAGACTTCTTATTTGAAGGCTAGTTTGAAATTTTTGAACTCTGTAAAGTTTTTGAAATTTTTAAGTTTTTGCTGCACAGATGAACTAGAAATGTAGTTAATTGAGAAGTGTTTTTCCTGCAGATTTGCAGTGCTTCTGGAATAGTAGACTTACGAGCAGGAAGTGGTGTGAGCGATACAGGCCGAACAGCTCTTGATAACAAAACGTCCTTACTCAACACAATGCCTCTCCACTCTTCGCCACGTTCACGAGATTATAACCCATACAATTATTCTGATGGCATCAGCTCATTCAATAAATCTGCTTTGAAAGAAGCCATGTTCGACGATGATGCAGAGCAGTTTCCTGATGGTAAGCTTCAGATTGCGCTCTGTGTTAAATGAAAAATGGTGAGATTTTTCACCTTTTAGTTCAGTGTCTGAATTTATTAATTAGCAATATATATATCACCAGTGCTGCTGCTTTAAGAGGTTTTTACCAATGCTGTATCTTGAATTAGTTCCTTTGTTAGTAATCCTTTTGAGTGACATTGTTGTATTACTTAGTGTTTGTAGAGGCTAAGCCTAAAAATGAGGTAAATACCGAACTGCATTGCATACTTCTGGTAGCCCATCCTGTAGCCGTATTGTCAGTATAAATTTACTTATCAGATGCTTTATGATTGAAATTTAAATGGGGGAGGAGGAGATAGATTTACGACAAGAAAGTTGTTGTAACTGGATCAAACCAGTTGGGGAATTATGTGGAAGATTAAGTATTTTGTTAGCAATATATTTGTATTTGAAATGAGACATTGGTGTTTTCTATTGACTAAACATTCTTAAAAAAAGAAGAAGAAAAAACAAACAAACCCAAACCAGCTTTTACCAGGAAGGTGCTGTATTTGGCCCATGTAAATCCAGGAACTTAGGCTGTTGTTTTGTAGGCTTTTAGAGCTTCTCTGTAATGTTTCTCAGTGTATCTTAGGGTAATTTTTTATATCTAAATGTTGGGAAGGTTCCAAAGTATCGCTGTAATCATTGGTTTAAAAAGTAGTAGGTGTTTTTCATAACCTGGTATTCATTATTGTTGATATTTCATATGCAGTTATAGATTAAAATCAGTGTTTAAGTGAACAAGTTTCTGAATTATGTGAGGGGCAATGAATTTTACCCTGCTGACTGTTTTGCTTCTGTCATCCAGCAAAGCTGTGTCAGAAAAACTGTGGAAAAACAAAACTGTTTTCTGACAAGGTGTTTTATTTTGCTATTCTAGAAGTTGGCTTTAACTTTAAATTAAAAACAACTCCAAGTAAGGTGCATTTCTCTTTGTTATGTTTAGTGAAGAGGCATATGGCTGATTATTATCTTCTGAAAAAGATTGAGGAGAAAGCTAATTTTATGAATTGTCTTGTAAACATCAATAATTAAATACCTCGACAAACAGAGCCAGTTTATGATCTGTATTACAGGGATCCTGTCGTTACATGGGATAAGCCTCTTTATACCTTCTGACAGCATATTTCTGGATGTTGCATTAAACCAAATGCCATCTGTTCTGCTCTGGCATGTTCTGGTTTTGTAAAAGCTCATGACGGGCTGGAGTGAAGCATCCTCATCCAGTGTTAGTTTGTCCTGGCTGGAGGAGTGGTGCAGTGCACTATTGAGGTCTGCTCTAGTGGATCTTAACAAAGTACTTGCGTTCATTCCTGTGTTCACCCTTAGTTTTTAGTTACAGCATGTGCATTCTGTTATTTGTGTGTGACTTTTAGAATTTCACCTAAGATCACTTGGAAGAAGTCTGCATGAAAAAAGACACGTGTGGCAAAATACTTGGTGCAGTTAGGAGTTGCATGCTTCTCCCATAAACCTGCAGCCCTCATGGGACGTTAGATTTTAATTTTCAGAAACTGCGCAGAACTGCTGCCTGTTAGCGACACGAAGTCCTGTTCTTACTGGACTCCCAGCCGTCCTCTCATGTGTTACTTGGAGAAAGATGAGGCAATCCAAGGCTGGATGGGAAAACCTTGGCTGCTTATTTAGTCCCGTCAACAGCACCAAGGCACGAGCGTGTATGCTGCAGACAGTTTGTCTAACAGCTGGAAACCTCCACTGGAAGAGATGCTACAGTGTACCCCACATCCGTCTGAGTGTTTTGCCTCTCTTACAATGAAACGGTTTTCAGGCCACCAGCACTTTTTTTTTTCCCTTTCCCAAGGCAGATGCTCTTTATCCAAAGCATAGGGAAACCTGGCTTTCTCAGTCACTCCAGACTCCTCCAGAGCAGTCCACAGTCTCTGCTTGAACAACAGTGCTCCTCTTGAAAGCAGCTTGTTTAGTTCAGCTTACTTCCAGGGATTTGTGTTTTCCAAATATCTTCCTTTTTACCTGCCGACTTTGTACAGTGGCTTAAGGTTTCTGCTTCCATGTCTTGCTTTGCACTTACCATCTTTTTCCTTTCAGACTATTCCTCTGATTTATCAGGATAATTTTCAATTTATATCCTGTTCTTCAGAATGTTTGCAACTGCTCTTAAGTTGATGTCAACTGCAGATTTCTAAGTGGTCCCTGTATTCCTTCGATAGCATTAACAAAAGCATCGAACAGAAACAGGCTCTGCAGAGGCCTGAGCAGGGCCATCACTCGTATCCTCCTAGGTTAGGGGAAAGCCATTTATGTCCAGTCACCCTGCAAGGGATTCGTCAGGTTTTGTACCCGCTCCGTTGGCTTTTTTGGCCACTACGTTTGCATAGCTTCTGTATTAAAATGCTGGGGGATACAGTAAGAAAATCTTTACGAAATTCAGGACAGGCTTACATGTTCCCTTTTAAACTCTACACTGTTCATCCTGTCGAAAGGATATTATTTGATCTGTTTGGGAATAGCTGTTCTTCATCAAATATTTAGATATCTAAATGTGTATTTTAATTAATTCAAATGGAGTTGCTTCTGCTTCTCCTCATTTGTGTTTTGTTTTCTTTCTGAATAAGAAATTTTTGGAGTAGGCTTGGAATATGCCTTCTTTTATGCTTCTCCATTCTTACCTGGAGGATGTTTGGAAAATAAATGCTGGGTGCTAAGTCATACAAAGGAATGAAAAATACAGGCTGTGAAGGCACATCCCGATTGGTTGCCTTCATGTTTTTCAGGAATTCCAACTATTTTCTGTAGTAATGGAGCTTTTTTCTTTCCCTTATTCCTGCATGGACGTGGCTGCTACCTTCTCCTCCTCTGAATACTCAAGTTGTCACTTCTTTCACTCTGATAATTCCACAGTGAAAATAACTTTATTCAAACAGATGTGGGTAGTTTTGCTAATTATGTGTCACTATGCCTTCCCCAAAACAGGATTTACTTGAACTGTAATCCTCACCGTTCAGTAGGACAAGTGTAATAGTTCCTGTAATAGAAGTAATGATCTTGCTTCTGTGGAAGTGATTGTCCATTCTGCTCATCTGTACTAATTAATAACTTGCCTAATGCAATTTCAGTCTGTCCTTCAAGCAAACATTAATGATCCATTCAGAGAGCCTGCAAAGCATTCATTAATATAGAGGCCGTAGAAGCGCTTGCAGAAAAAGGTTTCTGCTTTCAGGTGCTCATGCTCCTGATTATTCATGCAAAACAGAACACAAATAGGAATGTTGGGTACAAAACCAGATTTTTAAGGTGACTGTGTTATTTTAAGATACTCGATAGTGATAGTCAGCTTTTAGTTGTTTCTTTGTACAGGTGCTTTGTGCAACATTTATAAGTTACAGTATTAAACACAGTAATATAAGATGTTCAAGGGCTGTGGTTTCTCAGTAAATTTGTTTACAAGAATGTGTTTCGTGTGTTAATAAATGGAATAATTTAGGAAAGATGCAATGCAGGAACATTTGCATTTTATGCCAATACTTACGCCAACATCTTTTTCCAGAAAAAAATGTGTTTCTGTTAATTTTTCCAAAAGGGTCAGTGCAAAGGTGGAAGCTATGTGCTTTTCTTAAAGGCTAAATGGGTCTCGATGATGGAATAAAGGCGGCAGCTTGGTACTTCATTTTCATTAAGACCGTTTTTAAGTTTCTTGACCGTTTGCAGATCTTTCCCTTTGCAGGCCAGCGTTTACAAATACGGGTTGTGTTACGCATTTTTCCATCATCACGGAATCCTCTCTAGTCAAAACTAAAATCCAGAGCCATCTCCTGGTGATTGCTGTCGGGAATCTCTGTGGGACTAACAGCCTTGGTTTGCTTCTATTTCAGCTATTTTGTATCACAAGCATCATTCTTGTGCACCCTGTGATTGGTTTTGTCCCTCTTTGTTAACAGCCTAGCTGTTCCTGTGACACCGTGGCCTACAAAAGCCTAAGCAATTCTGTACTACTGTCAAAGAAAAGACAGTTTGTCATCTTGGATGGAAGGATCGTGTGGGAAAGGTGGCACTTTGTGTACAGATCAGATTTAAAAGGATGCAGAGTACTTATCCCTTTGGTTATTGCGAGCATAAAAACCCTTGCAGGAAACTAGCTCACAGGGCTTTTTTGCAGTATCGTTGGGGAGGTTGGTGATTGTAAGCTTCAGTGTTGGCTGCACAGAAAATTTAATACCCAAATTGCAGTTTTGCAGACAGATTTTGGTGGGGAAAAAAAAACAAGGCATGCTGGAAAGCCAGCTAGCTGTCCTAGGAAACATCCTTCAGTTGTGCAGCAGGCACTCCTGTTTATTTGCAGTGATCTGAGGACTGTGTTTTTGTGTGCCTTTTTGACAGAGCCTTCCATGGACCATTCTGATCTGGTTGCAGAGTTACTGAAAGAGTTATCAAATCATAATGAGAGAGTCGAGGAAAGAAAGGCTGCGCTCTACGAGCTCATGAAGTTAACTCAGGAAGAGTCTTTCGGTGTTTGGGATGAGCACTTCAAAACAATACTGCTTTTGCTGCTTGAGACACTTGGAGATAAAGAGGTAAAGTCAGATTAATCCGGTTAAGAATGTTAACAAAGCACACGGTTTACTTTCAGCATCTTGGAAATTTGTATGGGTTGTAGGAGGGGCACAAATTCCAGTTAGTCCTGAAAAAACAAACTACTGTGGCAATGGAAAAATGTCATGAAGTGTGAATGCCCTGATGGTGAAAAAGGACATCAGTAATGTCCTAATACCTTCTCAAGTATTCTTTTTTGTTGATTCCCACACAGTGGCTTAAATGAAACGTTTTTCACAGGGATTCAAAGCTTCTCTCTTAATAGCCCCTGGTGGAATCCAGAATTTCAAAACATCACATGTGGCAAAGCATTTAAAAATATATTTCTAAAATACAATGATTCTCATTGCAAAGAGACTTGAGTTTTATGTAATTGTTCTCTGCAAAAGCCATGTTTTTGAAATTACGGAAGATCAAAAAGGCACTAATACTTGGGTTTGATGTAAAAAAAGAGTTAAGTTTTGAAAAATGCATTTGCATTATGTGATGCTGAAGGATTTATCAGCATTTGTGTAGAGTAAAATTGTTTGCAACTTAACTTCTGGGTAGCATAGACAACTCGATTAGGTTAGCAATGTTTATGACATGCCACATGAGTTACCTGCAGAGAGAGATTGAGAAGAGTGAGAAACTGAGTATTTTTTCTAGCTTTATTTGTTAAAGCATCAAATTATATTATATACTGTGTATATGCATAGAGCATAATCTGATATTTCTCTGTTATCAAAGACTTTCAGCTGCTGAACAAACGTTAAAAGTATGTCTGTTTAAAGATACCTAACTTACTTATTTCAATATTAAATCTTCAGCATGCAATTAGAGCTTTGGCATTGAAAGTTCTAAGGGAAATCCTAAGAAACCAGCCAGCAAGGTTTAAGAATTACGCAGAGCTCACCATCATGAAGACGTTAGAAGCGCATAAGGATCCTCATAAGGAGGTTAGTAATCAGTTATTCCGTTTGTTTGAGGTTATGCCAAATCATTACAAAATGAAACAGCTGGTCAAAAAGATGTTTGAGAAATGAGTCAGATCTTACTGAGGAAGTAATTTGTTCAATAATCAAGCATTCATCTGTTATTAGTTCATACAGATATGCAAGGGAAGAAAAACCCTGCAGTTTTATAAGCGCTCAAATGCTTACTATCAGCTCTAATAACAATTGCCTTGGGTGCTGACCCAGAGGACATGGCATAACCAATGCTGTGTCATCATAGCTCTTGAGGGAGTAACTGAAGGGACTTTTTTACTTTGGGCCAGATAAAGGTGTCCTGGAGCTCTACGACAAGGTTTTGGATTTCACTGAGGTTCATGGTTGAGAGATGGAACTGAACCTGGCAGGGAATGATCAGCCCTTTCCGTTTCTAGCCCGCTCTGCGCCATTCGAGAGCATGGTTTTGAATGGTGTTGGGGGAGAGTGCATGGGAACATAGCAAAGGGGAGGAGTAGGTCGTGGCCAAGAACAGGGAGGGGGTTCAGGAGTAGAAGGATAGCAGTGATCTTGCTCAGAGGTGTTTGTGATGCACGCGTACGCAGTAAAGGATAACGTTTGGAGATGTAAGAAACATAAACTCAGTAAGCACCAGGATTAAACGGGTCACCTCAGTGTCACCGATGCTACGGAAAGAATCCAGGTTTATGATCAGATCTTCTCCCTGCACTCCCAGTCAAGGGCACTTAGTCTATATGGAATTTACTGTGGCATTCCAGGTTTTCCATACCAGTGGCTTGTGTCACTCATCTGATACTCATTTCTCCCTACACCCTCTTGATTCGTTTCATGTACTGTATATATTGCAGTGTCTTCTCCCCATCTGTCCTTCTCTGTTACTGTGTTTTTCCCTCTGTTTCATGTATGTAAGTGAGAGAGTGAACAGGACAGGGGTGGAGAGAAGCAGTTCTGGAGGTTTTTGTGCATCACTGATGCACAACCTGATGGTTTGGTACAGCGGTTTGTCTTGTTAGACAGCAGACACCACAGCTGCCCTGACACAACGATCAGATGTGGATTTTCTCTGTTGTGCCCATGTGGTATCCTGAGCTTCTGTACCTATTGGCTTCCTTCCTAATTCCTCTGTTCTGCTCGTTCTGCATGTTCTTCAGGCTTGAAGTACTTGTCATAGTTTCTTTCAGATTCAGAGGGGAGGAAAAACAGCTCGATTGACTTCTAGAAGCAGCAATTTGGGCATGTCATTAAGCATGTTTTTGAGGTGAATGGAAAAAACATATCAGGGATCACTGACCTAACAAGCAGGAAGAAATGACAGCACAAGAAATTAAGGATTTA
Source organism: Rhynochetos jubatus (assembly GCA_027574665.1). NCBI lineage: Eukaryota > Metazoa > Chordata > Aves > Eurypygiformes > Rhynochetidae > Rhynochetos > Rhynochetos jubatus. The sequence continues at coordinate 35,832,740 of CM050653.1, forward strand.
CAAAGGTGGTGATACTTCAGTATGTAGGTGGGGAGGGTATTGCAGAACAGAGAAACTTCAGAGCCAGTTCAGCAAGCAGGTTTGAAAAGCTGGTATGCATATTGCTGAGGACAAACATTAGCCACAGAATATTGGAAGAGTCTTCTTGTTAGGGAAGTATGTCCAGTAGTTGGAATCTTGTGAACAGATTTTTTTAAAGGACTCTTCATTCACATAGCTCTACAATAGTGTAGAGCTCTTGGTAGGAGATTTTTACGCTCAAGAGCGTAACTGCCAGATACAAGAGACTGTTACTGTGGTCTTGCTCAATCATTTTTCCATGTCTTATTCTTTCAATAGGTGGTGAGATCTGCTGAGGAAGCTGCTTCCATGCTGGCCACTTCCATTAGTCCAGATCAGTGCATCAAAGTTCTTTGTCCAATTATCCAAACTGCCGATTACCCCATTAATCTGGCTGCAATCAAAATGCAGACAAAAGTCATAGAAAGAGTATCTAAAGAAACCCTCACCCAGCTTTTACCAGAGATTGTGCCAGGTCTGATACAGGTAAGGAGAAAAGAAAGGAAAAAAGCAACAAACAAGAAATATTGTGTATGTAAGAATTGCAAAGAAGTTTTAAAAATAACATCACTTGGCTCTCATGAAGGGTTTCATTTGTCTGATAGCAGGTGGCTGCTTTGACCCCAAATAACGTGGATACTGGGAACAAACTCTTTGGTTGGCAGGTAGCTCAAGTGTTACTGTGGGTAGTACTCAGGGGAAGTCTCGGCAGGGTATAACATACTGGTTATAGTTAAGCTTGGTAGATACTTTTACTGGTAAGTTTTTTGTTGTTTGTATCTTTTTCTGAGCTGTAAACATTTGGTCTGCAATTGTCCATGTTGTATTTGTGTACGATTGTAGGGTTTTATCACTTGGGCTGTGGGGGAGGCAAGAGGAAAGCAGCAGTTGATTGGGGAAAGTTTAATGAAACAAGAAGGGTATCAGAGGTTTCTTTAAAAAGAAATTTTTTCCCACCTTATCAAGAGCCGAGACATTAATTTGTGCGTGGTGGATAAAGACCTTTCAGAGTGCGACAGCTGCGTTCCGCAGGTTTCTGCCTTAATGGGGGTGATCCGGTCACACATCTGCAGGAAGGTGGAGGCAGAGAAGGGCCCCCCTGGGAAGGGGGTGTGAGAGAGACAGCCAGGCATGGGGTGCCACCAAAGCGCCAAAAAAACCCTCATTGAGGAGTGAGATGGGAGTTAACACACGGATCTTCAGCTGTTAAGAGAGTACTTCTTTCAGAGTAAGGAAGCTCTGGATGGAGTGGTCCTCTCCTTTAGCTAAATACCTGATGGTCTAGAACAGTTTCTCTTACGTACTCCCCTATTGCATGACAGCAGCTGGTTTTAGAGTAACTTAAAACAGGATTGTGTGAGTTTTAATTCCAGCCTGGAAAACTACTATCGATGGTGATTAATAAGCAGCCTGCTTTTTAAGTGCATGCTCTGTATTTGAGTGTTTGGTTTTTTGTTGGAATGCTTCGTTGGGCTACACGAGCATTAATTTACTGTAGGCTTCGATGTATTTATTATAGTAAATAAGTGAATAGCTTTCTGAGGCTTTTAATCATTAACTGATAAGGTATTAATGTTAATTTTATTGCTTTCTAGGGTTATGATAATTCAGAGAGCAGTGTTCGTAAGGCATGTGTGTTCTGCCTTGTAGCCATTCATGCAGTAATTGGAGATGAACTAAAACCGCATCTCAGTCAGCTCACTGGCAGTAAAGTAAGTACCAGATAGCATTTTAAGAAATCTCGGTTCATAATTGCTTGCACACGCTGGGTTTTGGTTGCAGTTGCCAGAAAGTTTCATAAAAGTATGTACTTGAGTGGGAATGTCAGGGCTCCTGAGACCTCTGAGGATTGATAGAGCTTTGTCATAAAATGTTCAAAATGGAAAATACGTAGATCTTTATGCACGTGTATGAACTTCAGCATTAATATAATTAGTAAATTATGTTTCTTGCTGCTGTTTATTGGGTTTAGTTACTGGAGGTGTCACGGGTGGTACTGATAACGGCTCTACTCAGTGTGGCTTTTCCTGACAGTATTTCTTCTCCTGTTTTCCCTGCACGTTCTGATTTGAAAGCAATAAATATAATACATAGGTGTTACAGCAGTTTTATTCTCCCTCCTCGTTATTTTGCTTTCATCAGTCCTTTCAGTACCTCTAATTTGAAAAAAGTAGTAATCAGTCTGCAGTGCTTTTTGGTTTGGGATACATAGATTTTATTGACATCTCTTCCCTACAGCTTTTAGTATGCAGACAGCTGTGTGTTGGTTGTGAAGCTTTTTGTCCTTGGGAATAAAACAGGATATTTAATTTCGTGTATCTTCAAGTAAGACAGTTAGATCTTAAAAAACCCTCTCTGGCAGTGATCGTATGGAATGTGATTCTAGATAGCATTGGGAGATTTAGCAAGTACCAGCGTCAACAACGCCTAACTAGAGGCTTAAAGCTTCAACATCAACTTGAAAAAAACCCGAACAAACCAGTCTTATTTAGAACAGCATGGTAATTTGAGGGGAATCTTCCACCTGTACAAATGTAGCTCCCTCAGATCATCCTGTTCTTTACACCCTTAAAGCAGCTCGAGCAGTTTCCTTGTGACAAACCTCGCTGTGTTCGATGTTTCCACTGGCAAGTACATTACCTTTGGATCAACTGGGTAAAACACAGTTTTGCTTCTGAAGGAAAAAAATGATTTACCGTCTCGTTTGTACCATTCCTGTAGTCTGTACAGTTTGCAAATACTAAACAAAGTGAATTTCTGGCTTGAATTTGCAGATGAAATTACTGAACCTTTACATCAAACGTGCCCAAACAGGCTCTGGATCAGGGGACACAGCAGCAGATATGTCTGGACAAAGCTAATGAAGCTGACAAGAGCTGACCAGGTCTCCTAAAGCAAGGGCAAGGCCCTCTTCAGTGAAAGGAAAACTCTTACATACAACTTTCGGAACATTTTTCCTTGTTTTTTGTTTCCCTTTCTTTTGTTTTGGGTTTGTTTTTTTTTTTCCTTTAACCAAAGGCTGTTCTCCAGCCTGCATGTGACTGTTGCAATAGAATTATTCCAGATCCAAGGAAAAACAGTATTAACATCAGTTGATCAAAGCAGAATAAAATTTAAAAGTAATCTAATCCATCAGTTATCCTGTTTGCAATCCTCTGTGTCTTCCCATTAACTTTTGCCAGTGTTATTGTATTTAAAAAAGGATTTTTTTTAATGCTAATTAAAAAGGTATGCTTTAAGCTTCAGAAGTTAAAATATAAATTCTGTTGCTTTTATTCAGCTGCAGATAACATTACTTTTTTATTGCTGTTTTGTTTGAGTATCCTGTCCTTCGCTAGAAACAAGAAGTGATGTGAAACAAGGCTGAACTAGTCTGAACTGCAGTGAGACTTGTTCACTGTGTTGGTGGTTCATCATCTTATTTACAGCTTGTTTGGGATATTCTGGAGATTGAGAAATACGCCTATAAAAAAAAAGCTGGATCGATCCAGTTCTGTAAAAGTGATATTGTTCATTGGTTGTACGTTTGTTGCATAAATAAGAATTCCGTGTGCGCAGCAGAGGACTGGTACGACCAGTACCTCTCGGTGTGGACGGCAGCCCTTTCAGGGTAGCGCTGCTGACCTGGTGATAGCGTGGCAGTCTGCTTTCTAGCAGCAGAGTTAATGGTCACTTGATGGACGTGAACCATCCTTGTCACCTTCCGTTCTTCAAGCAGGACGCTTCGGAATGGAGTGCTCTGCCCAAGCATGCTCAGTATGTATTTATCTTTATCACTAGAATGTTTCCTCTCAACCTAATTGCTGGAACGAGTAGTCTTGTCTTGTAACTCACATGGGATTTTACAACAGCAGTGCAGAAAACTATTTATTCGTTACCTTCCTCAAAGCACCAAGATTTTCTGCATTGAATTTAAATGGGAGGGGAGGGGGAATAGTCACAAATATATGGATCTTGCCACCTTTTAATTTAAAAAAATATATATATATATTTTGGATGAGTTGGGAAAGCTGCACCAAATTATTTGCATGGATTTCTTGAATAGCATCCTCAAGACCCATCTGGATTAAGGTGTGGAAATGTTTCCAGGGTTTGTTTTTCCATTTTTGAAAAAGAGCTAGTTTATTGTGAATAATGGTTCTTTGTATTTATGAAACTTGATATAATGGAAAGAGAGCAAAGATTAAGTAAATGTGTCCCTAAATGTTGTCCTTTTCCTTTTTCCTTTTTTCTTTTTTTGGTCTTGGATATAAGCAGCAAGGTAATTAACCGAGAACTGGGACGAAGCCGTGCCCTCCCCAGGAATGGTGGAAATTCTTTTTCCTGACTTTTTTTTTTTTCCCTCTCTTTGCCTGTGATGTTGTCTAGTTGTAGGAAGTGTATCCTGATAAGAGAGAAAATAGCGGTGCCAAGGATGATGGTCTGTGCTGGGCTAAAATTCTCTCTACCTCTTCAGGGTGACTAATTTTTGACTGAGCTGCTGCACATAGCACCCAGTGGAAAAACTCTCTACAAAACCTCTTTTTTTGTTTGGGTATTTTTTCCCCCACCCCAAATTATCACTTTATGTGTATTCAAAACTCTGTCCTTCAACATTGCAGCCAAATATCATAAGAAAACTACTTATACACTTTATGTGCAGGAACCCTGAAAAGCAAAACTGAGTAAAACTGAAGTCAGATGCTTGTAGCTCCACGAAAGGTTGTTTTCGCTTCAGTTTTAAGTGAATGCAATAGAAAGAGCTAAGATGTGGTTGTTAAATGCCGTTGCAGAGATTTATTTGGAGGAAAAGTTGTAGAAATATATGTAAAGATTTAAAACAAGGCTGTCATAATTCGTCACTAGCCCTTTTTAGCAGCTACATCAAGAAAATACTATCTCCTCTTTCTTTCCTTTGTTACGTGTAACATCCTTGTTGTTTTCTACTGTTCGATTACATTGTGTATTTATAGTTCTATGCTTACCATTGTGCATATACTGGCAATAAAATGTACATAACATTACTTAAAAAATTAGCAATGTATACATTCTGGCTTTCTGTTTTATTTGATCACATGCCATAAGAGAAATTATAAATGTGATTGATATAACATTGGTTTAAAAAAAAATTATCATAATCTTCACGTTTTGTGTATCCAAGTGATGCTTCTTTCTCTGCTCTTGTTACTAAATCTGACTTGGCATTCGAGAACGTGCTGTGCATACAGGTGTGCTAGACAAAAGTGGGGTTTTTGGGAACTGAATAGAATCTTTATGAACGCTGTTTTCCTTCATCTAGGCAGTCTTCTTCTTTACGGTTTCATTTATTTGCACGTTACGCGTAGTTTTAATTTTTTTTTTAGCATTTCAAAGATATTTTTCTGTCCACAGTCTTGTAGTTTACATTTTTATTACATGAGGTGAACTTTTTTTTTTTAAAAAAAAAGCACAAATTCTAAGCTTAATAGTCCTGCATGTTATTCCTGCTTTTTTCTACAGGTAGTGTTTATTTTCAGAGGATCGTTCCAAGGTGACTGCTGTTTGTCATCTTGTTGAAGATGCTATTTGTTCTGAAAAAATAAGTTATTGAAACACACAGTGTATATTCTGGATTAGCCTAGGTTGTTGTGTGTAAACAAAAGTTGGTAAGAAAGAAATGTTTTTATCCCCTCTATGACTGAAATACTTTGCTCTAGGTATGTGTGGGCGGAGATGTTTACAGTTTGTCCATCAGTTTTGCTTCTAAGCCATCTTTGAATGTTTTAAGCGTGGATATCCCATGTATTAAAAATCTAAATGCAGTATATTTAAGTGATTATTTTACTTACAATATGACTAGTTCTGTTTCCAAGAAAGGTGGGGCTGCTGCCATGGGTAGAATCCGTTTATATTATGTGGTGCCATCAGGATTTGCAAGAAAATTATTTCACTGTGGCCAGTATTCAGATTCACTGCATTGCTTTTTGCCTTTGTTTCCTATATTATAAATAGGCATTAGCTCAGTTAAATTCGGGCAGTGATTACTCATGCCTTGTTCCTGCTGGAGGTGGTTTCTCTAGTGGATTAGCATAAATGTCT